>CM055887.1:2812202-4074171 GCA_029582165.1 Portulaca oleracea
TGTCCGCTACCGAGAAATGGTCGGGCGTAACATCGCCGCATTCACCAGCTGAGTAACGGCGTGTCATGACACGTCGGTTCCCCGCCCCCCATATGACCCAAATGGTCGGGCCAAGGAACCCCCGGGGAGTCCTATCCAGCTCCTCTAAGCGAGCAATAATCCACTCCCCCCACATTTACCGTTTTTCTTTGGTCTACTTCGAATCGGAAGCTACTATGTCTCCATACCCTCCTCACCAATCACCACATGATTATTTGTTTCATAGTCCTCCACACAGGCTGAGCATACTGGGAATATATCTATTTACCTTTAGACCAGGTTTGTTTTCGTTGACATAGTGTCCCTCAATACTTGCCACACACACTGCTTTTCTTTCGGGCGGGCCTCCATGGACAAGATCAGTCTCCCACTACCGTCATTCCACCTTGAGCAAGACCCTCCATTGCATGTAATATGTACTGATCTTTTGGTGAAATGTTTTTCTGGTACCCAACTTTTAAAAACTAATTTTGGAGTACCCTAACTTTTAGAATTAGAAATAATTAGGTGAATTTTCTAGTGATTATTTGAATTGATAGTGAGTTTTAAATGAAATTGATTAAGTGTTTTGTGGATGAAAATCGCTTTGTTTCTGGATGAAAATGATTTGAATCAATCGGAGTTTAGGAAATTCACAGTAATTTCTAATCACAAAAGTTAAGTGCACTAAAATTAGTTTTGAAAAGTTAAATCTAAAAATTGTTCTTGAAAGTTAGGGTGGCTCTAAGTAATTTTTTGTCTTTAATGTGAACTTTAATTTTTTATGGCTTTTAATTGAAAAAAAAAAAAACTCTTACATTCATGTTTGACTATTAAACTCATTAAACAGGCCCTTATTTACTTTTGGTTCAGCAATTTCGGGAAAAAAAAGGTAAAATAAACCTTTTTCAAGGAATCAGATTCTGCCGAAATCACAACATATTAGAAGGTTGATTTTACTCCTTTTTTCGAAATTGATATGAGCAAATTCTTCAATTCTTTAGGTTGGGATTTTCCTCGTAATCTCAGTCTGCCAATTTTACCACAAGATTATCGGGAAGACACCCTAAATCAATGGCGTCAAGAGGGATGAGTACATTGGCATCTAGGGCAAATCGAATTAGGGCAAAATTACAATCTGCACTGGAAGCCAGCATCCTCGAAATCGAAGATGTATCCCACCAACATGATGGGCATGCTGCGATGAGAGGGAATACGAGCGTGGAGACCCATTTCAACCTCAAAATTGTGTCCGCTAAATTCGAGGGTCAAAACCTTGTGAAGAGGCATCGCATGGTGTATGAACTCTTATCTGATGAACTCCAATCTGGGCTTCATGCTCTCTCTATCAATGCGAAAACTCCCCAAGAAATTGCGCCTAAATAGAGTAATCTATAACCCACTGTGAGATTTCCATCTCTCTTTGTTTTATGGTTGAATGTTTACTGGTTTTGATTGTTGCTGTTGTTGTTGCTGTTGTTGTTGTTGTTGTTGTTGTTGTTGTTATGTATTGCTATAGTAGCTTCTAGCTTGTGGTAAATTGTGGGTTCTGGGTATGTTATTTACTGGTTTTGATTGTTGTTGCTGTTGTTGTTGTTGCTGTTGCTGTTGTTGTTGTTATGTGTTGCTATAGTAGCTTGTGGTAAATTTTGGGTTCTGGGTATGTTATTCTTAGGTTTAGGGTTTAGGGTTTTGGGTATGTTATTTTTAGGTAGTGCACAGAGATACTTATATGGAGTTATATGGACTTTGTAATTTTTCTGCTTGTTTTCAGAGCTCTGAGAGGTACCCTATTTGGCTGTTTCTTCAATGTCTGATCACCCAGAAACTGAGGTTGTTTTCAGTGACTGATTGCTGGTTATTTTGTGTTCTTTTGAAGGTAGTTTAGGTTAGATAATTTTTGGTAAATATTGGTTGGTAAAACATTGAAAAAGCATGTAAAATTTAGGAACAGTTGGGTAATTTGGGTAATATGTAACATGAGTATTCGTCATATATTTTGTGAAATTTTCAAAATTTACATGTTCTCTCAATACTTTGCCGACCAATTTGTTCTGAAACTAAATCTACCTCGCAAAAGAACACACACTCTGGTGACTGGTAGTTGTGTATGAGTGTTGTGAAGAATGCTTTCAATGGGCTATTCAATGGGAGGTGTGTTTTAGCCTATGTTGTTCTGACCCATTTGATTGTTGGTTTCACCATATTGGTGTCCGGCATTGAAATCTCAATTCCTTCATCCTCATCTAAATCTCTTTTTGAGGCACCTCAGGTTTTAGTTCAAGTTAAGATGCATGGGTCTCCATAACATCAAATAGGCTCTATTATGGCATGTATTTTGAAGGTTGCATTGGTGGCAAAATCCAAATCCGATACTCCAAAAATCCCATTGCATAACAAGGCGAGAGGGTAGTGGCCCTAATGTAGTAGCCTTACCCTTGAATTCAAAAAGTTTAGACAGACTGGTTGCGATTGACCCAATATTGTAATTTGATGCTAATCGAGACGATAGTTGTAATTTCACATTTTTAATGATGCTAATAGCCTTTCAGGATGCACTGCAATTTACACCACCTGAGAGAATACATGTTTGTGATCTATGATTGATTATGGTTACCTCTTCTTTGCCAAGTCGAGTCTTGTATGCAATTGCCAAATCCAACGGCCAAATTGGGTCCACAGTTTCAGTTCTTTCTTCTGAACATCTGATTTAGCTGAGTATACTTTCTAACGTCTCATGTTAGTATTTTTAAGAGACGCTCTCATGTTACTCTACCAAGGGTCCAGGGGATACGTGCATAGGTTGAGATATTTAAACATGAAGCTATGGTCCTAAACGACAACACAACTCTTTTATGTGTACCGGGATTTTGCAAGATGTGGAATATTTTCCTTACATATTCTTTCCCCTGTTTCCATTTTTTCCAAGTAGATAATCAAATTTGTGAACTTGGGCTACAGAGCAACATAATGTGAAACTTGCTGTTAGATTCTGACCTCTTAGCCGGCTCTTATTCACTCTCAGCGGTAACCGTAAGATTCTGACTTCTTAACCGACTCGTATTCGTGCTGTTTCCTGATGTTATTGTAGTTTGTCTTAACTGTAAACACTACAATATTCATCAAGGAAATTGTGGTATCGGGAGGATAAACCTCTAACTCCCATACTACTAGAGCACTATGCTCCTGGTGGGTGGGTTCATATGCATATGATTATATGAATGCTGATGCGTTGTTGTTTTTGGATTTCCAGACCGTAGCAATTGCTCAGCAACATATGACACCGGTGAAGGCCAGGGTAGAGTTGCCCGTTTCACGCTATAGTTATCTGAAGCTAGAGGAAATACATGGAGAAGAGTGAGGGGGAAACCATGGTCAAAGCCTGGATTTCTGCTCTAATTTGTTTGTATAATGTCTAAAGAACACTGCTTGGCATCACTTATTATTGAGTGAGTTTTTGGCAAATTATTCACATTTCACCATATTGAACTTCATTGATCCCCTTATATTTTGAAAGGTTTACTGGGGTTTCTTAACTTTCTTCAGAGTTCTCAAGGTTCTAGGTGTTGACTGCTTAGGTTTAGGTACAAGAGTTGGTCTTCTATGTCCTTTGTTTTTTCGATTGTTCGAAGTCCAATTCAAGTCGAAGAGTTTGTAGCATAAGTTGCATAGAACAACGCAAAACAACTTGATAGCTACACAAAAAGTATCAAAGATACTCAAAGCCAAATTCAGGTCGAAGAGTTTGTAACATAAGTTGCGTGAAACAGCGCAAAACAACAATTTGATAACTACACAAAAAGTATCAAAGTTAGTCGAAGCCCTAACTCAACAAAATAAAGCCTCTAATCAAGGATAACATTTCTATTTTGCCTTTCTTTCTTCCAGTCATGTCTCCCCGAACATCTTTGTCACAGTTTCTTGATCATCCTCAATGAAGGTCAAATTGTATCTAACCTTTGTTGCTTTGCGTGCCCCTCATCCAGTCCATCGAGAGAATTTTCCATAGATTCCTCCAAATCATCTTTATTAATATCTAGTTCATCTTCACTATTGGACTTTTGATTTTTAGTGCGTTCTTTCTTCCCATTGTGGTGGCTTGAACTCCTCAAAGTGGTTACCTTGCAAGTCGCTTCTCTGACCAATCACCACTTGGCTTTGAAGTTGTTTGTATTAACCATTTGAAATGTGAATATCCATGCCTTGCCTCAAAGTTCACATGAGGCCGCCTGTTAACTTCATTCGTTTCATTTTCAAAATCACTCCTTGACCAACCATGACATAATCAAAGATTATTTAGTGTCCCACATTCAATTTCAAAAACTAACTAAAATGCCATTACCCATATATACTGCATCATAAATCATTATTGATTATACAATTGACGTAATTTTTTTTTTTTTGGGTGGGTGGAAAACTAAGAGAAAATGAATATATTCGTACGTGGCAAATCTAGAATATTTCAAACCAATGTAAGCCAAGCCACCACCTCCAAAAGATGGGATGGAGTGATGCTCCATCATATATGCCCACCCAAGAGAGATTCAGTGACTCACAGAGTCACAGGCAATATAATACTCCCTCTGTTCCATATTTTTGTCATCTTGTTTACTACCACAGTCTTCAATTTCACTCTTTCATTGATAATTTTTTCATAATATTTTATTTATAATTACAATATTGTACTTTTATGATAATACTTTTCGTTACGAATCTTATAGTACTTTTATTTAACACATCACCATGTACATTGAGAAATTTATGGTCAAAATTTTATAAATTTAGTTACATAAAGAGGACAAATAATATGAAATGGAGATAATAGCTCCATAAATCCCATGATCATGATGACACTTTCAACTCTTCCTTCAAAGGAACAAAAAAAAAATAAAATGCAAACAGTGCCAACCAGTATCCAGTCTCATTATTATTGCATTGACACTTAGGAAAGGAATCATCACTTGAGAAGCACTATGGAGGAAAAATAAGAGATCCATGGTGAGCTTATCCATGGAAATCTGACTCGGAGAAGAGAGAGAAGGGGAATTCGGATGGCCCACGTCGGATTTCCATCGAGTCACCGCCCCATGACTCGGTAACGTCCTATGAGAATACAATTTTATGTTTTGGAACCACCAAAAAACTTAAAAAAAAAAAAACTACTGACATACAAAACAGAAAATAAGGACCACCGGAATCCAATTTTCCTATTTAAAAGCTTCCAAATTGTATTAGTTGGCTACCCCAACTGAAATTTTCAACAAAATTTGGGTTCCATCACAACAAAGACTTACCCACCAATTGAACCATGGCCATCAAGTATGAAAACAATACATTTCAGGATACCCTCGTGAAAGAAAGTCAGTCTACATATATTTATATATAATAATATGAAGAAGAAACCCTATACACGCAAGAGTCTTGAAACAGAATACAAGCAATCCATCCTCCTCACAAAGGGTAAAGATACTAGTCAAGGAATGAGAAATTTCTTCTACCTTCTTCAATGGTCAAAATGTCCACATTTTATAACAGATCATATATTCGGCGGCTCGCACTATAACAAAATATTTAACTGGAAGCAAAGGTTGCACCCAAAATTCCTCCTCGCGTCCAGACAGGATTACCTACTTTCCACAGTTGAAGCCGTGGCAAACCGACAACACGATGATGAGGATCAAGGCGATGATGATACCGAGCACGATGAGCTTGATCTTCATGTTTTGGAGCCACATCTTCCTCCTCATCTTTGTTCCTTGCTGCCTGAAGTCTTGTGCCTATGTTAAACCCCAAAAGAAGAAATTGGTAAATATGTACCATTGTGATGAGTATCGAAATTATGTGAAGACAATGGTGGATCCACAATTGCTCATATTTCCATTGGAGAGCCAAGGTTTACATCTAAAGCTTACCTGTTCTTTACGAGGGTAAGGTAAAGTTAGGTAAAATAAGGTTTGCGTATAGTAGGGTAAATATTGGTAAATTTTGGTGAAAATTAGAAAATTTGGGTTTATATCATCCAAATTTTCTAATTTTCACCAGAAATTACCAATATTTACCCTCATATACAGTACTTTATTCCACCCAACCTAACCCATATAAAGAACAGCATGGTGTTAGGTTTTCATTGAAATTGGATGTGCCAATATTCCGACACATACTTGAATTATCTCCTGTAATTTCCAAAAATGATATTCCACAGGTAGACGGTTAAGGCACCAGATTTAACGAGCAAACTAAACCATAGGCCAAAACCCTCACAACAGCATACCAGCCAATAGTACTACCACCAACTAATATAATCAATATCTGCTATGATGTTTACATCTCATCTGTGTAGTGGAAGCAAAAATACTTGACCTTTAGGCTCAAGGAAAAAAATTCTTCTGGCATAACATCAACATCCGCCAATCAGAACAAGAGGGTCAATCTCTGGCAGCAGCACATAGTTTCCTTTTCTTTATTTATTTTGGTTGGGGGGTGGGGGCAATGACACATGGCATTCTAAAAGACACAAAGCAAACACCCTATGCAAAATAACCATAGTTGACCTTAATTTTCCGATAACTTCCAGAAAGGAGAGACTATAATAATCACAAACCTGAGAACGAAGACTTTCCGTCTTGTCCACTAGAAGCTCAATTTTCTCACCACGATCAAGAACCTGTCCAGAAAGCGAAAATTCATGGTATTAGAACTCAGAAAGTCCTCACGACGTCACACCACAAGACACAAAAGGTCCTATATAATGGGTTCAAACTTCAAAAACGCACATATCATCTATAAATAGAACTTTTGCGTTCAATTTCGTAGAAGCACATATAGGCAAAGCCATAAAGGAGATGGTAAATGTTCAAAACAAAACTCAACATGGCAATGCTCCCCTCAAATGCATAAAATATACAGATACAATTAATGGACTCTGCAGCCCAATAACTAGTTAGCTACTATACTCAACTTGACATCAATTTAAAATTAGATGTCCAAGTTTGATCAATCACTAGAAATATAGATTACCTTCTCAATGTTCTCCATCATCACTCCCTTGACCTCTGAAATCTGTGCCTGAACCTTTGCAAGTTTGTTCATCTCATCTGGATGATCAACGCAGTATTGCATGTGTTCCTTAAGCTTAGGCCTAGGAAAAAAAATACACGTGTCTATTTAAACTTCGAAGATCTAGACAAAAAGACAAAATCCCAAATATATGAAGGGGTAAAGGACGGTATACCCAAATTCTTTGTTCAAGCTTTTTGCTGCAGCAGTAGCGGCTTTTCCACCACCATATCTCTTGTTGAAATCATCCTTGACTCGTTCTAGGAAAGCCATTGGGATCTGTCTTCCAACAGACTCAACTGCCACTACACAATAGGCTGTAAAACAGAGAGAGTGTCAGTCATAACCTTTTCGGTCAGGATGTTCTGCAGACGGTGGTTGCTCGTTTTTTTGGTGGTGATGGGGGTTTTGGCGCGCACGCGCAAGTATCAACAAACAGATTCCCGAAACAACATAATCAAGTAAACAAATTTCCATACAGGTGTCCAAGAAAAAGTTCAAAATCAAAGATTAACTGGGAAATTGGGGCATCCTGCTAGAACCTATCAAATAATGAGAATGAAAAATACGGTTCCCACACCTCTAATGTAAGGCACCACAATTTATTATTATTATTATTATTTTTTGGGTGGGATGGGTAACCGCCAATGAACCAAATTTTTATATCATTTATTCTTTCAGAAAACAACCTGTGTGCAGAAGATCGTATCTCCAGACAGCAAATGTCACAACCAGTACAGTGTCAAATTAGGTCATTCAATTCAAACAAGTTCCAACAGCATAAGAGAAGCTATGATTTCAAAAAATTTAGGTCAAAATTGGTGGAATGGGCCAATGAGGTCAAGTTAAGATTTGAAAGAGAAAGTGAAATGAAAGGAAGTAACATAACAAGGGTAGCATAAAATGAAAACTAGGATAGAACTATGAAATCACAATAAAGCGCATCATAAAACCCATTCCGTTTACAGAATCTATCTAGGTTTCTCGCCCGCCCTTAAGAAGAAGGAATCCACAGAAACACATTTAATGGAGGAAACCCCACTATATGCTAAATACCCAACAAACTTAGTCTTGCATGCCCAACAATAAGATCAACTGTCATAATCAACCCCCCTCCCTGAAACAAAACTCAGAAATAGATACAAAACTTTCTGCAATAAACACCCAAGTAGAGATCCTTAGAATCATTATAAACACCTGCAGTACATACCCAAGTTGGCATCATTAAAATCATTATAAACAGCTCATTTCACCAATTCTCCACCACTAACTGATGTATGCTTTTCTTCACTCAATTTCAGATTACAGATTACTCAAACACTCCATGAAACTTCTCCGGACCGTAAATAAATGTATCCGATGAAGAAAGTAACAACACACAAATCAAAGTATAACCTCATTTCCATCAACACAACCGCAAAATCAGTCAATAGATCCAGAGCATACAAAACACTACATACCACCCAAGCACTCATACTTTCTAACCAAATCAACTTCTTATCTGGATTCACAACCTTCAAAAAACCCAGCAAATCCAGCAATAAACACCTGATCACCCCCCTAAAACCTCAAAAATCCAAACCAAATCAAACCTCCTACTCTGACCCACCAATCAAAGCCTCAAAACATAAACCCTAAATCAAACACCCATCATACATCCCCCAAAATCAACAGCAGTGCAAACCAAATCAAAAAGCATGCTCAAACCCAAACCCTAAATCAAAAACCTATCATACTTCCCCCAAATCAACAGCAGTGCAAAGCAAATCAAACAGCATGCTCAAACCCAAACCCTAAATCAAAACTCCACAAGACCCATCCAAACCCGAAAACACCCAGATCCAACGACAAAATACAGAAAACAACAAAACCCCCCACATCAGATTATCTCAAAACCCTCACCACCAACACCAAAAATCAAACAACCAACCAACACCAATCACACAAAACAACCACAAAAACCACAAGAATCGCTGAATAACCATAGAAACAAGCAACCCACTAAGCCGTTTCGAAATCAAGCTGAACGAAAAGGAGTCAAAAAAGGGGGGATATGAAGAAACCATACTGAATCCATCGGAGACGAGGAAGTTGAAGGTGTGACCATCGCAGTTGTAGGTGAACTTGTTGTTGGTAGCGGGGAGTTTCTGGAGACATTGAGAAGCGATGCTGGTGAAATTACCGGTGAACTCTGTGTACTCAGCAAGAATAACGGTGCCCCGAGCAACAAAGCTGTAGATCAGATTCTGCTGCCCCATTTCTTCTCCTCAGATCTCTCAGATTTCGCACAGATTTCAGCAGTGAGAGAAATCTGAGAGAGAAAGAGAGAGAAAGAGAAAGGAACTTGAGAGAAAATGGGGGAGAAGTAAGAGGAAAGAGAGAGAAGGAGAGGGAGACGAAAACCCTTTATGCTTTAGCTTTGAACTTTTCTGAATTTTGAAGGCAACCCCATTTACCCATTTCAACTTTTTTTCTTTTTCGGCTTTATATTAGGGAAATCGAGGGAGTTTATCCAAATTAAATCCCAAATTTTGGTGGCAAAATTTGGTCTTTATTAGTAGTAATTAGGGAGCGTATTTAACTATTTATTGTCACCTTAATCTATATATCAATAAATTTAAAAAAAAATTATTAATTTCTTAATATATAATGTTCGATCTATTACATGATAATATTATAATTTTATTTGCAAAAAAATACTATCATAAGAATATATTGTTGTAATTTTTTGACAAAACACTACCTCCATTCCAAAATATTTGTCACTACAACTAATTCTTTTGTCCAAATTTGTTTATTATTTTTGTGATTTCATCAATTATCATTCCATTTTTACCCTTGATTCATAAATTTGTTGATTACTTTTTACAATTTCAACAAGTATCACTCACAATTAATATAGAATCAATTTGGGTAAGTTACGTTATAAACTTTTCACTCTAATTCCAATTTGCATTGGTCTTTTAAAATTAGTTGAAAGATAAATATAATGAGACAAAAATATAATACTATAAAAAAATTTCAATCAAAAAATATTGGAGACCGTATAGACAAAATATAACATTTATGAATTGATAATTATCACTCTAAGATTTGATAATGAGTAACAACTTTTGTTACATTTCACTCTAATATCATCGTATTTTTGTTTTGTTGCATATTTATTAAAGAATTTACATGTGACATGAAAGTAGACTAAATAAAAAAAATTTATATAATAATAGATCAATAAGATGTTATTTTGTTATGCTTCGATATAAGTAATTACCTAAAATTTGTAAAATACCTACTAAAATTGTGGAGGTTATGTGTGAGAAGAAATGCCATGAATAAATAATATGTAAGTATTGATTTAAAATGTATGCAATATTTTTCTTTTTTAGTACAACAATAATATTGTACCTTATATAGATATGTTTCTAATAATCGTGCACAATTGTTTGATTTGTGATACATATTACTAAAATCATGCGTTTTTGTGAAATGTATAGATAGGAATTTAAGTCATTAACAAATAGTATAAATATGATTCAAAATGTATAATATTGTATATATATTGTATGTAAAAATTGAGTTTCTATTAATTATGCACAATTAGTCTACATATCATGTTTTAATGTTTGAAAAAGTGTCTAGCATGTCTTTGGGCAATGCACATTATATTGGGAGTAGTTGGAAGGTCATTTGAAAAACCCCACTTCGCCCTAGAATCAAGTCGTGCATTTGGAGAGCGGTGGAGGGTGCTTTGCCTACAAAGATATTTGTCGCTAACAGATTGAGGACCGAGGATCCTAGATGTCCCCTTTGTCAAGAGCATGAAGAGACAATGGTTCAAGCCATGTTCAGCTGTCCGGTGGCCCGATCAATATGGGCAGCTACTAAGCTCTTAGATTTGGAGATATAAGAGAGGTTCAGCTGTTCGGGTCCAGTTTGGACTTGGTGGCAATGGTTTCAAAAGAGGATCAAGCTCGATATATATAATTACGCGCACTAAATATGTAAATAACACATAATTAAAATATTATAGGAGCATACAAAAATAATTATTGTGCACTATGCACAACATATATAAATTAATATAGGGGCATATTGTGTAATTTAGCCATGCATGATGCAAGTCATGCAACTAGAGAAAAATAGTAAAAGAAGACGATGAAAAATAAAGTCGAATTATAATGGTTAGGTATAATTAAGATAAGAAAAAAATAAACAATAATTAAACTCTATCATTTCTAAATTAATTGTTTTTGATGTTCTTTTTTGACTAAAAATTTCTTACATCATCTTTTATTAAAAAAATTACAGTATATTGCTTTGTATTTCTCATTCATAATAGTACTTTCGCATAACAAAACATTCTATATATTGAAAAGTTAATAACGCGTAGATGATAATTAATATAAAACGGAGGGAATAATTAACACTTAACATAAACATGATAATGGTCAAATGAAAAGAAATAATAAAATAAGGTAATTGGAAAACTAATCATAAACTGCAGGCCTGCAGCCACTAGAAGTTCTTAATTGGAATTTGGGCTTGTTAGTTCTGGGCCAGGCCCAAATGTGCATCTGGGCTGACCTGTTGGATGGAATTAATAGGGAGTATAAAGTGGATTTGTAATCCAATGGGATTTATGATATGAAAGACAAATATTTTTGCGTATATTACATTATTACCATTTATCAACAATATGATCCCAACTATTTAGAGTAAATGTGACAAAATTTTATTCGATTTGGATATTTGAATTTGTCTAACTTTTACATTGATCGATCTGACTTTATGTGTGGACACAATATTCTGACATGAAAATCAATTTTTATCTGAATCTCGATATTGACTAATTCGATAGACTCGAACTTGAATTTTAACAATCGCTAAATTAGTGCAAATCCTCTAAAATTAGATACTATTTATTAGCTATTTGATTTTTCCAACTTTAGTGCAACAAACAAAATGTTCCCCATAAAAAAGCTATAGGTTCCTATTTATAATCATTTCATAGTAATGTTTTTTGGCGAAAAAAATGTCTAACCATGAATTTTCCATTATTTGCTATAATCATACATTATTCCAACAATATAAATAATTCTATTGTTAACATTTCAAACCAAGCATTGCATTCTTCTGACCTCAAAATAAACGGAGCGAAAGGAACGCACACACACAAAAAAAAAAAAAAAAAAAAAAAAAACTCTTTTCCACTTTGTTCCTTTGCCCACCCACTAAAAGTTGTGGTAATAATAAATTAGCTAGCATGGCGATTACTTTTAAACAGAAATTCACAATTATATTGATCAATTTTCTCTTTGTTTTCTCCCCACTCATTAGGGCCGAAACCGTAGAAAAAAGACACCTGTCGACTCCGTTCTCAACTGACAAGGCCTTTCCTAGTGGAAAACATATTCTTCAAAAATTCACCAGCGACGATTTGAGTAAGCTCATTAATGAAGGGGGTAGTGAGGAAAACAAGGCTAAAATCAACAACTTAATGAATGATGGCGGTATTGAGAAAGGCAAAGCTGCAGCGAACAAGTTTATTAATGAAGGTGGTATCGAGAAAAGCAAGGCCGAATTGAACAAGATCGTTAATGACGGCGCTAACAAACCCCCTGGAAGGCACTTGTTGAATGATTTCATCAGCAATGAGGCTTTGAAGAAGGGCAATAATGATGGGTCAAACAAGTTCATCAGCAATGATGCTTTGAAAGGCAATAATGATGGGGGTATTGAGAAAAACAAAGCTGAATTAAACAAGTTCATTAATGATGACACTAACAAAGCCCCTGGAAGGCACCTATTGAACGATTTATTTAGCCCCAATGCTTTGAATAAGCTCATTAATGAAGGGGGTAGTGAGGAAAATAAGGCTAAAATCAACAAGTTAATGAATGATGGCGGTATTGAGAAAGGTAAAGCTGCAGCGAACAAGTTTATTAATGAAGGTGGTATCGAGAAAGGCAAGGCCGAATTAAACAAGATCGTTAATAACGGCGCTAACAAACCCCCTGGAAGGCACTTGTTGAACGATTTATTTAGCCCCGACGCTTTGAATAAGCTCATTAATGAAGGGGGTAGTGAGGAAAACAAGGCTAAAATTAACAAGTTCGTTAACGATGGTGGTATTGAGAAAAGCAAAGCAGCAGCGAACAAGATCATTAACGAAGGCGGTATCGAGAAAGGCAAGGCTGAATTGAACAAGATCGTTAATAACGGCGCTAACAAACCCCCTGGAAGGCACCTGTTGAACGATTTATTTAGCCCCGACGCTTTGAATAAGCTCATTAATGAAGGGGGTAGTGAGGAAAACAAGGCTAAAATCAACAAGTTAATTAATGATGGCGGTATTGAGAAAGGCAAAGCTGCAGCGAACAAGTTCATTAACGAAGGTGGTATCGAGAAAGGCAAGGCCGAATTGAACAAGATCGCTAATGACGGCGCTAACAAAGCCCCTGGAAGGCACCTGTTGAACGATTTATTTAGCCCCGACGCTCTGAATAAGCTCATTAATGAAGCGGGTAGTGAGAAACACAAGGCTGAAATCAACAAGTTCATTAATGATGGCGGTATTGAGAAAGGCAAAGCTAAAGCGAACCAGTTCATTAATGAAGGTGGTATCGAGAAAGGCAAGGCCGAATTGAACAAGATCGGTAATGACGACGCTAACAAAGCCCTTGGAAGGCACCTATTGAACGATTTATTTAGCCCCGACGCTTTGAATAAGCTCATTAATGAAGGGGGTAGTGAGAAACACAAGGCTGAAATCAACAAGTTCATTAATGATGGCGGTATTGAGAAAGGCAAAGCTAAAGCGAACCAGTTCATTAATGAAGGCGGTGTCGAGAAAGGCAAGGCTGAATTGAATAAACTCGTTAATAATGGCGCTATGCAGCCAAAAAAAGCCCCTGGAAGGCGCTTATTGAACGAGTTCATTAGTCGTGATGATGGAGGTATGCAGAAAAATAACGCTTAGTTGAAGGAGTTCATTAATGGCGCAACTATAAAAAAAAAGTACAGCTACTTGAAGGAAGTTGTTGAAAATTTACTAGTTATGATGTTAGAAAAAGCTAGACCAATTTTCCTTAAAGATTAGGGTAAATGTGGGGTCTGGGCTTATTTCTTTTTGGTATACGTTATGCTAGCTTTTAACATTATATATATATATATATATATATATATATATATATATATATATATATCATGTATAAATTAGTATATCTCATGAATAATAAAATTTCCTTTGTAAAACCTAAATGCTTGACATATTCAGTATTTATATTTTGTTTCCTTTGATATAACATTTTATGTTTGCAAAACTTACGCAGTAGTCGCTATTACATCTGTTCCATTATATTTGTCTATTTACCTAACTTGAGAAGATCAATGCGTATTTGAATTGGAATGAAAAATTTCTAATTTAACCAAACTATCACTAATTGAAGATAATTGTTGTTAGAATTATAAGAAACGATAAATAAGTTTATTAATTAGAGGTAAAAAAGGAATAACAGTTGTTGAAATTGTAGAAATGACAAATATTTTGGACAAAAAAATTAAGTAAAAGGACAAATATTTTGGAACAAAGATAGTACTCCCTACATTTCATATTTAACAATCAAGTTGAGAAAGAGAGAGAACTAAGAATTTGAGAGAATTTTATTATTAATTATTAAATCAGATTGCATAAAGGGAAGATGGAATACCTTATACATTAGGGAAGCACATGATCTTATTGTTTCAGCAAGTATACTAGCCCTTCTTTAATGTGTGTTATTTACTATTGCAATGTCTTCTTATTCAAAAAAAAAAAAAAAAAGAAGCTAGCTTTAAATGAGAAAATAAACAAAAGGAGGTTTGACGGGTTACTACAACCCTTACTTTCTAATTAATTTAACTGGAGCGTTTGATAGAAACCCTAGCGATTTTCCGGTAAAAGGCTTTCATGAGAAATATTCCTCCGGGAAAAGTTCCCTTAGACCTTAAGGGAAAATTTTCCTAGGAAAATGTAGTAAATAGGGGTCCCCCGTAAAGTTTTTCCCAAGATCAACCTACATCCAAACATGGTGAAAATAAGTAAACCTCGGAAAATTGACCATTTCCTCAAGTTTTTTGACCTAACAATCCTATCACCCCCGACTCAAATTGGTGGTGTGAAACACCAATTTGTGTAGAAGATAACTGTGTTAAATGCTAGTGAGGGGTTTAATGAGGATATTAACAAGTTGTAACTTTATGGGAACCTGAGGTATATAAACCAACTCTTGTATGGATAAAATGACAGTTTAGTTTTATGTGTTTTGTTCTATCATTGTAGATTGTGTTTTTTGGGTTGTATGTAGTTACTTAGTTGTCACGTTTGACTAGACCGGGGACAACATCAAATATGATGAGTTCATAGAGCAATCTACTTAACCAAGCCAATTAAGCAGATGAGAGGCTAATGGACGGTTGTTTCTTATACTTTTGTGATATTCGAGTGTTGCCCAAAAAACAACACAACCTCTGTGTGTTGGGTAGTTTCTGGGGAAAGAATTTTTCTGGAAAATTTTTTTTGGGAAAGACTTTCCTTAGAGCCCCCTAAAGAAAATGTTTACTAAGTTTGAAAGTGAAATAATAGGTCCCACACCAAAACTTTCTTGCCGATTTGTCACAATCAAACATGTGAAATTTTATCCACTTGGAAAAGGTTACTAACTTTTTTTTTGGAAAAATTATTTAGAAAACAATAGATAAATCATATAAATTTATAATAATTTTTTTTACTATAATTTCTCAATACATTTAATTATTTATCATATAAATTTATTGCCGTTCAATTAATTTGTAATACAGAAAAAAGTTTTATAAGATACTTTCATTTTTGAAAAAGATATTTTAATAAAAAATATAGTCAAAAAGCAACATTGAAGAGCGTTAAAATTTAAAAAATAATAGATAAATTGAAATGAAAGGGAGTATATATACATTATTAATTTCACTGAATCTAATGGCAGGACTCAACTAGTTGTAGTTATCAGTAAACTCTTGGCAAGATGTATAAAATTTTCCTACTTGAGAGAAAGATTGTATATGTATATTTACTATATATACATAATTATTATTTTTATTATTATTATTATTTATGCATCCTACTAACTTTTAGATCTGCCACTCTAAAATTAGACAATCTTTATTTAGCTAAATTAATTAATGTTTTAAAGTTGTCATACAGAAAATCAAAGGCTTTCCATGAAAAGTTGTCCATGGTTAATTTTAGTTGCCACAAAAATAAAATCTACATGCTATTATTATACATGGTATGAACATATTTAAATAATTCATGTCTTCAGCATTGCAAACCAAGCATTTCACTCTTTTCAATCTCATAATTAGGGGGTCAATAGGAACAAAAAGTATATTTTAGGTCATATCTTTTTCTTTTTGTTCCTTTGACCCCCTAATACAAGTTCCCACAACACAACTTAGTTAATATGGCCGATATTCGGAGAGAAAATATCACAATTGTTCTAATTGGTTTGCTCTTTATTTTCTCCTCAGTTGTTAGGGCAAATTTAGTAGAGACCGAAGATGGCGACCAATATGAAACCAATGAAAGGGATCAATTTAAAAACTTTATTAGTGATGCCACGATGAATGAAGGAAACTTGTTGAGTCCCCAAAAACAAATTGAAAATAACAATGAAGATAAGGCCATTGGAAGGAATCTGTTGAACAAGTTCATTAGTTACGATGCTATGATAAGAACTAAAGTCATTGGAAGACACTTGTTGAACAAATTCATAAGTTACGGTGCTATGGAGAAAAATAAAGCATCTCCCACTGGAAGGAAGCTCTTAAACACTTTCATAGGCTATGACGCTTTGAAGAAAGAAAAATCATTGCCAACTGGAAGGCACTTATTGAATAAGTTCATAAATTATGACGCCATAGAGAAAAATGGAGCATCCCCCACCGGAAGGAAGCTCTTAAACAACTTCATTAGCTATGATGTTTTGAACAAAGACAATGCCTTTCCCACTAAAAGGCACCTATTGAACAAGTTCATTAGTTATGGCGCCATAGAGAAAAATGGATCATCCCATATTGGAAGAAAACTCTTAAACAACTTCATCAGTTATGATGCTTTGAAGAAAGAGAACGCCTTTCCCACTGGAAGGCACCTTTTGAACAAATTCATCAGTTTTGGCGCCATGGAGAAAAATAAAGCATCACCCGTTGGAAGAAAGTTGTTAAACAAGTTCATCAGCTATGATGCATTGAAGAAAAATAAAGTCGTTGGAAGGCATTAGTTGAACAAATTTTATAGTGTTCAATCTATAGATAGATTCAGATGCCATTTGAATTAGTCGGCAAACCAAATTTATTAGATACACATAACACCAACTCAATGAGAAAACTGAGCAAGTTACAAGGTGATCACGGAGGCCAAGGACTAGGTAAAAGAACTAGGAAAAAGTAATATTATGTTATGCTCTCCGTACTAGTTTTCTTGCTCTTGTCGAGATCTCTTCTGCGGAAATAGGATTGAGGATGACTTCCCTTATCGACAATCGACAAACAGCTTTTTCTCAATATTCTTTAGCGCCCCAAGATTACTGAAGTATCAGAATAAGCTTACATTATTTGTCTTATCTGAAGGCTGCCCTAAAAGGTTAGGGTTAGTGTGGTGGTTGGAGTTTTATGTCTCTCCTGGTCTTGTACTATTTGTTAGCTTTTGACATTAAGTGGAACTTATGTATGAAATGCTTCACGAATAATAGAAATATTATTATTTGTTAAACTATATGCTCTTTGGTTATATGTTGGTAATTGTGATGCTTTGGAAAACAAAAGCCATTGGAACAAAAGTTGATCCAATCTAACACCTATGATAGTTTGAGTGAAAAACATGGCATTCTCTTAAACAAATTCTCTAGTAGTGATGCTACTAAGGAAAACATACTATTCCCCTCAGAAATTATAATTGTGCTTTGAGTGATTGTGGCTTAAGTTTTTAGGTTAGATATAACATATTTGTAAAGTTGGCATATATAATTAAAATCATAATGGCCTTATCTACATTATCTAACCTAAAAACTTAAGTCACAATCACTCAAAGCACAATTATAGTACTAAAAATAATTATTATAAAATTGATTGCACTATACTTGGATTATTTTACAAAGTGATGAAGATATTAACGACGATATTACATAGCTAAAATTATCATCATTTAAGTAAACACATGTTGAGTTTAATGGTACAAAATTAATATTATGCTTTGGCTGTTACGTAACGTGAAATGGGCATGGATAATACACTAATGACTTAATTAAATGTCTTACAAGTTACAAGCAAGTTGAGAGAGATTTTCACATGTCGCTTATCTGCACAACAAAGTCTTATGCACTTGTATCAAGAGCATCTCCACCTATATTAATCTCTAGGTTGCGACTGTCTACGAGAGTCTATAATTTTCCTTTTGTGATATCTCCTTTTTACTAGCGGATCACTTCTTCTTTGTTGTCCGTGGTTTTTTCCCTATCGGGTTTCCACGTAAATCTTGTGTCTCCTTTAATCTTTATTTGATCTTTCTTTTATATCATTCTAATTTTCTTGATTGTTTCATCTTTATTCAATCATAAAGTCATAACAACAAATTTCATCACAAATCATACATTCCCCGGAAAGCTGTTAAATTTACCGAAAAAGATCGATGAATAAAATTGGTTCAAAAGCTTAGGGTGGGTAAATATTAACTTAAAAACGTCAGGGTTGAATTTATAAATGTCATAAACCTGAAGGAGGGTATGTGCAAATTATCCTATAAAGTTATCTTTCCTTCTATTCTCGATTTTGTTCTATTCGCTTCTCAAGTGGTTTTCCAAATTATTTTTGAAATGGTTACTTTTGATTTTCAAGTGGTCTGTTTTGCTTGTTAGAATTAACTCTTCATGCACTCTTGAATCAGAGTCGTGGGGGAAGATTGCCTATGTCTGAAACATCCCAAATTTTACATTAGCGAAATTACATTGGAGATTTGTTGTTGTTGGCACAGCTATAACATGACATACATATGAATGCTCCTATTAGCAATAAATTTTGATTATTCCATTGGTTGTGAATTGTCTGATAGGCTAAGATGTTAGTGAAAGCATTTAACATTGAAGAATTTATTAGAAGAAAAATTTCTTTTTCACAATATAGTACTTTATAAACATATGTTTAGAAAATCATATGTGTAGAATGCACCAGTATAAAGTTAGAATATCGAGAATAACTCTCAAGTAAACTGTGGAACCATCTCAACTAAAAGCTTAAGCTGATGGTTGAAGCCCCATGAATGTTTTTTATACTCTAACACGCCCCCTCACGCGATTGCCCTTGGGCTTGAAGCGTGGATGCTGCAAAGGCCCCCTTTACCTTGCGCAATTGAATATGGGGGTGCTGAGATTCGAACCTGAGATCTCTTGCTCAGGTCTGGCTCTGATACCATGTGGAACCATCTCAACCAAAAACTTAAGCTGATGGTTGAAGCCCCAGTAATGGTTTTTATACTCTAACATAAACAATAGAGATGAACACTTTCTAGAAAATCAAGCAGAAGTGATTGAAAATTTTGCTGAAGAAATAAGATCAAAAAGGAAGAAAACGGACAAAACACATAGGAGGAGGAACAAACCATGAAGATTGCAATTTTTATAACTTAGAGGTTTCAATGAAGGTTTTAACACCGAATAAAGAAGAGGTTCTAGTACTACAACAGAAGGGATGAGAAAACTATGTTTATGTGGCTTGTTTTACTGAGCAAGCTACGAGATGGAAAGGAAAAGAAGAGGTGAAATCATGGTTTGACATGGAATATTACTGCAAGATATCAAAGCATGCAAAGACTTTAAGGAAATATATGTAAAAGTATATGTTGTTTGGACTTTAGTGGGGAGGTGGTTGTATTTTGGTAGCCTATGTTTTTATTGTAGTATGAGATGCATGTAGTGACGTTTTCTTGAAGGTTTTGGCCTTGTTTGGCAACCAACTGGTAGTTGGGAGTTGTTAGTTGTTAGCTTGTAGTTGTTAGCTTATACCTGTTTGGATTAGCTGTTTGATTTTAACTGTTTGAGTTAGTTGATTGTAGGAAAAGTGTTTGGTAAAGTAGCTTTTTGTGAAAAGCTAACTCAAAAAACTTCACCAAGTAGTTTTTTGGAAACTAGCTTATTGGGTCCAGAAAGCTAAAATAAAAAGTTACTTACCAAACATCTCAAATAGCTTTTTAACCTTGGTCAAAAAGCTAAAAGTTACCCAAAAAGCTAAAAGCTACCCAAAAAGTTGGGTAGCCAAACACCCCCTTTTGTCTTTTGGTAAAGGTTATTTTTGGAAGCCTAGTTTTGCTTTGAGGTAGTGGTTATTGCTCTAAGGTTCTTACCAATTTTCATTATAGGGTAATTATCTGGATATTGTTCTCCATAGTTGAATAAAAAGGTTTTGGTGCTGTCTAATTATCAAAATAAAAAAAGTTATTATTATTATTATTATTATTATTTATTTTGATGCAGAACAAGGCTAGTTTTTTTTTAGTAGAATAAGATTAGTATTATTAGTTTCACTTAATCTATTATTATGACTTACCTGGTCTTTGTTTTGTAGAAGTCCTTGGTAACATGGACAAACTATTCTCGCTGGACAGAAATATTCTATATACTTTTCTCCAGGTCACTTCTAAGTTCCAACAATAATATAATTATAATAATTGTTATTATCATTGTTGTTATCGATGTGATTTTTTTTTTATTCAACGAGGGGGCAAACCCCATTTTATTCAAAAATAAAATTCAGCTTATATAGTAAGTAGACCACAGGCTCGCATCCAATCCTCATGGAGAAGATATTGGACCTCTGTGAGAGGTTCATCCAGATACACGATATTAGTAATTCCCCTATCTAAAGCTAGTTCAGATAGTCTGTCAACAACTTGATTGACTTCACGGTAACATTTAACTAGTTTTTAGAACCAATAACTTAAAGTTAGTTAGGATATTCTTATTTAGCTAACTAGTTTTTCAACATTGCAAATAACTGTAAACCAAGTGTTTCATGTGAAATGCTCTCCTCTCTTAATTAATTAAACTTGCGATAAATCCTCACTATCACTACTTTTAGCCTATGCACTATTATTATACATGAACTGAACATATAAATAATCTACGTCTTCAACATTTGAAACTAAGCATTTCATTTTTTTAATCTCTGAATTGAATTAGGGGGTCAAAAGGAGCAAAAAAAAAAAATAAAAGTTGGTTTTTTCTTTTTTGTTTCTTTGACCCCCCAAATATAAGTTCCTATAAAACAAGTTAACTAGCATGGCAAATATCGGGAGAGAGAAAAAATTACTTGTGCTAATTGGTTTGCTCTTTGTCTATTCTTCCCTCACTCGTGCAGAATTAGTAGAATCCAAAAATGACGAGAAGAAAGTTAAATACAGTGAAAGACACTTGTCGGAAAATTTCATTAGCCATGATGCTCTAAAGAAAGCTAAAGATAGTGAAAGGCACTTGGGAGAAAATTTCATCAGTTATGATGCTTTGAAGAAATCTAAAGATGGTGAAAGGCACCTGTCAGAAAATTTCATCAGTTTTGATGCTTTGAAGAAAAATGGGGCTTCCCCCGCTGGAAGGCACTTGTTGAACGAATTCATTAGTATTGATGCTATGAAGAAAAATAAAGCATCTCCCATTGGAAGAAAGCTCTTAAACAACTTTATCAGCAATGATGCTTTGAAGAAAAATATGGCTTCCTCTGATGGAAGGCACTTATTGAACGAATTCATTAGTATTGATGCTATGAAGAAAAATAAAGCATCTCCCACGGGAAGAAAGCTCTTAAACAACTTTATCAGCCATGATGCTTTGAAGAAAGACAAAGTTATTCCCATCGGAAGGCACCTATTGAACAAATTCATAAGTTACGGTGCCTTGGAGAAAAATAAAGCATCTCCTATAGGAAGGAAGCTCTTAAGAGACTTTATCAGTTATGATGTTATCAAGAAAAACAAAGCCACTGGAAGGAGTTTATTGAACTACAACATTCAACCCGTAAAGATATACAAGCCCCATCCAATTGAGTTGCCAAACTAGTTCTTTGGATACACATAATAAATATCAATGAGAAAAATGGACAAACCTGTTCCTATTCACATTACGGAGAGAAAATTTACAAAGGCTTACTTACAAGTGATCATGGAAAACAAGGATCAGAAAAATGTTAAACTATATTTTCCCTTAAGGGTGGTGGTTGGATTTGTATTCTCGCCTTGTAAAAGTTGTTAGTTTTTGCCATTAAGTGGAACTTATGTATGAAATACTTCACGAATAAATAAATGAATTATTTGAGAAAGTATTTGTCTTTTCTTGTTTGCTAGTAATATAGATCCTTATGCAATTTGTTACTTCAAAACATTAAAACTATCAAATCTTATTTAAAAGGGAAATTTGAATTTAATAAACCAACATTTGGAGGTGCTTTGATTTAACGAATCAACCTTGAAAATTAATATTAGACGAACTGACCTTAACACCTTATTTTTTTCAACGAACCGCCACCGAGTCCAACTCGTCGGAAATATGACATGGCGGCGGTACTTGCCTATGTGGAGGGTATTTTAGCCAAAAAAAAAAATTGAACATATTTTTGGCTAAGTTGAATTGAATAATCCAACATTTTTCATTTTTCAAAAATTCCACCTCAACACTATATCTCTCTCTCTCTCTCTCTCATCCCCGACCCATCCCCCCCGCCCCGACGACCTCTCACTTTCTCTCTCAACCCCATCCCACCATCACCCTCCTCACCACTGCCACCACCACCTCCATGCCGCCATCTCCACCACCACAGCCTCCACCTCACTCCACCCCCTTTTCTCTCTCTATCTCTCTGTCTCTCTCTTTCTCTCTCTCTCAACCCCAACAACACAAGACAAGAAAAACTCACACAAACAAAACATCAAACACGTGGTTGGCATTCCGAACACTGAAAAATTCGGTTCTACTCAACCTGATATCAACTTACCATGACACAAATAACTTGTGACATTGAAATCAACCCATTTAATTAGGAGCCACATGGGGATCTTGACTCATCTCAGCCAACATGTAATTGGGGATCGCCATCATAACTTCAATCTCACTCCCCACCAGAGCTTCCATGATTCGATCATCGGCTTCGAATAGCTTGAGCTTCTTAAACCCATTGTTTTTCAGCATCTGAACAACCCTTTCAACGGATAATTGGTGGGTCGCCATTGTTCCCCAATTCACTCCGATGCTCAAGCTCTGGCAGAGCATTGCTGGTAGCAATAATAGAAATAGAGCATGGCGGAAATTCAGGGGGTGATTCCCCCATTTTTTTGGGGGGGAGAATGTTGAAATGGGTGTTGTCTAGGTTGATTATATCTACGAATTGTTCGGGATTTTTTGGGGTTTGTTTGAATTTTTTTTGGTTTGATTGTGTGAGTTCGTATGGTGTTAGAATTGCATGGTGAAAGCAGAGCAAGAAGAAAGAGGGGTGTGATTGAGTGAGTTGTTATAATACTGTGTTCTCATGATGTATGGGGTGGAGTTTAAGAGAGAAAATGAGAGGTTGGAAGGAAGGGGATGGGTCGGGCTAGGGGGATTGAGAAAGAGAGAGAAAGAGAAGAGGTGGTGAGGTGGAGGTTGTGGCGGCGGAGATGGCAGCAGTGGAGGTGGTGGTGGCAGTGGTGAGGAAGGGTGATGGTGGGGTGGAGTTGAGAGAGAAAGTGAGAGGTTGGGGGGGGGGGGAGGATGGGTCGGGGCTGGGGGGGTTGAGAGTGAAAGAGAGGGAGTGTTGAGGTGGAATTTATAAAAAATAAAAAATGTTGGATTATTCAATCCAACTTAGAAAAAAAAACATGTCCAATTTTCCCCCCTTTTTTTTTTGGCTAAAACACTCCACATAGGCAAGCATCGCCGCCACGTAATACTTCCGACGAGTTGGACTCGGTGGCGGTTCGTTGAAAAAAATAAGGTGTTATAGGTCAGTTCGTCTAATATTAATTTTCAAAGTTGGTTCGTTAAATCAAAGCACCCCAAATGTTGGTTTATTAGATTCCAATTCCCTTATTTAAAATTATTGGGCTTATGAGGGAATGAAACCACCCGCCATCAAATTATTGAACATGCTTATAATATCTTGAAGAAAAACAAAGTCTTTTATCTTAGAAGCTCCAAATTGAAGAAGTTTATTAGTTATGATGTTTTAAGGAAAACTATAAAGTTATTGAAAAACACATTGTTGACTAGGTTTGTTAGTTGTAAGCTAAAGAAAACAGAGTATGTCTCACCGAGGGAAGCCTTGAACAACTTTATCAGTTATATTACCCTTTGACAAGTCTAAATCAGACGATTAATTAAACTTGCGATATCCTTATTTAGCTAACTAGTTTTTCAACATTGCAAATAACTATAAACCAAGTGTTTCCCGTGAAATGCTCTCCTCTCTTAATTAATTAAACTTGCGATAAATCCTCACTATCACTACTTTTAGCCCATGCGCTATTATTATACATGAACTGAACATATAAATAATCTACGTCTTCAACATTTGAAACTAAGCATTTCATTTTTTTAATCTCTGAATTGAATTAGGGGGTCAAAAGGAGCAAAAAAAAATAAAAGTTGGTTTTTTCTTTTTTGTTTCTTTGACCCCCCAAATATAAGTTCCTATAAAACAAGTTAGCTGGCATGGCAAATATCGGGAGAGAGAAAAAATTACTTGTGCTAATTGGTTTGCTCTTTGTCTATTCTTCCCTCACTCGTGCGAAATTAGTAGAATCCGAAAATGACGAGAAGAAAGTTAAATACAGTGAAAGACACTTGTCGGAAAATTTCATTAGCCATGATGCTCTGAAGAAAGCTAAAGATAGTGAAAGGCACTTGGGAGAAAATTTCATCAGTTATGATGCTTTGAAGAAATCTAAAGATGGTGAAAGGCACCTGTCAGAAAATTTCATCAGTTTTGATGCTTTGAAGAAAAATGGGGCTTCCCCCGCTGGAAGGCACTTGTTGAACGAATTCATTAGTATTGATGCTTTGAAGAAAAATAAAGCATCTCCCATTGGAAGAAAGCTCTTAAACAACTTTATCAGCAATGATGCTTTGAAGAAAAATATGGCTTCCCCCGATGGAAGGCACTTATTGAACGAATTCATTAGTATTGATGCTATGAAGAAAAATAAAGCATCTCCCACAGGAAGAAAGCTCTTAAACAACTTTATCAGCCATGATGCTTGGAAGAAAGACAAAGTTATTCCCATCGGAAGGCACCTGTTGAACAAGTTCATAAGTTACGGTGCCTTGGAGAAAAACAAAGCATCTCCTATAGGAAGGAAGCTCTTAAGCGACTTTATCAGTTATGATGTTATCAAGAAAAACAAAGCCATCGGAAGGAGTTTATTGAACTACAACATTCAATCCGTAAAGATATACAAGCCCCATCCAATTGAGGTGTCAAACTAGTTCTTTGGATACACATATATAATGCATATCAATGAGAAAAATGGACAAACCTGTTCCTATTCACATTACGGAGAGAAAATTTACAAAGGCTTACTTACAAGTGATCATGGAGAACAAGGATTAGAAAAATGTTAAACTGTGTTTTCCCTTAAAGGTGGTGGTTGGATTTGTATTCTCGACTTGTAAAAGTTGTTAATTTTTGCCATTAAGTGGAACTTATGTATGAAATGCTTCACGAATAAATAAATGAATTATTTGAAAAAGTATTTGTCTTTTCTTGTTTGCTAGTAATACAGATCCTTATGCAATTTGTTACTTCAAAACATTAAAACTATCAAATCTTATTTAAAAGGGAAATTTAAATCTAACAAACCAACATTTGGAGGTGCTTTGATTTAACGAACCAACCTTGAAAATTAATATTAGACGAACTGACCTTAACACCTTATTTTTTTCAACGAACCGCCACCGAGTCCAACTCGTCGGAAATATGACATGGCGGCGGTACTTGCCTATGTGGAGGGTATTTTAGCAAAAAAAAAAATGAACATATTTTTTGCTGAGTTGAATTGAATAATCCAACATTTTTCATTTTTCAAAAATTCCACCTCAACACTATCTCTCTCTCTCTCTCTCTCTCTCTCAGCCCCGACCAATCCCCCCCGCCCCGACAACCTCTCACTTTCTCTCTCAACTCCAACCCACCATCACCCTCCTCACCACTGCCACCACCACCTCCACTGCCGCCATCTCCACCGCCACACCCTTCACCTCACTCCACCCCCTTTTCTCTCTCTATCTCTCTGTCTCTCTCTTTCTCTCTCTCTCAAACCCAACAACACAAGACAAGAAAAACTCACACAAACAAAACATCAAACACGTGGTTGGCATTCCGAACACTGAAAAATTCGGTTCTACTCAACCTGATATCAACTTACCATGACACAAATAACTTGTGACATTGAAATCAACCCATTTAATTAGGAGCCACATGGGGATCTTGACTCATCTCAGCCAACATGTAATTGGGGATCGCCATCATAACTTCAATCTCACTCCCCACCAGAGCTTCCATGATTCGATCATCGGCTTCGAATAGCTTGAGCTTCTTAAACCCATTGTTTTTCAGCATCTGAACAACCCTTTCAACGGATAATTGGTGGGTCGCCATTGTTCCCCAATTCACTCCGATGCTCAAGCTCTGGCAGAGCATTGCTGGTAGCAATAATAGAAATAGAGCATGGCGGAAATTCAGGGGGTGATTCCCCCATTTTTTTTGGGGGGAGAATGTTGAAATGGGTGTTGTCTAGGTTGATTATATCTACGAATTGTTCGGGATTTTTTGGGGTTTGTTTGAATTTTTTTTGGTTTGATTGTGTGAGTTCGTATGGTGTTAGAATTGCGCGGTAGAAAACAGAGCAAGAAGAAAGAGGGGTGTGATTGAGTGAGTTGTTATAATACTGTGTTCTCATGATGTATGGGGTGGAGTTTAAGAGAGAAAATGAGAGGTTGGAAGGAAGGGGATGGGTCGGGCTAGGGGGATTGAGAAAGAGAGAGAAAGAGAAGGGGTGGTAAGGTGGAGGTTGTGGCGGCGGAGATGGCAGTAGTGGAGGTGGTGGTGGCAGTGGTGAGGAAGGGTGATGATGGGGTGGAGTTGAGAGAGAAAGTGACAGGTTGGGGGGGGGGGGATGGGTCGGGGCTGGGGGGTTGAGAGTGAAAGAGAGGGAGTGTTGAGGTGGAATTTATAAAAAATAAAAAATGTTGGATTATTCAATCCAACTTAGAAAAAAAAAAACATGTCCAATTTTTCCCCCTTTTTTTTTGGCTAAAACACTCCACATAGGCAAGCATCGCCGCCACGTAATACTTCCGACGAGTTGGACTCGGTGGCGGTTCGTTGAAAAAAATAAGGTGTTATAGGTCAGTTCGTCTAATATTAATTTTCAAAGTTGGTTCGTTAAATCAAAGCACCCCAAATGTTGGTTTATTAGATTCCAATTCCCTTATTTAAAATTATTGGGCTTATGAGGGAATGAAACCACCCGCCATCAAATTATTGAACATGCTTATAATATCTTGAAGAAAAACAAAGTCTTTTATCTTAGAAGCTCCAAATTGAAGAAGTTTATTAGTTATGATGTTTTAAGGAAAACTATAAAGTTATTGAAAAACACATTGTTGACTAGGTTTGTTAGTTGTAAGCTAAAGAAAACAGAGTATGTCTCACCGAGGGAAGCCTTGAACAACTTTATCAGTTATATTACCCTTTGACAAGTCTAAATCAGACGATTAATTAAACTTGCGATATCCTTATTTAGCTAACTAGTTTTTCAACATTGCAAATAACTATAAACCAAGTGTTTCCCGTGAAATGCTCTCCTCTCTTAATTAATTAAACTTGCGATAAATCCTCACTATCACTACTTTTAGCCCATGCGCTATTATTATACATGAACTGAACATATAAATAATCTACGTCTTCAACATTTGAAACTAAGCATTTCATTTTTTTAATCTCTGAATTGAATTAGGGGGTCAAAAGGAGCAAAAAAAAATAAAAGTTGGTTTTTTCTTTTTTGTTTCTTTGACCCCCCAAATATAAGTTCCTATAAAACAAGTTAGCTGGCATGGCAAATATCGGGAGAGAGAAAAAATTACTTGTGCTAATTGGTTTGCTCTTTGTCTATTCTTCCCTCACTCGTGCGAAATTAGTAGAATCCGAAAATGACGAGAAGAAAGTTAAATACAGTGAAAGACACTTGTCGGAAAATTTCATTAGCCATGATGCTCTGAAGAAAGCTAAAGATAGTGAAAGGCACTTGGGAGAAAATTTCATCAGTTTTGATGCTTTGAAGAATTTTAAAGATGGTGAAAGGCACCTGTCAGAAAATTTCATCAGTTTTGATGCTTTGAAGAAAAATGGGGCTTCCTCCGCTGGAAGGCACTTGTTGAACGAATTCATTAGTATTGATGCTTCGAAGAAAAATAAAGCATCTCCCATTGGAAGAAAGCTCTTAAAGAACTTTATCAGCAATGATGCTTTGAAGAAAAATATGGCTTCCACCGATGGAAGGCACTTATTGAACGAATTCATTAGTATTGATGCTATGAAGAAAAATAAAGCATTTCCCACAGGAAGAAAGCTCTTAAACAACTTTATTAGGCATGATGCTTTGAAGAAAGACAAAGTTATTCCCATCGGAAGGCACCTGTTGAACAAGTTCATCAGTTATGGTGCCTTGGAGAAAAATAAAGCATCTCCTACAGGAAGGAAGCTCTTAAGCGACTTTATCAGTTATGATGTTATCAAGAAAAACAAAGCCACCGGAAGGAGTTTATTGAACTACAGCATTCAACCCGTAAAGACATACAAGCCCCATCCAATTGAGGTGTCAAACTAGTTCTTTGGATACACATAATGCATATCAATGAGAAAAATGGACAAACCTGTTCCTATTCACATTACGGAGGGAAAATTTACAAAGGCTTACTTACAAGTGATCATGGAGAACAAGGATTAGAAAAATGTTAAACTATGTTTTCCCTTAATTAAGGGTGGTGGTTGGATTTGTATTCTCGACTTGTAAAATTTGTTAGTTTTTGCCATTAAGTGGAACTTATGTATGAAATGCTTCACAAATAAATAAATGAATTATTTGAGAAAGTATTTGTCTTTTCTTGTTTGCTAGTAATATAGATCCTTATGCAATTTGTTACTTCAAAACATTAAAACTATCAAATCTTATTTAAAAGGGAAATTTGAATTTAATAAACCAACCTTTGGAGGTGCTTTGATTTAACGAATCAACCTTGAAAATTAATATTAGACGAACTGACCTTAACACCTTATTTTTTTCAACGAACCACCACCGAGTCCAACTCGTCGGAAATATGACATGGCGACGGTACTTGCCTATGTGGAGGGTATTTTAGCCAAAAAAAAGGAAAAAAAAATGGACATATTTTTTGCTAACTTGGATTGAATAATCCAACATTTTTCATTTTTAAAAAAATCCACCTCAACACTATCTCTCTATCTCTCTCTCACAGCCCCGACCCATCCTTCCCCCCCAACCTCTCACTTTCTCTCTCAACTCCATCCCACCATCACCCTTCCTCACCACTGTCACCACCACCTCCACTGCCGCCATCTCCACCGCCACACCCTCTACCTCACCCCCCTTCTCTCTGTCTCTCTCTCTCTCTTTGTCAACTCCAACAACACAAGACAAGAAAAACCCACACAAACAAAACATCAAACACCTGGTGGGCATTGCAAACACTCCTCAAAAACACTTAAAAATTCGGTTATACTCAACCTTATATCAACTCCACCAGGATACAAATAACTTGTGACATTGAAATCAACCCATTTAGCAGTCGCATGAGGATCTTGACTCATCTCAGCCAACATATAATTGGGGATAGCCAGCATAACTTCAATCTCACTCCCCACTAGAGCTTCCATGATTCGATCATCAGCTTCGAATAGCTTGAGCTTCTTAAACCCATAAGCTTCGAATAGTTTGAGCTTCTTAAACCCATTGTTTTTCAGCATCTGAAGAACCCTTTCAGCCGGTAATTGGTGGGTAGCCATTGTTCCCCAGTTCACTTTGATTCTCAAGCTCTGGGAGAGCATTGCTGGTAGCAGTAAGAGAAACAGAGCACGCGTAAATTGGGGTGATTCCCATTTTTTTTGGGGGAGAATGTTGAAATGGGTGTTGTCTGGGTTGATTATATATTGGAATTGTTCGGGATTTTTTGGGGTTTGTTTGAATTTTTTTTGGTTTGATTGTGGGAGTTCGTATGGTATTAGAATTGCACGGTAGAAAACAGAGCAAGAAGAAAGAGGGGTGTGAGTGAGTGAGTGAGTGAGTTGTTACAATACCGTATTCTGTTAGGAATAGTGAAGTCTTGTATTGGTTTCCAATTTGTTCACAATCTTGTTTCTTTAATTCTTTATCTTTTTCTTGGTTTTTAGACAAGGAAGGATAACTATATATACCCTTCCTCTCCCTCTTTCATTTCTTGAGTTGAGATTGTAATTCTCATCAATAATATTTCATCATCATTTCTCAAATCTCACTCCCTCTTTTCTTTCAGTTTCAACAAATTAGGTTGAAACTTTTACATGGTATCAGAGTAAGGTTATTTTCTTGCGTCTGCTTCCTTCTTCTTCCTCTTCCCCTAATTCACTTCTTCTTCTTCCATTTCATTTCTCACTCCTCACTTTCTCTCTCCCTAACAAACTTCAAAGCTCTCATCCATGATGTCCCTCTTTCAATGCGTCCTTTTCCTCTCCATTTTCATGGCCACAATTCGTTCAGTTGCCGGCGCGTCTACAACCGCAGCTATGCCTCCGTTCTCGCCGTTCTTGTCCGTCACTTTGATCCTCACTGAGCTTGGTTATCACTACCTCACCATGGGAGCTCACTCAATTTCTCTCACCTCCACCGTCATTCCATGGCTCGGTCCGGTGACGATCTTCGCTCCGGCCGATTCCTCCGTCAGAACTTGTCCGTCGTGCTCAATCGCGCTCCTACTCCAGAAGCATACTTTTCCTGGCCTTTATCCTCTCGATTACCTCCAAAAACTGGCGTTCGGCACAAAAATCGAGATGATTCTCGCCGGAAGGTGCTTGACGGTGACTTCAACGGCGAATTCCTCAGAGATTTTCATCGGAGGAACTGAAATCACTCAGCCTGACCTCATGTCAAAGGACGTCTACTTCTCCTCCGTCGTCCCCATCGGAGCTCTCTACACATTCTCGCTATGGTTGTCGAATTCAGCGTACATCTATATATCTATGATTTTAAACGGAGTATTTCTAAATTTTCCTTGTTCCTTATGCAAATTAAATTATATTATGTTAGTACACTTTCGATTGTTGATGCGGAAATCGTGTTGTTATTGATTATTATAATACCTTACATTTTTTTTTTCTATTAGTTTTAATCGTTTTTTTGATTTAAAATACTCCAAAGTAGTTTCGAACGAAAATTTAGAATCCTCGCTGTGTGTGTGTTTTATATAAAGTTCCGATGTCGAAAAATTTAAGTTTTATGTCAGTCTTAACGTTATGTGTTAAAGGAGGTGTTTACTTTGAAACTTTTAATTGTTTATGTAAGAATTTGTGTTAGTTTAGGTGTAATTTGACCTTGGTTATGTTAGGGGAGTGAAGGGGAATGTCTTTGCCTTTCGTAGACTGTTTAGAATCTCAAATTGGAACCCCGGGATAGTGTGGTTGGAAATTAGGATCGACAAACCCAAAATGAAAACGGGTCAGATTGGACAGATTTCATAAGTCGTACTAAATCGGTCACCATATAATGTAGAGTTAATTTTTAGTCCTACCTTTTGGTCTGGAAATACCTTAAGATGTTAGCATTCATAGAAATTTTGCGGATCGGGATTTCGAGGTGTGTATTCTGAGTTACGACCCAAATAGCACACCTAGGTCAGAACTGGATAGGTTGTATAGTTAGCTGTTTTTGAGGACCTTAGAGTACGTTTTAGGTCTCAGTATCAACACAACAATTTTAGTAGACATTCCGAGGTTTCCAGAAAGTCCAAAACCGTACCCATAGGATGTTGGGAAGTTAAGTTATGATTCGTTTTATCCAGACGTTGCAATCTGTCCATTTATTTTTCTTTTGAATAAATGTGTTGTTATGTGTGAATTATTCAATTGATTGTCATATGGAAGTGTTGTGATATGTGATAGTTTGATGATGTAAGATATGTTTAAAATGTTAATTTATGAATGATGGAAACTTATAGTGTTCCTAGGGGTGGGCTAGGTGGAAAGTAGATTTCGTTAACTCCGTACGACGCATTTTAATTTTAGAAATTTCGTTATTTTTAGGCGCGTTCTAAACCGTTCGATCTAATGAGCTCAAATGTGTTCTGAAGTAAGGAGAAGAACTGTCAGGTAATGTCTATGTCCTAAATCCCGCTGGGGTGCACTTTATTTGTTTTGTTGATTTTTAAGTTATTTTGCGGTTTGCATCCCAAAGGGATTTTATGGTGAAATTGGCTGTCTATTTTGGATGTTGGTTACGTTCTTTTGAGTTGGTAAAATTTGGACAGTCCTTTATGTGTGTGATTTGAAAATGGTTTTGGAAATTGGGATTGGACTGATTGAGTTTGGAATGGTGTGATATTAAACCGGACTAATAATTCAAACGTGACATAAATGCGGGTTGACACACCAAGACCAGGATGTGGTATCCTTGAGGGGGGTTGTCAAGAGATCAGGGATGCCTGATAGGTGCTACTTCCCCGAGGTTAGTATTATGCACGTGTGTGAAATGGATGGCCATCCGTATGTTTGATATTGTGATTGATTCGAATGAGACTGAGATTGAGATTGAGATTGTGATTGAGATATGATTATAGCGAGGTCTTGGACTTCGAGGGCCAAATAAGTAAGGTCCGCCCGCTTAATAATTCTGAAAGATGGTTATGGTTGGTTGGGAAAGAAAACAATTTATGAAAAGATTTGAGTTGTTCACTTCTCCCCTAAAAATGAATTGAAATGGATTTTCAAAATGTTTTGACGGTTAGGGGTAGACATAATTGAGTCCTCCTCATGTTTTTAAATGCTTTGTTTTCAGGTGAAGAGTTCTGTGATGGGAACGGGAACTAGAAGTGAGGATGATAGATTGTGAAGTGAGGAGTTCTATGAATAAAATTTAGTTTATGTTTTAGATTTGAAGTTAGTTAGTGTTCGTTTATGTTATCCTAGAATTTGACAGTTCTTTTGTTTATTAAATTGAACTAATTAATGATTAGTTGTTAGTTTTTCCTTTCTTGCCTTATATTCCTTGAGGATACAGCGATGCCAATTAAAAAGGAAAAAAAAATGAGACTTCGCTGTTAATGTTAGTCAACATTTGACTTTGACCGTTAAGTTTAGAATTGAATTTCCAGGGCGTTACAATTGTCGAATTCAGCGTACATCTATATATCTATCTGTGTCGTTCATCCAGATGTTGAAGGCCTTGATGCTTGTGGCTGTGTATTCGATCGAAGTGATGTTCAAGAAGGAGGGATTCAAGGGTTCCTTGTGTTCAATGCTGTGGGTGGTGGTACTGGCTCAGGTCTTGGGTCTCTTCTGCTTGAGCGTCTCTCGGTGGACTATGGCAAGAAATCCAAGATGGGTTTCACAGTCTACCCATCACCCCAGATCTCGACCTCCATTGTGGAGCCATACAACAGTGTGTTTTACTGGCTTTCCTCTCTTCCTCCTCGTCTGCCTTCATTCAAATTCACCATGTCTGATAAGAAGATTATGATTGATCTGTGTGATCCTCTCTTCATACACCTGTCTGATCAACCAGGAATGTCTCAGATGGCCAATGTATTCGTTGGAGACGACTTCGATACCTGGAAAAGTTTAGCAACAATCCCACTTTCTTTCTTTCTTTCTTTCTTTCTTTCGTCGTTTGTCTCCACCAATTCTTCCGTGTCTACGTCCAATTCACCCGCTATTAGGAGTTGTGGTGATAGCTAGGAAGCTGTTGGAGTTAGAGTTCAAGATTTCAAGGTTGTTCTGCCCTTCTCCTTTGGCAGTGATAGCAACCATGCCAGTTCCCTCTTATCCTGCAATATATCATCAATATGTCCAAACACACCAACCTGTCCAATATCAGAGCACTTTGGCAACTGCACAGAGTGCTGGTTTGGGCCATTTTCAGATGTCCTCAAATCCTATTAATGGTTACCTCTCCTACATACTATAATGGCCATAGCTGTGCTACACCATTGTCCAAGGCACTCCCTGGAAATAGGTCTCTAGAAATTCTTGGCAAATTGGGGGTTTTGTCACCCTCCGATTTGAGGGGGGGGTGTTAGGAATAGTGAAGTCTTGTATTGGTTTCCAATTTGTTCACAATCTTGTTTCTTTAGTTCTTTATCTTTTTCTTGGTTTGTTAGACAAGGAAGGATAGTTATATATAGTATTCCTCTCCCTCTTTCATTTCTTGAGATGAGATTGTAATTCTCATCAATAATATTTCATCATCACTTCTCAAATCTCACTCCCTCTTATCTCAATTTCAACAAATTAGGTTGAAACTTTTACATGTTCTAAGGATGTAAGGGGTGGAGTTTGAGAGAGAAAGTGAAAGGTTGGAGGGAAGGGGATGGGTCAGGCTAGGGGGGATTGAGAAAGAGAGAGAAAAAGAAGAGGTGGTGAGGTGGAGGTTGTGGCGGCGGAGATGGCAGCAGTGGAGGTGGTGGTGGCAGTAGTGAGGAAGGGTGATGGTGGGGTGGAGTTGAGAGAGAAAGTGAGAGGTTGGGGGGGGGGGAGGATGGGTCGGGGCTGGGGGGGTTGAGAGTGAAAGAGAGGGAGTGTTGAGGTGGAATTTATAAAAAATAAAAAATGTTGGATTATTCAATCCAACTTAGAAAAAAAAACATGTCCAATTTTCCCCCCTTTTTTTTTTGGCTAAAACACTCCATATAGGCAAGCATCGCCGCCACGTAATACTTCCGACGAGTTGGACTCGGTGGCGGTTCGTTGAAAAAAATAAGGTGTTACAGGTCAGTTCGTCTAATATTAATTTTCAAAGTTGGTTCGTTAAATCAAAGCACCCCAAATGTTGGTTTATTAGATTCCAATTCCCTTATTTAAAATTATTGGGCTTATGAGGGAATGAAACCACCCGCCATCAAATTATTGAACACGCTTATAATATCTTGAAGAAAAAACAAAGTCTTTTATCTTAGAAGCTCCAAATTGAAGAAGTTTATTAGTTATGATGTTTTAAGGAAAACTATAAAGTTATTGAAAAACACATTGTTGACTAGGTTTGTTAGTTGTAAGCTAAAGAAAACAGAGTATGTCTCACCGAGGGAAGCCTTGAACAACTTTATCAGTTATATTACCCTTTGACAAGTCTAAATCAGACGATTAATTAAACTTGCGATATCCTTATTAGCTAACTAGTTTTTCAACATTGCAAATAACTGTAAACCAAGTGTTTCCCGTGAAATGCTCTCCTCTCTTAATTAATTAAACTTGCGCTATTATTATACATTAACTGAACATATAAATAATCTACATTTTCAACATTTGAAACTAAGCATTTCATTTTTTTTAATCTCTGAATTGAATTAGGGGGTCAAAAGGAGCAAAAAAAATAAAAGTTGGTTTTTTCTTTTTTGTTTCTTTGACCCCCCAAATATAAGTTCCTATAAAACAAGTTAGCTGGCATGGCAAATATCGGGAGAGAGAAAAAATTACTTGTGCTAATTGGTTTGCTCTTTGTCTATTCTTCCCTCACTCGTGCGGAATTAGTAGAATCCAAAAATGACGAGAAGAAAGTTAAATACAGTGAAAGACACTTGTCGGAAAATTTCATTAGCCATGATGCTCTGAAGAAAGCTAAAGATAGTGAAAGGCACTTGGGAGAAAATTTCATCAGTTATGATGCTTTGAAGAAATCTAAAGATGGTGAAAGGCACCTGTCAGAAAATTTCATCAGTTTTGATGCTTTGAAGAAACATGGGGCTTCCCCCGCTGGAAGGCACTTGTTGAATGAATTAATTAGTATTGATGCTTTGAAGAAAAATAAAGCATCTCCCATTGGAAGAAAGCTCTTAAACAACTTTATCAGCAATGGTGCTTTGAAGAAAAATATGGCTTCCCCCGCTGGAAGACACTTATTGAACGAATTCATTAATATTGATGCTCTGAAGAAAAATAAAGCATCTCCCACGGGAAGAAAACTCTTAAACAACTTTATTAGCCATGATGCTTTGAAGAAAGACAAAGTTATTCCCATCGGAAGGCACCTGTTGAACAAGTTCATCAGTTATGGTGCCTTGGAGAAAAATAAAGCATCTCCTACAAGAAGGAAGCTCTTAAGCGACTTTATCAGTTATGATGTTATCAAGAAAAACAAAGCCACTGGAAGGAGTTTATTGAACTACAACATTCAACCCGTAAAGATATACAAGCCCCATCCAATTGAGTTGTCAAACTAGTTCTTTGGATACACATAATGCATATCAATGAGAAAAATGGACAAACCTGTTCCTATTCACATTACGGAGAGAAAATTTACAAAGGCTTACTTACAAAGTGATCATGGAGAATAAGGATTAGAAAAATGTTAAACTATGTTTTCCCTTAATTAAGGGTGGTGGTTGGATTTGTATTCTCGACTTGTAAAATTTGTTAGTTTTTGCCATTAAGTGGAACTTAGTGAAATGCTTCACGAATAAATAAATGAATTATTTGAGAAAGTATTTGTCTTTTCTTGTTTGTTAGTAATATAGATCCTTATGCAATTTGTTACTTCAAAACTTTAAAACTATCAAATTTTATTTAAAATTGTTTGGCTTATGAGGGAATGAAACCACTTGTCATCAAATTATTGAACATGCTTATAATATCTTGAAGAAAAAAAAGTCTTTTATCTTAGAAGCTCCCATTGAAGAAGTTTATTAGTTATGATGTTTTAAGGAAAACTATAAAGTTATTGAAAGACACGTTGTTGACTAGATTTGTTAGTTGTAAGCTAATGAAAACAAAGTATGTCTCACCGAGGGAAGCCTTGAACAACTTTATCAGTTATATTTAAGTATGTTAGGACATGAGTCAGATTTATCACAACTCATTAGAGTGCAAATTAAACTATATATGCGGTGAAAGTAAATATCGAATGTATTCATAGAATTGAGATCAATAATAATAATTGTGCAAAAACAACAAAAGCAAGAACACAATATTTAACGTGGAACCCTAAATAGGAAAAAACCACGGGAAAAAAAGGAGAAATAATCCATTATTTAGAAAGGGTATATTATACGAGGTAAAATATAAACCCTCGTATACCTTCGCAACCTAGATGAGTTTTTTTTTTTTATAAAAAAAAAATTAAACGTCCAATCTATTCAACCCCTCTCTCATGATAACCCTAATCAAATGGAACTTTGCTACCTAGAGTGAGTGCACTGAAGAGGAAGGAGGAGAATGAGAGAAAGCCAGGAAGACAAATTAGAAAGAAGAAGAGCAAAGAGGAGGAGAACAAAATAGGAAGAAAAGAGAATTATATAAATAAAAGACAGTCACGGTAGCTTAATTAAAATATAAAAAGCTCATGATCCTTGGACCCTGTGCCCCACTAGAAATTGTAAAAAAACCCCAAAATAGTTCACACTTTCATAATGAAATGGGCCAAGTCCGATATAAAATGTGTAAAGTCGAAGATATGCTTCCTTGGGTGATAAGTACTATACCTATATTTTCCATATGCATTCGACATTTGGGTGAAACATTGTTTTCCTCTTTATAAAGTCCGTTAAAAGTGGTATTGGGATTTAGCATTCCCCTACCCTTGTCCACAACAGCCTCAATGGATTACCCTATGATAAAGGCTGAAAAGGCTAAAAGTCAATCCCTATTTTAAGCTCCTACTCTAATAAACATAGCATAATTCATAAAGAGCTTTAGTGTGCATATGTTTTTAAGGGAGTGTTTGGTAGGAACTCTAGGGAAATTTTTTCCGAGGAAAATTGGGAAATTTTCATGGGAAAGATTTTCCTAGGAAAAATTTCCCTTAGCTCCTCCCAAAGAAAAATTTCCCTAGGAAAATGGAGAAAATGGTAGGCCTATCGTGAAAATTTTCCCGAAGTCAACACGCATCCAAACATAGAGAAAATAAGTCAACCCGGAAAAATTGACCATTTCCCTGGGGTTATTGACCAACCAAATGCACCCTAAGTGAAACTTCTACCATGGTTTTTTTTTCCCCACTGTGGTAGTTGTAAGCTCCATATCATTAATATATATCTAAAATAAATCTTATTCCTTAAGATTAACTATTACAACAAATTATTTTGATCAATTTATATTAATTTTAATTTTTTAAGGTAGAATCAATGGCAATTAATAGTTATAGTTTTCAACTATAATAGTTGAAAAAAATTCAATTTATGATAAAATCTCCTTAGGTAGAATGTCAATAAATAGGGTTAGTTATTTCAACAACTCATTTTAATTAATATATATTGATTTCAGCTTCTTTTTTTTTTTTTTACTTTTTCAATATAAAATCAACGGTACTTATACTTTTTAACTGCCATAATTGAAAACCATTTTAACTATAGAAGAATTTCCCATCTATTAAGAGTGTTAATTATTCTTGAATAACTGAGACCATTACAATTTATCCATATCCAAATGAAGTGACAAAAACCTGGTCTAGATGAACCTGTATTCACACGAAAACCAACATATATTATATGCAATTGGAGTTTACACTCCAAGATATCTGTAAGTGAACAATCACATTATTGAGAATGAACATAATGTCTGCAAGTCAACCATCAGACTATTTGGAGCACAAACTCCAGAAACACATAATAAATTGCATCAAGAACACAGCTTGTGCTAAATAAAGCCTAACCCGATCTCCTATTGCTCGTCGAACAAAGAAGAAGAAGAAGAAGAAGAAGAAGGAGAAACAAATGCTCAAAACATGTATAACCCAAAATGGTTGGTGTTGAATATAATCAAATCATATCTTGTCCAGATTACAACATATGAAACCGAGAAACTTAAAATCGACATAACCAATCGATATTATTGCTCGAGCTGTGCCCATGGCCGCTTGAAGATTCATTCAAGGCAACAACTCACAAGAAACATAATCAAAATTGTCAAATCGGCTGAAGAAAAACCAACCGGATAAATTGAAATGTCCACCGCGCTTCTTATATTTTAGCAGAAATGTTCCGATTCCTACTGTTGCTATATAATCCGCCTAAAAAAATGATGGGCAACTAAAAGTGGATTAATTGTGAAGATCATACCTAGAAACCGCTATCTGAAAATTTTTATCTTCGCGCGCTTCCTCCTAGCTCGTGCAATGCATGAGTGCACAGGAACAGTGCGGTTTCTGATATGAATCTTCAGAAAAGCAGTATATAGAAAGTCCTGAGAAAGATGGGAACCCTAGTTTACTTCAGTTTTTTGCTCCTCAAATGCCAACTCATATATTTGGCTGTAATCGTCTACAAAGTGGACATCGAGGCCCTCCTTTACATTCGGGCTGAGTTCATCATAGTCCCTGCGATTGGCAGCAGGGAAGATTATGGTTTTGACTCCACTCCTCTTGGCTGCTATTGTCTTCTCCTTCACCTGGATTTCACATAAAAGGTTCAATTTTTTGCGAATATCAACAAGTGTAAACAAAGAGTTGAGTGTTCAACATGGTGAAAGCCAAACAGAGAAGAGAACAAATCCCAGAACAAGATGCTCATCTCTGTTCACCGATTGATTAAGACTCAGAAGAGATTTCGACATTTTTTGGCATATTAACCAAAGACGAGGTCTGCAGTACTCCCTCTGATCCAAATTACAAGTAGACCCGACAAAATTTGACTTGACCCGAAAATCGATCCAAACCCTCCCAAAAGTTTTGAACGCAATTTCCAAACCAGAAATCTAACTAAACCTGAACCTACCCATACTAAACCCGACCCAAACCAACCCGCTCGCCCGAATTGACAGGTCTAGTACTCTAGTTACACTTACAAGGATTATTTTGTCACTGAACTTCCAATTTATCAAAAAATTTTGCTGCCTCGATACTCCCCCACACTCCCCAATTGACAATAAAATTTAGAATTGTCGGAGAGTATCAAAATGGTTCATCAGAATATCACATGAAGCAAAAAACAATACAACAACAAAAACAAACCCCAGCATAGTCCTGCTAACAAGGGGTATGAGGGGATCGTAGGCAGACTTCAGGCTGATTCCGAGCAGACCCAGAAAAACCTTTTGAAAACTTTAAAAAAAAAATTCGAAAGCCGGAAGGAAGCCAGAAAACAATACTTAAGGAAATTCTGAATTCACTCACCCCACCAATAGGCAGTATCTTCCTGGTAAGTGTCACCTCCCCAGTCATTGCCAAATCCTTCTTCACAGGTTTATCCATAGCAAGCGACAGCATTGAAGTAATCATGGTGCATCCAGCACTCGGTCCATCCTTGGGTGTCGCTCCAGCAGGAACATGTAGATGCAGTTTCGAATTGGCAAAGAAGCTGTTCTCCGGCTCCTTGCCTTGCAGTATTGCCCTTGCAACTGTAAGCGCGATTTGTGCACTTTCCTTCATCACATCTCCTAGTTGTCCGGTCAAGTTAAGCCCCGCTTTACCTTCTCCTTGCTCAACCAAAGATGTTTCTATGTAGAGAGTCGAGCCTCCCATAGAAGTCCAAGCGAGACCCATCACCACACCCACGGGAGTCTGGTCATAAATACGTTCCGCATGGAATACGGGCTTCCCTACGTAATCGGATAGATTTGAATCATCTACCAAGACTTTCTCCACCACCGGGGAGGGTTCCTGAGGTTTTTCAGCTGTGGATGGATCCTAAGAAGAAAAGCAGGATGCATTAGCAACTACTTCACATGTTCAAAATAGTCCCAAAGTTATAATCCCAACCTAAATTTGTGTTGTAAAGTAGGAGAATTCACAATGGGGGTCTCATGAGGGGATTTAGAGATAAAAGCTTTGTTAAATCGCCCTTTAATGCTCAAGTTTTAGTCAGATTTTTTGTGCTTAAGTTAATAAATGTTTCTAAAAAATGGAACACCTTTGATTTGCATGTTAGATGTGGGGTCCACACATTTGCATTAATTTTTTGGCAAACATGAAAAAGTGAGAATAGGTTGGGAATAATTTAAGATAGAAAAGGAGGTATTATGCCAAGTGGAACCCATTTATTTGGGATAATAACATTATAAAACCTTAAGCTTAAACACTGCCAATGTACAAGCAAATTTCATAATAACAGGATTTGGTATTATTTTGAAGATGTGATGCCTATAAATCCCTCGGTTGAGTTTCTAGCATTGGAAATTCTCTAAGACTCGGTTTGATTCTTGGAAAATAAAATCTCCCTTCACTAATCTAGTTTTAAAAGCACCCTTTTCTCCATCAATCCCTCCCTTCATTTGCTCCCTCCCCAATCTTCCCCTCATATATCATATTTTTTTTCCACTTTCATCTCAAATTCAGAAGGAAATGTTGATCACAAAATCAATCAAATTTTCCATGACGTTGATCTTGGAAATGAGCCTTGGCTACAAACTTACAATTACTTACCTTAGAACCATCAGACTTATTCTCAGAGTAATGAGTATGCTCATTTCCAAGATCTACCTCCACGGCTTCCTTATTGGAGCTGGTTTCATTGGATTTTCCTTCATGCCCTTTCTCCAAGGTTTCATGTTTATCTTGGTTTTCTGCGTCAGCCATGGCTTCACTTGAATCAACTTTAGTATCATTTGATGCCAGGGCTGGTGCAGAGGATTCGCCGGTTGCACCTTGCCGCACAAGTTTAAGAGCAATCTGACACATTTACATTGGTCCCCAGTAAACATACAATGTCAACAATTGGTATTGTTTGTACAGGAACATAATCCAGCTGTGGATAAGCAAAATTATTCATCACCTTGCGGTAAATCTTCTCTATTTGTTTCTGAAGATTACGGACCCCTGCTTCTCTACAGTAATTCTCTATCAGAGCAAGAAGCGCTGCATCTGTCAATTCAACCTGAAACGAATACAGGGACCGACATGCAACATGAATCATTTGTTCAGGTGAAGGATAAAACATCAAAACCTAAACCACCATTTCTCTATAAGCATAATTCTGATGCAAAAGAAAGGCAAGACCAAGACCATTAGGTCAAGAACTAATGATATCAAATAGTCTTCTTTTTACCTGCTCAGGCTTAATACCACATGTTTCACGGGTTTGCTTTTCCAAATAGTCACGAGCAATATGCATTTTCTCATCAGTAATGTAGCCTGCAATTGAGATCACTTCCATCCGGTCCAAGAGAGGGTTGGGAATCATTTCAATGACATTAGCTGTGCAAACAAATAGAACCTACAGAAGTTTGCCAAAGGGGCCAGAGCTTCAGTTAAACATAATGGAATAAAACAGAAATTACTACACAGAAACAAGTTCGAGTAAAAGAATAGTCAGTGAAGTCAATTCTTTCTGCATATTATTGACCAACTTAAATCAAATAAAATCAAATCAGAAGTGTTCCCCCAAAGTCAACCCACCAAAGTAGGGTGTGCAAGGTCATGCAGAATCATACTCAATTGCATATATATCTGCCTATTGGCCACCATGAATCCTAGATCTTGAAAACGTTGGTCACCCCGTGTTAGTTAAATTAACGACTAATCAAGGTTCACTAGAGGGGCTGCATCAAGTCTGTTGGGAGAGAGGGAGGGGTGGGGGGTTAACTTCAATGACTGGTCACCACAAAATATCAAACAAATTAAAAGAGAAGCAGTTCTTCAGCAATCTACACAGCGTCTTAAAGAAAGTTCAAGAAACTAACCTTTGATAAATCGATGGGGACATCAAGATAGTGGTCGAGAAAATTAGCATTTTGCTCTGGATCAAGAAGCTCCAGCATAGCACTTGCTGGGTCACCAGCATGACCCCTACCCAGCTAAAATCATGAACAAAAAAAGTTTCAACATGTGTGGGAAAAAATACTGTTCCAGACTAAACATGAAAACAATAAAAAAGAATTGACAGTATAGATTGGTCCATGATCCACACTAATGCCTGACGCAACTGAGTGAATAGGGACAGACCTCCGCGAGACACTCACCCAAAAAAAATGATGAAGAAAACAGAATTACTCCCTCTATCCTATATTATTTGCCTTTTCAACTAACTTTTTCTTTCCCATAACAGGAGTATTGTCGTTTTAGAATTTCAATGACACATTCTCATTTATTTTACTCTTTATCTACCCAACTTTATCTTTTCTTTTTCATTATTAAACCATCATTCCAAAAAATATCCCAACACCCAACTCACAAAAACAATGTTAAAGAACGAGACTATGATTCATCCTTCATAAAGCGGGGTGCATCACAACAAAGAAAACAACATGAAACCAAAGCTATGAGTTTTTTGTAGTACTAGATTTCTCTTATTTGGAAGGTCAGAGGCCAAGAAACAACATAAAACCAAACCTTGTCGATCTCATCAATTAACACGAGAGGATTAGCTGTTCCCACACTTTTCAGACACTGAACCATCTTTCCTGGCATGGCCCCAATATATGTACGCCGATGTCCCTGCAGACCAATTCGATTACGTAAGAACGTGCCAACTTTAGTAAGACAATGGATAATAGGAAGTGTTTATCTCTACCTTTATCTCAGCAACATCAGACAATCCTCCAACTGAAAATCTGTAGAATTTGCGGTTCAATGCACGTGCTATAGAACGACCAATGCTAGTTTTCCCCACACCAGGAGGGCCGGATAGACAAACAATTTTTCCTATGAAATACAATTAAACAAAAAAGAAAGGAAAATAATTAGTATGGACAAAAGCAAAATGCCTCTCTAAACCTCTTCTAGTTCTTTTCCATGGAATACTTTAACTTTCTGAAAATACTACTTAATCAGAACCAGTCTCTATGAATCTTTTAATTTTAAAAAAATTATTAAATTAATCTTTTAATGCAAGAAGACACAAAACCAGACACACATAAACCCAAAATATTTCCAGGGAATTGGATTCAGATCTGGATTTTAAAAAGAAAACAAGCAGATACCCATTAATTAGCATTGATAGTATGCAACAGTGTAAAATGTAAACATTACCCCCTCCCATCTACCCCCAACCAAAAAGAAGATTTGAGGTGATACCACTATACTGTATTCCTAGTCAATTAAACTGTTAGCAACTACAAAACATCGGAACACAATGTAAAGGCTGGAGTCAAGTCCATCAGAAATATAGGATAAGCAATCTCTAAATTGTTAATCTCATCAACTACCTTCTATACTACCACTTTCACATGCAGTGCATGAACTGTCATCTATTAGTGTTCTGCCGTATTTTTGTCTATGAAAACAACCACAATCACAATTCACAAACAATAGTTGTAACCTAAGTGGCAATAAGAGTATTGACACAACTTGTAATGAAAGGACACAGCAAACATACATGTTAAGTTTACACTATTCATGCACCTACCAAGATCCAAGATCTCCTAAAACAACAAAAGCAAAGACTTAACCTTGTTTCCGCAATAGAGAACACAGGACCACAATCATTCCATTATCAAACTAGGTTAATAGAGGGCATGATCCAACGTAATAAGTAAAATGAGTAATACCGTTCATACATGACCACTCAAGCAGCAACATCACAAAACAGAATAAGAGACCCCTAAAAGACAGGGTAAACTTTCAGAAAACCTTGTGAAGATCCTCTGAGCTTTCCAACCGCAATGAATTCCAATATCCTCTCTTTCACATCAGTCAAACCGTAATGGTCCTCGTCAAGAATCTGCTGTGCGCGAATAACATCAAAATTCTCATCACTGCATCAATACAGTAGCAAGATTAACCATCTAGCATAAGAATGACACATTAGATATTTATGGTGAAATATCATTTAGGGTGGCATCCCCAAGAAATCATAGTTGTGGCCCCAAATTGTACATGAGCCAGGAAAAAGAGAACATTATCCATAAAGACAGTGACCACAAGAAAATAATGATTAAATATCACAGAATTGATCAGAAATGACCAGAATTGTCCAGCTGAGGAATATCATGGCGAACCTGTAACTTCCCCAAGGAAGCGCTGTCAACCAATCAAGGTAATTGCGCGTGACGTTGAACTCACTTGAGCTGGCCTCCAATAGTTGAAGTTTTGTCAGCTCTTCTTCTATGACTTGTAAGACATGTTGTGGAATCTTGTCTTTGTTCGGTTCAATTCTATCCCTAAACTTCGCTGAAAGAAGCAAAATGTCTTAGAAATATAGTCTCCAACATTACAGAAAAGCACAAAAAACGTGGATATTAGAAAGAATGCCCTAAATTTGACAACATCAAACAGATATTGGGCAGCCCACAAACAGTTATTAAGAGCATTGTGGGGAAATCCACCACCATGTCCATAAATGGAGATGCAACAGCAGAACTTACCACTAAGTGCTGTTTTATCATCAGTTTCAAGCCCCAATTCCTAAAGAAAAAAACAACAGAAAGAAAGATCAGAAAATACCACTGGATTTCAAAGTCTTCCTTACTCACAGAAGATCCACAAATACAAAAAAACTAAGACGATCAATTGAGGCAAAAATTTAGAAGCATACACCCCATAATCACTATGAGAGTTACCAGTAAAATCAGGAAAATAATCCACTAAAGTGAAGCAATTGGCCCTCCAATAATTAAGTACTTGCACAAGATACATGATAATGGAGATACGAACCTTTTTTATAGCCTTGAGTTGCTCATTCAACAGATAACGACGCTGCTCCCCACTGATTTTTTCTTCAATTGCTTTCGCTATGGTTTCCTTTACATAAGCATGATGTCTAAGAGTCTTAAAAAATAGATGTTCAATGAAAGATGAGCCAGAAACATAAAACAAGTACCTGAATCTTACTAATCTCTATCTCCTTTTTCACCAATTCCAAGGTAAGTTGTAAACGCTTGAGCACCTGGTATAGGGTCACATGTGAGAAGGTGGCATATAAGAGAGAGTGATCTTCCATGGTATTTATGGTTTATATTATCCAAATTACACATACATCTAGCTCTTCCAACACTTGTTGGCATTGCGACTTGTTTGCACCAGATATAGCTGTTCCAAAATCTGCCAACCTTGGGTAATTAAAATCACCAATGTGCTGCAAATAGAAAAATTAAGCCATATGAGCATTGTCGCCCAATCACAAACGAGAGTGTCAATATAAGGAGCTTCAAGCACATTTTGCAGAAACAATAAAAAGGACGGGAAGTCAATAATCCAACAAAGATTGCCATTACCCAATGTGAAGTCACATAAAACAACTAATATATGATTAGCGAAAAGAACATGTACAAAGAAAGTATTACAAAATCAGATTTTTACTCACTAAAGGCAACAATCACATCATAGCAACATGCAAAATGAGGCAAATCAAACTGTCATGGACAGGCATATATCATTGACAATTAACTACAACATATCAAATATCTCATGTTAACCAAGATCCACACTAGGAGTTGTTAACAAATCCAATGTCTCCTAAGAGATATGACATCGTACAGAGTATGAATACAAAAAGATTGTACAATGCAAGTACTACATAAAAATTTGAAAGTTCCAACTTCCACAGCTCTATTAACCCAAATCATTTGATATTTGTAATAACATTTAAGGTGGCACTATTGATAAAAGAAAATCCAAAGAGGCAGTCCGAATTGAATTTCATGAATGCAAGGCCATTCCATAGACAAGTATGAATATTTGTAGGGAAGAAGATCAGCATGTCTAGATCTATTTATTGACCATAGCAACTTTCTTCTGTTAAGATTCAAAGGTATACCTTAGTGTATGTCTGTACATGATCCCTCCAAAGCGAGCTTCTCTGCAGAACATCCCTCAAAGTTGTAATAACCTCAAAAGATGTTGCTTTAATGACATCATCATCCTTATCATATGGCAACTCCTGCAAGAGGCAATAAGTCAGATCACATCAACCTTGTATCAGTATAATGTGTCACGTACAATAGAAATGCGAGTTGCAAAACAGTGGTGAATCACTTACCTTGAGGTGATCAACTTTAACCGTAAGAGGATCTTCATTGACCTGCCACAGAAAAAAATGACATTACTCTGAGGCCCGCACGGTTGGGAACAAAAAACCAGCAGTGACCAGGAAAAGGATATTGAAAACAATTCATTTTTCAGTGCCCTAAATTTAACAAAAATCCATCTATGGTCCAGCACAGTCATCCTTTCTGCAGTTGATTTGGCGTAAGATCAAATAAATAGTTAAATACTCCTAATGCAATCAAAAGCATTGAAGGCAATCCCAGGATTGTCCAGAGCACACTGACTTCTCAAATCTATTTAATCCTTGAGGGACTTACCATTTCTGTTATTCGGAGTCTCCGATGACCCATAACAACAACCTGCTCTCCCTGAATGCTTGTAATCTACATAACACATATGAATATAAATCTGTTTTCAGAAGCAATTGACATTAACTATCAGTTAGTAATTCAAACGGTCAAATTACGGTACCTGGGCCAGCGTTCCAACTTCATGCAAACGATTTAGTAAATCTTTCCCTTTTAGATTATAAACGTTCTCTAGCTCCGTATCTGGTTCATCTTTGACAAGAAAGGCACCAGCATAAGGAGCTTGCCTTTTCATACTTTCTTGCAAAGCTGCTAACAATTTGGGATCCTAAAGAAGTTTAAACACAGATGATAAACAACTAGCATTGTGACTACCCAAGAAATAAGGGCATATTTTCAACTGTTCCAATGAATAAAAATGAGAAGCAGATTTACACCAACTCAAACTTCTCACTAATCGAATAAGCATTTTAACATAGCAACACTTAATCGCATGGCACCCACCGCACTAAAAATATGTTTCTTACCTTGACATAGATTGGCATGAAGAACCCAGGGAAAAGTGGTCTGTGCAGAAGTGGTAATGCTAAAACCTGCAAACAAAACATGAATCGCTCAGAAGCTGGATAGAGAGCACAAGAAAGTTCCTCCTACAAATCAGTTAACATTACACTATTCTGCTCATGAAGTCTTTGAAAACAGCTGATTTAGTAATGATAAATTGCTCAAGAATTTAGAAGTACACAACGCAGACCCCAAGGACACAGAAAGCAAAATTAAGAAACTCCAAAAAGACAAAAAGGCAGAGATGGAAAAAGAACAATCAAAATCCAAGCAATGCTCACAGATCATATAAGACATTTCAAACAGTTGTGGCCCATAAAAATGTGGGCATCAGTTCATATTCACATTGTGCTCACACAACAGAACAGAACAGTAACAACAACTCCTAACGCAAGTCCCACTGATGTGGGGTCTGAGTTCTCACAGAACAGACAGAAATCTGAATACATGAGAACCTCAAGCATAAAGCTGCATTTCCTATCATCTTATTATACCGTTTGTCCAACCACAGTTATATTCCACAGAACCACAAACAAGAAACAAAAGGATGACCTCTTCAAAGATATGCATTCCGGCCCAAAGGGCTTGGAATTCTGAAATCAAATCTATTATCAAGTCACACGAAATCATTTGTCATCTGCTCCAAACTGAAACAACACAACAAATAGTACAGTAATCTAACTTTTTATATGCGTCTATGTTTCTATTAAATCCTCAACACCTTGCTGAAGACGAAGGATTCAAAATGCAAATTAGGTCACAATTAAGGTTTTGGTTACAGTGCCATAGAATAGCTGTAGTGTGGCAATCAAATTGAATATCATGGGTGTCAAGGGGGAAACTGCAATTCACTCAAACTTCAAAACCTTCTCATCACATAATAACCACAGTTTAAGTCCACTCTAGAGACTGAGCGTAAGCTCATGCTCATTGAAAATCGGAAGGAAAGAATGCAGAACACCAGCCAGTGTCACTACTATTAATCATAGATATTGTTGTATGCACAACAGACTCACCGGAAACTTACCAATAAAACAGGGGAGTAGTATGAAATGTATAATTTCCAATTCAAACTATCATTCACAACACGAGAAAGACACACACACACATTGCTTATTCATCGGGAGAAGTTTTGCAGTTAAACCACAAAATAAAGCCTGATAAATGTTTGCTCATGTATTGAACATTTGAACTCTACATTTTTCAGTCAAAAAGTTGCTACCATTCAACAACAACATTCAACACAATATCAATGAATATGAATGTCAATATTTTCACAACATAAACTAAGCAGACCTAATGAGCTAACCCAAACTATGAACCCATCTCACCTGCAGCTATTGCATGGTACAACAAATCCAGTTACACATATTGCCTTAGCTGTAAACATTTCATACTAACATAATTTTGCACCTCAGTTGAAGGATTTCTTTCAGCACATCATAATTTCAAATCGTATCTTCACGTTACCCACAAAAGTTAATCCTGTTCTGCCACATAGTTTCAATTCAGCTACAATGCTTGCAAATCTACGTTATCAAGGCTTCGATGCAAATACAAGTTCAACTATCACAATTGGCTAGTAACCCCCCCCCCCCCTCCCTCTCTTCTTTTCTCTTCTCAAAACCCAAGTTAAAATAAAAAAGAACTTGTTAATGAGCTCAATAGTTGAACCATGAAATCATATTTGCAAAACTTCTAACAATAACCATTGCTGCTGAAATTTCCATTGCGCTTACTTCCTTCATTTTATCCAGAACTTAGGACTCACATTGTTCGGATGGTTGTTGGGTGACCCAAATTCAACTTGTTAAGCAAACAAGTGCAAGTAGATGGGACATTTTCATCACTCTCCACTTCCATACTCGATTGCCCACTTGCCTCTGAAATAGCGAATTAGGGTGATGGGAGGATACTAATCCACAATTTAGCTATAAATCCCTCCTACCATGATCATATACAAAGGAAATGAATGAATATTGCACATAATCCACCAAAGAAAGACTTGAACTTCCAATTCCTATCAAAACTCAACATCCTTATGCATCCACATTAGCATAATACTTGTCATTGTCTCTTTAAACACAAATTACTGGATGAGAAGCCTTCTACAAACTAACTAATCTTCAAAAACAACCATTTTCTTGATTCATCAGTATCCATTTCCCTATTACTACAACCAATCCCCATCAAATAACCCCATCCGAGAGTAAACAAAACGGAGAGAAAAACCAACCGTGAAACAATCCTCGGGGCGAAACACAGTAGGAAGAATCGCATTCGAAGAACCAGACGCCGCATCCTCAGCTTCTGCAACGGCAGGCTTCGAAGCATCCGACTCAGAACCATCCGATGACGACGACGAAGATGAATCAGAGCAGAAGAAAGCTCGATGGTAAAAATTAGGGTTAGGCCGAGTCAACCCGCGGCGGAGCGAGCTGATGACTCGGTGCAATGGCGTGGTTGACTCGGAGGAATTCCGAGCAATGGCGGAGGGGATAGAATTTGAGGCGAGAGCATTGTATAATCGACATGAATTGGAGATAACCTTCAACATTTGGGGATTTCGATTTCAATTCAATGCAGTTGTGGATTGGGAGGCGAAATTAGGGTTTGTGATTTAGGGTTTGGTTAGCTGGGATTATCTGTGTGTTATTGTTGGAAGAAATTGGAAGAGAACATTGTGGAAGACCATTAGTAAGGGTAAGGTAGATGAAGAAGAAGAAAGATGAGGAAAGTATGGAAATTTGTCTTAAAGCCCTCCATAAACCCTTTCTTCTGGAAGAGGCTTATTGTTTGGTAGGTACATGGTTTCCCAAAATACCCTTTTGTTAAAAAGAAAAAAAAAATTGATTGTTGATAACCAAAAGGCTTGAAAGTTTACATAGTACAACAAACTACAAAATACAATAGCAGCCAACTAACTCTAGGAGAAAAAGACAACCAAACACAGCTAGACATAAATAACACAGCAAGATGTTCACATCCACAACAGCCAAAATTCATTACAGCTCAATCACGCAGCTTAAAGATCAATAACTTCAGATGGGTGGATTATCGAGGAATCGCACGCCTATATCATTACCAATAATATCAGTCATACGATCTATCTCGGCATCAATATCATCGAGACTGTCAAGTATCAACTTCCAAGCTGTTCGCACGTCTTGCCATTCTAACTTTCTGACCATCATTTTGGGCACAAACATGTTCTGTTTTTTTAGGTCTAGAAGTTTTATCTTACAAGTTGTCACTTAGATTTCATCAAATTACAAATGTTAAACTTTTAACTTTAACTTTTTAAAATAGTAAAACTTATGTTTATATACATGGAGAGTGATTCGCATCAAGTTAAACCTAGATAGATTGGATTGGTTAAACTTAGATCGATTACAATGATACGTGTTAAAAATTGTACAATTAATTGATGTTAATATTGTTCTTGTTTGGTCTATATTAAATTGAGTAATTCAAACATGTTTTAGTACAAATTTTTATTTTTTTGATAATTAGGGGCAATGCCCCAAATTTATTCATTAGTGTCCTGCACCACAAAGTTTAGCCATACACTTTTAATCCAATTATAATAAAAGAACACTTTTTTCTCCAAACACAGTTATATAGTAACTCATAGAAAGGCGAAACTATCTTATAACATAGATGTTAACAAGCCCTAATTCATGCGAGGTATATAAATACTTTTAGTGTACTTATATCTCCAAACATGATCACATAACAATCCAAACACTCCTTTGTTAGTTATTTTATTATTTGTCATGCTATTTGGTCTCATATTTGAAGTTTGTTACAAATTATGCGCATGTCGAGTTACTCTCTTCTAATTATCAAATTTGGTTCAAAAAAGACATCAATTCCTATTTTAACGAGCTCCAAATAAAACTACAATTTAGTTAATTGCATTTACTAATTAATATCCAATGTTTCTCTTGCCATGTTAGGCCACACCACTCTACATATCCAGGTTAGGCGTAGGCATACCCTGCATCAACTAGTTTCGAAAGAATTGAAATTAATTACATTAATCAATATCATATACTTCTCATATGTTGCAAAGTATTAAAGAAATATCTATTTAATTGCACATATAATACCGACTATGAATTGAATATATTTTGCTTCTCTGTTATCGATAACCACAATCAAAACAAACAACCATTACATCAACCATTACACCATACCACTTACTAACCATTTCCTCTATATAACCTTCCTAACTTTCTCTATGTATTCTTTCCATACTCAAATTATAACGAAATAGTCTCATCATATAGTGAATGTGTTCTACTAAAACATTGAATGACAAAACCTAACAAAAAATAAAAAATAAAAAAATAACATTGCCCTAATAGAAACCCCTGAATCTCTCCTTTGTAGATATCATTTGGCCTTGATCTGCTTCAATTACCACCCACAAACCCTAAACTCAACCACTCTTTCGACAATCATTTTACTGGCTACTTTGGTATTTGCTTTCGTCTTTAAAATTTGCTAGAAAAATCATTTATCAATTGAGTTACTCCATTGTAGTCATCTTCAGGATTCGTTTTTAATTAAAAATCCTATTTGGTCATATACTCCCTCAATTCTATTTACTTATTTCCTTGTTTCAAATTATTTAACATATACATTTTCAATTTAAGTTTTACAAATTTACATTGATATTCTCTACCCCTCATAAATAATATTTATCAATTTAATTAATTTTATAATTTTACCAACACCGTTTTAAAACAAGGAACAACTACAACAACAACAACAACAACAATAATAATAATAATAATAATAATACTTCCTCAGTACTAGATTAATAGATACTTTGACTGCATTTTGACCGTTAATTACTTACAAAATTATAATGAGTTGCAATATAAAATTTACTCCATCGTAATTTTTAATAAAACATATCTCTAATGATGATAATTTCATATTGTAATTTATGAATAATTAATGGTCAAAATTTAGTCAAAGTATCAATTAATATACAACCAATTGATTATATAAAATGGAAAACCGTTGGATTTGCCTCGAAGTCTCAACGTGGGGGAATCTACCAAGTCAAGGCCCAGGGAAGATCTCTCGCACAAGCAACGACCAGTTGACTAGTCTAGTCCCTCCACTCGCCCCTCAATCAACCTCTCTCTCTCTCTCTCTCTCTCTCTCTCTCTAATCTACAGTACTTCAATCAATATTCTATCTTCAACACCAAGTTTTCTTGCTAAATCTACTTCTTCCTAGCAATCCTATTGGACCAACACACTGCCTCCAATGCTCAAAATCTAGGATATCTTCGTAGGATCTTACAGAGTATATCCTTCACATAAGAAGATCAGTTTATCTATCAATGGATTTGAGGTTGCAGAAGAAGAGAATTCAACTTCTGCTCTTCATCGTCGGTGTTATTGCCCTCAGTATCGTCGGTAATTTCGATCTTATTCAATCTACTCATCCCTTCCCCAGATACCCTTTCCAACAATTTGTTCTGGGTAGTGTTCAATTTGTGCGTTTTGGAGTTGGATGAATTGGGTATTGATTCGCTGATTAAATGCCAACATATTGTTATTTGTAGTATTTTTAGTTCAACAGGAGGATTGTGTGATTGACTGATTTCAGATTGTGGTACTCTTTTTCTTCACTTGTTTGAGCTGTTGATCTAGCTTACTTGTTGATAGCATATCAGGATCCAATTATATTTGCATAATATGAGAAGGATTATTATGTTTTAAAATCCCAATGTTGAGGATTGTTTATGAGAATATCTTGGACTTTACTTTTCAAATAAATATCCCAAACTTTAGGGGATTGTATTCGTCAGCAGCCCAACGCCGAATAAACAATTAAATTCAAGTTTTTCTGTGATGTAGCGATATTTTTTTGGGTGATATGCAGAATGGGAGTGTATCTAAACTAAAAGTCAATCACTGCATTATAGGAAAACCCGAGTTTAATTAACCTTAACTCAGTGTTGGGTTGCTAACAAATACAACCCCTAAAGTTCGGGATAATTATTTAGAAAATGGAGTTCTTTGTTCAACTTTGTTCAAAGTTGGTGATTTTAAAACCTAATAATCCACATGAGAATCGGAAAGTATGATTGGATTTGGATGAGACTTTTGGGTATTGGACTTGGATGAGAATTTTGGATGATAGCTTTTTGATTCATAATTCAGAAGAAGTATTAACTGTGCTGTGTGGCAGTGCTGTGGAATGCTATGATGTTCAACCTCTACTTAGGTTGCTTTGGAAGTATGAAGCTTTGAAGTTTCTACATGTAGTTCTTTGTTTCCTCCCTTTCTTTTGGGTGTTTAGGGAAAGAGGGGAGGGGGTTAAAGGGTTGCTTGTGGTATTTTGGGTGTTTAGGCTGTGATGCTTCTCAATGTACTTCACCATTGTGTCAAGAGGAACATTAGCTATAGGGAAGCGTAGGAAAAACAGGAACGACAGTTGAGACGGAGAGAAATGAGGTATATGTCTCTAATTACGTGCATGTCACGCGTTACAGGAGGTGTAAGGTATTGATGGACGAAGGTCTAGAGAGATGCAAAGGTTGAGAGGAAGGCTTTGATCTTAGATAGAGAGAGGGGTTGACAGTAAGTAGAAGCATAAAAGTGTTATAACCTTGGCAATTTAACATCACAAATGAGTTGGTCATGGGAAAAGTTAGATATGTATATTTGCACCATTCAATAGGGTTGCTGCTACTCTAACTCAGTAACTCAGCCCAAAGGTGAGGCCCTTTTTTAGGTGACAGCATCTAAGCCAGCATAGGTTCATTGGTACCATTATTTTGGAAGGATCCGAAGCAGCTACTGTCATATACACGAGTTTAAGTTTGGTGATTCAGTTGTTTGCTTGCCGTATTGTGTCTCAAAAGCACACTTTGTGTTATTCTGTTGCTTGCAACTTCGTTTTTGTTACCGTTGGTGCTTCGAAGTTCGTGACAAGTGGTGCTTGTCTGTTGGACTTGAATTTTGTTTGGGACGGGTACAGGATCTAGGTGGTGTAAACAATAGCAGTCACTAGTCACACTTCATCTATATTGGCTATCTCTGAAGACAGATACATAAAGAGATAGGAAGCATATATTGCTTTTCCCAATCCTTGTGTTTTCTTCCAACCCATTTTGGGTTTAGATTGTAAGTTGCACAACATGCTCGATCTAATATCACTCTGCATCCCATGATGGATGGATGATTGTTGTAAAATTTGTGTTTTTGAATCACAAACTTTCAAATCAATCATATCTTATGGCGCAGAGAGAGTATTCCAAAATTGCCAAACATGGAGAAAATCGAGTACTCTTTCTGTTGCTTACACTCTCCCTTGCTCACGAATAACATCCCTTTGCTTTATGATTTACAACTACTCCCAGTGTGTCTGAGTGGCTCCCTCTATTATGGGGTCTAGGGAGATCCAGAAATAGCCACCTTACCTCTACGATCACTATTGCTCGTAAATAACTTCTGTTTGCTTTATGATTTACAATAAAAACTCCCAGTATGGTCCAGTTATCATGGTGTCTAGGGAGTCCAGAAGTAGCCACCTTACCTCTACGATCATCACTGCTCGTAAATAACTTCCGTCTGCTTTATGATTTTCAGAAAACAGGGAAACAATTAAGTTGCATAATTACTCTCAGTCTCAGCAACTCCTGAATGCGTTTAGATCGCCATCCTTGTATCATCAAGTGTTTATTACACAAAACCCTAGTAGGCCTACACTTTTTTTTTTCTTGGAATCACACAAATGAAAACATGATAGTTTTGAGAAAAAACAACGTAAAAAAAGATTCGTGTACAGTGGGTCAACATATACACTTTAGTAGACTCGAGACCACGTAATAATTTACCAGTATCCCTGTATTATTAGTAGACTCGAGTTAACAAATCTCTCACACACGATATGGAACACTCGTCCCCACCTGTAGCCATCCTTGTATTATGAAGTGATTATTAATCTATTATATAGAACCCTAGCAGACCTACACATTTTCTTGGATTCACATTGATAGTTTTGAGAAAATAACATAAAAAAGGATCCGTGTATATTGGGTCTACATATATACCTTACTAGAATCGAGACTACCTAATAATTTACCAGTATCCCCGTATCACTATGAGGCTCATATATAGGTGGTCCCGGAGTATGTGCTCCAGATTCTACTATTGTTCACCCATATGTATTAGGTTGTTCACTCTGATTATTATGATTGTTCACTCTGATTCATATGATTGTTCACTCGCAAATATCTGGAGCACACGCTCTGAGTGCATCTAATATATATTGGTAACATTGGCTCCTTTTTTGCAGCCGAAAAATGCAGGGAAATGGTGGGGAAGGAGGCGGCATCCAAAAGTGGAGAGTTCACTTTCCTCAACTGCTTCGACATGGGCACGGGCACCCTCGCATGCGTGGCCAAGGAAGGCGTGAAGCTCTACGTCTACTCCCTCCAATCCGTCCACGCTGAGCTAGCCCGTAGCCACGCGATCGAAAACACCCTGCACGAGGCCGTGTCCCGTGGGCTCGACGCCAAGAACGCGGCCAAGGAGGCGGCAAAGGAGGGCAAGAAGGCGGCCAAGGTGGCCTCGAGGCAGGCCAGGCGGATCACGGGCCCCATCATCTCATCCGGGTGGGACTTCTTTGAGGCCCTCTACTTTGGGGGCACGGTGACCGAGGGGTTCCTAAGGGGCGGGGGGACCCTATGTGGGACCTACGCGGGGGGGTTCCTCGGGGAGCAGAGGATGGGCCGGTTCGGGTACCTCGTGGGGAGCCATTTGGGGAGCTGGATAGGGGGGAGGATCGGGTTGATGGTGTATGATGTGGTCAATGGTGTTCAGTACTTGCTGTTTCAGCTTGCTTATACTCAAACTGAGGGTGAAAATGAAGGGGTTGTTTATCAGTATGAAGAGCCTCAGGAAGTGTATTATTCCCAAGAGCAAGAGCTGTAGGACATTTGTCTGCACTTTCAAACAGGCAAAACAACATTCTAGGAGGTTTTTTTAAAAAATTTTTGGTTGTGTTAATGTGTAATTGTGTATATAATGGAGGGGTGAAGTTGGGGTGTAATGATAATTATGATGATATTTAGATTTCTGCCTCTGCAAGAGTAGACCATACAAATACAATACACATACCCTGAAGCATTAGAATGTAAATCCATCAGTGCTGCTGCATTTGATAAGTGATGAACTGATGATTGAAGGAACAAAGGACTTTTTTTTATGGCATTGATTGGGTGAGTGTTTTAGTTATGTTGAAATTACATGGTAGTTGTTAATGTTATCCTGGTGTAATTCATTATCTGCTCCTGGAGCATGTGGTAATATGATTATTGTTCATTTGCATATACTAGATTGTTTGCTATTAATAGCATAATTATTCACTTGTATATACCCGCAACATATGAGTGATGGAATTGATAGTTCCTCTATTTTGGGCCCAATGACCCTATTCTTACATGAATTGGGGAATTATTACTTGCTTTACTTATTTCTAGTCGCCTTATTGTATAATATCTGTTTAAATATTTATATATTTAAGTGATGTGATTAATGCGATTTACTTCATTATACTACCATTCCTACCAACAATTGTACAAATCTTATTTACCTTTCTACTTTGTTTACACTCCTTACTTCACCCAAAAAAAGGGTAGAAAATCGGTTGGGTCTTCACAATATCAAGAGGGCCGGGCCATTGTCTCCATATGAAGAGGGTCAGACCATATAAAATGGAAGATATGTAAGGTTGGAAAAAATTTGTCCGACCCGATAATTCAGATTTGTTCGACCCGGAAAAACCGGGTACAGTCAGAATTCATCCAGACATTAACCGGTTTGATCGAAAATTCAAATACAATTTTTCAAATTTCTATTGTCGAAACCCAATTTCGACCCGAGTTTATGCTTGTTTGATTTGTCCAGCCCAAGTCCGACCATAAAAATACTCCAAAAGCTAGGTATGGTGCATCAAATTTTCGTCTGAGGACCCATATTTTTGACAACTTTATAGGTTTATGATTAGCCAAAATGATGTAATACAGCAGATAAAGAACACATAAAATGGGGAAGGAAGATATTGAAATATGAAAGGAGGATGGAATCGAATCAAGAATAAGAAAAACGCTTGTGGCTACCAAAAATCCTAAGATTTTTTTTAAAACGTTTCCTAGAAGATCAAGGTGTCTTAAGATTGCTTAGACTTTTAGTTTTTTATTCTTCTAGTTTATTTTATGGAATAGACTTTTAGGGGTTGCTAAATAGTTTTGGTTATTTTACATTTTCCTTAATTGTTTAATTTTAAAATTAAGGTGGCGCTCGAAAGTAGCGCTTGATGTAACGTTTAGCGTTTAGACCAATTGACTAATATTAATGCTCGATAAGTTAGCATTTTAATTAGCGTTATATGTTTCACATGACATTTTCTGAAACGAAATAATAAAGCTAACATTTAACATTTGAAGCATCGTATAGACAATCCTGAGCCACGGGCCCTCCATTACAATCTGCAAGGTAAAATTGCTCCACCTCCCTTTTGTAGTACCATTTCATATACTATCATTTGAAAATTCTATCCTTAAAAATGATCCATATCCTTTTATGTTAATTCACATTAATCAACTAATTCAACCACTAAATTTCACTTCTCCTTCGGAAAAAAATTTTCCAACCTCCCATGGGAATGAGTTTCCCATCAACCTCGAGACAACTTTCCCATCTTTATTTTACAACCATCAATATATATTACACACACCTAGAGCGCTCTGAAAAGATATTAGTGAATAATTATGTTATTGGAAGCAAACAACGCGTATGTATGAGTGAACAATTATGATATTAAGAGTCAACAATGGATAGATATAAGTCAACAATTATGCTATTGAGAGTGAACAATTACCGTATTTAGAACACATGTTCCAGAAGCATGTAATAAATTTCATTACAACCAAACATAAAAAATTTGACCAATTTGAAAAAATTAACCAATTTTTATGAAAAAAAACGTCTTCAACCAAACACTCCTTGATTAAATAGATGCAGGTTGGGGGTAAACGTTGCGTATGATTTGAAGTAAAAGTATGCATGTGTCTTGCCTTACCAACGTCGATGTCAATTGCATATGCATTGTCATTATCACAGTATGAAACTGTGGGATTAGTAGCATCTCACTTCTAATTACGTCCTCAGTTCTTCACAAATAAATGTTATAATAACATTACAAAAAAAGAGATGTACTTGCAAAAGTGGACTATTTCCATTGATTTAGGTCACCAAGCTACTTTTTTTTTAATTTCTAAAAGTTTTGTCAAAAAAAGAATTACAAGAATGGATATTCAGTAATATGTATGTTATTTGTTAGAGTATAAAACTATTTCCTGGGACTTCAACTATAAGCTTAGGTTTTTGGTTGAAATGATACCAGATTTGCGTAAAAAGTCTCAGATTTGAATATCAATAATCCCACTTTTTTTTACGCAAGGTTGAGAGTTTCACAATGGATTATGAATCCCAGTTTTCGATTCTTAACTGTGATTTAAAACTAGTTTTCTCATATATGATAGTGCTAATATTAATTGGAGTTTGTTATGCATGTTTGTGCCTTACTAACATGGAACAACTAACATTTTTTTTTATAATTGAAAGTTAATAATGACAAAATTCGTATTAAAGATGCTACAAAAACTGGAAAAACAACAAAACATAAGAAAACAACAAAACAAAACAGCAGTAAAAAGATATAATCAATAAATCACAAAAAAGAAGCAGAAAACAACAACTAAAAAGATGCAAAAATCAAAAGTCCAATCTATTCCAAAATGCCTTCAACTCTTTTTAAAAGATATAATCTTCGTATCATAAATTTTTTCACCATGACCTTTTGTACAAGCACCATTTCACTATCCTTGATGTATGCATGAAAATTTCTACAACAAAACTCACTTATTGCTACAACAGAAAATTATGGTTTTATCCTTATATAGTTTGGTATTCTCGTTCGTTAGTCGTGATAGTGACGATGTTATTATTGTTAAATTTGAAGGGTTCTGAAATTAAATAATGGGTTTATACTATGATTATTCAAGACATAATAACATCTTTTAGAGAAGAAGCCAACTACAGTGTAAATAAAAGGGGGTTCATGGACTAATTTAATTGATTTGGGGAGACCATAATGTTGAACATGAACAAAAAATTTACCATATTTTTAGTAGGTAAAATAAAAAAATAACCTATACCCAAAAGGTTGAGGAGGATCATGGTCACATTTTCGGTCCACATAAAGCCCCCTTCTTGATATCCTTTGAGGTATCTATTTTTAAATCTAACAAGATTAGTGTATGGACTCTAATATATATTTACAAAATTACTTTTCAAACTCTTATCCTTTATTTCCACAAAATACTTATAGAAGGCTATCAAGGGAAATATTTTAAGAGAATGATCTCCTATATAATCTTTACACTCACCATGAATATGTATCAGTTGCGTGAGATTTTTAAAATGAATTGTAGTAGTCATCTGTTATACTTATCTTAATGTCCTTTACGATACGTTATCCCATAAAAGTTATAATATGAATTACCGGTTAATACACGAAATTCGAGATTGAATTGATTTGTCACATTAGACTCAATTATTTCTATTAGCTAGGATAAGAGAAGTTTAGGGGTGCAAGAAAAGAACCCAAGGGAGAGGAGAAGTATGCTCAAGCTCTAATAGCCACTCATCATGATGACAACATCCCACACACACACACTCTATAATTAAAAAACAAGTAGAAGAAAAATAAAATAATTCCAAATGGACCCACAATTTCTCCTTTAAATAAACACATCTTATGGTCCAATTTCTCCATCCCCAAATATTCTCTAAATTCCCAAAAATACCCAAACATACCCTAAGAGTGTCGACATTATGGCATGCCAAGGAGAGCCATTGGTTAAGCAAATCGTTGATTTGTATGAGAAAATCTCGAGGTTAGAAAGCCTTAAACCTTCAAAAGATGTTGACATGTTGTTCACACAACTTGTACTTGCTTGTGTGCCTCCTAGCCCTATTGATGTTACAAAATTATGCATTAATATTCAAGAAATGAGGGCTAAATTAATTAGGTTATGTGGGCAGGCCGAGGGGCTTCTTGAAAAACATTATTCAACTTTATTGGGTGCCTATAAAAACCCTTTGGATCATTTGGAGATTTTCCCCTATTTTTCTAATTACCTTAAGCTTAGCTTGTTGGAGTATAACATTCTGACCCAACACTCGACTCGAGTCCCCAAAAGGGTTGCGTTTGTGGGGTCTGGCCCACTCCCACTCACATCGATTGTCCTTGCTATCAACCATCTTCCCACCACTCAATTCGACAATTATGACCTTGATCCGGCTGCCAATGAGATGGCGGCCCGTCTGGTGGAGCCCGACCCAGACTTATCAGCTCGGATGCAGTTCCACACCAAGGATGTTATGAGCATAGGGAAAGAAGAGCTCGAAGCGTATGATGTTGTGTTCTTAGCGGCCCTGGTGGGAATGGATAAAGAGGAGAAAATCAAAGTGATCCACCACTTAGCCAAGAACGTGGCACCCGGGTCAACCCTAATGGTCAGGAGTGCGCATGGGGCCCGCGCATTCCTGTACCCGATTGTTGACCCGGATGACCTCTGTGGGTTCGACGTGCTCTCAGTTTTCCATCCAACCGATGATGTGATTAACTCGGTGGTGATCGCCAAGAAGCCCGTGGATCGGACCGCCTTGGTTTATTCAATGGAGTGGGAATACCATAGCCATAACTTGTCATCCATAAGAATGCATAATTGCACGTGCATGGAGATACAAAGCTTTTAACTCCATCTCCAACAATGGAAGCGTCTTGTACTAAGAAGTAAGCATTGTAATAAACTACTTAATAACTTCTGATTGCCAATTTAATTTTATGTTTGTGTGGGCAACTCAGAATGATCATGTACGTTTTCTTTTATGTCTTTGATTATATATATATATATATATATATATATAAATATAAGTGAGCATATTAATATGGTTGGATATTAAGAGGATATTAAGCACTGTACTCGAGGACATCAAGTATGCACAAAGGACATTAAGACTGCAAAGTCTTTATTTCTCTCGCATATTTGATATCCCTAAGAACAATACGCGATGTTCTTACAATATCCAACTATGCTCACATGCTCACTAAAATATCATGTTCATACGATCAGTTCCCATATTATATAATTATTGCCTCTAATGTATATTGTAGAAGGGGTAAGTATGTACTAACTATACAATATATGTTGAATAAATGTCTATTTTAATTGTTAAACAGTCATTTGATCATTTATTATCTTATTGATCATATATTGTCTTATTGATCATATATGTATTGTGTGTTGGTGTATTACCCCACAATCTTAAAAGTATAATTCATGCAATAATTAGCAAAAACATCAAGAAATTAAAATTTTGATTACAATCTTAACAAAATAAAATAGGATGTCAAAGTTTGGGTTTTCGTCAAAGTTCCATTCAGTTTTTATTAGGAATTGTGCGATTAGAATGGCACCATGCTTATACATCCTTAAGTAATATGATTGTGATTTGACCAAACACTTAATTTATTTTTCTTCAAATATTTTTCATTATATATTATTATAAAGATGGTAAAATAATTTCAAATCAACGTTAAATTACAATGAAACATCCTATTAAATTACAATCTCAACTGTGATTGTTGACTCCTTTGGTTGTCACTCTAGAAAGATTCAGAGAGATTCTTAAGAGATTTGAGAATTTCGATTAAAAAATCTTGTAATTCTTTAATAATGGATCATTTGTGCTTTTCTCGTTTTGGGGTTTTTCACGTTTAAAAAACTGTGTCAAATTGTCAATCTTTATTTCATTAATTACTTATATTATTATTTATGCTACTAACAACACTCTGAAATCCTAACAAAGCGGTTGTTGTTCAAACAGTGAAATGGCGAGTTGCATCTCGGGCTTCGAATTGACAACGAAAAAATGCATTTCAACTACTTTGCAGCCCATTTGGTATCTAATTGGAATGAGAATCATAACGGGAGCGAGAATGAGGATTTAAAGAGAATTGGAAAGAGAATGAATTCATGAATTCCCAAATTTCTTGTTTGTTACATGGTAATTCAAAGTAGGGTGAGACCGGGAATAAATGCACATTCACTAAAATATCCTTGATTAGTTTAAATACAGTGAAGTAATATTGATAATATTAATTATGAAAATAATATGGGTATTTAAAATGACTTATGCATTCTCAGTATGAATTACCACCCCTTCCCCTGGTAATAGATTAGTGGGAGTTTGGGGGTCCTATTCTCATTCTCAATCCTTCATTTTTTTACCATTTCCATAAAAAAAACTATGAAAATTGTATTACTTATTTATATACTCGGAGTAATTTTACTTTACTACCTCCAAATATCACCTAAAAAATTTAATATTTAATTAATTTTCTTGCTAACCGTACCACAAACTCTCCCGAGGTGTTTTTGATCTAAAAATACGTGATTATTTTTACTCCTATATGGAGATGTTGATAATCTCCTAGACGTTGAGAGGACATCATTTATCATCTTTATTTTGCTTCATCCGAATCTTTAAACGAAACTCAAAGCAATATCATTTTATTTTATTTTCCTTATATTTCATTTTCTAACTTTATCTTTTTAATTTGATCTTATCACTCTAAAAAATAGAACTAAAGTCTTTGATGTCATTGATGATGAAATCCATAAACGTAACTAATCATTTTAGGTCGGATTATTAATTACGAAGACCTGCATAAACAATGTTAGAAGCAATTAAACTGAATTAGGTCAACGTACACATAACCATTTGCTATTTGCAAACTTATCTACTAATAAAGGAAATGTATATGTGTTCCATGTATAGCATATACCACTAATATCCAATGGTTCATACTTCATATAATCATATATATATATATATATATATATATATATATATATATATATATATATATGACACATTGACACTGAACTATTAAATTTAGGAAGTGTTTGGTAGGAATTTCAGGGAAATTTTTTTCGGGGAAATTTTCCATGGGAAGTTTTCCATGGGAAAAATTCCCCTTAATCCCCCTAAGGGAAATTTTCTCTAGGAAAATGGAGAAAATTGTGGGCCCATTGTGAAAACTTTCCCAAACTCAACCCGCATCCAAATATGGGGAAAATAACTCAACTCGGGAAAATTGACTATTTCCTCAGGGTTATTGACCAACCAAACACGCCCTTATAGTGTTGTAGTGCTGGGAGCTGCTAGACCTACAATGTCTTGTCAACTCTTCAATGGTGGGATAGTGTGGCAAACTGTTCATTGGGCCTTCTTACACTCGAAATTTTGGACAGGGCTTTTCCTCATTGGGCCGAGATTAAAGGAAATGTTGCAGAAATTTAAGAGGGTAAGAAGGCCCAGCCCATGAGTCTGTGATCCAGCTCAACCTCGTTGGATTTTAGCGCCGGTAAAATTTTGTTCGATTCAAAAAAGGTTTGGTTTGTTCAGAATTCCATTTTGATATTGACCGAATTAATCGAATATTTGAACACTATATTATTCCTTTCTATTATCCGAATTCAATTTTGATCCGAATTTAACTCCGTCCAAAATTTTCAAACTGAAAAGATCAGGTTCGAACGTTAATTTCTCATCCAAATTATAACAAAGACCGAATTTGACCAAATCAAAAGTACCTAAATCCAAATTTTTGACAGTGTTAATATTTCGTATGCTGCTATGTGCTTGTTCTCGCGATCTTTTCATCCAGGGTACACATCCAAATCAAAATTACTTAAATTCAAATTATGAATTTTATATTTATTATATAAAATAACAGTGCATTGGTCATTTCTAATAGCAAGGGTCCTGTTTTTTAGATGAGTTATTTTCAAATTAGGATAGTTAGGTTTGGATAAGTTAGGATAAATTATGATAATTATAATATCTTTCACGGCGGCGACGAGTGCGGACCAGTCGATCTTGGGGAAGATGTTTCGGAGGAAGTGGGCGTTGATGCTGAAATCCTTCTCGACAACTTTCTCGGCTTTGATTTTCAGAGGGAAGCCGTTTTCTACGCCCTTTATGTTGCACGACAGCATGTTGAGTGGTCTCGGCGGGTAATATTTGTTTTTGATTTTGGGATTTTATTGATATTTATTCAATTGGATGGAGATTTGAACGCGATTTTTGTCTCCAATTCTCTCCATTCGTACGTAGGAGACTAGGACTAGAAGTCCATTGGAGTAATATTTTATTTTCTTTATTAGCATATCTAGTACTTCTATAGTGAATAGTCATGTGTTGATGTTACTTTTAATTTAATACACTAATAATATAAGTATTATTTTGTATTAATATATTTTTAAAAATTATATGCTATATTTTTCATGGAAATACTTTTTTACTTTATATTGATAAGTTGAGTTATCCGCTAAGTGTCATCGGTGACTTTAATTTGTACAACACCCATGCAAAACTTTAATCCGATTGTATCTTATAAGTTTGCTAATAAGCCTTTTATAAGCTTAACTTAGACTATGAGAGACTAAGAAAGCTTAAAAGATAATGTGGAGAGACAAAGGTGTGTTTGGGAGAATACTTTGAGTATTGCTTCCAATTGGTGGATGATTACAAATGTGACCTCAAGGGAGTATTTATACACTTTCACCTCCTCAATAGACGGTGGAGATTGATTTGATCTAATGACCCATATTGTACCTTTAGAACCTTCTATATAAGTATCTAATAATCTATATAAGTATATAGTACTCTAGGATATTCTTGAGTAGTTTAGAGAACTCTAGGGAATCCTAGAATAATCTAGAGAATTCTAGAGACATCATGAACAATATGGAATATTCCAGATGTTTCTAGAACATTCCGAGACATTCCATATGGTTCCGGAAAATTCCGTGACATTCTCCCCCACCTAATCCGACGACGTCCTCGTTGCCTTCAAGTCCTCATATGCTTGGATTTGTTTTTTTGAATTGCCATAAGTTCTGGATAGGCTCCCAACTTGCTTCGCTATTAGGAAGTCCCTTCCACTTGACAAGTAACTCCCTGCTCAGAGGTAGACCTGGTTGGCGTACCACTCGATTGGCAAGAATCGTCTCTGCTTGCTTATCATGTTGGACCTTGATACCCATTGGTACCCGTTGAGATATGCCTCTACTATGGTCGTCTTCGTCTTTGTGGTAAGGTTTAAGTAAGCTTACATGGAAGATAGGGTGATACTTAATCCTGGGAGGCAACTTTACCTTATAAGCCTGTGCTCCAACCTTTTTGATAATGGGAAATGGTCCTTCGTACCTTCGAAGCAGGCCCTGATGTCGCCCTTCTAACCTCGCGTGGTTGCAGAGCTTAACAAGCACGAGGTCACCAACTTGAAATTCCCTCGGGCGCTTCTTCTTATTAGCCCATTTCTTCAACTTCTCGAAAGCATTTTCCAAGTAAGCTCGTGCCACCCCTAGTTGGTCATTCCAATTCTTGGTAAACTGAAATGCGGGTGGGCTTGGACCCTTATAGCCCGTAGCAATAGTGCTCGGTGTCAACGGTTGTTGCCCCGTGACAATCTCGAATAAGACTTGTTTTTGTAGTGAAACAGTCTCATATAAGACTTGTTTTTTCTTTATAGTTTTTGTTGTGAAACTATGTCAAAAACCATGTCATGTGAATATTTTAAGACTTTTGGGGTATGTGATCACTATGCTAAATGTAATTCCTCGAATCCTTGACTCCATTTGGATTCTTTTGAGTACATTTTTCTTATGTTCTACTGCTCCTGATATTTGTCATGCAGGCCCTGGATGATTTTGGGAAAAAGTGGTTTTGGTGTTGCACGATCTAGCTTGTTCCTGTCAACATATTGTGCTTCTGCGTGGTATGTTTTCTTTTAGTCACTATCTTCAAATTTCAATAAGTCGATGAATAACATCTGCTAACATAAACCCCATGTGCTCCAGGATATTACGAATGAACAATCATAATAACAAGAGTGAACAATCGTAATATTTAGAACACATGTTCCAAATGCACCTAATAAATTGCACCCTGACTACCCCTCACCCCCCCCCCCAAACACACCCGAAAAACAACCCCGTAAAAAACAGTAGCAACACTTCCTCAGTTCCTCTGTTTCGAAATATTTATCACTTTGAAGGGTTAAGTGGGTTGTTACGCACTTTATCCAATTTAACCTGAATTTATCTAGTCTTCACATATTGATTTTATCTGAAGAACAAACCCCTAACATATTTATATTTCACAGTAGTAGTACCTCCAAAATGACAATTATCTAGAATGGAAGGAGTATTTGCACAAATGCAACCTTAATTGGGTCAGAAAACTCAAATTATAGCAGGAAATTAGCAAAATTAAGCACTCGTCCCCTCAGGTATTGTCAGTAAAGTTAGCTAAGTTCGATTGCCCTGTTCTTTTCTATGGTATTTTGCTGTATGGCGCGGTATGGTGTGGTGAAATTGTGACGAGTTGTGGTGTAATTGTGCGGGTTATTGGTATGTGGAGTAGATAAGGAGAGAGAATATAAAAAGTAGAAGAGAAAAATGAGGAGAGAAAAAAGTAATGATTTGTGGTAAAGTGTGGTGGGTTGTGGTAAATTGCGGTATGCTGTGGCACCGCATTTTGCCAACCACAAAAAAGAACAGGGCCTAAGTTGTTCACATATATAATCATTGATAATTTATTACAAAACAATTCAGAACAATATGCATCCGGTTACACTGATAACTGATCTGATACAAAGCCAGTGACAAATTGTTCCTTTCTGTAATACAGTTATCAACTTATCATGGTTAACTAGCAGAAAGTTGGAACCAATTCCAAGCTACTCATCGAGACAATTCGTCGAACACATAGTAGCTATTCATTGAGACAATTCGTCGAACAAATAGTAAACAAAGCGACAATAACCAAAACACGAAAAACCCAATTGTATAGATACCACTGCTATTCGGACTAGAAACTCCAATTCTGCAGTCTACAAACGAATAACTTACAAAACCGTTTCTTTTCCGCAACAAAACCTTAAACGTCGAATGAAATTCCAAGCACGAAAACAAAAATCAAAATTCAGACCTCATCCTCATGAAGAAGCATGTCGACTAACAATCTGGAAGTTGGAAACAATTCCAAGCTTAATTCATTGAGACAATTGTTCGAACATGTAGTAAACATATCAATAATCACAAATACTCAATCTTTCCCGCACCAAAACCCTAAAAGTCAAACGAAAATCCAAGCACGAAAACAAAAACCTAAATTCAGACCTCATCCTCGTAAAGAAGCATGTTGATTAACCATCTGGAAGCTGTAACCAATTCCAAGCTAAATTCATTGAGACAATTCGTCGAACATGTAGTAAACTCATCGATGATCACCAAATACGCAAACCCATTTATATTGCTTCAACTGCGTTTCATACTACAGACTCTGATTTAGCAGTCAACAAACGAATAACTGCCCCAAATCCCAAGTTCCAACCCTAACAAAAAACCCCTAAAAGTCTGAACGAAATTCCAAGCATGAAAACAAAACCCTAAATTCAGACCTCTTCCTCATGAAGAAGCATGTCGACTAACAATCTGGAAGTTGGAAAATGGAAACAATTCCAAGCTAAATTCATTGAGACAATTGGTCGAACATGTAGTAAACATATCAATAATCCCCCAATCTTTCCCGCACCAAAACCCTAACTGTCGATCGAAATTCCAAGCACGAAAACAAAACCCTAAAATTCAGACCTCATCCTCATGAAGAAGCATGTTGGGAATACCCTTACTAACCGGAAACTTCCTCCCAGTTTCAGGGCAAACTAGGGCACCCTCTTCAAGATTAAGCTCAAGCAAAGCATGGTGGAACTTCGCGAGGAAATCTTGCGACTCAAGTAAAGAAGCGTCGGCTTGGTCGGGGAGTTCGGAGTATCCGAGGTCCTTTGCGGCGGCGACGAGGGCGGACCAGTCGATCTTGGGAAAGATGTTGCGGAGAAAGTCAGCGTTCATGTCGACATCCTTCTCGACAACTTTCTCGGCTTCGATTTTCAGGGGGAAGCCGTTTTCTACGCCCTTTATGTTGCACGACAGCATGTTGTGTGTCAAAAGCCTCATCTTCTTCTTCTTCAATGGGTGGTTGTCGGCGGCATTTGGTGGCTGTCGGCGGCGTTGGGTGGTCTCCACGGCGGTTATTTGTTTTGTGATGTTGGGTTTAGTGTCGTTCGATTGGTATTTATTCAATTGGAGGATGATTCGAACGACGCCGTTTTTGTGTCAAATTCCTCAATTCACATCCGTATGAGACTAGGACTAGGAGTCTGTCAGACTCATGGATAAAATAAGGTAAGATAAATAAATAAATACAGTTTTTGATAATTTTAGTTATTTTATAATAGTTTTTAATAATCTTTGGTAATTTTGGATGAGTTTTAATTAATGTATGTGAATAATTAACAAAAATTTAATTTCTATTTATACATAATTTAGCTACCAATTTTTACAACTTATGATTTATCCATGACTTTTACAGACTCTAGGAGTCCAGTGGAGTAATTACACTAATAATCTAACTATTATTTTGTATCAATATATTTTTAAAAATTATATGCTATTTTTTTAATGAAAATACTTTTTTACTATCAATTATTAATGATAATCGTTGGATGATAATAGTTCCCTCAATTCATCTATAGGAGATTGGGAGTCCATTGGAGTAATATTCTATTTTCTTTATTAGCATATAGTACTCCTAAAGTCTCCTATGTTGATATTACTTTTAATTTAATATACTAATAATCTAACTATTACTGTATTTTGTATTATTATATTTTTTAAAATTATATGGCATATTTACTTTTTTTACTTTATATTGATAAGTCGAGTTATCCACTAATCTCTTATTTTAGGGGGAGCTCAGTGGATCAACCAATCTGTTTAAGAGGGGGAAAATAAGGCTTATTACTGTTCGTAAGAGTCAATCAATCCCATAATTTGTGAGACACCACAGTGCAATTGATACAAATTGCTAAAAGCCCAATCGGTAACTTAGCAACCAACTTATTGTGTCTTAATGTTAGAATCCCTATGGCCTTTTCAATCTAATCCAATCCAATCCAATCCAATTTTACACAATTCCCCAAAAAAGTTTTATCTTTAAAAAAACAATCCTCTCAAAAAGTATTATAACTTATCCAATCCAATCTAATCCATCAAAACTTCATTTTATCCAATCCAAAGAACAGGGCTATGCACCATTCCTTTGTTGTACCAAAACCTGAAAATTAGACCAGTGCTTTTCAAGAACAATGCATACAACAACATAGAGGCAACAAGTAGAATAATCAATCAAAAGCAATCTTTAATAAACTTGTAAGTAAGGCTGGCAACGAGCCAAACCAACTCACGAGCCCTGGCAAGCTAATTCGGCGGGAAGCTCGATAAGCTCAAGGCGGCTCAGGCTCAAGCTCATCACATAAACAAGTCAAGCACTCTAATAGTAGTTATTGGTTAGGTATTCAGAAACTAGTATTATATTCTATCAATGATAAGATTTGCAAATTGCCAAGTAATAATTTATACAACATATGCTCCATGTTATAGTATATAACTTGTAGTGGAAGTTTCATAGACTAGGCCGTGTTTTATACTGTGGTGCCACACGGTACCGCAGTTTGCCACAACCCACCACATTTTACCGCAAATCATTACTTTTTTCTCTCCTCACTTTTCTCCTCTACTTTTTACACTCTCTCTCCTCACCTACCCCACATACCAATAACCTACCACAATTCCACCACACCTCACCGCAAAATACCACAGTATAGAACACGACCCTAAATGAATCATTTATTAAAAACCTTTAGGGTGTGTTTGGTTGGAGGTTGTGGAATGAAACTTCATCCCTAAAGATATCAAATTCCTTTATTTTGTGTTTGGTTGAAAATTTAACTTTTTTTTTCTATATTTAGATCAAACAATAATAATGATATTGATTTCATTCCTTTAATCAACCAAACACATGATCTCAAAGAATGAAATTCCATTCCATTCCACTATGTATCAAGTTCATTCTATTCCATTCCTTTCTAGTTGAACCAAACAGACCCTTAGTAATATCTTGGGGTTCATAGTATATATATGACACCGACCTATTAATATGATGGAAAATTGGAAAAAAAATAATTCAAATTTTGGGGTATTGTAAGAGAAATATCCGAACTTACAACTTTGTTATTGATGAGTTGAACTTCAACTTCTATTATTTTTTGGGGCTCAACTTCTATTAAACTCATCCGAAAAGTGACGTGGTGATAGCGATATTACACGTGAAATTTTTTGCAGTTTAAAAGAAAATTAAAAGTATTCCTCGTATGTAATATCGCCACCACCACGTCATTTTCAGACGAGTTCAATTAGGTGCTGGATGTTAAAAATAATAGAGGTTAAAGTTTAGTTAATCAATAACAAAGTTGTAAGTTTAGATTATTTTTTTTCAATACCCTCAAATTAAAGTTTGGATTATTTTTTTTCCAATTTCCCTAATATGATCTAGTTGTGGTTACTGGTTAAGTATTCAAAAAATAGTACTGCATAATCTAGATTTTTGAATTAGAGATAATCAAATTAATATTAACCATCTTAATACAAGGCACATGCCATTATCCAAAAAGAAAATAACATGATTAATCATTTTGACACAACAATTTGAAGTTAAACTAATTTGCTAACCGTAACCAATCAACAACTAATAATAGATTCAATAATCATTTGCTTGGATAATATATATAAAAGACATTTTAGAAGTGCAAAATAAACAAAAACCAAGTAGGAGAAACACCTCACCTCATTGTGATGATACTTACACTTAAATAGTGTCAATATGCTTTTATTTATCAAATTGAAGAAAAATAAATTAAATATTCTTAGTCCACCCACAGTTGCACAATAAATGAACTATGAAACCTATCCATATTCACCCGAAAAAAAAGTCCTCAACACCTTCTCCTAAATTATCAAAGAGTTTTTGGATGTTAATATACTAAACTTTTGGATATTAGACAATAATATACTGAACTTTAACCTTGGACAATAATACACTGACTTTAGGGGTGTTCTGAACAATAATGTACCCAGAACGATTCCGATAGTAGCTAACTCGGTGACAATCCTACTTAACAGGTGGAGGAGATGAATTAACCCAAAAATATTCAAATTTATGACATGTTAGCTAATCCACACATAAATAAAGGGAATCACCTTTGTAAAGAGTAAAAAAAAAAAATCACATTTGCTTAAACGTGCTTTCGCTGAAATATTGTTGTTATAGTTGTATAAAACCACCTTTGCTTGTGTAGATTAGCAGACATGTCATAAGTTTATATATTATTTAACCAATTTATCTTTTCGACCCGCCTCGTAATATCGTTACCAAGTCAGCCACCATCGAAATCGTTCCGGGTGCATCATTGTCCAACACCCCTTAAAGTTCAGTGCATTATTGTCCAAGGTCAAAGTTTAGTGATTATTGTCTAATACCTCAAAAATTCAGTATATTAGCATCCAAAAATCCTTTATTTAAAGGTATTTCCTCTTAAAATTATTGTTGTTGCATGAAATCACCTTTGCTTGTACTTTTTTTTTCGATTATTGCAAGCCAAAGGCTTAATGATTCGCAGAATACAGCAAAACCGCAATACAAAACAGGAAACATCCCACTTCAAAAGACACAAGTCTGCGAAAAAACAGCTAAGCATAAGCAATACAGCAAAGATTAACTACAACCAAAATACTTTCTCAATCAACAATGATCACAAAAGAACAGCTTCACTTGGTGAGTCATCGAGGAATCTCACGTCAATATCCTTGCCAATAATCTTTTTTCCTGCGCTCAACCTCGGCATCAATATCATCAAGAATGTCATCTTCCAAGCTGCTTGCGCGCCTAGTCTTCCTCGCCTTCAGTCCATCCTTTTGGCCAAGGACAGCTCTACAAATTGCTTCTCTGACAAGATGCCACTTAGATTTCATCAACATCTTTTGTTTTCTCTTGCTCCTGACTTTACACTTCCTGGCCTCAAGAATGAAATCTTCACGATCTACAAGCAAGTTGCGCTCTTCCACATCATCACCTTTGCTTGTACTTTTGGGCCATTCTTAACAAACCCAAATTATAAAGAAAAAGGAAAAGACTTGGCAATAAGTTAGTTTATTACAATGCTCATTAATTATCACTAGCCACATTGCCACTAGCGAAAATGGGTTATTACAATGCTCCCCATATTGGGCACAATTTGAAGTTGAAAGATTTGAATTGCCAACAATATACACTAAAACACTGCGATGCAATTTATTAGACACTCCTAAATGTTGTGCTCTAAATAAAGTGATTGTTGACATATAAATATTAGATTGTTCGTTTTTGATAAATGTGATTATTCACCTATAAATATTATACAATATAAAATTCAAATCCATATAATATAAATTGAACACTATGATGATTATGTATCACTTATTGCGGCTTCCTGGCGACCACTATCGAGTTAATGAACCCCTCGTTTGTCGGATGGAAGACCGAGAGCACCTCGAACCCCTGGAGGTCCTCCTCCGGGTCGACGACAGGATACAACAACGCTCGGGCCCCACGGGCGCTCCGGGTCATCAAGATCGACCCGGGCGCCATGTTGTCCGCCAGGTGGTGGATCACCCTGACCTTCTCCTCCTTGTCGGTCCCCACCAGGATTGCCAAGAACAGGACATCGTAAACCCCAAGCTCATCTCGCCCCAGGCTCAAGACATCCCTGGTGTGGAATTGCATCCGAGCCGCCAAGCCCGGGTGCGACCCCACCAAATGGGTCGCCGCCTCGTTGGCGGCCGGGTCCAAGTCATAGTTGTCGAACTGGGCCGCGGGTAGGTGGTCCCTGGCGAGGACCACCGTTGACAGGGGTAGTGGGCCCGACCCGACAAAGGCGATCCGCTCGGGAACCCGGGCCAAGTGTCGGGTCAAGAAATTGTACTCAAAAAGGCCCAACTTTAAATAGTTTGAGTATATGGGGAAAATGTCAAGATGGTCCAAGGGCTTTTCATAGGTGGCTAATAAAGTCGAGTAATGTTTTTCGAATAAGCCCTCGATTTCTCCACATAATTTCACCAATTTGGACCGCTTTTCTTGAAGATCGAGGGGTAATTTCGACACTTCGATTGTGGGGGTGGTGGGAGTCTCACAAAGACGAAGGAGTTGAGTGAACAAAGTGTTGACCTCTTTGCAAGGCTTGAGGGTTTCTAGGGTTGAGATTTGATCGTACAGCTCGAAAATCTGTTTGATCACCACCGTCGGATCTTGACATGCCATAGTGCGGCAGTATATATTGAATGATGATTTGAGAATTTGAGAATTTGAGATTTGAGGAGATTAATTATATGAATATGTTGGGTGAATAAGTGGACATTATATAGGTTCATTTGGAAGATCCGTTGGAAATATTTATTTATTTAATCTCTTTTTATTTTTAATTTAATAAAGAAGAGAACATATTGATCGGTTAGGTAGATGGTTTTTATTTAGTGGAAATATTTATTTAATTTCTATTGCTTGAACTTGATGTTGACCCAATCCAAATTGTCTCACCCAAAAAAAAAAGGCTGGACATCAATTTCTCATTCGAACATTGACATCAATCAATTTTGATCGATCCAAATCCAAACCCATACCTGAATTTTTGACAATAATACTGGTCTCTCCTAATACTTGCGTGTCGATGCAACTATATATAATTTGCACATATTTTTCTTTACTTATATACCATGTACTTTTTCTTTGCTTTTCCGATGTACATAAGTTGACTTATATACCATGTACTTTTTCTTTGCTTTTCCGATGTGGGACATCTTACTCATGGGGGAATCCCAACAATCTCCTCATTCACACATAAGTTGAGTCTCATGCCACCACTCTACCTCAAAAGTCCAAGCCGCACCTTACTCCACAGAGGCGCGCCCAACTCCACCCGAGTCTCATGCTACCACTCTGTGCGTTCAGGAGACCCAGTCGCGTGCGCGCCATGGTCCCTGCTCTTGTCCATGGTGATTTTTATGGGACCACCTTCCCGCACCTTGCGCCCAGCCAAACGAACTATCGGCTCTGATACCACTTGTTGGGGAGATCCAAGGAGAGAGTCTACTTCAACAAGGCCCACGCTACACAAGTTAAGTGAAATTCCATATGAAAAACCAATTGGTATTAAGAGGAGTAATTCACTTGACTTATATACAATGTGTTTTTCCTTTGTTTTTTCCAATGTGGGACATGTTACTCATGGGTGAATCCCAACATAGGCAGTGACTCCTTTGATTGCAATTTATTAGGTACACTCGAAGTATGTGCTTTAGATATTACGATTATTCATCAACATATATTAGGTTATTCACTTGTAAATATTTGGAATACATAGTCCATATGCATGTAATATATATAATTGCTCCTATGTTGTTTCTTTCAAATGGCATCAACCACACTAGATCGCAAGTGTTTAATAAATAATTAGTCATTGACTATATGCTTCTACTACATTATATTATGATAGGAACCACGTATTTTCTTGATTATAATTCTGTATATATAAAAAAATAAACGATCAAAGTTTTTGACATGAAAAACGTGGCGATACTTAAATAAAATCTCTTAAATAATAATATTTAAAAATTATTTAATTTTATGAAAGAGAACGAAATACACTATTCCTTTTAATCTTGTATACTATTATTTCCATCCCAAATTGTTTGTTCTTCTAATTACTTTTACATGGCCAAGATGCATTGATAATAGGGTAAATGGTTTGTAAGTTGTCCAACTTGCCCCTCAAAAAATTCTTTACACAGAAAAATTAAAATTAAACTATTGAAATTATAAATAAATTCATTTATTAAGGGTAAAATAAGAATGACAATGTTAGAATATAAAAGTGACAAAAAAAAGACAAAATATTAGTTATTGTGACAAACAAATTGGGACAGAGGCAGTACAACTAAAATATTTGAGCAAAATGTCAGAAATGAGTGTAATTTGTAGATATGTAAACTTGGATGATTTGGTGTGAATTCGGGTGATTTTCGATATGTTTATATTATTTTATACCCAAATTTTCTATTTTATGTTTGGTTGGAGTTTGGTGTATTTTTTGTTGGAAATTTGGGGAGAAATAAAGAAAATCAAACTCAAATCAAGCATTGAAGTCCAAGTAGATCATAAGTTGAAGAAAAATTCACCCCAAAGCCCAAACATTAAGGTCCAGCACGTGAAGAAGCCAATTGAGGCCAACAGGGGTGCAAAAGGGGCCAAAATAGACAGTTCTGGGGTCCAGAGGCTTCAAATTCAAGTTCCTAGGTTGAACATGACCCGTGGCCGGGCAACATAGGTCGTGCTGGGGTCAACACGAACCGTGTTGACTTGGCACGGTCCATGTTAAGTCTTGATTATTGCATTTTGTCGTTTCAAGTCTCATAATTCCTATATAATTGTTAATTTGGCTGTTTTATTCATCGTTCATTCCATCAATTACCTCCATTGATTGTCACATTCATCTTCATCTTCATCCACATTTCATCCATAGCCATTGTTAGAGCAAAGTCTGGGACATTAAGTTGAGTTTTGAAGATCGATTTCCGAGTTTCCTATTGAAGTGGAGGAGCAAAAGTTCCAACGGTTCATCATTGAAGCAAGGATCGGTCCTATTCTAGGTTTATTTCTCATTCTTTAGATTTTTCATGCTTTCTAGTTTAGAATTTGATGTGTTTTGTAGTTTAATCATGAATGATGAGTAGTTTCTTTTAGTTTAGGGGATAAACCCTTTTAGTTGCTTTCATGAATTTATTTTTATTGGATTGAACAAGTATTAATCTAGTTTGAATGCATTTTATTTAACCTTTAATTATGTTTTTCATTGTTTTTTTATTGGCCATCAAAGATATGAATTTAAATTGTTGAATGAAGTATCGAAAGGAGAAATTCGATAATTAGAACCCTTAGGATTAAACTAATTATAAAATGAACTAGACACAGATGATTTTGTAATTAGGGGTCATTGATAATTTGATGTTTAACTTAGTTAAAATTGAAATAACCACGAAAGTAAAAGATTGATTTTGATAAGCAATTCGTTTCATTGCCAAAAGCTAGCTACAAAAAAATATATGCGATTATCGACCCTAAAATCTATCAAATTAGCGAAGTGAGAATTCAATCCACTTGATTAGTTCATATATAGAGTGACTTTGGTTTATCCCGTGAACGTTTGTCTTTATTGATTTTTCCTTTTGTGAATTGTGTGAATTGTTACTTGCTTTGTTATTAGAAGTACCGTAGATTAATCCAAATAAAAAATCCGACTGATTTAGCAATTAGGTAGGAGACTAATTTGATGTGTGGTTGATAAAAATCTCTATGAGAACGACTTTGATACATACTACATCTACATCTGTACACTTCTAGATAAGAGAGGACCAAGACCTTCATTGTGACCTCAACATAGCCTCCACCTGGCTGGTTCCACACCAACTATACCAATATAAAACTTAACATACGAACCACACTAGATGGCTGCTGTACTACATGCAACTACATGCTTAATAAATAATTAGTCATTGACTTTATATTTCCACTACATAATTACCTATACGTTTCATAAAAATTATCATTTAATTTATTGTTATGATCTTTAATATTATGTCTTGATTGATATTTTATATATAATACTCTGTATTTTATTAATAATTATAATATTATATTTATAATATTATTTTCGTTCTGAATATAATGATAGTAATTTATATAACAAATTACATTATATATTAAGAAATTTATAATTAAAATTTTTTAATATTTAAATACATAATTTTAAAAAAACTACTACTAATATGAAACCAAGGGAGTATGTTGTAATATTATATTATCACAGACTTTGGCACTCATACAGTTATACCTCATTGTATCAGAATATGAGTCACGTGTTTTATTGATCATAATTATGTGAATTATTATGTGACCCATCGCAATCTACACACACATATATATATATATATATATATAAACACAACTGGTTGTATAAAATATCAATTAATATAAATTATAATCATTCCACTTGTGTAAATTTGTTAAGGTTGACTTTACCTGCCTCAGAGCGAACCGATCATAAAGTAGCTAAACGGAACGATTTGTGATTATATTATTCTCGTCGTTTTATATTATTTGTCATTTTATTAATTATTCGGGTCTTCAAAATTGATATTTGATTGATATTTCTTACATAATATTTTGTTAATAATTATAATATTATATTTTTTTGATAATATTTTTCCTTACGAATCTAATAGTAACAATTTTATATAATAAGTCATTATATATACCGAAAATTTATTATCAAAATTATTTAGGTTTGACTTTATAATTTTAAAAATGTCAATTAATATAAAACAGAGGGGATATATTTATAGTGCATGGATTGCCGGCATAAGCAATCACAGAAGCAAATTGTCCAAAATAATGAAAAACAATACTCCCTCCGTTTCATATTAATTGTCATAATTTTGACTTTCACGGTCTCCAATGTCATTTTTAGATTAATAATTTCCTGCATAATATGTTATTAACAATTGCAATATTATACTTTGGTGATAGTATTTTTCATTAGGAATCTAATGGTGGTAATTTTATATAGCAATTCATTGTATATATTGAGAAATTTACGGTCAAAATTTTTTAAGTTTGACTGCACGATTTCCTAGACGACAGTTAATATGGAACGGAGGGAGTAATTTATTAAACATGTGGTAGAGGAAAATTTTTTAATGGCTGAAAATTATGAGGTTGATGAATCATATTTGTCATGGACAGTTTGATTTCTCTCCTTCCCAGACTACAAACTTGATTGGCAGTTACCCCTAAAATAGAGGTCTAGAGTACAGATCAAATTTACTTGGAATAAAAGAAATGAAAAACAAAATCTTAAGCATATGGAGAGCCGAAAAATCGTAACCTTCCAAAGAATATCCTAAATCTATAAAACATTGTTTTAGAAAATAAAATTATTTTAACACAAATAAATCAAAGTTGAACTACCCATGAGTTCTTAGCTCATTTGGTATGACCTATGAGAGTTCATTTCTTATGAGCTGCACTGTCGCAATGAAGCACGTTTTGAACGTTGTTTTGAAATTTTCTCCGTAAATTGAAGTTTTGAAATTGGAACCGAATTCTTATATAGACTTGAAATTTACTTGTTAAGGTCGGAAAAGATTAAGGAATATAAAATTAAAAAAATAAAAATAAAATAAAGAGCAAGTAGAACACCTCATTGTAATGACACAATATTCAATATAGTACTCTCCAAAAAATACACAATATAGTTCACCTTCTCAAGTATATATGAATCTATATATATTGCCCAATTTAATTCTCAAGTTCCACACATTCTCTACATTTGAATCATCAAATTAGCCTCATATTATACATTATACAGGGTGGACATAATGGCTTGTCAAGAAGAGACACTATTTGTGAATCAAATTTTTGATTTGTATGAGCAAATCTCAAACCTAAAAGCCCTCCAACCTTTGGACGATGTCGATCGCTTGTTCAATCAACTTCACCATATTTGCAACACTTCTCCTCTTGCTATCGACGTGACAAAACTATGCGCCAATACTCAGCAAAAGAGATACAAGTTAGTTCTATTACTCTCCGAGATTGAGGGGCTCCTAGAAAAACATTATTCAACCCGGCTACTCGCCTACGAGAAACCCCTTGATCATCTACATACGTTACCTAGATGCTCCACTTACGTGAAGCATTGCCTGTGGGAATACGACATCTTGACCCGACACTCGACCCGCGTCCCTAAACGGGTCGCCTTCGTGGGGTCCGGCCCCCTCCCCATCTCGGCGATACTCCTCGCCACCTACCACCTTCCGGTCGGCCGGTTCGACAACTACGACCTCGACGGGGCCGCAAACGAGACCGCGGCCCGACTGGTGGGGTCCGACCCGGACTTGTCAGCCCGGATGCGGTTCCACACCAAGGATATCTTGAGCACCGGGAAACGTGAGCTCGAGGCCTACGATGTCGTGTTCGTTGCGGTCCTAGTCGGTAAGGCTAGGGAGGAGAAGGTCAAGGTGGTCAATCACTTGGCAAAGAACATGAGACCCAGGTCGACACTGATGATCCGGAGCACCCACGGGGCCCAGGCATTCGTTTACCCCTTTATCAACCCGGATGACATTGACCATTGTGGGTTCGACGTGCTCTCGGTGTGCCATGCAACTGAAGAAATGATCACCAACTCGGTGGTGGTCGCTAGGAAACCCATGGATAATCAAAATGGGTTGAAGATTCAAGGCTTTTAATCCTGAACCAATGAAACATACATACATATATATTGGGGCTGTGAAGTGTGAAGTGTGAAGCCAAACTATTCTTATTTGCTGTTTTTAGTTGTAACTTTACAGTTTCTTTTGCTGTTTATTGTGAAGCCAAACTCTTCAACCTAATTTAAGCTTTTGAATAAATAAACAAATAACATACATATATTGGCCAATGGGTAATATGTCTAGTAATTAAGCACTCTAATAAACCGACGGGTCACCGAGTTTTTTCTTTGCCTGGACAAAATTTTCAATGTCAGGAGGACAAAATATTATGTCAGGTAGCTAGGGTGATGTGCTTCTCAATAATAGCTATGGAGAAAATTGTTATTCGACCAAAAACATAAATAAAATTTTCACTCATCTGCGACGACACTAATCTGGCCTTTTTCGAGCATGTCGTAGAATGCTCTAACTTTCCTTTGCTCATTCCAGTGGTGCATCTTCCACAGACTACCAGCAGCCAAGCCAAGAGTCATCCCAATTACTATCTCCTTGACAACACTTGGACCCTTCAAAACTGCGTGAGCGACTTTTGAACCAGCCATAGTTTTCACCTGGAAGAAAAGCAGGAAAAACAATCATAACCAAAAACCAAGTATACTCGAGCTACATCATGCCAGTGATACAACAGGGCAAAATTATGCTTAATTGAGCTGTAAAATTTCCATGTCAATAAAACCAATCCGACGAATTGCAGTAAATGTAGTCTTAAATAAGCAGAAAGTCGGGGCTTATTGCTAACTCTACCTTGAGAATATGTTCCTCTACATGCTTTCATGACTCAAACAAGATGAAATAGAAAATCCGAAGAAGACCTCATAAAAGTTTTAGTTCCAAGCACAAATCGAACAAACACAGACAATTGACAGTCCAGCCATAACTTAAAACCAAGATTTTAAGTGATTTCTTATCCCCTCCTCCCCCCCCCCCCCCCACAAAAAAAAAAAAAATCACTTAAAACTATGTCCTGTTCACCTTAACAGTGCCTATCCTCATATGCAACATTTTCTCTCTATCACAAAACTAAATCATCTAACTGAAGCAATTGTAAAAGCTCACTCAATTACAAAATATCAATACCAAAATCATGGGTTTATCCACTTGTTGATCTCAAACTAGCATAGAAAAGTTGAAAACTATATGCAGGGGACCAATCAACTTTGCGTCAACTACAAAATATCAATACCAAAATTATGGGTTTTTTTCTTTCCAATTCAGCAATTGCAATACCTCCTCAACCAAAGTGTTCTCATGTGTCCCCTGCTCTAAATTAGTGGAATCATTTTAACCAAAACCTTAAACTAAAGATTAAAGGTCCGAATGGTTTTATACTAACACTCCATCTCACGTGGATGCCCTTTGGGCTTGAAGCGTGAATACTACAAAGGTCACCTTAACCTTATGCAAATAAATATGGGGACCGCTGAGATTCGAACCTTAGACCTCAGTCTAGCTCTGACACCATGTGTACTTGTTTTAAATGAATAGCAGGATTTTAAGATCTTCACCCATACCATCTCCATAAGCATTTGGCTGGCTCAGAACCTTCAACATATTTCTTCAGAAAATATGACATCAAAGATGATCTGTACTTGATCTTTTGGTATATTCGCCTGATCAACCAAAAGCTGCTGCATTGCTCCAAGATCAGCGCCAGTGACACTCGATTTATAAGCAACACTAACGAGCGCAGAAACCAATGATGTTTTCAGAATATACTCGTCGTTGTGCATCTTATGCAAAGCAATGAGCCCATCTAAGCAATCAGAAAGACTTGGTTTGATTCCCACCCTTTGCTTCAATTGTGTCGCTGAAACACCTTTAACAAGCTGCCTACCATCTTGGACCATCTTCGCTAGCGACAATACAATCCCATGCAATTCTTCCATCGTCTTCTTAATGGAAAGCAAAATGTTCTCCAATGACTCCAATTGCTTTCGCAAAACGGCCTGCTGAATTCCAGGGATACCTCTCAAGCGGCCAAAGTTCTTTTCATCTCCAATCAGCTGTAGTCTCTGAATGATGGAAGATGCGTTTGAAAACTGTAAAACTAAGCGAGATTGAAGTTCCTCCCAGTGCTGCATTTCCTGTTTCACTTTGTTGAATTTTTGTTGATATTTCTTCACCACCGCCTCCATGTACTGAAATTCTTCAACCTCCCAATCTAGATATATCCTCTAACTCGACAGAACTCTTAGGCCCAGGATATCGTACACTTCCAATAGAAAGGCAAGTTTTTTTTCCCCCTTTTTTTTTTGTTTTTCTTTCAGCTTCCTGAACTCACTTGATCGATTTGAAATCCTGTAATTTGATGTCCATCCATTACCATACACCATCATCCAAGAGAAACCGCAGTGAGAAGAGGGCTAGCATACATGTTTGATAATCTTACACAATTCAAAATGTTCCCAGTACTATCCAGAGGCTGCTCTTTCATAAATCCAAAAATTTCAAACTAGAATCCACAATAGTAGCCCAATCTCCAAGGATTCAATAGCTTTCGCTAAATAAAATCCAAATTTCACTGGCAAAATTTTGCCCTAACCTGACAAAAATCCGGGTATGACGTAGGTTTTTGGCCGGACTTCGACACTAACTGATTTGGTCGAAAATCGAGACACAATATTTATTTTATTTCTATTGTCCGCACTAAAATTTAGCCATCTACGCATATATTAACTGTGCTTCCAGAAACTAACCCCAATTTTCACCAGCATTAAATCCAAATTTCCAAGACCATCAAAACAAACACGAGAATTAAACGAAATGAAATCCACATAGAACAACACTATTTAACCACACGAATATCTCAGAAATCAATACTCCAATGAAACCAACAATCAGGAAATCGAATTTCCAAAAAACAAAGAAGAACATCATACAAAACTAAACCCTAGAAAGGCGAAATCGCATCAGAAAGTGATACACAATGCAGTAATCTGAATCGCATAAAATTAATCTAACAAAAAGCGATTGAGTAGAATTCACATAGAAATCGAGAGAGAAAGAAAGAGAGATTACTTGATTGATAGCAGAGGATTTCGAAATTGCAACCGCCAAAGATGAAGGAGTGCAGGAAAAATTCCCGTAAAATGAAGATGGTAGTTCTGTTTTGGTCGTTGGAAAGCGGAGAGAAATCAGACAGTGTTCTTTATGTAGATGGGCTTGTTGGGCCACTTTATGTTCAGCCCATTATGTAAAAGCTTCAGCCGGCCCACCTACACAATGCAATTTATTAGGTGCTCGTGCTCGGTGCTCCTAATAAATTGCTCAATTTAGTAGGTGCACCTGAAACATGTGTTACAAATAATACGTTTGTTTATTTTTGTTATTATGATTGTTTACTAAATATTACAATTATTCACTTTTGTTAATATGATTGTTGACGTTTGTTACTATGATTATTCACCAAATATTACGATTATTCACTTTTGTTATGATTATTTATGTTTGTTATTATGATTGTTCACTTTTAATATTTTGGAGCACATGCGCTCGGTGCACATAATATATATTGTTGTAGGTTCTAAAAGCAGTGGTTGTTTAGTGTCTTGTTTCATTGTTTATTAGTTTGTTCTGTTTGAGAGTTAAAATAATGAGTCTCATGTTAAAATTTCCCCATTTATTTCAGACAAACAAGTATGGAAAAGTTTGTCAGTCTGAGAAAACTGGCTAATTCCTAGGAAATTTTTGGAATGGAATAAATACTATTCACAAAACAAAACATGTCCTAAGTGTATGTAATATCAGTGCTTAGATCACGACCTCGAGATCATGGATCACCAAAGTTCCATTAGTTATAAGTTTTATTTGATATTTGTATGGGCTTGAGCTTAAAATGAAATGCACATTCTTTATTTATGTTGTTTGAATTGGGATCGTAAAAGATGATAGTCCTTGACCTCAACGGCTTTTCGATAGCCCTTACAATGTTAGTCTCATCTTGAATTACCACATAAAATTAGAACTTCACAAACTCATTCCCATTCTCACTCAGACGTCCATTATAAATTTCTATCACACGTACCAAACACCCTATAAGTGTTCTAGAAATACACTAAAAGCCAACTTAATTCCACGCTATAGAAAAAAAATGTAGCAGCCAAATTTTTACAGTTGCAGCATACACGACAATTTCACAATTGCACCAAAATACAATTCCCCAAAAAAACATCATAACTTATCCAAACCAATCCAATCCAATCCAATCCAATTCATCCAAACCTAATTTTAACCAATCCAAAGAACAACTGTTAGCATTCCATAGGTGCACAATGCCTTATAATCCCATTTGATATCGCCAACTCATCTAAACTTCATGTTTCATGAAGCCACTTAGGTCATTCACCCACAACATCTCAAACACAACGATGACATTGTTAATAAGGGCGTGTTCTTCATCTTCATCGACTGTTGCACACAACCCCTGATGATTGTCCTGGCTGATTTTTGTTTTTAGGCATCCAGTGCGCAAGATATCTGCCTTGGACTGCGACACAAGTTACTTGATCAGCAAAAGTAAATAAATCCCATTTTGTAGGACTTGATCACAACCCCCTCATGCATGCAGAGAATTATAGCCTACAATCTTGGATTGTCTGCCACTACAATGGCCAGGTTTAACCTGAACTCATCTGATAGGATTCAGTTCCGCACCTGTATGTGAGGAGAAAGGGAATTCTTGGCATGGATGACCCCGACAAACGCAGCAATAGAAATGCCATACTATTGTCCATTAGTGTTGATGATGAAAATTCTAACTAAAAATGATTTGAATCTACTGATTAGTGCTGATGAAAGTTAATTACTAATTAGTGCCAACTAGTGTTGATGAGTGCAGTTTCAAGTTAATACATCTCAAGAATCAAGAGTATGTATCAGACTGAACAATGGGTCTATTCCGGTGAAATCATGTAACCAGAAAATAAGAGGGAGGGGGGCGGGCATAGAAGAGGCAAAGCAAAACGAAGTTGGTCTGAAGAAACAACTATAGTACATTGTCTTGCAAAAAATGACTTGGAAGTACCTATCATTTTGTGAAAATGATTTCTAGAACCTCATATTTTGAAAACTGATTTTGAGGTCCCTTTCTTTATGTACTAATAATTATTAGGACCCGCTTTCAAAAAAAATAAATTATTAGGACCCACTATTTTAATAAAAACCTATTAAAAGGGGTAATAACTTTTTATATTTATAAAAAAATGTTTAAAACAAGGACCTTTTATGCAAAAATATGATTTTTTGAGATTTTTATTAAAATAGGTTAAAATAAACACTCTTAACTTTTTGTGATAATTTTGATGGTATTAGTTATCACAATCAACTACTTATACCTCAAAAATTTGTACTTGCTTATGATAACTTTAGTACTACGTTAAGATATCAGTCAAAGTTCTCTAGTTAAGTTTAATATTTTTCCTAAGCATGGTGAGCTTATAACCACAGAAAATACAATTTTTGAGGCATAAGTAGTAGATTGTGATAATTAATACCATTAAAATTATCACAAAGAGTTAAGAGTGTTTATTTTAACCTGTTTTAATAAAAATATCAAAAAATCATATTTTTGCATAAAAGGTCCTTGTTTTAAACCCTTTTCTATAAATATAAAAAGTTGCTACCCCTTTTAATAGGTTTTTATTAAAATAGTGGGTCTTGATAATTATTAATACATAAAGAAAGGGACCTCAAAATCAGTTTTCAAAATATGGGGTCCTAGAAATCATTTTCACAAAATGATAGGTACCTCCAAGTCATTTTTTGCATTGTCTTGTAAGAAATGGCTAAAACAAAAGAAAGCAAAAAATTACTAAGTAATTACAAACTTTAAAACTTAGGGTACCCATAAATGAGCATTGAAAGCTTAGGGTACCAAAAAATAGTTTTTCAAAATTTGGGGTACCTCCGAATATTTTTTTTGAAAAGAAAGAGAGCCCTTAAAATAATTTAAACGAATAAAAATGGCTTGTTGAAAGTTGTAATTAAGTTGTAAGTTATAACCAATAGGGCAAGATCAGATGTCATTGTATTAGTTAAGAGTCATAGTTCAAAGTTTGTACGGATCAACAATATTATAACCAGACTACACAACAGCAGACTCATGCCATGCATATATCTATATATGGTCCTCTTTGACTTGCTGCAAAAAAATGCATGCAGTGCACCAATTGCTGAATTCAGAAAGAAACATAACTAATCTAGTTTTTAGTTTATTCATCATGCCATCTATATGCAAATAGCCAAAACCTGCATATTTCATGGTGAGTAGTGCTTTATTGTGTACATCTACAGACTCAAATATGCATGATCCTAGCCATATAGGAGTACATGTTAGCACAAATAAAACTGAAAAGGAGAAAAAGGAACCCAAAAGTTGTCTTATAAATTGGTAATCCCATAGTTGAATTCTTCACAAAAATTTCAACGCTCGCAATTTTCCTCCCTCCCCTGCTAGCTCATCGAATAATAATCAGCCGTAGTATCCGACAGAACCATCATGGCATGCCAAGAGCAATTGGTGAACCAAATTACTGAATTGTATGAGAAAATCTCGAGCCTAGAGAGTCTCAAACCTTCTAAAGATGCCGACATGCTGTTCACACAGCTTGTGCTAACGTGCACACCCCCTAGCTCAATTGATGTCACAAAACTACCCGGCAACGTTCAAGAAATGAGGTCTAAGTTAATTAGACTATGTGGGGAGGCTGAGGGACTCCTAGAAAAACACTATTCCACAATATTAGGTGCATATGAGAGCCCCTTAGATCACCTCGACGTTTTCCCATATTTTTCCAATTACCTTAAGCTGGGATTGTTGGAGTACAATATCTTGACCCGAAACTCGGACCAGGTCCCAAAACAGATAGCCTTTGTGGGATCTGGCCCGCTCCCCCTCACGTCGATTGTCCTCGCTCGTTATCACCTGCCAACGACCCAATTCGACAACTACGACCTTGACCTATCTGCTAATGAAATGGCCTCACGATTGGTGGGGCCCGACCCAGACTTGTCCAAACGTATGCAGTTCCACACCAAGGATGTTATGAGTTTGAAACGAGAGGAGCTCGAGGCATACCATGTTGTGTTCTTGGCAGCCTTGGTGGGGATGGATAAGGAACAGAAAACCCAAATTGTACAACACCTATCCAAGAACATGGCACCCGGGTCGACCCTAATGGTACGGAGTGCTCATGGGGCCCGGGCATTCTTGTACCCAGTTGTTGAGCCAAGTGACCTTTGCGGGTTTGACGTGCTCTCCGTCTTCCATCCCATGGATGAGGTGATTAACTCGGTGGTCATTGCAAGGAAGCCAGTGGATCAAAAGGCTCTAATTCACTCAATAGAATGGGAGCAAGCTAACCATATGTTATCACCCATAGAAAAAACAGAGGTCCAAGTTTATGGAGTTCCCGAAGTTCTAGCTCCTTAAAGTGTGGTAACGTGAAAGTCATTGAAGATGGAAGCCATCATCAATTAGCTCTAGCATGCAGAGCAAATGAGTAATACAATGTAGGAGTCTGAATAATGTTTGGCTGCCATTTTAATTTCATGTTTGTGTGGGCAGTGAAACCATATTATCTCTTTCTTTATTGCCGTTTTTTGTCTGGGGGGTCTTTCATTTTGAATCAGACACTTCAAAATCCTTTTATCAGAACCCAGAGGGCACAAAATAAAATTATTTCAACTTCCTAATGAAAGAATGCAATAGTGGACAACAGTTTAACTTGTACAAAAAATTACTTAGAGGTACCCTAACTTTTGAAGAAACAATTTTTTGGTACTCTAACTTTTCAAAACTAATTTTGGGGTACCCTAACTTTTAGGATTAGATATTACTAGGTGAATTTCCGGCGAAACTCCGATTGATTCAAATCATTTTCGTCCACGAAAACAAAGGGCATTTTCATCCACAAAAACACTTAATCAATTTCTCACCTAAAACTCACCGTTGAATTCAAATAATTGGCCGAAAATTCACCTAAATATTTCTAATTCTAAAAGTTAGTTTTTAAAAGTTGAAAAGTCTGTAAAAACATTTCACCAAAAGTTAGGGTACCCCTAAGTAATTTTTTGTATGTCTAATAGACTAATAGTCCATATCAATTTCACCACTATCTAATAGTCAGTTCAACTTCTGGCAACAATAGATATATGGCAAGAAACATTCACCAAAATCTGAGCAAGTGCAACAAAGAAGCTGATGGATCATAGTCCAAGACTCTTGCGAGCTGTAACTTTGTCCTTCAAGTAGGGACAACACAGTTTCAGAGTATCAAACTTTTATACAGATAACATCCGCATTCCACTCAGTATCAAACTTTTATACAAAAAACATGTATTAGACTCAATGATAGCGCATACATACAAGTCCACAGGCTAAGAACACCACAAGGTGCACACCAAGAATGCAGGCCATTGAAAAAGCAAGTAAAACAAAATGGAGGATCATAAGAAACACCAAGCTTTAGACTCCTCAGCATCTAGCAGATAACTACTAACTCTAGACATATTACACATCTATCCTCAGTGCCAGTCAAAATTAACTGCTACGTGTTTTCATCCCCAGTCCCCACCCCCCAGGCCCTTTTCTTTTTGAAGGGGATACACACACACATGTATGTGTATGTGTATGCATGTATACAAAATGAAGAAATCAAACGAACTTCACACTAATTATAAACCAGCTAGACTAATGATAAATCTAAAAATGATTATCAACAAAAATAGGACCTTTTTGCTCTCAAAGACAGCAACCTTAACAAATTCTAGACAACGTAAGAAAGTCGAACCCAAAACTCCCTTGGAGGGGGGGGGATTCAGGTACAACAGAAAGGGCAATAAGAAAAATCATGTCAAATACGGCCATACTCGTACAAAGCATATCAGAAATATATCTTCAATGTAACCGGACAACCACAGCCTATTTTATATGAAAACAATTAATATACACGAGGCTTTTGTCCTTGAAACAAAATCAATTACACGACAGCGTCCTGTTCAACACATACTAAATGCAACAAAGGTGGACTTAATCATCAAATATGTGACAAGTTCGACAAGTAAAGAATTTTATGTCATACGTGAATTGATCTTTTTGCCCAGTGCGGTGTTCTTGGAAATGGAAGAGCCTTCAGCTCTACCCCACATAACAAGGCCACAATGTCAATGTTATAAAACTAGCCCTACATTCTTGAATACAAAAGTAAACAAGAAATCTAGATAACACATTAAAACATAAAGGAACAACACTAATCTTCTCAAACACTTCACTCTACTAGCATTAAATTGATAGTATGAAAAGTAAATCTCAAGGGAAATGAAATTAAAAAGTGGTGGTCTGATATTAGTGGAATCATCGGACCGGAAAAATAGAAGATGATTTGCGAGATATGAGATAAATGTCAGGGACAATGCCCATAATCTAGATAGTTGAAAAGGATTATTCTTTTCAACTTAGATTGTAATGGACCAAAGTAAAATGCCTCATTAAACCTCCTCTGCTTCTTTTCCATGGAGAGTAGTAGGCAGCGAATGATTTCTAAATCTTAGGTCAATTGGAACCAATCTCTCTAGATTAGTACATCCGACCCCTCCATACCTCGCCTTAGCAGAATTTCGGAGTATTGGTTTTGGTTTGGAAGATAAACGCTAGGAACACATAAAGGACGCAAAGAAAAAACGAAAGCTGGTCCCACAAAACAACCCAGCAAACTGTCCTAAAAGAATTGCTGGTGACCAGAAAAGGACAGAAAAAGACTGCATTTTGTGATCATTTTTTAATGGCCATAGCCATACCCAATAAAGCAAGATATCATTGTACTATTTGTTTATCAGATGTTGATGAAAGTTTGCTCAGATTAATACAATGTCATATTAATTAATTACTGACCACATATTTTGCACAGGTTAATAGAGTATCACAACTAGAGTAAGAATATGCACGTATGAACATCATATTCCTATCATGAGAATCAATGAGCAATTATTTTAAGTTAGTTACCATGCACATATATACCCCACCAAAAAACTGCATGCAATGCACCCAATGCAGAGTTTCAGTCTATTCATCAAAGCCAGCCATGCCATACTCGTCACATCTTACAGTGGTAGCTCTACTATGCATACCTTCATACTCAAATATGCATGATCCATGCAACTGACAATTCCCCAATAAATAGACTAATTCTGTGGCCCAATCCCTCAGAAACTTTCAAGACTCTCGAGCTATCTAAGTCTCCCTCCATATAAAATTATTGAAGAACACTAGTGTCAACATAACTGTCAGCGTTATGGCATGCCACAAGGAGCAATTGGTGAACCAAATTACTGAATTGTATGAGAAAATCTCAAGCCTAGAGAGTCTCAAACCCTCCAAAGATGCAGACATGCTGTTCACACAGCTTGTTCAAACCTGCACACCCCCTAGCTCAATTGATGTCACAAAACTACCCACCAATGTTCAAGAAATGAGGTCTAAGTTAATTAGACTATGTGGGGAGGCTGAGGGACTCCTAGAAAAACACTATTCCACAATCCTAGGTGCATATGAGTGCCCCTTAGACCACCTCGATGTTTTCCCATATTTTTCCAACTACCTTAAGCTCGGCTTGTTGGAGTACAATATCTTGACCCGACACTCGAACCAAGTCCCCAAACGGATTGCCTTCGTGGGATCGGGCCCGCTCCCCCTCACGTCTATTGTCCTCGCCCGTTACCACCTGCCCACAACCCAATTCGACAATTACGACCTTGACCTATCCGCTAATGAAATGGCCTCACGTTTGGTGGGGCCCGACCCTGACTTGTCCAAACGTATGCAATTCCACACCAAGGATGTTATGAGTTTGCAACGAGAGGAGCTCGAGGCATACGATGTTGTGTTCTTGGCAGCCTTGGTGGGGATGGATAAGGAACAGAAGATCCAAATTGTACAACACCTATCCAAGAACATGGCACCCGGGTCGACCCTAATGGTACGGAGCGCCCATGGAGCTCGAGCATTCTTGTACCCGGTTGTTGACTCAAGTGACCTTTGCGGGTTTGACGTGCTCTCCGTCTTCCATCCCATGGATGAGGTGATCAACTCGGTGGTCATTGCAAGGAAGCCAGTGGATCAAAAGGCTCTAATTCACTCAATTGAGTGGGAGCAACCTAACCAGAGGTTATCACACATGGAAAAAACAGAGGTCCAAGTTTATGGAGCTCCTGAAGTTCTAGCTCCTTAAAGTGTGTTACATGAAAGTCATTGAAGATGGAAGCTATCATCAATAAGCTAAAGCTAGCATGCAGGACAAACAAGTAATGCAATGTAGGAATCCGAATAATTTCTGGCTGCCAATTTTATTTCATGTTTGTGTGGGCAGTTCCTTTTAGCCTTCTTTTTCTTTTTTGTGTGCATGTGTGTGTCAGGAGGGGGGGGGGGAGCACTCTTTCATTTTGTAGCTGACATTTCAAAATCCTTGCATTAGAACCTAGAGGGCATAAAATAAAGTTACCATCTCCACTTCCTAATGAAAGAATTAATGGATAACAGTTTAACTTGTATTTTATGTCTAATAGACTATTAGTCTGTATCAATTCCACCACCATCTACCATTAAGCTCAACTCTAGCAACAATAGGTACAGGGCAAAAAACATTCACCACAAGCCGAGCAAGTGCAACAACGAACCTGATAGATCATAATCCGGGACTCTTGCGAGCTGTAACTTTGCCCTTCAAGTAAGGGCAATGCAATTTCAGAGTATCAAACTTTTATAAGGATAACATTCGCTTTCCAATAAACTAACCTTTGGGACAAGAGTACAAGAACATAGTCATCACCAAACTTCATACTAATTATGCACCAGCTAGGCTAGCAACAAATCTACAAATGGTTATCAACAAAATAGGACATTTTAGCTTTCAAAGACAGTAACCCTAACAAATTCTAGACAACGTAACAAAGTTGAACCCATACAGAGCATTTTTGCATACACAAAGGGTAATAAGCGAAATCATGTCGAAAACTGCCATACCCATACAGTGCATAACAGAAATGAATCTCCAATGTAACCAGACAACCACAGCTATTCTGTATGAAAATAATCAAATATACACGAAGCTTACCGGCTGTAAATTGTCCTCAAAACAAATTCAAATGCACGACAGTGTCCTGTTCAACACACAGCAAATGCAACAAAGGTGGACTTACTCACCAAATATGTGATAAGTTTAAAACAAAAAAGAAGAACGCTAATCTTCTCAAACACTTCACTCTACTAGCATTAATATGATGGGCAAAAAATTAAATCTCAAGGATAACGAAATTAAAAACTGGTGGTCCGTTATTAGCGAAATCATCTATTCAGAAAATAAAAAATGATGTGTCTGTGTGAGATATGATATAAATGTTAGGGGCAATCTCCATAATCTGGATAGTTGAACAAAATTATTTTTTTCAACTTAGATTGTAATGGACTAAAGTAAAATGTCTCACTGACCTCCTTGGCTTCTTTTCCATGGAGTACTAAGTAGCGAATAATTTCTAAATTTTGGGCCAACTGGAACCAGTCTCTCTAAATTGTAAAATTTAGGGGTAAGACCACTATATGTGACCACTCCATACCTTGCCTTCACAAGATTTCAGAGTATTGGTTTTGGTTTTGGTTTTGATTTTAGAGATAAATGCTAGGGACACATAAAGGAGGCCAAGAAAAAATGGAAGCTGGCCCCATGTAACCACCCAGCAAACTGTCCCAAAAGAATTGCCAGTGACTGGAAAAGGACAGAAAAAGACAACATTTTGTGATCTTTTTTTAATGCCCATACCCAACAAAGCAAGACAACATTGTATTATTTGGTTATCAAATATAGACAAAAGTTTGTACGGATTGATACAATGTAATAGTTAACTAATTATTGACAACAGTTTGCACAGATTACTCGAGTATCGCAACTAGACTAGGAACATGCACGTATAAACATCATATTCCTATCATGAAAACCAATGAGCAATTATTTTAACTTAGTTGCCATGCACATATAGTCCTCACCAAAAAGCTGCATGCAGTGCACCGAATGCACAGTTTAGAAACATTAAATAGTTATAGTCTATTCATCAAAGCCAACCATGCCATACTGTTCACTTCTTACAGTGGCAGCTCTATCATGCAGACCGTGATACCAAAATATGCATGATCCATGCAACTCACAATCCCCAATAAAAAGACTAATTCTGTGCCCCAGTCACTCAGAAACTTTCAAGACTCTCGAGCACCCTCTGATTCTCTCCATATCAAATTATTGAAAAAAACTGGTGTCAACGTAACTGTCAGCGTTATGGCATGCCACGAGGAGCAATTGGTGAACCAAATTACTGAATTGTATAAGAAAATCTCAAGCCTGGAGAGTCTCAAACCCTCCAAAGATGCTGACCTGCTGTTCACAGAGCTTGTTCTAACCTGCACACCCCCTAGTTCAATCGATGTCACAAAATTACCCACCAATGTTCAAGACATGAGGTCTAAGTTAATCAGACTATGTGGGGAGGCTGAGGGACTCCTAGAAAAACACTATTCCACAATCTTAGGTGCATATGAGTGCCCCTTAGACCACCTCGAAGTTTTCCCATACTTTTCCAACTATCTTAAGCTTGGCTTGTTGGAGTACAATATCTTGACCCGACACTCGAACCAAGTCCCCAAACGGATTGCCTTCGTGGGATCGGGCCCGCTCCCCCTCACGTCGATTGTCCTTGCTCGTTACCACCTGCCAACGACCCAGTTCGACAACTATGACCTTGACCTATCTGCTAATGAAATGGCCTCACGTTTGGTGGGGCCTGACCCAGACCTGTCCAAACGCATGCAGTTCCACACCAAGGATGTTATGAGTTTGAAACGAGAGGAGCTCGAGGCATATGATGTTTTGTTCTTGGCAGCCTTGGTGGGGATGGATAAGGAACAGAAAACCCAAATTGTACAACACCTATCCAAGAACATGGCACCCGGGTCGACCCTAATGGTGCGGAGCGCTCATGGGGCCCGGGCATTCTTGTACCCGGTTGTCGAGCCAAGTGACCTTTGTGGGTTTGACGTGCTCTCCGTCTTCCATCCCATGGATGAGGTGATTAATTCGGTGGTCATTGCAAGGAAGCCAGTGGATCAAAAGGCTCTAATTCACTCAATAAAATGGGAGCAAGCTAACCATATGTTATCACCCATAGAAAAAACAGAGGTCCAAGTTTATGGAGTTCCCGAAGTTCTAGCTCCTTAAAGTGTGGTAACATGAAAGTCATTGAAGATGGAAGCTATCATCAATTAGCTCTAGCATGCAGAGCAAATGAGTAATACAATGTAGGATTCTGAATAATGTCTGGCTGCCATTTTAATTTCATGTTTGTGGGGGCAGTCAAACCATATTATCTCCTTTTTTGCCTTTTTTTTTTTGTCTTGGGGGGGGGGGGTCTTTCCTTTCGAATCAGACACTTCAAAATCCTTTGATCAGAGCCCAGAGGGCACAAAATAAAATTGCCATTTCAACTTCCTAATGAAAGAATGCAATAGTGGACAACAGTTTAACTTGTATGTCTAATAGACTAATAGTCCATATTAATTTCACCACTATCTAATAGTCAGTTCAACTTCTGGCAACAATAGATATATGGCAAGAAACATTCACCAAAATCTGAGCATGTGCAACATAGCTGATGATGGGTCATAGTCTAGGACTCTTGTGAGCTGCAACTTGGTCCTTCAAGTAGGAACGACGCAGTTTCAGAGAAACAAACTTTTATACAGATAACATCCGCTTTCCACTCAACTACCTTAGATGTGTAAGAGTACAAGACCATGGTCATCACCAGTACTACTAAAACATGTATAGACTCGATCATAATGAATACATACAAGTCCACAGGCTAAGAACAACACAAGATGCACACCAAGAATACAGGCCATTGAAAAAGCAAACAAAACAAATTGGAGGATCATAAGAAACACCAAGCTTTAGACTCCTCAGAATCTAGCAGATAACTACTAACTCTACACATATTATACATCTATCCTCAGATCCAGTCAAAATGAACTGCTACGTGTTTGTGTCCCCAGTCCCCATCCCCCAGGCGCTTTTCTTTTTGAAGGGGATAAACACACACACACACATGTATCTGTATCTGTATCTGTATCTGTATCTGTATGCATGTATACAAAATGAAGAATCCAAACGAACTTCACACTAATTATGAATCAGCTAGACTAATGATAAATCTAAAAATGATTATCAGAAAAATAGGACCTTTTTGCTCTCAAAGACAGCAACCCTAACAAATTCTAGACAACGTAAGAAAGTTGGACCCAAAACTCCCTTTTTTGCTCTTTTTTTTTTTTGGGGGGGGGGGGTTTCAGGTACAGCACAAAGGGCAATAAGAAAAATCATGTCAAATACGGCCATACTCATACAGGGCATAAAAGAAATATATCTCCAATGTAACCGGACAACCTCAGCCTATTTTATATGAACACAATCAAATATACACGAGGCTTTCATCCTCGAAACAAAATAAATTGCACCCAGCGTCCTGTTTAAACACAGTCAATGCAACAAAGGTGGAGTTAATCGTCAAATATGTGACATGTTCAACAAGTAAAGACTTTTATGTCATACGTGAATTGATCTTTTCTAGTCTTTGCCCAGTGTAGTGTTCTTGGAAATGGAAGAGCGTTCAGCTCAACCCCACATAACAAGGCCACAATGTCAATGTTATAAAATTAACCCTACATTCTAAAATACAGAAGTAAACAAGAAATCAGATAACACATTAAAACGTAAAGGAACAACAATAATCTTCTCAAACACTTCACTCTACTAGCATTAACTTGATAGTATGAAAAGTAAATCTCAAGGGAAATGAAACTAAAAAGTGGTTGTCCAATATTAGTGGAATCATCTGACCAGAAAAATAAAGATGATTTGCAAGATAAGAAATCAATGTCAGGGACAATGCCCATAATCTAGATAGTTGAAAAAGATTATTCTTTTCAACTTATTAGATAGTTAGATTGTAATGGACCAAAGTAAAATGCCTCATTAAACCTCCTCTGCTTCTTTTCCATAAAGAGTAGTAGGTAGCGAATGATTTCTAAATCTTAGGTCAATTGGAACCAATCTCTCTAGAATACAGAATTTAGGGGTAAGACCGGTACATCCGACCCCTCCATACCTCACCTTAGCAGAATTTCGGAGTATTGGTTTTGGTTTTGGTTTTGGTTTTGGTTTTGGTTTTGGTTTGGAAGTTAAATGCTAGGAATACGTAAAAGACGCCAAGTAAAAACGAAAGCTGGTCCCACATAACCACCCAGCAAACTGTCCTAAAAGAGTTGCTGGTGACCAGAAAAGGACAGAAAAAGACGGCATTTTGTGATCATTTTTTAATAGCCATACCCAATAAAGCAAGATATCATTGTACTATTTGGTTATCAGATGTTGGTGAAAGCTTTCTCAGATTAATACAATGTAATAATTAATTAATTATTGACAACTTTGCACAGATTAATAGAGTATCACAAGAACATGCACGTATGAACATTATATTCCTATCATGAGAATCAATGAGCAATTATTTTAACTTAGTTACCATGCACATATAGTCCCCACCAAAAAAACTGCATGCAATGCACCCAATGCAGAGTTTCAGTCTATTCATCAAAGCCAACCATGCCATACTCTGCACAATGTACAGTGGCAGCTCTACTATGCATACCTTCATACTCAAATATGCATGATCCATGCAACTGACGATTCCCCAATAAATAGACTAATTCTGTGGCCTAATCCCTCAGAAACTTTCAAGAATCTCGAGCTCTCTAAGTCTCCCTCCATATAAAATTATTGAAAAAAACTAGTGTCAACGCAACTGTCAGCGTTATGGCATGCCATGAGGAGCAATTGGTGAACCAAATTACTGAATTGTATGAGAGAATCTCAAGCCTAGAGAGTCTCAAACCCTCCAAAGATGCAGACATGCTGTTCACACAGCTTGTTCAAACCTGCACACCCCCTAGCTCAATTGATGTCACAAAATTACCCGCCAATGTTCAAGAAATGAGGTCGAAGTTAATTAGACTATGTGGGGAGGCCGAGGGACTCCTCGAAAAACATTATTCAACAATCTTAGGAGTGTATGATAACCCCTTAGACCACCTTGATGTTTTCCCATATTTTTCCAACTACCTTAAGCTTGGCTTGTTGGAGTACAATATCTTGACCCGACACTCAAACCAGGTCCCCAAACAGATTGCCTTTGTGGGATCGGGCCCGCTCCCCCTCACGTCGATTGTCCTCGCTCGTTACCACCTGCCAATGACCCAGTTCGACAACTACGACCTTGACCTGTCTGCTAACGAAATGGCCTCACGTTTGGTGGGGCCCGACCTAGACTTGTCCAAACGTATGCAGTTCCACACCAAGGATGTGATGAGTTTGAGACGAAAGGAGCTTGAGGCATATGATGTTGTGTTCTTGGCGGCCTTGGTGGGGATGGATAAGGAACAGAAAACCCAAATTGTACAACACCTATCCAAGAACATGGCATCCGGGTCGACCCTAATGGTACGGAGCGCTCATGGGGCCCGGGCATTCTTGTACCCGGTTGTCGAGCCAAGTGACCTTTGCGGGTTTGACGTGCTCTCTGTCTTCCATCCCATGGATGAGGTGATTAACTCGGTGGTCATTGCAAGGAAGCCCGTGGATCAAAAGGCTCTACTTCACTCAATAGAGTGGGAGCAACCTAACCAGAGGTTATCACACATGGAAAAAACAGAGGTCCAAGTTTATGGAGCTCCTGAAGTTCTAGCCCCTTAGACTGCGGTAAGGTGAACATCATTGAAGATGGAGTGAATATCATTGAAGATGGAGTGAATATCATTGAAGATGGAAGCTAGTCAAACAACCCATCCATAAGCTAATCTAGCATTCAGGATAAATGAATAAAGCCATGTAGGAATCTGAATAATTTCTGGTTGCCATTTTAATTTCAAGTTCGTTTGGGCAATTAGATCATATTATCTTTCTCTTTCTTTCTGTTAATTTTTCCCTTTTGGTTAGAGGGGTGTAACCATACACTTGAAATCCTTTGATTCAAGGTTAGAGTGCATAAAATAAAATTACTATTCGCCACTTCCTTTTGAGAGAATGCAGCAGTTGATAACATTTTAACCAAGAGGCTGATGGATAATAATCCAGACTTTTGCAAGCTGTAACTTTTCCGCTCAAGAAGGGGAAGTTTAACAAGTATCAAACCTTTATACTGCTTTTCCACTTAAGTAACCTTTGGTACAAGACTATGGTCATCACCGGTGCTACTATAACCAAAAAAAAAAAATGTATTCAACATCTATCCACTGCTGCATAGTCTTGTAATGATTTATGCACCCTATAATGAAGCTGGTTACAATCCTCAAAATGACCATCAACAAAATTGGACCGCTATGTCCTCAGGACCTCAGATAAAGCAACCGCACCAAATCAGCATGGAAGAATCTCCAAGGGGTACATCAATATAAAACACTAACTACGAAGGCATCAGTCAAGTTTACCTCATTACATCAAATAGATCCATATATATAACATGTGATAGTGTCCTGTCCAGGCCACTGCAGAAACAAAAAAGGTGGATTGATACACAAACATATTTTCCAGGCTGCACCCAGACAATGTCATACACAAAGGTGGATTGATACACAAACAACATGTGATAGTGTCCTGTCATTGGCTAAAACTCAGACAATGTCATACACAAACATATTTTCCAGGCTGCACCCAGCGTGGTAAGCAACATATACAGCTGTGGTGATTTACCCTGCAGTACAACTTAATATTTGCCTAACAGAAGGGCACCTTAATTGAGTACCAGCTCCTGATCAAAGCTAAAGTTCTAACTAGAGGGTTCAACTCATACTTGTTGGAAAGGGAATAGAAGATTCATATCATCCACCAGCTTGATGTGATCACAATGAAAATTTAAAAAGTCATGTCGACATTCTTCAACACTAAAGTAAACAGATATCAACAACCCCCCCCCCCCCAAAGGCTGATGTTTTTATCAAGATCAAGGTCTCCCAGTAAAACAAAACAACAGTTACAACATTAACCAAGTTAAACATTTTCCTTGCTATTATTAGTTTGCTAGCAAGAAATCCTCTAACAAAATAGATTAGAAAAGTTAGTCCATTCTCGATAAAATTGTCTAATAAAAAAACTGAATGCCCTTTTTCTGAAATATTAGATAAATGTTATCTGGGCATAAATGAGGCCGACTGAAAAGAAAGTTAGTCCCATGAAATCACCCAGAAAAATATCTTTGGGAACTGGCAATATCATTCAAGAAAGACGAGGAAATAAGGAACACATCTCCCAACTTTTAGTGGTCACATCCCATTTGGCAAGACATCGCTATCGGATATAGTAGTTAATGACAAAAATTGTACAGATTATGACTTATTCTCATAATTATCATGTATGCATGGATGGTCCTCATGACGTTCTGAAAGCATGAGTAGAAAAAAGCGTGCAGTGCACCAAATGCTGAGTCAAAAGGAACATTAATTTAGATTTTAGTTATTCATAATAGCCAACCATGCTACACTCTTCACATAAGACACTAGAAACTCTGTTATGCACACCTCAAACCCAAATATGCATGAACCATGCACCATACAATTGCCCAATAAATAGACCAATTCCATGACCCAATTCCTCAGATAATTTCACGACTCTCGAGCTCTCTCTGTTTACTACCCACCAAATCATTGAAGAAACCTAGTGTTAAAATAACTGTCAGCATTATGGAATGCCATGAGGAGCAATTGGTGAACCAAATTACTGAATTGTACGAGAAAATCTCAAGCCTAAAGAGCCTCAAACCTTCCAAAGATGCCAACATGCTGTTCACACAGCTTGTCCTAACATGCACACCCCCTAGCACAATCGACGTCACAAAATTACCCGGCAACATTCAAGAAATGAGGTCTAAGTTAATTAGAATATGTGGAGAGGCTGAGGGACTGCTAGAAAAACATTATTCTACAATCTTAGGCACTTATGAGAAACCCTTAGACCATCTCGATGTTTTCCCATATTTTTCCAACTATCTTAAGCTTGGCTTGTTGGAGTACAATATCTTGACCCGAAACTCGGACCAGGTCCCAAAACAGATAGCCTTTGTGGGATCTGGCCCGCTCCCCCTCACGTCGATTGTCCTCGCCCGTTACCACCTACCCACAACCCGGTTCGACAACTACGACATTGACATGTTTGCTAATGAAATGGCCTCCCGTTTGGTGGGGCCTGACCTAGACTTATCCAAACGTATGCAATTCCACACCAAGGATGTTATGAGTTTGAGACAAGAGGAGCTTGAAGGATATGATGTTGTGTTCTTGGCAGCATTGGTGGGGATGGACAAGGAACAGAAGATTCAAATTGTACAACACCTAGCCAAGAACATGGCACCTGGGTCGACCCTAATGGTACGGAGTGCTAATGGAGCCCGAGCATTTTTATACCCAGTAGTCAACCCAAATGACCTTTGTGGATTCGATGTGCTCTCCATCTTCCATCCTATGGATGAGGTGATCAACTCAGTGGTTATTGCAAGGAAGCCTATGGAACAAAAAACCTCCCATGATCGATAGAAAAAACAGAGGTGCAATCCTATGGCATTCTGGAGATTTTAACCCCTTAAACAAGGGTACCATCCAGATCACTGAAGATCTAAGTTACCATCAATAAGCTAAATCTAGCAAGCAAAGCAAGTTAAGTGACTATACATAGTAACTTGTAAGAATCCAAATAATTTCTGGTTGCATTTTGATTTCATGTGTTTGCGGACATCAGTCTCTCTAAATTGCAAAATTTAGGGGTAAGAATGCTAGATCCAACCCTCCCATACCTTGTCGGCGAGATTTCGAAGTATTGGTTTTGGTTTTGGTTTTGGTTTTGGTTTTGGTTTTGGTTTTGGTTTGGTGTTTGTGGGCAATCAAGTCATATTATCTCTCTTAATTTTCTTTTCCCTTTGTATTGTTAGGATTTCTGTTTTGCATTGTTCATTTCATCTATTTCTGAAAAGACTTCTTTGTCAAATGGCATTGAAGGACATAAAACTATTGAAAGGATTCAACAGGATGACAGTTTACCTATACATCTCTATCCGCATCTGTTCGTCCACTCTGTATTTCAACAACAGGCTGATGGATCAAAATGCTTGAATTTGGTGATTCGTGCCTCTTTCGATCCAGTCTTCCCCTCACAGCTGACATCCGAGTTTGAAGACATACATTCTGTATTACATACACAGTCAGTAACAGGGTATGTTAGTGCATCGAATCGTTAGATAAACACCAAGAAGTTACAGATCATGTGAAAGGCAACCCAGAACAAATTGGAAGATCCTATGAGTCATGGGCCTTAAAGCAACTTCATATCAAGCACATAATTACTAGCTCCATGCATATTATACATCTTTGACTTTTAATCTTGAGCATTCTCTAGCTCTAATCCAATCTTGGGATTTGCTGATTACCATCATCAAATATTACATAGGTAAGTTGTCCAACCCAATAAGTCCCCTCTCGCAGGGGTACACTAAACAGGGGCAGGGGATGTCAACGCCCTACACAAGGCCCAATGCTTCCATTCAGTGGCGAATCTAGAAATAAAGCTAAGCGGGTTCAAAGTCAAACATAAAAAATTAAAACAAAAAATTAAAATTTATAGTACTTTTTCTTTTGGCTAGCCATGATGCTTGATGATTTAAATGAATGCGATATTTACCAAAAATGTGGTAGCTAACTGACAATCACTCCCACCATCCAACCTTCCCACCAATCTTAAAGTTTTGGTAGAAGCAAAATTTTCTAATTATGTGGAAATTGTTAGATTGATGAGTCATGTTTGTCATGAGCACTCTAGTACCTTAATGTCCCAGCTTATAAAGTTTACTGGTAGTTACCCATGAGATAAGGGTCCAGTAAACATGCTAAATTTATCCGGAGTAAAAAAAAAAAGGGAATGTGATAGGGGGAAATGAAGTGAAAAAGTATTAAATGAATATGTGATATTTGAGAAACAAATGAACTGAAAATGAACTGAATGTAATCCTTGGAGGAAAAATGGAGAGAAGGATATTAATGTGATCATGGAAGGAAAAAAAATAAAATTGAGAGCTTGTTTGGCTTGAAGCTGATTCGAACACACAACCTCCATCACTCTGAGACGCATACACAAGCGCTTGCCATCCCAGCCAAGCAGCCTTTCGCAATTCTGATGCTTCTTCAAATATATATATCATATCTATTAATTGAAAAAGCGAGATTTACTGAATTTATTTTTTTTTTTTAAGCGGGGTCACTTGACCCCACGTGAACCCACCCTAAATTCGCCCCTGCTTCCATTTAACACTCCGCACCCTGGTAAGTAGGAATGTTCCCCTAGGAATCGAACCCTGGAGGGAGGGGATGGAAGGTGGGGACTCTAGAGCTTGCCAATGAGGCAAGAACCAATCAACACTAACATATTTTACCTTATGGGCACTAGATAATGATAAACTATGCCATAAATTGCGACGGGGTATCGCATACAAACCATACGAGCTATTTTTGGGCAAATTAAACTTAATTCTAGTGCATAATCTTCCGAAAAAAAGTGCATATGGCATTATGGTTTATACACTAATATTTATAGTATAATGTATTTTTGACCAATACCCCTAGAGAACAATACGTTAGCATCTGAAAATTTTTAAGTTTTTAGCAAGGAAGTTGGATTTGGACAAAGCAACAATGTAAATATTGCCAGCTCTACTGCCCGTCCTTTCCACTTACCATACTACAATATACAATTATAAGAGGGAGAATGGGCCAAAAAAAAAATGAAACAATAGTATTAGACATATTTTGTTAAGATGATGCGCAGACATTTGAATGATTTTTGAGTCATGGTGCGACTGTTGAGAAGCATAATCAAGCCGCAAGGTCGATAAATTAGCAAAAAGTTACATTAACCATGAAGACACCAAGCACTCCTCTACTGTAAAATGCATAATTCAGCTTGAAGTTGATGAAGTAATTAGAAAAATAAAGAGCTTACAGATCGAAATGTTTGAGTAGTCCCAAATTCTCCGGCGTCTGCACCAAATTCAGAGCATATTTCCTGTTGTGCTGATGAAATGATTGTACTAAACACGATTCCTTCTAAGCCAAAAACTGAAACGATTGTATTAAACAAATTTTATTAAGATGATATACGAACATTTGAATGGTTTTCGAGTCATAATGCGACTGTTCAGAATCATAATCAAACCGCAACGTCAATAAATTAACAAAAATTACCTTAACAATGCATGATTCACTAATTCAGCGCGAACTTTATGAAGTAATTGGAAAATGAAAGAACTTACAGATGGAAATGTTTGAGCAATAGCAAATTCTCCGGCCGTATGCACCGAATTCAGAGGGTATTTCCTTTGAAGCCGATTCAATTGCTTCAATTCCATCGTCAAAAACCCTAATGTGTAAGAAGAGAAAATGGCGGTTCGATCACAATTCATGGTGATTGGGAGGAAGGAATGGCGGGACTAGAGCTTGTCAGTTTGAGAGTTTGGGGCGAAAATAAATAAATCAAATATATAACCGTATGAATAAATTTTATAAAATTGTTTAAATTTGTAAATATTAATTACGATGGAGGGGGAATATATAGATATAAAATTGGTAAATGTTGTATTCAAAATATAAAATAATAAATAATTAGAGATAAAAAAGTTAATTAAGTATATAGTTATTCGTCCTATGAAATTACTATCATTAGATGTATCCCGTCATTATATTCGAAAAATAATATTCAAAGATTATAATAGTACCTTTGTTGCATACTATTTATCTATTTAACAAAAATTTAGAAAACCAATAAAAAGAGTTAATTGGGTATTGTATTGTACAAAAAGTTATTTAAATACAATGACAAGTAATATGAGAAAAAAAATAATTAAAGTGACAACTATTATGAGATATAAAGGTAGTATTGCAATTGGCAATAAAATATTATATGAAAATATATCGTTGAAATAATTACACTGGAGACCATGAAAACCAACTAATTGAAAAACAATACAGAACCGAATATAATTCACTTCATCGGACTCTGTGCAAAATTATCTATTTTTCCCATTTGTAACAGTCGTCCTCGCTTTGATTGCCTCTTGATTGGAGATTGATTCCATTTTATTTACGTGTACCAGTTACAACATTCAATCGTTTAATTATATCTAAATTTATCATTTTTGTTTTACTCACATCTATTTTGCTTCTATAAAAAAAGTAGATCTAGACAAAACGACTATTTAAAATATTGTTGTCAGACTAATCAACTTTCAAATGATTAAAGTTCACATTTTATCTGTGTGTCTAATTAGTTGTTGCTCATGATATCGTTACCAAGTTTATCCAAATTTTAAATCCTCGTACTTTATTTGGATTTAGGGTATGTTATTTTTTTTGTCCATTACATATTGATTTATTAATACATATTATATAAAATAGACTTATCTTCGTTTGTGTGACATAATCAAGTGATGTATAATGGGATCAAAGAGACCTCACTATACACGAAAATCAGAATCTTTATGAACAAAGATAAGAATTTTCCTCTCTAAGTTCTTATAAGATCAAAAGAAAGGTTGAAAACAAAATAGAAATAAAAAAGATTCAATGGAATGGACCAATGATGATTGGGATGAGCGAATGATAGAATTTGATATGGCTTGAGAACTCTTGAAGATATAGACGCACCACTTCAAGAACACCAACCAAGCTAGCCAAGCAAGGAATAGAAGAAGAGATTTGGACAATTCCCCTAAGGAAAGAATCGGTTCTAGCAATGCTAAAGAGAACGCAAAAACATGTAGCTTTTAGATGTTTAGTTTGTATTATTTGTGAATGATTGAATGATGGTTACAAAGGCCTCCCAAATGGTCTATTTATAATACTCTAGGACCCTTAGGCGTGTAATACATCAAGAATACAATGATTTCTATCTTACATCATCTATTACAAATATGACATCATAAAAGATTCAAAAAGTACACAGCTAGAAAGAAACATTTATATCTTGCTCAATTCTTCTTCAATCTTCAAGATTCAAAAACCATTAGAAAGCTCTTTGAATTATCTATATTCGGCTCCAAGATATCTATTCCAGTAGCTTCATGGATCTTGAGATATAAAACAAACTATCGGATTGTACTCGATGAAGTCATCCATTTTCAAGAGTGATGAGAGTGATTGAAGTTCCTTCTCCATATGAGCTTGTATATCCTCTTGTTGGTTCCCATGATTTGTATTTGGGACCAAATATACATCATCAAGTAGCAAATCTTAGTAGTGAAAAATCATCAACTTGAAAGACCCAACAAAATTCACCATTCACTGGGTAGGAGTATCCATGTCAAATAGATCTATCTGACGAAAAATGAAAGAAAAAAGTAAAGCATGCATGTTTAAAGTGTTAACTCCAAATGCTATAGTTGAACGAAACAAATCTTTAGCAGCCCAAGGTTGGTGTATGTCATTTATGATAGATATTAAAGTAATGGAACAAAACTTTGATGTGAAACTGTGGTGATAGACTATTTCGTTGAGGAAAGAATGATTGGACTAAGATGGCAGTGTGCAAATAGTGAAAGAGAACGACAACTATGGACCTTAAGAATGAAGAATAACATGGCAGTGCACCCACGGGAAGGCACGATTAGTATGAACACAGAAGAAAATGCTGGTGCGCCGAGACAAATGACAATTAACATGTAATATAAACTTTAGAAATTAAGCAAGTAACCATGCAGGCTGCTAACACAAAATTTAAGGCTCAAATTTCTTTTAAGGCGTGTTTGGTTGGAAGAAAAATGATTTCGCAGGAAATTGGTTTCTAGGAGAAATGATTTTCCAAGGAAAATGGTTAACCATGTTAAATTTTCCCTTGTTTGATAGGAGACAAATCATTTTTCGGAAAATGACCATAGCTGTCGACATACATAGCGATATATGTTATAGATGAAAATATTTGGAGTTTAAAAATTCATATTTCAGGTTTTTTTTTTCCACCCCATCCTATTATATCACATAGTTTTGATTCAAACAATTAAATTTGAATTTTGCTTTAATGTTTTAATAGTTTTATCACTCCACCCTTCCGATCCTTGGGCAGAGGCCCATTGGTCTTTTTGGGTTGCATATAAAAGCGACCGGCACCGGCCCAACATAGACACGGATATCACCCTTCCGATCCTTGGGCGCAGGCCCATTGATCTTTTTGGGCTGCATATAAAAGCGACCGGCACCGGCCCCACATAGTCACACGGATATGATGTGGCGCGCGAACACCGTATAAATATTGGTCGTGCTAATTTCATATGGATAAAGAGAATTTTCCCCGTCACCAAAAATTCTAGGATTTTCTTCCCTTTCTACCCTTCCAACAATTCCAACAATTCCAAAACTTCCCCCCACTCCTCGTACTTTCAGTCGCAATTTCCCCAATTTCGGGGGCAATTCTAAGAATTCACCGATAAATTTTCTCATTTTTCGATTAAAAACGACTCTCCCCGCCACTAACTTCACAGTAGAGAGAAAGAGCGAGGAGAGAGAAAATGGCGCTGCAACTACAACCGGTTTCCTCCTCACTTTCTCTCTCTTCTGCAAATTCCAGATGCTCCGTCGTCGGAGCTCCGAGTTTCCGATCGATTTTCGCCGGAAAATGCTTTCTCCGACGACCGGCGAGATATTGCGACATTTTGTCTGCTCGGAGAGGGGCGAAGACGACGACGTTTTGTGTGAAGGTGGAGGAAGGGGAGAAGAAGGTGAAAGAAGCCGGAGAAGAATGGGGGAAGGTGTCGGCGGTGTTGTTTGATATGGACGGTGTTCTGTGTAACAGCGAGGAACCTTCTAGAAGAGCCGCCGTCGATGTTTTCGCGGAGATGGGAGTTGATGTCACCGTCGATGATTTTGTGCCGTTCATGGGGACTGGTAATGAATCGATTCAGTTATTAGTCATGTGAATTGGTTTGCTTGTAATTTGCAGTTTGTGATTGAATTTTCTGTGGGTTGTATGTGTGTTTAGCCGTTTAGGTCTTAGGAGCAATGTAGTTGAAGTTGATGGAACTTGAAACTGATTAGAGTCGAATGTCTCACTTTTAGGGTTCAGTGATGTCTGGATTCTGATGTTCTGAAATTAGTAGGAGCTCATCTCATTTTTAGGGTTCAGTGATGTCTGGATTCTGATGTTCCAATATTTGAAGGAGCTCACCGCGAATGTTCTTGGATGAGAAGGAATGAAGGATTGTAATTATGTACCGTTAATAAATTCTCACAACTTACTTGCCATGGTTTATTTATATCTGCTTCAGTGCCGCTACATTCATGGTGATACTTTCCATCAGTGCATCACATCATGTTAGTGTGTGTCCATTTGTTATTTACGACGATAGTTTCTAGAAATGGCCATGACAAAGATTTAGTGTATGCAGAAAATGTTGTAGTGATGAACAATGATGATTGATGCACATTACAAAGTGATGAAAATTACATTAGAGGATGAAAAAGAAGGCCCTAGTACTGATAATTTTCTTATAATTGATAGGGTTTTAAACCAAATGTTGAAACTATGGCTGATCGATAAGCTTTCTCATCTTTTTCATTGGTAGTCTTGCTTTCTATTAATGCGAAGGGATGCGATGATTGGTCATTGCGAGCGGCTCGGTAAATGAAGATTGTTTGACTGTGGCGGGTGTACATCATGAATAATACTGATAGGATGTTGAGTCAATGGGGCTAACCAGTTGATGTTTGGTGCTTCTTAAAAAATAAGGTCCAAGTTGCTTGGTTGTATCCCTGGATTGAATCAGGAATGAGGGTGAAGGCTAGAGTTTGGAGCATAAGAAGCAACTCGAGAATTGATGTTTCGAGTTTCAGTTTCCATGTTAAAGTGCAAATATTCTTTGCTTGTTTGATAATGACGGCGTACTGATATTTTGGTTATCTACGTGTAAGGCTCAGTAAATTTACCCTATTTTTATTGGAGCAGTGTGCAAACTTTGTTGTTGATGTCTTTAACCTGAATGGCCTTTTGTAGGTGAGGCAAATTTCTTGGGAGGCGTTGCATCTGCGAAAGGAGTCAAGGGATTCGACGTGAATGCTGCAAAGAAAAGGTTCTTTGAAATATATTTGGAAAAGGTGAATTCACTTGAAATTCTGGTTATTTGGCGACCACCCTTGTAAGGAGGTCTTTTCTTTTTAATTTAAAAGCTGGCCATAAATCTCATGCATCTGTTCCTTTTAGTATGCAAAGCCGAATTCTGGAATTGGGTTCCCCGGTGCTCTTGAACTCATTAAGCAGGTATGGCCTCCCATATTACAAAGATATGATACTTTTGGTAGTTTTCTACAGAATATTAAATGTTATTCCTAACAGTGCAAAGACAAAGGGCTCAAGGTTGCTGTTGCATCCAGCGCTGATCGTATCAAGGTGGATGCAAATTTAGCAGCTGCTGGCTTGTCACTTGAACTGTAAGCTGAATATCCGAGACATTTGCAAATTGCAACATCTGATGTCTGATTTATAATCTATGTTGTGTGTTTTGTTTATTATTACTTGTAATATCGTACTGATATACTCTAACTATACAAATTAGTATTGGATTGTTGCTGTCTTGCCATGATTTTACTCTCCCCTGCTGATCCTATTGCAATTTCCTCGTACAAATTGGTATGATAAACTTCTTCATAGCACAACTAAAAATAAGAGAAGATAGTTAGCAATGCTTGGTAAGGACTAAAATCTGGTCAATATATTGCCTGTATGCAAGATATGAAGATACTGTATGATGCATGTATTTTTAAGAGATGGTATGTAATGCTTGGTAAGGACTCTGCATTGCCTACATCTGAATCTCCCTAGACCCTGCATAAGCATGTTCTACACCGGGAATTGTTGGACAATTTGGATTTTCGTTATTTCAGATTGTGTAACTTGTTTTTCTGGATCAAATCAACTGTCAAGATGGGATTTTCTCATTCACACTCACATCTTTAGATGGTGTGCAATCATTTTCCAATCACTTCTTTGTTTAGCTTTTATGTTGCCTCTCCAAAGTCAGTAAAGACTTGATGTTGTTTGTATACGATAACAGACAAGTTTCATATTGGGCAAAGGTGTCCTAGGAAAGCCATTGCCCATTGCAACTAAAAATGCATTCTATGAGGCATTTTTCGCATGAAGTTTAGATGTGTTGTTTACAACTCTTTTATGCACTTTATCATTTTTTCAGGTTTGATGCCATTGTGTCAGCTGATGCATTTGAGAAGCTAAAGCCTGCTCCTGATATTTTCATAGCTGCATCAAAAACACTAAATGTGCCCCCAAGTGAGGTATGATATCTATTCTGCGTTAGTGTCTGCACTGCTGTCAACGTTTTGGGCCCTTTTAATCAGGTGGAGGGAGCTATATAGATTCTGTCATCTCTATTTGCTTGCCTGGATTAGCCGTATCTGCTCTATTAAGCTTTGAAAATACATGTTATCTGATAATCCATGTGTGTTTTGCCCCTGCAAGAGAAGACAACGTAACTTCCTTACTGATTTTCGGGCTAAGGAGATTTCCTCTGACTTGTTTCTGCTACACCCCTTTCATGAACAGAGTACAAAGTTTCTAGATAGGGGGTATGTTGGGAAACCTCTATTTTAGTCTTATCTGATGTATTTTGGCTGAAATATGTGGTTATTGTACTCCATATTGCTATATGTTATGATTTTGGGAAGATGGAGTTTCAACTCTCCCATGTTGATGTCACCAGTTTTGTGGATAGCTTGTATTTTGGTTGTATTAGTAGGATGCTAGCTGTGGATATGATCATTTAATCATACTTTTTCTGATGATATTTTCCCCTATCAACAATAAGATATCATATTCTGATTTCTGTAATGATTCCATACCTGTAGTGTCTCGTAATTGAAGATGCACTTGCAGGATTACAAGCAGCCAAAGCCGCAAACATGAGGTTGATAACCATAGCAAATTTGCTGAAATTTCAATTTATCTGCATTCAGTTTGAAATATCTTGTTTTATTACACTCAAATTCGTTCTCAGCTGGCTCTGATGGACGTTATTGATACTTGCAGGTGCATAGTTGTGACGACTACATTATCTGCCGAGACTCTTTCAACAGCTGGTCCATCGCTTATCAGGAAGGACATAGGAAACATCACACTTGATGATATTATCAGTGGTGGATCTAGCCCTAATAGTATGTAGTTCCAAGAGTGACTTCAAGTGTCTTTTGTTTGACAATGTTGTAAAATTTTAAGTCAGACTTTGAGCTGTCATCTCACTAGTTACCCTGACTTTGATATTTTTTTTCTTGTGTCTTTGATCAGTGGTGGATCTAGCCGTAATAGTATGTAGTTCCAAGAGTGACTTCAAGTGTCTTTTGTTTGACAATGTTGTAAAATTTTAAGTCAGACTTTGAGCTGTCATCTCTTTAGTTGCCCTGACTTTGATATTTTTTTTTGTGTCTTTGATCAATGCTGTGTAATGAATGTAGTGGAATTCTTTGGCGTTTAATTAATGATCAAATGTTTTCTACTTGGTTGAAACTTCACATTGTTTCAAGTTTCAACTTCAGGATTTATGATGCTTAATATAGCTTTGCGCAGTGACAAATTTTAAATTGCATTTTTACTCATTGTGAATAGGAATAGCCATAACATCAAGATTTTTGATAAACCCATGACATTGCAGATGGGAAGTTGCAGGCATCTCAGTTTGCCTCCCCACAACAGCAAACTCAAGAACTGCCTAAGGGTGTAGCACAGAATTCCTTCTCCATTGGAGGGTAAGAGGTCTTACTCAAATATTGATCAACGGGTGTAATTTGGATGTTAAAGGATTTATGCCACACTATGAGTTGGAGGTCTTTACATCTTATACGCAGCGACATTTGAGTTTAGGACATTCACAAATATAAAACCTTCTCTGTTTTATCCGAGGGTGTAACTTGGATGCTTAATATAGCTTTTTTTTTTTAATTTTTTTTTTTAAAGTTCTAGTTTGCATAGGATTGAGCTTTTGACATCTGAATGTTGGATGTGTTCTGTACTTATGTTTCTCTGTTTATATGCATATCCTTTCTGAATAAGAAGATGTAGACCTTCTCTTTGTTATAGATGGGATGGGAGATTAGGAGATTCACAAATATAAAACCTCTTCATTTGAACATTGAGAAGCTTTTTGTTGTGTTAGTGAGAATTTCGATATAACTTGACATAGCTTGTTTTTCTGGAACATTTTTGTGGACTAAACTGAGGATAGTATTTGTTTTGTGGCATCTGCTCCAATCTGGCGTGTCATCTGTTTCAGCCTTGCCATTTTTGTTTTACTCTCATGAATACTCCAAAATAAGTGTTTTTGTCTTCATAGTTGCTTCCTTGCTATAGTTGTGGTTACTTCTTTTGAATGTAAATATGGAGTATTTCCTTGCATTTTGTCTTCGTAGTTGCTTTGCATTTTGTCTGAATATCTGGAGAAATACACTCGAAAAGAACGGTCTTATTACTTTGTTGATCGTGGAAGAGAAAAAAATATGAAGGGGTCACAACAGCGATTTTGTTGCAATAATTTTATTAGATCGCTGGACTAATTTGTGGACAGGTTGCAGGCTTCCAGGCGTGATATTGTCCGATATGGCAGTCTAGGAATTTCTCTGTCTTGCTTCGCCTTTGCCCTTGCAAACTGGAAGGTAAAATTTGCTTGATATGGAGAAGCACAGAAAATGGATCTCCTGAACATAGATGACATTTTGTGTCGCAATTACTGAGTGACTGGTTGCATCAATGTCAGCAGAATCCTGGTTGTTTTCATATTATATTATTCTAATCTGTATGTCTATGGAAGTTCTCATGATCTTGCAGGCAATGCAGTATGCATCTCCAAAAGCCCTTTGGAATTCAATGTTTGGAATGAACAGTCCAATGTTTGCACCTGATGAAGGTAATAGTCATCCAAGAAATGAGTCATTTAACTTAATGAACCTGCCCATCTCTACTCTGTTCCCGAAATGATTGTATCTCTGTCTCAATGCTGTATCAGGGAGTTATTCTTCACTTCCTTTGTTGTGTTACAATTTATTGCTTATGTGGTTATGCTATATTTTACTCAGTTTTGTCTCAAAATTCATGGAATTGACAGCTAAAACATCCATTATTTACTAAAGGGTGTGTTTCTTGGGGAGCTTTTATCCAGAACTGTGTTGGCCCTTTATGTTTCTAAAAGTGCATTGCTTGCATGTACTATTTTATGGTTATTCTTTTGTAACTGATGCTTATCTATTCTCTAGAGTTCTTGTGAATTTGATAGCTGAGAAGGTTCTCTAGAAATATGTGTTCCAACTATTCCAAGCATTTGACCCTACTGTCTGGCTGTTGGAATAAGTCAAGCAAACATCTAGGTGGTTCATGGTCAGAGTGATCAAATCAGGCCTTTGGGAGTTTAGCTAGAGACCAAATATTTGATGATTCAATCATTACTTTTCATGGAATGCTGATTTATGTAGGCGAGTCCCGGTCTTCTAGAGTCCAACAGCTTGTGAATTATATATCTGGCCTGGAAAGGAGGTGAGATTACTTTTTGGCCTTTTTCCTATGTGTTGCTGAGATGGTTAGATGCAAGCTGCTAACGTTGTTCTCTCCCTCTTAATTTTATTAGGGGAAAAGCTCCAACTGTCCCTGAATTTCCATCTCGGCTTGATTGGCTAAACACCGCTCCACTCCAGTTCCGAAGGGTATATTATTTTATTCTCAATCTTAGTAGATAGCCATTGCTTCATTGGAAGTAAACATCGAAGCAGGCACTAAGCATACGTTGCAAATTGCTAAAGGCGGGATCATAAGTATGTAGGTGATATAAAAAATGCAGAAGATGTAGTAAGATAGAAGAGGAGGCTAAGTAATTCGGGAAGGGAATGAGAATAAAAGGAACCTAGGGGTAAAAAAGGCAGAATATCAGAAAATAAGCTCCATTTTGGTAACAACAATCTGGTCAAAAGACAAAGGATAAACTTATAAAACACATACTTATTTGCAATCCAATTCCTGGCTAAAATAGCTTGAGCCTGGAAGGGATTCGTGAAACAATTAGACCACTGACAACTTGATAGGAAGCTATATCATTCAAATGTGCTGTTCTGTCTTTTACCACCCAAATAACTGTTTGACAAGGGTTACCAGAATACTGAAAATGAAATAATTTGTCTGATGCATTTATATTTCTTACTTCTCTAAATAAGTTTTTTTCCTCTCTGTAACCATGTTCTACTGTGTAAATTTCATCTTCACTGAAGCTGTGCCTCGGTATATGATTTGTACTCAGATCTTTTAGGCCTTGCTTTATATCGCCATTTCCACATTTGCTTATGTCAATTTCAAGTCCATTTGAGTCTCTGGAGGCCTTCAAATCAGATAGGGTGCTTCGTCCACATGATGCCTCCAACCCCCTCCCCCTTCTGGAAAAGCAAATGAAGCTTGATTGTAGAATCTCACTCATGCATGGACTTTATGGGCCTTTCTTTTATATCCTTGTATTGTTTAATCTTAATTGGTTCTGGCTGCTATTGCTTTTCATTAACAATGTATCTGAGTACTCTTTTCTCTGCCCTCATTGACCTGCATTTGCTTCCTTTTGTTATTTTGTCTTTTCTTGCAGGATCTAAAAGGAAAAGTAGTTGTGTTGGATTTTTGGACGTACTGCTGCATAAACTGTATGCATGTGCTGCCTGACCTTGAGTTTTTGGAGAAGAAGTACAAATATAAGCCGGTAGAGTCATTGTTTTAGATTCTATTTCTCTCATCTATGTGTGAACCATAGGTATTAATTTGTAGACGGGAGGATTACCTATTTGTTGAATCACTCACAAATCATGGTCACTAGTGGTCATATCTGTCCTGGTCTAATTGCAGTTATGATGTTGGTCACAACTCAATTGAGTGAGTCAATGTGAAGTGCAGTTACTAGTGTATCAATGTATTTATGCAGACAAAATATATTTTTGCATGCCCCACAACCCCAGAATCCTGCCTTCCTAGAGTGACTTGTTTTCACTTTTGCGCAGTTCACGGTCATTGGAGTACATTCTGCTAAATTTGACAATGAGAAAGACCTGGAAGCAATCCGCAATGCAGTCCTAAGATACGGAATTTCTCATCCTGTAAGTCAAATTATTGCATTTCACCTAATTGAGGCAGCTGCAGATGACTACTCATTATTGCATTTGACCTAATTAAAATAACTACAAATGACTGATTTCTTTGAGTATTTACTGCCTTGGGTGCTACGCTTTAAAGAATGCTATGTAATGTTAACAGGCTTGTCATGACATAGTTTCGCTCCCCCCACCCTCTTTAATCGAAATAGTGTTTCATAGGTGCTTTCACAAGAGGTGATGCGATCAAATGATTTGCTTAATTTATCCTAGACATGTCTTCTTTTTCTCTCCTTGTCTACCACAGATGATCATAAACAGGAAGGAGAAAAAGGAACGAGGAAATTCATATTTATACATATCTGCACTTCAGATATATACATTTGTTTGATTTGCTTCCTTTGACTGTACAATCTGATGATCGAATCTTTTCATATACATTATTACATGTCCCATTTCAATCTTTTCCTGACTCATTCTGATTATAACTTGTAAACTTAGCACGTGGTCTGTTTTTGTGTGTGGGTTATGTAGGTAGTAAATGATGGAGACATGTATTTATGGCGAGAGCTAGGTATTAATTCATGGCCAACGTTTGCTGTTGTTGGCCCCAGTGGTCAGCTTCTAGCTCAGTTATCTGGAGAAGGCCGCCGCAAGGTAGATAGCTCTCTATTTGGCTTGCTTTTGCTCTCTACGTTTCAGTCATACATGGATATGGTTTTATTTATAATGATAGGGACTACCATTTACAGTCTACCTCATCAAGACCATAATTTGTGTGTGTATGTGTGTTCTAGGAGAAGGCATACTTTGTTTGTTAGGGTTGGAGATCTGGTATAATTTGTCTTGTCATTGCTCCATGGTCAACTTAATACCATTTCCAGAACCTTTAGGGCATCCTTTATTGCTAACAGTCACCTGTTTTATGTATTAGAGTAAACATTTAGGATACTCGTTATATGTGTGGGTGTGACCATGCTGTCAGAGTTGTAATAATCATGGTCTCAAAGTGTGGCCATTTGTGATGATGACAGCTGTTTTGAAAGGTTTTCAAGTTGTCCGAACTGCGTTTTTTTCCTGTGATCGCTGTTATATGCTATGGAATTGCCACGTCTTGGCGATTAGGCAATACCATGACCAAAACTGCATTTCGAATTCTTGGTAATCCTCACTTTGTTCATGTCGAAACACTGCTACGATCACTCTGATATTCCACGCAATCACTCATCGGAGCAATTTGGAAATACCACAACTGAGACTGCAGTTTGAATTGCGCAAGATAACTAATTTGTGGGTTTAAATGTGCAAAAAGATCTAGCACAAACAAAATTCTTTCCTTTAACTAGTGCAGGGAGAAGCTCTGGTTGCAGCCAGTATAGCTTAGTAGCTAGAGTTTTCTGCTGTGAAGTTTTGACATTCTTTAACCCGCTAGGTCATTGAAGCACTTATTTACTGGTGTAATGGATATAACTAAAACATGTCATGCTCACTGTTCTGCTGGCTGTGCATGGAGTCTGCATGAAACGCATATGATCATGTTAATGTTAGTCTTCACACTTCAGCAATTTCTAACCCTCGGTCTCATAAGATGTAGAGATCTCCTCAAGTACACTGTCTATGATCTTATCTGTAAATAAGTACTGTGCATGTAATATTTGGCTTCACCGCCCTTCTCCCATTGAAGGGGTTTCGATTTAGCTAGTTTGCATTCATTGATTCATTGTCGTCTCAGCAATTTAGTTCTATATATATGGGGAAGTGGAACGTAAATCTTTCTTTGCTTAATGGTTAAATTCTTATTTTCTTTCTTTTTTTTGGCTTCAGGACCTTGATGACATTGTGGAGGCTGCTCTTACGTTCTATGGAAAACGGAACCTCTTAGATGACACACCACTGCCATTGCGATTGGAGAAGGACAATGATCCACGATTGCTGACCTCTCCATTGAAGTTTCCTGGAAAGCTGGCAGTGGACGCCCTGAACAATAGGCTCTTCATATCTGACAGTAACCACAACCGTATTGTTGGTTCATTCTCCTTTCCTAAATTTCATTCAAAATGGAGAAAATCTATTACTTGCTAAAAGGATTGTGGAATATCTTTCGATTCAGACATTTTGACTGTTTTATGGGCCGATAAAAAATATATCAATACGATAAAAATGACCACGTTTGCATGGAGGCCACTGAGGATGATGCCATCTTCATTAGTGTTCCCTTTTTTACTTAAGTTGATAAACACGCAAATGCTTCTGAGCTAGTTGCTCCCTGTCTATATTTTTGTCGAGTTTGTCTTGGGCTAGACAATGAGTATATCTGACCTTAGATAATTGGAAGATGAAAAGCAAATGTGTTTGGGCCTTATTACAGGCCAAGAGAAGTTTGATTGCATGCAAGTGATTCCTAAGACTGTCTTGTACAATTCTTTTATTTTTTGGCGAGTTAGGACTAGTTAGGAATATTCATGTATTTCTTGAGAAGTTAAATACATTTGTCTGCCCTTGTGGGAAATTGCAGGTTGTCACAGATCTGGATGGGAATTATATTACACAAGTTGGGAGCTCTGGGGAGGAAGGTTTACGTGATGGTAGTTTTGATGATGCAGCTTTCAACAAACCCCAGGTGAAGCTGGAGCACACTTGTGTGCAAAGTCTGCTTAACTGTTGTGTTGTGTTCTGTAGACTACACACTTGTTCTTCTACATATATATGCCGTGGTCATCTTCACTGTTGTATGCATTTATATTTTCCTCTGCCTGTACAAGATTTATACTTACATGCAGCTACTTGTGTGCATAGGGTCTTGCGTACAATGCAAAAAGAAACGTCCTTTACGTTGCAGACACAGAAAATCATGCTTTGAGGTGTGTGTTCGTTTGTTATTTTTGGTTGTTGCCCTTTCTATGTGCTGGAGCTAAGTAAGCATTTTGAAGTTTAGTTCACATGACCTTGTCTTCCCTTCAATAAGTGCCTAGTCTTTATAAATAGCAGTTGAAATTTTTGAGGCAATACATGTATTTGAGTTGGTTGCTGTAGCTTAAACCTATGCAGTCAAGCAATAAGTATACTTTGACCTTTGGATTTTCAACCTATTGATCTTAAACCATAGGACTCTGGGCAGCCTTTTGTCCCTGCTGCTGTCATTGTACTGAGTGTGGAAACAGGTAGACAATTTTGCAAATGGTTTGCTCTTGAATCAAACCCTCTGAGAGCAATAGATAAGAACCTAACATCTTTAAATCTCTTCTTATGTACTGTATATTTTGGTTGTGTATAACTCTGTAGATGCTTGCTAGGCATCTATTCTTTTGAATAGTTTTGTTCCTATCATTAATATATTTATTTTCCTATAAAAAAAAAATCTCTTCTTATGTACTGTGGATAAAAGCTATGTGTCTATGGAACTTGAACTCTTTATTTCACCTCATGTAGTTGTGTTGAGTAAAAAATGATCTGCGTAAGAACAGCATGCTTGTATTTCACCTAAAAAGTTCAATATTTTCATAAAATGGCGGGTGCTACATATGAACATGTAACATAAAATATAAATCTGTGAAAGATGGACGGGTTGAGTTGATCTTGTGCTATGAATATTTTTAGAAGGCGGAAAGTTATGATATACTCTTTCATCGTTCCAGGCATATAATTCGGTGAAAATGAGCTCTTCCAGCTGATCTTGTGTCTCACATTTCTCTTAATTTTCCAGGGAGGTTGATTTTGTTAATGACATGGTTCGTACCCTCGCCGGCAATGGAACAAAGGGTTCTGATTACACTGGAGGAAGAAGAGGAACCACTCAGGCATGTTTGGCGGTTTCTTTATTTCTCTTTTTATATATCTTTGTTCACTTGTAATTGAAGAAAGTATCATGCAAATCTGTTTTAATGAATATTTCCTATGATGAGTCCTATTTCTCATGCATTTCAGCTGCTCAATTCCCCATGGGACGTATGTTTTGACCCTATCAACGAGAAGGTCTACATTGCAATGGCTGGCCAGCATCAGATTTGGGAACACAATTTGTCAGATGAAATTACCAAGGTCTTTAGCGGAGATGGTTATGAAAGAAATTTGAATGGTTCAGGGTATGAGTCTAAACCTCTTCTTGCCAAGTTTTAAGTTGCTGCTTGACAACATCTTGAAGGCTTGATTTTTGAAATATGCATTGAAAGGACATCAATGGGATGTTGCCCATTTACAAAAAAGGGCAAACACAAAAACACTATGCCCTTAGGCTCTCATCACTAATACAACGAGAAAATCCTCGATTCAAATTTCTGCTATAACGTCAGGCCGATTTAGAGGGAATGAGGGGGGGGGGGGGGGAGGGACTGTGAATAGCGGAAGCATCATGGTAACAATTTGATGAACTTGGTTCTTTGCTTTGTGATTCAACAATGGTTCCAACCTGTTGTATCTAATGGGACCATATGAGAATAGTATTACACATGCAGACTGGGAGCCTTTTGGGAGATGAGGGTTTGGTAAAACTAGAAGACTGTATACTTTTTAGTTGACGTCTTGACGTGGATTTCTTTATCATTTTGTCATCCTGGGGTATTTTTGCATTGTAGGTGGAAATCAAAAAGTGCTTTTATCTTTATTGTGCTTTTACCCATTGGACTGGAAGCAATAGAGACAATGTGGTGATCACATGTTTGTATGCAATCTTTTTTAACAAATTGTTACTTGCAACTGTAAATCATTTCATTCCTTGGCATCCAACATCTCAGTTGCTACCTCAATTTAAAAGTGCAGTCCCAAGAACTCTGCTCTAGTGAATTTTATCTCTAACATATGCTAGTGCCTGTTTTAATTCTTTTATAATGCTGCTGAAAGCTGTTGCTGATTATACTTTAAACATTTGAATAGCCCTACAAGCACATCCTTTGCACAACCCTCTGGAATGGCATTATCTTCAGGTAGTGCATTGTGATTTACATATTTTTTATGTGGTATTTTATGAAAATTGAGAAAATCTATTGCTTTCTATTGCATTAATTGTTAAATATGTATCTGTTGTATAAACTCAGATACAAGGGAGGTGTACATTGCTGATAGTGAGAGTAGCTCAATTCGAGTGCTTGATCTCAAGACAGGGGGATCAAGATTGCTGGCTGGTGGTGATCCTCTTTTCGCTGATAACTTGTTCAAGGTAACTATCCCCTTCTATGTCAGCTTGCGTCTGCTGTATAAATAGTTGAGGTAATGGAATTTATTGATGCTTTATTTCTATGCTTTGTTTCCATGACAGTTTGGAGACCATGATGGCGTAGGTCCTGAAGTACTTCTTCAACATCCATTGGGTGTTTGTTTTGGACATGATGGCCAAGTATATGTTGCAGATTCATATAATCACAAAGTAAGAGTTTTCTAGATTGAACTCTGTGTCTCCATCTTCCTGATCTCTGGTTGTTGGTCACAGTAAGCTCATGTTAGTAATATTGTGTTATTTATGTATTTTAAAAAGTGTAAAGAAACCTATGTGGCCTAGGGTGCCCTAGTTAGATTTACTGCACGTTGAACATTGCATGCTTGCTCGTTTTCCTCCTTGACTTAGATAGTAGGATGTCCTAGTTCAATTTACTGTATGTTGTTTAGACTAATGTACTTGGTGATGGATCCAACATCCCTTTAGCGCCATACTTTTTTGGAGGTGATAAATGCTTTTTTCGTTATCTGTTGAAATCAGCTGTCCTTAGTTTTTGCTAGGTGGAATTTTGGCCACATGATCTGAGAGATGTATCTTTGTCTTCTGGTGCTTTTACAGATGGTGCTACCTCAAACTTAATATTTGACCATCTAATCTGTGATATGTATTTGGGAGAATTTCCTGCTTCAGAGTGATGTGTTTTCTCTTGGTTCTTATTGGGTGGCCAATTGGCCATGTCCTTCATGGACCAGTTTCCTTGAATTCACATTGGATCTGAGTTTGCCTAGGTCCTCATTGAGGATAATTTTCTCCTTAAGAATATGTATGGGACTTCAGTTGTGCATGCTGCGCTTATTGCCATTGGTTTATGTTGTATTTTGGTTTATTTGTTGCTGAGTTGCTTTTGAAGGATAACCGTAGCACTTCACTCTCATAGGAATGCTCCCGTAACTCATGAGACTTTAGTTCTGCACTTATATACTTATTTTTTTATGCTTAAGGCGTGCAAACTTTTTGTTAGGCAATAGAGTTGATAATGTTTCTGCTCATGTTCAGATCAAGAAACTTGACCCGTCAAGCAAGCGAGTGACCACTTTAGCTGGGACTGGAAAAGCTGGTTTCAAGGATGGAAAAGCTCTTGCAGCTCAGGTGGGAATGTGGGATAGCTTCAGATATATGAATAATACGCACAGCTAAGTTAATTTCAAGAGAAACAATGGTTATCAACATTCTTGCATGAAAATTTGGGGGGGGGGGGGGATGAGATTATAGTTTGGTGTAGAAGTTAGCTAATAAAGTTCATGTCTCATGTTGCCAATTGTAGAAAGGTTCCATACTTCACTAGTAAGGAGCCAGGATGTACGACTTTCTGATGGCTTGTTGCCAAGGGATTCATATTATTACAGTTTCAAAACCCTTTGCCCTTTGTATCTTATTTCCTTCTTTGTCGTGCTGGTATAGAGTTAGTATCAGGCTGTTGTATAAATGGTCATGGTTTGCTACGAGGATAATATGGGAAATGTACTGAAATTTGTTAAGTTGTTGAGTGCCAGTGTCTGGCATTCTTTGTTATGTTTTTTTAACTGGTGCAAAAATTATTTTGAAAGCACAAAGTTTGGGCTTGGATTTTATAACATTTGTACTAAATACCATGTTTGTTCTTGCAGCTATCAGAGCCAGCAGGACTTGCTGAAGTAGGCAATGGTGACGCTCTTTTCTCTTTGAAGTATCAAATTTTTGTCTAATTGATTGAATTTTGCATTTTCTGAAACGTTTACAGATACATCTCATTACATGTTTAGCAATTGGCACCCATTTTACCTGTTGCATGAAAATTTTCTTCACTACTTTCATGCACATGTTCCCTTGTTCATATAATGATGGGACTATGGGTGTTGGATTGGCAGAAACAGCAACTGGGATTTTAGAATAACATCATGTGTATGTCTTTTTTTGGCCAATGATTGTACTATTGATTGATCTTTCTACCCAGCTGCAACTGGCAAATAGCGAGGGTCTGCCCATTGAAATTGCTAATCGCAAAACCATATGCTCCTCTTTGTAATTGTTTGCCTTCCTCCTTGCCAAAGATAGATTTACATCTCTGGTCAGTTTCTTGAGTTTGATTGTACATGCAATCCTGTCAGGATTTACTATAGCAAATACAACCATTTCTTAAATTTGCGCTCTCCTTTCTTAGAGAGGAGGCTTAGATAGGCACATCTGTGCTTGGGTAGGACTCTCAAATGCTTTTTTAAATTGAGAAACATGAACAAATTTGAGCACCCTTTGCATTGCAGTCAGTAGCCTACATGTGTGATCGGATAAGAGTTTTCTAGTCCCGGAGTGGTTTCAGTTAAATTTGCTTTTCATTCCAGAATCATATTGGCTGGGCATGTTAGAATGAGGAGGCAGAAGCATATTTGCTAGGCATTAAACTAAAGAAGTTTTTTTTTTTTTTTAAAAAATTTTGGTATTAAGAGAAAAATAATACCAAAAACACACCAGAAATTGATATTTTATAACCTGGAGGAAGAGAGCCAATAGTTAGAGCCTCTATAGATAAGAAAGAGTATGTTACTGTCCTTTCAGTTTGGTAAATTTGGCATAGTTGTGGTGATATCTTCCATGCTTTCTGCATATGCAGGAAAGCTCTTCATAGCCGATACGAACAACAGTGTAATTCGATACATGGACATAAACCAGGCAGAACCTGAAATTCTTACATTGGAGTTGAAAGGTGTTCAGCCTCCTGTTCCAAAGGGCAGAACCATGAAACGCCTGAGGAAGCGCCTACCTGACGCTCAGGTCATTAAAGTTGATGGTAGTTCATCAACTGAGGGCAATTTGTACCTTAGGATATCATTGCCTGAAGGCTACCATTTTTCAAAGGTCTCTCTCTCTCTCTCTCTCTCTCTCTCTCTCACACACACACACACACACACACACACGCGCGCGCGCGCGCGCGCAGGCGCACGCATGCAAGCACATACACAAATGCGCACGGTTTTCTATCAGGCTTATTAGTTTTCAAATTCCTGTCTCTGAAAATGGATGCCTGAATTCAAATATGCAGGAAGCACGCAGTAAATTCAGTGTAGAAATTGAACCTGAGAATGCCGTTGTTATCGAGCCCTTGGATGGGGTCCTGGGCCCAGAAGGCTCTGCAACGATTCATTTTAAGAGAAATACTTCTTTGCCATCTATGGGAAGAGTAAATTGCAAGGTATACCAATGCTGTGACCTTATCTTAGTGTGTGAAACTTTTGACCCATTTCTTCTATATTGGTACGATGATGTCTAGTCTTTAATTTGAACTGAGTGTGCTTAGGCTTAAAATAGACTGGTCTTTCTTACTGCACTTTGTTTACAAGTTACCTGATGGACCTTGAAGTGCGTGTCTATGCATTAAGCTTTAAGTTTGGCCACACATGATGAATAGTGAATGATGTAACTTCCTTTCTTCACATTGAATTAACTACAACTGGAGGATTTTACAGGAAGTATCGTTCTCTTCTAAGATTGCAAACTTGCAATCTGATGTGTAGGTTTTCAAACCTAATAAACATGCCACTAACCAGAGTCCGAAATTCAGCGAAATTTACACTTGACTGGGGGCGGTAGGAGTGTAGGGCATTCTGTACTGGAATGGGGATCACTCTTTCTATAGCTTCCAGTGGCTTCTGTCATGCACATCTAGTTATTTTTGGGATGCCGGTGCAATTTCCTCCATTTGTGTAACAGAACCCTTTTCTCTTCAGGTCTATTATTGTAAAGAAGATGAAGTTTGCCTCTACCAATCATTAGCTTTTGAAGTACCTTTTGAAGAAGAAAACCAAGACGCACCCTCAGCTGAAGTCATTCTCCAGCATGTTGTGAAGCCAAGAGACGACCGAGGCAACCTACAACTACCCACAACGCCCTGACGAACGACAGTTCTGTATGTGCAAAGTGTATTTACACTGCTTTGCTTGTCAATCATTCATTTCTTGAGTATATCTGACACAATACGAGCGAATCAAACCTCCACAATCCGATGAAAAACCAAAAATTCATTACTTGATCTATATTGCAGGCAATCTTGTCTTTCTAATACTGTCCTATTCATCTGTTCATTCATTCATGACAGCGGCATCAGTGTATAATATTTTTGTGCAGCATTTTATTTCACCATACTTTCCACAGAAGTAATTTGGTAATTCGGAAACACCCAAACACCCATTCCATTGGAAAGAGAAATACGATCTTGCAGTCCTATGCAGAGATTGAGAAATTTGGTCCCTAATATGCTGACTTTTGTGGTATTTGTTTGTAATATACAACCTTTAACATTGGACGGTAGTGTATTGACCTTTTAAACTTATTATCGTCATTGTACTAATCTTTTGCGATTGTGAGTAAAATTTGACATTAGTATATACTACTGCTTGTATATTAATGTACAATTTTACTCATTATCACATGCTAATGGATTAACAATAAATAAGGTCAAAAGATTGGTATATTACTAGTCAATACCTCAAAAAAATAGTATATAAAGACCAGGACCTCTATCTTTTATGCTGTCATTTACCAGTACAGGTAAAAGAAGAATCACCGCCAGCGGCAGAGAGGTAAATCTCTGACTGAAGCTGAAATCCTAACCATTAGATGATGGAAGGTGCAATCACTGTTGCTGTTTCCTTTCTTCTGCAGATGATGCAATCTCACTGATGCTTGGATCACGAAGTAGAGTAGAGCAGAAGTAGGCACATTTTATTTACCAAACCGGCCTGTTGTTTATTCAAGCTCGGGTCTTTTATGCGGTAGGTTGCGGTACCACACTGCACTGTACTTTTTAATTTTTATCACATTTCATCACACCACACCACAATCATTACCAATATATTTCTTCACTTTTCTCTTTCCTCACTTTTCTCCTTCCTTTTCGTATTCTCTCTACTGAGGCCCTATTTTTTTATGTGGCTGGTTGGCTGTGGTGTTACACCGCACCGCAACTTATCATGTTTCACCACAACCCACTACAATCCACCATAATCTAGCACTCACAATCTAGTTTTTCTAATTTAATTTATCTTTTTATTAAAATTAAACTTTCCACAACCCACCACAATTTTACTTTTTCCAACACGCTTACAATTATTAAAATCAAAACTCACCACAACCCACAACCCACCACAATCCACCGCAACTTTTCCAAATCCACCACAATTTCACCACACTATAGTCAGTCGTATAAAAGAACAGGGCCTCACTTACCTTACCTACCATAACTCTCACTACACTTGACCATACTTTTTCAATTTTCACTGCATTAAACCATTATCAAACTGCACCAACCGTATAAAAGAACGGAGTGTCAATCATATGATTGTATTGTATAAGAGTTATGACGTCATTATTGTTGAGGGCATGATTAGTGAGTAGTAACTAAAAAAATGGTGGGATTAGGGGAGACTAACGTGGGTGCATCCGTACAAATAATGGGGAAGATAATGTGGGTGAGGTGAGCACATGATGTTTGTCATGTTATGGAGTGTCTCGAGCCCATGACTGCCACCCTCATTATTTGTCAGACTCTATCTCCCAGATTCATGCCTTGCCTGTGGTGTCCTGTGTGGAAGCCTATCCTCTGCCCCTTATTTTCAGGTACACTTGCTCGCCTCATGCATTCTTTCTGCCATCTTACTACTTCTACCTTCTTCTCCCCTTTCTCTTGTGTTTATGCTTTTTCCATATTTAGGCCCTGTTCTTTTATGCGGTACTTTGCGGAATGGTGTGGTGAGGTTGGGTGGAATTGTGGTGAAATTGTGGTAGGTTATTGGTATGTGGGGTAGGTAAGGAGAGAGAAGATAAAAAGTAGAGGAGAAAAGTGAGGAGAGAGAAAAGTAATGATTTGCGGTAAAATGTGGTGGGTTGTGGCAAATTGCGGTAGGCTGTGACACCGCAGTTTGCCAACCGCAGAAAAGAACAGGGCATTGTCATGTTTGAAAATTCAGTTAAATTTTAAAAAGTTTGACCATAAATTTCTCAATATATATAATGACTTGTTATATAAAATTACTATCATTAGATTAATAACGGAAAATGCTATCCTAAAAGTATAGTATTGTAATTGTTGATATAAGAAACTATCAATCAAAAAGTGATATTGGAGACTACGACAATCAATTAAGTAACAATTAATAAGGAACGGATAAAGTTCTTATTACTCATTTCTTTAATATTTGTCGCGAATTATTTTTGTAAACTTTAGTCTGGTTTTCCAAGCCTTTTTTCAAAAGGTTCTTTTTGGTACGTCGGATTTGGCTATGTTCTTTGAAATGATATGGAAAATTTTGCCTATTCTTACCTTACCTTATACTTTCGCATAAGTTATATGTAAAATTTTACCTATTCTTATCTAACCTTATACTTTCAGATAAGTTATATGTAAAATTTGTTGTTTAACATAACTCGCAAAAATTATTTGAAATTAAAAAGAATATGTGACACAACAACTTACTTTACTTTTCTTTTTATACTTACCATCCCAAAAAAAATAGGGTTAGCTAGCCTTATCATGCACTTTCGTACGTGAAAAATGCTACTTGTATCTGGTTCCCTGCAAGAGACTAGGTCGTTGCTGTGAGCTTTTATCAGCTTACATAGTGACGTATCTATGAAAATATTATTGTTAGAATTATGGAAAAAAAGTAGTTTTATAACATAGTTCCTTGCCGTTATGCCTAGATGGCTAAAACAATTGAATTTAGGAACTTTAACTGATTATAGTGTGTACTACAACGTTATGCTTATCCTACCGTTGTTTACTTGTGTGTATGACGTATTAAAACTTTGTTACAAAAGGGATTTTGTAATGGAATTTAGCTCCAACATGATACAATCATTGAAAGGTATTTGAGTATTTCTTTTTAGCTACACAAGAGAGTTTTTAATTCATTTTTTGAAATAATTTTGAATGAAATTATTCATAGATTATTGCAAATGTGGAAATGTGTATGGTATTTCTTGAACGATGAAATGTATAAGATTTAAGTTGTATATATTCATCTCAAATTGTTTGAAATATATAATAAGTGGCAAATCTAGGTTTTTTTTATTAGAGATGACTAATACGCTATTATATTCATATGATAAACATAAAATTCATAGTTTTTATCCTAAATTATATTAAATTATTATATTTTTCTTTTCTAGTGCTAACGGTGGCCACGGCCACCCTCGACATGGCTTGGGATTTGCTAGTGAATCCAATAAAAAATATATATACTATAAGAAATGACTCATGTAGTTTATACTGTTAAGAAATACCCTAATGTGTGTTTATCTTGAAGGTTTTTTTTTTTTTTTTTGGTTGCATGAACTTATTAATGATTGTATTATTAACATTCACACCTCCCAAAAATTTTATTATTTTGTTCGAAAAATTCCTTTACAAAATCTTCTGCTATAGATAGAATTTTTATGCATTGTTTGATATGCCATAGTATAGTTATCATCATAATTGTCCTGAATAAATGGCAAGCAAATGAAGGCTAGTATTAGAAAACTAGAAAGGCAGCAGTGGCGGATCCAGACTCTGTTATCAGGGGTGGCCACTTAACAATAGCTCGCATTTGAAAAAAAAAATTACATAAAATGTCAAATATCTTAATAGTAAATCATTACATTTGGCCAATGCGTACTTTCATGTTTTGATATCGACGCATGATAGACTCATTAGTAATTGAGTCAAATACATCCTTCTCTATATAACAAACTAAGCAATAATTTAAAAAACTATCACACATCCTATTGCGAAGTCTACTCTTGACGATCTTCATAGCTGAAAATGCTCTTTCTACAGTTGTCGTGGATACCGGGAGAATCAATGCCAACTTGAGTAGCCTAAATACCAGTGGATAAGTTATATGCTTCTTAGTGTCCACCATCTTTCTACAAAGATCACCAAGTTGTTTCAAGTCCTGAAAAGCTTCATCATCTAGCACATCATGAACATAATTCACAAGCTGATGTTCAAGTAATGTGAGTTCAAAATCATTAAAATCATATGGATAAAAATGCGCTAACTTGAGTAACTTAGCCTGATCAAAAGAGAGGAATTTATCACATGGACTCAAGCAAGCCACACAAGAAAGAAGCTCGGTGTTGGTCTCACTGAAGCGACGTCTAAGCTCTTCAAGATGGAGATCAACAACAGTATACAATACCTCTACCCGGTAATGGAATTCATGTGTACGTTCCTCCACATTACGTCTTGGTCTCCCAGGAAGGACCCTTATATCTTGCATGTTTGGGACAGAGATATAATGTTTCTCACAAAAATTACATGTTTTCTCCAAGAGGGTTTCCCACCCATCGCTTCTCATTGCTTCCAAGGACTTCTTGGTGATGTCAACAAGCTTCATGGCATTTATAATATTTTGATCTTTCTTTTGCAAAGCTTGCGACAAATCATGAGTGATCCCCAAAATATTTAACATCATTTGATGGGTGAAAGCAAAATCAAATGAAGTCAAATAAGCAATCTGCACACTAGATTCATTCCTTACAGTTGATGTCTCCCCTTCTTTTTCAATATACTCAAGCACATCCATTATAGCATCAAACATACGACTAACATTAAGTAACTGTTTATAATGAGATGACCAACGAGTTTCACCTGCCCTTAAAGGAGCAAGTTCTTGATTTAGCCCACGTCCAGTTTCGAGTTCATCATTACTCAATGCCATCTGTATTCTCTCAGCTTGTTTCTGACGTAAAAGATCATGTCTTTTACAAGAAGCTCCCATCATATTCACAATTTTAGTAATCTCATCAAAGAGCTTCCCAACATAATTATTGTCCCTTGCAAGAGCTACTAATGTGAGTTGTAACTGATGAGAAAAACAATGAATGGAGAATGTACTCTTATTTTCATTCAAGATCAAAGTCTTAAGTCCATTGAACTTACCTTGCATATTGCTCGCCCCATCATAGCCTTGAGAATGCAAACTTGACAAACTCAAGTTATGCTTTGCAAACACTTCTTCAATTGCAACTTTCAATGACAAAGATGAAGTATTTTCAACATGTTTAACTCCAATGAACCGCTCCTTCACAATGCCCATTTTATCCACGTAACGAACAACAACACCCATTTGCTCTTTATTAGCCACATCTTTAGATTCATCAACAAGTAACCCAAAGACATCGCCCTTAAACTCCTCCATAATGACATTTAATGTTTCTTCAGCTCCTGAATTCACAATGTCTTTTTGGATAAGAGGTGACACCAACTTTTCCTTCTTTGGGGCATTATCCAATACGACTTTGGCGATAAAATCATTTAGACTTGCAGCAAACTTCACAAGTTCAAGAAAATTTCCTCGATTCTCTGAGTCTTCAGATTCATCATGACCACGAAAAGGTAACCCTTGACGTAGCAAATATCTTGAGCAAGAAATGTATATCCGCGAAGACGATATTGGTTTCTAGTTTCTTCATCATGCCTGTCTAAAGCAACTCTAATAGATTGTGCAGGCCTCCTCAAATTTTCATAATCTCTTAAAGCTTTGTTATGAATACTATTAAAATCACCAATGTGCCCCTTGAATCGGTCGATCTTATTCCAAGTTGAGAACCCCTCCTTGATGAAATCTCCACTTGAATTTTCTCTCACATTAGCAAATAAGTAGCAACATAAGCAAAATGCAGCATTTTTTTCTTTGCTATATTCCAACCATGTCCCATAATCATCAAACCATTTACTATTAAAACGTCGAAGCCTTGTCCCAATAAATTTTGATGGAAAATCATACTCGCGAGGTTGGACGGGCCCTTTAGCTATATAATACCTTCTTATTGGATCTCTGAGATTAGGGGGATATTCTGAAATCATTTTTCTCATTCCAGGATCCATTGGAAGTGTACTAAAATCAAACTCATCAGCTTCAGGCTCACTTGGTTTATTTCCCCCATTACCATCCTCCACATTTTGTCCACTACTTTCTGGTTGTTTTCTTTTTGAGGCGTAGTATCGTAAAATCGAATTAGAACCATCCATATTACGCCCAATACTTCGTCACTCACTGAAAACAAAAGATACAACAGTCATAATCATATATGATATACCCGAATAAATGTAATTCAAATATAACCTCCAGTAGTGAAATATTGAAATATATATTCACAAGAAAATAATTCTAATTTTAAACAATCTTTTTATAAATATTAGTGGACCAATATGTCATATTTTATTACCACAGAGAAAGAATGTCAATTGAGCACCGAATAAGGGCACAAAAAGGTAAAGTTATGCACAGAATACATATCAATGGGCAATGGGCCAATGGCTATGGCTACCAACTGTCCAACTCTATCTCTTTCCAAGAATATAACATTCATTCAATTCACAACCCATTAATCAAATAATTGAGTAATTCTACTAAATGTCAATTGTACAATTTGTACTAGAAGTCTAGAACCAAGTGATTCCAATAAATTAAATGGCAATTCAATTTCAATAAGTAGTGCAACACTTTAATTGTTTAGAAAATAGCAAATCTAAGTAGCAACAAAGACCAATCACCAAAGTCCAAAGAGAGTAATTTAATACATTCAGTCATTCACCAAATTAGAAAAATGGAATTTTTCCAATCAATAATTCAAAGTAAATTCTGGATCTGAGACAGTGAGATGAATAAATAAACTTTACGATCTAAACCCTAAAATTGAAATAATGAAGATATAGTGAAAATTAAAGAATCAATATTAAATTGAGACAAATCAGAACTTACAGATCTATTCCGCCACAGACCGTAAGGGAAAATTGTCGGTGGGTGGGGTCGGCGTTGGCGTGCGGGTCAATACGACCGGGAGTTCGACGCCTGCACAGTCTCCATCTTCGACGGCTGGATGATTTGACTTCCGACGGTGACCGTCGGCCTTGAGAGGTTCTGCCGCGATCGCTGTGGTCGTTGAGGACAAAGAAATTGAGGCAGAGAGGAGAGATGACGAGATGTGAAGACAGAAGAGTCTTGGAGTTTAGTCTGTTTAGATGTGAAGACTAATGAGAGAAATTGAGTTTTATTAATTTTACATAAATATCAAAAGTAATATCATAAATTTAGAAAATAAAAATCATATATAATTTTAACAATTTCAGCCCATACTAGTTGGACACCCATACCACTTTTTTGGGCCTATTCTAAGGGTGTCCACTTACCTTTGTCCATATATTTTCAACCCCAAGTAAAAGAAGATCTTCAAATTTTTTTTTGGGCCTAGGGTGGCCAGGGACACCCCTGGGCTGTACCTGGATCCGCCCCTGGCAGGAGGTCATGTTATGTCATGTTATTTTGTGGATTGCGACGGCGTCGTATCTTTTGATTTGGATTTTGTTAAAGGATGCTGAAGTCCAGGTTAATCCCCTGCAATGCCAAGCAATGTCATATTATATAGTACCAGTGCTACTCCTAGTAAATAGACTTGAACAACCAAACATATCTATGGCAGATGCTTTAATCAAACGTCTTCCATTTGTTTTTTTCTGTCTCTTTAGTGCATTGCATATGCATCACTACCAATTAAATTATGCAAAAAACATAGTTTAAAGGTTTTCTTTCTCCTATTTTTATGGATATTTTAATACTTAAAGTCTCCGTTCTTTTATGCAGTAACTTGTGGTGTGGTACCACATCACACCGCACTGCTCAATATTCTACCACATTTCACCATACTCCATCACACTTCACCAAATTATTATCAAAATATATTCTTATTTTTCTCTCTTCACTTTTCTCCTCTGCTTTTTACATTCTCTCTCCTCACCTGCCACAACTCCCACCACACTTCACTACACTTTTTCAAATTCTACCGCACCGCACCATTACCACACCGCACCACACTGTATAAAAGAACGGAGCCTTATTCGTGGTTTAATTTGTAGGTGGTTATTTTAAAATAAGTGCATAGTAGACAAGTCTTACTTAACCTGTTGAAGGGGAAAAACACTAACCCTGTTCTTTGGATTGGTAACTCTTTTCAATCCAATCTAATCCAATTCAATTCAAACCTTACTCAATACCCAAAAAAAAAATTTCTAAAAACACAATTCCTCAAAAAAAATCATAACTTATCCAATCCAATCCATCTAAATTCCATTTTATCCAATCCAAAGAACAGACATCTCCATATTAAAAGTCATTTCACATTATCACACTTTATTCCACCCACCCACCAATTTACCGCACAAAAGCAGGGTCAATGTTACGCAGAGATTCAATTCTAAATGGAGTTATATCTTATATGGTAACATACTTGCTATTGTTTGATTTTCTTTATATTAAAGTCTAAGAATTTTGAGTAATACTTTCGTAAATATTAAAGTTTGCGTACTTATGGTTGATAATTTCCAACTTCAAGTATTGTTGTTTGATTGTTTTATATTAAAATTTGTGAGTATCGACTGAGATTTTTACAAGTGTGCCATAATTTACTAGATAAGAGTACTACAGTTAAATTTGTACTAAAACTTATTTACCATACTTAGAATAATATATTGAGCATAAATAAATACTCTAATTTTTGGTATCCAAAGCTTATGAGGACAAATTAACGGTCTACATGGACAATAATTTCGGTCAACTGGTGATCCAGTTTTGTTTGGTCTTGGTATTGAATAAATAGTAACACTGAAGAAAGCATTAATTGGATACACTATTGGGTCGTCCCTTTTTCATAAGTTTGAAACATGAATGTCTGAATAGTAGTGTATTTGATCTTCAAGGTGTGTTAATTGCAGCTTTGCTTGGTAAATTATTGTTATTAATGTTCATGTTTTACATGAATAGTGAGTTTCTACTTTGTTATTGTATGTACCTCCATATGTGCGTGTAACATGAGGTTGTACATTCCTTTTTAACCATGGATATGAAGCAAAAAGTCTAAATCCATTGAACTTTCATTATACTATAAGTTAAATTTAGGCTCCGTTCTTTTATGTGGTAGGTTTCAGTGCGGTATGACACTTCATCATACTCTTTAATTTGTATTACATTTCACCATACCACATCACAATCATTACCAATATATCTCTTTATTTTTCTTTCTCCTCACTTTTTTCCTCTACTTTTCTCATTCTCTCTCCTCACATACCCTACGTATCACAACTCTCATCGCAAGTCACCACACTTTTTCAAATTTCACCGCATTGCACCAACCGTATAAAAGAACATGGCCTTATGGGTGTTTTGTAAATGGCCTATTAGATGATTTATTGAGAAAAATGACCAATTGAAAGATGTGATCAAGTTAAATAGGGTAAATGGATATTTGATAAACAACATATGCACTTAGGCTGATTAGGTCCAGTAGGTTGTTTAGGCTGAAATGAACATCCTATTGTATTGGTTGTTTATAGGAATTGTCATTTAAAATTGAGCAAAAATTCATATATGTCATCATAAAGATAATTGAGACATACTATGTTAAAATTAGTGTTGAAAGGATAAATGAAACTTCACCAAATACTTTTTCTTGAACAACTAACTTTATCCAAAACAATTTTTCCAAACAATTAATCCAAACAGTTAACAATAATGCAAATAGTCAACAACCAGTAACTAATACTTTGCCAAATAAGACCTTACCTTCCTAGCAACAAATATCAAAGAATGGACAATGTAATGCATAATGTTGACACTTAACATTAATATCTAGAGTTGGTAACATTAATTAATAAAAATTCAAATATTCAATGTTACCTTATGTAATGCAAGTTGCACATCATGTGTGTACAGGGTCATAAAATGCCATTTTATTTTCTCAAATTGGTTAAGAAAACTTTGTCCTTGGGACACAAGTCAAGCAATTTGCCAAAAAGGCCTACCATTATCAGTACTAATAGTCTTACACCCCTCCTCTCTAACAAAAAACAAAGATTACAATTAAATAATCACAACTTAACCAATTAATTAAATCAATTAAATCCACATTCTAGAAGATTTCTACCTTGTTAATTACACCAATTAAGATAAACATCAAGTGGGTTGAAAAGAAAGATATGGATCATGAGAATGTGTTCAAAACTTTTTGTAAGTACTCAGATGTTTCTACTCTGCACTAATCATATTAAATTCTTTTACCATAATATTAATTGTTTATCCTCAAATTTCAATTAATTAATTGATAATAGAACCAGTGTGGGGGTATTCTGATCTACCATGTAATTTACCTTTGGATAGATAGAGATATGGCTTGGCTGCCCCCTTTTATGAAGCAGATAGGAATGGGTAAGAAGTAAATATTTTTGTTTCCTGATACGTAACTTGTTGCTTGCAAGAGCAACACTCCATTTACTGCACACTATTGGCCACATTTGTATACTTCTTTTTTTTATTTATTTTTTTATAAGGGTAAATTAGATCTATTTTTACTAGATTTTGATCTTAAAGCTTGCCTAATAAAAGACATAATAAATTGGCCTAAAAAAAATAAAAGACAATAAATTACAAAAGAGAAAGCTCACATCCAAGCTTTGATTAAAAGCTCAACAAATTTTCATGAAAATCCTCATTTTTATTGTAATCAAAGGTAAGAAATACAACCCTAGGTAACCCTTCTCTCAAAGGATTTACCTAATTTATCCTCCCACAAAATAGAGGACAAGGAACCCGATAGAGGGGAGGTCCAAGAAGCTGGTCAGCAGTTCTATAACTTCCCTAAAAACATGAGAAAGAGAAAGACAATTACAAAGGGGAAATATCAAACGAATGTCTTAGAGTAAAATATGAAAATCCTCCTTGGTATCATGTAAGTTATGCTCATTTTGTATGATCATATTTGTAGCTACTCCATTCATATTTTAAAATAATATTTCGTCTAAAGGATAAAAATTTTAAAAGGATATTTCAAACTAATAGCCTTGTTTAGAAAATAAAAATAATTACATAATATATTATTTTGAGATATTAGTGAGACTTTTTTTCAAAACATGTAAATGTATAATTGTTTTAAGACTTCTTTAAAATGAAAAAATAGGTCTTTCTTTATGAAATGTAAAAACATCATCTTATTAAACTCATATTTTATAAATAATTTCAAGTAAATTTAACAGGCTAAAAGACAAGGAGACAAACATCAAACTATTCAGAATAAATGGACAGCTTATCAAACATATAATTTTGACACACACAAATAAAATTGATTCCTAAACAACTTGTAAGATAAAAATGATGGCTAGCATTTTTACTATTTTACAACAAGAATATGGCAAAAATCTAAAGAGAATTCATGAGATGAAACACATCATAGAGCATGTGCCACTAACCCTTTTTTCCAAGAAGAGTTGTATGACAAGTCATTCTTTTTATTTCTAAATAATTATTTATAATCTCTCTATGTAGTTGTATAAAACAAAATTTGGACCATGTCTAAGTCACATAGAGATACCAATAAGGCATTAATGAGTTGCAATAAAGTACTACTATGAACTCATAGCTTCATTATACCTATTGTACTATATTATGCATTTGGTGCTCTTTTTTATAGAAAAAATAGTTACAAGTACTTTAGCTTGTTTAAGAGTTTTGATAAGATTTGTAGTTGTAAAATAGGTGAATACACAAAGATCATATGTTATATTTACACCGACATATAACATGTAATATATTTCCTTGTGTCCGCTATTTTCCATTTTCATTTATATATTTTTAAATTAATTTCAACCAGTTAATTAAGAGAGATATTCACTTTGTTAAGATATTACTCTACTTTGAAGTATCATAGTTTTATAATATATATTTATTTAGATCACAATATTATTAAAAGAATTTCTATCCCATGATATTAGATCAATACGAGTAGAATATGAAAAATGGATTGAACCATTAAAAATTGTGACACTTATTTTAAAAGATTATGTCACATGCTTTGAGATTTGAGACTTATAAACTCAAAAGATCAATAATTACTGAAATTGATTGGAAATTGATTAATTAAGAATTTGTGAGTTTCTTGGGATGTTCATCCTGACTCAGAATGACTCAATTCACATATGATATGTTTGTTCACATTTTCACAAGTACAAAAGATGGTCATTTTGATTTTCTTTAAAAAGAAAAAAATTGTTCCCAAAAATTTGATTTTATTTGATTAAAGATGAATTGGTCTGAAGGGAAGGGGGCAACTTTCTCTGGCATGTCTCCTAATTTCTTTTAAATTCCCTCCAAATCTATTCAAGACCACATTCACATCATCTCATTCTCATCTCACCTGATTTATTTTTATTTTAGTTTGTTCAAATAAATTCTTTTTTTTTTTCAAAAAGAAAAGAAAATCTATAGCTTTACATGTTAGATGGGTATGCAATGCATGCAGTGGATGCCCCACCTTAACATGTGATAATTTTGGGGATTGGCTCCTCTAATATGCAAATCCCTATGTAATATTAATGCCATTAAAATAATTCCACCTACATTTTAATTATTTGGTTCTATAATTATTTTTTGATCTTCAGTTATTAGTATACATAATCTGCATAAATAGTGTGATTATATTTCATATTTTCATTCCACTTCTTTCTTTCTACATATAACTTTAAGATATGTTTCAACACAAACCAAAACCATTACCATAAAATGTCAATATATGGCGAGATATCAAAGAGTTCGATATAACAGTAGCTAGTGTGTTTTCTTAGCAGTATTTGGAGTAGTGTATTGCGACTTGACTAATTCAGGATTCTAATTGAACAAATGTTAGTGTTTAGTAAGCTACTGTTTTAAGCGATATTTGGTGTTTCAAATAACGTTTTCCAAAGTGCTAATGCGATTAACGTTTATCGTTTGAAGTATATTTTTATATTTTCAAAATTTACCCTTTAAAAATGTTATTTCATACAATTATCCACTAGCTAAAACATTATTTATTATATGAACCATTATCCACAATTTAACCGCTAATTCCACCAAAACTTTAATAAAATATTTGATTAAAATAAAGGTCCATCAACCATTCTTAAAAATAAGAATATAGAAAAGTAGTATACCAATTATCCAATGATCCGAACATTATACATTTCTAGAGGCATCACGACTCAAGTTTAAGCCATATTCTTTTGTAAAATGAGTTAAATTTTACATTGTTTGACTTTATCTTATTTTACTTTATTTTACCTTACCATACAAAAGAACAAAATTTAAAAATACAAATTTGAATTTAACTTCAACAATATCCAACTCTTTTTCTTACATATAAAAAAAACACAAACAATGTCTTGGAGACTAATTAACTAAAAGTTTAAAAAAATTAAAAAAAAAAACAAAAGGAATAGTACTACTACTAGCAGTAGCATATGTAAAAAGCTGAATCCATTAGTTTAAATTCAGAAAAACTAGAAATAAAACTGATAGTTGATCTGAAGATGATAAGTGGCTAAACTGGCAAAAACTGGAACTCACCCATTCATTGCCTTACCTTTGTGGGTGTCTACACCAATCAACACCCCATTCTTCTTTGCCTTTTCTCTCTCTTTCTTCCTTTTTTTCTTCAAACACAATAATATTATTTTTATTTTATTTCTTTTTTATGGTATTTTTTTATGTTATTTCTTTCTCTTATTTTGCTGTAAATTATCTTGAAATTATCTAATATGCTCAATAATATTCATCAAAATTTTTGCAACACTATTCTTTATAGTGGTAGGATCAAGTTAGGTTTGTTAAGGTAATAAATGAAATGATAAAATTTTGACTTTGATTTGAGTGTTTTATAAGGAATCGAGTAAGGCAAGTGTAACGCCCCAACCTTAATCACAAGATTAAGACTATACTTAGAATCCCAAACCTGTGATTAGCGCAATGAACACTCCAGGTCGAAGATACTGCCTCCCAAAGACAAGGCAACAACACCAAAGAAACTTCCAAAACCACAAGATAACTTACTAACTTAAAAACCTTCACATATAAAACTTATACAACCCTTGGATAAAGCATATAAACTTAAACATAGCTTAAAACTAAAACAACTTCTTCCATAAACATGGTTACTTCAAAAACATGCGACTCTCAAGCCGACCCAAATACTTCAACCATGACTACCTTGCTTGCAACGTGATTACCCCCTTGCCTTTGCCTTTACCTTGGGTGCTCGGACCCCTAAAACAAAACATTAAAACATTGCGAAAAGTGAGTGGGGAAACACTCAAGACGTAAACCTCCAACACGCCAAACCGCTCAAAACGGTTTTAATGTCGGCATTTAAATTCATTTTGAAAACGGGGAAGGGGTAATAAAACATTAACTTGAAAAGACATGAACATAGACTTATACATGAGTAAGAGTAACTTGAGTTCATAAAGAAAGAACTCACATGAACTTAGAAGTAGATACATAAACTTAAGAGTTTTGGGTCCCTTCAGATCGATGCAAAGCATCTCACAAGACGCCCAAACCGATCCGAGTTTGGATGGGTGATCTATGCAATTAATCGCCAGTCTAGGACACTGATCAGAGCATCTAAAACATAAAAGGCTAGCACTTCTCAGAACTAGCTAGAACATAGAACATAGAATCCATAAAATGGGACCACTTAAAACCATGAATAATCATAAAAGCATAAATTAGCATAAATCAGAAACCTTTAACATAAATCGTAAACATTTATCATAAACCGTAAACATAAACATAAACCGGAAACCTTTAACGTAAACCATAAACTTTCAACATAAATCGTAAACATAAAACATAAATTATAACTATAAAACATAAACCGTAAACATTTGCATAAACCGCAAACATAAAACATAAATCGTGAACATAAAGCATAGATCGTAAATATAAAGCATAAATCGTAAACATAAAGGAGCGAAGAGTTGGACAATTCGCTGCACCTTGAACGTGTGGACTGCTCGGGGGTAATCTCGGCCGGGGAATGGCTCGGGTCGAGGCTGAACTTTGAGCTTAAAATGATAGAGTTCGGTATTAGAATAGAAGCTATGAAAAGGTGAGGGCATAGGGCCTCACAATAGAGTTTTGGAAATAAATTGTATAAAAAAATTTCAGGTTTTATGACAATAGTATTTTGGTCGTAATTGGGCTATAAAATTCGATTTCGCTATGCAGTACTTTCGGAAAGGGAAAAATACACTCTACAAGTTTGTTGGCCGGGCCAGATGCTAAAAAGGATGAGAAGGGCTCGGAAAAAGCTCCGGACAGCAACAGTGAAATACGGAAATATACTCTTATGTGCGGTTTTGTCGTTTAGACCAAATCAATAGAACTTTGTAATTTCCTTTAAACTCAAAGGAGCTCTATGACTTAAAGAATACTTGTAAAATATAGACCTTAAATTTCTCAAAGAGACTTTAAAACTCTAAAGTAAAATGAACTCATTTCCTTAAATTTATGAGTTTTGGTAAATTAAAACAGTAAGCGTAGAATAGTTTAAAAGATCTCGGGGTTCCTTAAAACCTTTAAAACCGAGTTCCATGGTTCCTACTTATGGAATATATCATAAAGGTCATATGACTTAAGTTATACACCCATAAAACCAATTATAAGCTCAATATAATAACCTTTAACCCAATTAATGCATTTATCAATTACCCAGAAAATACCAGTTACGCAGCCCGCTTCCGGTGCTATAAATCACTCTCCGATATCGGTTTGACTCATACCATACATTTTTGGAAAGCTTGAAACGTCTCCTACAACTCTTATGTTGAACACTTTCTCAAACTCCAACTCCATATGGACGGAAAATGCCCAACAAAACACTGACTCCAAATTCGTATATAAAAACATACCTTTACGGTTTTGGCTCTAACTTGAGCTATACAAATCGAAAACCCGAAATTCCAAAGCCCGGTGTTTACTAACATTCTTGGCTACATTTTTACACCATATTCTGGGCTCAAAACTAATTTTAACGTCTCCCATAAAATCACATTTTGGGCAGAATGTTTAGGGTCAGATTTTGCCCTCATGCATAGTTTACTTGCATCCAACCTTTACACTAATGAAACACCTATTGCAATATACCCAATTCCTCATAAATTTCCAGAAGTTAAGCCTCTAACATTAGCATCCACACTTGTAAAATTCACATGCAACAATATCAAACTACATGCACTTAAACTACACTACCATTAACATCCTTTTCATCACAATTTTCATGTAAACCATCCAAATAAACCACCCATACTTGATTATCTTTACGAAACAGAAGGTAAACCTCTAAAACATCAACTAATACAACATGCAAAGCCATGGGATATAATCTACTTCATCCATATAAACTTCCACACCATTATCATGAAGAAACCATCAAGAAAACACTTGTACTAACTATAAAAACTTAACCATTCACAACTACACTCTAGAATTCATGTAAAAGGAGAAGAAAAGGGATGAAAACAACCATTAAACATCTCAAAAACATCAAAACTCAGATTTGATATCAATAAAAATAGAGTGGGAGAGATGGATACCACTTGAAAAGATGAGAGAATTGAACAAAAGGGTGGAGGATGGAGCAAGGCCACTTCGGCCGCCGGAATCTTGGCCGGAAAGTCGCCGGAAAAATCAGAGGGGGATGGGGCTGGTTGCTGTGGCTCGGTGAGAGAGAGGGAGGAAGTGAGAGATTGAGTTTGTGCAATTGTTTTGAAAATAAATGACCTTTTGACTCCCACTTAACTATATACCTAGTACCCCCTTACTTAATTAAAACAATAACAATAATACATATAATACTACCACTCTAATAATACTATAAAATGTAATCAATAAAATTAGTAATGTATAATGTCCATAAAATATAATTAAATTAGGCGGGTTAAAAAGACGGTAAAATTGGTAAATTAAATTTAAACCGTTTGGCCGAAAAAATTGAAACAGTACTTAACACGACTTTAAAATAAAGTCATAGAACCTACAATAATTATATAATAAGGTCCAAAATATACTGTAACAAAATTCGATTAAGAATTTTGATCGGTAAAATTTGCCGCTTCGCCATTCCTCCGAGACCTGTCACCATTAGCTAACCACAAGGTACAAAGTATTTAATTAACAAATTATAACTAATTAAAATAGATTAACTACTGTAATACGTATGATTTAGGGCGGGGTATTACAGCAAGGTTATGGATAAATCTAATTTAACAGTCTAAAGAACATGGCCTAAATTATATACTATTACTCTCTTCGTTTCATATTAATCGTCATAATTTTGAATTTTACGGTCTTCAATATCACTCTTTGATTGATAATTTTTTTAATATATTATTAACAATTGCAATATTATACTTTTATGATAGTATTTTTTGTTATAAATCCAATTGTGATAATTTTATATAGAAACTCATTGTATATATTGAGAAATTTATGGTTAAAATTTTCGAAATTTGACCATATAACTTTTAAAGACGAGAATTATATGGAGGGAGTATAAGATAATTTTGTGATAACTTATCTCCTTCACACAAATTGTTATACTATTTTGCAAATTTTACTTGCTTTTTTCCCCTTCTTTATTTTAGAAAATAAAAATAAAAAAAAGTCCACTGGCTGTGTCCTGACCATGCATGTGCTTGCATGTTTTTTGAGTGCTCCTTTTCCTCACCACTCATCACTCCTCCTTTTTTGTTTTATTTTTTTTCCCTTTTCCTTTTATCCTTTTATATTTTTAGGGTTGATTTGTCCATTTCTTCTTTTAATTTGAGGGTCTAAGAACACACAGAGTGGTGCACTGAATTTGTCAAAATAAAGGGTATTTGCAATCAACAATTTGTAAAATAAAATGTTTTAGAATTTTTGTTAGTTTTTATGATATTTAATTGTCTATATTTATTCACCAAGCATCACATATAATCGAAAAAACCAAAAAAAAAAAGGTGAAATTGCACCAAGACATACAATAAACTAATATTATAAAAACATAATATTTGATAGTGATTTTGTGTATACTAACTTGTCTATTTTTGTCTAAAAAAAGAAATTTTAGAATCTTATTAAAAGTATTTTTTAGTAACTTAATTGTCTTTTTTTTCCTAAAATACGAATTTTATGTTTCTTATCAAAAATAAGGAAATATAATAAATTTGCAAAATAAGTATGCATACAATGATACAACAATATATGTAAAATCTAATTTACTTTCTCCAAAAAAAAAAATATTCACGTTGGCCCTTTTTTTTTTTTGCATGTATGGAGAGTATACAAAACTGTATTTATCGGAAAAAATTAAATTTATGGTTGAATATTTAAAAATGATTTTCTGCGTACTCTGAAAATTTTATAGTGTTCAGAGCTTGGATGTTGGAAATCCTCCTCCTATTCTTGTACAAATAAATATAAGTGTTATTGAAATACAAAACTGAAATTTTTGATCAAACATGCTATCGATCTTACCATACACAAAGATCAATTCAAAAAAACAAAATCTTCAAATTTATTAATGGTGAAAGGTATCCAATTGATTTCAAACTCAAACTATATATATCAAAAATTGTACTCATGAAAAAATAATTAATATCTACAATAAGATTATTAATTACATAGGTTGGGCTATATGGAGGTGTAAGTTAAGAAGATGAGCTGAATTTGAATGGTCCCATATGTTTTGGCATGTTGTCTATGATCCTAGCTTGGGCTAAAGATTTGCACCAACCATTTGTGTAGCATCAAGTATATGTATTCATGGCACCCTAGGTATATATATTAAAAGCTCTTAAATTTCCATTGTCAAGTAATGTGCAAATAAAATTTGAAAAATATAAAGTAGTTTCCATATATTTTAGCAAGTTCTCTTATGTAAGGACTAAATTTGGAAAATTGACATTTAAATTGAATTTTGATATTTCAATTGGGTAAAAGTGATAAAAGTATTCGAATACAAATTAATCTTAAGTTTTTATAAATTGATAAAAATGCAAACTAGTTTCCTATATACAAATTGATTTTTTTTTTATTATATCAAGTTCTCGAGACACATATAACTTTGTATATCACATTTATAAATTGTTCATACACTTAAGTGCATATATATACTGATACTGTATTATGTAAGAGGAATACACATTAGGAAAAATTTTAGTGATTGTCAAGTGTGACAACGACGTATAACAACTAAATGAATCTCATTTGTACATATGTTAAATTTTATTTTGACCGTTATTTTTAAAATTTAGTACAAGTTTATAAAATATGTTTTCTTAATTAAAATAATTTTTCAAAAATTTAAAAATTTAAATACCGTAAATTCTAAGTTTTGGCCTAATGAAAAACATATTTTAAAAAATATTTAATCCTTTGAAAATGAATTATAATTCAAAAAAATATTTTATAATTTTGTATTAATTGCGAAAATGATCGTTAAATATGAAACTTGACACATATAAAAATAAATTTATTTTACTTATGATGATGATCATGGTTGACAACCATTACCGTTAAAAAAAATGATTAATAAGTTAGACCTAATTTAATTCAATTGTTTCTAACATTTTTGTTTATGGTCATTATCTACTCATCTTAACTAAAGTCCAAACTATTGTATCAACAAAAAATAAATTGAAGTCCAAACTAAAGGGATTTGTTGCGTCTATGGATTTCATCATCAATGACATCAAAGAGTACTTGGATGACTTCATTCAATATTCATTTCGTTGGCTTAAATAAGATGATAAAGAGTGTTTAACATGTGATTTTAATTTACCTTAAATAATATGATAAAGAATGTTTAGAAGATTATCAACCAAACATCTCCACAAGGTTATATATACATTCAAAGTTTTTTAATCTCCAATTTTTTCCACGTATTTTTCCCCAATAGAAATCGAGTTATACATCTAACATTATAGTAGAAAAGTTTCCTTTGAGTATTAGAATTATATATTCATCTTAAATAAAAGACTAGCTCTGTTCTTTAGATTAGTTCAACTATACAATCTAATCCAATCCAAATCTATCCAAACTATCCAAATCTTACACAATTTCCTAAAAAAGCATCATCTCTAAAAATACAATTCCAAAATAAAACATTATAACTTATCTAAACCAATCCATCCAAACCTAATTCTAACCAATTCAAAGAACAGGGCCTAAAATACATAAAGGAAAAAGTATCCTTGAAATACCTTGTGTTGTATTTAGTTGTAGTTGTTTTCGGGGAAAGTTTGTCAATTTTTTCAGGTTGACTAAATTTTTCTGTGTTTGGTTGTAAAATTAGTATAGGAAAGATTTTTAGCAGGTCCCACTATTTTTCCAAGGTAGATGGACAAAACTTTTGGGAAAGTTTATTTCCCGTAGGAGTTAGCAGCATTGTGTCATTTCTTTGTGAAATTCTTGTTTTCAATTAGAAAATTGAAAAAAAAAATCCATATTTTACGGTACTAAAAAAATCATCTAAAGTTACAATTTTGTTATGGATGAGCTGAACTTTAACCTTATTATTTTTAACATCTACCATCTCGTTAAACTCGAAAATTGACGTGGTGGTGGCGATATTATACGTCGTTCATGTTCTTTGGATTGATTCAGCTAATCTATCCAATCAAATCCAAATTTATCCAAAATTTATCCAAACCTTACACAATTCCCCAAAAAAATATCATCTCTAAAAATACAATTTAAAAAAAAAACATCATAATTTATCAAAGCTTATACAAACCAATCCAATTCAATCTAATCCAATCCATCCAAACCTGATTTTAACCAATTCAAAGAACATGGTCGTGAAACTTTTTGTATAGCTCACAAGAAAGGTTAAAAAGTATGCTCTATATGTAATATCGACACCACCAAATCTATTTTTGGATTAATTCAACTACATGATGAACGTAAAAAAATAATAGAAATTAAAGTTTAACTTATCCATAACAAAATTGTAAATTGAGATTATTTTTTTCCAAAACATAAAATATACTCCCTCCTTCCCATATTATCTGTCACATTAACTAACTTTCTTTTTTCCCATAATATCTGTCACTTTATAATTCCAATGACACATTAATTACTAATTTATAAGCTTATTAATTACATCTTTTTCTTCAATTTTTCTTTTTTATTTATCTTTTTTCTTTTTTTATTCACCATTTTATTCAAATTTTATACATTTTCAATAAGCTAAATTAATGTAGATGGAAGTTTTCTTGATTTTTGAAATTATTATGTCTAGAGTGACAATTAAAATGAAAAGGAGGGAGTAATTTTTTTTCCAATTTTCCTTTTCAATTTGGGTAAGCAAACAAACGAGAACAATAGACCAAGAAGGAAGAAAAAAAAAGGAAAAAGAAAAGAACCTCGGCGCACGAAATCAGGGGCAACAAAACAGAGGAGGCATTAAATGTGATGAAAGGATGGCCGCGTGGGTGTCTCCTTCTCTCTCTTCCCTCCCTCTCTTTCTCTCTCTTCTCTCTTTCAGTATTTATAACTCTCACTCTTCCCTTTTTTTTTTTTTTTAACTTCAATCAATTCCTTCCCTCCTTCCTCCCTCCATCCCCATTTTCACTCCCAAACAACCAACATTCACTCTCCCACTTCTAGAGAGAGAAACAACAACAGGAGCAAGCATTACACAAACATTCATTCATTATCTTCATCGTTAATGATCTGAATCTGCTCTCCGTTCGGAAATTTGTGTGTTTTTTATTCTCTTATTTTGTAGTTTGAAAATTTTTGAAGTGATTTGGTCTCAAGTAGTTCGTCGATTTCGGAGAATTGTGGTTTGGAAAAGACGAGATCGGCGATAGTAGTGATTTTGTGTTCTGTGGTAATACTCTTCGAAAATTTGTGTTAGTTTGTTCAGGAGTGAGTTCCTCCGAAATCGTTCGTTGATTTCCGAGAATTTAGGTTTAGAAAAGACGAAATCGGCGATAGTGTTTGTGTTCTGTAATCTGTACTACTATTCTTCGAAAATTTGTATTTAGTTTCTTAAGGAGGTGAAAATGTTGGAATTTTGTTGATTTTCGCTGATTTTTGTTCGAGTGATTTTCTCCGAAATCGTTTGTTGATTTCCGAGAATTTAGGTTTAGAAAAGACGAAATCGGCGATAGTGTTTGTGTTCTGTACTACTACTCTTCGAAAATTTGTATTAGTTTCTTCAGGAGGTGAAAATATTGGAATTTCATTGATTTCTACCGATTTTTGTTCGAGGATTTCTGAGAATTGAAGTTTTGGAAACACGAAATCTTCGATAGAATTCCTCAAAACCGACGAATCGATGTCCTCGAATACGTCGAATTACGACGATCACGAACTCGGATCCCGCCGGAAAAAGCGCAGAAGAATCGACTCCGAAGATCGAGGTCAATCGAGTTCCTCCGCCAATACTCTCGACGAAATCCGATGGACATCACCATCGGAGCAACAAACCTACTCCAACAAACTCCTCGAAGCTCTCCGCCACGTCCGCCGCCGGACCTCCCCAACTCCGGCGCCCTCCGGCAGCCGCGCCGTCCGCGACGCCGCCGATAAGGTCCTCGCCATCGCGGCCCGTGGCCGTACGCGGTGGAGCCGAGCCATTCTAGCCAACCGAATGAAGCTCCGCCTGAAAAACCACAAGAAGGCCAAAATCCGGCCAAAACTTCCACCTCCGCCGCCGTCGACGGCGATCGAGAGCGGCCTCCGGTGGTTGACCGGCGGCGGGAACTACCAGGCTCCGCCGCCGCTGGAGAGGCGCGTGAAGGTTCTCGGCCGGCTGGTCCCCGGCTGCCAGAAACTTTCCTTCCCGAACCTTCTAGAAGAAGCGACTGACTACATCGCGGCGCTGCAAATGCAAGTGCGAGCCATGGCTGCCCTCGCTGACCTCCTCACCGGTTCGCCGTCGGAATCTTCGAGTAGCAATCCGGTCGGACTGAGTTGACTCTTACCCGAACCGGGTTAGCAACTCTTTTTCTTTTTCCTTTAAATTTTTATTTGCCTTTTTCTTTAAACTTTTTCTGATATTTAATTCAATGTATTTTATTGTACTATATACATCTGGCTGCCGCCGGCCTTAGTTTCCATCACCCATGTGAATTTTTTCCATCTATTTGCTTCTTTTTTTTTTCTTTATTGTTTTTAATGGATTATTATTAGGATTTAAAACCCCTAACTATGAATGTTGTTTATCGGAATATCTGGAACTGCATTTTTGAAACGAATATACCATATTTTAAGGATTGTATGTGTGGACAGCCTGACATTGCACTAAAGTTATTTAAATTTGGGTTTGTCTATAATATAATGGTTGGTTTTTTGGTTTAAACATATTAACATTCTACATTCTACGTATTACTGAAAAAAATAAAATATCGCTATATTATACAAAAATTGAATATAATTGATATTAATTTGTTAGGAAATATACAACCAAAAAATTCGGATATTTATTTCAAAAATAAAAAATATAATTTAAAACTAAAGTTATTTAAATTTGGATTTTTCTATAAAAGCATAGCTATATTATACAAAGGATTATTAGGTTTTAAAATCCCAAGCTTTGGAATTTGTTTATTAGAATATCCCAAACTTTAGATTTAATATGAATATCCCAAACTTTGGGGGTCGTATTTGGCAGTGGCCCAAAACCAACTAAACATCAATTAAACTCAGTATTTTTGTGATGTAACAATATTTTTTGAGGTGAAACTCCTAAATTTTGGGATATTCATATCAAAAGTAAAGTTTGAGATATTCTGATAACAAAACCCAAAGTTGGGGATTTTAAAACCAAATAATTCTTATACAAAAACTGAATATAGTTGCTATTAATTTGTTGTTGAGAAAAATACACCCAAAAATTTTGGATATTTATTTTAAAAATAAAATTTGAAAACTCTATTAAACAATCCCTAAAATTAGTGTTTTAAAACCTAATGCTCATTTTTTATTGGCAATTTTCTTACAAAATGCAGATTATTCAAGTAAAATTTGGTAGAAATTAGCTTAATAGGAAGGTGGGGAGCATGCCTAACTAATTATGGACCTTTGTAGTGGGTCATGTGGGCGGTTTGATAGTTTGATAATGTGAATTATTTTTAGGGTTAGAATGCAATAATTAATGATTAAATGTAATTTAGTTGTCCTCCTTACTTATTATCCCAACCCCATGTGCATAAAATTAGAATATGGATCCTTTTTTAGGGAAAGGGTCAAATGCTCAAATATGAAGGTGGGTAGGGTACCATTTCTTTGGCTTTTGGTGTTTACAGTTGGGAAAAATGTTGATTAGTAGTAATGTCTTCTTTTGTATGATTGCACCATTATTGAGCTTGATATGGTAAAATTTGTAAAAAGTGTGACTGATATAGTAGGTGATGAGAGCAAATGTGAAAGTAGAGACGAAAAGTGAGTACAGAGAAAAGTAAAGAGATATATTAATATATTTTTTATAATGTGTGATATTGTATGATAAAGTTTAAGAAAATATTGAGTAGTATGGTGAGTTGTAATATCACACTACCGTATAACTTAAAACAACATGGCCTCATCTTAGAAGATTGTTTCATAATAAATAGTGTTACTTTCAGTCAAATATTTGCTAATCATCCTAGAATACAACTAGTAACGTACATATTTGTTAGTCATCCTTGATCAAAAATTATACATAAGACAATCTCTTTTTTAAATTTTGGAGACTCTCAAAATATCTGCATGGCCGGAAGAAGTATAGATGCAGTGATCAATTGCTTCTTCACTGGTAGCACATTTGAGAGAAGGATTATTTAGTTCTTGCTACTAACCTTTATATATATATATATATATATATATATATATATATATATATATATATATATATATATATATATATCAATTGCTTCTTTGTTAGTTAGAAAAACAAAAATCTTAACAGAGTGAAAGATATCATTGCTGAATTAATTGTACTACAATTACTCATAAGTGTCGCACAACACAAGATGCAAATAGCATCATAACAAAAGACACTGACTGGAAAGCAAATCTTTTTAAGATTGATTCGATTTTGACTTTGAAATTTTATCTTTTCTTGGGTTAATTTGATTAGACTTCATTTTTTGATTTTTTTTTGTTTCTTTTAAATAAGATATCATGACAAGCATGCGAACTTTATTCTTTTCATTTAGGAAAAAAATGGCAAACTTTTCTCTAATCTAGTAACGTACATTTATTTAATCAAAAGCAACTCAAATCCAAAATAAATGTTTACCTCAAAGGGGAATAAATATTACTAGTATAGTCTTCACTAAATTAAACTTAGATTTTGCAAAACTAATCCAATCTGAGTCACTTGAAATCGAGTCTAAAGATGAATCAAATGGAGCAATACCCAATACCCCATCAAGATATTTTAACCAAAGTTATTTACATTTATGAGACTAGCATGTCTATGTGAAGAAACCCTTATGACCTTGAACTAAACCTCAACCTAACCTTATTCGAACGGAACCTTATATCTCAATCTAACCTTATAGGTCTCAACCGAACCTAAACTAGTTAGCCGAACAAAGTTTTATTTTTATTGATTATACATTATTAATACCTACTTTTTTTCAAGAAAAATAATAATTTATTTAAAAATAAAACGTTTTCAATACTTACAAAAATCTTACCTTGATTTACTAAAATTTTCAAAACTTAAGTTCTACAATATCATCTACAACATATTTTACATGTCCTTAACTATGAACTGATCACGTAGCTAACCTGAACTGAATCCGATCGAACCATACAACACAAAGCACAGTTATAAATTGAACAAAACTAAAACTCAAACTAAAACCTCAAAATTTAGCCAAAGCAGGATATAGAAGAGTCAGATACTTGAATATGATAGTCTTATTCTTACCCGTAAATTTTATAATTCAGAAAAACTTGGATGCAAATATTCAATATTTGCACAGGTGTAAACCAAACAAATTAATATACATATTTCAATATTTGCACAGTAGAATCCTCTATTAGTAACGTGAGGGGATATTTGCATTTGGCGGTGCATGTGTTAACTGTTAAGAAAGAAAATCAAAGAATCATGTGGGCCTCACCAGCCCAACTTATTTGTCCGTTTGCAATGTAATGGCCCATTTAAGTTGTCGTCATTAAGAAATTAAATTGGTAGAATTAATAAATACCAAAACAATAATAATGAATAACTATTACCTCCATTCTTCTTTAATTATCTGTAATTTACAGTTTTCATTATCAATTTTTAGTCAATACTTTTTTAATCGTATTTTTATTACGAATTCAATGACATCAGATATGATGGGTTATTATATATTTTAAGATATTAACAGTTAATATTTATAACACAATTTCTAAATAGAAATGAGAGAATAATAATTAATTAGTGTTTCAGTTTTGGACTTGGGAAGGCTCTGTTCCTTTTGTAATGGGCTCCACTCCCACGCCTATCGACTATCACCAAAATTGTTTTATGAATTGTAATAAAAATGTGTGGGCCCACTAGTTTCCTTTTATCCAACAAGCCAGGTTGAGATTTGCTGTAAATAAATATTTATTTATCATACAAAAGAAATAGGGAAAAAGAACCCATATTGGTATAACATCATGGATTCTATATAACCCGGACAAAAATAAATTTTGATGGTTGTAAATCTTCTACTTTTAACTTATCAACGCATTAGTAGAAGATGTGACGTAAGATATATATAAGTTGACACTATCAACTATGGCGTTGCTCCGGTTTTAATAGCAGAAGCAACAACAATATCATATGGAATGGAGTTCGTGCCGCAGTTGAAGTAGGCTATCATTCAATTTGTAATACCCCGGGTATATGGTTAAAGTGTAGCTTAAAAAGGATTGAAATGACTACTTATATCACCAAGGTGCATCTTCTTTTATGGTAGCTCATCCGTTGAGAATCGCTTCGATTAAGCGTGCTTGCACAGGAGTAGTCGAGGTTGGGTGACCTCGCGGGAAGTTTTCTCGCAGCGTGTGGCGGGGCGAAGCGCGTTGGAAAGGCTCGTGGTGATTTGTGAAGCGATCGCGATCAGAGGCGATTATCGGTAATCGTCGCGGCTTGTGGGCGGGCGTTACAATTATTATTGAAGGCGATAAGTGTTCATTTGAAAGGGGAAATTCAGATTCATTGGGAGATTCAAATTCGTAATTGAAGATACCACGTTGTACCTATACAGTCTTGCATCCAAGTTCATATCCAATATATAGTTCGAGAAGGAAATCGTGCAACAGAGTAGTTGACCAAGTTTGGTCTTTCTAATTTATCTTCCATAGTGTGACTTTCTATTCCTTGTTCTTCTTCTTAGTATCCTGATTAGGGACAACATAAGTATTAATTAATATTTGGGAGAAGATCTACCTAATGGCTAATGGTTATATTATTTACCAATAGGCTTTAATAATATCAGCTCTTTTCAATGTAATATATAATATTATAGTTGTTATACTAAGATCAGACATTAGTAGGTATCTAGCGCTGATAAAATCCCAAGTCTAGGTTAATTTGCTCAATGTCAAAATTTGGATGAGAAAATGATGTTCCGAGCTCTTTTTTCCTCTAAGACGAACAATTCGAACGAAAAATGTAGGTAAAAAACGAGTTACAATAGAAAAAAGAGAAACATTGTGTCCGGATATTCGATCATCCATCAATGTCAATAGGGTTCGAATCAAACTGGATTACTTTCCAACAGAGCTAATCCAAATATTCAAATCGGACAAAATTTTGCTAACGTCACAGCCATCTTATCTCAAACCTCATGTCACTTTTAAACTTAAAACATGACCACATACTAACCAACATTCATAAATGGCTATCAAAGTCCTTAGCATGGATGCTAATTAAGCATGCATGGGATGATGAAAAGGTGGGGTCATATATATAACTATATAAGTTTGCAAACTTTGAACATATATATTTCAGTTGGGATAAAAGTGTAACATGCAACATAAGTAGACTACTAGCAGGAGAGTAGGATGCAGTAGTGTTAGTAGTGTGACAATTTTAGCAAGTTATGCTGTGTATGTGCTGTTCTTCTCACTACACTCACATGCAAGTCCATGATAACATCCCCTTGGCCATGTGCCCTTCATATACACCCCTACATTTATTGGCATCCTTGTGTACTACTACTAGTACAAGTACTATTATTCATGCCTTTATTGAGTCATTAGCATGTTGCCCCAATATTGTATTTAAAATTGGAATATTAGATGACAATATACCGACCAATCTTTACTATTGGACAATAACATCCCTGACCTTTATACTTAGGTGTGATTATTATACCAACAGTGATTAAGGGGGTAGTAACCAGTGAACTAGTGTCCGTGCTGACGTGGCAGGCGGAGGGAAAATAACCACCCTTTGCCCAGTAACCCGTTAACTCCTTTTTCTTCTTTTAGTAACCTACATTTAAAAAGTCGGCCCTAGCACAGTGACTAAGGGGGTGGTGAACCGGTCTCCATACTGACGTGTCACACAACCAACCAATGTCTTGTAATGTGAGTTAGTGAGAAAAACGGAAAGGGTAACGAGGTTATTGGGTTGGGGCAAGTTTTTTTTTCCGCTCCACCAACCACGTCAGCATGGAAACAGGTTCACCATCCCCTTTGTTACTATTGGTATAATAATGTCACCTAGATATAAAGCTCAGAGATATTGTTATCCAATAGTAAATGTTGGTATATTACAATCCAATACCCCAAAGGTTGGTGTATTATCATCCATTAATCCTTTAAAAATAATATAAATTTCGAAGCAAAATATTTATTACTGGTGTGTTTGGTAGTTTTTTAGAAAACTTTTTTGGGAAAAAAATTTCTCTGGCACCTTTTAGGGGAAATTGTTTACTAAGTTTAAAAGTGAAATAATGAATCATATGTTAAAACTTTCTCATTTAATAGGGAGAATCAAACATGTTTGTTAAACTGGGAAAGTTGACTAATTTTTCTGAGAAAGTTTCTCAATCAAATACTCTATAGGTATTTGCCTTAATGTAAACATTTTATTATTAAATGTTAAATTGAAAAATTAGTATGATAACGTTATGAATATAAAAACATTACATGCATTTATATTTATACATTCGTATAAAAATACTTTTTGATGATAAATTGAACAACATAATATTAACCTTATTATACTTTAAACCATTATTTATATATATATATATATATATATATATTTATTGAATAATTATTCATTAAATTTGTGAAATTTGGCTATATATACCTCATAATGATAACTGATTAACAAAGAAGGAAGGAAGCTGTAAATTTCATATATAGTTGGCTACCTGCATATTTACATAAGGTTCCAAATATTGTCTAAGCTTATTCATCCTCATGTTTATATATAGGGATGCACTTATAGTGGTTGTCAACCATGACAATCACAGTAAGTAAAATAAATTTTATTCGTACATGTGTCAAGTTTTACCTTGACCATTTGCTTTCTTATTTAATATAAATTGTAAAATATATTTTTTCAAATTTTAGTTTATTTTAAAAAAAAATTTAAAATAAATATTTTTCAAAATATGCTTATTTACTAGGCAAAAATTTAGATTTAAGATATTTAAATTTTAAAAAATTTTGGAAAATTTATTTTAATTAAGAAAATATATTTTATAATGTTGTACTAAATAAAAAAAATGAATAGCGAAGATAAAATTTGACATATATATGGATAAATATCATTTTCATTACGATGGTTATCATGGTTGACAACCACTATAAGTTTTTCCTTATATATACAGTCATAGTCATTAAATTTCTTATACCCTACATATATATATCTGCAGACAAATCTGGGATTTGTTGGATAGAAATTAATTTTGGAAGTTGACTATCGTACAAGAAATGAGTCATGTTTTCAAAAAAAAACAATAGTTTGGTGAAATTAAAAATTAAATAAGTTGGTACATATACAGTAAAGTAAAATAATTTGAGGATGTGATGGATGAAATTGTACGCACGTGTCACGTGTGAAATTGGCCCCTAGTAATATGGACTCTCATAACTTATAAGTGCATGCATGTCGTAATTAGGTTACATGCATGATGTGAATGGTTATGATTTTATAGTCATACCCATTATCCAACCTGCTTCATTACCCTTAATGTTTTATTGGTCATTGTTGTGATTCACCCACGAGTAAAATTGTCTCATATTGAAAAAGTAAAGAGAAAAGATATGGTATATAAGTCAAATGAGCTACTCCTCTTAACACCAATTTATTTTTAAATGGAACTTCACTTAACTTGTGTACCATAAACCTTGATTGAAGTGGGCTCCTGTCTTAGATCTCCCCAACAGTTACATATTTGATAGCTTATCTAAATGTATATATACATTTTTAATTGGTCAAAAATTTGAGGAAAATTGGTCAATTTTACACGTTGACGTCCAATTTTCTTCATGTTTGATTATATGTTGACCTTATAAGATTTTTTTTACATGGATTCACAATTTCTCAAGTTCAGCACTTAGGGAGCGTTTGATAGGAATCTCGGGAATACATGGATTCACAATTTCCCGAATTCAACACTTAGGGAGCGTTTGATAGGAACCCCAGGAAAAACTTTCCCGAGGAAAATTTTCTGTGGGAAAGATTTTCCCGAGCAAAATTTCCTTTAGTACTCCCTTTATGAAAAATTTTCCTTAAGAAAATGTAGGAAATAATAGGTCATTCGGAAAGTTTTTTCCAAGGTTAACCTATATCAAAATATAGGGAAAATCAATCAACATAGAAAAATTGACCATTTTCCTAAGATTTTTAATCAGCCAAACGCATTAGAGAAATTTTCCCTTAGGGGAGGGTAAGGAGAAAAAAAATTCCCCAATGAAATATTTCTCATGGAAATTTTTCATGAAAAAGGTTCCATGAAATTCCCACCGAACATCCTCCTACAAATATGTTTTAGGTTTACAATAATATTTGAGGAGCTAGATTTAAAAATGGATAGCTTCACCTTAACTAATAAAATGAATAGGATCGAGGTCCGTTTATCATCATTTCTATTATGTTCAAATCCTGATTGCCATAATTTTTTTTATATAGCAAGAATTATTGATATTTTTAGAGGCTTCTTGTGGATCTAATTAAAGACTAATTAAGTGTTTGACATAATTTAGTATTATAAACAAAAGAAGAAATGTAAACATGAAGTCGATATTTAGGATAAAGATTCAAATAAACATGATGTTCATGACATATCAATTCTTAAAATCAAAATCAATAATTACGTACAATATATAGGATAAAGATCAAAATAACACGAAACTTATTGATAGATCAATTCTAAAAATCAGAATCAATTACGTACAATATATCTAGCTAGGATAAAGATCCAAAGCATATAGTATAAAGTATAAACATGAAGTCACTTTAATTTCTCTTCAGCAACTTTTGTAAACAAAATAAGAAAACAAAAATAAAGTTAGTAATTTGGACACAAAGAAGACGATAAAAATGTACTATACTATGTAATAGTGTAGTTAGTTTGTATGACATAAAGATGGCAAGGCATTATTTGATAACAGCAGGATGATTAACTGTAAAAGGGCAAATACATGTCGAGTGAAAGTGGCAAAATTCCAAGCATATTTTAAAAAGAGGTGGACAAAACACTGCCATTTGCATGCATCATAAATCAATACTAAAGTGATAAATATCCTGATTTATCATGGTTAATAACCATCTTGAATTTCACCTAAATCAATTAAAACATAGGATTATTATGACCAATAAACAATATATATATATATATATATATATATATATATATATATATATATTGTTTAATAAGGAGGTGCGAAGGGATTGGAATACCCCAAGGTTGTCGTGGGCTTGGGAGACCTAAAAAATCTACGAGAAAGGTGATAAGAGAAGATCTAAGGACCTAGATTTAGTGGAGTATATGACTCTGGATATGGGCTTGTCGGGCTAGTACTATGGTCGTAGGGTGAGGAAGGATGTTTGTGCTTTCAAGCTAGCCTTTGTCTTTTGGCTTGTATTTATTTTTCTTGTGCAGGTACTTGTTAGCTCTTCCTTAACCACTCGCAACATTCTGGTACGTAGTTTCATACCTTAACAAGCTTCTCCTCTGTTTTTTGCTATGGATCCGTCGGAATCAGTCTCTCCGTGAACTTTTGTTCATGGGGGCAAGACTGCCTACATTAGGATCCCCCAGACCGCGTTCAAACGTGTCACCTGGAAGGTTGTTGTTGTTGTTATTTATATTTTTTCATAAATATAAAATTATGCATAAAATATGCATTATCTAATATAGTTGATAAAAATAAGGCTATTATTTATATTTGTTGACCTACCTAACAAATATTATACTCCTATAATTGATAAATATATATAATTAGTACAAAAGACATTAATAAAATTTACAAAAATATGAATTGTGGACAATTCAAAATGATTAACTATCTTGATGTAAGATACTCTCTCCATCCCAAATTAATTGTCACTTTGACAAAATTTTGACCATTAATTACTCACAAATTATAATGAGTTATAATATGGAATTACATCCATTGTAATTTCTAGGAAAATATCTTTCTAATAACAGTAATTTCATATTGTAACTAATTGTAATTTGTGAGTAATTAACGGTTAAAATTTTATCAAAGTGACAATTAATTTGGAACGGGGAAGGGGGAGTATGTATCATTGTCGAAATCAGTATTATTGTTTTTATTCATCAAATTTATATAAAAAATAAAATAAAAAATGCAATCAGTGAAACATGCATCAATCTGATCTGATCTTCATTTACGTACCTCGATCGCACTTCACGGCTTTGTTTCACTTTGGCTTGACTTGGGGCCCCAATAAAATTCCCAAATTCATTGTATTTTTGTCCTAATTATTACCTTTATTTTTAATGGAGCGTCATGTCATTTTTATTTTCCCTTGTCAACTCAACTATACTAACAAAAAATCAAAATAAAAATGATTTAAGATAGTTAATAAATATATTAAATTTTATCTAAATTATTTAAATTAAATATAAGTATATTTGAGTTATTATAAATATATGTTTTATTATTGGAAGGGTTATTATTATTTATAAATTATATAAAAATAATTATTTATAAATATCTTTTCACAAATATAGAACTATGTATAAAATGTATATTCTTTTTTATAATGAAATTATGCTATCATGTATACTTGTTTATCTAGGTAGTAAATGTTATATTCTCATATTTGATAAATATATATAATTACTACAAAAATATAAATTATGCACAATTTAAAATAGTTATTAGCCATCTTTATTCAAGACAAATATCATTATCAAGTTGGAATATCACATCATTATGTTTTCAGATTAATTATGTACATTTATTATTCTTTTACTATTTTTTTTTCTTCTGATTTTTGAGTAATTTAATTAATTTTGTTTTATTCACAACATAGTAACATACTAGCTAGACTTCAAGTTTTTGTCCAAGTGTCTTGATTAATTAGGAAGTAGAAGAAGCATTATGAGATGAAGACTTTGGCATTACAAAATGATAAGCAATTTTAACCTTTAGTTTATTTTTAGGAGCAAAATGCCAATAATGCAATCTTAGGCAACATGGGGTGTTTGAAACTATTTTTTGTTTGAGCATGATTGTCTTGTTGACAAGACTCTTTGGAAGCATGCAGTAAAATGAGTACTCAAGTGTGAAGTACAGGAGAACGAAGATAATAATAATTATTATTTTAATTATAAAGGTAAGTATGAATTTTTAGCAGGTTATCGACGTCTTCTCAGAAGAAATTATTGGGTCATCCTATATAAATGTAATATGTTACTTAAAATTAGGTTAAAAGAGTCCATCTTCCAGTTGAGATTGGTGAATGATGACCTTGTTTTGATAACTAGTTAATTACTGCATTTGCTTCTCTGTAGATATGGAGATAATTAAATTATTGTACCACTACTGAGGTCTTACTCTTTTTTATGAGGGAAACTAGTCAATATTGACTTTATTAACATTTATGTAACCCTATTTTTTTTTCTAATGAAATCTATGTAAATCTATTCAAATTTATTTGAGTTTGTCTAAATTTATGATTCGTTCGTCACCAAGGGCATCGTAATGTTATTTTAGAGGGGGATTACTTATCTTTGGTTTCAAGGTTGAAGAATAACTAGCATTTTTTCCAAGATTAAGACAATGTTAGCCTAATACTTGGGCTTTATTTATAGTGAAGTCTACTACAATTATATCTAGGGTTAATAACATATATATAAATATTGCCCATTAATCCTATAAATTTTAAACACACGATTCTTTTCACTCCCATCGAAACTTAATCTTAAATACTTTTGTCTCACGATGTTACAACTTACAATGAAATGCATGATGTCTTATACATGAAGTCAATGTATAAAGCCAAATTGGTTACATATGTGTAGTTGTATGTGGCCTTTTTAAGATTTAAACTTTCAATAATGTATAAAGCAATCGGATGCAAACAATATTATCTTATAGATTATATTCATTTTAGTATTTGTATATTAGTGTTCTACAATGATACGTCCTCTTTACAAGGTTACCAAATCATGGCAGTATACGAACACTTTTTTCTTAGACATTTTATATGTTTAAGTGTTTACACAATGTGAATTGTGATGTGTGATTGTTTGTGTTTGTGAGCTAACTTGAGACAATATGTATAGGAGGCTACGTTATTTGAATGATGCACATTTTGACTACGTAAATTGAATTATTTCCCATCATATATACTTGTTCCTTCGATTCTTATCTATTGTCATTCCTTCCCACTATTTCCCACAACGTTCTGCATACGACCCCGAGTCTGAGTTGTCGAAGTTGGATCGAGAACATGTCGGTAAGGTTAAACTAAAGAGCGAATATCATGAAAATGAGTTTGTAGAGGAAAATCTTAGATCGTTGAATATTTTATCTTTTACTATTAAGGATTTTCGATTGATTTTTTAATTACTCTTACTAGCGACTTTTTTTTATATATTCCTATTAATTAATCCGACCCCAAATAGTCTAAACTAACTAAAAATATTTCATAAAAGTAGTACTAAATAATTAATCCAAACCAATCTGGATGGGCCAACAAAATAAATTTTCCAAGGAATGGGGATCACACATGAAGGCAATGTGACATCCTTATTTAGCTAAGGAATTGGGATCACACATGAAGACAAGCCAAATTAGAGAAAGAAATTAGAAAAGAGGGGGGGGGGGGGGGTCCTAAGCAAGCTAGGGCAAGTGAGAGTCATAAGGAGGCCCATGGCATGTGATAAATAATGACCCTACAAATGCAAACTTAAGGGTGTGCTATATTTTGATGGGGCTTTAAGGGCATGATATACTTTATCTATATCCATACAACAACAACAAACCTTAGTGTAGTTTCGCTAACGTGAATATGGGATGTCTGAATAGATAAAGATATAGGAAACCTTCCTCTCACTCGCTAATGTACATCGAGAGGTTGATTCCGATGGACCAGAAAAACATTTCAAAAACTGAACACAAAACCAATTTGAAAACCATTAGGAAAATTGTTCAGGAAATTAAAACAAGAGGACTAGAGAGAAAGATAATTCCATGCATATCTACTTCAAGCAATGAATAGTTAAGCACATGCACAAGATGTACCCCCTAATAAGTAATAAGTTGGTCCATTTACCACTTATAAAACAAATATGGGTGGGATTATTGGTGGCCAAAATGATGGTCAGAAGGTTAGGAGGATTAGGCGTGCGAACTTATTGGAAGAGGATATCCTGGATGATATTGATGCTAAAGTTGACCGAATGGCTGAGATTATTGGTGATGATATAGGCGTGCGATTCCTTGATGACCCACCAAACTGAAGTTATTGATCTTGCATCGTGTTTAAAAAGTGAAGTTTTCTTTCGGCTGCGGTGGTCGCGAAGTATTTGTTGTGTTAATTATATTTAGTTGTTTGGTTGTAACCTTTTCTTTTGGAGGTGATTGTTCTGCTGTTTTATTTGTTGTTTACTGTTGTCTATGAACTTTTATACTTTTTGGCTCTCAATAATCGAAAAAAAATACGGGTGGGTCATCTTGGATGGTGTATGTATAATATATGATGTTATGTGGTTGGGTTGCATGTGATGCTTAATTTAGTGGCTGCATATGCGGAGTTTCTTCACATGGCATGACTATCCTATTTTGGCCACCCCTTTTGCTTTTATTGTCTTCCTTTGCTTTTCCCTTAATTTAACCTCACTACTTTGAATACCACTCATTTTTTGGGGGGTTTCCTTCTCTTTCCATGGGATCCCGATATTTATACACAACGCTCTGCTGTCTCCCTCTGTAAAATATTTGTCTTTGACTAAATTTTAATTATTGTTACTCATAAATTATAAAATATGAAATTACTGTCATTAAAAAGGTAATTTACTAAAAATTAAAATGATGTTAATTTTATATTGTAACTCATTATAACTTGCGAGTAATCATCAGTTGAAATTTAATCAAAGGACAAATATTTTGGGACAGATGTAATATTTATTCGATCTCATTTTAAGGTTTGTTTTAAAATTATCACCATTAATTTCAAATACTAATCTTTTTGTCAGTTCATTTAAATATATGTCTTTTTAGATAAATGAATCTGAAAAGAAATAATATAAAAATGTAAATATGTAACTAATATAAATTAAATATTGATATGGAAACTTAAGGGTTCCAAACTATTTCTACCATATGATCAAAATTAAGAAAAATAGGTATAGGATACATAAATATTATTTATTTTTGTGTCTCTAAATATAGCTATATATATAATTGAAAATTTGAATTTAATTTGCCTTTTTGTGAGACTTTTTCATCATATGAATTTCAATTTATAGGTATAGGTTTATAGATGATAATAATAAGTCGAATTGAGTTTTTTTTCCCATGTGTGTGTGTTTTGGGGTGATATTTTTGCATTTACATTCCGTTCCTTTGATTTTTAAAATTATTATTTTTTACACTTTACTACTCCTCGAATTAATTTTGCAATTCTTGAGTTTTTTAATATGCATTATTTTCCTCTATTTTTCGACAAAATGATGACATAAAATTTTATTGGGTGTTTTTTTTTTGGTCAAGAAATACTCTATTCTTGCATTTTCTCATATCTCCCTATTCTTGATAAAGCAAATTTAACTAGACAAGATAACTACTTACTACCTCCTTTCTAAACAACCCATTAATTAGTATTTTACGGTTTTTAAGACAATACTTTAACCTTAGTTTATTTTCCCACCATATTTTAAACTCCCAATTTTGTATTCATGTAATTAAAAATAGCTTCTCAATTATAAATTTAATAGAAATTTGTCTTATGCATGTGTAGTAATTTCGAAAACTAAATAGCTGACTCCATTAATCCATAAATTATCCGAATCAATTCAAATTTTGTTCAGATCGATTTAAATATCAAATAAACCTTTCTAAGTATCAATTTAGATAAAAGCCTTGTCCTGTAAATATTTATTTCGAATATCGAATCAATGTACCCGTCGCAATCAAGGGGCAAAATAAAAATAAGGGTATAGATAAAATCCAAAAATGTATCAATCAATAAAAATCCAAAAAAGTAGGACCAAAATGTCGATTATATATGAAAAATGTTAGGGGGTGAACAGTGATTAAGGATATCTCATACTGTTGAAGATTTTGTTGCAAACATACCCAAACTTTATAGGGCAGATCCGAGTGACCACAAAATATTAATATTGATATTATTAATATTATTTTTATTATTAATAATATTATTTATTATTATTATTATTAAATTTGATGATATTACATAAATAAACTTCAATATCTCTGTCTATAGTCTATCTGTCTATGTTTCCTCTTTCCTTGGTGCCCTACACGTGTGTCTCATTAATTGCTCACTTTGTCCAAATCTAGATAGGGAAATCTGTCCCAAGTCCCAACCCTAGTTTCATTTCTATTTCTATTTTAAGGTAGTTTAATTTTTTTTTTTTTGAAGATATTTTAGGGAATTTTTTTTATTTTTTTTTAAAAATATTTTATAATATTTAACTTAAATTTTAGAATATCAAAGAATTTAATTATTTCAATTGTCCAAATTATCCTTATTTTTTAATTGTCAAAACATATTTAAAAAACCCTGCGGTATTGGAGTCATGAGCAATTTAAAAAGTTCGTGGAAGATGGGACTAGAGCTGATTTGAAACACTTAAACTTAGCGGCACGGAGAATGTAACACTTGATAAGAGAATTCGGTTAGCTAAGATTAAGTAGTAGGGCAAGGATTGTTGGTAGGGTAATGTGCTCGGTCTTGGTTTGTTTGTTGTCTTGTATCTTCTATTTGATTATGTTGTTTAGGTACGTTTAGCTCTTCCTCAACTACATGCAGCACACGTATATGTATCTTTTTATTTTCGCAAGCTTCTTGATTTTTTGGTATTTCAACTGAAGCTTCTTTTTTTTTTGGTATTTCAACGGAGTTTTCAAAAGTTTTCTGCATGGGATGGAGGGAGACTATCTACATCTAAATCTCTCAAATTAAAGTTAAACATATTTTTATAAGAGTTTATTATTGTTATTTGTGACAATATACTGACAAAAATACTGCTGTTATTTTTAGTTTTTTTACGAGCTAATGCTAATGAAATAGTATATAATAGCTAGCTATATCTTTCAACAAGTTATAAATAAGTAATTCTTTCATAAAATCTTGAGGAAGAACAATCTTGACTTCCAATTATATATATACCTTTTACATGTTTGATCATTCATACTAAAATTTGTCAAAATTTATTAGGTTCTGGATGAAATTATATTTGTCTTTATACCCTCACTTTGATAAAAAAAAAAAATTGCACCAAGAGCTTTATTATGTTAGTTAAGTTGCTTTCTAAAGAAAAAGAGGGGTATGTTTTTCTAAAGTTTGATATTTTCAAATTTTCTAATGTACTTCTATAATTAATATTTCCATCCCAAATTTTAAAGGATACTTATTTAGAAAACTCACTTACATTTTGGGATGCTTTAAATTGCATTAGTTAATTTTAATATAGATAGTATTCTCACCAAGTACTTTGTCATCCTCCTCCAAATAGTTAAATACTCTCTCCGTTAAATATTAATTATCATGATTTTGACTTTCATAGTTTTCAATGTCACTTTTTGATTGATAATTTTTTAAATAATATGTTATTAATAATTGCAATATTATACTTTTATAATAGTATTTTCGTTACGAATTTAATGGTGATAATTTTATATAACAACTAATTGTATATATTGAGAAATTTATAGTTAAAATTTTTGAAAAGAAAATTAATATGTACCGGAGGGAGTAGACAAGCATACTAGAAGAGGACAATTTACTCCTAAAATTAATCACATAATACAAAAGGAGAAATGGAAGAGACTTTGAATAATTTTTGGGAGGGAAATTGACCTTTTCTATTTTTTAAATATTTTTCTACTTTATTTATTTTCTTTATTTTTGGTAATATGTGTTGTTGAATATTTGACTGTTTAAGGCATGAGCAGATAGACCCATATGGTCACATGCAACCATGTGCCTTCATTTAACAAAAGCAAAAATGTTTTCCCACCTTTTTTTCTTTCCTCAATTTCTTCTTCCTCTTTTTCTTGAAATTGGAATTTCCAAACAGTAAACACTATCTTTGCTTTCTTCTTTTTCCTGTCTTTTTTTTTTTAGCCTTTACATATTTATACCTCAAAGTATAAATTTATAATCACCATACCTTTGTCCCTCCTCATTTGCCTTTTCACATTCATTCTGTTGAGGGAATAATAATATTCAGAAATTGATGGTTCACTATGTAAAGTTTTTCATAAGATTACTATAGGTTTGTGTGAAAATAACTAATATTTTTACTCTTTTTCATAAGATTACTATGTAAATGTTCAATTCTTTCGTATTTGAAATTTTTACTCTTTTTCATAAGATTACTATGTAAATGTTCAATTCTTTCGTATTTGAAATTTCATTTCGATATACACCTAAAAATACGTCTGCCTGATATATATTTTATTTCACAACTTTGGAAAATTGAATTCTTATAATATCTACTTTCAGCTTTGGTATGACAATATATAATTCTCACTCCCTCCTTCCCAAGTTATTTGTCACTTTGGACATAATTTAAAAAACCCAAAAATCTTTCATCTACGTTAATTTAGCTCATTGGAAATGTGAAAATGTTGAATAAAAAAGGAAAATGTGAATAAAAAGAAAAATGGAAGAAAAGAATGTAATCGATAAGGTTAATTTGATAAATTAGTAATTAATGTGTTATTGGAATTATAAAGTGACAGATATCATAGGAAAAAAGAAAGTTAATTAGAATGACTGATAATATGCGAAGAAGGGAGTACTTTATTTTTAGATTTTAATAATCCCAAAAAAAATTTGTGTTTTGGTGGTACAACAACAAGTCAAGTGACAGTGATTCGGTGGAAATGTAACGTGTCAAACACTGCTAATACATGTCAACTTTCCACCGAGTCACCGTCATTTGATTCGGTAGTGTCTTAAGGCCGTGTTCTTTTCTGCGGTTGGCAAATTGCGGTGCCACAGCCTACCGCAATTTGCCACAACCCACCGCATTTTACCGCAAATCATTACTTTTCTCTCTCCTTACTTTTCTCCTCTACTTTTTACATTATCTCTCCTCACCTACCCTACATACTAATAACATACCACAATTCCACCACACCCCACCACACCATTCCGCAAAATACCGCATAAAAGAACACGTTAAGTCATTTCGAACATAATACAATTTTTAATTTTCTGGGACCACCAGAATACAAAAATAAAGTAAGGATTAGAATTTAATTTTCCCAAATTTAAAATGTTGAAACAATTTTAATAACAATATGGAAAAGAATATTATGGTGAAATTAACATGGGAGAAGTGAGATGTCGACATTGGTTGATTATTAGGTAATTACTAGGTTTGGATTATGTTAGTGTCAACTTTTGCTAATCTCCAAACATTCACAAACAAAGGGAGAAAAAGAAAATTCAGTGATTTGTCAATTCTCCCAATATCTTGCTTGGTCTTCAATTGTAACCTACTAAAAAGCGGCCCACTTCTTCATGGCATATACAATGGAACCTTTACCTGCCCTCTAGTTTATTGTCCCTTGTTAAAAAGGAAAATTGGTCAAAAGAAAAGTCACTTTTTTTTTATTTTATGAGTTAAAGGGTACGTTTGGTTGATCAAAAATTTTAGAGGAACTCTCAATTTTTCCAAGCGGTCTTATATTTTTGTGTTTAAATGTAGCTGGACCTTGGGAAAAAAATCACGGGAGACCCACCATTTCTTACATTTTCCAAAGAAAAATTTCCCTTAGGGAGCCTAAGGAAAATTTTTCCCCGGGAAACCTTTCCCATGGGAAACTTCCCTTGAAATATTTTCCCAGGGAAAAATTTTCCTGGGATCTCCACCAAACGTTCAAATGAAAAACCACAGTCATTTCTACTTTCAAGGAGTTATTATGTTATAGACCAAGATTAGTATAGTAAAATAAATCTTCTCATAATTAATTTTGATTATCTTGTTTAACTGTTTGTGTAGTGATGTTTCTTTATTGGTTTCTTTTATCTGTCATATCATCTTGTTGTTTACGCTGTTTTAACGGGGCTGCTTAATTTCAGGCTTCTCAACCTTTTCAAATTTTGAATAAAAAAAAGGATAAATCTTCTAATAAAACATCAAACTCATTGACATATATTATGTTAGAACTGACATAAGAGGGATTTTGACAAACCATTAAAAATTCTCAACTCTCAAGGTTGGATATTGATTCAAAAGCTTCCTTTTAATTAACCTTTGTAATCAATCATTAGTTGTTCACAAACCAATTAATGTTCTTCAGACTGCATGATTAGTGGTCAAACTTCTTAAACATTATAATTGGGTGGTATTTCATAAAGCAAACTATATTCAATGAAAAAGATTAATACGAATGCCAGAAAAATATTTAATGTTGTTTAACAAAAACTAACAAAAATTTCAGTATATGTATTTAAAAACGTAACCAAACTAAGTTTGGGCCACTTGGGCTACAACTCGATAGAAACTACACAAAAGACCCTCCCTTCTCAACTCAATGGGCCAGACAGCCCACTCATTTTGGGTTGAACAGCACAGATGCTTAAATACAAGGGTTATTGACCTTGAATGACGGCCCAACAAGCAAATTGACTTAATGGTCTTATGAGGACATGGAGGTCCCAATTTGCAATTAAACATGAGGCCTAAAATGATGATTACGCATGGTTGGTTTAATTTATTTTTTTTTTGGTTCCAATGTAAAAATCGGTTGGGTTTTTTGTAACCCAAAATTTAAAATATGCTTATTTACTAGGCAAAAATTTAGATTTAAGATATTTAAATTTTAAAAAATTTTGGAAATTTTTTTAATTAAGAAAATATATTTTATAATGTTGTGCTGAATAAAAATGATGAATAACGAAGATAAAAGTTGACACATATATGGATAAATATTGTTTTCATTGTGGTAGTTGTCATGATTGACAACCACTATAAGTTTTTCCTTCTTCAATACAGAAAATTATATTGAATGGTTTCATATAGCAAGTGTTTTGTATGGTTATATTCACTGATCACTAGTAATTGCATTTACATTATTGTGTTTGCAATTACCACATCAAATATTAATGCAAGATGTTGAAAGCTTTTAAATAATAGCAAGTCATAATTTCTTTTTGGTCCCTCATGCAATATTTTCGCTAGCTAGCTGTAAAATAAGTGTATCCGATCTTAGAGTATAAGATCTTTTTTACTCTAATTAATCATTAGTCAAAACTTTTGGCTGAAATGGTTCTTACACATGGTTGTAGGAAGGTCTCGTATTTATTTGTGCTATGTCCAAAACAATGTGTGATTTTAGGGTTTGCATGAAACTAAAATTTTCTACTTATATAAGTGGATGGATTTCTTGTTATATATAAGTGTGTGAATTTTAATTTGAAATTATAATTAGTACTATGAGACATTTTTGAACAATATAATATGTATGTGATTATGTATTTATAACATTAATTTCATATGTCAAATCATTACATTAAACATTATTGCCAACCATCCCAAGGGTAGAGCTGACAAAAATCAGGTCCAAGTAATTTTAGGTTAAGACAAATCGAACATAGGACGAAAACTTAATGTCCATTACCCAATGTTTTGCGTATTTTTCGCGTTAGGCAAATCAGACAAGCATAAATTTGGGTCTAAATCAGGTCTGGCCGATAGAAATTTGAAATAAATTCTATTTGAATTTTCAGTCAAATTGATCAATGCCAAAGTTCGGACGAAAATCCTTTGATTGTCCCCAATTTTTTCTGGATTGGGCAAATCCGAATTATCGTGTTGAACAGATTTTTGTCAGTCCTACTCCGGGGAATGCACTTCCAAATTTGGCATGCCATGAAAATTTGCCTCTATATTTAGAAATAAATCCACAGGAAAATTCTAAAGAAGGTTTGAAGAAGGCCTTAAATTTGAGTCATTTGACTCTACTCTTTTCCTATTGAAAATTAAAAATGCTATATATGCAAGTTTACCCTTTAGTTTCCTCATGGGCAATTGCCAATTATTCATTCTTGCAAAAGTAGGGCACAACTACATCCACCATAATTGGTACCAATTCAAGGTGTCCCAATTCTCAACCATCAACTAGAGTACTCTTTTATTTGTGCTTTGTGTATGTATGTCATTAAATGTAGTTTGTTGGATTGTGTTGTCTACTTTACTATATCAACTTAATAGTAGGTGATAGATGTGTGCACATGTTTCTGAAACTGTTACATTATATATTTTCAATCATATACTGTAAAGTAATTTATTATATGTTATATGTTATGTTGAAGACTAATATAATGTGACACCAACCTTCCAGAATTTTAGATATTTATTTAATATTAGAGAGAGTACGTGTTTGGTTGTTTGTATTATCTTTCATCAATATATCATTCATATTTAATTTGATCATTTAATTCAATCTCTCATAAATTGTGTTTTCTATGTGTTTTAATTAATCCATGCATAATCTCAAAACTACAATTGTAATTAAGGGACAATATTATAGATCATAAAAAATTAACTAATGGTAAATATTAACAATAAATGGAACATTTCTAATCCATTTGTGAAATTAAAAGCAAACACTAGCCATTTGAACCTTGAGTTAACGTATAGTACATGTGTTGAATATTTGATTGATATTTTTTTTTCAAAGCAATAAGTTTTTCAAATTGACAAAAAATTTATATTTGACTATGATTAACAAATGAAAAAGGATTTTATGTATGATCTATCATTTCACACTCAAAATTAACAATTATCTTCCCAAAGGAGAATTTCCCCAAAATTTTATATCCACCCACAACATTAATAATGTAATATTGGATAGTTTTTTAGGAAAGTTTTTTTTTTCGGGAGACTTTTCCTAACAGATCTTTGGGAAACTGTTTAACGAACTTGAACGTGAGATAATGGATCACACACACAAACTTTTCCATTTATTTATAATAACCAAATATGAGAAAATTTATCCAAAGATTCTCCAGGAAAAATTTCCCTTAACCCCCCTTCCCCCACCCCGGGAGATTTTCCCTCGAAAAATGTAAGAAATGGTGGGCTCACCATAAAAAAAATTTCAAGGTCAACTTATATCCAAACATGGGGAAAATAAGTCAACCCGGGAAAATTGACCATTTCCCCGGGGTTATTTACCCATACCTAACACCACTTACAAAAACTTCCTGAAAAACTAACACACATAAATAGTTGATAGTCCAAAGTTATGCATATAATTACATTCACAATAATTAACTGTTCAAAAGATACTATGTCATACCATATCATACCACACCATACGGACCATACCATACCATAAGAACCATATCATACCATACTAGTTTGATTTGCTAAATGCTAACAACGCCAATGTTACCGCCACCATCAAATACTTTCTTTTAATACACAAATCGAGGTATGGAGGGGTCAAATATAACAGCCTTACCTTTAAATTGTGTAATTTAGATAGATTGATTCTAATTGATTCAAAATTTAGAAATCATTCACTCTATACCTACTACTCCATGAAATAGTACGTAGCAGAGAACATTTAACGAGTCATTTTACTTAAGTTCATTATAACTAAAGTTGAAAAAATAAGTCGTTTTACTTAAGTTCATTACAACCAAAGCTGAAAAAATAAAACATTTTTGAACTATCCAGATCATGTACATAACACTCATACCAACACCACCTTACATGTGAAAACTTCATCAGCTAAACTAACACAAATAGATGATAGCCAAAGTTATGAACACAATTACATATCCACAACTTAATTACTTAATCAAAATACACCATTCCATCCCTTACTACTTATTTCATTTGCTAATGATCCTGATGTTCCCTTGTGAAACCATCTCAACCAAAAGCTTAAGTTAATAGTTGAAAATTCAATAATAATTTTATATTCTAATACACCTCTTCACGCGAATGCTGCAAAGGCCCTCTTTACCTTGCGCAAATGAGTATGGGGCTCCGAAGATTCAAACCTAAGACTTATTGTTCATTAATCTGGCTCTGATACCATGTGGAACCATCTCAACCAAAAGCTTAAGCTAATGGTTGAAAGCCCAATAAATAGTTTTATACTCTAACATCCCCGCCAACATCAAAACATACCATACCAAGCTAATAATGCAATTCCATACCACATACAACTCTAATAAATCCTCTTTTTTTTTTTACTTTTTCACTCTAAAGAGGAGGCATAAGGGCTAAGGCTAAGAAAATTTAATACCCACTACTACTAACACACACAAATAGCTGATAATCCAAAGTTATGCACATAATTACATATCCACAACTTAACTACTTATTAAAACATACCATACTATACCATACCATACCATATACTACTTATTCGATTTGCTAACAATCCCAATATTCCCCGCCAACATCAAATACTTATCCTTCCTTGTAAAATCCGTGCATTTATACCCCAAAGCCTTCCCAATCTCCGCCTGAACACGATTCGCAACATCAAATTTCGACACCCCGCCACTTTTACATGTCCACTCCTTGGGCAACTTGTCAAGGAACTTGACATGGTAGTACGGCCATGGGTTCATCATGAAGAAGAAGGGGTCCAACGCTTTGATCCCACTCGCAGTTGTGCCATAAAACATGCTCACCGTGGCATGCAATGCCACGGGAATGATTTCCTCGCTTATCTCAGCGAAAAGCGGGCTGAAACGTAGCAAGTAGGGCTCCCTGCATGTAGTCCCCTCGGGGCAAACCACGACGTTGGTACCTGTAAGAGTATAAAATGATCATTGGATCTTCTAACTATTAGGTTAAGTCAGATGTATTTGATAGAGAAAATATGAGGGTAAATTAGGGTTTCCAAATACACAGTGATCTTGTATCCTACACAATGATCCTATGTAGGATAAAGGATCATTGTATATTTGGAAACCCTAATATACCCTCAAGTTTTCTACCAGTCTCAAGTTAATTGTATATTTGGAAACCCTAATAGAGAAACACAAGGTTACATTAGGCTTTTCAAATACACAATGATCATGTATCCTACACAATGATCCTGTGTAGGATATAGGATCATTTTATATTTGGAAACCCTAACATACCCTATGTTTTCTGCCAATTGTATATTTGGAAACCCTGATAGAGAAACACGAGGTTACATTAGGGTTTCCAAATATACAATGAACCTGGATCCTATAGTCATTGTATAGGATACAGGATATCATTGTGTAGGATATAGGATAATTGTATATTTGAAAACCCTAATGTACCCTCATACTTTCTATCAATCTATTCAGGTTCAAGCAACTCCCGTGTATATTTACGCAAGTTGAGGATAGCAGCCTTTGCAGCACACACACATCACGGCCAGAGAACATTTGCATGAGAGTCATGAATTAATTATTGGACCTTCAACTATCAGTTAAAGTTTTCTGTTGAGATGGTTTCACATACAGTACCTTTACGTAGGATCTTGTCCATGATTTCGGCATCCTTAACCCTATCCCTTGTCAGGGTTACAGTCTTGATGGGGGATAAGATCTCGGTGAGCTTACTTATGGAGTAAGTTAGCGCCGTCACCTGCATTTTGCAGACATACGAGATGTAGAGGGGATCGATTACAGTCCGATGATTCGACACAAACACACACCCTTGGGACCTTCCAACGCCACGGTCGTGTTTGGGAGGGTGGTTTGTGGAAAGGTGACTTATCCCTATGAAGGCTAATATTGGGGTGGAAATGTTGAAGGGTAATAAAATTCCTATGGTGATTCTTAGGATGCTAAGGAGGATGGAGAAGGGTAGCCACATGAACATGGTGAAGGTGGATAAGGGGGTGGGATTGAATGCTAGCCGTCCATCGTGGAAGATCAAGGGCTTAGGGTAGGCTTCTTTGGGGAGAGTGTGCCATTTCTTCCTGTCAACCTCACTTACCAAGTAGATGTCCTGTACAATAGAGGTGCAAAATTAAAACCATAGATGATCATAGTTAGTTTGGGCCAAAAATGTGTTGGTACATATAGAAAAAAAATCTATCGTAGTTGAATTTTTTTTTTATTTGACTAAAGTAAATTTTATCCATTAAAAAGATATATATATATCAATAAGTATGATTAAGTGTTGAACCAAGTTATATTAATCAAAATATTTTAATTTTAACTTTTTAAGGTTTAGGGTTTAGGGGTTATAATGGTTATAATAGTTCAAAAAAAACAATTATGTTAGAATTTTCTTTATAATATTAAATTTTATAAAAATTTTGTAGCATAATGAATAGCATTACTTGTTACAAAGATATAGTTTAATCAATATACATTGATTTTGGTGCATATATATATATATATATTGATTTTGACTTTTGAAAGGTAAAGAATACTTTTTACTACTTTGGTTGAAAATAAATTCAAGTCTGGTAGAATTTTCCTGATAAATAATATCAAAATATAGCACTAGAGTTTTATAAGATTGAGAACTTAGACGAGAGGCTATATTATAAGATTGGTTAGCAAAATTAAAAAATTCTCTTTAATTAATTATTTTTCTATCATATCCTATCTTCTTTATTGAATTTACCGATCCGAGATTTCAAAATATTAATTTAGGTAAGTCTCATATTCTTCATTGTCAACATGTGAATCTCATGAAATTCTTATTGCATATTGTTATAAGATAAGATATAAATACTTACATCAAATAAGACACTACTGTCGGTTTTATTTAGTACTATAGAATTGTATATAGGATGTATGTCTAAATGAATTATTTCATCTACTATTCATAGACAAATATATTGAAAATCGGGGCAATTAGAAATATTGGGGCAAAAAATTGTACAAACACGTGTGTGGCTATATAACATACTGTTGGTGATCAGTAACTCTTGAATAGTTTTTTGAACTCAAATCAAGGCTAATGGGCCACTCAAATAGTCAAATATATGGATACCAACAATTTTGTTGACTCAATTAATTTTCAAAATGCATTTATTTGTTTTCCTTTCGAAACAAAGGAGGAGAAACCAAAAACAGAATGTTCTTCTGGAGTTTTCTTTTTTATGTATAGATACTCATAATAATACAACATACATACAGAGTATATATTATATATATGTTGCTTTCAATAAACAATGATAAATCAAAAGGTCAATAAATTGAAGTCATTGAGTTAGATAATACCCTAATAAATGTGAAACACAACCAGATAGATGTGATGTTATATATATATATATATATATATATATATATATATATATATATATATATATACTACTACTACTACTACTACTACTAAAAATATGTGTATTACCCACTATTTTTTTTCCAACCAATTTAAAATAGTTAGAAAAACCAATCATTTTAGCAACCATTTGATATTCCAACTATTTTTTAAAAATTTAGTGAGAAAAATGGTTGGAAATTCCAACCATTTTTGCTAAAATGGTTGGAAAATTTTCCTACCATCATTTTTCCTACTATTTGAAGATGGTTGGAAAAATGGTTAGTAATCCAACCATTTTTCCAACCAATTTCAAATAGTATGAAAAATGATGGTAGGAAAATTTTTCAACCAATTTTAACAAAATTGGTTGGAATTTCCAACCATTTTTCCCACTAAATATTTTGAAAAATAGTTGGAATATCAAATGGCTGTTAAAAGGGTTGGTTTTTCCAACCGTTTTAAATTAGTTGGAAAAAATGATTGGTAATACACATATTTTTAGTAGTGATATAACACATCAATTGTGCGTAACACCTTGGTGAATATGTACATGAGTATTGCTGGATATCAATGAGACATGAAGCATTATGCAAGGGCCGGGGAACATCAATAATTCTTGATGTTAACGTACATTCTTGATGTTCGAAAATAATATTTGATATCCTCTCATGCTCACATATTTACCGAAGTATCATACTCATATGATATATATATATATATATATATATATATATATATATATATATATATATATATATATGAAAAAATTTACATTGGTTGTCAACTTTTATCTATACATGTGAAAACAATGAAAACCATTATATTTTCTTAATATAACGACCACTATAATAAAAACAATATTTATCTATATATGTGTCAACTTTTATATTCATCATTCATCTTTTTATTTAATGCAACATTATAAAATATATTTTCTTAATTAAAAAGTTTCTTACGAAATTTTTTAAAATTTGAATATCTTAACTTTAAATTTTACCTAATAAACAAGCATATTTTGAAAAATATTTATTTAAATTTTTTAAAATAAACTAAAATTTTAAAAATATATTTTACAATTTATATTAAATAAAAAATAATGGCCAACACATATACAAGTAAGATTTATTTTATTTGCGGTGATTGACAACCATTATAAATACATCCATCTTGACAAAATATTAGCGTTTATGTTTTGTCATAGTCCAACATTAATCACTTTATAATTTAAAGTTTATGGTTGAGCCCAACTTTTTTGGAAACCATAAATCATGAGTAGCTAGAACAACAGAAACCAGTCATTCGATTCATGTGGCAATGGATAATGTATCCCTTCATAAATGAGGCATTGAAAGTATATCCATTCGGGGGAAGTTACTCACTTTTTGTCTTAAACCAAAACTATGATAAAATTATTTCACAATATATAAATCTTACGTAAGATACTATCATATTATGATAAGTTATGTAAAATTATTTCACATATTTAGTAATCATCAACTAAAGTTTTTTGTTAAAGAAATATTATTTATAAGATATACTACCTCCGTGTTATTATATTTGTCCATTTACCTAATTTGATAATTGAAATGAAAAGTTTGTAATTTACCCAAAATACCCCTACTTTAATTAAAGATAATAGTTATTGGAATTGTAAAATGTAAAAATGAATTTATTAATTGGGGATAGAAAAGTAATTCTAATTGTTATAGAACAAATATTTTGGAACAAAAAAGTTAGATAAACTGATAAATATTTTGGGATGGGGGTAGTAATAACTTTTTTTTAAAAAGGTAAGTGAGAGAGGTGTTCGGAATTTTCTTCTTACAATAAATCTTCCCACCCTATCTTCGTACAAAATATTATTAAATTCTCTGTCGTTGATCTGTTTCCATGTTTCAGCTTCTGGTACGTTATAAGATAATAACTTAGTGCTTCGTATCTTAGTAGTTTTTGGTTGTAGTCCTTTGATCTTTAACTTTTTATGACAATTGTTTTTGCTGTTTTTGTAATGTTATGTTTGTTGCATTCTGCAAACTTTTCAGCCTTTTTGATGTATAATAATGGAAAAAAATAATAACTTAGTAAGATTGTGTAGGAGTTTTTGTCAACAAAAAGTGGTAGAAATTAAAGAGTGATAGTTGGAGAAGTGAATTTACCTTGCAATAATTAAAAGGGTAAATTTGGAAAGACTTGAGAGTGCTAGCAATCCCAACAACTTGAGAGAAAACACCTGAAAACACATCCTTGAGACCATTATCTTTTCCTCCATTATTAATAGCTTTATACTCATCTTCCAAAACCCCCAAATAATACCCACTAAAAACCCTAATTTCCCTCCCAACAATATCCTCCACTCCCAAGTAATGCTTAAGAAAACCCTCCACCATAACCCTAGGCAAGTTTGTAACCCCCACTTTCCTCCCAAACCTCTTAACCACTTGAAACCCTTCATACCCAACATCCTCCAAGAAAAACTTAGGCAAAACACTTGTCCCAATCCTAAAAGTGTCCCTTTTGATCCCAAAAAAGCATATGAAAACCATCATTTTTAGCCCTACTTCTTCCCCTACCATGCATATTAGTGGGTACAAAAGGAGCAAGATTAGGGCTCTTAGAAGCCCTAGTTTACCCCCTTCAAAAGCCACCAACATGAAGTAAGGAAAGAAGGAAGTGGATTTCAATAGAGTTTCTTCCACACTAAACACTAGGGTTAGGTTTTGGAGAACCTCATCTACCACCTTGGTTAGGAATGCATAGTTGTGATATTTTTGGGTCATTTTTTGGGTGTTAGGGCTATTTACCTCAACTTTCAACCCTCTAAAATGAGTGCCCTTTTTGTCATTAGAAGCTAGAGGGGAAGAAAATAAGTGGGGATTTTCCATTTTTTTGGGTTTGGGTGTTGTGATAATGAGAATAGCAAGCATGTCTTGCCTTATATATATATATATGCTCATATATATACAACTTGCAGAAAAGACTCCCAAATGAGTTTATGTTCTAGGTGGCCTTCTATCAATTTTAGCCTTGATTTTCCCAAAAAAAAAAAATAAGAAGAAAATTTGAGCCTTAATTGCACTAACAATTTCTAACCACTAATATAAAGCTACTATTGTTGATTTGACCCTAGGTTGTTAATTATCTTTCTAACATTTACTCCTCGTTCTTTTTTTACGTCATTTACAGTTTTTAGTCACAATTTTTAATTATTTTTATTAAAAAAAATAATATTATATATTTTTAGTATTTTTTTAATTATAAATTTAATGACATCAATTTTGTATGTTGAATCACTATATAAATTAAGATATAATTAATGGTCAAAGTTTGTAATATAATTTCCTAAACGACAGATAAATAAAATATACCGCTTTTATTAATTGACATTGTACAAATACTAAGGCAAATTTAGAAGCTAAATCTATTTGATTGTTATGGCTAATTAACCCCCCCCCCCCCCATTTATAATTCTTTTAAGGATTATTGGATGATAATACACTGAATTTTAGGGATATTGGACAATAATGCACTGAATTTTTTTTTGGACTCTAATACACTGAACTTTGAGGATATTTGACAATAATACACTCAGACCAGTTCAGCTTGTGATTGACGTGGTGGTTGCCCTACTTTGATGTGTCGTTTTTCTATTTTTCCAGAAAAAATTTTTCCCGTGGAAGAAAGCACACACAAGCAGGATGACTAATATTTTTTTGGAAAAAAATTAGAAAAACGACACCTCAAAGTAGGACAGCCACCGCGTCAATCACCGGCTGAATAAGTATGAGTGCATTATTGTTCAATATCCTCAAAGTTCAGTGTATTAGAGTCCAAAAAAATGTTCAGTACTTTATTGTCCAATACCCCTAAAGTTCAGTTTATTATCGTCCAACAATCCTTCTTTTAAAGAAAAACTTAACCTTTTTTTTTGTATTGAGCTAACTTTGTTGATAAGAAAACGAACTAATTTTTTTTTAATGAATTGAAATCATATTATATAAAAGAAAATAATTAATGAAGACAATAGATAGTCAAAGACTCAAATTGACCTATATATCTTAATTGCTCATGTAACATTATATGGCTAAAGAAAATAAATTCTGTTTGACGAGTAAAATTTATGAGAGAATTTGTTGCCAACTTCCAAGAAATTACTAGATGAATTGCATTGCTCTAACAACTAACTACTCTCTTCTTTTCATTATGAGAGTGTAGGTAGTAGTAGTACCAAATTAGAGTACTCCTATTTATATTATGTGTATACCATTGAAATTGTGACAAGGGACAAGAAACACTATTAATAAATATAAATTGTTCAATCAGATATAATAAGCAAAATAAATCTTATTCATACTTGTATCAAGTTTCACTTTCTATATCATTAACTTTTTTCATTAAACACAAAATTATAAACTATATTTTTCTAATTATAACTTATTTATAAAATTTTAAAATTTTAAAACTTTCTAAGATACATTTATTTAATGTGAAATTAAAATAATAGTAAAATCACTTATATACTCCCTCTGTTCCATATTAATTGTCATAATTTTGATTTTCACGGTCTATAATGTCATTCTTTGATTGATAATTTCTTACATAATAGGTTACTAACAATTGCAGTATTATACTTCTGTAATAGTATTTTTCGTTATGAATCTAATAGTACTAATTTTATATAGCAACTCATTGTATATATTGAGAAATTTATGGTCAAAAATTTTGAAATTTGACTGCATAATTTTAAAAAATGACAATTAATATATAACGGGTAGAGTAGTATAGTAATTAAAGTCACTTATCTACCCTAGTAATTAGATTCACTTTACCCCAATGGAAAGCCTAGAATTCAGGGGGTAATAGTAGTTTAACTTAAGTGCATGTTGTGGGACACAAAGTAAAAATGTGAGAAAGGTCAATGCAAATTCTAGCATTTATTTATTATTATTATTATTATTTTGATGGGCTGAAAATGTGTACTACTACTAGTACTTGTATGAATTGAGACCGTGTTCTATACTGCGGTATTTTGCGGTGAGGTGTGGTGGAATTGTGGTAGGGTGTGGTGGAATTGTGGTAGGTTATTGGTATGTGGGGTAGGTGAGGAGAGAGAATGTAAAATGTAGAGGAGAAAAGTGAGGAAAGAGAAAATTGAAGAGAAAAAAAAGTAATGATTTGCGGTGAAATGTGGTGGATTATGGCAAACTGTGGTACCGTGTGGCACCACAGTTTGCCAACCGCAGTATAGAACACGACCTCATGAATTGAATTGATCTTGGGATTTGCTTCAATAGGTGTATGTGGATGTGTAGAAATAAACCAAGTTTAGGCGGTGACATTCAGCATTTACTATACTGCCTTAGCTTATTACAACATGCATATCCACTTCTTTTTCGATTGTTTAGATTTTACAACATGCATATCCCTATCAACCAAATCTTTTTTTTTAGTTTTACATTTATAAATGAGACTATCTTTTTATTATAATTAAAAGTTATTAAAAGGTTAAAGGTTTGCGTTAAAGATACTAAGAAGCTACACGAAAATAGTGAAGCGGGAGAAATTATCAAAAAGGTATGTAAACAGAGCAGGAAATACAACCACAAAGATATAAGTAAGTAGTCAGTAGGTCATCACGATAATAAAACCTACAACAAAATCGACTAATCAAAAGTAGATCAAATATTAAGCGTTCTTTTTTTTGTTCCTCTTGAAATGTTCCATGGTTGTATCTTAATCTCTAATAATTCGCAAACCACCATGATTACCAACAACTACAACCTTATGAGTAATCACATATTTAGTTGTTCGAGTTGTATGCATAACCATTCTCCATTTAAATTGCAACAGGTACTTCGCCCTTCACTTTCTTTTGCCATGTGCTTTGGAACCATACGTGCAACAGAGATTCTTCGAGAAATTACTGTAATTATAATTTATTACTCCCTCCGTTCCATATTAATTGTTCTGACATTTCATTAATTTTTCAATATATATAATATTCTAATATACGAAAGTACCATCATTAAATTCATAACAAAAGGTATCATCATAAGAATAGTTTTGTAATTTTTTGATAAAATGTACTATAAAAAAGTTTTAGTTAAAGACGACATTTTGGACAATTAATATGGAACGGAGGGAGACGAGGGAGTAATCATCTAAATTTATCCAAAAGTAAACATTTTTTTCTGAATGGAATGGGTGTGTCACTTTCTCCGCAACGCATGGAAGTCTTGAGGAAAAAATGTCGCCAAGTCCCTATTAATGTGAATATTAGTTTTTTTAAAAAAGAAACTAGCTGAAAAAAAAAACAGATAAAAATAGCTCGATAGGCTGCATATCAAATTATCAATCTATCAACTATTAAATATTATATTGTATGAGACGCAATTATTGTACGTTGGAATTAAATTGACTAATTTCCAACACTCTACACTTGTATGCCTATTAAAATGGACCCCCCCCCCCCAAAAAAAATAAATTATTATTGTTATTATAATAATAATAAAAAGGAATAGACATTTGGCAGTAATAAAAACAATGTACGTAATGCATTTGTAGCCATAGTGACACCTTATTTTACATCATACGTACACAAAATAGTGAAATACTCTTGGTTTTTTGACAACAAAATACCTTTTTTATAAATAAATAATGGATTTTATGATAAAATAGACAATTAATAATAATATCCAGAACTAGGAAGGGGCAGAACTAGTACCAAAATTTTGAGTCCAGATTAAATTTGAGTCAATCAATGTCAATATTCAGACAAAGAAATGATGTCCCAGTTTAGTTTTTCGAGTCGATAATTCGAAAGAACTAGATTTGGGTGAAAGTCGTGTTTGAAAAATAGAATAAAAAGAGGTATCATGTCAGAATATTCGGTCAAATCGATTAGTATTAAAATTTGGACAAAAAATCTGTAAACAAACTTGATTTTTGGGTTCAGACAAATTCGAACATTCGGATAAAAGAATAATCAAATTTTCCAAGCTCATTTTGGCTCATATTATATATGTTTCATCCTTGCAAGAAAAACTTTAGAGAAAGCAAATTAATTTCAGTGGCATCCACCATCATTCACCATATATATTTATCATGATAAGTGTATTTTTTTATGTTTTCTAAACTACTTCTTTTTGAACTATTTTAACCTTATTTTAGGCTTTGAACAATTCAAAAATAAATAAATAACAAGTCACAGACAGAAAATGGATCTATTGCAAACTATTTACATAGAAATAAAAAAAAATCTCCACAAAAACAAAATCAACCACTTTTTTTTACGAAAATTGACATGACAACCAATATATAATACACATTTTTTGTTAACCAGTAATTTCTCTTATTTTGATTCATTTTGGTCACAATCTCGTATGAATTATGTGTCAACCATAAATCTTAATTATCTGAATCAAAACAACAATTAATCACGTAATCGCATTCATGCATGCAAATGATTTGAAGTATACCTGCATGTAGGGTTTCTCTGTCAGAAATTGAACCTTTAGATCTTTTGCATAATATTGTAAATAATGCAAAAAAGTAATTTTAAATTTAGTTTAGTATGAGAATATCACGAGAAAAAAATGAGTTGGCAGGTTGTGTTGGGTGAAATTCCACATGGAAAGACACAAGGAATTGCCACGTTTCTTGTATGTCTTGTGTTATTTATACAGTTGTACCTTAGTAGCCTACGTACGCAACAGACCTTTTAATTTAGATTTCTCAAATAGATTTTATTCTTGTAAGATCATGTCACGCGGTATTAAAAACAAATATTACAGTAGTTGCCTCTGCAGAGACAACTGTTAGACTATAAAACCATTCTTAGGGTTTAAACTATCAGTTTAAGTTTTTGGTTGAGATAGTTTCATACGATATCAGAGTTAGACCTGAGTAAAAGGTCTCAGGTTCGAATCTCATCACCCCTCATATTCATTTGCGCAAGGTAAAAGGAGTCTTGTTATCTCGAATGAGAGATTGTGAGTTGAGAGTTTGAGGTATTGTATTGTAATCTCCATTGTTGATCGTATTATATCATGTGATAGTGATCGAGTTGTACTCCTCCTTTTTCTCATAGTAGATTATTTTCTGATTATCGCCGTCCAGGGGCTTTTTTCCGAATTCTTCGGTTTCCCACATACATCCAATGTTCCTTTTATCGCTTATTTTTCGTCCTTGAAGTTTGTCGTAATCTCCGTCATCTCGTTTTGCTTCCGCTATAATCTTGCAGTTATTTTCCCTGAAATCCCTCATAAGTGGTATTCAGAGCGTAACAAAATATGATTAGATGTTTATTTATGGTGCGTTTAATAGTTTTTCCGGGAAGATTTCTCAAGAAAACTTTTTCGGGAAAAATTTTCCCTAACACCCCCGAAAAACATTTATTGAACTTGTAAATGAAATAGTGGGTCCCACATTAAAATTTTTCCATCTATAAGGAAGAATCAAACATTCAACTTTAAAAAATTGACTAAATTTTCTTAAATTTCTCAACTAAACGCTCCCTTAAATAAAGATAGCGTTTTTCTGTAAATTAAAGTTCATGATAAAACTCATTTTTATAGGCTTATAAAAAAAACCTTTCAAAAAACCTCTTTGAAAATCAACAATAGTGTAACTTGTGGCTAGTTCAAATTTCAGAAGCAACATTTAGGCCATGTTCTTTTCTCACAAAGTAAACTCTGCACTCACAAAATTTCACCTGAATTTACCACAACCCACCACATTTTACCGCAAATCATTATTTTTCTCTCTCCTCACTTTTCTCCTCTACTTTTAACATTCTCTCTCCTCACCTACCCCACATACCAATAACCTACCACAATTCCACCACACCCCACCACAATTTCACCATACCTCACCACACCATTCCGCAAAATACCGCAGAAAAGAACAGGGTTAGTTAGGCTAAAGTTGGGTGAGGTTGTACTTGTACACTCAGGAAAAAAAAAAAGAAAAGAAAAATAGTTAATGTGCCGCTACATAGAGAGCCCAGGTCATTCAATTGTAACATTATGTTGGGCTAACTGAATGTGGCCACGGACAACTAAATAGATGGGCTTGTTTCTGTCCATTATCATTTTTCTTTTTTATATATATATCTATATATATATATATATATATTCTTCTTTTTGGTTTTCAAGATTTTTTTTTGGAAATGTTTCCTTGGATTAGTACTCCGTAAGAATTAATTTTGATCTTCATGAGCCTTAGCTTATGAGATGAAAACTGTCTATATCTGAATTCTTCAAACCGCACACAATCTTAAAAGCTTGTTGTTTATATATATATATATGTGTGTGTGTGTGTGTGTTTGTATTATTCATATCATTTTTAAGAAAATAAATAAATAAATAAAAAGACTACAAGATTGCACATTCTCCCTCTCGCAAACAAATATGAAGGTTGTCGAGATTCAAGGATAAAATTTCTTATTCAGTTTGACTCGATTACCATATAAATCATTCTAATAAAAAAAGTTTATGTTGATGATTGAAGGTCACGTTTAGTGTTACTTTTCTGCTTTAATTATTTATATATTGTGGTTGTATTGTTTGTATTGTTTGTTTTGTTTCCATTTTTTTCCCTGGTTTTGTTTTGTTCACTTCAATCCTCTAAATGTGTCATTTTCTTCAATTTGCATTCGTATTTTTCCTTTCCTAAATGGTTCATGAGTATATATTTGGGCATTAGTTTTGATGGGGCTAAATGCAATCGTGGAGTTGTGGGGGCTTTGTGATCATTCATGATTGGAGCGGCCGTTGTATCTCCTGCCAATCTTTCAATATAGCGAAGGCTTATGTTCTCGTTGCTGAAGCGACTGCTCTGAAAAATGGTCTTAAAGAGGCGCGCTTCCAAGAGGTGTTTCTAAGATCATTGTTGAAGGTGATAATAGGATTGTTATTGATGTGGTCCACGGGAGCTGTGAAATGCATGGTCCATTAAAAAACTTGTTGAAGATATCAGGACCTTGTTGCTCGAGTTGCTTTCTCGACTACTAATCATATTTTTAGGGAGACCAATAGAACGGCTGATTGATTAGCTCAAGCTTAGTCATGCAAATTTGGTTTGTTGGAACGTAGATTTAGAATAAGAGTTATCATATATTTTGCTAGAAAATAGGTTATAGACAAGACTCTTGAGAGAAGGGATTCCAAACTTCTTATATTTATCATTTAAAAAATATATATATATTTGGGCATTAGTTATCCAAGAAAAAAAAAAAGAGAGACAAACTAATGCAATTTTGTTGTGTGATTGCGTCTTAAATTAGGCAGATTATTTTTGTTTGTAAATCAAATTAATGTCATAATCATGTTGTGCAACCATAGACGGACCTGGGGCATTGCTGACGGTGGCCACGACCACCGTTAACTCAGAAAAAATAAAATAATTGAGTATAATTTAGAATAAAAATTACCGATTTTATGTTTATTATATAAAATAACAATGTATTGGTCACTCTTAATTTGAAGGTCAAGATCCGCCACTGTGTGCAACAAAGCATCTTAGCTTGATGAGTATCAAAAAAGGGAAATTAATTGTGATAGCAAATAGATTGTCGAAATCAAGTTGTGCAACTGGTTTGAAGCGGACAGTTGGAAAGAATGAAGGCATACAAATATCACGCAACAACATAAATAATTAAGTTGCCTTTCATTTTCAATGCTTAATATTTTTTTTTTTTGTGAATTATAATGGGGTTCAATTCTTTCTTTATATATATGAAAAAGAAAGTCTTGAAAATTACTATACATAAAATAAAATCTAATGTCATCAAATTAAAAATTAGAATAAGATCTAAAACATTTAAATAAATATTTGTCTTTAAATATATTCAAATATGCTTGATTTAGAAAGTCTAATTTGCTCAATTTACAGCAAGGCAATAATTATACCCGTTGTTGTTCTAGTGTGTAGTTATATAAAGGCCCTGTTTGGCAATCAACTAGAATTTGTGTGAAATTTAGAATGGCATTGTTACAGAACATGCAATGATACTTTTTCGACAATTGTTTGACTTTAACTGTTTGAGTTAGCTGTTTGCAGGAAAAATGTTTGGTAAATTAGTTTTTTTGTGAAAAACTACCTCAAAAAGTTTCATCAAAGGCTTTTTGAAAACTAGTTTTTTGGGTCCAAAAAGCTAATATAAAAAGCTACTTATCAAACACCTCAAGTAGTTTTTTAACCTTGGTCAAAAAGTTAAAAGTTATCCAAAAAGCTGAAAGCTACCCAAAAAGTTGGGTAGCCAAACACCCCCCAAAGTTTGTCTCTTTTTACTATTTGTTACTTTGTTGTCCAGTTATTTTCTGTACATTTTTATTTGTTCAAAATTACGAACTTTATAGCCTATTATAACTTTAAATAATAAAAAAATATAAGGTGCATTCATCATTTTATTGTAGGATAATTGATTTTAGTGGTCTCTCTACTTTTAGTTTTTGTATGTCAGTAATCTTTATTTTTTTCTTGGCATTCTGGTGGTCCCAAATACATAACAATTGTATTTGGATGGGATGTCACCAAGTCAAGGGGTGGTGGCCTTGGGTAGAAATCTCTCATGGAGAAGAGAGAGAAGGGGAATTCTGACAGTCCGCGTCGAATTTTCACCGAGTCACCGTCGCTTGACTAGGGGGCATCCCACCAAAATATAATTGTACATTATGTTTTCAAGACCACCAGAATTTTTTTTTAAAAAAAAGTAAATACTACTAACATACAAAAAGTAAAATTGGATATCACCATAATTTAGTTTTCCTTATCGAATTCAATTATATGGTTGATTATTAATAGATTCTTAAAATATAATGTCTTAGCAACCTCCTCTTAATTAATATCATGTCTAAGCTTGGGGGGTGTATGCCCACCTCAAGATATCAAATCTTTTCTAGAGGGACATTTCCCTTATTCATGGAGGGATGAGTGCCTAATTGCCTATGACTCCTTTGTAGGACCTTTTATTTAAAGTAATGTACCTATTGAAATCAAGTAGCATTCCAAGCTCTACTTAGGCTCCGTTGTTCTATGCAGCTGGTTGATTGCGTTTCTACACCGCACCACAACTTTTTAATTTTTATCACAACCCACCACAATTTATCATTTTAAGTTTTATTTATCTTCTTATTAAAAGTTATACCAATCCGCTTACAATTATTTTCACCACAACCTTCCACATCCCACCACAACTTTCCACAACCCACCACATTTTTAAAATTTTCACCAGACCACACCGCAACCAACCGTAAAAATGAATGAGGCCTTAAATGATATTGGAGTAGGAAATTCACATTTTTTTATTAGGGTTTATATTTTGGGTGGTCACAATTTTCATAGTGAAAATTGTTGAGGTTTATTTTGAGCCTTAGGTTAGGTTGTGAGCCTAGTTTGATGTTGTACTACTTAGGGTTGGTAGTGGGTATTAGAACCGTCTTAATTAGGTAGGTCTAGATCCATTATTTTTGGATCTAATGGGGATATAAATAAAGTTAAATTAATAGTCTATTATATATTGGAGGATTATTTCTTTCAAATGTACGTAATGATAGTTATTATAAAGTGCATATCCCCTAACTTCAACATATGGATCTGCCACTGCGATAGGTTTAAGGCGGGTCTGTTGTCTAGGATCGCAAAAATATTGGCGAGTCTAGGTTCGGGTCCAGGCTTGGACCCACAAAACCGACCTGCAGAACCATGATTAGTGACGCACATGAATGGATTAACGAGATTTTCCACTGTCCCTGCTTACTATCCAATGAAACCACAACCAAGAAAATAAGCTTGGCAAAATCAGGGGAGAAAGAAGACCCTGTTGAGCTTGACTATAGTCCGACTTTGTGAAATGACTTGAGAGGTGTAGCATAAGTGGGAGCTTGAGCGTAAGTGAAATACCACTACTTTTAACGTTATTCTACTTACTTCGTGAGTCGGAGCCGGTACATCGCCCCTCTCTTTGGACCTAAGGCTCGCTTTGCGGGTCGATCCGGGCGGAGGACATTGTCATGTGGGGAGTTTGGCTCGGGCGACACATCTGTTAAAAGATAACGTAGGTATTCTAAGATGAGCTCAACGATAACAGAAATCTCGTGTGGAATAGAAGGGTAAAAGCTCGACTGATTTCAGTACGAATACAAACCGTGAAAGCATGGCCTAACGATCCTTTAGATCTTCAAACTTTGAAGCTAGAGGTGTCAGAAAAATTACCACATGGATAACTGGCTTGGGGCAGCCAAGCGTTCATATATAGTCATGTTGCTTTTTGATCCTTCGATGTCCGCTCTTCCTTTCACTGGGAAGCAGAAATTACCAAGTGTTGGATTGTTCACTCGACCACCATTGGGGAACGTCAGTTGGGATTAGGCAACCAATGGGGAACGTCAGTTGGGATTAGACCATCATGAGACAGGTTAGTTTTACCCTACTAATTACAATGTCACGATGGTAATTCAACCTAGTACTAGAGGAACCGTTGATTCGCACAATTGGTCATCACGCTTGGTTGAAAAGTCAGTGGCACAAAAAAGCTATCGTGTGTTGGATTATGACTGAACGCCTCTAAGTCAAAATCCGGGCCATAAGTGATGCATGCACCCATCGCCCGATTGCTGACCTACAGTAGGGGCTTTGGCCCCCAATGGCACATGTCGTAGGCTAAGCCAGCGCGGCGGATGCACCACGAGGGCCGCCTTGAAATACAAATCCTACCAAGCGGCAGGTCAAATCTTTTGCATACGACTTAAACACGCGACGGGGTATTGTAAGTGGCAGAATGGCCTTGCCGTCACGATCCACTGAGATTCAACCCTATGTCGCTTTAAAAAAAAATAAATTTGAAGGCTAAATTTGATCCTAACAAATTCTTTGTAAGGACACGTTTGGTTATAATTTTGTCTCATAATTGCACATTTTCAAATCAAATAGTCAAATCATGGCGACTTAGATTATGGCATTTGTTCAGCAAACTTAACATTTTAAATAGTGAATAATAGTTTATGCAGATGACAGCGGTTTAAGCAGTGGATAAAGTTTAAACAATGGATAGTGAATGGTTGTTCAAATGATAATTATATTCGATAAATTTAGTTGTTGAGTTAGCTGATAAATATGAATTGACATAAAAAATGTGGATAATTTCAAATGTTATTTTGGATCAAATATTATAAACGCTACGCTAAACATCAATTTTATTAACACTTTAAAAATGCCACTTAAAATGTAAAAATGTCACTTAAAACATTAGCTTGTCCAATACTAATATTTATGCAATTACAATTTTAAATGGTTCAAAACACTTGACTCGAATAATATTGTCCAAAAATAACTATATGAAATTTACTCGAATGGATAAGCTTTCCCAGAATTACCCAGTAGAAAAGACAAAAATACACATGAAGTTTGTGGTTTAGGGTTTTTCCACGTATATCCATTGGGTATATATGTTCACCTACAATTTATATGGACATTAATGTTATTTCCTGTAAACAACTGTGCACATTTATGTAGTATTTATATTTTGCAATTCATTCTATTCTTTTCTTTTCTTTTTTTTTTTTTTGATAAACAATTCATTCTGTTCTTATTTTACAGTTCACTCTATCTCTCTTGTGATTCTTAAATTTCGTCAAATTTCTAGGTATATGCTTCATTTCGTGGCCTCATATATAGTATTATAACCTTTAAAATATTTATATACAGGTATGTTTATAGCTGTTGTTTAGTACTCCCTCATTCCCATATTATATCTATCACTTTAACTAATTTTCTTTTTTCCCATAATATCTGTCACCTTACAATTCCTATAACATATACTAATTTATCAAATTAACCTTATTAAATACATATTTTTCTTCAATTTTTCTCTTTTATTCACCATTTTTCCTTATTATTCACCATTTATCTTTTTTATTCAATTTTCTCTCATTTTCAATAATGTAAATTAATGTAAATTGGAAGTTTTCTTGATTTTTTAAATTATGTCTTAAATGACAAATAATATAAGAATGATGGAGTATTCGATAATTTTTTTTGGCAAAGAAAAGCAGCGAGCTTTTATTACCATAAACCCAATCTTGGGAAATTAACTACAAAACCAGGATGTATAAAAATAACCACAACATCCCTAACCAAGTAATTTATCTATACTTTTCTTGTATCTGGATGATCTCTTAGCCGCCTCCAAAGCACAACCAATAATTTCTTGAAAAATCCTCCCTGCACATCTATTCACATCCGGAACTTGCCCTCGAGCTCTTAAAAAAATCCGAGCCTCCCAAATATGGTAAATCAAAGCATTAAACACAGCAGCAATAATATTCCTCCAAGCTTGAGAACCCTCACTACAAGAATGACTCACTTGCGCCACCAAAATGGCCACGGGAAGCAAGTTTTGGTGGACAGATTTTACATCAATGTTTGTAATTCATAGATCCAAAGTATGTTTGCCATGAAAGTAATTCTTTAGTGGCCAATTAAGAAAATTGTCTCTTGTTAACCATGGAATAAAAGTTAATCGTGGCTAGTTTGTGAATTTGGCCATGACAAAAACATTTTGTGGCCAGTAGTCGTGGCTAGTTTGTGAATTTGGCCATTATAAAAATATATTCTGGCCAATGGTCATGGCTAGTTTGTGAATTTGGCCATGATAAAAATATCTTGTGGCCAATAGTTATGGCTAGTTTGAAAATTTGGCCATTATAAAAATATATTGTGGCCAATAGTCATGGCTAGTTTGAAAATCTGGCCCTGTGTAACGCCCCAAAACCTTAATCACACAATTACCCAAACATTACGGCAATCACATGATTAGCGCAGCGGACAACGGCCTGAGGCGCTACCGCCGTCCCACTAAGGACAAGGCAAAACCAACCAACCCAGCACACCCACAATGACAACCAAAACCACAACTGAACCGCATTCACCAACACGTCCCCATACATAAAGGAGTATACAAAAGCCACAAATGCTTAACTTTAACAGTACATAAACACACATAGACCCACACGCTTATAGATCCTTATATATCTCCATACACCACTATCACTTGCTTTATAAGTAACCCTGTACGACGCAAAAGTCTACCTTTCACTTTAGGGAGTAAACTACTTCTGTACGTCCTTTCCCTTTTCTGTGGAGCTCGGACCACCTAAAACAAAACAGCAAAATAGCGCAAAAGTGAGTGGGGGAAACACTCAGTACACAAACCTCCAACATGTAAAACCGTTTTGAAAACGGTTTTTCATGCCGGCCTTTAAAACATTTCGAAAACGGGGAAGGGGCAAATAAAGCATGCTAAACCATGGAGTCTTTAACTTTAAAAATTCTATGCATATGTTGTGGGTAACTTTGAAAATATAACAATGATAAAACGTGGTATCCCTTACGATCGATGCCGAAGCACCTCACGCGCGCACGTCCAAACCGATCGGGAGTTTGGGTGATGACCGCTAGGCGATGACATCGCCAGTCGTGGTTACCCCAAGAGGAGCTCAGAACTAATGCTAGACTTCACTCTAGCTACTGTAGAATTAACTGTCGGGACCACTTATAAAACAATAAAATCATTAGAGTGTATCTATGCAATAAACTGTACTCGACTTTAAATAGATATAAGGGTTGGACAATTTGCGTACCTTGAAAATACTGTGAACTTGGTGACGATCTGGCTCGAGGAATGGCGTGAGGCGGTGCGAAACTTTGAGCTAAGACGATAAAGATTAATAATTAGTGGAATGGCTATGAACAATTAGGGCCGTAACGTCCCATAGAACAAGACTTGGAATAAACATGTGAAATAATTTTCAGGTTTTTGCGGTACGAGTGTTTTGGCCATAAATCGGCCTAGGGAGCTCGGTTTTTGATGAACAAACACTTTTCGGAAAAGGAAAAATATAATCTATAAGTTTGTCAACTGGACCAGATGCTAAAAAAGATGGGAAGAGCTCGAAAAAGGCTCCGGACAGAAACAGTGAAAACCGAAATATTTTCTTTGTGCGGTTTTGAAGTTTAGACCAAAATCGATAAAATTTACGTAATTGCTCTAAAATCATAGGGCTTTCAAGGAAAGTAGAATACTTGTAAACTATGTACTCTTATTCTATCAAAGAGGCTTTAAAAATTTGAGAGCGATACTGTAATACCCCGCCCTAAATCATACGTATTACAGTAGTTAATTTATTTTAATTAGTTATAATTTGTTAATTAAATACTTTGTACCTTGTGGTTAGCTAATGGTGACAGGTCTTGGAGGAATGGCGAAGCGGCAAATTTTACCAATCAAAATTCTTAATCGAATTTTGTTACAGTATATTTTGGACCTTATAATATAATTATTGTAGGTTCTATGACTTTATTTTAAAGTCGGGTTAAGTACTGTTTCGATTTTTACGGCCAAACGGTTTAAATTTAATTTACCGATTTTACCGTCTTTTTAACCCGCATAAATTAAATACATTTTATAGCTATCATCTACTACCAATTTTATGTCTCTTTAATTAAGTTATTAGTATTATAATTGGAGTAATGATATTATTATTTTAGTGTTATTAGTTAAGTTAATTGGGAGGGTTAGTATTAATACGTTAAGAGGAGTCAAAGGGGCTTTGTTTTTCAAAAAATTGATAACTCATCTCAGCCCTTCCCTCTCCCACAGCACCGAGCAGCAACACCCCTGCCCCTGTGTTTTTGGCCGGCGCCGCAGCTTTTCCGGCCAAGATTCCGGCGGTTGCTCCTCTTCCATTTCTACACTTCCTTGCTCATTCTTGTCATCTCTTTCAAGTGGTATTCATCTTATTCCTTCATCTCCATTGATATACAATCTGAGTTTTTGATGTTTTACATGTACTAATCTATTATTCATCCTTCTAATCACCTCTCTTTTCATAAATTTCAAAGTATATGTTAGTAGAGTTGATTTTAGGGACAAACTACATGTGTTTAGTGAGGTTTGGTGAATCTTTTGAGAGAGTTGTGTTTCTTGTTGAAGAGATTGATATTTATGGTTTTTGCATGTGGTATTTGATGACAATTTGAAGGTTAGTTTTGTTTTGAAAGGGGTAAATAGATTAATCATGTTTAATTGGGTTTTTTATGTGTAATTAGTGAGGAAAATTGTGAAAGCTATGGTGTGATCTAAGTGCATGTAACTTGGTGTTGTTGCATGTGAATTTTACAAGTGTGGATGCTAATTTTAGAGGCTTAAATTCTGGAAATTTATGAGGAATTGGGTATATGCAATAGGTGTTTCATTAGTGTAAAGGTTGGATGAAAGTAAGCTATGCATGAGGGCAAAATCTGACCCTAAACATTCTGCCCAAAATGTGATTTTTATGGGAGATGTTAAAATTAGTTTTGAGCCCAGAATATGGTGTAAAAATGTAGCCAAGAATGTTAGTAAACACCGGGCTTTGGAATTTCGGGTTTTCGATTTGTATAGCTCAAGTTAGAGCCAAAACCGTAAAGGTATGTTTTTATATACGAATTTGGAGTCAGTGTTTTGTTAGGCATTTTCCGTCCATATGGAGTTGGAGTTTGAGAAAGTGTTCAACATAAGAGTTGTAGGAGACGTTTCAAGCTTTCCAAAAATGTATGGTATGAGTCAAACCGATATCGGGAGAGTGAGTTGTAGCACCCGGAAGCGGGGCTGCGAAACTGGAATTTTCTGGGTAATTGATAAATGCATTAATTGGGTTAAAGGTTATTATATTGAGCTTATAATTGGTTTTATGGGTGTATAACTTAAGTCATATGACCTTTATGATATATTCCATAAGTAGGAACCATGGAACTCGGTTTTAAAGGTTTTAAGGAACCCCGAGATCTTTTAAACTATTCTACGTTTACCGTTTTAATTTACCGAAAACTCATAAATTTAAGGAAATGAGTTCAGTTTACTTTAGAGTTTTAAAGTCTCTTTGAGAAATTTAAGGTCTATATTTTACAAGTATTCTTTAAGTTATAGAGCTCCTTTGAGTTTAAAGGAAATTACAAAGTTCTATTGATTTGGTCTAAACGACAAAACCGCACATAAGAGTATATTTCCGTATATCACTGTTGCTGTCCGGAGCTTTTTCCGAGCCCTTCTCATCCTTTTTAGCCTCTGGCCGGCCAACAAACTTGTAGAGTGTATTTTTCCCTTTCCGAAAAGTACTCGCATAGCGAAATCCGAATTTTATAGCCCGAATTACGACCAAAATACTATTGTCATAAAAACCTGAAATTTTTATACGTTTTATTTCCAAAACTTCGTTGCGAGGTTCTACGCCCTCACCTTTTCATAGCTCCTATTCTAATACCGAACTCTATCGTTTTAGCTCAAAGTTCTGCTTCGACCCGAGCCATTCCCCAGCCGAGATCGTCACCGGGCAACTCACTCGCTTCAGGTATGCGAATTGTCCAACTCTTCGCTCCTTTATGTTTACGATTTATGCTTTATATTTACGATCTATGCTTTATGTTCACGATTTATGTTTTATGTTTGCGGTTTATGCAAATGTTTACGGTTTATGTTTTATGGTTATAATTTATGTTTTATGTTTACGATTTATGTTGAAAGTTTATGGTTTACGTTAAAGGTTTCCGGTTTATGTTTATGTTTACGGTTTATGATAAATGTTTACGATTTATGTTAAAGGTTTACAGTTTATGCTAATTTATGCTTTTATGATTATTCATGGTTTTAAGTGGTCCCATTTTATGGATTCTATGTTCTATGTCCTAGCTAGTTACGAGAAGTGCTAGCCTTTTATATTTTAGATGCTCCTGATCAGAGTGTCCTAGACCTGGCCAGTGTCTGACTGCATAGCAGTCACCCATCCAAACTCCAGATCGGTTTGGGCGTACGTGCGCGAGATGCTTTGCATCGATCTAAAGGGGACCCAAAACTCTTAAGTTTATGTATTTACTTCTAAGTTCATGTGACAGGTTCTTTCTTTATGAATTCAAGTTATTTTACTCATGTATATGTTTATGCTCATGTCATTTCAAGTTAGTGTTTTATATCCCCTTCCCCGTTTTCAAAATGAATTTAAATGTCGCACTAACACCGTTTTCGAACGGTTTGACGTGTTGGAGGTTTACGTACTGAGTGTTTCCCCACTCACTTTTCGCAATGTTTTTAATGTTTTGTTTTAGGGGGTCCGAGTACCCAAAGTAAAGGCAAAGGCAAGCAGGGTAATCGCGTGTTGCAAGCAAGGTAGTCATGGTTAAAGTATCCTGGTCGACTTGGGAGTCGCATGTCTGAAGTACCCATGTCTATGGAAGAAGTGTTGTAGTTGTTCTCTTTAATGGTTGTTTAAAGTATGAAATTATGTTTTGGAAGTATAACATGTAATGTTTATATGTTTTAATGATGTTCTTTTGGGTTGTTGCCTTGTCTCTTTTGGGAGACGCAGTAATGCCTCGACCTAAGGTGTTCATTGCGCTAATCACAGTTTGGGATTCTAAGTATAGTCTTAATCTTGTGATTAAGGTTGGGCGTTCTGATTGTGGTATCAGAGCGGAGCTATAAGAAGTATTTGGGGAAATTAAAAGTTTATAGGAAGTATGAGTTGAGTATGGTAATTTTGGGTTTTTATGTGTAGTTTATGCGTCCATTTATGGACTGATATTAGAGATATGTGCATTGGTTGGTTTGGATGATGAGCTTGAAGCTCCAAGTGGATGTATATATATGGTGCATATGTTTTCTTGCAGGTATGAAGATATGTAAAAATTTGGGATAGTCCAGTTTATAGGGGAAGTGCTGCCGAATTTTTCCAGGGAATCAGGGAGTTTAGTGGCAATTTAAGCAAATTAAAGGGCAAGTTAAGGGCAACGTAAGAGATTGGACCTAGAAAAGTATGTCATGAGCATGAGTGTAGCGTAGATGTGAAGTATGTTGAGTTAGTCTTAAAAGAGACTTTATCAATTCAAATAAGGATTCATAAAATCCAATTCCAAGTGGGATTGGTGCGAAGCTCAAAATAAGGGCAAGGTACCTTATCAAAATGTTTGGTGAAAGGTTGAAAGGTATTATATGACACAAAGGTTTAAGGTGGTTCTAGGATGGTTTATGAGAAGGGACAAGAGTTCCTTTTATAATGAATAAGATTCAAGATAGTTGAGACTGACCTTGCCTAGTTTCTCTTATTTATGTTAACGAGCTTTCCTAAGGTTTTTCGCTCACGATTAATACAACAGCAAGTTTCGGGACGAAACTTCTTTTAAGGGGGAGGATGTAATACCGCCTAAATCATACGTATTACAGTAGTTAATTTATTTTAATTAGTTATAATTTGTTAATTAAATACTTTGTACCTTGTGGTTATCTAATGGTGACAGGTCTTGGAGGAATGGCGAAGCGGCAAATTTTACCAATCAAAATTCTTAATCGAATTTTGTTACAGTATATTTTGGACCTTATAATATAATTATTGTAGGTTCTATGACTTTATTTTAAAGTCGGGTTAAGTACTGTTTCGATTTTTACGGCCAAACGGTTTAAATTTAATTTACCGATTTTACCGTCTTTTTAACCCGCATAAATTAAATACATTTTATAGCTATCATCTACTACCAATTTTATGTCTCTTTAATTAAGTTATTAGTATTATAATTGGAGTAATGATATTATTATTTTTAGTGTTATTAGTTAAGTTAATTGGGAGGGTTAGTATTAATACGTTAAGAGGGAGTCAAAGGGGCTTTGTTTTTCAAAAAAATTGATAACTCATCTCAGCCCTTCCCCTCTCCCACAGCACCGAGCAGCAACACCCCCCTGCCCCTGTGTTTTTGGCCGGCGCCGGCAGCTTTTCCGGCCAAGATTCCGGCGGCCGGTTGCTCCTCTTCCATTTCTACACTTCCTTGCTCATTCTTGTCATCTCTTTCAAGTGGTATTCATCTTATTCCTTCATCTCCATTGATATACAATCTGAGTTTTTGATGTTTTACATGTACTAATCTATTATTCATCCTTCTAATCACCTCTCTTTTTCATAAATTTCAAAGTATATGTTAGTAGAGTTGATTTTAGGGACAAACTACATGTGTTTAGTGAGGTTTGGTGAATCTTTTGAGAGAGTTGTGTTTCTTGTTGAAGAGATTGATATTTATGGTTTTTGCATGTGGTATTTGATGACAATTTGAAGGTTAGTTTTTGTTTTGAAAGGGGTAAATAGATTAATCATGTTTAATTGGGTTTTTTATGTGTAATTAGTGAGGAAAATTGTGAAAGCTATGGTGTGATCTAAGTGCATGTAACTTGGTGTTGTTGCATGTGAATTTTACAAGTGTGGATGCTAATTTTAGAGGCTTAAATTCTGTAAATTTATGAGGAATTGGGTATATGCAATAGGTGTTTCATTAGTGTAAAGGTTGGATGAAAGTAAGCTATGCATGAGGGCAAAATCTGACCCTAAACATTCTGCCCAAAATGTGATTTTTATGGGAGATGTTAAAATTAGTTTTGAGCCCAGAATATGGTGTAAAAATGTAGCCAAGAATGTTAGTAAACACCGGGCTTTGGAATTTCGGGTTTTCGATTTGTATAGCTCAAGTTAGAGCCAAAACCGTAAAGGTATGTTTTTATATACGAATTTGGAGTCAGTGTTTTGTTAGGCATTTTCCGTCCATATGGAGTTGGAGTTTGAGAAAGTGTTCAACATAAGAGTTGTAGGAGACGTTTCAAGCTTTCCAAAAATGTATGGTATGAGTCAAACCGATATCGGGAGAGTGAGTTGTAGCACCCGGAAGCGGGGCTGCGAAACTGGAATTTTCTGGGTAATTGATAAATGCATTAATTGGGTTAAAGGTTATTATATTGAGCTTATAATTGGTTTTATGGGTGTATAACTTAAGTCATATGACCTTTATGATATATTCCATAAGTAGGAACCATGGAACTCGGTTTTAAAGGTTTTAAGGAACCCCGAGATCTTTTAAACTATTCTACGTTTACCGTTTTAATTTACCGAAAACTCATAAATTTAAGGAAATGAGTTCAGTTTACTTTAGAGTTTTAAAGTCTCTTTGAGAAATTTAAGGTCTATATTTTACAAGTATTCTTTAAGTTATAGAGCTCCTTTGAGTTTAAAGGAAATTACAAAGTTCTATTGATTTGGTCTAAACGACAAAACCGCACATAAGAGTATATTTCCGTATATCACTGTTGCTGTCCGGAGCTTTTTCCGAGCCCTTCTCATCCTTTTTAGCCTCTGGCCAACAAACTTGTAGAGTGTATTTTTCCTTTCCGAAAGTACTGCATAGCGAAATCCGAATTTTATAGCCAATTACGACCAAAATACTATTGTCATAAAAACCTGAAATTTTTATACGTTTTATTTCCAAAACTTCGTCATGAGGTTCTACGCCCTCACCTTTTCATAGCTCCTATTCTAATACCGAACTCTATCGTTTTAGCTCAAAGTTCTGCTTCGACCCGAGCCATTCCCCAGCCGAGATCGTCACCGGGCAACTCACTCGCTTCAGGTACGCGAATTGTCCAACTCTTCGCTCCTTTATGTTTACGATTTATGCTTTATATTTACGATCTATGCTTTATGTTCACGATTTATGTTTTATGTTTGCGGTTTATGCAAATGTTTACGGTTTATGTTTTATGGTTATAATTTATGTTTTATGTTTACGATTTATGTTGAAAGTTTATGGTTTACGTTAAAGGTTTCCGGTTTATGTTTATGTTTACGGTTTATGATAAATGTTTACGATTTATGTTAAAGGTTTCTGATTTATGCTAATTTATGCTTTTATGATTATTCATGGTTTTAAGTGGTCCCATTTTATGGATTCTATGTTCTATGTCCTAGCTAGTTACGAAGTGCTAGCCTTTATATTTTAGATGCTCCCGATCGAGTGTCCTAGACTGCCGTTGTCGATCGCATAGTCACCCATCCAAACTCGGATCGGTTTGGGCGTGCGTGCGCGAGATGCTTTGCATCGATCTAAAGGGACCCAAAACTCTTAAGTTTATGTATTTACTTCTAAGTTCATGTGCGAGTTCTTTCTTTATGAATTCAAGTTATTTTACTCATGTATATGTTTATGCTCATGTCATTTCAAGTTAGTGTTTTATATCCCCTTCCCGCTTTCAAAATGAATTTAAATGCCGCACTAAAACCGCTTTTGACGGTTTGGCGTGTTGAGGTTTACGCATCGAGTGTTTCCCCACTCACTTTTCGCAATGTTTTTAATGTTTTGTTTTAGGGGGTCCGAGTACCCAAAGTAAAGGCAAAGGCAAGCAGGGTAATCGCGTGTTGCAAGCAAGGTAGTCATGGTTAAAGTATCCTGGTCGACTTGGGAGTCGCATGTCTGAAGTACCCATGTCTATGGAAGAAGTGTTGTAGTTGTTCTCTTTAATGGTTGTTTAAAGTATGAAATTATGTTTTGGAAGTATAACATGTAATGTTTATATGTTTTAATGATGTTCTTTTGGGTTGTTGCCTTGTCTCTTTTGGGAGACGGCGGTAATGCCTCGACCTAAGGTGTTCCGCTGCGCTAATCACAGGTTTGGGATTCTAAGTATAGTCTTAATCTTGTGATTAAGGTTGGGGCGTTACAGTTGTGGTATCAGAGCGGAGCTATAAGAAGTATTTGGGAAAATTAAAAGTTTATAGGAAGTATGAGTTGAGTATGGTAATTTTGGGTTTTTATGTGTAGTTTATGCGTCCATTTATGGGTGATATTAGAGATATGTGCATTGGTTGGTTTGGATGATGAGCTTGAAGCTCCAAGTGGATGTATATATATGGTGCATATGTTTTCTTGCAGGTATGAAGATATGTAAAAATTTGGGATAGTCCAGTTTATAGGGGAAGTGCTGCCGAATTTTTCCAGGGAATCAGGGAGTTTAGTGGCAATTTAAGCAAATTAAAGGGCAAGTTAAGGGCAACGTAAGAGATTGGACCTAGAAAAGTATGTCATGAGCATGAGTGTAGCGTAGATGTGAAGTATGTTGAGTTAGTCTTAAAAGAGACTTTATCAATTCAAATAAGGATTCATAAAATCCAATTCCAAGTGGGATTGGTGCGAAGCTCAAAATAAGGGCAAGGTACCTTATCAAAATGTTTGGTGAAAGGTTGAAAGGTATTATATGACACAAAGGTTTAAGGTGGTTCTAGGATGGTTTATGAGAAGGGACAAGAGTTCCTTTTTATAATGAATAAGATTCAAGATAGTTGAGACTCGCACCTTGCCTAGTTTCTCTTATTTATGTTAACGAGCTTTCCTAAGGTTTTTCGTTCACGATTAATACAACAGCAAGTTTCGGGGACGAAACTTCTTTTAAGGGGGGGAGGATGTAATACCCCGCCCTAAATCATACGTATTACAGTAGTTAATTTATTTTAATTAGTTATAATTTGTTAATTAAATACTTTGTACCTTGTGGTTAGCTAATGGTGACAGGTCTTGGAGGAATGGCGAAGCGGCAAATTTTACCAATCAAAATTCTTAATCGAATTTTGTTACAGTATATTTTGGACCTTATAATATAATTATTGTAGGTTCTATGACTTTATTTTAAAGTCGGGTTAAGTACTGTTTCGATTTTTACGGCCAAACGGTTTAAATTTAATTTACCGATTTTACCGTCTTTTTAACCCGCATAAATTAAATACATTTTATAGCTATCATCTACTACCAATTTTATGTCTCTTTAATTAAGTTATTAGTATTATAATTGGAGTAATGATATTATTATTTTTAGTGTTATTAGTTAAGTTAATTGGGAGGGTTAGTATTAATACGTTAAGAGGGAGTCAAAGGGGCTTTGTTTTTCAAAAAAATTGATAACTCATCTCAGCCCTTCCCCTCTCCCACAGCACCGAGCAGCAACACCCCCCTGCCCCTGTGTTTTTGGCCGGCAGCTTTTCCGGCCAAGATTCCGGCGGCCGGTTGCTCCTCTTCCATTTCTACACTTCCTTGCTCATTCTTGTCATCTCTTTCAAGTGGTATTCATCTTATTCCTTCATCTCCATTGATATACAATCTGAGTTTTTGATGTTTTACATGTACTAATCTATTATTCATCCTTCTAATCACCTCTCTTTTTCATAAATTTCAAAGTATATGTTAGTAGAGTTGATTTTAGGGACAAACTACATGTGTTTAGTGAGGTTTGGTGAATCTTTTGAGAGAGTTGTGTTTCTTGTTGAAGAGATTGATATTTATGGTTTTGCATGTGGTATTTGATGACAATTTGAAGGTTAGTTTTTGTTTTGAAAGGGGTAAATAGATTAATCATGTTTAATTGGGTTTTTTATGTGTAATTAGTGAGGAAAATTGTGAAAGCTATGGTGTGATCTAAGTGCATGTAACTTGGTGTTGTTGCATGTGAATTTTACAAGTGTGGATGCTAATTTTAGAGGCTTAAATTCTGGAAATTTATGAGGAATTGGGTATATGCAATAGGTGTTTCATTAGTGTAAAGGTTGGATGAAAGTAAGCTATGCATGAGGGCAAAATCTGACCCTAAACATTCTGCCCAAAATGTGATTTTTATGGGAGATGTTAAAATTAGTTTTGAGCCCAGAATATGGTGTAAAAATGTAGCCAAGAATGTTAGTAAACACCGGGCTTTGGAATTTCGGGTTTTCGATTTGTATAGCTCAAGTTAGAGCCAAAACCGTAAAGGTATGTTTTTATATACGAATTTGGAGTCAGTGTTTTGTTAGGCATTTTCCGTCCATATGGAGTTGGAGTTTGAGAAAGTGTTCAACATAAGAGTTGTAGGAGACGTTTCAAGCTTTCCAAAATGTATGGTATGAGTCAAACCGATATCGGAGAGTGAGTTGTAGCACCGGAGCGGGGCTGCGAAACTGGAATTTTCTGGGTAATTGATAAATGCATTAATTGGGTTAAAGGTTATTATATTGAGCTTATAATTGGTTTTATGGGTGTATAACTTAAGTCATATGACCTTTATGATATATTCCATAAGTAGGAACCATGGAACTCGGTTTTAAAGGTTTTAAGTAACCCGAGATCTTTTAAACTATTCTCGTTTACCGCTTTAATTTACCAAAACTCATAAATTTAAGGAAATGAGTTCATTTACTTTAGAGTTTTAAAGTCTCTTTGAGAAATTTAAGGTCTATATTTTACAAGTATTCTTTAAGTTATAGAGCTCCTTTGAGTTTAAAGGAAATTACAAAGTTCTATTGATTTGGTCTAAACGACAAAACCGCACATAAGAGTATATTTCCGTATATCACTGTTGCTGTCCGAGCTTTTTCCGAGCCCTTCTCATCCTTTTTAGCCTCTGGCCGGCCAACAAACTTGTAGAGTGTATTTTTCCCTTTCCGAAAAGTACTCGCATAGCGAAATCCGAATTTTATAGCCCGAATTACGACCAAAATACTATTGTCATAAAAACCTGAAATTTTTATACGTTTTATTTCCAAAACTTCGTTGCGAGGTTCTACGCCCTCACCTTTTCATAGCTCCTATTCTAATACCGAACTCTATCGTTTTAGCTCAAAGTTCTGCTTCGACCCGAGCCATTCCCCAGCCGAGATCGTCACCGGGCAACTCACTCGCTTCAGGTACGCGAATTGTCCAACTCTTCGCTCCTTTATGTTTACGATTTATGCTTTATATTTACGATCTATGCTTTATGTTCACGATTTATGTTTTATGTTTGCGGTTTATGCAAATGTTTACGGTTTATGTTTTATGGTTATAATTTATGTTTTATGTTTACGATTTATGTTGAAAGTTTATGGTTTACGTTAAAGGTTTCCGGTTTATGTTTATGTTTACGGTTTATGATAAATGTTTACGATTTATGTTAAAGGTTTACAGTTTATGCTAATTTATGCTTTTATGATTATTCATGGTTTTAAGTGGTCCCATTTTATGGATTCTATGTTCTATGTCCTAGCTAGTTACGAAGTGCTAGCCTTTTATATTTTAGATGCTCCGATCAGTGTCCTAGACTGGCTGTCCGATCGCATAGTGATCACCCATCCAAACTCGGATCGGTTTGGGCATGCGCGCGCGAGATGCTTTGCATCGATCTAAAGGGGACCCAAAACTCTTAAGTTTATGTATTTACTTCTAAGTTCATGTGACAGGTTCTTTCTTTATGAATTCAAGTTATTTTACTCATGTATATGTTTATGCTCATGTCATTTCAAGTTAGTGTTTTATATCCCCTTCCCCGTTTTCAAAATGAATTTAAATGCCGGCACTAAAACCGTTTTCGAACGGTTTGACGTGTTGGAGGTTTACGTACTGAGTGTTTCCCCACTCACTTTTCGCAATGTTTTTAATGTTTTGTTTTAGGGGGTCCGAGTACCCAAAGTAAAGGCAAAGGCAAGCAGGGTAATCGCGTGTTGCAAGCAAGGTAGTCATGGTTAAAGTATCCTGGTCGACTTGGGAGTCGCATGTCTGAAGTACCCATGTCTATGGAAGAAGTGTTGTAGTTGTTCTCTTTAATGGTTGTTTAAAGTATGAAATTATGTTTTGGAAGTATAACATGTAATGTTTATATGTTTTAATGATGTTCTTTTGGGTTGTTGCCTTGTCTCTTTTGGGAGACGGCGGTAATGCCTCGACCTAAGGTGTTCCGCTGCGCTAATCACAGGTTTGGGATTCTAAGTATAGTCTTAATCTTGTGATTAAGGTTGGGGCGTTACAGTTGTGGTATCAGAGCGGAGCTATAAGAAGTATTTGGGAAAATTAAAAGTTTATAGGAAGTATGAGTTGAGTATGGTAATTTTGGGTTTTTATGTGTAGTTTATGCGTCCATTTATGGACTGATATTAGAGATATGTGCATTGGTTGGTTTGGATGATGAGCTTGAAGCTCCAAGTGGATGTATATATATGGTGCATATGTTTTCTTGCAGGTATGAAGATATGTAAAAATTTGGGATAGTCCAGTTTATAGGGGAAGTCTTTAATTTTTCCAGGGAATCAGGGAGTTTAGTGGCAATTTAAGCAAATTAAAGGGCAAGTTAAGGGCAACGTAAGAGATTGGACCTAGAAAAGTATGTCATGAGCATGAGTGTAGCGTAGATGTGAAGTATGTTGAGTTAGTCTTAAAAGAGACTTTATCAATTCAAATAAGGATTCATAAAATCCAATTCCAAGTGGGATTGGTGCGAAGCTCAAAATAAGGGCAAGGTACCTTATCAAAATGTTTGGTGAAAGGTTGAAAGGTATTATATGACACAAAGGTTTAAGGTGGTTCTAGGATGGTTTATGAGAAGGGACAAGAGTTCCTTTTTATAATGAATAAGATTCAAGATAGTTGAGACTCGCACTGCCTAGTTTCTCTTATTTATGTTAACGAGCTTTCCTAAGGTTTTTCGTTCACGATTAATACAATGCAAGTTTCGGGACGAAACTTCTTTTAAGGGGGAGGATGTAATACCCGCCCTAAATCATAATATTCAGTAGTTAATTTATTTTAATTAGTTATAATTTGTTAATTAAATACTTTGTACCTTGTGGTTAGCTAATGGTGACAGTCTTGGAGGAATGGCGGCGGCAAATTTTACCAATCAAAATTCTTAATCGAATTTTGTTACAGTATATTTTGGACCTTATAATATAATTATTGTAGGTTCTATGACTTTATTTTAAAGTCGGGTTAAATCTTGTTTGATTTTTACTTAAACGGTTTAAATTTAATTTACCGATTTTACCTTCTTTTTAACTCGAATAAATTAAATACATTTTATAGCTATCATATACTACAAATTTAATGTATCTTTAATTAATTTATTATTATTATAATTGTAGTAATGATATTATTATATTTAGATTTATTAGTTAAGTTAATTGGGAGGGTTAGTATTAATACGTTAAGAGGAGTCAAAGGGGCTTTGTTTTTCAAAAAATTGATAACTCATCTCAGCCCTTCCTCTCCCACAGCACCGAGCAGCAACACCCCCTGCCCCTGTGTTTTTGGCCGGGCGCGGCAGCTTTTCCGGCCAAGATTCCGCGGTTGCTCCTCTTCCATTTCTACACTTCCTTGCTCATTCTTGTCATCTCTTTCAAGTGGTATTCATCTTATTCCTTCATCTCCATTGATATACAATCTGAGTTTTTGATGTTTTACATGTACTAATCTATTATTCATCCTTCTAATCACCTCTCTTTTTCATAAATTTCAAAGTATATGTTAGTAGAGTTGATTTTAGGGACAAACTACATGTGTTTAGTGAGGTTTGGTGAATCTTTTGAGAGAGTTGTGTTTCTTGTTGAAGAGATTGATATTTATGGTTTTTGCATGTGGTATTTGATGACAATTTGAAGGTTAGTTTTTGTTTTGAAAGGGGTAAATAGATTACTCATGTTTAATTGGGTTTTTTATGTGTAATTAGTGAGGAAAATTGTGAAAGCTATGGTGTGATCTAAGTGCATGTAACTTGGTGTTGTTGCATGTGAATTTTACAAGTGTGGATGCTAATTTTAGAGGCTTAAATTCTGGAAATTTATGAGGAATTGGGTATATGCAATAGGTGTTTCATTAGTGTAAAGGTTGGATGAAAGTAAGCTATGCATGAGGGCAAATCTGACCCTAAACATTCTGCCCAAAATGTGATTTTTATGGGAGATGTTAAAATTAGTTTTGAGCCCAGAATATGGTGTAAAAATGTAGCCAAGAATGTTAGTAAACACCGGGCTTTGGAATTTCGGGTTTTCGATTTGTATAGCTCAAGTTAGAGCCAAAACCGTAAAGGTATGTTTTTATATACGAATTTGGAGTCAGTGTTTTGTTAGGCATTTTCCGTCCATATGGAGTTGGAGTTTGAGAAAGTGTTCAACATAAGAGTTGTAGGAGACGTTTCAAGCTTTCCAAAATGTATGGTATGAGTCAAACCGATATCGGGAGAGTGAGTTGTAGCACCCGGAAGCGGGGCTGCGAAACTGGAATTTTCTGGGTAATTGATAAATGCATTAATTGGGTTAAAGGTTATTATATTGAGCTTATAATTGGTTTTATGGGTGTATAACTTAAGTCATATGACCTTTATGATATATTCCATAAGTAGGAACCATGGAACTCGGTTTTAAAGGTTTTAAGGAACCCCGAGATCTTTTAAACTATTCTACGTTTACCGTTTTAATTTACCGAAAACTCATAAATTTAAGGAAATGAGTTCAGTTTACTTTAGAGTTTTAAAGTCTCTTTGAGAAATTTAAGGTCTATATTTTACAAGTATTCTTTAAGTTATAGAGCTCCTTTGAGTTTAAAGGAAATTACAAAGTTCTATTGATTTGGTCTAAACGACAAAACCGCACATAAGAGTATATTTCTGTATATCACTGTTGCTGTCCGGAGCTTTTTCCGAGCCCTTCTCATCCTTTTTAGCCTCTGGCCGGCCAACAAACTTGTAGAGTGTATTTTTCCCTTTCCGAAAAGTACTCGCATAGCGAAATCCGAATTTTATAGCCCGAATTACGACCAAAATACTATTGTCATAAAAACCTGAAATTTTTATACGTTTTATTTCCAAAACTTCGTTGCGAGGTTCTACGCCCTCACCTTTTCATAGCTCCTATTCTAATACCGAACTCTATCGTTTTAGCTCAAAGTTCTGCTTCGACCCGAGCCATTCCCCAGCCGAGATCGTCACCGGGCAACTCACTCGCTTCAGGTACGCGAATTGTCCAACTCTTCGCTCCTTTATGTTTACGATTTATGCTTTATATTTACGATCTATGCTTTATGTTCACGATTTATGTTTTATGTTTGCGGTTTATGCAAATGTTTACGGTTTATGTTTTATGGTTATAATTTATGTTTTATGTTTACGATTTATGTTGAAAGTTTATGGTTTACGTTAAAGGTTTCCGGTTTATGTTTATGTTTACGGTTTATGATAAATGTTTACGATTTATGTTAAAGGTTTACAGTTTATGCTAATTTATGCTTTTATGATTATTCATGGTTTTAAGTGGTCCCATTTTATGGATTCTATGTTCTATGTCCTAGCTAGTTACGAGAAGTGCTAGCCTTTTATATTTTAGATGCTCCTGATCAGAGTGTCCTAGACCTGGCCAGTGTCTGACTGCATAGCAGTCACCCATCCAAACTCCAGATCGGTTTGGGCGTACGTGCGCGAGATGCTTTGCATCGATCTAAAGGGGACCCAAAACTCTTAAGTTTATGTATTTACTTCTAAGTTCATGTGACAGGTTCTTTCTTTATGAATTCAAGTTATTTTACTCATGTATATGTTTATGCTCATGTCATTTCAAGTTAGTGTTTTATATCCCCTTCCCCGTTTTCAAAATGAATTTAAATGCCGGCACTAAAACCGTTTTCGAACGGTTTGACGTGTTGGAGGTTTACGTACTGAGTGTTTCCCCACTCACTTTTCGCAATGTTTTTAATGTTTTGTTTTAGGGGGTCCGAGTACCCAAAGTAAAGGCAAAGGCAAGCAGGGTAATCGCGTGTTGCAAGCAAGGTAGTCATGGTTAAAGTATCCTGGTCGACTTGGGAGTCGCATGTCTGAAGTACCCATGTCTATGGAAGAAGTGTTGTAGTTGTTCTCTTTAATGGTTGTTTAAAGTATGAAATTATGTTTTGGAAGTATAACATGTAATGTTTATATGTTTTAATGATGTTCTTTTGGGTTGTTGCCTTGTCTCTTTTGGGAGACGGCGGTAATGCCTCGACCTAAGGTGTTCCGCTGCGCTAATCACAGGTTTGGGATTCTAAGTATAGTCTTAATCTTGTGATTAAGGTTGGGGCGTTACAGTTGTGGTATCAGAGCGGAGCTATAAGAAGTATTTGGGAAAATTAAAAGTTTATAGGAAGTATGAGTTGAGTATGGTAATTTTGGGTTTTTATGTGTAGTTTATGCGTCCATTTATGGACTGATATTAGAGATATGTGCATTGGTTGGTTTGGATGATGAGCTTGAAGCTCCAAGTGGATGTATATATATGGTGCATATGTTTTCTTGCAGGTATGAAGATATGTAAAAATTTGGGATAGTCCAGTTTATAGGGGAAGTGCTGCCGAATTTTTCCAGGGAATCAGGGAGTTTAGTGGCAATTTAAGCAAATTAAAGGGCAAGTTAAGGGCAACGTAAGAGATTGGACCTAGAAAAGTATGTCATGAGCATGAGTGTAGCGTAGATGTGAAGTATGTTGAGTTAGTCTTAAAAGAGACTTTATCAATTCAAATAAGGATTCATAAAATCCAATTCCAAGTGGGATTGGTGCGAAGCTCAAAATAAGGGCAAGGTACCTTATCAAAATGTTTGGTGAAAGGTTGAAAGGTATTATATGACACAAAGGTTTAAGGTGGTTCTAGGATGGTTTATGAGAAGGGACAAGAGTTCCTTTTATAATGAATAAGATTCAAGATAGTTGAGACTACTGACCGCCTAGTTTCTCTTATTTATGTTAACGAGCTTTCCTAAGGTTTTTCGCTCACGATTAATACAACAGCAAGTTTCGGGACGAAACTTCTTTTAAGGGGGGGAGGATGTAATAACCCGCCCTAAATCATAAGTATTACAGTAGTTAATTTATTTTAATTAGTTATAATTTGTTAATTAAATACTTTGAACCTTTTGGTTAGATAATGGTGACAGTCTTGGAGGAATGGCGAAGCAATTTACCAATCAAAATTCTTAATCGAATTTTGTTACAGTATATTTTGGACCTTATAATATAATTATTGTAGGTTCTATGACTTTATTTTAAAGTCGGGTTAAGTACTGTTTCGATTTTTACGGCCAAACGGTTTAAATTTAATTTACCGATTTTACCGTCTTTTTAACCCGCATAAATTAAATACATTTTATAGCTATCATCTACTACCAATTTTATGTCTCTTTAATTAAGTTATTAGTATTATAATTGGAGTAATGATATTATTATTTTTAGTGTTATTAGTTAAGTTAATTGGGAGGGTTAGTATTAATACGTTAAGAGGGAGTCAAAGGGGCTTTGTTTTTCAAAAAAATTGATAACTCATCTCAGCCCTTCCCCTCTCCCACAGCACCGAGCAGCAACACCCCCCTGCCCCTGTGTTTTTGGCCGGCGCCGGCAGCTTTTCCGGCCAAGATTCCGGCGGCCGGTTGCTCCTCTTCCATTTCTACACTTCCTTGCTCATTCTTGTCATCTCTTTCAAGTGGTATTCATCTTATTCCTTCATCTCCATTGATATACAATCTGAGTTTTTGATGTTTTACATGTACTAATCTATTATTCATCCTTCTAATCACCTCTCTTTTTCATAAATTTCAAAGTATATGTTAGTAGAGTTGATTTTAGGGACAAACTACATGTGTTTAGTGAGGTTTGGTGAATCTTTTGAGAGAGTTGTGTTTCTTGTTGAAGAGATTGATATTTATGGTTTTTGCATGTGGTATTTGATGACAATTTGAAGGTTAGTTTTTGTTTTGAAAGGGGTAAATAGATTAATCATGTTTAATTGGGTTTTTTATGTGTAATTAGTGAGGAAAATTGTGAAAGCTATGGTGTGATCTAAGTGCATGTAACTTGGTGTTGTTGCATGTGAATTTTACAAGTGTGGATGCTAATTTTAGAGGCTTAAATTCTGGAAATTTATGAGGAATTGGGTATATGCAATAGGTGTTTCATTAGTGTAAAGGTTGGATGAAAGTAAGCTATGCATGAGGGCAAAATCTGACCCTAAACATTCTGCCCAAAATGTGATTTTTATGGGAGATGTTAAAATTAGTTTTGAGCCCAGAATATGGTGTAAAAATGTAGCCAAGAATGTTAGTAAACACCGGGCTTTGGAATTTCGGGTTTTCGATTTGTATAGCTCAAGTTAGAGCCAAAACCGTAAAGGTATGTTTTTATATACGAATTTGGAGTCAGTGTTTTGTTAGGCATTTTCCGTCCATATGGAGTTGGAGTTTGAGAAAGTGTTCAACATAAGAGTTGTAGGAGACGTTTCAAGCTTTCCAAAAATGTATGGTATGAGTCAAACCGATATCGGGAGAGTGAGTTGTAGCACCCGGAAGCGGGGCTGCGAAACTGGAATTTTCTGGGTAATTGATAAATGCATTAATTGGGTTAAAGGTTATTATATTGAGCTTATAATTGGTTTTATGGGTGTATAACTTAAGTCATATGACCTTTATGATATATTCCATAAGTAGGAACCATGGAACTCGGTTTTAAAGGTTTTAAGGAACCGAGATCTTTTAAACTATTCTACGCTTACTGTTTTAATTTACCGAAAACTCATAAATTTAAGGAAATGAGTTCAGTTTACTTTAGAGTTTTAAAGTCTCTTTGAGAAATTTAAGGTCTATATTTTACAAGTATTCTTTAAGTTATAGAGCTCCTTTGAGTTTAAAGGAAATTACAAAGTTCTATTGATTTGGTCTAAACGACAAAACCGCACATAAGAGTATATTTCCGTATATCACTGTTGCTGTCCGGAGCTTTTTCCGAGCCCTTCTCATCCTTTTTAGCCTCTGGCCGCCAACAAACTTGTAGAGTGTATTTTCCCTTTCCGAAAAGTACTGCATAGCGAAATCCGAATTTTATAGCCCGAATTACGACCAAAATACTATTGTCATAAAACCTGAAATTTTTATACGTTTTATTTCCAAAACTTCGTTATGAGGTTCTACGCCTCACCTTTTCATAGCTCCTATTCTAATACCGAACTCTATCGCTTTAGCTCAAAGTTCCGCTTCGACCGAGCCATTCCCACCGAGATCGTCACGGGCAACTCACTCGCCTGTATGCGAATTGTCCAACTCTTCGCTCCTTTATGTTTACGATTTATGCTTTATATTTACGATCTATGCTTTATGTTCACGATTTATGTTTTATGTTTGCGGTTTATGCAAATGTTTACGGTTTATGTTTTATGGTTATAATTTATGTTTTATGTTTACGATTTATGTTGAAAGTTTATGGTTTACGTTAAAGGTTTCCGGTTTATGTTTATGTTTACGGTTTATGATAAATGTTTACGATTTATGTTAAAGGTTTGATTTATGCTAATTTATGCTTTTATGATTATTCATGGTTTTAAGTGGTCCCATTTTATGGATTCTATGTTCTATGTCCTAGCTAGTTACGAAGTGCTAGCCTTTTATATTTTAGATGCTCACGATCAGTGTCCTAGACTGCCGTTGTCGATCGCATAGCGATCACCCATCCAAACTCAGATCGGTTTGGGCGTGCGTCGCGAGATGCTTTGCATCGATCTAAAGGGGACCCAAAACTCTTAAGTTTATGTATTTACTTCTAAGTTCATGTGATGTGTTCTTTCTTTATGACTTCAAGTTATTTTACTCATGTATATGTTTATGCTCATGTCATTTCAAGTTAGTGTTTTATATCCCCTTCCCGCTTTCAAAATGAATTTAAATGTCGCACTAAAACCGCTTTTGAACGGTTTGACGTGTTGGAGGTTTACGATCGAGTGTTTCCCCACTCACTTTTCGCAATGTTTTTAATGTTTTGTTTTAGGGGGTCCGAGTACCCAAAGTAAAGGCAAAGGCAAGCAGGGTAATCGCGTGTTGCAAGCAAGGTAGTCATGGTTAAAGTATCCTGGTCGACTTGGGAGTCGCATGTCTGAAGTACCCATGTCTATGGAAGAAGTGTTGTAGTTGTTCTCTTTAATGGTTGTTTAAAGTATGAAATTATGTTTTGGAAGTATAACATGTAATGTTTATATGTTTTAATGATGTTCTTTTGGGTTGTTGCCTTGTCTCTTTTGGGAGACGGCGGTAATGCCTCGACCTAAGGTGTTCCGCTGCGCTAATCACAGGTTTGGGATTCTAAGTATAGTCTTAATCTTGTGATTAAGGTTGGGGCGTTACAGATACGAACTTTACTTCCTTTAAAAACGCGAGATTCCGATAATAAAATACGATAAAATCAAATGACATAAAAGACGTCAAGGTCTCTTAAAACCAAGTCCTATGGTCCTCAATTATCAATTCCATCTTAACAACTATAATGTCACACTTGAACACCCCAAAACAACTCACAAGGTCACTATAACACTTTTGGTTCAAAGCTTAAAACAATATATTATACCCAGAATTTCCAGATTCGCAGCCCTTCTTCCGGGCTCTATAACTCACACTCCCGACGTCGGATTGTCGCATACCATACCTTTTCGGAAAGCTTGCAAGGTCTCCTAAAACTCTTATGTTGAACACTTTTTCAAATTCAAACTCCACACAGACGAAAAATGTGCCACAAGTCACTGCCTCCAAAATCGTATATAATTGCATGCCTTTACGGTTTTGGCTCTAACTTGAGCTATACAAGTCGGAAATCCGAAATTCAAAAGCCCGGTGTTAGCTAACGTCCTAGGCCACCTTTTTAAGCAATAATCTGGGCTAAAAACTAATTATAACTCCTCTGGAAAAATTCGAAAACAACCAGAATGTTCAGTGGGTGTTCAAACCGTCATGCATGCTCATAAACATTCAATTTTACACTAATCAAGTACCCAATGTAATCGAATCATATAACTCTCAATTTCCAGAATTTTAATCTCTAACATTATCCTCTAAACTCATATAATTCACATGCATAAACATCAAGTTACATGCACTTCCAATCCATCACAAATTCCATGACTTTCTTCACCATTTTCACATAAAACTCTTAATTAAACTAACCCTTCCTTAATCAACTTGTAAAATCAGAATGTGTAACTCCAAATCTTCATGAAATACAACATGCAACACCATAAACATAAATCTCTTCATCAAGTAACACAACCTCAAACAAAAGGGTCACTAACTACATCAAACACACATGGATTCTCAAGGAAACTTCACCACTTATAACAATACTTTAAAACTCATGTTAATGGATGATAAAACAAGAAGAAAACAACATTTTTAACATTAAAACAACCAAAGCTCATATTATATAACAATGGAGTTAGAGTGTGAGATGACTACCACTTGAAAGAGGAGATAAAAATGAGCAAGGAGGTGTGGGAATGGAGGAGGAACACTTGGTCGCCGGAATTCTCGCCGGAAACTTCGCGGCCGGCGAAAATGCAGGTGGTGGCTGGGGGGAGGCCTCGGCCAGCAGAGGGAGAGAGTGAGGGCTGAGAGTTTGAAATGGGTTTGAGCAAAATAATGACCCTTCACCTCCCTTTGATGTATATATACTACTCCCTCCCTTACTAACTAATACTAATAATAATAATATTCACAATACTAATATACCCAATACAAGTGTACCAAAGTTGTCTTATATAAAATGGTAATAAAAATACAACTTGTAAAATGAATTAATTCGTTACGGTAAAATCGGTAACGATCGATATTTTTATTAAAATTCACCTTGCCGTAAAAATCGAAACGGTAATCAAACCAACTTTAAAAATAAACATTAGAACTTAAAATAATAATAATATGAGGTCGAAAAACGATAATCTTTCAGAGCACTAAAAGAAATCCACTAAAAAAATTTGATCGGTAAAATTGACCGCTACGCCATTTCCTCCGAGACCTGTCACCGTTAGTTAACTGTAAAAATTATAAAAATTTAATAATCACATTTCAACTAATTAAACAAGTTTAACCATTATAATTTCTATGATTTAGGGTGGGTTGTTACACCCTGATAAAAATATATCATGGCTAGTTTGTGAATTTGGTCATGATAAAAATATTCTGTGGCCAATAGTCATGGCTAGTTTGAAAATTTGGCCATTATAAAAATATATTGTGGCCAATAGTCATGGCTAGTTTGAAAATTTGGTCATGATAAAAATATATTGTGGATAGTTTGTGGATTTGGTCATGATAAAAATATATTATGGCTAGTTTGTGGATTTGGCCATGAAAAAAATATTTGATGGCCAATTGTTTATATTTGCCATTGAAAAATCATTTTGGTGGCTCGAAGGTTCAACTTCATATGCACCTACAAAATATATTTGGTGGCCAAACTTGTTGAGTATTATTAGTGATTAGCAATGATAGTGAATACTGTATATTTTTATTAGATGAAATAAACTTTTTTTCTTGCTAGTGATGTACAATGGTGCCAATAAGTCACTAGAAAAGTCGTGGTTAGAGATTCTGCATATTATGAACAGTATTTGTGTAGCACCCCGGATATATGATTAAGTATGGACTTAAAAGGATTGAAATGACACTTATATCACAAAGATGCACCTTCTTTCATGGTAGCTCATCCGTTGGGAACTCCTCAGTTAAGCGTGCTTGGGTGGGAGTAGTCTCAGGATGGGTGACCTCCTGGGAAGTTTTCCCAGGCAGCGTGTGAGCAAGGACAAAGCACGCTCGAAAGACTCGCGATGATTCGTGGGACCAGCCAGCAATCCTTGAAGCAGTTATCGATAATGTTTGCGACCGAGAGGGGCCGGGGCATTATGATTGGTTACACACATAGTCATATATAGGTGATTATTAGCAGAAATAATATTTAGTGGCCACTATGTTATTTGTGGCTAATATACTTATTAGCCACGAAAGATATTGTGGCGAATCGGAATAAATAACTCAAGTTGGACAATACTTAGCCACTAAATGTTTAATGACAAGTACTATGATAGCTCGCCATGCAATGGATATTTCTGTGGCCATTTTATTAGCCACGACAGGCCACACACAAGATTTTCATGGCCAATGGCATTCGCCACGGGATATTTTTACTTTAGCCACGAATAATTCAGTGGCGCAAGTAAGTCATTCTTGTAGTGGGCCTTCACATTTCTCCATTTTGTTGCCCATTCAATCACAGAAGAGCAATTTGAAAACAAATTTAGTCTCTGCCCCACCAAATTTCTCAAGTCCACAGCAAATATGCATGTAACAAACAAATGATCGATATCTTCATTCTGTGAATCACACAGAAAACAGGTCGGCTCAATCTGAGCACCATGTCTGATTAGCCTCTCTTTGACAGGTAGACGAGCAAGCAAACATAACCATGCAATGAAAGAGTGTCGAGGAACTGCAACGGGAGACCAAACAATACCTGGCCCAATTTACATTCGAATGATTCCCCAGTAAAAACTGATGGAATCCGGACACGGTAAATTCATCACTGTCCCTCCATTTCCATACCCCAATACTCTTACATTCCTTCTTAATCTCTTCCTTCAAATGACAAATCTTCCTCCAATACCAACACACATCTCATGTTGGTTTATACTCCCACCAAGTAGTTCTGTTGAGATATCTAGAATGAACCCATTTTAACCAGAGACATTCTTTGCCATTTGCAACATCCCAAGCAAGTCTTGCTATACAAGCTTTGTTCCATTTTCTCGGGTCCTTAACACCCAAACCCCCTTGCTTCTTTGGAAAACATAAAGAATCCCAATCAACATAAGGGACCTTTGAAAATTTAGCTTCACCAGCCCAAATAAAATTCCGACAGATATTCCTAATCTCATCAACCACTTCCACAGGTAAAAGAAAAATTCGAGCCCAATAACCAAAAATACCCATAATCACAGAATTCACCAAAGCTACACGCCCAACATAAGAAATTCTTCTTAAAGACCATCCTTTCATCCTCACAGTTAAAGTATCCAACAGCTTTGATCACTCAAGTTTAGACAATCTACTCGTCGTAACAGGCATACCTAAGTAAGTAATGGGAAATTTACCTGCCTTGAAACCAGTAGATAACAGGATCTCATTTGTTGTAGCTGCGTCACATCCCGAAATAATAATCTCAGATTTATCTTGGTTAATACTTAACCCAGAAACCCTTGAGAAATGTTGAAATTTGTTGATCAAAATATCCACAGACGACTTATTGGCATGACAGAACAATATCAAGTCATCCGCAAACAACAAATGAACCAGATTCAACTCTTTACACCCCGGATGAAACTGAAACTCTGAATCATAGACAAGCATTTCCAAACTCCTTGACAAATACTCCATAACCAACACAAATAAAAGAGGAGATAATTATTATAATTAAATAAATCTAGATGTAGAGTATGTCTAAATTAATTTCACCCACACATGATATTATTTTCATTTTAATTTCTTTATGTTATTTTATTTTTCAAAAAGTTAATTTTCACTCTTTAGCAAATATTTATTCAACTAATTTCTATTGAATTGGGTGATTTTTTTTTCTACAATCAAACACAATCAAATTGTATTACGTTACTCAATTAATTTTATTAAATATTTTAATGAAATAAGATCATATAAAAATAAAATTAAAATGATAAATTAGGTAGGTGAGAATAATTTAGAATAAATGTGCGGGCGATATATGTTTTTTTCGATGGTTACGAGTGATATATATTTAATTATAGTCATTGTCGGATACTAAAAATTGTAAAATATGTGGATATAAGTGAGTTGCCTTCAACCTCCTTTATATTGCAATATCCACGTTTTATTGCTTTATTTGAAATCAAGAAAACCTTCGTCCTAAAATGTTTGTCCGTTGACTAAATTTTGACTGTTAATTACTCGCAAATTATAATGAAATAAAATATGAAATTACTATCATTAGAAAGATAATTTGCTAAAAATTACAAGTACGGTAATTTTATATTGTAACTCATTATATTTTGTGAATAATCAATGGACAAAATTTAGTCAATGGACAAACATTTTAGGACGGAGGTAATATACAAATAAAGAAAACTATAAATAAACTTATCTTGGCAAATATTATTATTCCTAAGAAGACTTTCCATCGTGCATAAATACTCCCTCCATTCCATATTAATTGTCATAGTTTTGACTTTCACGGTCTCCAATATCATTCTTTGATTGATAATTTCTTACATAATATGTTATTAACAATTGCAATATTATACTTTTATGATAGTACTTTTCATTACGAATCTAATAGTGGTAATTTTATATAGCAACTCATTGTATATATTGAAAAATTTACGGTCAAAATTTTTGAAGTTTGATTGCACAATTTCCAAAGACGACAGGTAATATGGAACGGAGGGAGTAGTTAAGAATTCCGACCTGAAATTGTTGAACATATATTTTGCTATCGTTGTTGGCATTTCACTTGGTGCATATATGTCAACTTATTAATTGGATAAATTTGGTAAATTTTCAATAAAAATGTAAGTCGAGAATTCTAGATTATCCAAATTTAAATTTATTCAATTTCTCCAAACTTATATTTATCACATTCTAAATTACCAATAAGTTGTTATAGAAACACCTAAGGTCACTAGCGACATGTCAAAAGAAGAGAATTAGTTTTGTTCGTAAACATCGATTGTTTAATTTAATTTCTATGAAATTATTAATCATAGTTTCATTTCAAAACATTTTCAACAACAACCTCTCAGGTGACATGTTTGAGCGCGGTCTGAGGGATCCTAATGTAGGCAGTCTTGCCCTCATGAACAAACAAACGTTCATAGAGAGACTGATTCCGACGAATCCGTAGCGAAAAAACAGGGGAGAAACTTGTTAGGGCTAGAAACTATGTACCAAAGTCTTGCGAGTGGATAAGAAAGAGCTACCAAGTACATGCACAAGAGGGAAAAAAACGAAAGAAAAATATTAGATGATAAAAGGCTTTGTGGCAAGGATTTCACTTGGATGATAAGAGGCCCATGAATCTGCCTTTTCTCCTCCTGGCCCAATAACGGATTCACTGGGCTTCACTGTAAGCGGCCCAATATTAGATGCTTACTCTTTGAAGAAAAAAAATTAACATTACTAATGTCAAATCATGGAGTCTATTTCTATTGCTGGCAAAAAAAAAATGGGTTCAGGTCAAATTCGATTCGATCAAATTGGTCAATGTCAAAATTTGGACAATTGTAAATTCGTTTTTAATTTGCTTTGTATATTAGAAGTATGAGAAATATTGTGTTCGACTTTTCGATTAATATTAAAAATCGAACGAAAAATCTATGACCAAACCTCAATCTTTTTACATGCTAGACAAATTCAAATATTCGGATTAACAAAATCTTTCCAACTATAATTTATTTCACCAAAGTATTAGTTGCCAAGTTGGTAACCAATCTCATCTTTGAAACTCCCCCCAAGATTTGAAAATTGAAATTGTTGATAGTTTGGTAATCATCCACATCTTTGAAATTTCATAGCATGTAAAGCTTATTCTAGTTAGAACCATGAGGAAACATATAGACTCTTCTAAAGCTCTTTTACTTTTACTTTGGAAGATTATTGTAGTTAGAGAGAAAAGTGCAAATGAAAAATGTCACACTACAAAATGCAAGTATGAAAGCGAACCTTTTATCTTTACTATCTATATATAAGTAAAAAAACAATAACAAATGTCAAAATCAAATGCTAATTTTTATTGGTACGGGAAAAAATATTTATCCAATTAGAAATGTCAAATCATTAAACATTACTTTGAAATCAAAAGAAGAATTTTGCTTGATAGTTGTTTTTATTGTTTTTTTTTTATGGTCATTTTGTCACATTTTGTGTTGCGTTCTTTATTTGATGAACTCTTATTGTTCTGCTTTCTTTGCGGATTTTGTAACATCTTTTGATGTCTTCTTAAACTTTTTTTTACTGGCAAATTATCGGAAAAAAAAACACTATTATTCAATATAACCTTAGACAAGAGGGTAAAATTGGAATTATTATGCCATAATTTTACTACAATAGCAACAATAAACTCTCATGAAAAGTATGAAATACCCAAATTCAGGAAGTTTATGGAGACACTGATTCTTGCCGATACGCCAATTCTCTTAATAATTAGTTATCACTAATAATATACTAATGTACAAAGTTAATTTCCTATGGGCCATGGGCCTGGCCCATTCAAACACAACAAACATCTCAAGAAAGCCCAGTTCCCATTTCCTTTGTCTTGGCCCAACAACAACAAACACCACAAATTACCAAACAAAAAAAAGAAAAACAAAAGGAGGTCCAATCTCTAAATTACTGAATTACCCCTTCACCTGCAAGTTATCTACCACCTCCACCACAAAGCAACGAGCATGCGTCACGTGTAGTCCAACAACAACCCAAAACGACGACGTACCATGACCGCCACTACCGGTCAAACTCAGTCACACACCCCCGGTCAACCCCAAAACGGCGGCGTTTTCAGAGCTTGCAGCCACAGAAGACGAAGAAGAAGCAGAGCATGGACACCAAAACGACAGACTCCAACGCCGTTACGATCGACCAGAGCAAATCATCGACGACGAAGGAGAAGTCGATCGCCGGCGCCGGCCACCGGAGACGGCGGGACGACGGGAGAGTGAAGCTGAATCCGGCCCATGTCGCCGGAGAGAGGCGGGAGATTCCGTGCCCTAACCACCGTGCAGTGGCGGATTCCGACCACCATTGAATCGCGATGTCCATCGGATCGGATGGGGTTTGTTGAGATTGATTAGGGTTTGGGGTTGGAGTGAGATTGATTAGGGTTTGGGAAATTTGGGGATGGATTGAAATGGAATGATTGATTTGATTGGGGATGGAGATTATAGTAATGGGAGACATGAATGTGGGGACGTTATGATTGGAGGGAAAAATGAAGAGGGCGGGCCTGTGCTGTTTGGAGATCCCTGTATAACTGTATTGTTCGTTTGGGAGGACAAAACTTTCAAAAAATTACTGGGACGTACTTAAATATTTGGAGAAACTATTTTTCGCTACCCTAAATTTTCAAAACTAATTTTAAGGTACCCTTACTTTTTGGGTTAGTAATTATTTGGTGCTTTTCCGGCCACTAATCTTATTAAGTGACCGAAATACCTTCATTTTTCTTCTTCAAGGGTATTTCTTCAAAAAGGGAAGAATAAGGGCATTTTGGTCACTTAATAAAATTAATGGCCGGAAAAACACCAAATAATCACTAACCAAAAAAGTAAGGGTACCTCAAAATTAGTTTTGAAAAGTTGCTTTGTCTATCTGGGCACACTGTAAATTTATGGATAAAAAATAATGGGGTAAATATTAAATTTTGATAAATTTTAACAATTTTATCAAATTTATTTTAATATGTTAAAATTATTTTTTTGTTTTTCATTGATAAATTTAAGTAAAAAATAATCCAATGCAATTTATCTATAAATTTGACAGACCTTAATTAGAATTTTGGATGTTCATTACACTCAAATTAGAGTGTCTACTTAAAATAACCACCTGTTACATTATTTCATTTTTTTGGATAGTTGGAAAAATTGGATACCCTAATTAATATTTTAGATTTTTTTTGGGATATTCACTAAACATAAATATTCAATATCTTTCCAAAATGTGACATACTATTTAAATTTTATTTTCTGAGTTTGGAATGTCCATAGAGGCATAGACACCGTAGACATAATGCGTATCAATCCATGTTTGTAATTGTATTGAATTGCAATATTACAAATTTTGGAATTGACAATTAATATATCATGGACATATTTCTTATCAATGAACACTAGTTGTGTTATGTGGTATCATACTAGTATTACTTTTACTAATTATCATTAAAATTAGTATATTAAGTTATTAACAATAAACATATTCACAAGATTGATATAATAGTATTCAATTTTAAAGATGAATATATTATACTTTAATATCCATAAAGGTTAGTATTAGTATATCAATGTCAAAAATCTCACTAATTAAGCATTCAAAATATATTGGTACTTTTTCTTAAATACACTTATTTATATAGGAAAAAAACATAGGTAACAAAATAGAAAACATATAGTAGTATGTGCTTTTAGCCTTTTGCATCCCAAAAGTTACACTTAATCGAAACCCTCATTTTTGCTAAAAAGTTCTGACCCATCCCACAAATTTTATAGGTCGACCTTGATCCAACACAATTCTATGAAACTAGTAGACTGACCTTGATCCAACCAGATCCGATCCATTTCCCACCTCTATATTAAATTTTCATAAATTTATACATTATTTATGATCTTTACTTCGTTTATGACCGTGAATTACTGTTATATGATCATGAAGTCATGGGTTCCAGTTCTTGATCTAGAAGCAGTCTCTTGCATAGATGTAATTTAAGACTTGCTTACTACACAACTCTATAGTGGGACCCTTTCCCCAACCTCCACCTACGGAGACGCGTTGTATACTAGGTTGTCCTTTATGGCTCATGAGTTGCTGCCTTGTGATTGTAAGGTCACTAATTCAAGTATTGGAAGCAACTTCTTGCAGAAATGCAAGATAAGGTTTCTCCTACTTTACAGTGGGATTAGACTTGTTCCATGGGCCGGGGACCCGCCCCGCTAAAAAAAGTGCGGGTCAAGGCCACATTTTTAGATGGTGTGTTGGCCTGACTCGAAGAAGTCGGGGCCCTGAAATATGGTTGGGTCGGGCTTGGGTCATGGGTTCATGATCCGACTAAATGCGTTAACTTTTTTTTAAAAAAAAATCTTAAATTAGGTTTTTTTTTTTTTACTTGACTCGACCCAACCCGACGAAACACATTAATTTTTTTTTATAAAAAAAACCTATATTAGGTCATATTTTTTTGTGACCGACCCGATGACCCGACTAAATACATAAATTAAATGTGTAAATTTTTAAGTTTTTTATATAATAAAAAATTATATTGTATAATTGTTGGCCCATTGATCCGACCCGTGGCCCATAGGCTCAGGATTCGGGCCAGGTCGGGCTCGGGCCGACGAGTCAGAAATTTCCGACCCGACTGACCCGCCCCGCCCAACTGTTGAACAGGTCTATGTGGGATCCTTGGTTGTGCTTTGCTTACGAGAACGCTTTGTACACTGGACTACTCTTCATGATCTTTATCTCATTTATCAATAAGGGTGTGTCAAATTTATTAGTAAAAAACAGCTGAATAAAAATTAAATTTTAATAAATTTTTGTCAAATTTACTTTAATATATCAAAATTAAAATTTTAATTTTTTTAATTTTTAAATTTTAGTAAATTTAAATAAAAAAACTACTCAATTCAATTTTTTTATTCATAAATTTAAGGGTTTTTGGCTCAAAATAATCCAAAGTCGAAGGTCATTGGCTGAAAATAATCCAAAGTCACTTTTTGGCTGAAAATAATCCAAACTTTTAACTTATTTACTCGGACTAAATCGAAATTGATTTCCGGCGTCAGAATGCTAACTGGGTAGCCGAAACACGTGTTTCTTTAATTGATTTTGATTTTGAATTTACTGGAGTCATATGTTCGACTGGCCGATTTTTGACGTCGGAATCGATTTTGGTTTAGTCAGTAAATGGTTAAAAGTTGGATTATTTTCGAAAAATGAATAATTATTTTCAGCCAATGATCTCCAACTTTGGATTATTTTGAGCAAAAAACCCTAAATTTAACATGCCCTAACTTACTAATTTATTGCAACTTGGGCCAAAAAAAGACCCAAAAACCCAAAATGGAACCATGAGTTGCCCCATTTTCCAATTCTCCTTTTTAATAATATACAACCATCCCATATTTCCCATTCCCTTTCCCATCTTGAGTCACTTTCCCCCCACTTCCCCTTTTCCCTCTCCCTCTCTCTCTCCCCTCCATTTCTCAAATCCTCTGTCCCTCTCCTTCTTCCTTTCTCTCTCAGTCATTTTCTCGAACACTTTGCGGGCAATTCATACCCCAAATCTGCTCACCTTCAACCTTTGCAATCCCAGATTGCAGCTCGACATTCAACAATGTCGCTGAGGCCGAATTCTAGGACCGATGTCCGGAAAAAGTCCTACAAAATCGGGGTCGACGCCGACGAAGCTCGCCGGCGTAGGGAGGACAATTTGGTCGAGATCAGGAAGAGTAAGAGGGAGGATAATCTCTTGAAGAAGCGTCGCGAGGGTTTGCTTCTTCAATCCATGCCTCAGCCTGTTCTCAATGATGCCTCGCAGAACATCGAGAAGAAGGTACGCTTTCGCCTTTCAGGATTTGGTAATCGCATTTGTTGTGTTTTGGGATTCTTTTCTGGTGGGTAGTTGGCTGGATCTTTTGATTTTTGGGTCTGGAATTGGAATTTTGTGGGTTGAGGGAGGGAAGTTTGTTGATTTAAAGGTTTGATTTGGTTTGATTTGATTATGAGAAATTAAAAATGTAGGATTGGTAATTGGTGTTTGATTGATTCTGTTCAGGTATGTCTTGTTATGAGATTTGAAGTTGTTGAGCTAGGTTGCTTGGATTTAGAGATAGGGATTGATTAAGTAAGCATGGTTGTGGATCCAAAAGGTGGGTCCTTAGCTATTGAAAAGACAAGAGCTTTGTGTGTGTGTGTGTGTGTGTTTAATTTAACCCAGTTAGTCTTATTTGGTGTGAAAGATTTTGAGGTTTCTATTTTTATAGGGTCATGTGAGTGCACAGGATGAAGAGACATAATTACTGTATATCCTGCTTATGCTAGATTTTTGGAAGTCTGTTAGTATGCAACCTTGTTTTTGAAAAATGGCAATTCTGTTTGGAAGAGTAACCTACAATGGATAGGAACAAATTGGGGACATATTGCATAGAAAAGGTAGGCGAGTTAGGGATGATAAACATAAAGGAAAAAGGTGGCATGTGCACAATAAGAGAGAATAATGAAGGTAGATAAGAAAAGATTAACTAAAATGTGCTGGTTGGACATGCTTTGTAGTCTCACCTATCCGGCTAAGCCTAGTGGTGGAGCTATTCAAATTGGACATGAACTTGGTCATCTTAAAAACAACATAGTAAGAAATATTCGCACATAAAACCAAAACCAAAACCAATACTTTTAAATCTCACCTAGGCTAGGCATGGAGGGGTCAGGTGGAGTAGTCTTGCTACCAAATTTTGCACTTTAGAGAGACTGGTTCTAGTTGACCCAAGGTTTAGAAATTGTTCTCTACCTACTGCTCCATGGAAAAGAAATAGAGGAGGTTTAGTGAGCATTTTACTTTAGTCCATTTCCAGATCGTGTAATGTTAATGGGATGATCTTGCATTAGTGTTTGAATTCTTGAGGAGGTAAGTGTTGTAGAGAGACTATTACTTATCATTTGGTTGGGTGTAATGTATGTAACCAACTATGCAATGTAATGTAAAAGTGAGTGCATTACTATGTTTGGTTACTCAAAATTGAAAATGTATATGTAATCATAAATGTAATAAATTAATCATAACTATTTTTGTAAGTTTGTGTGTGTATAAGAGAGAGATATGGCTGCGAGAGAAAGAGAGAGGAAGAGAGATTTAAATGGGTGCATGAGAGAGAAAGAGAGATGGGTGCGAGAGAGACACTTAATTGGATGCACAAGCGCATGTACAAGCACATGCACAAGCGCGCGCGAGAAAGAGAGAGTAAGAGAAATATGGGCGTGCTTGAGAGAGATGGGTATGCGTGTGTGTGTGTGTGTGAGAGAGAGAGAGATGGGTATGTGTGTGTGTGTGTGAAAGAGAAAGAGAGAGAGGGATCGGTATATAAGAGAGATGTGTGAGAGAGATATGGGTGCGAGAGAGAAAGAGAGATTTAAATGGGTGCACAAGAGAGGTGTGTGTGTGTGTGTGTGTGTGTGTGTGTGTGTGTGTGTTAGAGAGAGAGAGAGGGAGGGAGAAAGATGACTATGAGAGAGTGATTTAAACGGGTGCACAAGAGAGAAAAATGGGTGTATGTGTGTGAGATAGAGAGAGAGAACAAAAATTTTTTTTTAAATAGTGAAGCATTATAACGATATATAAGTTATATATTGATGATATGAGATGATATTTTTGATATTGTGATCAAAATAACATAGGTAAATGAATGCTATCACATTTATATATTGATGAGTAAATGTATAGAGAAAGGAGAGAAGTGCTTAAAAGAACATGGGTGAAAAAAATGAAAGGTTTCCGTTATGGTGGCTCTTGAATGTCTGAGGGATATTACTCTTCATTAAATATAGTGGTAAAAGAGGATGTATGTTGGATGTTGCCTAAAATTAACATTGGATGGTGAAGCGTGAAGATGATGAGATGAGTTTAGTCATCAGCATAATAGCCTATATAACAATAATAGCCTCCTGGAACGGATGTTATATAAGTATCGCCTTAGGAGATCTATATGCAGGTAACTTACCCATGCAGCAAGCAGTAGAAGGAAAAGGCTATTATAACTATGGACTATGAGAGATGTAACACCTCGGGGTTTATGATTAAGTGTGGCTTAAGAGGATTAAAATGACTACTTATATCACCAAGATGCCTCTCTTTTAAGGTAACTCATACGTTGGGAACTCTTCAGTTAAGCATGCTTGGTTGAGAGTAGTCTCTGGATGGGTGACCTCCTGGGAAGTTTTCCCACGCAACGTGTGAGCGAGGACGAAGCACGCTGGAAAGATTTGAGCGGATTTGTGGGGTCAGTCAGCGATCCTTGAAGTAGTTATCGGTAATGTCCGCGGCTTGGGAGGGGTCGGGGCATTACAAATGGTATCAGAGCCGACCCGCGACCGTGAGGTGCGCCAGTGGACGGGAGATCCATGGGCAGTCACCTAGCAGGGCAAAGATTCTGGAGTGGATTGAGGCACAACGAGAACGTTGTGCGCTTAAGTGGGGCGACTGTAACACCCCGAGTATATGATTAAGTGTGACTTAAGAGGATTGAAATGAGTACTTATATCACCATGGTGCACCTTCTTTTAAGGTAGCTCATCCGTTGGGAACTCTTCAGTTAAACTTACGTGGTTGGGAATAGTCTCAGGATGGTGACCTCCTGGAAAGTTAGCGTGTGAGCAAGGACGAAGCATGCTGGAAAGACTCGTGGACGTGGTGATTTGTGGGGTCAGTCAGCGATCCTTGAAGCAGTTATCGATAATGTCTCGGGAGGGTCGGGGCGTTACAAGAGAGTTGGAACCTTTTGCAGGTATATTGTAAAGTAGTTAGAAATGTAACAAGAAAAGGGATAAATCTATGGACATAGTTGATCAACTACTGTAAGTGCAGTGATGGAATTTGAAGTAGTATAAGAAGTCAAATCAGATATGCTTATATGTTGTAGTCACAGGCCGGTGCAGATGCTAGTCTTTTTTTGGCATGTATGAAAGGAACTATGTGACTTGACTTTCTTATCATTCTTAATCTTCCTTGGTGGGAAGTACACATGGCCACTGGTAGATAAGGTGCTTTTAACGTCCCCAGTCCCGTATATTATGTGGAGCATCCTATTGGTAAGGTAGCATAGTTATTAAAATCCCGATCCTGATCTACGATCCTACGATTTTATGATCAAAATCCTCGATGCGATTCTACTATTTACATTCCGATCCACGATTCTACATGGTATAATTATGATCTTAACTACCCCATGGATCTGAGTTAGGATCCCGATTTTAACAACTTTAAAAGGTAGCACTAAAGATCTTTGTTTTGGGGGTGTTTGTTGGGGGGAGGGGATGGCAAGGGGAGAAATCATTGTCTTTAGTGTGGTTTGGAAGTCCCTGTACTGAATCTGATGTTATTCTGCAACAAATTGGACTATCTGACATGTAAGCCTAGTGTGCGAAGTTTTCACTCCTTGACTAGTAGGATTGTTACATGATTGTTGTGCTATTAAGCCGAGTGGACGGAGTTTTCATGCATCTGTTTGCTGCAATTGGTGTCAAAACCACATTTTGAACCCATGGTTGAAACTTGAAACCTATATACCTTGTATGGATCATAGGCTTCCTTCCGTTAGACCACTTTCATGCCTACATTGATTAGTGGCATTGTTTTAGTTGTATATGATATAGATGAAGAATAAAGGAAAAACAGCTCAAATCAAGAATATTGGATGTTGTTTTGTCATTAGGATATTTCAAATAAAAGGGATATTACTGCATTTTATTAGTTCTAGATTATTATCATCTACCATCCCTCATAGTATATTGAATACGAATAATACTATTGAGCACAGAGATGCTATTCTTCTGAGTTCTGACTACAGGCTGCTGATTGTCCCCTTTCGCTTCCCGTCCTCTATCAATTTGTCCGTAGGCTAATTTGTTCTGTTACCCTGTCTAACAGTTGGAAAGCATTCCTCTAATGGTGCAAGGGGTGATGTCGGCTGACCCTGCTGCTCAATTAGAGGCAACCACCCAGTTCAGAAAGCTTTTATCCATTGGTATGTTTGAACATGTTTGCTCTGTTGTAGTTTTCCTCTATTCAACTCTTGTCTGATATTTGATCTGATTGCTGTGTAGAACGCTGTCCCCCAATTGACGAGGTTATTAAAGCTGGTGTTATTCCAAGATTCGTGGAGTTTCTTGATAGGCATGATCTACCTCAGCTTCAGGTTCCTTTTTTCTTGGGATAATCAATGATGTTAGCTCTAGTTGAGACATTATCTCAGATTGTCACCACTGACCGAATTCGCTGGTTTGTTACGCATAGTTTGAGGCAGCTTGGGCTTTGACCAACGTGGCATCTGGAACATCAGAGCATACACGTGTAGTGATTGATCATGGTGCCGTTCCGAAGTTTGTGCAACTCCTTGCATCTGCCAGTGACGATGTCCGTGAGCAGGTAATTCCACCCCCTTCTTCCTATCAAGAAGATTTCTTGAATTTTTATGATTGCATCACACTTTCATATTGTTTACTTATTTGCATAATCTATAGTCATCCAGAGCTTGTATAATCAGTTGTATCTTACAGCTTGTATAATTCCATCCCCTTCTTCCTATCAAGAAGATTTCTTGGATTTTTATGATTGCATCACACTTTCATATTGTTTACTTATTTGCATAGTCTATAGTCATCCAGAGCTTGTATAATCAGTTGTATCTTACAGTTTCCTTGGGGGTAGATGTTACTTTGGGGATCATTTAGTACAGAAATTCTTTTTCCTTATTTGCCTTGCTTCCTCTATTTTAGAACTGTATGGGTACACTTTAGTTTCTTGGAAACTTTTGTAGGAAGTTCATTTTCTCAATGTCTGTTTCACTTCATCGATTTTCTATACAGTCTGTTTGTTAGCATGCTTGAAGTTGCATTTGTTTTATACATTTCACATGTTGGTGTGGTTGCAAGCAACTTATGTAGTCTATTTTTTGTTTGTTTTGCAGGCCGTGTGGGCTCTTGGGAATGTCGCTGGTGATTCTCCAAATTGTAGGGATCTTGTGCTGGGCCACGGTGCACTGGTGCCATTATTGGCTCAGTTGAATGAAAACTCAAAATTGTCAATGCTGAGGAACGCTACTTGGACATTGTCCAATTTTTGTCGTGGCAAGCCACCAGCACCATTTGATCAGGTTGGTATAGTTGGAGTGGAAATAGAGCTCTCGTTTACAGTTGCTAAATACCTTCTGCTTGGTTTTCTCAGGTCAAACCTGCTTTGCCTGTGCTTCAACGGCTAATCTTTCTAAGTGATGAAGAGGTATTAACAGATGCCTGCTGGGCCCTTTCGTATCTGTCAGATGGCCCGAATGAAAAAATTCAGGCCGTTATTGAAGCAGGAGTGTGCCCTAGGCTTATTCAGCTCCTTAAGTATGTTTTTCCGCCCTTGCATAATATTCATCCACTGCATATTGTTTTGCGCTTTATGAGTCTTCTATGTCTATTTGAAATTTTGTATTAGTTTGTTTGAAAAAGATCTCGTCCTAGACGTTATGACTTAACTATTTTTTGTTATTGTTATTTTTTTCTCCAGTCATCCGGCAGCAACTGTTCTCATCCCTGCCCTTCGAACAGTTGGCAATATCGTTACTGGAGATGATGCGCAGACCCAGGTACTGGTTTAGTGAAAGATGTGGTTGACTATTTGCATTCCTATTTTTAGCTCGAAAAAGTTTCCTGAGTCCCCAAGCATCTAAATTTCATGAGGGGATGTACTTTTTTGGGGTCGTTAAGTTGTGGGTTTCGATGTTTCATTTGACTTCAGCTAGGGATAACCCATAGTTACCAGGAACGCTTCCTAGGTCGTTAGTCCCGGAATGTGGGTCGCTAATTTATACACAAATTTAGTCTAGTATTGACTTCGGAACACGGGTCGCAGGCGTATGTAGCGTTCCCGGTAACTATGTGCTAACCTTTAGTTTAAATTTTAATACATATGGCACTATGAGCATAGAGCCCCGACAATAACATGTCATTTCTTGATATTACATCCCCTAGTTCCTGAACACCGCTGCTGCTGGTCAATATGTTGGCTTTCAGCTTTGAACACCCCCAAGAATTGAAATTCGTCATTTTGACATACCTTCTGCACCATCTAAAACCCATGTTTTGGAAGGTCTTACTGCCCTACGTTCAAAGCCTCTTGAAATTTTAAAAATAAGTGGTTGAGCAGAATAGCTTTGTTTACATAATCATCTTGTAGGTTTAAGTGTGGTTCTAAAGTTCCGGGAAAGGGGCATTACTTTCTACAATGTCTAGATGATCTCAAACTAATCTAAAGTGCATATGTTCACTATTTGGCACTTGGCAACCTAGACGTGTGAAAAAAAAATCGCAGATTGTGTTACCTAAATCTGTTTAACCATTTGAATGGTTTTGTAAGTACCATGAAATCAAACTCCTAAAAATCGTCATTAAAGGATATACACTGTTTTTAACATGCCCTTCATCATTATAATCTAGTGGCCGTTGCAAACTGAGAATAGTCGCATGTTCTTTTAAGACAACAAAAAAAACAATGTGTGGGTAACAGTAACTCATGCAAACTGAGACATGTTACTGCTAGCTTGATGGAAAAGACGGGATTGTAGTCCGGCTTGTGGTACGTTTTTGACGATTTGTTTTTTCTGGGTGTTTATTTTTACAGTATGTGCTAGACAACAATGCACTTCCTTGCCTTTACCAACTGCTTACCCAAAATCACAAGAAAAGCATCAAGAAGGAAGCCTGTTGGACAATATCAAACATAACTGCTGGAAATAGAGCTCAAATTCAGGTACAGATTTGTGCGCTTTATGGTGATATCAAAATCTAGGTACATCAATTGTTGGTTCAAATGATACATACCATACCATTCTATTGAGATAGATGTAGCTTTCATAGAGTTTTCAGGACATATAATTTACATTTTCTTAATCGAACCCGTTAGAACAAATGTGCCCTTCTGTTGTCACATGACCTTTATGTTATCGGCTCTAGCTTAATTTGCCCCCCTTTTTGTTTGGTGTGTGTCGATCAGGCTGTAATTGAGGCGGGTATCATACTTCCTCTTGTGCAACTGCTCCAACACGCGGAGTTTGACATCAAGAAAGAGGCTGCATGGGCCATCTCGAATGCCACATCTGGGGGATCTCCTGAGCAGATTCGGTACGTCTTGATACATGAATGGTTCATGTCTAACATCTTGGTCCGACTTGCTTATCTTTTATCTTTAGTATGTAGATTGGCTACATTTTGAGAGTCTACTCCCTGGCCCCATCCCCCGCTCTTTCACCCCTCTACATTAGAACTGCTAGGAGTATAAAAGTATGGCCGATATTACCCAAGAGGAACCGTCTTTTCAGGTCCACTAGGGCTGTCAAAAACCTGTCCGACCTAAATACACGGTTCACACCGATCTGACAAAAACTGGGTACGGTCGTAGATTTTTCATCCGAATTTTATCTTTGACCAATTTGACGGGAAATCCAGACACAATCTTTTCCATTTTCCTAGTGCGGAACCTGATACTTTAGCCTTGTCCGAGTTTTCTGACCCGGAAAATCCCGAGAAAAACTGGGTATCTTCAACTATTTTCATCTAGATACAGAAACCTCACTCTCTCTTTGTTTGTGATAGATTCTTGGTCAGCCAAGGTTGCATCAAACCTCTCTGTGATCTTCTGATTTGTCCGGATCCACGGATCGTGATAGTATGCCTCGAGGGGCTAGAGAACATCCTGAAAGTGGGAGAGGCCGACAAAACAATGGGAATGAACAACGGTGTCAACTTGTATGCTCAAATGGTTGACGAGTGCGAGGGTTTGGATAAGATCGAGAACTTACAAACACACGATAACAATGACATCTACGAGAAGGCCATGAAAGTTCTCGAGAAATATTGGGCCGAGGAAGAGGAGGAAGGACCCCCGGGCGTTGTTCAAGACGGTGCCAATGTCAACCCGCAAGGTTTTAATTTCGGGTCCGCTCAACCCAACATTCCACCTGGCGGTTTCAAGTTCGGGTGAATATTTCGAGTAGACCTATCAGTTCGGGCGGATCGGTCGGGTAGGGTTCAGTATGCCCCATATTCCGGAATTTGTTATATTTTAGGTTTGGGAAACCGGGTCAGTTTCGGGTCGGATTAACTTTTGCCAGGCCTAATTTCAGAGTGTAGTTTGTTATTTTACTCCATTGATGTCCACTTAGCCGAAATTTTCTCTTTTTTTCGAAGCAATTTGAGTCCCTTTGGGCAAGTGTTTTGGTCTGGCTCTTAGGGTTTGTTTTCATGTGTTGTGGGTCTGTTTGTGTTTGGTCGGGTCTTGTGTTTGGGTTTATCACGAGAAAGTTTTATGCTATGTTTTTGTACTTAGTAGCATAAATGTAGTCATAACTTTGTTATTACGGTTGTGTAACATTTTGGTTGTATAACATTTGACAATTAGTTTTGTATTTTTGTTGAAAAGTAATAGTATAGAATTCACTTTATTGGCAATGTTTGTTATGTCATAGTTTTGGCTTCTAAGTTTAATAGTGTATGATGCTGTTTTGAGATTCTCTGAATGTATCTCATGCTTATGCAAGTCATAACTTGGTCAATTCTTGAAAAATGTGAAAAATTCTAAGAAGTTGAAGGCTAATTTATAGTAGTTGTCAATCATGATAACTATCACAATAAAACAATGTTTATCCATGTGTCAATTTTTATCTTTATCAATTATTTTTTTATTTAGTATAAAATATATTTTCTTAATCAAAAAGTTTTTTACGAAATTTTTAAAAATTTAAACATCTTAACTCTAAGTTTTCACCTAGTAAACAAGCATATTTTGAAAAATATTTATTTAAATTTTTTTAAAAATAAACTAAAATTTAAAAAAAATTATTTTACAATTTGTATTAAATAAAAAAGCTAACGGTCAAGATAAAAAAAACTTGACACATGTACGAGTAAGACTTATTTTACTTACGGCGATTATTATGGTTGTCAAACACTATAAATATATCCTACAATTTTTTTTTTGACAAAGTAAAATGTATCCTACAATTTTATGGACAAGGAAATGGGGTTTTTATTGGCCCTTTTTGGGAATTTTTGCAATTAGTATTTTTGGTTAGCAAAGGTGGTCCAATTAAATAAGGTTTAGGGGTCATACTTGTTGTTAGTTGATAAATCCTTTCAATGAGGAATAAAGATGGGTGTCCTTGTGAAAGTGCAATTGTCCTATAACTCGATTTAATTGGTCTTATACCTTATTGGATATTTAGTCATATATATCTTCAATTTTGTTGACCTTTAAAAGTGAGATTTCCTTCCATTATTAGTAAAGTAGTTGGTAGTATATATTGTTGTGAAAATCATAATTAAATAAGGTGGATATTAGAGAAAAGCATTAAAAACTAGTGAGTAGACTGATAAATAAATAAATAAATAAGTAAATAAAAACACGGCAAGAATATCAATTAACATGAAAATCACCTAATATTGTTGAAGTCAGGTCATTGTGTGTATATATTTTCTGTGTAATTTTTTTTTATACCGGTAAGTATCTTATTTATTGGGTCTGACCTATTGGTCTATGTGAGCTCGAAGAATCAGGGGCCTCATGAAATACTAACTCCGTTCCTTCATGAGTGTCAATTTTCTTAACTACCTTATCCCTTTTTATTTGTCAAATTTACATTTTCAATAATTAAAATACTTATATTATCCTTATTAGTGAATCAACTTTTTATTTTACCTTTTAAAATTCTCCTTTATTCATCTTTTCCTTTAATAAGGGGTACACTTGTTCATACTACCTCTGTCCCAATTTGTTTGTCATCTCAACTAATTTTACAAAACCAATACACTTTGGAATTGGGGTGAAAAGTTTGCATTTTATCCAAATTGCCCCTATATTTATTGATGTAATAGTTGTTGGAATTGTACAAAGTGATAAATAAAGTTATTAATTAGGGGTAAAAATGGAATTATAATCGTTGGAATTATAAAAGTGACAAACAAATTGGGACAATGAAATTAGTTATTTTGACAAATATTTTGGGAGTTGGGACAGAAGTAGTACATAACTTTTTCACCCTATTTCCAAGATGCATTGGTTTTGTAAAGTTAGTTTATTTGACAATAAAAAAGGGACGGAGGGAGTAGTATGAAAGTCATATGATTTCCCTTATTACTCCCTCCGTTTCATATTAATTGTCATAATTTTGACTTTCACGGTCTTCAATATCACTATTTGATTGATAATTTTTTGCATAGTATGTTATTAACAATTGCAATATTATACTTGTATGATAGTATTTTTCATTATAAATCTAATAGTGTTAATTTTATGTAGCAATTCATTGTATATATTGAGAAATTTCTGGTCAAAATTTTCAGAGTTTGGCTGCACAATTTTCAAAGACGACAATTAATAATGGAATGGAGGGAGTATTTTGAGAAAAGATATTCTCATTGACTATAAAGTAATATCACCACCGACTTCTCCTAAAAGGAGTTTGACTGTTTGAGCATCAATATATCCACAACCACTGCCCATTCTGTCATAAATGGTTATGTCTATGCTACAATACTACTCCCTCCGTTCTATATTAACTGTCGTCTTTGGAAATTGTGTAGTCAAACTTTAAAAATTTTGACTATAAATTTCTCAATATATACAATGAGTTACTATATAAAATTACCACCATTAGATTGGTAACGAAAAATACTATCATAAAAGTATAATATTGCAATTTTTAATAACATATTATGTAGGAAATTATCAATCAAAGAATGATATTGGAGACCATGAAAATTAAAATTATGTGAATTAATATGGAACGGAGGGAGTACTTATTATCTTTGTACTATAATATTCATCCATTTTACTAACTTTTAATATTTGATTGGCCAATGATAAAAAAGGAAAGGTAAGGAAAGCTTACCAAGAACCACTATCCTCCCACTGCCACCTAATATTTTCCCTCAATATATTTCTCAACAAAACCACATTTATGCTACCCTTCTTTACCGTCACGTAATAAATTTTATGTGGTCTTTATTAATGTCCTTTTATCGATAATTCGTCATAATATTTTATTAAAAATTATAATATTATACTCTTATGATAATAATTTTTATTATAAATTTTATGATAATAATTTTATATAATGAAATATACTAAACATTATATATGTTGAGAAATTAATAATAGAAGTTTTCAGAGTTTTGACTAATGTACATAATAGATTGGCAGATAAAATGAGAAGGGAGTGTGAAGGAAAATAAACAACCCATAAAAATAACGTTAATAACCGCTAAAGGTTACTAGATATTTATTTTTATTATGAACAATTGAAGAAAAAAATGTGAACCAACATATTTTATGCAAAAACTTTTGCACGATGATCTCTTTTTATTTTATTTAAAAATTTTAATGAAGTTAAATAAACAAAAAAAGTGATTATAAAATTTTGTGGCTTAGTTGTAGCAAATATATTTGTTACTTTTGGGGTACCCTAAGAATAACATAAGGATGAATTTAATTTTATTTTTTATGCTTTTGTTTTGTATTCTAGATGATTTTGGGATAAATTTCATACTTAATATATCCAACAAAAACATTTAAAAAAAATCAAAATCAATATTTCTCGTTAAGTTTAGAAATTTATGGTCCATTTCCTAAACACATGAGTTTATTTGGCATGAGATCAAATAGACCTAACTACAAATCCTAAACACATGAATTTCTTTATTAATTATGATCCTAAACACATGAATTTGTTTATTAGAAATAAAAACTGCTAATTTTGATAGGAACAAAGAAAAAGTAGAGGGAGCACTATGCAAGACCAATGGTTATATTAATACACCTTAGATTACCTGGATTCGCTAATGTGTTAAATCAAAAAAAAAAAATCAATGTTTATCATAAAATGCATCATAAATTTGTTAATATTATTGTAAAATTCATCAATATTTTTAAAATCTATCAAATTTTTTTACACAAATTCATCACATAAAAAATTGACATAGTTTAATACATAGGGTTATTGACTATAAAGGACGGCCTAGCTGCACAATTAACAGAGAAGAACATGTTAGACCTTGAAGTCCTAATTTGTAATTATAAGTGAGATCTACGACACTGATTTGACATGTCATATAACATTTTTTATTTTTTTTGTTTTCTTTTCAATGCAGCTACCCAAGTGAGTTGGACAAGCTGCCCGTTCGAAGGGGCAAAGGAGGGGAGAAGAAGAAGAAGAGGAGGAATGAAAAAAAAGTAGTAAAGAGAGCATGATAACTGAGAGAGAAGATAAAAATTTCATTAATAAAGTTCCGCATAGTATATGCAGTAACAGTAGTAGACAATATTACAAAACAAAGTAATGGGGTTGCATTGCATTTAATAGGAGATGGGTTATTACATTTATGATTTTTTTTATTTTTTTTTGCCAAAAGTCAGATCATAGATCATGACAGCAAAATTTATAGTATAGGCTTCCAGATTATTAGTTTGCTAGTATTGCTCACCAAATTCTAGAGAGTGAAGAGGGAAAAAATGAGAAAAAAAAGGGCACCACATAAAACCTAATCATAGGACCCAAATCAATGGCCCATATCTTGGACAACTCATTTCAAACTTGGGTTTTTCTTTTTTTTCTTTTTTTTTTTGAAATCATTTGGAACTTGTTAAGGTCTTGTGAGCAGTAAGCTACTTTACCACAATCCAGATTACTAGCCTTAGAATTTGCAAATAAAATGAGAAATGCATGATTTAGTTAAACAAACCAAACCCCACAATTTCAAAAGGGAGCTTGGAAAAAAAAAATATTTTGGGGTATTGAAAAAAAAAATAATCTGAATTCGACTTATTTTTTTCCACTTTTCCATTTCAAAATGGCTTTCACAAACAACTTGTCGGGGATAAAAACTTTTTATTGCTCAAAATCACATATGGATTCGACAAATATTAATAATTGCCCATGGAATTAAGGGTATCGATCGTATTACCGAAAATTTTTACCCATTTTCCCCCTTAAATTACCCAACGTTACCTTATCCCTCTAAAGAACATACGCGCAGATACTTCGCCATTGAGTTGGACAGTTTACAGTTGGAGCCTGCTCTGAAGAAGATAAGAAAGGGATGGAAAATCATCACCAGAAGTCATAACCAAAGATAACATAACATAACACAACACACTCTTAATTAACAAGAAAAGAATTTAAGAAAGGAATGGGCAGAGGGAAAACCAGCAATAAATGGTCTCAAACATACACCAGACCTACTAACTACATTTGTTGGAGTAATCACAGCAAGTTTCCTCAAAATCCAAGGACAATCTAGACAAGCATGAATTCGGGTCAATATCGGTTCGGTCAAATCGGTCAAAGTCAAAATTGAGATGAAAATCCATGATCATATGTACCCAATTTATTCCGGGTCGGACTGAACCAAGTGTTCAGGTCAGATAGTTTTTTGACAGTCCTGCACTCCTGCCCAAGTTGTTAAAATCAGGATCCTAACTCAGATCCGTGGGGTATTTAGGATCAAAATTAACCCATGTAGGATCGTGGGTCGGAATGTAGATTGTAGAATCGCGTCGAGGATTTTGGATCATAAAATCGGAAAATCGTAGATCAGGGTCGGGATTTTCTCAAAATCCAAGGACAATCTAAGGACAATCTAGCCAAGCCCAAATTCAAGTCAACATCAGGTTCGGTCAAATCAGTTAAAGTCAAAATTCGGATGAAAATCCATGATCAAACCCAGTTTTTTCCGGGTTGAACTAAATTAGGTATTTAGGTTGGACAGTTTTTTGACAGTCCTGCACTCCTGCCTACTAACAAGATTTGAGAGGGGTAATCACAGCAAATTTCCTCAAAATCCAAGGACAATCTAGCCAAGCCCGAATTCAAGTCAACATCAAGTTCGGTCAAATAGGTCAAAGTCAAAATTCATTCGAAAATCCATGATCATACCCAGTTTTTTTCCGAGTCAAACTGAACCAGGTATTCAGGTCGGACAGTTTTTCGACAGTCCTGCACTACTGCCTACTAACAACATTTAAGAGGGGCCAATCACAGCAAATTTCCTCAAACTCCAAGGGCAAATTTGTAACCTCTTACCTATATTAACTCCCTTCCCTCCCCAACCCAACCACACACCAATCACCACATTCCCCATTTCTCCTCCACAACTCATTTCCACAACAAAACTCCCCAAACAAACCCCAAAAAACATGACTCTGATCACAGAAGACATCAGAGCCAAGGCCTCAGAGATCCACCATGGGAATGACATATGCAAAGCTCAGTTCCAAAGACTCCTCAAGGAGGTCGGGCTCCCGAACGGTCTGCTCCCATTGGAGGATGTCTTGGAGGTCGGCTACGTCGAGGAAACCGGGTTTGTTTGGATGAAACAGAAGAAGGAAATCAAGCACAAGTTCGAGAAGATTGGGAGGGTGGTTAGTTATGCAACCGAGGTTACTGCCTATGTCGAGCCGTGTAAGATCAGGAAGTTAACCGGGGTTAAGGCGAAGGAGCTCATGGTGTGGTTGACACTGACCGAGATCACCGTGGAAAGCCCCGAGAGTGATAAGATCGTCTTCAAGACGTCCACGGGGCTGTTCCGGACATTCCCGACCAACGCGTTTGTGATCGAGGGGGCGGGCCCCGTCAAGGATAATGCCAAGGAGAAGGAGAAGGAGAATGCCGGGGGTGTTGAGGTGGCAAATTTGGTCAAGGAGGTCTAACCCTGAAAATAGACCCGAATATAGCACCGCCCGAATATAATCATGGGAATAATGTCTGGGAAGGTGTAGGGTTATAGAATTAATCACCTTTGTGTTTGTGTCTTTTGTTATTACTGATTTGCAAAGATATACTCAGTGGTTTGAGTTTAATGTACCCTTTTCTAGATTGAAAAATATCAACAAAAGTTATTAAGACAATGTTTTCATAATACTGGTTAGTCAAGAGTCAAGAGCATGGAGTATTCCAATCTTCTCCGAAAACTTCAATAGGAAACGGGTTGGGCGGTTTCGGGTTCGGTTCGGGACGGGTTCATCCCGCTGATTTGCGGGTTTTTTTTCAAGTTCGGTGTATTTTGGGTCAGGTTTGAGAAAACCGTGCTCAAAACCCGGAATTGTCCGCACTTACCGCAATTTACCACACTATCCACAAATTACCGCATCTTACCATATCATACCACCCTTTACCACAACCACCATAATTTTCTCACCTCACTTTTCTCTCTTACTTTTCTCTCTACTTTTCACTTTTCTTTCTCCTCACCTACCACACCAACCATTCCTACGACAAATTTTACCATAACCTACCATACTATACCGCAACACACCACACTTTTCACAATTTACCATACCATACCATTTCCGTACTTTACCCACTGCAGAAAAGAATAGGGCTTGAAATGGTTCAAACAAAGTGGTTGTTTCATAGATAAGGTAATTGCCATTTCCAAACAAAGTCTCCAACAAAATAGAATGCATTTCTGGATTTCTTTTCATGTGGGAAAAGTAAATAAAGAGATACCCAGTTGCTTATGAGATGTGATGTTCAGTAGTTTTCAACTTCAATGGAACTTCTGCCATCATAAATTCATGGCAAGGAAAAGCCTCCTAACAAGCATTGTCACCGATTTTCAGGCCATAAATGCAACAACCAACTGAAATAGGGTAGAAGTTATTGCATTTGCAATGTCAATTTGCCACCCATCCTACTTTAGTAATCTTATAAATTCTTCCCCTAGGGCTTGAGCTAAATATCGATTCTATACAAATTGTAATGGGATATTGGATGGTAATATACTGACCTTTGGGGGTATTGGACTATAATATACCGACCTTTACTATTGAATAGCAATATCCATGACCTTTATACATAGGTGAGATTATTTATTATACCAACAGTGACTAAGGGGGTGGTGAACTAGTTTCCGTGTTGATGTGGTAAGTGGAGGGAAAAAAAATGGCCCCAGCCTAGTAACCCCGTTAACCCCTCCATTTTTCTCACTAACCCACTTTGAAAAACCGGCCCTAGCTCAGTGATTAAAGGAGTGGTGAACCGGTCTACATGCTGACGTGACACACCACTAACCAATGTCTTATAACCTGGGTCAGTGAGAAATACGAAGGGGTTAACGGGGTTACTAGGCTAAGGCCGGTTTTTTCCTCTTCGCCTGCCAATATTGGTATAATAATCTCACCTAAAGAATAGTATAATAATCTCACCTAGATATAAAGGTCAGAGATATTGCTGTCCAATAGTAAAAGTTGGTATATTACAATCCAATACCCCTAAAGGATAGTATATTACCATCCAAAAATCCAATTGTAATTACCAAGTTACCCATGTTGTTTATAATTTAACCTTCCTACCCCCTCAACTTTTCTGTTAAATACACATTTTCTAATTTTCGGACAAAACATAGCCAGAGATTTGAATTAGATTGAAATGCCCTTGTCAATATATTTTAAGTAAACTTTTGTTCACTCCCTAACTAATGTTTGGCCAAAATTATGTTTATAAACGGGTTTATGGAGTACAATAACCCCAACTTAGAACAAAAAGGTTGGTCAGCCCAATAATAAAAAAAAAGGTTTTTGGATGATAATATACTGAAGTCTGGGGGTGTTGAATTGTAATATATCAACGTTTATTATTGAACAACAATATCTCTGACCTTTATACCTAGGTGAAATTATTATACCGATAATAACTTGGGGATGGTGAACCGGTCTCCATGCTGATGTGGCTGGCAGAGGGAAAAAAAATTGTCCCAAGCCAATAACCCTGTTAACACCTCTGTTTTCTCACTAACCCACATTACAAGACATTAATTGGTTGTATGTCACGTCAGTACGAAGGCCGGTTCACCACCCCTTTAGTCACTGTGTTAGGGTCGATTTTTTTTAACGTGGATTAGTGAGAAAAACGGAGGAGTTCAGGGTTACTGGGCAATGAGTGGTTATTCCCTCCGCCGGTCACGTTAGAATAGAGACCAGTTAACCAGTCACCACTCCCTTAGTCACTGTTGGTATAATAATTTCACCTAAGTATAAAGGTCAAGGAAATAGTTATCCAATAGCAAAAGGTTGGTATATTACAATCCAATACCCCTCAAGGTCGGTATACTGTCATCCAATATCCCTAAAAAAAATAAAATGAAAATAAAAACAAAGGTGTCAACAAAAGGTTACTTAAAACACATTGGCAAGGGCATTTCAGTCCATTCAAGTATCAAAAATCACCTTTCTGGCCGTACATTAGCAAGGCTACATTTAGTAGCAAAAGTGAGGGGGTATGAAAATTAAGTTGCAAAACCCGTGGACAACTTTGTAATTACATTGAATCTCATGTAAAAATTTCCTATTATATTAGGCTGAAACACGCGACATTGGTCCAAAATTTCTTGAGCCCAGCTCTTGAACTCGTTTCATTAGACACTTAGCTCATTGAACCTGATAAATCTAAACCAAACAAAATCTCTCAGGCTTATACTTTGAAGATGTGCCGAGATAGCCCATAGTCCACGGAACTCGGTTTATGCCCTAACTCAAGCTTAGCCCATTGAACAAGTTCAAAGGTTGTTGAGTTTATCTTGCTTCCATGGTTAAAAGATTAGATTTTGTTACTTTTTCAACCTAAGAGCTTGTCACAAAGGTAAATGACTAAATGTCATTATCATAAACCACATAAGGACTGACCAAACCTCCAAAACTAGTTTCCCAGAAAGGTTATAATCAATCTATATGCCAAAGTGAAATTTGGCTCTACCCAGATAGGGTAGTATGAGACAACTCTATTTTGTTCAAGCGCTATGGACGAAATTTTCAATGTTTTTGTGAGGGTTTAAATCACAGATATCAAACAGAACGAGAATGGCAATTAATATTAATTATTAAACAGCATAAATGTAACGTTAGGATGTTGCATACCGTTGATCAGACGGGTTGATTGACTTGATTCTCCGGGCAAACCTTCTCTTGAATATCATCCTAAGCCTGCAACAGCACAAGTTTAATACATTATCAGTAGAACAAACATTCATCAGAAGAAGATGCCAAGGTTTAAATACTCACAAACACGAGAATCAGGAAAGAAATGCATGGGGGGAAAAGTAATAATTACCTTCAACAATGCAAGAGACCTATCATAAAACCTTCAAAAATGCAGGAAACCTATCATAAAACCTTCAACAATGCAAGGGACCTATCATAAAATCTTCAACTACATAAGCGACCTAACATAAAACCTTCAACAATGCAGGGGACCTATCATAAAATCTTCAACTACGTAATCGACCTATCATAAAACCTTCAACAATGCAGGAACCCTACCATAAAATCTTCAACTATGTAAGCGACCTATCATAAAACCTTCAACAATGCAAGAACCCTACCATAAATCTTCAACTACGTAAGCGACCTATCATAAAACCTTCAACAATGCAGGAACCCTACCATGAAACCTACATATCAATGTAGGAGACTCATCATAAAACCTTCAACAACACAGGAGACGTATCCTAAAAACGGCAAATAGGAAAACATAGTAAATTACCCGACAATCAAAGGGTAAATGTACAATCTCTGACCTATATTAACTCCTTTCCTCCCCATGCTCACCATCACATTCTTCAGTTCTCCCCACTGCAGTTCAGAAAGAAACCCCCCCCCCCCCCAAAAAAAAAAAAAAGAGGAAAGGAAAAAGAAAAAAAAAAGACTGCCTTTGATCAATAGACCAACACCAAACCCGACATGATCATGTGTTTTGAAAAATGACCATTTGATGAAAACTAGCCAACAGCCCCATGCAAAGACAACACCACGGGGGCTAGGGAATTATAAGGAGGAAGTTCCACAAAAAGCTAAATAAAAGCTACCCGTTATAGTTATCTTCTGCCATCATTGTTACGTGGATTGCAGCATGTACTGCATGATTGTGTCATACGCAACAGGGCATTTTGGACATTTTTTATTGAAATTTGTTGTAAGCATGGTGAATCACTAGAAGTCTAGAAAAAATCTTTAAACCATGTCCAAATCAGTATCCTCTTTGAAAGTGTACGTGTTCTCTTACAAAAGCAAGCCACACACGCAACATTTTCAAGCTATGATAAGGTATGGATATACCATTTCAATCAATGGTGGGAGGGACACCGAAGGGATGTTTTTCCGGACCTAAGTACAAGTAACCCTTTTCTACTCAATGCTTCTTGTCTATGCAAATTCTGATAGGTAAGATGAGAGGTATGGAAAGGTTGGGTAAAATAAGGACCGATAAGTTCAGGTAAAGTAAATCATTTATCTCCACCAAATGGATGCAGCAGAGTTCTGGCTGTCCAACGGTAATGCAAGCTCTAAGATATAAACAGATCCCGAACTGTTTCCAAGGGCAAAACACGTTTATGCTTTGCTTTCCCATTTATATGTAGAAAAAACAAAATGTATTTTCTGGTTTGCTACGGCCAGTAATAACTCTTCATTACACGCAGTCTACAAAAAACACAGGCATGAGACCTTGACACTTCAGATGAAGCCAAGAAAACCTACAAAATTTTCTGGAAACAACAAAACTAGACCTTGGACTAGTACCCACATCAGTCATTTGCACTTTTCAGATAAATAGATCCAAGACAGTTAGGCCAATTCTGACTTTTTCATGTTACTCAAACATATACATTGGACACAACTCTCAGGAGCTCAGAAAATTCAAATGAGGACACCAAAAAAAAAACCCCCATAAAAAACCCTCCACACTAGAACATATATCCACATCAAGCTTGCTTCTAATTATCGACAATTCTACAGAGTTTCCACACTTCCATAACACAAAATGAGAGTTCTACATTTCAATTTAAGATACTCCACTAGCTAAACATCAAAATTGGGTCGTCACGGAGTGAAATCTCAATCCTAGTCAAGCATGGAAATCCGTCTACAGAAAGACAGGCAAATACAGGACAAGTCTATTACGTGCAAGCACTATGGTAAGTTCTCAGAGCTTTCTCAACACCCACCGCAAAATCACGGGGGTAAAACAGAATGAATACTATGTAATAAAATGCTGAAGTGAAACGAAGATGTTATGTTCAAAGTGATTGGTTTGCCTAGTTCTCCAAACAAGCTCTCAATTTCTTTTACTTGGACAAATCCAAAGAGTGAAGCATTTTTAGTTTTAATCGAATACCAATGACCATCTTGTAGCAAGAGTTCCACGGTAGCTCTACTACTTGTTATAGCTACATGAACAATATCAATATATCATTATATTCAGCGAGAAAAAAAGAAGAAGAATTTTCCGAGTAGTGTGTAAGGTAGTCTCATTAGAGAAGTAGAAGCCAACTTGGCTTGCCTATGCACCAAACATTGGACTGCTACCTAAAACTGAAAAGGAAGGCTGACAAACATAACGCAGAAATAAGAAATTGCAGCTCTTGACAGCATTATAAAAGAAAACATGATCCAATAAGAACACCTAAAGGCCAAAGATTAAGGTGGATTTCCAGTACATGAACCTCCAGCTCTGCACAATTGAATGCTGCAGATTTGAATTGGTCCAAAGTGGCACCTCGGATCTAAATGGAGTACGGAAAGAGGAATGTCCATTTTAGAAACTTATGAAGTTTCAATTGCTTTCTATCAGTATCCTCATAAATTCAAGGAGGCGAACGTGGCCTCCTAGTAAGAACTGCCTCAACTGGCAAACATGGGCACTATCCACTTGATTGGTTTAGAGTTCAGACCTATAAACTTAACTACCAATTGGATAGAACTTAGGAGGCATATGACTGGACCCAAAACTACCCTCTACCCCATCATAGCATAGAACTTTCCTTTTTGTACGGCCGATCAGCGGTCTCAAAATGTTAACATTAAATCCAAAGCAATGTGGTAAAAAAATTGTAAGGACTTTGTCAATTTCAAATGAAGGGCATTCAGCATGAGGATGCATTGTGACATACATGTTGGTGCAGTACAGTTGATTTCCCTTGCATATTTGCCGCTTTGTTTCAACCTAGGAAACTCAAAGCCTGCAAGAAAGCAAGCGTAATCAAACATTAACACAAAGGTCATGAAAAAGAGGATTATATGATCATTGTATAATTTGTTTTAGCTAACAATGGATGATCATCTCCAGCAAGCAAAGAGAGAAGAAATGACCCCTCTGCCCCTCAAAAAGAACTAGAAAGAAGGAAAATGAAGCATTTGTGTAGTCACAGCAAATCAAGTTGGCAATCATCCTGGTTTCTTTTGTGCCATGTACAAAGTATCCTCATAAATTCAGGGAGGCGAACATGGCCTCCTAAGCAAAAACTGCCTCAACTGGGAAACAAGACCACCATCCACTTAAACATGGCCACGATCCACTTGATTGGTTTAAAGTTTAAACCTATAAATTTAACTACCAGTTGGATAGAAATCATATGACTGGAGTATGTAAACATTATATCCAAAGCAATGTGGTAGAAACTTTGCGGACAGTGTCAATTTCAAAAGGCGGGCATTCAGCAGTCTCAACAGCGTAAACATTGAACCCAAAACACTGTCATAGAAAATTGTAAGGATCAATGATCAAGATACTTTGATAGCATGAGGATGCAATGTGACATACATGTTGGTCCACTACAGTTGATTCTCCTCGCATATTTGGTCAACCAGGGAAACCCGCAGCCTGCAACATAGCAAGCATAATCAAACGTTAACAGAATGGTCACGTAAAGAGGATTCTATGATCACTGTATAATTTGTTTTAGCTATATGAGTGATAATAATGGATGATCATCTTCAGCAAGCAAAGAAAGACGAAATGACCCCTATGCCCCTCAAAAGAAATTAGAAAATAGGAAAATGAAAGAATTTGTGTGGTCACAGGCTCACAGCAAATCAAGTTGGCAATCATCCTGGTTTCTTTTGTTGCCATGTACAAAGAATATAGACGAATTAATGACTCAGAGGACCCTACAGTTTGACGCAATTATTATAAGGACCCTATATTTTCAAAAAAGGTTACGATGTACCCTTCATTTTGTAGAAATAATTTCTGGGGGAAATTTAACTTTTCCATTTCGCAAATTAGCCCCTGTATTGTTTAAAATTCTGTGTTTGATCCTCAATGATTAAAAACTTACTTTCAACACTTTAATAATTCCGTATGCAGCAATTTACATTTCTTGTGTTGTTTTAGGTCCTTTCCATTTGGTATAAGTAGTAGATTATGATAATTAGTAGCATTATAAAGAGCTGAGTGCGTTTATTTTTAACCTGTTTGCATAAAAACCTCAAAAAGTTTTAATATTCACAAAGGTCCTTGTTTTAGGCCTTTCCCTACAAATATAAAAAGTTAAGTGCCCCTTTTAGTTAGAGTTTTTACAAAAACAGAGGACCCTAATAATTATTATCAGAAAACCAAAGGCACCTAAGAATATTTTCTGAAAATAAGAGGCCCTTAAAATAATTTCAATAAAACAGGCGGCCCTTTGAGTCTCTATTTGGTAATGGTATATACTATGTAGACTAAGAAGGTGTAGGAGCGGATGGGAGCAATAAAAGCAATAATAAATGATACTAGGATAAACAATACTAGGAATATTAGATACCTACCACCAATACTTTTCAAGGGGGCACACTTAGCAAATTGTTCAAAAAACAAAGGGCAAGTTTGTAATGCATGGCCTACATAAACCCACTTCTTCCCCATGCAAACCGTCCCATACTCCATTTCTTCTACATTCAACTTAGGACAACAACTCCCCTAAGAAAGAAAGAAAAAAAGAATGTCTTTGGTCACAGACGACATTAGATCCCAAGCATCAGAGATATACTACGACAGTGAAATATGCAAGGCAAATGTCCAGAGGCTGATGAGAGAAATGGGTCTCCCGATCGGGATTCTCCCGTGGAAGATCTTTTGGAATGCGGATACGTGAAGGAAACCGGCTTCGTTTGGATGAAGCAGAAGAAGGAAACCAAACACAAGTTTGAGAAGATAGGAAGCACGGTTAGCTGTGCAACCGAGATCACTGCCTACATTGAACCGTGCAAACTCACAAAGGTGAAGGGGATAAAGGCCAAGGAGATCCTGGTTTGGTTGACCGTCACCGAAGCCACAATGGACAGCCCAAAGAGTGACAAGATTGTTTTCAAGACCACCACCGGGCTCTACCGAACATTCCCAACAGACGCCTTTGTGATAGAGGAAGAGCCGGTCAAGAAGATCGAGGCTAAATGTGGCGGTGCCCTAAAAGTGGGAGTGGCCAATATGGCATGGTGGTGAACGGATACAGCAATTGTGTTAGAACCACGATCACGACCACTACCATTTTTATGTTTTGCACTTAAACTCTAGGATGTTGTTGTTACAGTACTTGGTAAGGTGATTGCATAAACTTTCAGTATTTGACTCTATTGTAGGCTAATTACAAATTATATTTATGTCTCTTGTTTGCAATTCGCATGAGCAAAAATTAAGGAACCAAATTAAGGTCTTTACATGATACAAAGGCCCTTGTGCAAATGAATTTTCATATTCACGTTACGCTGCAGGCTGTCAGGTAACTTCAGTTTCAAGTTCACATCATAATGCCTGAAGTTTTTAAGCGCTGCCAGTACTACATCAAGTCATGACTCAAATATGGGTTTTAGAAATGTCTCAGTCAAATGTGAGCACAACATCTGCTATTTCTATGATGGCCATTATTTTAAGTATAAAGTCTTAAAATAACCCATGAAAGTAGAACTGTTCGAGCTTGGCTCGGATGTCGATCGAGCCGAGCCCAAGCCTAGGGAGGCTTGCCTCGGTTAGGCTCATTTAAGTATTTTAGTTAGGAAGTAGGCCATGCCCCATAAATATAGGTAAACTCTATATTACTTTAGATGTTTAAAATTTCATATTAGAGCATAAACTCTATTTTACTTTAATTTTCTAGTTAAGTAAGTTATGGAAAACTCATGCGCCAATGTTTAAAACCCTGCTTGATTATACCCTTATTATTAAAAGAATGTTATGTTTTAGTTAAGTTGCATAAATATCTAGAAATTAACTTCATGTTTGCTTTGAATTTGGAGGATTATAAATAACAATTAAAAAAACGCCAAGCCGAGCCCAAGCCCAAGCAATATGAATTGATCCCGAGTCGAGCCTCGACTTTGCAGGCTCAGCGAGCTTCAAGCCGAGCTTTTCCGAACCCGGGCTGGGACCGGCTCAGCTCGTTAAACCCCTACTTGCAAGAGGTCGGTTCTATCACTTTTAAGGGAAAATGACTTCATCGATAATATTTCTCACAAAACGAAAATCTAATCAGGAAAAGCCGGTCATCCAACTTGACCATACAACGAATAGTACATCCCTGAAAAACCACCCAACCCCCCCCCCCCCCCCCCAACCCCAAGCCCGAACAAAGAAGAAAGGGAAAGAGAAAGACTGGAAACAATGAAGGAAAGATGGTCAAATAAAACACTCAGGACTAAATGTTCTAAAAACAAATCTGTACCATTTGACAGGACAGATTTGAACGCTCAGATACAAACAAATTGTTTAACAGAATGCATTCATGCATTGCTCCTTCCTGATTTAGTAACAGAAAAGCAGACATGCATTTAGAATTCTGCAGGCTTCAACTACTTCCGCAATTATCAGCAAAAATACAGGGAATCAAAGAGAGCTTCCAACTAAGAATGCTTTCAACTCTCAAACATAACCAGCATTCCGTAATTCTCAAATATACGCAAGTAATCGCTGTCACTACTGCACTCATTTTCTTGGGCTAATCGGCGAGCAAGGTAAAGTAGCATAGAACTTGCACAGGGGAAAAAAATGGAAAAGGAAACAAGGAGAGATGAAGAGCGAATAAGGAGAAAGATCCACTTTATTGGTGTCGTACTTATAGAAAATGGGATCTAATAATTACAGATTGTTGTGATGTTCAAACCAATGTGAAGCAGCCAATTCTATTTCAACTTTCAGGGATTATGGTAGAAAATTTAAATGCTCATAGGGATAGATACCAAGACGTATAGAATGACCAACAAAAATATTACGAAGAACACAAGGACATTGCATACATGTTGATCAATTGGGCTCATTCTGTAGGAAGACTCTCGTTCTTCAACTGGATAAACCAAACCCTGCATCATTGCAAGCTTAATCAAATATCAACAGAGCAATCACAAGAACTTACGAAGAAAACTTTATTAATTTAGCTATAAGAGCAATAACAACAGATAACCATCTTAAATAGATGTGGAACAAAGCCAAAATAACAAATAAAAAAGTTTGAGAAGGGGGAGGAGAACCAATAAGATTATTACTTTTTCATTGCATCTTGGAAGCCAGAACCCTCTTCACACTAATTTCATCTTGACACAGGTGTTGAACATCATATTTCTTCTCATTTGCACCCTGGACACAAACTCCAGACGTGGAGCCACCATTGGAGACAGCTCGTGTAAATTTTTCTTAGAGCTTGGATCATCAACTTTACCCAAAATGGGGCTAATCGGATGATATGAACCGATGTCTAGGCATTATCATTAGCGGGTTCCTTCACAGACAATGCATTGTACCCTCCTCTGTACTCAGATCCTTGTAATCAACCAGAAGATTTTTCCGTTCCAATTCAATTTATTTACATCAGCTAAAACCCACGGAGATAAGCAGCCTCGAAGTCATTTACATATCTGGTTGTTTCAACATTTTGCAACTAGTGTTCCATTGCTGAAAGCTACGACCTTTTCTCCATGATAAGCAGAATTCTTCTCTTGGAGACACAGCCTGCAGTTCAAGGAATATTGTACGTAAACCAACATATCAAGGAGGTAAAAAAACATGTCCTGGCTACTTGTGGCAGCTAAAAGATTACCCTGATATTTAATTTAGAAACAGACATAATTCATAGTACTAGTATGGACTAAATGCTGATATATTTATTCAAAAAGGAAAAGAATGCTGATATCTGATTACTGTAATGGAGTGGCTTTGAAAGAAGGATTCTTTACCAAAGCTTGATGGTTGGTTGAGCATCTCTTTATCCAACCTTCAACTGAGCTTGACCAAGTGCATTATGCCCTGAAGATTTTCTTAAATCATCTAATTGAAAACAAATTCAGGGTCTTTTCTCTCAGTTTTAAAGTATGATCTCCATAGATTTCAATACATGTCTTCAACCCAAATCACACCTTCCTCAACGTCCACATCAGGGACATAGCCTGCTCCTTTCATATGCCGAATTATAATGTTCAAGATCTCATAGACACCATCCATGTGCGGCCCCACATTATCTCCAACAACAAAGCTGCAAATATCATTTTTCAGCTCAATCCAACTGCAACCGGGCTCTTTTTTGCCTCCTAATCCTTTCATTAAGTTTCTCATTCTTGCAAAATCTCCCCACTCACCCTCCGAGGCGTACAGATTTGACAACACTAGATAAGTCCGCACCATGTCGGGCCTTGCATCCAACATGAATTGGGCGGCCAATTTGCCTAAATGTGGAAGCATATGTGCCTTACAAGATCCAAGAAGCGCCCCCCAAACACCATCATTAGGATCCACGGGCATGTTTTTGATGATATCATAAGCTGCTTCAACTTTCCCAGCACGTCCAAGCAAATCCACCACACATCCATATATATCTTGATCTGGGACGATATTATACACTGTCAACATGGAGTTGAAATACTTCAAACCTTCACCCACGAGGCCAGCATGACTGCAAGCACTTAGAACTGCCATGAAGACAACTCTGTCTGGCCTGATGCCTGATCGGATCATTTCCTCAAATAACTCAACTGCTTCCTTCCCATAACCATGAGTCCCATAACCGATCATCATAGAGGTCCAAGAAACTAAGTCTCTAGAAGCCATTGCTTCAAATATTTTCCTTGAGTCTGAAATACTGCCACATTTAGCGTACATATCTATAAGGGAATTTGCCAATGCCATGTTTGTATCGAGTCCTCTTCGAACGATCCCTGCATGGATTTGCTGTCCACAATGCAAAAGTGCTAAATCAGCGCAAGCCGCTGCAACAGTTGTAAATGTGAAGCAGTTTGGAGCAAAGCCTTGTGACTCCATTGATGAGAAGATAGTGAGGCACTCATTAGAATCGAGCCTCTTGTAGCCAGCAATTAAAGTGTTCCACGTGATCAAATCCTTCAGACGCATCTCACTGAAACACTGCTTAGCTTCAGAAAGCCTCTGGCACCAACAATACATATCTACAATAGAGTTCATGACAGGTAGACTGGATTCAAGCCCGTATTTGATGATTGCCGCATGAAGTTGCTCACCATGTTCAGTTCGTCCAGTTGATGAGCAAGCTTTAACGGCAATTGAGAAACTGAACATGCTCGGCTTGGCATCCTCCTGTTGCAAGCTATATACATGAGAAACATCATATGCCTTATATGTGGCAGGCTAGCCTTCTATTTCTTCAGCATCTTCTAATTACAGCAGACCAACAATTCAATCCATTTTTAAACTTCGATTCTAATTGGTCGGACTCTTCTTTGTCAGTTAATATGCACAGGTTCAGTTAAATGCCCCAAAATATATAATAACATGGCACATACCCGTCCACATCATAATTGATCCCCCCTCTCCCCAGGCTGCGTAAAGAATCCAAAAAAGAAGACAATTCAATGTATTTGAGGCTAATTCATCTGTGTGACTTGGTCGGGATCCTCCTAGCATTGCACAACACATATGGGAAGACACTTTCAGACACTCTTTTGAGTTTGGACACTCTAAAACACATGCCGAAGATACAAATAGCATAAAGTAGGGTTTTGCTATTGGTCGTCTTAGAATGCACACACTAAGTTGTTTTCATCCGAAGACAACCCTAACATGTTATAAACACATAGGTAGCAGGCTAAATATTTTTCAATCACTATGTGTCACCATACGTGTCGTCAGCTGCTTTTTGAAAATTCGCATATGCGCGCGTGCATATTGGTGTAACATTACTTACGTGTCAGTGCCTATGCTTCTTAGGATACCATGACAGAACGATAGAGCGAGTTCCATGCATCAAGTCATTGACATGGGATCACTAATCAAGCACATTGCAAACATTGTAGTAATTCAATGTACAACCAAACTAACTCCCTAAAATTTGAGCTATGAAGCACTTACAGACAACATTTGCCGGAAAACTCTTAGTCCACCATACCCATCACCCCGATGAGTGTATCCCGCCATCAAAGTAGTCCATGAAGCATCACTTTTCACCTCAACACCCTCAAACACCATGGAAGCTTCATCCATAGTACGACAGCACACAGCATAAACATCCATCAATGCATTATCTACATATATAGACCCCACCAATCCATGCTTCACAACAACCCCATGAACAGTAGCCCCACAAGAATAACACTTCATCCCTTTACAACCCTTCAACACACTCGATACAGTATACGCATTTGGCCTAACCCCTTTGCTCAACATCTCACAAAACATCATCCAAGCAAGAGGGTCACGATAGCACGAGGTGTAGCCAGCAATCATGGCAGTCCAAGCAACAACATCTCTCTCAGGCATTTCGTCGAACAGTTGGCGTGCTTCCTTAACAGACCCCTTTTCGAAGTAGGACTTGATGAGGTTAGTAGCTAAAATTGAAGCCTTTTTGGGTGAGATTGGAGGGCTTTGCTGGGTACTTTGCAATGCATTTTGTTGAATCACTGATGTTTGATGGGTAGTTTGCAGGGCATTTAGAATCAGTGATGGAATTGGGCGAATGTGAGGGGCAGATTGTTTGAGTGAATTCATCTCTTATGAACAAAAATACACAGAAGATCATGTGTTGAAATGGGATTATGAAATGGGGAATTTTATACGAGTAATATGGAGGAAGCCATTGAAATGGGATTATGTAGTGTGAGCGAAAGCGAGCTTCAGAGGTCAAACTTGGCTTTGGCTCGAAATATTTTTCATTTTTTCTCATTTTAAATTAATTTTTAAAATTTAATATCATAATATGAGTTCATGCTATATTTTAGTTTATTTTATTCCTATTAACATTTAGAAATGGCAATTTTTTAAATAAAATTTAGGATTATTAGGTTTAAAAATCTCCAACTTTACGATTTGTTTATCAAAATATCTTGAACTTCATTTTTGAAATGAATATCCCAACTTTTAGGGATTTATATTTGTCAACAGCCCAGCACCGGATTAACATCAATTAAACTCAAGTTTTCTGTAATGAAGCAATATTTTTTGAGGTGATATGTAGAATGTAAGTGTGTCTAAACCAAAAAAAAAACAATCACTACATTATAGAAAAACCCAAATTTATATATAATTTGGCTGGTCCATGGGTCGAGTCCACGGACCCGTGCCTAGACCCGGACCCGCCAAATTTTTAATGGACCCAGACCCAACCCACCTAAATGGGTGGGGTCCAGGCGGGTCTAGGTCGGTCCTAGACCCACTGCCATCCCTATTCTGCTATTCAGGCAAAACAAAAACCATATAAATCGAAAAGTTTATGATATATATATCATATATGCACTACTTAGATCACCATACAAAATTACAAATACCAAAATCAATATATATTACATGCACCCGGAGCATCTGCTCCAAATATTTGTGAGTGAACAATCGTAGTATTTGGAGCAAATGCTCCAAGTGCACCTAATAAATTGCATACTAAAATCCCACATTGTGGTTGAAAATGTACGCAAAAGAAAACTAGGAAGGGATTGAAAATGTTGGATTCAACAATTCATGGTTGTTGAGGACACAAAACTGGCTTAGGCAGTGACAAGGCTCTTGCCCAAGATCATGTCATCTGTAGAGAAATCGGCCGCTTTCCTGAATGTTCCCCTTCCAAAGTCTAGGCTGTATGAATCTGTAAGACCTTCAACTAGATCGAACTCGGGTTTCCACCCAAGAACACTCTTTGCCTTCTCAATTGATGCAAAGAAATGCTGCACTCAAAACAAATCGAAGGGCTTAATTAGTTCCATTCAGTCACAAGAAACGAAATGGACAAATTCGGATATGCGGACAATTTGGACAGTTGTAGATTCAGGACACATTTAGGCTCAGACAATAGAAATAAGAGAGATATTGTGTTTGAATTTTGATCACATTGGTCGATGTCGAAATTCATATGAAAAATCAACGACCATATCCGGATCAGACAAATTCAGGTATTCGGGTCGGCAGATTTTTCCTCCAATGCTAAGCCATGAAACATTGACATTTCTCCTGCTTACATCTAAATCTCCCAAGATCCCATGAAAGCGGAACCCACATCGGGAAGTATCCTGAGTTAGAGTTTAGGATTTCCCTAGGTCAACAAGAACAACTAACCTCTACGAGTTCAGTCCAACTTATGGGAAACTTTTAGAAGTATGCAAACTTACAGAACATTCATGTCCAGTTTGTATAAGAAAAACGAAAGCATCATTGATCGTATTATTGTGAATACCTGGTCACGGAATGGGAAAGACTTCTTTTTGCCGAAGTCAAACTCCTTGGGGTTGTAGTGAACAATCTCAGGCTCTGGAAATCCACCAGCCTGAGCAACAAATTCCCGCAACCGGAAAACAATCAGAGGGAAACAAAGGAGGTTGGCTGTTTAGTTTTTCACCATTTTATCGAACAAAGTTTTACAGTAAGTTCATGTTCACCTTAGCGCATGCCCTCGCTAGCCCGTCAAAAGTCACATATCTGTCCCCGGAAATGTTGAAGACTTGCTGGCTAGCCTTCTCGTTACCAAGAACAAGCACAAAAGCCTTTGCCAAATCCTGTAGCGAAGCCAAACGATTAGAGGCTAATTCTTGGGTTTTCAGCAAATATGCAACAATTAGAGTTGTTTGTTCTCGAAAGTTCATTAGGGCTACCAATTATACATAAACATGAAGACTACGATAAGCATATAGCTAACCTTGACATGACCCAACTGAGTGATTTGTACTCCTGAGCCGGGGATGGGAATCGGGCGGCCAGCCTTTAGCCGGTGGAAAAACCATTCTTCAACAGGGTTGTAGTTCAGAGGACCGTAGATGTACACGGGCCTTATAGAAGTAAAGTTTACACCCTTTTGTACAAGCAAGTTCTCTGTGTCGAGCTTCCCCTTGTGCCTGCTCTTTGGGTCAACAGCATCTACCTGTTCTCAGAAAAGCAAGTGTTACCAAATGCAGGAAAATCTAAGACGAACAGGATACAAAGCAATATAACTGTCAATTATGATCATGACCATGCGTGAAAGCTAAGAAATTCAATGTATAAAACTTTACTCGGACAAAGTTGGTAAGGTACGATAAGAGGGTATTGTTAATCAATTGAGCAACTTTTGTATCAGCTGATCAGAACATTTTATCCATTTTTTGCGAATGAAAAAAGTCTTTCTTGATTACATATGATTTAAACTAGACCATATTATGATTCATGATTAACTTGGGATGTTTTGTTTCCTTCTTTTTATTCTCGCGAATGTTATGCTTTTCTCTATATATACGTACGCACTTTTATTTTTGTACATAATTGAAGACCATGGATATAATAGCAAGACTTGGAAATATCATGTAGCTCAGCGAGTGAACTACAGTGAATATGTAATCCATAATTTACAAAGGTTTTCTTAGTTTTTTTTTAAGTCATTTACCTCGCAATGCGGCAGAAGGTCTGACTTGAGATAGACACCAGCTGAGGAGCAGTAGATGTATCTGTCAAGATAGAATGACCAAAGAGATCACTTCCAAGACATTTATCAAATACTTAAATCTTTTTATAGAAAAAAAATGCTTGATAATTGCTTAAGTTTTGTTCCCTTTCAAAAGATTGAACTTACTGTTCCATGTTAGGAAGTGCATCCAAAATTGGCTCTACCTCAGCTGCCTCCCTACCTGAAATATGACGAGGTGATTTCAAGGTCAAACTTTGCGTATAACATCCAACAAAGAAATCGAAAAACATTACAACACGACCCACCATTGATGTCATAAACTACATCGAAGCCTTCTGCTGACAGGCTACTTCTAACGAAATCAAAGTCCATCCTGTCACCTTTCAGGTGGCCAATCTGTGGATCATAGTAAACTATTACAAGACATGCCATTGTGATTATATAAAAAAAATGGAGTCGACTAATAATTTTGCATTAGATGATCAATGCGGACAATGTGTCGTTCATGAGTCCGATACCTTGGATGAAAAATCCGCAAAATCAGAGTCTGATTCACCAGGCAATTGTTGGGCAATTGGTGCCTTTCCCCTAGTAAAAAGAGTCACCTAGAATAGACACGATTGTTACATTATTAACCATCCAGTTCATTGAATGATGAACTCACACGATAACTTGAACAATAGTTGGAGGTGCAAATTCATATGCAAGAAAGTAACTGAGGCAAACATCAATACCTGATGCCCCTCCTTGACAAGGAGTCTTGACAAGAAGATACCGATGAAACGCGTACCGCCCATGATGAGGATCTTCTTGGAGCTCGATGCTGTGACATGCAAGGCTCCTTTTGGTTGGATCACATTTCTCTTGAACTACAAGACTAACCCATGTCAAACAAAGCCAATCCAAAGCAAACAGACAGAAAGAAATGCAGCAACTTCATTAGCGATGATCACATCTACACGCTCAAAATGCTTGCTATGCAAACGGAATGTGTTACTGTCATAATTTGTCGCTAGTACGAAGCCATAAAAGCTACCTATGCAAGGCAAACTTATCGAATGGGTTCAATTTGCATACTCAATTGTGTCACATTGTCCCAAATCCCAAAGGACAATCAGGGGAAATAGCAAAACAAAAACTCATCCAAGGAAAATGACAATATGGGTATGTCCATATATGAATCGATCCCGATTCCAATCACATTCTAATACAACCCGAGGCTCAGGACAAAACATAATGAGCGATACAAACAAAATCAAAGCAAAAAAACAAAATTCACAGAAGCATTTATGAATCGATCCCAATATGGGTATATGTCCATATATGAATCGATCCCAATTCCAATCAGGCAATCACATTCCAATACGACCCGAGGCTCGGGACAGAACATAATGAGGCATACAAACAAAATCAAAGCAAGAAAACAAAATTCACAGAAGCATTTACTCAAACAAGTGGTGGACAAAATCACACCCATCAAAAACCCAACCAAAATCAACCAAACTTGGCTCAAAACCTCAACCCAACCATCCCAAAATGACCCAATACAAACAAAATGAAACCAAAAGACAAAATCCACAGAAACATTTACTCAAACAAGTGGTGGACAAAATCACACCCATCAAAAACCCAACCAAAATCAATCAAACTTAGCTCAAAACCTCAACCCAACCATCCCAATACAAACAAAATGAACCCAAAAGATTCTCAGAAGCATTTATTCAAACAAGTGGTGGACAAAATCACACCCAATCAATCAAACTTAGCTCAAAACCTCAACCCAACCATCCCAATACAAACAAAATGAACCCAAAAGATTCTCAGAAGAATTTATTCAAACAGGTGGTGGGCAAATTCCCACCCATCAAAACCCCAACCAAAATCAACCAAACCCAACTCAAAACCTCAACCCACAACTCTAAAACATCATCTAAGAAGAGGGCAAACACAAACCTGGACAGAGTGGGTCAATCTGGCGCCATTGAAGTCAGAAGAGAGGGAAGAATGGAGGGGGAAAGAAGAAGCAAGCTGGTTTTGCTGAACAACCAAAACCCTGGCAGCCATAGTTGCTCCTCCTCCTCCTTGGGTAAGCTTTGAATGAATGTGGGATGATGATGATAGTGATCAACCCCATCATATCTGCTTTTCTACTGGGAAATTGTGGTGGTGTTGATTTCAAATTTTGCAGAGGATCCTCCAACACCCACAAACGGTTAGAAATAGGATAAGAAAAAGGACCCCACAAACCCCACTCATATCGAAGGACTCCCTCCACTTCGAATTCCCGCTAGTTCATTAAACTGTTCTCCCTCCATTAATTTTCTTTGGTTTCTTTTCTCTTTTGATTTTATTTTTGTGGATAATTTAATGAAGGGAAAAAAAGGAAATTGGGTTGTTGTGAGAGATGGCAATGGGTGCTAGACCTGGCCCGGACCTCGTCAACCTGGCCCATTAAGATGGGTCTGGGTCCGGGTCCAAAAATTTTGAACCGGCGGGTATGGGGCGAGTCCGGGTCTGAAAAAATAGCGGGTCTGGGTTCAAGCCAGTCATGATTCAACAAAAGCGAGTCATGGGTTCACGGATAAATTGACCATGAGCTCTCAATTTATGAGTGAAAAGAAGGTCCAACAGCGTTGATGTGGCATGTCAAATGGATAATCAAATTTTTTTTGTCAATTGCTTTACCCTCTATCTTTTTTATTCACGGATAGGATTTCTACAAAGTGAGTCATGGTTCACCTTTGTAAATATTGATAGATATGTACCATAGTAAACCATCATTTGGCTTTAGAGACATCCGAAAAAACGCCCCCTGCTCACTTTCTCTCTCTTCAAACCCCAACTCCCACTCTCATACGTAAATTATTGTATACGTGCGATAGTATATAGCATCGAGTGAACAACAAAGAGGGTAGGTCAGGCGTTCAGTATTTGAAATTAAATTAGTGCTTTTTTTTTTTTGCATTTTACAATGTATATTTTTCGCAATGGTAGTTTATCTTTTCTCATTAATAACAGTATAAAAACAAATGATTTCTTTTCTTATCAACAACAATTTAATGATTTATTGGTAAGAATATTTAGTGACATATATAGGTTTAGAGTTCAAGTTTTATTGTAATTTATTTTACTTGGTATAACTTTTTTACATGATATAATGTATCTTTCATTCATACATAATGTATCATTTCTGTTTCCTTATGTATCTTTACGTAATGTATTACAGTTTTGTTACAATGTATCTTTTCATCATAAGTATGTAATATATCTTTCATGCATCTATAATGTATCATTTTTGTTATGTATTTTTTTATGTATTCCATCATATCTATGTTATAGGGTATTTTTTTTTCATCATAAATGTTTTATTTTTCCATGATGTAAATGTATATTTTACACACATCACATGTAATGTATTATTTCTATTTTTTGATGTAGCTTTTTCTATTTCCCCATGTATCTTTCATGTAATTTAATATAGTTGCCATGGAGGATGAACCAAAATACAAATTGGCCGTGGATAAAATTGAGGACCATGAGGTCCCAATTTACAAAATAAAAGGGGATCCTGTAGTGGTGATGTGATATGCCAAGTGTACATTCAATTTTTTTGAGGTTTCAATTGTTCTGTCCTCTATCTATTTGATTCATGTATATAAGATATCTACAAAACGAATTATAGTTCGCCTTTAAAGATTTCTATAGATTGTACAAAAGCAAATCATAGTTTGCCTTTGGAGACATCCGGAAAAACACCCCCTGCTCACCATCTCTCTCTTCGAATCCCAACTCCAACCCCACTCTCATAATCCCTCTCTCTCACTTCCCAAACCACCACCAGAAAGCACATAGATCGGCATATCTAATATTCAATTCAAGCCAACTTTTCAAGTTTCCCATATAAAGAGAAGAAGAGTGATAGAGAGGCCAAAAGCCAAGGGTTGTCACCGTGAAATTCAACCAAATTAGAAACCTAGAGTAACAAAATACAACATTGCGGACATAACCTACCCACAACTAGAAGTCTAGAATGGGAGAGACTAAAGTGCATTTAAAGTTGGCAAATTGCTGATGGACACAAAAGTCGATAAAATTCTGTATGCAAAAGTAGGAAAATATTTTTTTTTTTTTAAAATTCCCTCTCCCATATTCGTTCGTTCCCACTTGGGATTGTGGTTAAACTCTTAACTACGGAGTGTACGGTGGGCAGACTCGATGACCTTGCAAAAGCATTCAAGCTCTCGATTTTGACTACTTACACCCTGGTACCCCTTGCTGGTGGTGGTTTGGAAAGCGATAGAGAGGGAGTATGAGGGTGGGGTTGGGGTTGGGGTTAGGGTTTGAAGAGAGAGAGTGAGCAGAGAGCCCTTTTTTGGATGTCTCCAAAGACAAATTATAATTCGCCTTTGTATATATATATATATCTATGAATATATTCAAAGGTGAACTATGGTTCGCTTAGTATATATCTTATGCGTGAATCAAAGAAACAAGAGATAGAGCAACTGAAACAAAAAAGAAAAAAGAAAAAAGAATTAACTGTCCACTTAACATGCCACATCAGCATTACCAAGTCCCCTTCTCTCCCATAAATTGAAACTTCATCGTCCTCAGTATCTTCCAAGTTCAATTTGCATTTTGAGCCATCCTTTATGATCAATAATCTAAATAATTAATATTCCACTTCCTAATATTTGGGCTAGCCCACTAGTTCTTCATAACTTAGAATCTACAATTATTATATTGGACCTACTTAAGTGTTAAATTTTTTAAATAAATTCATCAACAATTATTCTAAAATTCATAGTAAATCTATCAATATTTTTATAAAATTTATCAATATTTATAAAATTAATCAATTCTCTTGCAAAAATTTGTCACGAAAAATGACCCATTAAAATACTTGAGGTGGATTTAACTAGGTCTAGCATAATGTATTATATATCTTTCGGCAACCTATGACTAGTAAAAATCTATCCAACCCGATATCCCAGATTAATCAGATCTAAAAAATCCCGTTACGCTCATAGTATCTTTGTCTGAATTTTGACATTGGCTAATTACAATTTTTTTCAAATTTTTATTGTCCAAACCTAATTTAGTGTCGAATTTATTCTTGTCCCATTCGAAACATACGCAGAAAAACTAATTATCCAACATCAATTTTTTATCTGATCTCCAATTTACCCGAACCAGAAATTACCCGACCTGGTTTTTTTTTTGCTGAGGAGAGACAAATTGAAGAGAGAAGTCAGGGAAGGGTCCTCTTTCAGTCTTTCCCAGGAAGAATTATAGACCTTCGCGATCCATAGATCCTACCGAGGGCGCCAGATCATTTTTGTGTTCTCGAATTCTTCCAGCTCTAATCTCATGGATCCGATCCAAGTAAGCTCATTCATGCATTCTTTCTCTCAATTACGCTTGCATCTTGTTGAATTTCGAAAACCCTAGGATTAGGTTTATTCGGGCATCCAAGGTACTCAATTATTTGGTTTTTGTGCGTTCATTTGGTCTTAGTTGTGGAATTCATGTTGATATTGGGTTGATTTTCCCGGATTAGATCTCGATCACTGTTTTTGGTACATTGTTGCGATTTAGCTGCCCTTGTGTTTTTGATATATCTTTGCCAATGTGCAATTTTAGGGTTCATTTTTGTTGTTCGAGTTTTCAATGTAGTCTACTGTCCTGATTTTATGTGAAAATTAAGGGTGATTATTGTCTCATAGATTTTGCATTAGTTTCTGGAGTGAACATTTCATGCATGTTGTCTTTTTGGTTTTAGCTGCTTGCTTATGGAGAGATAAAAATCATGAAATGTGTGATGTAGCTTACAATTTAGGGCATGAGATCAAGGAACTATACTTGAACTTTGAATCTTGTAGCAGGGATAGAAATTTGAGATTGGGGGGGGGGGGGGGTTGCATTTGCTATGCGCATAGTTGCTAAGAATGCTTCCCGGTCGTTAGTCCCGGAACACAGGTTGCAGGCATATGTAGCGTTCCCGGTAACTATGGTTATGCTTTACCATGAAACTTGGGCCTTGTTTGTTCTTCATGATTGATTTGATTTTGTGTCTAATGTACAGCGTCCTGTGGAGAACTATGCAAACCCGAAGACTTGCTTCTTCCATGTACTTTTTAAGGTATGACTTGCGAAGTATTGGATAGTATTGGATTTGTGAATGTGACTATTTGATTGTGTGATGCAATGGGTTTGTTTTATGCAGGGTGCAGCCTTGGCGTTTTACATTCTCTCAGCGCTTTTCATTGAGAGCTTTGTGATCATTTTTGTGGTTACCGTGTTCCTTGCTGCTATTGATTTCTGGGTTGTCAAGAATGTTAGTGGGCGTATCTTGGTTGGTTTAAGGTGGTGGAATGAAGTAAACGATCTGGGTGAAAGTGTGTGGAAATTTGAATCTCTTGATCAAGAGGTGAGTACCAAGTACTGCTTGTGAGATTTGTTGAAGTATGTAGTATATTATTGATTCATTAGTTTCTCAAAGTCAATTTCTAATGGAATCTCTGGTATTTTGCAGTCGTTGTCTCGTTTGAACAAAAAGGATTCTTGGCTGTTTTGGTGGAGCCTTTATCTTGCGGTGAGTTGAATTTTGTGGTGCTTCACTGCCTCTGTATTTGTTTCACTTTGCCTTTGGGTCATCAGGTAACAACCTCATTGTAATTAGAGGCAAGGTTGCAAACATGTGACCACCTGATCCTTTACTTAAATGGGACTTTGAGATATGGATTTGGATTGAGATTCGAAAGCCGTATGTTCTCTTGTCAAAAAATGAATTTTCTGATCTTGTACATCTGTTTATCGAAACATTCACCTCTGACAGTGCTACAAGTGAGCACGTGATGGACCTATGGCAACTTAGGTGGGACTGCGGGTTATGGTTTTGAAATTGGAATTGAAAGTCATATACTATCTTGTCGTATAATACACTTGTTGAGCTAATTCATCTGAAACAACATTCCCCATTCCAAAGGCATTTTTCTTGGTTCATTATGATGTGTTGTATTGTATGATTGAGAATCTGAATTTATGTTGTAGGACTTGGGCTTTAGTGTACTAGTAACTGCTAACCAATTAGATTACTTATCAAAAAAACTTACTAACTAATTGGATTTTGCATAACTACAACAACACTTTTTATCTGCATATATCAAATAGCTACATTAATCTTTCCGTTGTGTTTTGTGGTTTATGTTTGTGTGATTTTGTTCATTTATGCTACAATATAGTTGGAGTAAATGACATTGCATTTGTTGTACTGTTGTGTGTTGTAGGCTGCTGCATGGATCATCCTTGGAGTATTCTCTCTGATACGGTTTCAAGCAGATTATCTCCTTGTTGTAGCAGTCTGTCTGACCCTTAGCATTGCAAATATCATTGGCTTTACCAAATGCAGCAAAGGTGAGAAAAGTTTTGCTTGTTGTTTGATTTGTATACTATAGTGAATGCAAGTTTAATGTAGTATTTGTTGTGAGTGCATATAAAAAGCTGCTCATAGAAATTTCATCGCCGATGGTGTACACTGGAATAAAACAGTATATGTACTTGGTTTAGGCATTATGATAGTGCCACTTGCCATCATGTAAAGTCCTAGATTTGGTCACTTGTTACCAAGGTTATAGTGAAGTGAAAAGTGAAGAAATGAGAAGCTATAACTGAGAGAGAGCTGGATCCCTGCTTGTAGGGGCTATCTATCATGTTATTGCTTTTGAATTTTGATTGGGAACATTCATAGATCTTTCACTTTTGGGGAGAGTATTCTCTGTCAATAAGAATAAGAAAGTCATGGGAACAAATCGATAATGTGAAGGGGGAATTCGCTACCCTAGATTCTAGCAAGGTAGCACCAGCAGTGGAACTAACCCCGTATACTCAGCTTAAGCCTGCACCGAATATGGGAGTATGACCATAGTTATTAAAATCCCGATCCCGATCTACGATCCTACGATTTTATGATCCAAAATCCTCGATACGATTCTACTATCTACATTCCGATCCACGATCCTACGTGGGTTAATTCAGATCCTAACTACCCATGGATCCGAGTTAGGATCCCGATTCTAACAACCTTAAGTATGACTAATGACTATTGCTGTAACAATTTAACATATAGCAATGCCCAACACAAATGTCAGAGATGGGTGCATTCTCTTGTTGAATTTGCTTGATAGTTGTGTATATTTTTTAGGATGAATTCAGATAAGCAGAGGAGGTTTAGAATCTTCATGGCCTGGTTCGGTTGAGGGAAATGTTTGTGTAGAAAATCCTCCTTTTCGCTTTAATCCTATCAAGTCTCTCTTCTTTTGGGTTAATGGGAAATTTAACTCTTCCTCTTTTGATCTAGTAGCTTTTGTGGATACTCTATATTTTAGTTATATATAACTTTGGAGGATATGACTTAACCGATCTGCACCTAGGTCATCACTATGAAGGTGAACTATGGCATGAATGTTATCATGACTGTGAGCTCTAGGTTTTATCTCTTCGATGAGAATATGCGATTGTTTCACTGACAAGAATCATTTATTTTCTGTGCAGATGCTAAGAAGCAGTTTCAGCAATTTGCCACCCAAACTATAGCATCTCATGTTACATCGACGATATCGTCAGCTTTCAGTGTTGTGTAACTACAGCTCAATATGGATGTGTAGTTGTGGTATATGTAATTCATACATGTGAAACTTGTAGAAGAGATTCATACTTGGAGATCCAAAAACTTGATAGACTATCGGGGGTAGATTCAATTTTTGGTGTTGGTTTTTTTGTAAAGATGCAGATGAGACTTGTCATAAACTCCAGATTTGTATAAACCTTGAATTGGAGCATAAAGAGTTTTGTCCATCCTGGTTTCAATCTCACTTTCATGTTTTACTCTTGCTACTTGCTAGGTTGAGAGATTTTTCATCGGAACCGCTACCCTATTCACCATGTTCACATATTACACACAATGTCCACAAAGGACTATGTTTATACATCTGAAATTCCTTTGAAATTCTTATGTCTATAGTGCTATTTTTCACATTTTTATGAAAAGTTATTTCTCACTGGATTCATCCCCATATATAAGAATTAAAGAACTATGAATTAAGACTTTAATAGTCAAAATTCGTAGTCAAAATTCATACAAATACATGGATATACCAAAAAAATCATTCTAGAGTATCTATGTTTTCATGGAAATTATTATATTATGGTTCTGTTTTGTTGCACGGTGTGGTGTGGTGCCACGACTCACCATACCACTTAATATTATTCCACACATCACCATACCATATCACAATTTATCGCAATCATTACCAATATATTTCTTAACTTTTTAGTTCTTTTATATTTTCTCTTCTCACCTACCACATCAATTACACCTTTCACAAATTTCATCATATCATTTCACACATTGCTGCACTTTACACAATTTTCCCATACTGTACTATTTCTATACCATCCCAACCGCACAAAATAACACGGCCCCCAATTCCGCATCCAAGAGCATTTCAAATATGCATTATTATATAAAAGAAAATTTATCTTTTTTTTTAATCCATATCTAATTTATCTTGGCTCACTCTTTTCCTGCGTTGTACTATAGTTTGTTGTATTAGTGAATGCCCTTGATTTAGAGCTGACAAATCTTAATGACACTGCCCCCAACCCACCAAAAAAATTTATTACCCACCAAAAAATTACTCCCTCCGTCCCAAAAAATTTGTCCCAGTTTGACTAACAAGGTCAAACTTTATAAACTTTGACCGTTAATTTGTAAAATTATATGATGACTTAATGTATAAAATTATCATTATTAGATTTGTTATACAAAATGTTTATACCTAAATACAACATTACTAGTCTTGATGAGATAAAATGCAAAAAATTAATGGTCAAACAATTGCATTGAAGACCGCGTAAAGTCATACGGGACAAATTATTTGGGACGGAGGGAGTATTTAAAAAAACTTTTTAGTAGTTTTTTTCTAAAAATCTCTTTTTCTTCTTTGTTCGTTTACTTTCTTTGTGCTCAGCTTTCTCTCTTCTCTGATTGCCCCCATCTGATGGATGTCCTTGCATTTGTGACAGCAAAACCCACCCCAACTTGCTAGCACTTCAAATTCCGCGGGTAGATCAAATTTCTTCTTTTAAAATCCCAAAAAGGGCCAATCTTTATCATCAACATCAAATTTCAACCAAGTTTCAAGGCTACTCAGTGATGCTGCAATGCATTTTCATCTTATCGGATGCTGGGTAAGTAACTTCACTCCTCCAATTCAGTCCTATGTAGCTCAATTCCTTCCCAGAAATTGAATTTGTAGACAAACCCCAGATGAGATTTTATGATGTTTTGATTGATTGATGCTATTCAAAAGCCCAGAAATTGAAGTTTTAGACAACCCCAGATGAATTTTATGATGAACCCATCTAAATGGGCATGTTTTCTCAGGGAGGTTATGCTGGAAAAACCCTAGAGATTAAATTTTTAGACAACCCCAGATTGATTTTATGAAGATCTGATGGATGCTATTCAAAACCCATCTAAGTGGGTATGTTTTCTCAGGGAGGTTATGCTGGAAAAACCCTAGAGATTGAATTTTAGACAATCCCAGATGAATTTTATGATGTTTTGATGGATGCTATTCAAAACCCATCTAAATGACTAAATGGGCATGTTTTTTCAGGGAGGTCATGCTGGAAAAACAGCTGACTGGTCACCGGGTTGATCGATCCATATGTGATTGGTTCTGGGATCAAGTTATTGCTCAAGGTGATTCTTCCCAGGTACCCTTTTGATTAATTTTGTTTTCAAGGCTGTTTTCTTTCTGGGTTTATTTGTTTGATTCAAGGCATGATTTGTACATTTTCCCCCAGAACTTAGATTTTTGTTTGGTGGTTCCAACAGCTTCCACCAGTGATTGCTTCACCAACCCATTACATTTTCCACATTGTTCGTGATGGGATCATATTCTTAGCTTGTGCACAAGTTGAAATGCCACCTTTGATGGCAATTGAGGTGAGATTGTTTGCTTCTCTCTCACTCTATGATCTGCATTTGCCTTTTGATTTTGATGGACTGACCTTAATCCTGGTGCTGATGATATACTTTGTATTTGTTGGAATCAGATTCTATTATGCTTTAGGTTTTAGTAAAATGTCTCGTTAAACCTCCCTTGCTTTTTCCCCATGGAGTAATAGGTAGTGTAGCGAATGAAATTTGAATCTTGGATCAATTGAAACGGGTCTCTCTAAATTGCAAAATTTAGGGGTAAGAATGTTACATCCGAGCCCTCCATAGGCGGGATTTTGGAGTATTGGTTTTGGTGTTAGATTTTATTATGCTTTGTTTGAGAGTTCGTGGGAGTTTTGAAGGAATTTTGCAGATTTTCATTGTAATTTGAAGTGCTGAGTATCATTCCCTTGTCCGCATGTCAAGGGTTTGAGATGGGTATGGTAGGAAAGTTGAAGAGTCCGAGTAACATAGGTCAACAAAAATGATAAGATCGGCTCTAGAGCACATTGACTTTTTTGATTTTGCTATGGTCAAATTACTTCCAGTCCAATTGAAGTAATTCGATCCTTAAAAGAAGGGAAAGCACGCCATTAACCCTTTCCGGAAATTTATGCTCCAGCAAAGTGGACCAAACGGTCCGAACATGCCACTAGTTGAGCTGTGTTTCTCGGCGCTGTTATCCATAGTGATTAGTGATCGTGTCATGAGTCCTTTGCTTGATGATGAATGCACAAGTCTCCTCTTACGTGTTACACTAATGCTGAATGTATGATGGCTGACCTTGAGCTTTTGATTTTGTAGTTCCTTTGCAGAGCAGCTGATGTACTTTCAGATTATCTTGAAGGCTTGAACGAAGATCTGATCAAAGACAACTTTGTTATTGTATATGAGGTGCTTCTCTGAGAAGTTCCCCATTGTTTGTTGCCTTTTAATTGTTGACATGGTTTCGCCACAAATGCAAGTTAGTCACAAAAACCGAGTGATCTTAGAGCGATTAGGTTTATGATAACTATAGGAATTACTTATTGCCACGTGGAAGACATTGACATCGTTTATCGTGGATTTCTTAATTGAGCTTTCAATATTGAAATTTGCTTGAATCTTGAAGTCATTGAGCTAAGATACTGCAAGATGTAGTACTTGTTATAGTAAGTCTATTGCTTAATTCCATTATATCTTGCCATGGTTAACCATTGATCTAGATATTCTCAATTCATAGTATGAATTTCGAATACGTGGAGTAGTAGGTAGCGAACAACTATTAAATCCTAGGTCAATCGGAACCAGTCTCTCTAAACCCTCCGTTCCCCCCTGGGCAGGATTTCGGAGTATTGGTTTTCTAGTATGAAGTTTGAATATGTGTAAGGACCCATTAAGTAGGATGTCTTTTGGGGCCATGCATCTAGCAAGAACTGAAGGCGAGTTACATTGCACTTTGCAGCTTCTTGACGAGATGATAGATAACGGTTTCCCTCTGACAACAGAGCCAAACATCCTGAGGGAGATGATAGCTCCCCCGAACATTGTTAGCAAAGTGCTGAGTGCTGTGACTGGTACTAGTTCCAATGTTAGCGGCACTCTCCCTAGTGCAACAGGGTCGTTTGTGCCCTGGAGAACAACCGAAAGTAAGCATGCAAGCAACGAAGTCTATGTCGATCTGGTTGAAGAAATAGATGCACTCATAAACAGGTTTGCACTGTTATTTAGCAACAGCCTTTCATTTTTGCTTAGGTTTATGTAGGGTGAAATTGGGTTTTGGTGCTGAATTAGTGAAGCGAGAACTGAAAACTTCTTGATTTTAATGATGTGAAATGTGAACAGAAACCGAGAAGTGCCACACAATAGTCATGTTAGAATTGATAAAACCCATGTGTACATTTTGGTTCACTCTGTCTAACATCTTTTGAGAACTACGAATCCTCCATGCTTCTGTTGTTTTTGTGGTGCTAAATACTATTCTTTGCGAATTATGCACAGAGATGGAGTTCTTGTGAAGTGTGAGGTGTATGGGGAAGTGGAAGTCAACTGTCATATATCGGGTTTCCCGGACTTAACCCTGTCATTTGCAAATCCCACCATCCTAAATGATGTAAGATTCCATCCCTGTGTCCGGTTTCGACCATGGGAGTCACATCAAATCCTGTCATTTGTGCCACCTGATGGCCAATTCAAGCTTATGAGTTACAGGTATGTCGAAAAATGCTAGCTCACACACTCCTTTCACTGGGCATTTACTGTTTCAGTACATAACTACATATCGTATGCGTTTCCAGGGTTAAAAGGCTGAAGAGCACTCCAATATATGTGAAACCACAGCTAACTTCTGATTCTGGTACGTGTCGTCTCAATGTGTTAGTTGGAATACGACACGATCCCGGGAAGACAATTGAGTCTATAGAAGTGAAGTTTCAATTGCCACCCTGTGTTACATCTTCTGATATTTCAACAAATCATGGGACAGTGAATGTGCTTGCCAATAGGGTAACTCTTTTATGCTCGCTTTTTCATTTCCCCCATTGTTTCCACCCCTTTTCAATTGAGGGTGTTGAGGCATAGACCGGGCAATTGGGTCATTTGGGTCGGGTCTGGGTTAGCAAGTTTTGGGTTGGGTCTTTTTCGGGTGGTTGATTCCAGGTTACTTTACTTTTGGTCTGTTAGGCTTGTCTTGCAAAAACAACTAGCTTTGGTGAAAGATGATTTTGGGTTAAATTGGGTTTGTGTCCAATTGGGGTTGATTAATTTTGTCATCTTTTAGGTTTGGCCGGGCCGTGTTTGGGTGGGTCATTTTGGTTGGGTCAATTTTGCCAGGTCCAGGCTTGATGCCTCCACCTGGCAAAATTTTGTCCGACCCGGAATATCCGAATTGTCCGACTTGGAAAAACTGGGTTTGGACATAGATTTTTCGTCCGAATTTTGATATTGACCGAATATTTGGACATCAAAATTCTATTTTTGCTATTGTCCGAATTGTCCAACCCGAAAAAAAACCGGGTCCGGATATGCATTTCTCGTCCGAATTTTGACATTGACTGAATTTGTCCAACCCGAATTTACCTGGACCCGAATTTTTGTCAACGCTACCTCCACCCTAACCCCAACCTCAACCCACCCGACAATGAAAAGGTCATTGTGGGATCAAGACTCTTACCATCCCCCCCTCCACCTCCTCTTTGGGGTTAGGGCCAAGGGTATTAAATCTTGGGTCAATTGGAACTAGTCTCTCTAAGTTACAAAATTTAGGGGTAAGACTGCTGCATCTGACCCCTCCATACCCCGCTTGGGGGGCGGGATTTCAGAGTATTGGTTTTGGCCCGGGGTTGCAATTCTAAGTAACCATTTAACTTTTGTGGTCATTGCAGACATGCTCTTGGTCAATTGGGAAAATACCCAAGGACAAGGCTCCTTGCATGACCGGAACACTAGTTCTGGAAGCCGGCTTAGAGAAGCTTCATGTATTCCCCACATTCCAAGCGAATTTCCGGATCATGGGCATCGCCCTTTCAGGCCTGCAAATTGGGAAACTCGAAGTAAAGAACGTGCCAAATCAACCTTACAAGGGTTTCCGAGCTTTGACACAAGCCGGAGAGTATCAAGTGCGATCGTAGACCGGAAGTTCTGTCAGAAAACATAATCTGTGGTTTTAACTGATACAGTAATAAACCTGCATATTTCACCGTAAAGGGGAGTCGGGTTTTGCCCCATCACAGGCATATGTTCTTCAGTTCTTGGTTCTCGACGAAAGCCGGTTGTAGTTCTCAGTAGTTTATTGTGCATCTTTGGAGCTGTTTTGGTGCCTTTGTTTAGCTCTTTTCTTTTGCTTATCAGAGAATGTACCTTATTTCTGAATTTGTGAAGATAATACAGATTCAGAGAAGTCAATATTGGTCACTTTTGGTTCATGCTTATTTTTAGTATATTGTGAAATCTATGGGTCAATATTGGTTCAGTTCTGCAGTATTTGTCACTTTATCTGACTTTTTTCTTTCACTCGTCACTTTATAATTCCAACAACAAATTATTGTTTTACCATGTCCGTTATTAATTATTTGTTCTCAACTTTTGTACCCTTTTGTGCACGCAAGTCTAAAGCTACAAATAAAATAGAACAGATACAGTGACTGGTAATCTGAAATCATATGTAGAAACAAATTAGTTGGCAAAAATTTGGGTCCGGGTAAATTCGAGTCGGACAAATTCGGTTAATGTTGAAATTCAGATGAGAAACTCATGTCCGGACCCAATTTTGTTTCAGGTCAGACAAACCTAAAATCGGGTTGGGACAATAGAAAAAAGAGAACTTATATGTCCGAATATTCGGTCAATATCAAAATTCAGACGAAAAACCTGTCATGACCCAATTTTTTCCAGGTCGAACAATTCGGATATTCCAGGTCGGACAAAATTTCACCAGCTCTAGAATAATACACAGCACAAGGCAACTGAGAAAACCACATTCCACAATAATTTCACCATCTCCACAATAGATACAGAGCTCTATAACTATAACATTGTATTTGTACCCGAAGCAAGATACAAGTAGCAACATTTCACACAAATTAACAGCTCAAATTAATCATCCAAAAATGGTGGCCGTATGCGTAGTTGATCAATCAGACTTTAACCGTGTTTACCCTGAAAGAGTCCATGACCTGGCGAAGGTCACTCTCCTCTTCTCGGAACACACTTTCGGGTGCTTGCAACCGCAGTTCATACAGCCTGTTGTTTTCCACTCCGAGGACTGACAGGTATCTTCTGTCCCATTCTAGCCTGACAACTCGCTCCTCTGGCATGACGGCTAACTCGTTGTTGTTCGCATACGACTTTATGTTCACCTGTTTTTACGGGGTTGGTTCGTCAGAGCATGAGAAATTAACCCCCGGGGGTAAATCAAGACATGACAGTAACACGGAATTGGACAGTAAACCGTATTTTTCATGATTCATGCTATGTGTTTGGATAGAGCATGACTACATTGACTAGAAACCTCCCATTTGGGTCATTTTGGGCTGTCGAATATCGGGGTTTGGGTAATTTTGGGTCTGCACGAATTGGACATTAGACGGAAAAGGAAATAAGGTTGTCAAAAATTCGGGTCTGGATCAATCTGGATTCGGATGAATCGGACATCGGACGAAAACTTGATGTCCGATACCCAGTTTTTTGGAACATTTTCCAGGTCAAACTCTGGTCAGACTAATCGGACAAGCATAAATTCGGGTTTAAACCGGGTTCGGACACAAGAAAATCGGAAACTATTGTGTTCGAATTTTTGGTCAAATCGGTCAATGTAAAAGTTCGGACGGAAATTTTATGACCATACCCACTTTTTTCCGGGTCGGACTGAACCGGGTTTTCGGGTCAGACATTCTTTTTACAGCCCTACAGAAAACTGAAGTTTGATACCCTTTTTTTCTCCCTTCGGGTTGGACAATTCAGATAACCTTAAATTCGAGTCTGGACAACAAAAGTAAGGAAAATAATGTATCCGTACCAAGAACAAAACCAGTCAGTGTCAAAATTTGGACGGAAAATCCATGACCGTTTCCGGGTCAGACGGATAGCCCATGTATAAATGATCTTTCCGAAGGGGAAAGCATATCTACGTCTAAGCGGGTTCTTCTATAAATCTCCATTTAACTTTGCTAGAATGAGCCATTCACAAAATATAGAGATGAGCCTAATAACAAGTTCCAGGGAAAACACCGAATTTTAAGTAATCAAAATGTGATCTCGAGTAAATTACATTTACCCTACCTGACATTTGTGGTAATAATTTTTGCATACCCGACATTTGTGAAATAATTTTCACCTTACCTGACATTAAGTGAAAGTGATTTTTAGTGGCAAAATCCGGTCACTTCTCATCGGAAATAAAACGATGAAAGAGTCATTTAAGTCATTTCCTTCTCAATATTATGAACAACATGGTACATTCACATTCATTCATATAGGGGCTTTATTGTATTTTCTCATTTTCGATGAAAAGATACCGAATTTTGCCACTAAAAATCACTTTTACTTAATGTCAGGTAGGGTAAATGTAATTTACTCGTCAGATCACAGGATACTTACTTCAACTTGATAATACATCCTCCCATCATCAGCAACTCTAGAAGATGTAGAAAGCACATTCGATTCACGCCGAACACCAAGTCTTGTGGACATGAACTCGGTCAAATACTGCTTAAGCACTTTCTTCCCAGCTTCTTCCGGGGGTCCCAAATCCTCCACACTCTTGTAGTTTGATGATGAGGGTGAAGAGATGTCCACGGATAGATTTTCATCGAGAACGAAAGGGTCTCTGAAGAATATGTCGGCCCCAGCACCTTTGACTTGGATCCAGTTTTGAGGGTATCGTAATGAGTACCCGTCGAAGAAGTCTATGTACTCCCTGAAACTGACTGAAGGTTGAGCGAGCACGGAGGAGCTATGATTGAGGATTTGTGTGGCGATGCAGCCTGAGAGAATTGTGGCGAATGCGTTCCTTTTTGAGACTGCAAAAGCTGTAGTCTGATTATACGTACAAAATGTCCTGTGAGAAGTCCATTGTATTGTAATTAAAGAATCAAATACCCGTATAATAATTGAAGGGAAACAACAAGCAACATGTAAGGCAACCAAGGGAACAGATCAGTCATTTGTTGCAAGTAGATGACTGCATATCTCCTGTATAACTATCGGAGCAATAACATTGATACAAGCCAAAAACCAAAACCAAAATCAATACTCCGAAATCCCATCCAGTCGAGGTACAAAGGGGTCGGATGTAGCAGTCTTACCCCTAAATTAACTATGTTGGCCAAAATTAGCTCTTTAGCATAGTTCAGCTACCTAACTAGAAGTAGCACTTGTTTTACAATCACCCAAAACTAAAAAAATTCAATTTTGGGAGCAAATTACAAGTCAAACAAACATTCTACATGGATTTCTGACATGGGTTTCTGTTGCTTCCTCTACACCATGTCCAACAAAACAATTCCAACTAAAAAGTTCAGAAATTAATCAAATTATGGGTCCAATTGAAAAAAGTTCAATCTTGGGAGCAAATTATAAGTCAAAAAACATACATTGTTCATGGTTTTATGACATGGGTTTGTGTTGCTTACTCTACACAATGTCCAACAAAACAATTCCAACTAAAATTCATGGGTCCAATGAGAAAAACTTCAACTTTGGGAGCAAATTACAAGTCAAAAGTCACACATTATTCATGGATTTATGACATGGGTTTGTGTTGCTTCCTCTACACCATCTCTATTCCAACTAAAATTCAGAAATTAATCAAATTATGGCTCCAATTGAAAAAACTTCAATTTTGGGACCAAATTATAAGTAAAAAACACACATTGTTCATGGGTTTGTGTTGCTTCCTCTAGACCATGTCCCACAAAACAATTCCAACTAAAAAATTCAGAAAATAAGCAAATTATGGGTCCAATTACTGATAATAACCCCACATTACAATTCATAAATAATCTCATAATCAATCCATCTACAAAGTCTCAACCAAAAATTGACAACACAAAAACAACAAAAAAAGGCGGAAAAAATAGAAGAGAAACATACTGGTTGTTGTTGTTGAGCTTTGCAGAGGACTCTGCAATGGCGGCCAGAAAGAACAGGCAAATGGTGGGACAGAAACGACGGCGTTTGACGGCTAGATATATTGCTAGTGATTAAAGGAGAAGAAGAAGAAGCAGCCATTTTCGTTATCTTTTTCCAGATTTTCTGATCCTCTGATCTGGGTTAATGGGGGAAGTTCCCAGCTAACATCTTCCACATGTGTGCGGTATACGTGTGGATATGAGCAACTTTGGGCTGATAAAATAGAAGCCCGTTTTGTAATATGGATGACCTTTTGGTAGCGCTACAATAATTTGGGTCCGGATAAATTTGGATGAGAAATTCATATTCAGACTCGATTTTATTTCGGGTCGGATAATTCAGACGACATTAAAATTGGGTTCGGACAATAGGAAAAAAATAAGAATTTTATGTTTAAATATTCAATCAATATTAAAAATCGAATGAATCTAGTTCAGACCTAATTTTTTTGGGTCAGACAATTTGGGTATTCCGAGTCGGACAAAATTTGGTCAGCACTACCATTTGGTACTAAAAAGTTGGGTGCAATTTATGATCTACTCTTGAATTTATGCTCAAAGTACGGTCATTGCTCACTTGAATATATTAGATTGTTCACTGTAATAACATAATTGTTCACTTATATATATGCAGGCTATTTACTATGAGCGGATGTGAATAGATAAATTGATAATATTATTTTTTTGTATGGTTTTGTGAATTGTAATTTATTGTCAGAGAGAAATGTGGTAATTCACAACAGGAATTCACAAGTCATTTGAAATATCAATACTTTTCTCATGCATGCTTTATTATTATTATATTGTCAAATACTATCTCCTATTTAAACTAATCAAGAATATTTTCTAAATATATATTTATTCTCAATCTCAATTCTACTTAGAGCACCCGTAATGGTGAGTTTGAGTTTGACTAATTGTATGACGTGGGATCTGTGGACCCCTATCAAGAGAGTCAAAATTTAACTTTTTATTTAGTTAGCTTTCCAATGGTGAGAATGAGTTTGACTCATATTAATTAAAAAAAGTAAATGGGTCCCACTTAAGAATATAATTAATTTGGTTATATTGATAAAAATGAGATGGAGGAGGAGAGAGAAAAAAATATGATTAAAATATTAATATTTCAAACTCGCTTTCAAACTCGTCTCGCGAGACTGAAAGCGAGATTCTCGCGAGACGAGTTTCATTCTCACCACTGAAATGTCCTACACGACCTCACTTCGTTCTCGTTTCATGCCACGTCAGCAGTGAGTCGAATTAAAACTCACCATTGCAGATGCTCTTATAACAAATAAGGAACTCGGGAATTCAAACACATTCATATTCACATTCTCATTCCTATTATGAATTCTAATTCTCACTTTCATTACATATCAAACGTGCCATTACTGTAAGGTCCCCTTCTTTTATACAGTTGGTTGCGGTATGGCAATGGTGCGGTGCGGTGAAATTTGAAAAAGTGTGGTGAGTTGTGGTGAAAATTGCAGTAAGTGAGATAGGTTAAGAGAGAATGTAAAAAATACAAGAGAAAAGTAAGGAGAGAGAAAAATGAAAAGATATATTGGTAATGGTTGTGGTGTGGTGCAGTGAAGTGTGGTGAAAAATTAAAGAACTACACCGCAACCTACCGCGTAAAAGAATATGCCCTAAATATATAATGATTAATGATGTTTCTTTTTAGTTTATTATTCTAATAATAAGTATTGTATGATACATGTATAGTTTTTTAATCAAACGTATGCTTTTTAAATTGTTTTTGTTACATTCTCATAATTTTCAGTAAAAGTATACGAAATAAGATGGGTATCCTCAAAAATAGGATGTAAAAATTTTTTAAAAAAAACATACTTTTGTGAAATAATATATTTGTGAATATCCATATATCAATCAGATATCTATTGGGTATCTTTTCAGTTAGGATGATATAATATAGGAAGATTCTATTCTCATATGAAGTTTATGTTGTATAGGACTCTTGCTATGTAGTATAAATATCCCATTGTGGGTTATGAATAAATCATCTCATTCTCCTCTCTCAATCTCTCTTGTCTCTATTATTCTTGTCTATTATTCTCTATATATTGTGTTTATATATTTATTGTGGGTTATGAAAAGATGTAAATGTTTTTTCAAACATATCCTCATCTGTGATTGTTTGAACACACAATTTCAGCCGTGATGTGATTTGAAAAACCGTTGAATTATATTCAACCATAGTTCTATAGTTTTGAAATTTAAGGTGCATCCATTCGGATCGAGCTTTTGGGAGGATCACTGTTTTCTGGTGGTCATATCTTTCTTTCAAATTGGTCCAAAGTTCCAGAGCGTCTTCAATTGTGAGATACTCTGTTTTAAGACTATCATGGAGGTGGTGGCGTAGAAAGATCATAGCTTTGGTCTTGTCTTGATCAGTTGTTTGATTTTCATCTTTAATTGTCTCTCCTAAGCCTCTATGAAAATCAAACAATTGATCAAGACAAGGCCAAAGCTATGATCTTTCGACGCTCTGGAACTTTGGACCAGTCTGAAAGAAAGATATGACCACTAGAAAACAATGATCCTCCCAAACGCTCAATCCGAATAGATGCACCTTAGATTTCAAGACTATAGAACTGTGGCTGAATATAATTCAACAGTTTTCGAATCACACCACCGCTGAAATTGTGGGTTCAAATAATAACATATGAGGATATGTTGGAAAAAACATTTACAACTTTTCACGCAAGTAATTTGATCTTGCAACAACAGTGTCGTGAAAAGGGTTTTGAAAAATATTCGGATCTCATCTCTTACTTGCTTGTAGCTGAGCAAAACAATGAGTTTTTGATGAAAAACATGAGAACCATCCTACTAGCGCTGCCCCATTCCCTGAAGCGAATGTGGCAACATACAAACCCAATGATCGTATGGAAAATAAAGGCTACGCTAGTAGTCATGGCCGTGGTAATGGTAGACGTGGATGTGTTCGTGGTCATGGTGGCAAAAATACTGTGGAAAGTCATGCTATCGTTGTGGAGGGAACAAACATTGATCGCGTACCTGTCGTACGCCGAAACATCTTATTGATCTCTATCAAACATCACTAAAAAACAAAAGAAAACAAATAGAGACCAACTTTATACAAGAAGATGCTAGTGAACATCCCATCGATGTGTCGCACCTGGATGTTTATGATTTCTTTGCTCACCTTGAAGGGAAAATTGGTCATCTAATTGGCGATGACAATGTCTAGTATTAAGACTGTTAAGAAATAGGATATTAAAGCTTTGATAGTTTTCATTTTAGCATTAATTATATTATGAATGTTGTTTTCCCATATTGTGTTGCTTAATGTCATTCAAGAACTTTGATGATTAAATGTATGCTCTATGGACGCTTTATAATTTCTCTATCTTTTACCTTTGATTATAGTTATGGAAAATTCTTTGATTGGAACCATGAACAAAGGAGGGGATATGTGTCTTGCAGACAGTGCAACAACACACACTATTTTGAAGAATAAAAAATATTTTTCTTATTTATTGATGAAAGAAGCAAATGTTAGCATTATTTTGGGTAGTTCAAATTTAATCAAACGCTCCGGAAGAGCCCATATAACACTACCCAGTGAGACTATATTTCATATGGATGATGCATTGTGTTCCATCAAGTCTCAAAGGAACTTATTAAGTCTGGCAGTTCATGAAAATCTCACTATGCATCTTATCGATATCGTTACAGCTTTATTTAGGGATTCATGGGTAAAAAAACAGTTGGGCAAAAGTTAAATTTTGGTAAATTTTGGTAACTTTAGTCAAATTTATCTTAGTATATCAAAATTAATTTTTTTTTTGTATTTTAACTTTTGTAAATTTTGGTAAATTTTGATAAATTTTGATGAATTTGACGACCCTTATATGGGAAATTATACTATATTTTAACTTATTTTGATAACAATTTCCGGTTGAAGACACGCGGGAAAAAAAAACTAACATGGCGGTTGATTGTGTGGAGCTTCTTCTTTCTCTTCTCCCTCGCAATTTTTCCCCTCTTCTATGCAAAGCCATCCACCATGCAATCAACGTATGCCTTGAATTTCCCCCCCAAATTTCATCGGTTATCAAACTCCCCATCAATTCAGAAATTTTCATATAATGTACATCAAATTCTTGATCCAAGCATTCATTTTGGCTGGGAAATTCAAAAAAAAAAAAAGAAAAAAAAAAAGAAAAACCCAGAAATTTGTTGCGCCCAAATTTGATGCTTGTAGCTCCATTAATCTTCTGATATGATCCGGGCTACTTGTTTCTTATTTGGGAAGATGAAACCCTTTTGCGCAAATACCACCACATCATGCCGAAATTTGACGGATTTCGGATTGATTTCTGGGAATTTGCAGAATGTTCGTTTCAATTCTGGGTTGAAATGTCAAATTCACAGCTACCCATTTCAATTGCTGGGATTCCGAAGCGGAATTCGTTGTACCCATGAAGAAATTCGCTTCGATGAGCCCAGTTGGGGCCGTTCTAGGGTTAGGGTTAGGGTTAGGTGTCTTCCCTCTGATTTTAGGGATTATTCATCTGAAATCACTGGGGATGTTAATGCTGGACAGAATGAGGGTAAAATTGGGGAGAAAGAAAGGGTTTCGAAGAATGATGAAGATGGGTCGAAAATGGAGGAGGAATCAGAGATTGAAAAAGAGGCTTGGAGATTGCTGAGGAATGCCATTGTTACTTATTGTCATAGCCCAGTTGGAACACTTGCTGCTAATGATCCTAATGATAAGATACCCTTAAACTATGATCAAGTGTTTATTCGCGATTTCGTGCCCTCGGCTCTCGCTTTCTTGATGAAGGGAGATGGGGAGATTGTCAAGAATTTTCTCCTTTACACATTGCAGTTGCAGGTGTGTGATTTCAGTCTGTTTTCTGTTCTCAATTCAGCAGTTTCTTAAGCTCTGGATAGTTGAAAAGGATTACTTTTTTCAAGTAAGATTGTGATGAGTAGATAGCGAATGATTTCTAAATGTTGGGTCAGTTGGAACCAATCCCTCTGAATTGCATAATTTAGGGGGTAAGACGTATTTGATTTTGGTTGGTTTTGGTTTTGGTTTTGGTTTTGTTGTTTCAATTGTTCATGACCAATGATTCGGATACATTACCTTTGTGCATTGGCATTCAATTAGGAAAGTGGAAGAGTTAGAATTCCATATATTTATACCATAGTTACCAGGAACGCTTCCCGGGTCGCTAATTTTTACACAAATTTAGTCTAGTTTTGCCTTCGGAACTCATCCCGGAACGCGGGTCATAGGCATATGCAGCGTGCCCGGTAACTATGATTTATACTTGCTTGAGGCCAAAATCTTGGGTAGGTTTATATTTGCAACACTCCAAATGTATGAATGCAGATGTAATGTAAGGCGTAAGGCAAAGACCTTGGATGTTTGATCCATTGTTTAGAAGATTTAATCGATTCTGTGCGAATACCTTGTTATAAAAGTTCTCCTGTGATCATCAACGTAGCTTGGTTCAAACAATAAGATGGTCATTTTTGCTTGCCTACAGTCTTGAGTTTCGTGTTACAATGCTGATCTTTGCATTTTCTTGCACAGAGTTGGGAGAAAACGGTGGACTGCTACAGCCCGGGGCAAGGATTGATGCCTGCCAGCTTCAAAGTCAGCACTGTGCCTCTCGATTCCAATCCCGATGCAGTTGAAGAGGTTTTAGATCCCGATTTTGGTGAATCGGCAATTGGAAGAGTTGCTCCTGTTGATTCTGGTAACAACTTCATTCGTTTCGATCTCAAAACAATGAAGAATACTTGTTAGCTTTGATTAGGTGTATGTATGTTGATGTCGTCTTCTTTATGTCATAGGATTGTGGTGGATTATCTTGTTGAGGTCTTACGGAAAGCTTACTGGTGACTACGGATTGCAACAGAGGGTAGACGTGCAGACCGGAATAAGATTGATCCTAAACTTGTGTTTGAGCGACGGGTTCGACATGTTTCCCACACTTTTGGTCACTGATGGATCATGCATGATCGATCGACGCATGGGCATCCATGGTCATCCCCTTGAGATCCAAGTAAGAGTGCGTTTGTTTAGTCAAAAACCCCGGGGAAATGGTCAAGTTTCCCGAGTTGACTTTTTTCCCCATGTTTAGTTGTACATTGACCTCGGGAAAGTTTTTACAAGGGGCCCACCATTTGCAAGGTTTTCCAAGGGAAAATTTCCCTTAAGGAGGGTTAAGGGAAATTTTTCCCGGGGAGATAATGGAAAACTTTCTAGGGAAACTTTTCCCCGGGAAAAATTTTCCTAAGAATCTTACCAAACACACCCTAAGTAGAATATTTCGGTCACCTTTGAGTTCCTGATATGCTGTTAGTATATTGGTCTGACATCAATTTCCGGTCCTCAGGCATTATTTTACTCCGCCTTACGGTGTTCCCGAGAGATGTTGATCGAGGACGAAGGATCCAAGAACCTCCTCAGAGCAATCGGGAACCGTCTGAGCGCTCTCTCGTTCCACATCCGGGAATACTACTGGGTTGACATGAAGAAAATCAATGAGATTTACCGGTACAAAACAGAAGAATACTCCATGGATGCTACTAACAAGTTCAACATATACCCGGAACAAATTCCTCACTGGTTGATGGATTGGATTCCGGGTGAAGGTGGGTTTATGATCGGCAATCTTCAGCCTGCTCATATGGATTTCAGGTTCTTCACACTCGGAAATCTATGGAGTGTCATCGCATCCTTGGGGACTCCAAAGCAGAATCAAGCGATTCTGAACCTGTTTGAAGCTAAGTGGGATGATCTTGTCGGGGACATGCCTTTGAAGATTTGTTATCCTGCAATGGAGAACGATGAATGGCGCATAATTACAGGCAGCGATCCGAAGAACACGTGAGTTTTTTTTTCGGGGAAATCATCTGTTTTGGTTGAGAATGTGTGTAATTTTTGGGATATGTTGTTAATGATGTGGTTTGATTTTGTGTTTTTTGCAGCCCTTGGTCGTATCACAATGGCGGGTCTTGGCCTACACTCTTGTGGCAGGTAATAAATCCTATTCGTTCAGCTATTATACCGGTGCATCGGTAAAATGATTTGTTACATAGATGTCTGTTATCTTGGTTTGGGTGATTTCATATGGTATGACAAGTTTAGTGAACGTTAATTGGAATAAGTCTCTCAACAAATGGAGACGTCTGTTGGAGTAAGTCTGCCTACATCTGGATCTTCCCGTGTCCCGTGTATGACGGACCCACGCTAATGGGGCATTTGGTTGAGAAACTTTCCCAGGAAAATTGGTCAACTTTTTCAAGTCGACAAACCTTCCCATGTTTGGTTAACATAATATATAGGAAAATTTTTAAGTCAGCCTACATCTGGATCTTCCTGTGTCCCGTGTATGACGGACCCACGCTAATGGGGCGTTTGGTTGAGAGGAAGCTACCAAACGCACCATAAGTTTAGTGAATGTAGTCGAAAGACATGTTCATCTACATTACAATACTAAAATGCCTTCTCATGCATTGAAACCCTCACATTTTGGCCTCACATTCGCAGTTCACCTTGGCATGCCTCAAAATGGGGCGGTCCGACATGGCGGAAAGAGCATTGAAACTAGTAGAAAAGGAGATTTCCAAGGACCGGTGGCCCGAGTACTACGACACCCGACATGGGAAGTATGTAGGGAAGCAAGCCCGACTTTACCAAACATGGACAATCGCGGGATACCTAGCTTCAAAGATGCTCTTGAACAACCCTGACATGGCATCGTCGTTGGTTTGGGAGGAAGACTACGAACTCTTGGAAATGTGTGTGTGTGCTCTTACCAAGAGCGGGCGCAAAAAATGCTCCCGCAGTGCTGCATTGTCCCAAATTCTTGTCTAGTCATGAATATCGAAGGCTATATGTCCTTCATAATTCATGTTCAAGTCATTTCGTGTTGTAAATCTTTAACTAATTGGTTCTAAAAGGTAGGGAGAAGGTTTTGTCAAAGAGAAGCTTTGGTCATGTAGTTGTACATGGTGTAGTAGTGGTTAGTAGTTACTAACCCTTTCTTAGACTTACCTACTTTCTTCTGGTGTATAAGTTAAGTTTAACCTACATAATTTTTACGTACTAAATTTTACCAACTTTCCTTTGTGAATATTTGATTTGTTGTGTACCGTTTGTTGTATGTGCTAATTTCTATGTAGTTGTAGAATGTTTTCATTGAACAAGTTGATTTTTTAAATCCGAATGTTCGACCTTGTGATGGGATTTAGAAAGGTTTATACATGACAATTTGTACAAAGTGCTCGGTGAGAAATGCACGGGTAATATATAGTCTTAATCATCAAGGGAGCATTTGGTAGAAATCTTAGAGACTCAGAGAAAATTTCCTATGGAAAATTTTGCATGGGAAATATTTCCTAGGAGTCCCTAGAAAAAATTAAGAACTAAGAAATGATGGATCTACCATAAAATTTTTCTCTACAAACTATTCAACATAATTCACATAGCACAATATAAATAGGACTTAGGTCAATAAGGGTTATCAATATGTTTTCATATTTATTTGATAAACATATTATTCATATTTTTTATATTAAAATATATTAAAATTAAAAATAAACAGGCTGACGATGATTATGGGCCATGGCCACCCAAAATTCCTACAAAATTCCGCCACGTACTTGGCAATAATTAAACAAGTAAGAAAAGACTACATAATTCAAGCAAAGGCTAAAATGAAAATTTTCTTATTCATAAAAATTGCAAAATATAAACGGTATAGAAGAAAAGAAAAAACACAAGGCTAGAAATGTGCACCCGTGGATTCAGAATTCTAGCTCCTTCCCTTAGTTTGGGGAGGAATGATCATCTTTAAAAATTATACAGTCAAATTTAAAAGTTATGATCATAATTTCTTAATGTATATAATAACTTACTATATAAAATGTTGAGTGTCTCACATCGGCCTTTGACACCCATATTGTGGTGTTTATAATGACTTGAGTGTCTCAACCTCCTAAGCTAGTTTTTGGACTTGAATTGGACTCAAGTCCATTATTTCACATAAAATTATTAATATTATATTAGTAATGAAAAATATTATCCTAAAAATATAATATTGTAATTTTTAATGAAATATTATATAAAAAATTATCAATTAAAAAGTAATATTGAAGATCATAACAGTCAATGCCCTGTTCTTTTATACGGCTGGTAATTTACGGTATCACAGTCCACCACACTTTGCCACAACATAACAATTCACCACAACCTACCACAACTTTTTCCAATAACTTTTTCAAAATTACCAATACAATATATATATATATATATAAAACCCACCAATCACTTTTTCCAATAACTCTTTCACAATTACCAATACTATATATATATATATATATATATATATATATGCAAAAAATTCACCATAACATACAAATAACTCACTATAATTCTACCATATTCGTCACGATTTCACTACATCGTACCGCGCTATAACGTGAAACACGGCATAAAAAAAGAGGGCCTAAATGACAATTGTAATATGTAACGGAGAAATAAACGAATATAGAGGGGGTAAGAGGGTACTTTAAGTGGCTAAAGGTGAGAAGTAGAATGTTCTAGTAATAGTTAGTCAAATCATACGTGATTTTGTAGCCATTCTTGCACCCTCCATTTCCGGAAATTTCCAGCATCCTTTTGCTCCTCTTTGTTTGGTAATTATGGTTATAATATTATTGTCTTTCGTTTTTTTATTTATTTATGGATCAAATTTCCATGTAAAGAACTTTAACCGTCAGTATTATAATTTACAGTATGTCATGAATAATACAAAATTGACGTTATTATAATCGAAAATTAAATCTAACATTGTCAACATTAGTCGATCAGGATCCAAAATAGCCTGGATTAAATTCAAAGAATCATCTAAATTTAGCTTTCGCCAAAAATACGAACTCAACCTATTCCAATTCAACAGGACCCAATTCTTCTAGAGTCCTAATAATCCCAGAGGTTGGACTGTAATCCCAAGACTATAGTATAACATGCTCTCAAATTTGTCATTTTAATTATGGTGATGGGTTGAATATTATTTCTGGAATGGTGCTTTGTTTACATGGGTCGACATAGTCCTTGGGATCATAAATTATGGTGATCCCAGGTATATTATACAACATATTGTCGTATTCTTTTGTGGGATTGGTTAAAAATTAACGTCATTTTAGTAAGATATGGAAATAATCACACTATTATCTTCCATCACCTTTTCTTATTCACATACTTTACTAGAAAAAAAATTAAAATAATCACACCACTTTTTTACCTCACATTTTCTCATTTCCACAACCTTACTAAAAAAATATCAAAATAATCAGACTACTCTCTTACTTGTTCTTTTTTACCCATCTACTAACTTATCACGCTCATTATTCATACCACAAACATAATTATATCTAACCACCTTTAATAAATTTAACCATAACCAGCACTAATCAACCGCGTACTGGGATGGCAAAAAAAGACACTTATGGTGTGTTTATTTGCATGACTTTCCTAGGAAAGTAAGTCAACTTCCCAAAGTTGACTAACTTTCCCATGTTTTGGAGTAAAAATAGGTTGGAAAATTTTTTAATTAGGGCCCACAATTTTCCCATGGATCATGATGAAAACTTTCCCGAAGGGTGTGGGAAAGTTTCTTTCCCATGGGAAAGGAAAACATTTTGTAATTCAACTTCCCAAAATGCCCCTAAAAATATTTTTTATAAATTAATATAAAGGGATAATTTGGATATTTCAAATAAACTTTCCTACAAACTTTACCATGTTAACCAAACACTGTGAAATATTTTTCCCAACCAAAACTTTTCTAAGAAAAACTTTCCCAGAAAAAAGTTTTCTAAGAAATATTTTCCTAGAAAATAACCAAACGCACCATGAAAATATATTTTGGAGCTCTTTCCGGTTATAAAGCATGGAGCGTACATTTTTTTAAAAAAAGAGAAAATGAAATCAAATCCAATTTGTGGTGCGTATCCTCACCTCATAAAAGCAACTCCAGCTGGACTGCCTAGACACATCTAACCGATAAAAAAGAAAGCCAAACAAAATTAACATCGTGCTTCTAATTACGTCCGCACTCAAATAATTAAACACAAAATAATCAACTAAAGCATATTTACTTCCCTAATTATATTCCTTAATAAAATTAAATTAATCCCATGAATCCCTCCCCACCTTTCTCTATATATACCCCTCCAACTCTCCCCTTGATTCCTCATAAACCTTAAAACCAAACAAACCCAAACTCCCAAACCCCATTTCCCCTCCTTAAAACTAACTCTGCCAAACACTCCTTAAGAAACCCGAGTCATGGCGCCACCGAACTTGGGGACTGAGCCCATGCAGGAGCTTCGGAAGCCCATGGGCCAGCCAGGACGGGCCTACGTGACCTTCCTGGCTGGCAATGGGGACTATGTTAAGGGTGTGGTGGGCTTGGCTAAGGGCCTCAGGCAGGCTCGCTCGGCCCACCCATTGGTCGTGGCGGTGCTCCCGGATGTGCCCGAGGAGCACCGCCGGATACTGGTGTCTCAGGGGTGTGTTGTCCGGGAGGTCGAGCCGGTTTATCCGCCCGAGAATCAGACTCAGTTTGCTATGGCTTATTATGTTATCAACTACTCCAAGCTTCGGATTTGGGAGGTACGTTTGTAAATTTTGTTTATTGTTTATTTTCTTCGTTCCTTTATATTTGTCACTTTGATAAAGGCAGAGAAACGAATGCAATATTGTTTCAATAATCATACTTTTTTTTCTTTTTATTATTTTTAATTTTTTAATTTTCACTTTAAAAATTCAAAAAAGTGTGTAGAATTATCTATCAAGGTACTCCTGCCTCCTGGAAATATTTAACAACTTATTTAATCATGCCTTTTGAAGAATTGGGAGCGAGTACTCAAAAAAATTTCACATAAATTGTCTTAATTAATAATAATGGGTTTAATAATTGGGTTATTCATGTAGTAGAATACATGACTTGTAACAAAGATTTAAATTGAGTGAATATTTTTTATATGACACTCTAGAAAAGGTATTAACAATTTACACGTGTAATTTATTATATGTTTTTGGAGTACATGCTCCAAATATAGTCATTGTTCATTCTCAATAATATAATTGTTCACTTATATACCTGTTATTTACTCTTAGTAATATTTACTTATATCTACTCGAAGTACATACTGCATGTATATATAATATGTATTGATTTAAATGTGACGACTGTGAAAATGACAGTTTGTGGAGTACACAAAGATGATATACTTGGATGGAGACATTCAAGTGTACGACAACATAGACCATCTATTTGACCTCCCCAACGGCTATTTGTACGGAGTCATGGACTGCTTTTGTGAGAAGACATGGAGTCACACTCCACAGTACAAGATCGGGTACTGCCAACAGGACCCGGACCGGGTCCCCTGGCCCGAACACGAGTTGGGCCCTCAGCCCGCCCCGTACTTCAATGCGGGCATGTTCGTGTTCGAGCCAAGCCTAGCTACGTACCATGACCTGCTCGACACCCTTCAAGTCACCCCTCCTACTCCCTTTGCGGAGCAAGTATTTATATATTCCGTTTATTTTCATCTCCGTCGTTATAAAATTTGTGTAGTTTACTTTCTTAAAAGAAATTTACGATTGATCTTTCGTATATAATTAAGAAAATCAACGTGATTTAGTTCTTAATTGACAGTGACACTCGTAATTTTAATAAAATTTTTATTCAGTAAGAAGGAAGTACAAGCTAAATAATTTAATTTATTTTTATGAGAGAAATGCTTCCTAGTGTTTATTTGTTATTTTGTTTGTTCTTGTCTAAAAAAATTTAATTTATTTTTGTGTATGTGTTAGGACTTCTTGAACATGTACTTTAGGGACATATATAGGCCGATCCCACTCATCTACAACCTGGTCCTAGCCATGTTGTGGCGCCACCCCGAGAAGGTCAACTTGGATGAAGTTAAGGTGGTTCACTATTGTGCCAATGTAAGTAAAATCTCATTTTCGCCCCTCATCCTATGTACATTCACACCCAAACAGTCCCGAATCTCCCTTGCACATAGGTATTAATGCCAAAATTAAATTTGATCATATGTAAATGTAATGTAACTTTGTAGGGCTCAAAGCCATGGAGGTACACAGGAAAAGAAGAGCATATGGATAGGGAAGACATAAAGATGCTTGTGAAAAGGTGGTTCGAAATCTATGAAGACAATTCCCTCGACTACAAGCCGGAGTTGGAGGCAGCCGGAGGGAAGAAGATGGAGTCGTTCACGGCGGCTCTGTCAGAGGCTGGGGTGGTGCATTTTGTCACTGTCCCTTCCGCCGCCTAAGCTGTAGCATGCCTGCTATATACGGATTGAACTTTCAATTAAGGCGGGGAAAAGAATGAGTGAGCGGTGTAAATTGAGTTTCTCTTATGAAAAAGAAAAAAAAGGTTGAAGTGACTATGAGATAACTATATATATGTAAGGATGAAATGGTGGGCTCTAGATGGGGGATTGAGCTTTTAGCTAAAAAAGGGAAAAAGAACAAAACAGCTGTGTAGATTGGACTTTTCTTATAAAAAAAGATAAAAAAAAAAGAAGCTAGGGGAACTTTTTTTTTTTAATTTTCTTTCTAGTAGTTTTATGATGTTTATAGTAAATGAGGGGTTTATTTTTTTTGGGGGGGGGGGGGGGGGGTTAGTTCGAGATTGTAATAGTTTTATGAACAAGCTTTAATTAAAGGTGCTTAATTTGGCTCCATGTTTTAATATTCTTTAGTACAAGTCATCAAATTATATTTTCTTTAAAAGTATCATTTGAAATAAAGTATAATGGTTATAATTTGATACTATAAATCAACAATTAATGTAGTCATGGAGACAGTAAAAAATATTTTTTTTAATTTCAAAAAAAAAGGAGACATTTTTTTATATATATATTTTTTTATCATCAACCATTTTTTAAAATTAATAAAAAAAAGAAACCATGCACCCCCCCCCCCCCCAACAAAAAATCTTTTAGAAGCAAACATAGGTGGAGCATCTTGTAGCAAAAAGAAATGCACAAAATTTTTTTGTTGAAAATTGAAATTCTTCTTTTTTTAAACAAAAAAAAATTGAAATTTTATTTTGACTAGAATGGGAGAATTAAACAAAACTCTCACCTAAATGCATGGAATCTTTCATATATCCCCTCCATATGTCTCATCATGATGCAAAAATTTCTCCCTAAATTAAATGCAACCTTATTCATGATTCAATAACCTTGAATTTAGGGAATTAACTTAATAAATGCTTGAAGTGAATAAGTATCCTAAAAATTAAGATGGAATACTCCATCCATCCCTAAATAAGTGTCAATTTGACTAAATTTTAACGGTAGATTACTCACAAATTATAATGAGTTACAATATAAAATAAACATTGTTGTAATTTTTTAGTATAATATCCTCCTAACGGAATAATTTCATATTGTAACTCATTGTAACTTATGAATGATTAACGGTTAAAGTTTAGTCAAATTGATACCCATCTAAAGACAGATGTAGTACATTAAACAACTAGTTCTTTTATATTTTAAACCAATTTTTTTGTCATCGCCCTAGAATTGGGGCAATTCATATAACTAGATTGCTTGAAACAATATCCCAAGATTGTAAATATTTTTCTTAGTTACGTTGATTGATCAAAGCTGTAAATACTTAATTTATCAGCTCTTACATTTCAAATTCAAATAGTTTTAGATCAAGTTATGTATAGTCTTATGCTATTTGATAATGAAATTGTAAAAGATTAACATAAGTAATTGACTTTGAGGACATCTTTTCCTTTGGTTTAATTCAAGCGGAGTTAATATTATTTGTAACCTTTTTGACACTTGATTTTTGTTATGCTCATAAAAAAAATTTTGATTTTTTTTTTTTGCAGTTTGAATTTTTTATATTAAATTTTGTTTGCTTCAATTATTATTTTTGCATTATTATTCTTAATTTTCTGAAGTATTCTACGTATCTATATGCTGCATATACTCTTTAATTTTATTTTGAATACTTGTATTTGAAAGAACCTTGTAATATGACAATGTTATTATATGGTTGGCCACTTGCCATGCATGAAGTTATTGCAATTAAGTTAGCCCGTGAGACATGCATTTAAATAATATTGGTCGTGCGTGAAACCTAGGTAAATTGTTACATGACACATTCATGCATATCAAAGTCAAACTTAGGAAAAATTTGTCCATATTGTCATGGTCTCAGATTCTCATACATATCAATTACGCCTTAGATAGAATCGAAGAAAATACACGTAAATTTAAGGGATATTGGATTGTAATATACTGATCTTTATTAATTATTATTGGACAATAATATCTATGACATTTATATTTAGGGGGTGTCCAATGAACTGGTTTCCATACTGATGTGGCAAGCGGAAGGAAAAAAACAGCCCCAGCCCAGATCCAGTAACCTCGTTAACCGCTCCGGTTTTCTCACTAACACACGTTATAAGACACATGGTGGACCTAGGTAGCTAGACCTGCCACAGTATATGATATAATTTGCGGTAATGTAGGGTATAATAATTATTAATGAATTTATTCTGAAAAATTTAATACTTTGGTGGTCCTCCAATCAGTACCATAGAACAAATGTTCAATTGGGGAAAAAAACACAAAAATCATGTGTATTTTGTGCAAATCCACCACAGATCCACAAGAGTACCAAATAATTCTAATTGCACACCATTCAGCTGATATACCAACAACAAAATTACCAAATGATCCTACAGAACAAGCATCATGGTTCAAGTAATTACGAATCCTACAGCACAAAACTGCAAAATTTCAGCATACATGATACATGATCATCAAAATACTTCAACATACGCATAGATCTATTGTTCAAATTGAGCAAATCATAAATCCTGATACATACTACCAAGTGCTAATTACAAAAAGTAGGGTTTGTTTGTGTGAGTAAGTAAATTATCGACCCAACAATGCAACGCGATCCTTTTGCACCGCTTGTGAGAGGTTTATGTCGAAAAGCTCACAGCGAATGGGCATCTCCATTTCGTAGAAGGGATTCTTCAGTACGTAGTCTGTGTACAACTCGTAGATGTGCTTCAGTAGGTTCTCCATATGAGCTGTTCCCGGCTCACACACCACGAAAAATTTCGTCCCTGTATCGAGAACAACTGATCAGAAAGAGACCAAAAGAAAGATATATGGTTGATTGAATATTTGAATGTATAGTCGTTGGTAAGACCGCTAATAGATTGTTCTATGTATTTTATTGAAAGCTTAGGCAACTGAATTTGGGCCTGAAAGCCACTGCTGAGGAGAAAAAAGCACACGTGCAACCAACTCTCGTACAATAATGTCCCTTTCACATTCTGTTATCTCAAATTGGCGGCGATTACTCTATACTTTAGCTAAATTATATGTTTATGGATAGAATTCAAGGTGGAAAAAAAACAGATAATCTCGTAGGATTGTGATATGAAGAGTAGCTAAGACCCTGAATATGCCAGAATTGCCCGTGGTAAGAAGCAACAGACCCAAACATAGTATCATACAATTTAGTAAACTAATCAAATCTAACACGCCCAAATATGATTACCTAACATAAAAACCTGCCAATTTTTGGTGTTCATGCTTGGTATGAAGTCCTAAGTTCTACTCACAACTACATAGAAGTAACAAAAAAGTCCAAGAAACCCAGCACACCAGCACACACCCATAAACTCCAGATGATGAATCCGATTATTTCCTTTGCTTTTCTTGTTGCATTCACAACTACATTAGCTCTACCAGTTAGGCCTATGCGATCTTCTGAAGATCTCACTAAAACTCAACAAATAATAGACCAATTGTGTAGGCAGATGGAAGACTACCAATTCTGCAACCAAACCTTCCACGAAGACATCCCCAAGCCTGATACTGACAAGGCGGGTTTGCCTAAGATAGCAATCGTCGAGGCTCAACACAATGCGACCAACACATTACGATTCATAAGGGATCTAATATCCAAGGAGAAAAGCCCCACTCAACTAAACCATTATAAGGTGTGTGAGACTGTTTATGACAATGTGAAGCAAAGTTTCGATCAAGCTTTTGATGCTTTTAACCAAGGAGATTACCAAAAGATGCAAAATTATGAGAGGAACACCCGCAGGGCACAGTCTATTTGTCCGGCTATCTTTGATGTGCCCCTCAAAACAGAAATTCTTCTCAACGAGAGGAACAGGGAGATGCATATCCTTCTTACCATGGCTATTGTTACTAGCAGTTTTATTGTCACTTGAGTTACTCATTTGGTTTCTAATCGAATATGGATGTTCCATTGGTAATAAAAATACATACATGCATGCATGTTACAAATGAGTATAAGGGTGCACGTGCATATGGTTGTTGTACTTTTGATACTTCCACATAGGACACTCCTAGGGTTTAATCACATTTTTTCCCCCCGGGAAATAAGATCATTCATTCTAGCTTAGTGAATTTGACTCAGTCCCATAATAACAGGCCGCTAAGAAGGTTATGTTCTTTACTTCCTTTTATTGGAAAATGGGTCGCTAGGATGTCTCAAAGATAAACAACCAGTCAATTTAGTCATTTGAAATCTCAACTAACAACAAAATAGGCAAGAAAACAAACCAAATCATATTCATACCATCTAGCTTCAAAGGTTTTACGATGAAATTCGAGTCTATTGAGGATAAGATTTAAGCAACCTGACACCTACGAAAATTATAGAGAGCTCACTTGAACAGACCATACATTTGATGGACATTCACAACAGAAACCAAGCAAAATTTAATCCACATCCACCCAAAATGAGTAGACCATCATGAACTACAACAAAATACCATTGAAATTCTGCACTCCACACTAAAGTTGTACTCCAATTTGTCTTGCAAATTAAGCTCTAAGCCAACAGTTATTCATAATGGAGTCCAAAGAATCACAACTTCTAAATTCCCCAAGTAATCAAATCCACATTTCCAACTCCCACAACTTGTAATTTCCTCAACAAGAATGACAATTCAGAACCAATACAGTAAATTTGAACGAACGATTTACAGTAATTGAGATGCATACCAGTAAGAGATTGGAAGCAATGGAGATCAAAATTATCAGCTTCAAGGAGTTCGATCCCGGTGCACCCGGAAACAGGAGATAATTGCTGCGAAATGGCGTGCATTGAGTGCCATAGACTCGCCAATCTCAATGTATCGTTCGTATCCATTCTACCAGCCGATCCATAATCCTAAAGTTTGCACAACGATTACAACTTTCAATCCGCAAATGATTGAACAAACCAACATCTGGCGAAAGATTTGAAATGTTGTACCTTGTAGAAGATGAGACCTCCAGATTTGTTGATTATGTATAAACTGTAAATCGCCGCCATATTTAGCACAATTGATCAGCTAACCTAAAGCAAGAACCTAATTATCCGATCCGATTCGAATTCAGACGGATATGGCTTCGATCAACACGGATTCTGAGCAGATTCAGCAAGTATACAACAGTGCGGAGATTTCTAGGGTTTAGTGTGATCGTTAAGAACGGAAATGGTTGCGAATTCGATCTGGAAATCAAAATTAACAACAATAGCAATGCAAGATCGATGATCAAAGACTGAATTTGCAGCAGCAGCAAGATTTCAGATTTGTGTTGATTAATCGAATTCGAGAGGATTGTTGAGCTATTTAAATGCATCAAAAAAATGAAGAGAGAGAGAGAAACCTGGCGTTCGTCTTCGTCAGCACCAAACCCTAATCCAGCATGCTCGCCGCTCGTCGTTCGTCTGCGTTCGTCGGCGAGGAGGGAGGAGAAGGCAGAGAGGGCAGTGTTCTGAGTTGTTCGTCGAACTTCTGAGCCCTTCCATTCAAAACTTCTTCTTTTTTTTCTTTTTTTTTTACTAACCAAAATTTACCAATTTTTATCAAAATTTACCAAAATTTACCAAAGTTAAAAAAATAAAAAGAATTAATTTTGATATATCTGCGTAGATTTGTCAAAAGTTACCAAAATTTAAAATTTATCAAAATTGACCAAAAATGACTAAAAGTTACCAAAATTTAACTTTTCCTTACTGTTTTTTACCCATAAATTGGACAGGGCCTTAACGACAGTTGTGAAGGAAAGACTACATATATTAGAATTTTTCTGTTTCTAAGCCTACTATTTGGAATAAGTAAAAAAAATTTTAAAAACGACTAAAAGAGTCTCATATTTTAGTGTAATAATTTTAAATGCCCCATTTTATGATAAATAATTGTTGGGTGACATTATTTTTGATGTAAATATTTTGAAGTGACATTCCGGCCAATTTCCGGCCAAAAATGGCGCAAAGCGATGGATTTTATGTTTAGGCGTGCTTTAAATTGAAATCTATACTTAACTCTAACATATACAAGTAGATCTGTTAACATAATAAACACGCCTAAACAAAAAAACCCACTATTTCATGCCTTTTTGGCCAGAAATTAGCCAAAACGTCACCAGTAAATATTTAAATAAAAAATAATGTCACCCAACAACTTGGAATACTCAATAGTTAGTTAGTGTCTACCATTTGAAATTCCCTAATTATAATAGTATATTTTTCTTTTAGTGTTTGATTTTGGGTTTGTAATAATTAAAATTACATTTTTATCCAATTTTAATATTCAAGGTAAATATGAATTGTTCCATTGGGGATAACTTTGTCTCTTTAACTCCAACTATTCACTAAAAGATAACATGCTTACGTGTGTATGGTCTTCATGGACTACAAAAAATTGCATGCAATGCACCAACTCTCCTTTGTGTAGAGAAGAACATTATGTGGTTTTGTGCTTTTTATATTCACCATTATATTCCATGCCAAAACCTTCAAATGCAAACATGCATGGCCCTTGCCTTATGGTAGAAGATGTTAAGTAACAAGAATTGAAAAGGAGGATTTCATGCACTTCTTAAAGGCTATCTATAAATAGACAAGTTCACATAATCTTATTCATTCAAACTTTCAAGAGTTACAAAATCCCTCATTTGCTCCTAAAACATCTAACAAGCGATCTTTAGTGTCCATCGTGAGCATTATGGCGTGCCAAGAGGAATCATTGGTGAGGCAAGTTACCGAATTGTATGAGAAGATCTCGTGTTTAGAGAGTTTGAAGCCTTCTGAAGAAGCCAACATGTTGTTCACGCAGCTTGTCATGGCTTGTACGCCCCCTAGCACAATAGATGTCGCAAAACTGCCGAGTGAAGTTCAAGAAATGAGGTCTAAGTTGATTAGATTGTGTGGGGAGGCCGAGGGACTCTTAGAAAAGCATTATTCCACACTTTTAGGTGCGTATGAGATGCCCTTGGATCACCTCGATGTTTTCCCCTATTTTTCAAACTACCTTAAGCTTGGTCTGTTGGAGTACAATATCTTAACTCGACACTCAAACCAAGTCCCCAAACGGATTGCGTTTGTGGGATCTGGTCCACTCCCCCTCACATCAATAGTCCTTGCTCGTTACCACTTGCCCACAACCAAATTTGACAATTATGACATTGATCACTCAGCTAATGAAATGGCTGCCCGTTTGGTAGGGCCAGATCCAGACTTGTCCAAACGCATGCAGTTCCACACCAAGGATGTTATGAGTATGGGGAAAGAAGAACTTGAAAAATACGATGTCGTATTCTTGGCTGCTCTGGTGGGGATGGATAAGGAACATAAGATCCAAGTCGTTCAACACCTGTCCAAGAACATGGCTCCTGGATCAACCCTAATGGTTCGAAGTGCTCATGGAGCTCGAGCATTTTTGTACCCAATTGTAGACTCAAAGGACCTTTGTGGGTTCGACGTGCTCTCCATCTTCGATCCGATGGATGAGGTGATCAACTCGGTGGTCATAGCCAAGAAGTCAATGGATTAAAAACTCTCGCTTCACCCAGTGCAGTGAGAGCAACCTAACCATAAGTTATAACCCATGCCAAAATCCGAGGTACAAGTTTAAGAGGCTCTAGAGCTCTTATCCCCTTAAATCATGGTATGTAACATGAACATCATTGAAGATAAAATTAACGTCAACAAGGTGAACCTAATGATCGAGCAAGGTGAATAAGTATTTGTAAGAAATAAGTTATGGTTCCTATTTTATTTTCTTGTTTGCGTGGGGGCCTGATTATATAGTTTTCGATTTCTTTTTTGTTGGGATCTTTTTTTTTTTTTTTTTTGCTATGACTTCAAATCCTTGGAATTGTTGGCATAAATATGTCTTTATATCATATGTTTCCGGATTGTAATAATAGATAATTGCTTCCAATTATCTATATATTTGCATTTTATGTGACCATCTAGTCTATACATGTTGAATGGATCATAGTCCTTGATTGTGGTGAGGTTATTTGTCCCCTTTTATAAATGAGAATCCTTTCTTGAAGTATCAAACTGGTTAGCGCTCGCCAAAGGTTTAGACTTTGTAAATAAAGATTGAGAAACATATGGTAATGGATAACGCTGGCCAAAATCCTCATCTGGGTTAGTCAAATTCAATCATTGTCGAAATTTGGACGGAAAATTGATGTTCAAATTCGATTTTTTCCGGGCCTAACACTTCGGACGGAACTAAACTCGGCGCAAAATTGGGTTCTGACAATAGGAAATAGGAAATATTCTATTTGAATATTCAGCAGAATCAAGCAAGATCAAAATTGAGTTTGAACCAAACCAACGGCAAAAATTTTGTCAACTTTAGGACTAGATGTAGGGAATTGGCATCAACGCAAATAGCGTTGGTAAAAATTTGGGTACAGGTAATTCTGGGTCGGTCAAGTTTTATCAATGTCAAAATTCAGACGAGAAATTCATGTCCGGACCCGATTTTTATTTGGGTCAAACCGGGTCTAACAACTCGGTCGGAGCTAAATTGGGGTCAAATTCAAATTCGAACAATAGAAAAAAAAATATTATATTTGAATATTCGGCCAATATCAAACTTCGAACATAAAATCTATCTCCAGACCCAATTCTTTAGGGGTAAGACAATTCAGATTGTTCAGATCAGACAAAATTTTGCCTGCTGTGAATGCAAACTCTTTGTAGTGTCTATGGGTTTGGTTCCCATTTGATATGAGGGGCTCAATACTTGCCACGCCCATTTGTTGTTTGCCTTTATTGCTCCACACTTTCCGTGTTCACTTTTTGCTGGGTTTTCTTTCATTTTTTTGGCGCTCACACATACCTACCTTCTCACAACTACCATCCACCGCCAAATCCAAACTCAAAATCTCAAAACCTTCGATCCTTTCCTCATCAATGGCGGAATCCAATCCACCGACACCCATGATCGAAATCAACGGCCTCAAATTCACCTACCCCGGAATCGACGGCCACCCTCCGCCGGGCTCCACCCCTCTCATCCAAGATTTCTCCGTCACTCTCAACTCCGGCGACCGCTGCCTCCTCGTCGGCGCCAATGGTGCCGGTCAGTTTCTTTCTCTCTCTCTCTCTCTCTCTCTCTCTCTCAATTTGGAATTCGATTTGGAATTTTGGGTGTTTTTAGGGAAGACGACGATACTGAAGATATTGGGAGGGAAGCATATGGTGGAGCCTCACATGGTTAGGGTTCTTGGTCGATCTGCTTTCCATGACACCAATTTGACATCTTCCGGTGATCTCTGTTATCTTGGTGGTGAGGTTGGATTTCTGATTACTCAATTGAACTTTAGTTTTGGGGATTGATTTAGTTTGAGCTTAATTTGATGGAGAAATGTGTGTTTTGATTTGTTGCTTTGCATATTTTGAGGGTTGATTGTGTTGTTTCATGTTGCATACTGAAGTAGATTTTGGAATTTTGGAAGAATTAGGGCTTTTCTTCTGTCTAGACACCTCCTTGTTACTCATACATGATAGTATTAGCTTGTTAATATCTGCAGACTGTAGTTGTTTGAATAAGTGATGATTAAGGTATCCAATATGGGATTTATTCTCTGAATTGCTTTGAGATCATAGCGAGCGGTGCCAAAAATTCGGGTCCGGGTAACTTTGGGTCGGACATATTCGGACAATGTCAAAATTCAGATGAGAACTTCATGTTCGGACCTAGTTTTATTTCGGGTCGGGAAATTCGGATGAAGCTAAGAATTTGGGTTCGGACAATAGAAAAAGAAGATAAATTTTATGTCCAAATAGCTGGTCAGTAACAAAATTCGGACGAAAAATCTATGTCCAGACCCGGTTTTTTTGGGTCGGACAAAATTTTGCCAACTCTAATCATAGCAAGTATTATCCTTTGATTGCAAGATGATCACGTTGTGATGTACTCCCTCCATTGCTCAATATCTGTCATTTTACTTAACTTTTTATTTTTCACAATGTTTGTCACTTTACAATTCCAATACATAGAAATAGTTTCAATAATATACAGTACCATTCATCCACTATTTTCTTGAAATGTTTCGAAAACCTAAAAATGACAATTACATGCCATATCTCTATTACATTTTCCCAATGTGGTCATTTCTTTTACATTTTACAATGTTGTTGCTGTTACATATGCAGTGGAAGCGAGATGTTGCTTTTGCTGGATTTGAGGTTTCTATACAGATGGATGTTTCTGCTGAGAAAATGATATTTGGTGTAGCCGGTATAGATCCCGATAGAAGAGCTGAACTAATTAAGGTACTGCACTTTGATTTGTTACTACTCTTGTGCCTTTTATATATATTTGTGTCATTGTTTCTATACTGATTTGTTACTTACAAGGTGTGGTTTTGCTTCCCAGAGCATACGATTGTAGTGATCGTAGGACCATATGAAACTAGTAGGAAAGAGGGTATAATGTCTATTTTGTGGCTTTAAATGCATCACAATATGATTATTTTACCTGCTTTTAGGTAGGAAATTCGGGGGTTTAGCTTCATTAAGATGTTCGTTCTATCTTTCCTTGTTGCCTGCATGATCTAGCATTCTAGCGTAAAACCATTCAACCTTTGAAGTTGAACTCCGCGAATCTGTCATTAGGTAGTCACGTACCTTATTCAGGAGAACGTTTTTGAGACATCTCAATTGCATTTCATGCATAGTTTTCATACCTATGTTCACTTTCCAGGCAACTGTGAAAGCCAATTATATTGGAGGATTATTGTGAACAATAGCGACATTGCTTCGTGGAAGTACAAATATGATGCTTCCTGAATGATTCCAACTTAGCCATGAATCTAAGTTATGTGAATTGTGAAATTTTGGGTCTTGTAGTCTATTGTGTAGATTGAAATGTTGAAAATCCTTACCAATGAAGTGGGGACAGGAAGATGTGCATTATGAATGGCAAAGAATTCAATAATGGGTATAAAACGCTTCTGGTGTGTTAAATTCATGGGTAAATTGTAGGTAGGGAAAATTTCCCAAGCTTACCCAAATAACTTCCCAAGTGTTTATTTACCTTAACTAACCCAATCTACCCAAATTTACCAAAAATAACTCATGTTACATTGTTAGTGAGCACCCATTTTTACCCATGTTCTCAACACTCTACTTTGTAACTTTTACCCATTCTTACCTTACCCCTCTAAAGAGGAGATGTAAATCGATAGCCAAAACGAGTAGAGACAGCATGGTGAAAGTCAAGTAGTTTGTTCTGCACCTGGATTTGTCGCACTGATATGTTGATGTGTGTTCCCCGTTTTCCTAACATGAATGAGAATAATAGCAGTGGTGGAAATTGGTATCGCTTGATCGTCTTGTTGAATTCCTTCTACTCTAGGGGATGTTGCATTTAAAAATGTCGGGTGGCTTCTCTTAATTAGGTGCTGGATATCGATCTGTCTTGGAGGATGCACAAGGTATCCGATGGTCAAAGAAGGCGGGTCCAAATATGTATGGGTCTCCTCAAGCCATTCAAGGTATGTGTTTACCGGCCCGTATTTCTTGCTCTGAGTATCAAAGTCGATATCTTATTTGGTAAACCTCGTCCTGCTTGTCTAGGTTCTTCTGCTCGATGAGATCACTGTTGATCTGGATGTGTTGGCGAGGGCTGACCTCCTTAAGTTTCTCAGGAAAGAATGCGAAGAACGCGGTGCCACGATCATCTATGCCACGCATATATTTGATGGGCTCGAGAATTGGCCGTCACATATTGTGGGTTTTCTAATGTTGCTTCGATGTTTTTCTATCTGATTCGTTGCTCATGTTTTCTAGTGTTTTTCAATAATAACACGACTGAACTGCTTTCAGGTTTATTTGGCTCGTGGTAGGTTGCAGTTAGCAATGCCCATGGATGAGGTTCGAGAGACGACCAATCTGTCATTAATGGTGAGTCCCCCCCCCCCCTAAAAAAAAAAAAGGAAACTGTTGGTCATGTTGTGTCTCATCTCATATAGGGTTGTCAAATATGTGAATTCAAGTGATTTTATATTCGGACGGATCGTGCCTCGGATGGAAAGATAATGTTTGATGCCCATTTCCTTTCATACGTTGAAAAATTGAGTACATGCCAAATAGGGTTGGGCAATGAGCCGGGTCCCCATAGAGTCACATTGGTCTGGCCAAATAATAAACGGGTTCACCAATGGGTCTGGTCATTAACGGGCTGATTCGGGTCGGCCTATCAGCGCCCCCAAATAAATAGTTTTCAAATCAAACAATAATTATGATCTATATATGTTTTGGTACAAATAGACATCATTTTAGTTTCCGAGCCAATACAAGTCATCTACCATCCTCACATTTGCCTGAAAAGTCCGACCCGACATAGCTAATAGACCATCCCTCACCCGACCCAGCCCGGCTCATTGCCCGCCTCTAAATTGCCAAATAACGAAGAATTTAAGACCGTACCCAGTTTTTCTAGATCCGGCTCGACCGTTGTGCCCTATTATAGATAGGGGGTTTCAGTTGAAGTACCTCTTTGACACATTTCGTTGCATTGCGGTCCGCAGAGGACCGTGGAGAGTTGGCTAAGGAAAGAACGAGACGAGGAGAAGGCGAGAAGGAAGGAGAGGAAAGCCAAGGGCCTCCCGGAATTCGAGAAGCAAGTCGATGGGACCCGCGTGATCGGCGAACCAGCGGCCCGCGTGATGAACAACGGTTGGGCCGCCGGGAGGATGCATTCCACCCTTGCGGGTGAAGAGAACTTCTTCACCCTAAGCTCAAACCGGGTCCTCAGACAATAGTTGTGTTCACTCTCCACTGTTGTTTGTTTGTACTTGAGATTCTGAAACATTGCTGTTTGGATTCAACTCTTTGTTTTGGAAGAAACAAACAAGGGGTTGAATTGCTTCTCCTAAGGAGGAAAGTTAGATTCTTTGGAACAAGTTTTAGGGATGTTTAGAAGACCTAAACATGTACCAATTGCCATTTTGAAGTTGTCATAAAATGAGTAAGAGTTACATTTTACACATATAGCTCTGTCGAAGCCACAAGAAGGTAGATGGTTCTTTCCTCTGTTGTATTCTTTTAATAACAATGCATATTTGTTCTATGATATATATATTGGTATTCAGTTGAATGGAAGGGATTATTTTTCCTCTATATGTGGTACTCATTTGTATTTGGTAAAAATTTATGAGATAGTTAATAGGACAATCGTCAAAATATGTTCAATTAAAATCAATATTTGGTGTCTTATTCAATAAATATCATGAGTAAAGTAAGAAAAAGAATTGTAATTAATATGTCACTAAAATTGTAAAGTGATAAATAATATGAGATGAGTACAGTTAGTTTAACACGCCCACGAAGACCGAGAGCTAGAGGAGATATAGAAAAGATAGGAAGGGTGGGTCGGAAGGCCCCAGAGTCAAAGTTGAACATGGCTATTTGGGCCGAGTTCAAAATCCAGCCCAATTCAAAATTCAGGATTTCCAAATAAATTTTTGGTCAAAAATAATAATATCAACAAACTTTCAAGTAAACACGTTTGTACACAGTTTGGTGGATTCCGATGCAGACAATTTCCTCCATGAACCTAAATTCATGAAATGCTGCTTCATTTGGGTCCCAAAAAAAAATCAAAAAACCTTTGAAGAACAACTTAGACACGAGCAAAACCAAATCGAAAATCTTTGAAAAACCGCGTAAGCAATGTCCTTGTGGTAATGGAGAGATACACATACCTATACCGTCTATGTTGTTGAGAAAGAACTAAACAAAACTAAATTAGGTCACCAATGTAAAATTGTTGATTAATTTCATAAACAATCCATACTCATAACAAACTAATCCATCCATCCATCCATCCATCCATCCCTCCACTGCAACAACATGCATGCATGATGACATGATGCATGACCTCATCCCCCCTCTCTTTCTCTCTCATGATCACATCCCCATTCATTCTCTCTCTCTCTAGAATGGTTGGGAATGGCAATTGTGATACAAACACAGGACCAGTAGAGAAACTAAGTTAATAAGTACTACTATTACTACCAATAATACTTCATTTGTTGTCCAAATTGACCAGTTGAAGCTGCTTTTCCAAGTCTTCATTATCATCATCATTGCTTACTATGCCCACTATTGCTATTGTAGTTGTAGTTGTAGTAGTGTTAGTAGAAGAGTTGTCCTTGTTTGTTATGATCTCCTTGTTCTTCCCCCACAAAACTCCATAAAGTCCCACTACTATCAGCACTGCCCCTATTGCCCTGCATCAAATAATCTCCATCCATGAGTTATTGTTATGTTTGAAAAACTTGTCTTCTTTTGTACGACTGGCTGTGGTGTGGTGAAATTGTGGTGGGTTATTGGTAAGTTGTGGTGGGTTTTGTTTTTTATAATTGTAAATTATATTGGTAAATGTGAAAAAGTAATTAGAAAAAGTGAGATGAAATGTTGTGGTTGGTTGTGGTAAATTATGGTGGATTGGTATGTTGTGGTGGGTTGTGGCAAAGTGCGGTGAGTTGTGGCACCGCAACCAACCAACTGTATAAAAGAACAGGGTTAATCGACTTTACCGAAAATTACATATGCGAGTATTTACACTATACAACCTTATTTGAGAAAAAACACGATCAAATTTAGGTATAAAAATGGGGTTGGAAGACAAATAATCGAATTTATTCTGCTTATGTGTATTTTCTTATATGATAAAAAATTTTATTTGAGAAAAAACACAACTAAATTTAGGTATAAAAGTTCAGTGTATTAGAGTTCAAAAAAAATTCAGTACATTATTATCCAGTACCCCTAAACTTCAGTGTATTATCGGCTAATAATCTTTTATTAAAAGATAATTATCATTTTGGAATGTATGGAGTATTATACTTCCCTAAAAACTAACCCATTAGAAAAAGGTAACAAAAAAACAACGTTAAAAACCACAAATTTTATACTTACGTTCCAACGTAGATTTTCTCCATGTTCAAGAACCAGCTCAACAAAGCGACAATCACCAACAACAAAGGGCTGAACACTGAGGCATAGAGTGGGCCTTTCCTTTGTATGGTCCATGACATTAAGCAAAATGCAAGTGCTGAGCCAACTACTCCCTGCAACAATCAAAATTTCCAAATTTTACGTATTTAGTTACGTAATTTCATCTAAATTATAACTTTTACAGTTCGGGGTAACACTTGGGTATTTGCTAGTATAAGTAAGCAACATAAGAAATCGTACGTACCGCGTAAACACTAGCAACGCTTCGAATCTTCGAGTCTAATGACCAATCGGAGATTTTGTGATCACTGAAAAGTGCAACCACAATGCATTGGATGCTTGCCATGAAGCATGTTAGGGCTGAGCTTGTGTATGGTGCTGGGAATTGTTCACTCAATTTTGCCTGTAAATTCATTTCACATACTTGTTATTATGTAAAAACTTAATGTTGTATATAATATACTATATATATGTTACTAATTAATCCGATTGGTTCATATCTCTAGAAGGGTTTATTCTTCTTAACTTATCACCAGTATTTATGATCAACATTCAATGCTAATTAACACAGATCAAAACTCATTGATCGCCATTGATTAACAATTTACACTTATAGCCATTGATCGACACTTGTTCATGTTTTCAAGTTATACTTTTAACTCCGATCAAATAAGCACCGATAAGCAAAAGTAGCGTTTGTAGGGTTGGTTATGGCTAACGGTTTAGCATCTTGATTAGGGCTTAGGCCGTATTGTTATCATTAATGTGGCATTCAACAATGATCAACAAGCAACTGTCAACATTGATCAACACTAATCAGCACTTTGACACCGATTTCCAGTCATACATATATACTTCTAGTTAAGTCCACAAATGACCTAATTAACCTAAGTTGAGTCCACAAATGACCTAATTAACCTCCTAAGTTGAGTACAAGCAATCTTTCCTAACCATTTCCATCCTAATTAACTAGATTAACAATTAATTAACAATTAATTAAGTATAATTAATGATGAGTACTAAATTAGGGTACTTACTTGGAGAATGAACCAAGCAGCCATGGCAAGGTTGCTTGCTATGAGAAGAAATGGACCAGCAAAGAAACTTGGGTGAGTCGCAATTTTCGTTCCGGTGTTGGTTTGATTACCAAATTGCAAGTGAAGACTTGGTTGAGGAATTTCAATAACATGTCCATGGTAGAATGACAATAGCATTGCTCCTCCAACACATACTAATGTTCCTACTATTTTTGCTTGCCCTCCCTTGGTTTTTATTCCCACTGCTTCCAACCTATAATTAAACACACAAATTAATTTAATTCATTCATAAGTAAAAATAATTTCAATAATTAATTACTCTTTAATTAGTAATTATAAGCAAAGGACGATAATATGCATCTTGCGGTCTTGTATGATATGATATATTCACATAAGCGTGCTAAATTCTTTTTCAGGAAAAAAGTATTTGAAATGTCACTGTTGTGATTAAGTAAATGAAGAAATGCATAGGGACCTTCAATTAATTAAACAAAATTCTAGGGACCTTCTCATAAATGTGAAAGGAAAAAACAAATGGCATTTTTGCAATAAATAAATAAATAAAGTTAACAAATAATAAAATTATAAATATTTACAAATTATAAAATTAACAAATATTTAAAAGATCTGAATTTATAAAATTATCAAATAAATAGAAAAAATAAATAAAATGATATTTTTCTAAATATTTAATAAAAAATAATAAATATTCTTTCAAACATAAATGGCATTTTTGTAGAAAATGTTTTATTTAAAAAATGAATCAGGATATAAAATAATTTTCAAAAATATAAATAAAATATGATTCTAAAAAAAACGATGATAATATAACAATTTAGATGGAATTGTTATATTTTCACAATAGTGATGTGACAAATACTTTCTTATAAAATAAATTTAGCATGCTTATGTGGATATGTCATATGATACACGCAAGACAGACGCATAACATTTTCGTAAGCAAAATACATAGTGAATAGTATTTGTTAGTTATATTGATTATTACCCAAAAGGGACTGCTAGGAGAAAAGTGATGGCTGGAACCATGTTTGACAATGCACAAGAGATGGTTGCTGTGGTGTTCTTCAGTCCAACAAAGTACAATATTTGATTCAAGGTTGCCCTGTTTAACATTCAATAATATTCGGTTAGATAATTGAAGATCGTGAAAGTCAAAATTATGACAATTAATACAGAACGAAGAGAGAAATTCATTATAGCAATTAATTAATGGTAGATATACTTTAATTAGAGATGTAAGTAGAAATATATGGACTTACCCAAAGAGGGAACAAAGGAAGACTTGGAATAGAATTTGTTTGGTGATCCTTGGCCTTGTTTTCCTTCATAATCAAACCTCACAAAGTTAGTCAAATTTGTTGATTAAGAAAACAATTAGGCTCTAAATAATTGACTTAAAAGTATGGTGAAGTCTATATGCATACGAATTATATAATACTAGGTTATATTTGTTGTGTTTTCTTTACTACCGGGTTTCAATTTGTAGTGATAAAAATGTTTAAGTTATCTCTCACACTAGAACTGTCTAATTTCAAATAAGTTTAATATGCTCTTTATTTTTTTTATTTGGATAAAAAAAAATCTCTAGAAACATCATGAGATAAGTACAAGAAATCAGCTACACAATTTAAAATTACCTACCATCAAACGATATTAATTAATCAAAGTTATAAAAAAATGGAATGTAGAATTAGTTCTAATAATTAATTAACCTAGGGTATTTGGAACAACTTGCAATGTCTAAACAATATTTTACATGTTCAAATCTATAATATTTTACTTGAATTTTAACCATATTAATAATTAGTACTCTCTCTATTTCATACTATTATTCATTATGGGGTATTTGCAATCAATCTTTACAAACCATAACCATTAATTATTGAATATACACATACTATATTATACTTATTGTGAAAAAAATGCCTTAAAAGTTAAAACAATACACTAAATATTGTGAAAAGTTAAAAATAAAGTTTTTTTTTCATTAAAATCTCCATGTTAAACATGATTGAAAATGATTTCAACCAAAAAAAAAATGAATTATCATACAAACCCTCGCCAATTCAAACATAGCCTAACTTTTTATTTATGGGAAAAAAGGAAGCACTTTTTTCACGAGGCCTAAATAACCTAATCTAGCTGTTAAACGAGGAAGCTACGAAAGTACTCCCTCCGTTCCATATTAATTGTCCCGCCCTGATATGTTATTTTTTGGTCAATCATTTTTTATATAATATTTTATTAACAATTGTAATATTATATTTTTAGGATAATATTTTTCGTTGCGAATATAATGACAATAATTTTATATAACAAGTAATTCTAATATTAAGAAATCTATAATCAAAATTTTTAAAATTTGGCAGCACAATTTTCAAAAATAACAAATAATATGTATGGGAGAGACCTCGCTATCATAATTATTAAAATCCTTATTCGTATCTACAATCCACGATCTTACGTGAGTTTATTCCGATTCTAATTACTTCATAGATCCTAACTATGATATCTATTTTAACAACCTTGTATGGAATGGAGACCTCGGTACATAGTTATTAAAATCTCGATCCTGATGTACGATCCTACGGTTTTATGATCCAAAATCCTCGATGCAATTCTACTATCTACATTCTGATCCACGATTCTGCGTGGGTTAATTTCGATCCTAACTGACCCATAGATCCGAGTTAGGATCCTGATTCTAACAACCTTGTTAGGTATCTAATTCAAAAGAAGCCTAAGTTGTTTTTATTTAAGGGAAAAAAGGAGGCACTCTTTTCACGAGGCCTAATCTAGTTGCTAAACGAGGAAGCTAAGTAGTAAAACAAGAAGATTAAGAAAGGTATCAACCTAATAGCATGCAGTAGTTATTGCTTAACAACCTGGCGTACAGAATTGTACAAGCAAGTTGTACTACTTCTGGCACCATTAAAACCCCTTGGGAACCAAAATCAATCAAAATGACAAACTTAACGTGGGAAAACAACAAATGAAACGATATATAGTATGATGCATGCAAAACCAAAAGCAAAAGCAAAAGCAACAAAGAAAAACAAAAACTGTTGTGTTTTTGATTTCCTACAAACGAAGAAGTTCTATTGGTGCTGTTTTTGCTGCTGCCAGCAGGCAATGCCAACCCCATTCAATTTAATTTGATTCATTCATTGCCTAATTTTTTGGCATTGCTTCCAACCTTTTTCATACACCTCTTTTCATTTATATTTTCTGCTTTTTTTGCTTTCTTAAAATCTCGTTTTTTTCCTCTTTATTTCATGTGTTTTTGTTTTTTTTTTTTCTGATAATTGAGGTCGAAGTCAAAGTCAAAGCAACATAAAGTTACAAAGACCAACAACACCCACAAAAAATTGGAAAAGAAAACTACAACACAATTAAAATAAGAACAACTACCAAAACTAAAGCAACAAGCTAAACCAAAACTTAGCAAAGTTCATATATTTTCGTTTAGGGTTTTCTTCCTTATGCTTTTTTTTTCAATTTGTTCTTATAACACTTTATATAATCATAATTGTTATTTGTTATTTTTGTTGTGAAGAATTAAAGTTACAATTGTTATCCATTCGATCTATTCATTAGTGAAGTCATATTATATCATTTCGCTTTCAAGTAATTCACTCATCCGTTCTAGTTATTTCTTTAAACAACGACGTAACAAATGATATATGTGTAGAACTTAGAATGTCACAAATGTTCCCTACCCAGAAAAATACGTATAGATGCAAATAAGAAAAGAGTACCGTGATGTTGATGTATATGTGTCTCACAATAAATTTTTATTTGAGACAATTTTAAGTTAGATTTCTCAATAGGATTTCACATGATATATTGCACATACATTTCTATTTGCACCCTAAAGTTTTATCAGAACAGTTGGTAGTCCTAACAAGTTTTAGTACATTCTATGGTTTTTTTTTTTTTTTTTTGCCCTTCATTACTAAAGCTGCAAAAGGAGTTGAAAGTAGAGTCGAGGAACACACCTGATAAAGTACTCCCTCCCTTCCATATTAGTCGTCCAAATGTTCTTTTTAAATTCTCATAGAATATTTTGCTAAAAAATTATAACGTTATATTCTTATGATAATATTTTTCATTATAAACCTAGTGATAATACTTTCGTATACTAGAGCATTATATATGTTGAAGAACTAATGACATCAATAGACAATTAATATGGAACGCAAGTCGTCAAAACTCGTAAAATCTAAAAGACTAAAACCCTCCTACTAAACCCCAACTAAACGATCTAAACCCAGCTAGATTCAAGATACCTAGTACTATATATATCTACCACACAAGTGAAAATATTACTTACAAACTTATTTTCGATCTTAGAAAACCATTTTTTTAGAAAATGATTTTTCATTTACACCAAACACCCCCTGAATGAAACATTTTCAATCACCGGAACAAGAATTCATTGATTTATGTACATATATATAGCTAGACACACTCATATATATATATATATATATATATATATATATATATATATATATATATATATATATATATACACATGTATATGTATGTATGTGCGTATGTATGTATGTATATATGTGTATGTACCATGTATGATGAAGCTAAGATGATGAAGAAGGAATATATTAAGGTGTATATTATATGTATGTATATAGATAAGTATACCTTTCAAAGAAGTAGGCAAGAGGAAGGATAGCAAGAGTGGCGAAGATTTGACGGTAAGAAACGAGGATGAATGGATTCATGCCTGAATCCATGGCCACCTTTGAAGTTATGTTCATCCCTGCATACCCTACTTGCACTATCACCATTGCTATGCATGGCATCAACCCTTTTCCACCTTTCATTTTCAAAGGAGAGAGCGAAAACTCGATCGAGAGAGAGAGAGAGAAAACGCGATCGAGAGAGAAAACTCGAGAGAGAGATGTAGTGGTAGGGATGGTTGAGGGATGAAGAGAGAAAATGAGGGTTGAGAGTGTATATATAGGGGAGGGTTTTAGGGAAGACAAAGATAGTTAGGGGTTTAAGCAATGAATGGACAATTTGGACAAGGTGACAAGGAATTGAAGGAAGGATTTCAAAACCAAAATTAATTAATTATTATCTCCGTCCCATATTGTTTGTCCATCCAACTATATTTAAAAGTCCAATGGTCATGGGAAATGGGGTGAAAAATGTGTAATGTACCAAAATTGCTCTTACTTTTCTCATGTGAAGAAAAATAAAAAAGAAACAAAAGAGTATTTATTAGGGGTATAATAGGAATTACAATCACTGAAATTATAAAATGGACAAACATTTTGGGACAAGGGAGTTAGGTAGATGGACAAACAATTTGGGACAGAGGTAGTAATAAATAAATAAATAAAAATAAAGGGGAAATTAATGAAGAATGAAATGAAAGGAAGAGGAGCATATAAGCTTGATAGCCGCCAAAAATTAGGGGATTGAGGGTTTTTCTTGCAAGGTTAGCTTGGAGTGTATGTATTGTATGTTGTTGTTGCATTTGCATGGGATATATTATGGGTGGAAACATGCATGCATCCATCCAATCACTATATTTTATTGGGTCGTCTAAATCATATATATTCTCCTTTTGAAAATAAAAATTTGCTATGTTTCATGTTAGTTTAAAGTTCTTTTTTTTTTTTTATGTTGTTTTAGAATTATTGTCCATTAATCCTCCATTTAATTATTACTAGTAGTATTACCTCCATCCTTAATTGTATGTCACAAAAACTAACTTATCAAAACCAATAAACATGAGGAATAGGGTGAAATTTTTTCAAATTGTCAAAAATACCCTTATAATATTCTTGAAATGAGGTAAAGAATGTATTTATTAGGGGTATAATTGATATTATGGTTGTTGAAAATGTAAAAGTTAGGTAATTTGACAAATAAAAAGGGACAATGTAGTTAGGAAATTTGACACTCATTTAGAGACGGAGGTAGTATTAAATTTCTTTTCTCCTGCTACCTCAGTCCCTTATTAAGTGTCACATTAACTAATTTTATGAGTCCAATGTCCTTAGAAAATTGAGTAAAAAAATTATACTTGGAATAATATACTTTTTTAACATCTTAGTATAGACTTTTAATTTCTTAAGTTCTATTCAGACTTCCAATGCATCATTAATAAGGGTAACATATATATTTCAATCCTCGGAATTGTAAAATTGAAAAATAAATAGGGACAAGGTAACTAAAAGAATTGACAATCATTTAGGGACGGAGATAGTATCTAAAATCAATATAAAACAATGCATTGAATTATTTTTCCATAAAAATTTTCATTTCTTAGGAGAGTATAAACATGAGACGCAAGAAGTAAATGCAATTAATAAAAGATCAATAAATTAAATTATCAAGTACCCCCTTTTTCCAAAGCTAAAGCTCATTTTAGATTGAATATTTCCATATTTCCATCTCACAAAAATATGACTAATATTTTCACTTGGATTATATTTTTCAAACAGAAAAAGTATTAAATTTGTTGTTTATTGAATCTCAAATATTAATTATTTTCAAACTTTAATATTTGGCATTAATTACCAACCAACATGCACCCAAACGACCTAATTTATTAAGTAGGAGGTATTGCTTGCTTGGTTTTAAAGTTTGATTTTTCTTTGGACGCAAAATCTTGTAAGATACCATCAAACGTTCATTCTTAAATATAACTTTTAAAACATTAATTGAATGTTTAAATTGAATTAAATATTTTTATATGTAAAAATAAAAGGTTTACGTAGAATCTTATTTAAGCATACTAATATACTAAACTTTTAAAAAGGCATAATTAATGATAAACTTCGGTGTAATAACTAATATGAGATCATACACTCTCTTTAATTATATACTTCTAGGAATTACTAATATCCACTATCTACTCTTTTTATTATTATTATTATTAGGTGATAGGTTAAAATCTGTCCGATTTGATAATTTGGATTTGTTTGACCAGGAAAAAATCAGTGTGATTATAAAATTTGTCCAAATTTTGACATTAACCGTGATTTGATCGAAAATTCAAATACAATTGTTTTTCAAAATTCTATTGTTTGAACTCGATTAGATCGAAATTTATATTTGTCGAATTTATCCGACTTGAAAAAAATTGAATATCAAATATCATATTTTCGTTCGATGTTCGATCTATCCGAACCCAGATTTTTACCAACTTTAGTTGATATAGAACAAAACTTCCAACATTTCCTTACAATAACACGACACATCACTATATTTGAACTAGCCATTTGTTCAAAACACCTCATAAAGACAGATGAAAATTCTTGAATGTATAAAAGGTAAAACTCCCACTACAATAATAACAAAAACTCCATTACCTACTCTTACAAATAAGTTAATTAAACATGCACATATTCAAATTTGTTTATAACATACATATAACTATATAACATGTAAAGGGTAAGAAAATGAAGATTCTAAATCTAAATACATAAATATGAAAATTTTAGTAGTTATAGGTGATATATATACCAAATCAGGTTTATACATCCTTTTACAAATGCTAATAATTCACAATGGCATCAACATATATTACATGCACTAGGAGCATGTGCTCTAGATATTTGAAAGTAAATAATTATAATAATAAAAATGATCAATTATTATGAAAGTGAACAATTATAATAGTAAGATTGAACAATCATATTATAATATTAAGAGTAAACAACTTAATATATATAAATAAATAATTGTAATATTACGTGCTTCAAGTGCACCTAATAAATTACACAACGGTATACCCGTCTTGATCTCACTCCCTTTTTGCGCATATAAAAAATGAACCCTTTCAGTTGAGTTTTCATAGCTAAGATTTTTGGCATTTTTTTTTGGGTAGTTATCATGCTCTTTTTTCCTTTTTTCCCTTACTTTATAAGGCTTTTTTTGGATTTTGGAATGACCTTTTTTTTAAAAAAAAACAGAAATTAACGGTTCTTGGCTATTTGTGTGATGTAATGTTATGTAGTGGTTTTAAATATGCGTGAAGATGTGAAATTCTAATTAATCATAATGTGTTTGGCTCATGTTTAATAATATTGCGGCCATTATTTTGATGGATGATTGTATGTGTTGGTTACAATTGTACAATTTTGGCATAGTTTCATTTATACTTTGAAACAATGCACTTTAATTTCAAATAATCGGAAGATCGTCTCACATATTTAATAAGTATCAAGATCAGCTTAATCTTTATTTTTTAAAAAACATATTCATAGGACGATATTACGATAACTAATTACAAGACAAAGATTTATATAAGACAGTCTTATAATAAATTATTATAAAACTATATATCTACCACACAAGTGTATATTTATTTGTTATCATGTGCATTGAATATAGTAGAAAATAATTAATTGTTTTTGTTTATGTAACTTCAATTCATGCGGGTTCATATATATATATATATATATATATATATATATATATAAAAAAAGCAGTATGTCATATTCTAATTTTATCAATAAAATTTTTATGAGTAGGATGTTAAGTTTTCTAAAATAAATAGAAGTGTGATTCAAGGAAAAACAAATTGATTCCAACATATGGTGCATTGCTTTCAAGATCGACTCGACTTGCTGATCCTCAAAATTACAAGGATAGATGTTTGATGTTGAAGTTTATGCATGTGAAAGGTAAAATTTAACGAAAAGTCTCATAATTTATTTTAGGGGCTTTTGAGGGTCAACTTAAATGTAAATATATAACTCAAGAGTCAAGATTAATACATGTTCTCACGAGAAAAAATCGGAGAACACCCACAGGGTTAGAGTTAGGTCATGGGAATGTCTAACGGCATAAAGGGTCAGTCAACTATATATAATATATTACATGTATTTAGATTTTATGAGTCAGGATATTTGTAAATGAACAATCTAATATATGCGAGTAAATAATGACCCTATTTAAAGTTCAAATTCCAAGAGCATGTAATAATTTAGAGTTTGGCAAACTCCACTAACGACCATGGCTGAATTCGAGCCTCATTTTAAGCGTAACGGACATAATAAAACCCAAACAATTTATAACTACGACTTATAAGTTATAACTATTGCAATCACTCTCAATTGACATATGTGTAATTTGCTACTTTTATGATGATCAAACAAATGAAGCTTAATTATGATAATTAAATCTATTTTAAATGATATCTCTTAATAAAATGTGAAATTTAATAATTACATGAAAATCAAAAATATCTCTCCCAAAATCCTATCATAAGTTTTTTTTTTTTTTAATGGAAGTTATTGTGAAGTTAGTGCATCTCGTGACTCATAACTGCATAGGGTATACCCTATCCTCATAATTAATGTGACCTAAATTAGCATAACTAACTAATCTCAAAAGTTCATCCTTCAATTCCTAGCTTGCTTGAGCAATAACCATTATTATATGTAAAATAAAAGTAGAATTATTTCCCTATTTGCTATATGATCAATTAATTAGAAATCCTAATTACCACTAACTAACATAATCACTTACTAGAATTGCACATTGTTTACCATCCACATTTATGACATACCTTAGCTTTCCCTACTTGCCATAAGATCAATTAAAAGTAGAAAAAAGTGAAAACTTTTTTAAATATATCTTAACTAGATTAGAAAAGTCTAACCTACTATGATAACCTGATCTAAATTCGACCTAAATTTACAAATCAAAAGGGCCAAATTAAAACACAATACAAATCAAGTCGATTAATTGAAAGTACAGAACAACAATAAATTTTTTTTTAAAAATATAATTTATATTCTGAATTGATTCGATAAGGAAACCAACTCGGATTTTAAACTCATCTCCAAATTTTAATGTTCTTTTTTTCAATAGCAAAACTCACATGTAATTTTGAAAAGTTAGCACCTTCGAGGATTCTCAAATAAAATGACTAGCTGGTTGAAAGCTACTTGCATCGTGTGTTTCCTTAATTAGAAATTTCAAAAGTTAAATAAAAATTAACTTAGATAACTCATGATAATGATGAATATTTTGAAAAAAAAAATAGAGTACCCTAAAAATGTAGAAGCAATTAACAGGACATAAAGAGAATGAAAATCAACATACAAGCTAATAACTTGTGAGGGTAGCCTACGTTTGCTTGATGTTGTTGTACTGGCAACACGCATATAACCATATGAAGCAAATAATCAAATGATTTCAAATTCAATGATTTATATGCTACTTAGCTGTGGCTTCATCATCATCATCATCATCATCAACTTCCACACTCATCAATATCAATAAATACCAATATATATATATATATATGCTTACTATGTCCAAAATTCTGGTTCGAGTTAATTTAAATTAGCAAAATAATGTTAAAATTTGGATGAATAATTAATATATGTTATTGAGTTTTTTTTCCATGTCGAATTTGATCGAAAAATATGGGGAGGATCTAAATACCAAAGTGGAATTTTGACCAAAAAGTTGTGATCGTAGCCAGCTTCTTCAAAGCGGATAAAATTTTATCAACTCTAAATTCTATATTTGTTACTCTAACTATATACCATCAATAATTAAAAACTTTTACTAATGATTTTGTCATGATCAGTGATCTATCATATAAAACTACTCATCATTATATGTGTAGTGAAAAATATAGGTATAATAACAATAAGTCTTACCTAAGATTATATCACTACAAATTTACTGTAAGATGTATAACTTTGTTTTAACTATGAATATAGTGGTGATTAACAACTTATTTAGGATGACTATGATAAAAGTCACTCATGGGTATTCGTATTAAAAAGTCACTCTAATATCAATTAGTAGTCGTGATAAAATATTAACATGGTTATCCTTAGTTTACACGAGACGGTCCTATACTAGAACATTTACGATATAAAAATAGGAAAATTGGATTCTAATAATCCCTACTTTCACCAATTGGACAATGGTGGACCGTATTTTCACTTTGTATTCCGGTAGTCCAAAATAAAATAAAATTGGATTGTAGTGGGATATTTTCGAGAGAATCATAGATTTTGTGTTGCATTTGATTCAAAACTTAGTATAACACTTTACAATGATTTTTAATGAATTTACTGTGTTTCTCCCAAATTTTTTCATTTTTTTACTATTTTTTACGATTTTTTCACTTTTATTATTTTTAAAAAATCATAATAATTATTCGGAGTCTCAAAAAAATAATTTAAAAAATGTTTTAGAAACTACAATTCATTAACTTTCTAGAGGCAGGAACGAAAAAAATAAAAACAATATTGTAGGAATGAAAAAAATAAGAAGAATGTGGAGGTGGATTTGGTACCACTACAATCCAATTTTATTTTTTTTTGGACCACCAGAATACAAAGTGAAAGTACGATCCACCATTGTCCAATTGGTGAAAGTAGATATTATTAGAATCCAATTATCCTATAAAAATATATCTTGTTTCTTGAAAAATATTATAAAAAATGAAAATAACTACTAATTTAATATATTAGATAATTAAGGGAGTAGACTTGGCAAGCTAATATAAGAACCAAACACACGACACACGCAAAACTAATGGCTAGAAAATAGAATTTGAGGGATTTATATATATATCCACGTAAGCATGTTGTGGATAATGTGGCATTTACTTAACCTATTTACTATTCCAGCAAGAAATGGAATTTATGAATGTGATTAGGATCATATATTATATGAATTTGAGGTCCACTCATACACTCTTTGTGCTTGCGTAACCCTTTCTCTTCTAACTTTAGTTCCATATTTATCTTATCATATGCAAAAAAAACTAAGCTAGGGTCCTAAAGGTGCATGGTTTTTGACTTTTATGTTGTCTAAACTTGGATTTTTCTACTTTGTGTGGAAAATGGTTGGCCTCTTTTCTTTTCTTCCTTTTCTTTTTGGTAAGTATAATATAATGTTTTCTTATGACTAAAGTTGATGCTAATGGTTTCCTGTTGAGTACGGAGCTCAATTGATTGATTTGGAGGCGAAAAGCAAACAATACGGGTGATCTGGTTGTATCACCCCGGTTATATCGTTAAGCATGGCTTAAAGGGATTGAAATGACTACTTATATCTCCAAGGTGCATCTTCTTTTATGGTAGCTCATCCGTTGGAAACTCCTCAATTAAGCGTGCTTGTCTGGGAGTAGTCAAAGGACGGGAGACCTCCTGGGAAGTTTTCCCAGATAGCGTGTGAGCAAGGACGAAACATGCTGGAAAGACTCGTGGTGATTTGTGGGGCCAGTCAGCGATCTTTGAAGCAGTTATCGGTAATGTCTGCGGCCCGTGAGGGGTCGGAGGCGTTACAGATGGTATCAGAGTCGACCTGCGACCGTGTGCTGCGCCAGTGGACGAGAGATCCATGAGCAGTCACCTAGCGGAGCAAAGATTCTGGAGAGGATTGTGGCACAACGAGGACGTTGTGCGCTTAAGTGGGGGTGATTGTAGCATCCCGGGTATATGGTTAAGTGTGGCTTAAAAGGATTGAAATGACTACTTATATCACCAAGATGCACCTTCTTTTATGGTAGCCCATCCGTTGGAAACTCCTCAATTAAGCGTGCTTGGTTGGGAGTAGTTTTAGCCTTTTAGGATGGGTGACCTCCTGGGAAGTTTTCCCAGACATCGTGTGAGCGAGAACGAAGCACGCTGGAAAGACTCGTGGTGATTTGTGGGGCCAGTCAGCGATCCTTGAAGTAGTTATCGGTAATGCCCGCGGGCCCGGGAGGAGTCGGGGCGTTACACTGGTGAATTGAAGGGCACGGATCATGGGGGCAGACAAAACGTCGTGGACCATTGTCGGGAGACATGGGTCATGTACAGACCACAAACCGGGGTGAATTGCAGCATGGAGAAATTTAAGTCGGTTGTTTCTTCCGACTTAATTTGAGCTTTCTTGTTTGCCAAGGAGTCTGCTTGTTTCCGAATTGTTGTAGTTGTTATCATTATAAATAGGACTCGTTGCTACGCTTATTTGGTATGCAATTGAGTGTCTCATCTTGTACCACAAGAGATTGACGTATAATATCTATGTCCTCGAGGGAGTTGTGTCAGACTCATCTGTGAGTGTTAAGTTCTTAAGTTGTAACTCTAGGGAGATTGTGGAGGTGCGATAATCTCTAATAAACACTTGTAATCATCTGATAGTGCATTGTTCATGGTCTTTTCTCGATTTAGGTCTTTCAACGTTAATTCCTTTTATCGAATCCTTATCAAAGTAGCCTCTTCATGCAACTCAAGACTACTTCTATCTAAATTCTCTCAATTTTCATAATAGGGGGGGCCACATGTACTAAAATTAATTGTTGTTGTTGTTTTCAATTGAAATATAATCTCAAATTAAGTGAGTTCAATTTTATTTTTTAATCAATTTAGTTAATTTGGTCCACACAACTAACCTGTTTAAATAAACAAATTAGGTTGAGGTTGAGATTTTTTACCCAAAAAGTTACACAAAAAATTGCTGGAGGGTGCCACACATCTTTTTTAATTGACTCGCGGGTCACAACTTTTTTTAATGCATTCTCGGGGGACATTAAACTTACTTAAGTGGCTGAGGGGTGACAATCCGGCATATTTTGGCCAAAAAAAAGGAAAAGTCTTATTTGCCCTTGAAAATTAAGTGAAGTGACCCTTTTACCCTTAATTTCACTCCTCAATCTATTCTTCTTCTTCAATGGCGTCCACCACTACAACCCTGAATTGCACCATCAAAAGAACCTTCCTCCATTAAAGTTGCTTCGAACAAGTGCAGCCTTTCCTTTGCTCCATCTAATCCAACCAAATGGTCTATCTTCTTCGGATCATCTATAAACCATTTCAAAACACCAGAAAACGAGAAAATATGAACATACATCACTACATAACCTCCAGAAAACAAGAATTTAAGGAGAAAAACAAACATACTTGTGCTTCGAACAGTGGCATTGACAGTGTAACCTCGATCGAGTAACACTTTGACGATCCATGAACCGATGAACCCAGAAGCTCCAGTCACACATACTCTCTTCCCTTCTACACCCATTAATCACTCACTTTTTTTCTGGAATTTCGATGTTTGTGTTTCGATGAAAATGGGTTGATGAATTGGGGGAAAAACGGAGATATATTTACGGGGAAAATTTGCCCACCAAACATGATGACTAATAATTGCAGTCCAGGTGGGAAAAAAGTAGGAGACCTTTTTGGGAAAGAGAATTGTGTATCGGCAGAATATTTGTCATCATGGCGTTCTTGTCCGACGAGGAGGTCGCCATGGTGTACTGGGAGCTGTACGGGTCGGGATTCAGCGGAGAGACTTTTCTGGGGAACGATGTGTATGTCATTCCTTCTTTTTCTCGTCATCTACTTAGTTCAAGCTATTGAATCTGGAGGAAGAGGTTTGAATTATGGATGAACAGGATGAAGAAAAGAGAGAAAGAGGGATGAATGACATAGTAAGTTAAATTAGAGAAAAAATAAAGGCATTTTCGTCCTTTTCAACATATCTCGCCGGATTTCAGTCAAAATAACCGGATTGTCACCCCTCAGCCACTTAAATAAGTTTAATGTCCCCCGTAAATGCATTAAAAAAAGTTGTGACCCGCGAATTAATTAAAAAAGATGTGTGGCACCCCTGAGCAATTTTTTGAAAGTTACATGTATGTATAACTCATTTAATTAAGTAATGGGTACTATACTATCGTCCAAATATGTGAAAGGACTATGCTTTTGCCATTTTGTCGTGGGTGTGGGAGATCTAGTTAGAACGTCAATGAAGAAGGTTATCAGAGTCGATTTGAAATATATAGGTTTAATGGAGGACAAAGGGTGTTTAATTTGGATGCTATGCTGAAGGGAGTCACATGAGGGGGGGGGGGGAGGGTTGAGAAGTTGATGGTACTATCGGTAGGACCCCTTGTTTTGTCTTTTCTGTGTTTTTCTTGTGCTTTCTTTGCATATATGTGTTTTTTGTTCTGCCTAACTAACTAAGCACTTATTGCTTGGAGCACATATACATGTAGTTTTCCTTTCCCCTAATTCCTTCGTTTTGTTGGTTTCGCAAGTGGTTTTCCAAATGGGTTTCAAAAATGGTATGACATGTGATTTTCAAAAGATTGTGTTTTTAGGTCTACCGGAATCAAACTCTTCATATATTTTCACATATGTGGAATGCAGTCTACATCTGAATCAAACCAAATCTCGCGTTAGTGAGACTATACTAAAATGTTGTTATTGTTGTTCGATATATACTAATGATTAATAGTAGTTGAATTGTTGTGTGTTTATAGCTAAATAGTTGTATTTTGTCGCATGATATTCATGAATTATTTACTCAAATAATTATGAAAAAAAGAACTTTAATAAAAAATTTGATACATCATGAAGATGATAACGAAATAAGCAGCCACTTAGTAATAATTAGGGGTGAGCGGACTGGGATCCTGGTAATTTTCAGAGGTCCCCACTGGAACCGGGAAATCAATTGAGAATTTTTAGTCTCGGTTTTCTAATTTTTTTCACCTATCATTTGATTTATTTCCATTAAAAACCAACATAAATTATACAAGTTTTCTCTAATTTCACAAATATGGGTTGTTTACATAAATACTTTTCCCAAATTAAAATTACGCAATATCTAATATATAATGTTTTTTTTAAGGAAAAAAATAGGCTAAATTCAAAATAGTAACAGATAAAATGAATCTAAAGAGCAAACATAAATTAAATTAAATAAGTTTATTAACCATCATGAACTCATGAAATCACTTGATATATATATATATATAAACCGGGAATGGGGACCGGGACCGGAAAATGAAGTTAAGTCCACACTCTCGGTCCCGTTATTGACGGGGACTTTATTTTTAGTCTCACTCCCACCGGGAGAGGGATTTTGGGTCCGAGATTTGACCGAAAGCGGGACGGGACCAGATCGGGATTCCCCAAATTTTTGCTCATATATACGTAACTATGAGGAATTTGGGGGTCTTAATCTTTGACTTATGAAGTCACACACTCACACTAAGAACTAGTTGATTGATGGTAGCTAGCCAGCTTCATCATGATTCATGATGCGTATACCTAATCCTTACCACCACCCAATAACCTATACAAAAAGAGCACTAATAAATAATTAATAATGCATCCTTGTGGAAGCTAGCACAAGTAAGTAATTGTGCTCCATCCACTTATCCTCTTCTCTTATTTTCTTAACCAATACCACCAAGGGAAGAAAATAGGAGCACTAAAATGTGTGTAAAATCCGACTTCCTGGATAAAAATGTCATTAGACCATGTAAAAATAACAAATTTGTTATTGAAAAAAAATGATATGAAACTGTATATAAAATTTATGTGTAAAAAAAGTTGGGTAAAAGTTAAATTTGTTATTGGAAAAAAATGATATGAAACTGTATATCAAAATTAATTTTTTTTTATTTTTTAACTTTGGTAATTTTTGGTAAATTTTGATAAATTTTGGTAAATTTAGATAAAAACATGTAAATTCGATTTACCAATGAATTTGACAGGCTTGTGTAAAATTCATGGATAAAAAGCAGCTGTGTAAAAGTTAAATTTGGTAACTTTTGGTAATTTTTCGTAACCTTTGGTAACTTTTGGCAAATTTACACTAATATATCACAAGTAAATTTTTTTTTTGTTTTTTTAACTTTAGTAATTTTTAGTAAATTTTGATAAATTTAGGAAAAAACTGATAAATTTTGAAAAATTGAATTTACCCATGAATTTGACAGGCTCCACGGCCCCAGATGATATTATTATTATTATTATTATTATTATTATTATTATTATTATTATTATTATTATTATTGGTTAGAAAATAGGATATCTAGCTAGTGATATCAAGTGAGAAAGTAATGTTTTGTTGGTTAATTGGAGAGAGTAGGACCAACAAAAGATCAATCAAAAGTTCATTGCCTTTCAATATTGGATTCCCTGTGATAATCACACCCACAAAAAAGGGTGGTGAAAAATAAATATAAACAAATAATAAAAAGTGAGAAAAAGACCCACAATTCATAAAGTATTAAAGTAGATCGATCGTCCTCACTATTTTTGTACGCATGTTCTTTCCATTTTAGTCAATGGTATGAATATCCAAAAAAGTGATATGAATTATGATTATTATATCTCCACATTTTAATTGAGGAAGCCCTGCTTTTTTTTTTTTTTGGGGAAGTAAAATTAATATTTTGGGTTTGTCAAAATTTGGATGTCATTAAAAAAAGATTGTTATAACATCAGTTTGGTGGATAGTATTTGTCCAATGACTCGTGAATATATTGAATTTAGATTTTTATTTTGGGCCTCAAGATTTTTGAGAGGTGTTATTCAAAGTATTTGAAGGAATTTAAAGTGTTAAAGGGTAAACAAAGTTAAGCTGTGATTTTGTTTCCAAATTTTTCATGTTTGCCCAAATTTTTTTCAACAAAACCTTATCAAAATTTACCGAAACTAATTATTTTCTAAAAGAATATGATGAAAATGACTTTTGTATTAGCTAAAAAAAGGAAATCACGTTTTTCTTTTAAAAAAAAGAAAGGTAAGATATAAAGCCTTGTTTGACAACAAGCTTGTAGTTGTTAGATGTTAGATGTTTGGATTATGTTTGATTTAGCTGTTTAGGTTAGCTGATTGCAAAAAAACGTTTGGTAAAGTAGATTTTGTGAAAAATTACTCAATTTCATCAAATAACTTTTTGAAAACTATAAATTAATATAAAAAACTACTAATCAAGCAGTTTCCAAAAAGCTACTATTTCCTTTATTTTGTTATTTTTTAAAGGGGGAAACTGCTCCCTTTATTTTAACTCATAGATTATTCCTTATGTTATATGGCATGTATTATTGAATTTGCAAATTTTAACGGGTAATTATTCCATTTATATAATTACTTAAAATATAAAATCAATATTATTAAATTTCTCATTGAAAATATTTTTCATATGAATATATATTTTATAATATTTTAAAATTATATTATATCGGAGATTGACTCATAAAAATTAAAAATAACATATGCTAACAAATATAAGAAATATATTTCATCAATTCTTCCTACTTATTGATTAGACCTGACAAAAATGATCCAACCCGAATGACCCACTCGAATCCGAATGACCCAGGCCTGGAAATGGCAAAAATAATTAACTTGAAATGGACCGAAACACAACATAACCCAATCTGATCTGATTTGACCTGAATTTATCTTTAACTAAAGTTGTTCATTTTTAATTTGTCCGGCAAAAAGTGACTTAAAATAGACCCGACACAAGCCGGACATTATTAACCCAAATTAACTTGACCCAACCTGAACCTAACCCAAATCAACCCATTGCCATTATAACTCAAAAGTCCTATTTATTTCCCAAATCTCACAATAATTTTTTTTTTGAAAGATTAAATCTCACAATAATTGGATCCCATCTAACCTACATATAAAATTCCATAAATTAATAAAAACATGATTTTCAAATCCTCAATTTTCAGACACTTGCTCCCCAGTCCCCATGTGTTACACCCACACTCCATGGTGGCATTCATTCAAGTTTGGTCTTGATTGTCCACTGGCAATACTAATAATGACAACAACAATTGCTATCAACAATCACTGAGAATCCTTGATACGCTCCAATGGTGCCTTTCATATGTCAACCTCTTTTCATTTATTTTCCTTGCTATTTCTACCACTTCCAAATTGCAACTACCAATCTGAATTTTTCTGGGTATTTCTTAGTTTCTCCATTCGCAAATCCTCGAGGAGCTGAGCTTCATTGACCTTTGAATCGCCGGCGGCCTGAGAAATTCATATGGGTTACCCGATTTCCGGCCTGATTCCGTCGCCGGCGTTCTTTCCGGCGCTGGCGAGGTCTCTTCGACGCCGGCGGATTGCAACCCGTTTGAAGTTCGGGTTAGGGTTCTTCCCTGCTACTACCTCTTTTCTGGGTTGAATCTTGTGATTTTGGAATTGGGTTTTGTAGGGATTGTGTTGAGTTGGGTCAACTGATTTTGACTTGTTTGAATGTGGTGATGAATTGGGTATTTTGGAAAAGGAAAAAGTTTGTATCTTTGTGGGTGTTTATCTTAATTGTTATTTGCTGTTGTTGTTGTTGATGAATGATGATGAATGATGTATGATGTATGATGTATGATGTTAAATGATGGTTATAAATCATAATTCTGCAATCTTGGTTATTAGAAGCTAAACATGGTTACCCATTTTTAATTTGATTTTTATAGTGGAAATAGAGTTCCAAAATGTGTATTTTTGTGGGTTGTCTTTGTTGTTTTGGATCAGTTATCTGTTTCTTTGCTTCCACTAGAATATAATTTGGAACCTTTACACTCTTCTGAGGATGCAAGAGCATCAAATTATTTATTTCTATGTCTTTTTTGTGATTATGCATTGTTTTGTTGTTTGATGGGCTTACTTTGATTGATGTTTCAGGAGCACATTGGGTGGTCATTGTATCTTTGTGGAGGCCTCAACTTTATTCCCAATGAATAATAAAATGTGTGTTAGTGGTGAGTAATTCAAGTTGTCTCTCAGATTTTGATCTTCTCAGTGTTCGGTTTGAACAAAAATGTGAAATTTTTGGTTGTGATTGTATATGTAATAAGCTGAAACTTTTCTTAGGGGAGTGGATGGTCCATGCTTTGGGAAAAACTATGGAGAACTTAGATTTGCATTCGGATCATGTGGAAAAGAAGAAAGGTACGTGCTCCGGATTGGAACTTATCAATCATCTTAAGGTAAGGAAGAGGATAGCGTTTTGTTCTTGATCTTATCTTGTTCTCAAATTGACTGAACTAGCAAAAGTAGACCAGGTTGATATTAGGCTTTTTCATGCATATACTCTATGGTCACAAGTGGGTATATGAGATTAAACAAAGATCACAACAACAACAAGAACAACAACAACAACTAATCTAGGGCGACATACGTTTAAGCGTGGTATGAGGGAGCCAAATGTAGGCAGTCCTTCGCCCATGAGTTGAAGTTCATGGAGAGGTCGATTCCTGTTGATCAACAAAAAAACCTTTAGAGAAACCACTTTGAAAACTAGTTTAGAAATCGAAGGAACACAATTGGAAAACCTTTGAGAAACCAATTGAAAGACCGAGAAACCAAGGAGCTTATGGAAGTAAAGAGATACATACCTGTGCCCTCCATGCAGCTGAGGAAGAGCTAAATGTAATGCTATAAAACAGATGAGCACTCAAAGCTACTAGCTAGTATAACCGTTTGGAGCTAACATTGCATAATGTGAACAACTATAAGGAAGCCCATAGCTTGATGAAGAAACGTGAGGCAAACAAAATGACAGTTTATCTACTAGCATAACTTAGTTTCATATTGTTAATTATTATACATTCAATTGTCTTATGGTCCTTTGGGTTCATGTGGAAAGTCACCATCCATGATTGTTAGGGTGTAACTTTTTCTAATATGAGTTGGTTTGTTGTTTGATCTTGTTCTCTACTTATGCAGGTTCATGAAGTTTCCATGATTTGCTCCATCTCAATATCATCCTTTGTCTTCCTTAGATTTGGTCCTTCGAATATTGCCAAAATTTTGTTGAGAATAATCAAGTGCTCGCTTGCCTTGCCACTCGGAGCTTTTGGGCCAACAAACTTGCCGTTTGCTTCCCTGTCTAATCCGCTAAACAAGCCCACCCCTCTCAATTTGAATGTTTCCTTGCCTTCACTTGGGGATCTTCAGTGGTGCTTTGCGCGATTGGTTTATCTATTCAATGTGCAAGTTGAAAGAAATGTTGCAACGTAAGTGCAAGCTACAAATCATCTTGCTTTCAATGATTTATGTTCCACTTGTATATATGTGGGTTTAGGGTCTAGGGTTTATGGTTTATGGTTTAGGGTTTAGGGTCCGCCTCTCATGTGTCGTGAGTTGGTGGTGAAGATCCGAGTGATATATGTCAATCATCTAACCATCTAGGGAAGCTTAAATAGTCTTCAATGTCGAGTCCATTGGAACCAGGCTCTCTAAATCGCAAAATCTAGGGTTAAGATGGCTACATCCAACCCCTCCATACCTAGTTTGGGCGGGATTTCGGAATACTGGTTTTGGTTTTGGTTTTGTAATGTGGTGCGAGTTTTATCACTTTTGTTCTTTGCACCATTTAGTATAAGCGATATATATTACATGCACTTGGAGTTTATACTACAGAATATCTGCAAGTTAAACAATCACACTATTTGAAGCACAAACTCCAGGAGTATCTAACAAATTGCATACTATAAGGTTGAAGTCCCTTTGATGTCCATCTCTAGTAACAACAATAATCTCTATGCAGGTTTTTGGTAGTGCTTTTTGCGGCATGCCTCTCTTTTGTTGTCATCGGTGGTTTCCTTTTCTTTAAGTTCAGGTAACCCGCGCATCAAATTCGACGTCATTTGATGATTCCCGTTTGTACGTATTTATTTATTTACTGTTATTTTGTGACGGGCAGGCGTCATGAACAATCTTTGGAAGATTGCTGCTGGGAGGCCTGGGCATGTCTCTGTTCCTCTGCCGCTCATTTAAGGGTGTGAAATCGAATTTCTCACCAACTTTTTCATATTATCGATACTCGGCAATTTATTTTTCTCAATTGACATTCTGACACATTTATTGTAAAATTTGGTGGAAAATGCAGATGAGAACACGACTTGAACGAAGTGTTGGGTTTATGCTTGCTATTTGGGGCATATTATTTTACTCTCGCCTCTTAAGCACTATGACAGAACAGTTCCGGGTAAGCTAAGCGAACATAAATCACTGAAAGATCTTCTTAAATATCTTACCATCTCTATCATTTCGTTACATTACGCGTGTTTTTCCCAGAATAATATGCAAAAACTCAGAGAAGGTGCCCAAATGCAAGTTATGGAGACCGACCACATAATCATTTGTGGGGTGAATAGTCATTTGTCCTTCATACTGAAACAGATAAACAAGTATCACGAGTTTTCTATCCGCTTAGGCTCTGCTAACGCTAGGTGATCTTTTTTTTTTTTTTGTTTTTCTTAGTGTCTTTGTAGTTTCCGAGTGCCTGCCACGTGGCAACTTAACAATTTTCTGTTTTTTTCCCTCCTTGGTTTATGCAGGAGACAGAGAATCCTTCTCCTTTCCGATCTTCCAAGGAAACAAATCGATAAAATTGCGGACAACATCGCAAAAGATCTTAAGCACGTCGACATCCTTTCAAAGAGGTACTTTTCCTTTCTGTATGTTTTCAGTTTTAACTTTTACGTGCACGTATATATAATGGCAGGTAGCGTTTCTTTTGGAACTTACGATGGTGTGTGCAATCAAACAGTTGCAATCTCAACTCGTCAAAGTCATTCGAAAGAGCTGCCGCGAACAAGGCCCGTGCCATAATTATACTGCCAACCAAGGGGGATCGGTAATGCTTCAGTTTATTTAGACTGTGTTTGTTTAGTCAAAAACTTCGGGGAAATGGTCAATTTTCCCGAGTTGACTTATTTTTCCCATGTTTGGTTGTATATTGACCTCGGGAAAGTTTTTACAAGGGGCCCACCATTTGCAAGGTTTTCCTAGGGAAAATTTCCCTTAGGAGGGGTTAAGGAAAATTTTTCCCAGGGAAATATTTCCAATGGAAAACTTTCCAAGGAAACTTTTCCTCAGGAAAAATTTTCCTAGGAAACTCACCAAACACACCCCTAGTTGTTTAGGTTATGTGACAATGTTTCTTTTATGTGACAATGTTTATTTTATCAACCAGGTATGAAGTTGATACAGATGCTTTTCTATCGGTTCTTGCGCTACAACCACTTTCAGAGATAGCATCTGTACCCGCCGTTGTTGAGGTAATAATTTAGTCGAGCTTAGATTGTGTACATAACTTACATGTGCGTTTGGTAGGTCAATAACCCTGGGGAAATGGTCAATTTTCCCGGGTTGACTTATTTTCCCCATGTTTGGATGCGGGTTGACTTCGGGAAAGTTTTCACGATGGGCCCACCATTTTCTTCATTTTCCTTGGGAAAATTTCCCTTGGGGGGGCTAAGGGAAATTTTTCCCATGGGAAATTTTCCCCTGGAAAAATTTCCCTAATGTTCCTACCAAACACTCAAATCGATGCGTGATGTAGAACGCGGTGTTATTTAATGCTCATGCTCGTTGCAGGTTCTTAATGCGAGTACATGTGAACTGCTGAGGTCCATAGGTGGACTCAAAGTAGAGCCGGTGGAAAACGTCGCGTCCAAATTGTTTGTTCAGTGTTCACGACAAAAGGGGCTCATCAAAATATACAAACACCTTCTTGATTATCGGAGTATGCCCTCATTTTACTCAAATGCCCTTGTATGTTTTGTTATTATGCGCCGTGAAACTCATAATGACAACTACATTTACGTTGGTAAACTTTTCCATCCATCGGGCCTCCTCTATAGGGTGTAAGCCCAACAGAATAGTAAAACTAGACTAGGCCCAATATTGAGCCTCGGGGCCCATAAGGAGCCTCTAGGAACACCAACAGTTCCGACTATGAAAATTGTGGCCACTAAGATTCGAATCAAACCTATCAATTCGGGCGGGTTCAGGTTTTTTTAGGTTTCGGGTTTGGAAATTGTGTTCAAAACCCTAAACTTTCAGGAGGGTTCGCCTTTATTAGGTTTGGGGGGTGTTTGGCTACCCAGCTTTTTGGGTAACTTTTAGCTTTTTGGATAGCTTTTAGCTTTTTGACTAAGGTTAAAAAGCTACTTGAGGTGTCTGGTAAGTAGCTTTTTATTTTAGTTTTTTGGATCCAATAAGCTAGTTTCCAAAAGGCTACTTCATGAAGCTTTTTGAGTTAGTTTTTCACAAAAAACTACTTTACCAAACACTTTTACTACAATCAGCTAACCCAAACGGCTAAAGTCAAACGGCTAATCCAAAAAGTTATCGGCTAACAACCTAACAGCTACCAGCTACCAGCTGGTTGCCAAACAAGGCCTTAAGTTTTGGAAGCTGCATTCAAAACCCGAAATTTCAGCTCTTTTTCCTTTTGGTTGTGATCTTGTGACACCTCTATGGTTTTTGAACATGCCGATGACAGAAAACGTTTTTAATCTCTGCAACTTCCCGAACCTTGCTGGCGTAAAGTACTGGCAATTAAGGCACGGGCTTCAAGAGGTAACCTCATTTGAGATGCAACTCGTGAGACGAAAAACCTAATCCTTCATTAGTTTTTTCGAATAATTTTTACGTTTGTGCATTTCAGGTTGTTGTTTGTGGTCTTTACCGTGATGGCAAAGCGATCTTCCACCCGAGCAATGATGAAGTTTTGCGGGAAACCGACAAAGTACGTACTCGATGGCCATATTTTCTACATCAATGTACTACAAATATCGTATTTATTTAGACTAGGCTGTCAAAAATTGGGGTCCGAGTCAATCCGGGTTCGGACGAATCGAACATCGGACGAAAATTTGATGTCCGATACCCAGTTTTATAGAACATTTTCCGGGTCGAATTCGGGTCGGACAAATCGGACTAGCATAAGTTCGGGTTTAAACCAGGTTCGGACAATAGAAAATTGCAAAATATTGTGTTTGAATTTTCGGTCAATGTAAAAATTCGGACGAAAATTTTATGACCATACCCGCTTTTTTCCGGGTCGGACTGAACCGGGTTTTCGGGTTGGGTACTTTTTTGACAGCCCTAATTTGGACTCGTGTCTTTGGTCTTGATTCGTTTTGCACTCGCACAATGAAGGTTTTGTTCATCGCTCCTCTCTACGGAAAGAAGCGGCCGCAATTTTCACCCTCGAATGTGGCAGAAATAGTTGCAAAGGAGGTCCAGGCATTAGAAGACTTGAGAAAGAAATCCGAATTCGCTCATCAAATGGCACTCGTAGAAAAAGCACGGTTTGAAAACACCCGAAAGCGTCCCTCAAAACAACGGTCCAAGGTACGTACGTACGTGCGCAGTGTCTAAACATATTCTTAGATGAAAATGAATGATTAAAGAGCGGCTGCTGATTCTCGTTTCTCCCTTTACTTTTGTTGCAGTCCTCGGATTTTCGAGGGCCGAAAGAAAGCATACTTTTGCTCGGTTGGCGGCCGGATGTTGTGGAAATGGTTAAAGAATATGACAAGTATCTTGGACCCGATAGTACTTTGGTATGCTTTTTCTTTTTTCTTTCTTTTGGAAACATTTTCTAAGGGAGTGTTTGGTAGGAACATCAGGGAAATTTTTCCCGAGGAAGATTTCCCATGGGAAGTTTTCCATGGGAAATATTTCCCTTAGCCCCCCAAGGGAAATTTTCCCAAGGAAAATGGAGAAAATGGTGGGCCCATCGTGAAAACTTTCCCGAAGTCAACCCGCATCCAAACATGGGGAAAATAAGTCAACCCGGGAAAATTGACCATTTCCCCAGGGTTATTGACCTACCAAACGCACCCTAAGAAAATTTGGAAATTGGGACACTAGAAACTTGTATAATTTACGCACCTAGTGCAAAGAAATAACAAACTTTAGGATTTCCAATCATTAGTGGATTGAATTAGTCTTACGACATCATTTTTGTTCATCAACGTATAGGAAATATTATCAGACGTACCTATCGAGGAGAGGAACAAAGCGAACATCCTTGTGGGTCTAGATAAGCTTCCAAACATACGAGTGTCCCATAAGGTATCAATAAACTAGCTTGGCGTATACATAATCAATCCAAAAAATTACTCGGAGGTACCCCAATATTTGAGGAAACTATTTTTCGGTACCCCAACTTTTCAAAACTCATTTTGAGGTACCCTTACTTTTTGGGTTAGTAATTATTTGGTGCTTTTCTGGCCATCAATTTTATAAAGTGGTCGAAATACCCTTATTCTTCTTCTTTAAGGTATTTCTTAAAAAATGGAAGAACAAGGGTATTTCGGTCACTTAACCAAATTGATGACCGAAAAAACACCTAATAATTTCTAACAAAAAAAAAGGAAGGGTACCCTAAAATGAGTTTTGAAAAGTTGGGGTACCTGAAAAACATTTCACCAAAAGTTAGGGTACCTCCGAGTAATTTTTTGCAATCAATCATTAGAGTGGTTCACATCCTTAACGCGTTGTTTCAGGTCGGAAACCCCATGGATTACGAAACCTTAAAGGAAGCAATATTGAGAAATCAAACTTCCTCGAGAAAAAACGAAGAGATCCCTTTCTCAATTGTAGGCATTTCAAACAAAGAACTGATGCTTGGAGGTCGGAAAATCTCTGTTTGTTTCTCTACCTTATTTCCATTTTTACTCAATATTACGAGTGGTTTGACCAAGACGGGGCGTTTTCTTTTTGGGGGGTTGTGCTTGCTTCAGATGCATCCACGGCCGACAAGCATTCGGTTTTCTCTCTTCTCCTGGCCGAGAATATTTGCAATAAGTTCGGAGTTAAGGTAAACTTATTCTGAAAATAAAAAACACAGCGAAAAGAACAGGATCTCTAAGTAGAGCTGGCAAAATTTTGTCCGACCCGGAAAAAACTGGGTTGGACATAGATTTTTCGTCAGAAATTTTGATATTGACCGAATATTCGGACATAAAATTTCTCTTTTCTCTTTTAAACCCGATTTTTACTTGGTCTGAATTGTCCGACTCGAAATAAAACCGGGTCCAGACATGAATTTCACGTCCAAATTTTGACATTGCCGAATTTGTCTGACCCGAATTTTTGCCAGCGCTACTTCTGAGTAGTGCATAGTAAAAGTATTTTACTATTGAAGTTATTAGGTGCTTAAAAATCGATTGAAATCACTAAAACTGTTGTTTATGCTCCATTTTCAGAAGCATTAGTTACCAAGTATCTGAAATTCCTCCATGTTTTACTCACAGGTGCATAACCTCGTTGCAGAAATCGTGGACTCGAAACTTGGGAAACAAGTAACCCCCCCTTTCACATAGACATTGATTTCTTTTGAAGTCCATGATTAATTGATTTTACGCTAATCGTTTGTCTCGTTTGCTCGATTAATCCTGCTGTAGATTATGAAAACCAAACCTTCGCTCACTTATATCGCTGCAGAGGAAGTTATGAGTGTTGTCACCGCTCACGGTGCGTGCTTACTGTTGAGTTGTCCCACATCGGCCTTTGACACCCATATTGTGGTGTTTATAATGACTTGGGTGCCTCAACCTCCTAAGCTAGCTTTTGGGGTTGAATTGGGCTCAAGTCCATTATTTCACATGGTATCAGAGCCAGGGTCATTGATGTTAGGGCTGCGCCTTGTGGTGAGGGGGGCATGTTGAGTTGTCCCACATCGGCCTTTGACACCCATATTGTGGTGTTTATAATGGCTTGGTTGCCTCAACCTCCTAAGCTAGCTTTTGGGGTTGAATTGGACTCAAGTCCATTATTTCACACTTACCCTCTTCAAATTTCCCGCTTTTGGTTTTATATATCTCGCAGAATGATATACCGGGGGATATTCATGCAAGAGAAAAATGTTTTCTTGCAGTTGCAGAGAACAGCGAACTGAATGCAGTATGGAAAGACGTTTTGGATGCCGAAGGTGATGAAATATATATCAAGGTACTCTAATTTCTCAGCTTATGCCGAGTAACCGTAAATTCTAGTATGAGAAATTAACCCTAGAGTGAATACTGTGATTTGAGGTCTTCTATTGTTGTTTTTCTCTATTGTTTTTTCGGTATGGTTGTCGGGTTTTTAAAGTTTTATTTTTGTATCCTTTACATTGTTAGATGTATAGAGAAATCTAATTGAAGTGTCAAAATGATTTCAACTTGTCGATTGATCAGTTTGCACTTTTTCATAGGTAGGCTGCTCCTAGTGTAGGTCCCACTTTCGCGTGGTCTCGGGATATCTAGATGCTCTACTTAGATTCTGCAAAACTTATCCGACCCAAATGACCCACATTGGACCCAACCCGACCGTGACCCGTAAATCAATGCTAAAATTTTAATTGACCCGCAAAAGAGACCCAAACCCAAAATGACATGACACGACTTGACCTGAAGCTTCTTTCACCAACGTTATTCGTCTTCGTAGGACAAGCTTATCGAACTAAAGCTAAAGCGACCAAAAATCAACCCGACCCAAAAATGACACGTTTCAACCCAACCCAAACCCTATTGACCCGACATAACCTAATCCTGACCCGAAGTTTCTTACACCAAAGTTATTCGTTTCATAGGACATAACCCAATACCTAAAGCTAACGCGACCAGAAATCAACCTGACCCGGCATAACCTAACCCGAGCCGTTTGATCCCGAACCTGACCCGAATGACCAAATTATCAGGCTTGTTTAGTTGAGTTGGATTGACAAATTGATTCACAAATCACGAACAATCGATGTACAGGATATCGGGTTGTACATGATAGAGGGGGAAACGCCGTCTTTCCACGAGCTGTCCGAAAGAGCAGGGTTGCGCCAAGAGGTTGCCATCGGCTATGTCAAAGACAACAAGCATGTATGTTATGTTGCTTTTTCGCAATGTTATACAATTCGCTTAATTCCATATTACTAGTTAACCGAACACTCACTAAGGACGAAATTCACTGTTGCAGGTCATAAACCCTAACCCTAAATCCGAACCTCTCAATCTCAAGATGACCGACTCGTTGATCGTAATTTCCGAGTTTGAAGGGGAGCAACCCATCATTGAGCAAGAGTGAATATAGATACCACATTTGATCATTTTTGTACCTACAGTCTGTACAGCAACTTCGATTATCAAAAAAACGAAAAAAGACACAATCTGGACCTTCGATTATCATACAGTCATACTATCAAATGACTAGCCGAAGCTAACACGAGCGTCGTAATAATAGGGATTCATACGGGTTGGTTGGTGGTGGTGGTGGTTGTTGTACATAAGTCGGTATTGTTGTTGTATGTTATTCATGTTGGAGACTTTTTTTCGCGCTCGGTTGATGTTTAAATACAGCCCAGATTGAGGGCCATTGTTTTCGGGTTTTAAAAATGTTTAGATGAGTTGGGTCTTGCAAGTTCACCAGGGTTGGGGCATGCCTTTGCAATGCAAAAGGGGAACTTGTAGTTCTTTGTAGGATGTAAATGGTGATGAGATTGATGTTGCTTATATTGAAACTAATCCCTGTCTATATATAAATGGTAATGAGATTGTGGTTCCATATATTACCACATATTATATTTGATGTTCATGAAAATAGTACTTGATGTCTGCCAAATGAAATCTTTATAGTCCTTTGTGTATTTGTTGTCCATTAGCTAGTATTTAATATCCGCTACATATTCAATCATATTCATATGCTTACCAAAGAACCATGTTCATATAATCAGATCCCATATATGGAATTGATCATGTAAGTACCGCCCTTCGATGAGCATTGTTGGATATTTGGCGGACATAAAGTATTGTTTTCGTGGATATCAAGTATGAAAGGTGGACATCAATATTTGATGTCCCCAAGCAAAATCTTTATATTCCTTTGCTTGATGTCTGCGAAAACAGGATTTGGTGTCCGCCAAACAAAATCTTTATAGTCCTTTATGTATTTGATGTCTACTAAATAGCTATGTTGCCAGGACCGGACCGGTCACCGAACCGGTTGACCCAGTGGGTTAATGGTCGGATTAGACCGGTTGAACCGGTCAAAACCGGCATGAACCGGTCACGAATTAAAAAAATTTCATATGCTTGAAAAATAATTAAGCTATCAAAATAATTAAACCGACACGAACACAGTATGAATTAGTCAAAATCGGATTGATCCGATCAAAAACCAGATTGAACTAGCCAAAAACTGGATTGAACCGGCCAAAAACCGGATCAAACCGGTCAAAAACCGGAATTTTTAAAATTAATTCATCAAAATTCTGGTCTAACCGTGAACTCGGCGGTTCAACCGGTTTTGTCGTTTTTTCCCGTTTGAACCAGTAAGCCGAGTTAAACCTGGAACCGGACCAGTCAACTTGACGGTTCACGTTTGAACCGGCCGGTCCGGACCAGTTTTTACAACATAGCTAAATAGTAAATGATGTTCCAATCATGCTCACATTACATGCTCAGTAACGGACCATGCTCATACGATCAGTTCATATATATATATATATATATATATATATATATATATATATATATATATATATATATATATATATATACACCTCATTTTCCATGAATTGTTGACATTCTTGTATTTTGACTTTTTGTACAATAATAGGTCGTTGGAATCTCAGTAGAATTGGATGGATACACCTCAACAAAGCCCAACAAAAAAATATAAAACTTATTATCATCGTCTTAATAATAATAATAATAAAATCATCATCATCATCATCATTTATTATTATTATTATTATTATTATTATTATTATTATTATTCATCTCGTGTTTTTGGGGACAATCATATCATCTCTTTTTTAATAAGCAGTTAAGCAGTCTCTCTCCAAACAATCATATGATCCTCTTCTTAAAGAACCTTAAAGAGAGAGAAAAAAAAAAAAAAAGAAAGACAAGTAGAGAGAAAAGAAGATGATGAAGGTATTAGTGTATGTTATTTTGATAATGGTGGTGGGTTATGATAAAGGTGTGGAAGGCAATAGTTATAATGATAATAATAATAATAATAATTTTATTTATCCAATAATATTTAACTTTGGTGATTCCAACTTGGACACCGGTGGATACACAGCTGGCACCGGCAACCCAATCACCTCTCCCTACGGCCGCTCCTTCTTCTGCCGCCCCGCTGGCCGCCTCTCCGATGGCCGCCTCATCATCGATTTTCTCTGTACGCTCCTTTCTCTCTTTTCCCTCCACCTTTGACTTTTGTTTTTCGCTTTTTGTTTTACTTAAGATAAATTTGGTCAGTTTAGATGGTCCCCATCTCAGAAGTAAGCAGCAAGCAACGTTCATCAAAGCACTAGCAATGCGGAATGAAATTCATGGAATTCTGACACACTCTCTCCTACTTGGCACACCCTCTCTCCTCATTTTCTTCCATTCCTTTGAGTTTTGCAATGCTGCAGAGTTCCAGAACTCAAAGGAATGAAGAAAAAGGAGGAGAGAAGGTGTGCCAACTAGGAGAGAGGGGATTAAAATTCCATGGGTGGAATTTTACATTGCATATGCTCTCAACCCTACAAATTTCACTCAATGAAAAATTTTTGCTTCCATCAAAGTTGCACAATAGGACTATAGTACCACATATTTAACTTTCTTTGTCACTTGTTATTCATCTCTAGTCATCTTCTTGCTTAAACAAAAGCTAATTATTATGTATAATGAACTAAGAGGTTGTTTCTTGATAGTAGTTATGTGATTATGCTCTCATGCATGCTCAGATATGCATGTTAGAGATTGTTCAACTTCATCTTTTGAATTGGGGCTACAAAAGGTGCAAAGTATAACCAGGGCGAAATTTATAGGATCATTGTTAGGAAAGTGTCCTAAAATCACCCAGTCTCTTGATCCCATAATTATTTGTTTCCTAATTGTATTAAGATATTATTTAGGTTTCCTTATTATGTTAGGTTTCCTAATTGTATTAGATTTTAAATCTAATTGGAGTGGGAGTCAAGGTAGGTTTATAGGGAGTTTTCCCTATAAATAGTGGGTCTAGTTCGCCTTGTTTGGTGTGGTCAAGTTTGGGGCACCTCCTATGAAGGAGGTGTATTCAGATATTCTGAAATTTCGTATTCCAATTTGTGAGAGAGTTTGTTTGAGAGTTTTGTTGACTAAGAGCATATGTCTCTTTCGGGTGGATCTCTTTCGGTGTTTGAGATCTTTGTAATACTCTCTTTGTTGGATCTCGGGAGGAGATCTTTCGTTGTACTCTCTATTATAGTGGATTCGTTTGTGCTTGTGCCGCCCGTGATTTTTTCCCGATTTGGGTTTCCACGTAAAAATCTTTGTGTCCCCTTTATCTTGCACTCATTTATTTTTCTCGATATCAAGTAGTCATCTTATTTTCCGTTTCCGCTGATTACGTCGCTCTTATTAAAAACCCTAACAATATTTTATAAGATGATGATTAATTAGATAATGGGTCCCAAAGTACATTCATTTTTTATTTTTTTCAACTTTACTGTAAATATTCCCCTCAAAAACTTTACTGTAAATATTACAGAGAAACTTTTTTTTTCCAATGGGGTCTGTGGACCTTGTATTTGGTTATTTGGACCCATCACTTACACATTTACTATGAATGGAACTTCTTCGATTTCATAGTAACGTGACTTTAACTTCTTTTTTTTCACGATATATATCATTTAATAGTTCCTCGATAAATAACTAATAATTACCTCGCCTAATTATCCTCAGCAATTGTTATTTTTCTCTTTTTTTTCTTTTTCTGCCATTAGAGAGATACTTTTGCCTTGTAACATTAAAATAGTAAGTAAAAATAGTTTTTATACTTCTCCTCGAATGTCAAAAAGTTTAAAAGAGATAACTAATTTGGGTCGGAGGTAGCTAGTGACCTAGTCTACATATACGTTTCAATTAATAATCTATGATGGCAAATTGAACTTTTGTTAATTTATGTACCTGAGAAAAGAGGGGGTGATTGATGTATATATGAAACCATCAATCTCAATCAAAAGCTTAAGCTAATGGTTATAGCTCTGATAATGGTTTTGTACTCTGACACGACGTACGTGATCGATGCAATGATAGGCCAAAGCTTGAATACAAGTTTATTGTGGGCATACATGGAGTCGGTTGGATCGAATTTCGCAAATGGAGCGAATTTTGCAGTTTCCGGGGCCAAAACCCTACCGAGAGACGTTCCGTTTTCTTTGCATGTCCAAGTCATGCAATTTCTACACTTCAAAGCTCGTTCCCTTGAACTTGCCTCTTTCACAGGTTAATTCCTTTGTTTCATATTAATTGTCATTTTATAAATACTGAACAATTTTCAATGTTCTTTAATTGAGAATTTCTTATAACATATCTTATCAAAAAAAATTGTTTACCACAATGATTAAAATAAAAGGTAAAAGAGTTATAATTAATTGATGTAGCACTGTGAAATCATTCCTCAATGATTTTTTCCAGGTCTACATTTTGTGATTGTTCAAAGGTTTGACAATGATCCATATAAGAAAAGATGTAGTACTTGTTTACAAGTAAGGTTTTTTTTCTTTTTAAAAAATAGAAGTGGGTTATGGATAAGTATGAAGTATGAATGTGTAAAGCATATGTACTTGCCACAATAATCAAAATTAAGGGTAAAAAAAGTCAACTACTTCTCCCTCTGTTCCATATTAATTATCATAATTTTAATTTTTATAGTCTCCAATGTTACTCCTTGATTGATAATTTCTCACATAATATGTTATTAACAATTGCAATATTATACTTTTATGATAGTATTTTTCGTTAAGAATCTAATGGTGGTAATTTTATGTAGCAACTCATTGTATATATTGAGAAATTTATGGTTAAAAATTTTAAAATTTGACTGCATGATTTCTAAAGACGACAATTAATATAGAACGGAAGAAGTAATAAAGAAAAGTATTATTATGTGCTCCATTGGTTAGCAAAAATTAAAAAAAAAATGTACCCCATTATTATTGCATTATATAATTGTTGGGTATATATGTTAGTTATGATGTTATAATCATGTTGATAATAGGGTCAAAAGGGACAATCAATGAAGAAGGGTTCAAGAATGGAGTGTACATGATTGACATTGGGCAAAATGATCTGTATATTGCCTTGTCATAAAATCTCACTTTTACCCTCCAACATATGATTCCTTTGGCAATGGCAGAAATCAAGGATGCTATAATGGTAATTTTAACTAAGGAAAATTGAATTTTAATAATCCCTAATTTCAATTTTTGTATGCTTATAATCCATACTTTGTGTTTGTATTATGGTGGTCCAAAAAAAAATTTAAAAATATACAGACATTATACGATGAAGGGGGGAGTAAATTCTGGATTCACAACACGGGGCCATTTGGTTGTCTTCCTGCAATGCTCGAGCTATTTAACCCCAAGAAGGAAGACCTTGACGCCTCCGGTTGCATTGTAACTCACAACTATGCCTCTCGACGGTTCAATGAAGCACTCCTACAGCTTTGCCAAGAGCTCAAATCCGAGATTGTGGATGCCAAAATTGTGTATGTTGACATCTACTCCATCAAGTATGATCTCATAAGCAATGCTACAAGATATGGTAAGCTACTACTTCTACAAACACTCTTTGGGTGCATATTCGATCTTTCCGTGGGTAAATTTGAGTAGGGTGATTATGTTCGGGGTTTGTTCTTTAGAGGGGTAACTGTTGATTTTCGAATCGGGTCAAATTTTGACACGTCTAAATTAAATGTAATTAGTGGGCTATGTTTTAGCACTAGCAAAATTTTGTCTGACTCAAATTGTAATACCCCGAATATATAGATAAAGTGTGGTTTAAGAGGATTGAAATGACTATTTATATCATCAAGGTGCACCTACTTTTAAGGTAGCTTAAGAGGATTGGAAAGACTCGTGCTGATTTGTGGGGCCAGTCAACGATTCTTGAAGCTGTTCCCGGTAATGTCCGTGGCCTCGGAGGGGCCGGGGCGTCATAGCACCCAAATTTGTCTAACCGGGAAAAAACCCAGTTTGGACCAAACCTGATTTTGACATTAACACTGAATATTCTGATACAATATCTCTTTTTGCTATTTTCTGAGCCCAATTCTGACCTAATTTCAACTCCACCCGAATTATCCGCCCCATGAAAAGAACCCCCAATCCAGAAATCAATTTCTTCTCCGCATTTCGACATTGACCCTAATTTATCCTGATCTGAATTTACTCTGATCCAAATTTTTATCAACGCTGATATGTCTCATGGATGTAGGATTCTTGTACCCCTTAATGGCTTGTTGTGGAGCTGGTGGACCTCCATATAACTTTGACCAAGAGAAGATATGCAGTTATCCTGGGTCTCAAGCATGTAGCAATGGATCTCAGTATGTAAGTTGGGATGGAGTCCATTACACTGAAGCTGTTAATGCAATTGTGGCCCAACAAATTTTATCCACTCACTATTCTACCCCCACCATTCCCTTTGATTTCTTTTGCCTAAATCATCATCCTCAAATTGAAATTGACACATTTTCTCAATCTGTCCCCCATATTTAGGCCATGTTCTTTTGTACTGTAAATTACCTGCAATTTACTACTGACAATTGCTCAAATCTATTCAGACTTACACAACTTTATTTTATTCATTTCCTATGTACCTGCCAAAAGAATAACAATGCTTAGATCATGGTCTCGGGATCATGGATCACTATGGTCCTATTAACTACAGGTTTCATTTCATATTTGTTTGGGCTTTGATTTTTACAGAGTGCACATCTGTTGTTTGTGTTGTTTGGGCTAGGACCAAAAAGGAAGGTAGTCTCTGGCATCTTTGTGTTGTTCTATGCTTTGTTGTTGTACTCTTTGGCTTTTTCCGGCCTTCAATATAGTTTCTAAAAGAACAGAGCAATAGAGCTAAGAAGTACTACGTCCATCCCTAATTATTAGTCACGGTAACTAATTCATGAAAACCAATAAACATAGAAAATCAGGTAAAATATTTACAAATTGTCAAAAATACCCTTTGAGAGGTAAATAGCTTATTTATTAGGGACACAACAAATTCTTCATCCTTATTATTTTTTGAGTTTTTGATCAAGTTTATTCTTGCATGTTTACAAATACTAACTATCCCAAAAAAAGTGTTACGGTAAATAGAAGGTTTCTGACATTTACCATAATTATATTTAATTATCAAAAATTATCAAAATTTAACTTTTTCCAAACCCTTCATGTACCACCGAACTCTACAATATTGGAAAACTTGGCTACAATGTGAAAAGTAGATAGTTGTATATATGATCAAGGTTGGGCCGAAATTCTAGGTTCACAAGATTGGGCCACCGGGTTGTCTTTCTCAACATCTATGGCCCACCAAGCCCAAAAGGGAAGAACTTGCACTCCACAATACCCATTTATTGAATGTACTCCTGCTATTGTGACAAGAGTTCAAACAAAACAAAATAGTAGATCGTTGTAGCATTTTTGATCCACTTCATAAAAAGAAGGCTTTGTGTTTGATTTCGTCTTGGAGTTGTTGTAGTTTAGGTGACTGTTTTGTGGTATTTTTTTTATTTTGTTTCTTTAGCTGTTGGGTTCGGTTTTGTTATATTCTTGGCTACTTTGTAAATCTTTGTAGCGTCTTTAATGTGAACTTTAACCTTTTATGACTCTCCATCATTTAAAAAAATAGTTGCAATCTAGACAAGAGAGATGGATGCTCAAATGGCAATATTTATAGGGGACATCCTACTCCTCCTTGCTTTAAGGTTGATCAACGCCCTTTAAAAGGGTCCTTAAACCACCGAATTATATAGTTGTTGAATCATTAGTAAGGATCAGGTGTCTAACATGGTTCGTGTCACACCTGGCACGACCAGTGTTAGGGCCAACACGGCCCATGTCAGACGCGATACGGACTATGTTGGACATATTCTCATTTTCTTATGTTCTGGATACCTACACGACCCATGTTGGTCCCAGCTTCGTTTCTATTGACCATAATATTCATGTTCACATTTAACTTGGTCTTTTAACTTATTTTACATGATTCCAACATACTTATAATCTATTGGTATACTTGAAATAATCTCAACAAATTGTCCATAACAAGAATACCTCACCCACAATTTCCATATGCACAATGATCACACCTTATTTACATAAAGTTCATATCCTAGTAAAAACCTCATGATGTAGAGACCTCTACAAGACCAACTTTTTGAGAGGGAACATCATGCATAGCTTTAATTTTACTAAGGCATGCTTTACTTTCTCTTGAAAACAACCCCATATCTTCTATTGGATTTACAACACCTAGTGGGAATCCTACAAAGTGATGTGAACTCATTGTAATTATCACATGCATATATAAAGAAAACCCCACCCTATATAAAACTCTATTCATACTAATAAAAAGTAAACTAAACTATATAGTGCTAAATTGTAATTAGTTAAAGAAATTCTATCATTATAAGGGGCCTATTTTTGTAGATTTCTTTTCCATCTTAATTGTAGTTATGTCTAAAATTTTTGTAGAAATTCAGAAATTCCTTGGTGCTATGTAGCATGGATTCAAATTTTGGCCAAATCACATTGAAATAGTTACATTTTAAAGTTGCCCACAATAATTAAGAGTGGCCCAAAACATAATTACTACAATTTAGCGAGATAATTGTTTCTTATTCTCCTTTCATTATATGCCTTCTCGTTGAATTTTCCTCAAAGAATGTTCATTAAAAAGTGTTAGGGCTTGTTAGGTGTCCCACTCTATGTATGTATGTATCATAGAGATCTTGTTTATTGTCATGTACTTCCATATCATACAAGCCAAACCAAATAAATACCATAGACTTTTCTATAGAATAAGCAAACCTTAGAAATATCCATATATTCCATACAACGTACATATGCATGCATGTTTCACAACTCTCTTTCCAATTGGTACGACCTAAACTCTATTCTTTCAGCGAGTATGTAGAAACTAGACATATATATTTGACTATAAACAAAATATGAAAATACTTACATCTAATAAGGTGGGGATATATTAATATTTTCAACCAATGTTAGCAAATATAGTTATGATATCCTCATATAGCTAGGTTACACTTTAATTACCAATACCTCATAGTGTGGCCTACTTTCAAAATTTTCTTGTGATTACAATTTCACATTTACACTACACACTTGATTGAATTCATGTTTTCACTAGTGTATAGGACCCATGTGCGGTCAAATCTACCATTTGGGTCACATAATGACTCATGAAAGTTGACTTACAATAGTAATGTTTATCATGTTTAGGAAGAAAATATTGGCCAATTTTCAAACATCCCACATTCTCACTACATTTCACCTCTCATTTTTCAATGGATGATGATCATCATGTGTACTCTTGATTGTGAAATATATGTATCATTAGGGCATTGAACTATATGTTTACATAATTAGGGCAAGTGGAGCTACTATAGGACTAGAATTCATTATTGATCCTAATATGATGTGGCCTTAAGTTAGCTTTTCATGATTCAAAATTATTTGTGGTGGGTCAAGGTCATATATACTATGTGTATGTGTATAGTTACCTACATAAAGTAATGGGTTTGATTGATTATCTATTTTTAAATTGACTTTTTAGTAGGATTCATATTGATTTAATTTGGTTGTTATTGTGAAAAGTCATACATTAACCCACTATTAAAGAGAAAAATCAATACTCCAAAATTCTGTCCGAACGAAGTATGGAGGAGTTGAGTATAGCAGTCTTACTCCTAAATTTGGTTTCAATTGCCCCAAAACTTAGAAATTGTTCGCTAACTACTGCTCTATAAAAGAAGAAACTGAGGATTAATTCATTACAATCTAAATTTTAAAAGGAAAAGGATTTTTAGATCATAATATATCCATCTTTTGGGGTATTGGATGGTACGTAATATACCCACCTTTATTATTGGATATTAATATACCTACATTTATACCTAGGTGATTTTAATGTAGTTACCATGATTTAAGTGGTAGCGAACCGGTCTCAAGGTTGATGTTGCAGGCAATGGAAACTTCCCGAGACTCATATAAGAAACCAATACAAGGCCACTTAAGTCATCCTTGAGACCAATTCGCCACCATTAAAGCCATGATAAATACATTAAAATCACATAGGTATAAATGTCAATATATTTATATCCATTAGTAAAAGTGGGTATATTACGATCCAGTACCCCAAAAGGTGGGTATATTATGATCCAAAAACTCTAAAAAATAATCATTTTCAACTATCCAGATTATAATCATAGGGTGTGCTTGGTGCAAAGGAAAACTGTTTTACTAGAAAATGGTTTTCCTTGTAAAATTATTTTCTTAGAAAATGAAATTTCATTTGATATTTTCATGTGTTTAGCACATATATAGGAAAATGGTTTTTCTGAAAAATAATTTTCACCTATTTGACAATAAGAATAGTGAGAGAAAAATATATTAAATGAATGTGTGAGAGAGACTGGTGGGGAGAGAGAGAGAGATAAGGGAAAAAAGAAAAAAAAAAGAGAGAGAATAAATAAAATGACAGAACGATCACCTTAGAGATATTTATATAGGGTTTTCATCTCCACCACACATACCCATAATACATTAGTTCATAATGCTCCTTTATAATCCATTCAAATAATACTCCCTATGTTCTTTTTCATCTATCATTTACGGTTTTCAGTATTACTTTTAATCAACAATTTCTAATATTAAATTTTAATAAAAAATTAAAATATTATACTTTTTAAATAGTATTTTTTATTACGAATCTAATGATATCAACTTTGTATGATGAATCATTTATACAAATTAAGATATTAACGGTCAAAATTTTTAACACAATTTTCAAAGCAACAGATAAAAAATAACGGAGGTAGTACCAAAACTACTAGTGCATGCACCGTCACTCATCAAAGCTAAGGGCTCTACAACATTTATTGTATTTGGGACTTTAAAAACTCTATATCACAAAGGGAAGGTCTCTCAATTTAGACATGGGAAAAAAAATACACATGACTTACATTTTATTTGAGCCTAAAGACAATGAGATGGTCATCCATACATAAAATAATGTCTTCAAAATTATAAGCATTACCCAAATGTGATTGATTCTTTTTTATATATATAATTAGTGGCCACTTAGCCAATTTATTCAATCAAACGCGATGTATTTCATAGCATAAAATACAAGTCTGATATTCATGTAACTGGTTCATAACCCTAATGGATTTAGATCTTAATATTTTTTGTCCGTAACCCTTAGCCCTGTTTGGTAAACATATCAAACAGATGTTAGTTGTTGGCTGTTATTTGTTTGCATTAACTGCTTACTATTGGTTATTTGTGTTGGTTGTTTGGATCAATTTGTTTGGGAAAGGTATGTTTGGTAGAGTTAGATGTTTTTGAAAAAAGTGTTTCTTGAAATCTCAATTATTCCCTTATAATCAAATATTTTTAGGATGATATATGTGTAATTTAGACAACTTTTGACTAAAATGTCTTTTTCACACTAAGTCATTCTCAATATGTTGTTCTAATCAGCCTATTGAAAATTAACTCATTAATTAGGACAAAATAGTCAACTAAATAAGTTGTTTACCAAATATATAAATAACTATTTGATACTCAAATAAGACAATTTTTATAATAAATCATTTGATAAGTCATTTATCAAGTAGGACCCTTGTATTTTCGTGCCATATCGTATCATAATTAGGTGAAATGTTATTAGACGTACAAACAGGTACACATAGTGACACGTTGCATGAAAAGATGAATACTATTTGTACGTCTTACTCGAAATTTCCAAGAAACTTCTGAATTTTTGTCCCATTATAGAATAAATGCTACACAAAACCTAGAATCTTAGCCTAAACCAATGAGAATTTTCTCTTAGAATGGTCCTAGTCTTGACTAATTTGAAGACCAAAAAACTTAAGGTGGTTGAGCAAAATCGTACCCCCTAGTCCCTATTTGTTAAACAGCCTATTCATTGGCCTATTGCAAAAGTTGGCTTATTAGGGGGTGAAATAGGTTGTTGGGGTGTTTGGTAAACAGCCCATTCTATTAGCTTATTGGTGCCAATAAGCCATTTTTCAATAATCTGAGGGGAGTAGCCTATTGTAAATGGTTGATTGTTGAAAAGACCATTTTGTCCAAAAGTTGTCTAAATTTACACCATATGTCATCCTAAAGCTTATTGGTCCCAATATTTGATGCATATTTATCATATTAGTGATAAAGGGTATAAATGAAATTTTAGCAAAAAAAATTTTAGAATCAGCTAACTTTATCAATCACAACTTTTCCAAATAAGAAACAACAATCACCATCGTAATCACCAATAAATATCACCGCTTGCCAAACAGGGCCTTAATCGTATTCCTATATATATGCACCCAATGGAGCATATTCTTGCTGATTTTAAAAAATAATTCATCAATATTTATTATAAAATTCATCACAATTTATCAACATTATTACAAAATTTATAGATATCTTCTAAATTTATCAGTTTTTTTTCACAATTTCATCACATAAAGAATAGATATATTTTAATACATGTAGTAGACCCGCCAGGTTCATCACAACGGTATAATTTACATTTATCAATTAAGTGATTTGATAATTTATTATTTCTCCCATTTCTTTTAAAGGCGTTCATCTAGGAAGACCTTCTCCTAATACATCTTTCAAGACGATCAGCTACAATAATGTTTTAAAAACTCTTAAAAATTGGCGTAGAAATTAAAGAATTCATGAGAATATAAATTAATGGAACTTGGAAGTTTACAATTCAATCTGTTGTTTGATTGTCATCATTTTCTTTTGTACAGTGTGGTGCGGTACCACAATTCACTATACTTTTAAATATTCTTACACATTTAACCACAATCATTACTAATATATCTTCTCACTTCTCTCCTTTACTTTTTACATTATCTCTCATCACCTAGACACCTACTATATCAACCAAACTTTCCACAAATTTTACCATACCATTCAACATCTTACCGCACTTTCCACCATTTCACTACACCACACCATTTACGATTCTTACCAACCGCACAAAAGAACATGGCCTAAAAGAATTTTGAATTGGAAGAACTTTTGATAGAAAAGCAATTGGATGAATTCCAATAAACAAAAACACAAAGACCCCCCCATCATATCATGTTTGATAGTGATGCTTAGTACAATAATACCTAATCTCGGGGGTCACATAATGCAGTGAATGCACAATAATACCATTAGATTCTAAATGCCAAACAGACTTTTCTTCAATGGTTGGTGTTAATTCGTACTCCATAACTTAAACCCACTTAGCTCAAAAAAAAATAAAAATTAAAGCCAATTTTTCTCTTTTCTTTTTCTTTTGTTTTTGGCAACGGAGTAAGATAAACAAAGAAATAAACTACCTAGGCCAGCTTCTGTTGCCTGACCCTAATGGCTAGGTTATGAGCTGGGTTTGACTCGTATAAACTCCTGCAAAGATAGAAAAATTATCACCAACAGAATAAGTACTAGGATAACTTTTGATTCGTTTAAGACGATCCTGGACATTTCCTGATAGAAGTTTGTGATCCTTCTTCTGGGCTGTTAACATGTGAATGTCGCCTCCTCGGCCCTTTGCACTCCTGTACCTGCTGCCTCTTGCACTTTTGCTTGTATTGGCCTTATGTAGACCTCTAAGGGTTGTACGAACCTTACTCGGCGATACCATCGGGGAGAGTTGCATCTTCGAAAACATGCAACGACTTTTTCCTCCTCATTACCTTGACTTGTCAGATATGCTACCTTACTACCTGCAACCTCTTTGCTTGACTCACATTTTGGTTGAATATGTATATCTTGTATCAAATACTGTGACTCATTCTTTTAGGCTGCTGACAGATAAATAATCCTGATATGATGGCTGAAATGAGTACAATGAGGTTTATAACCAAGACAGTTTAAGGTATATGTGAAGTTGAAGCTACTGAACAAGAGAAATCAACAAATAATCTTTAATTTCAATATTTTTGGAAGGGTAATTGAATAGGATATTGACCCTATATTTCAAGAGTAAATTCATATATTGGAGATGAGAGTGAGTATCAAACTACTCATCAAGATTGACAAGCATGGCCTATTTTTTCATCAAAGAAAAAAAAACTTGAAAATATACCAAGCAATATTGCATGATGAAACTACTCATCATTCAAATTGATGATGTGGTAAAAATATTATTCCTAACACATCAGATGACAGATTGGATCACTTTTCAATTCAGCATGAGAGGTCAGGTAGAAATTAACTTGGCCAGATCATCAGGGGAAATCCAATTATAGTAATGGGCCTAAAAAAGGCCAAACTCTCTCTCCCTCTCTCTTTTACACCGCTTTGGTGACTCACCCCCAACCTCCTCATTTACTCTCCTTATAAATATTTTCATTATTGATTGATTTGACAAGACATAAAAAGTAGCCACATTCCCTCCTCCCAAGGCAACATCCAATCTCCCTCTTAATCACCAGAATCTCACTTCCCTCCATCTCGAAATACTCCCTAAACCCTTCACTGTTGTTTGTTAACCTCCTCAAGCGACGTGCTAACTTGAACGTCGGAGGGGCGTTCCCCCGGCCAAATCCCCGGGACATGCCTTGTTTTGTCGGTCGAGAGTGCCGAGAAGATCCAGCTCGCCACCATCCACGTAAGCCCAATCCTCCAAATCACCTCACCCTAATGTGTCCGAAAATAAAAGATATACACCATACATCTCTAAGACATCCGACGTAACAAAAAAAAAAAGAAAGTTACTACAAACCTTATGAATTCTGTCAAAATTCCATGCTTGATCCATGCTGATTTAATCCTACTCTATAATTAAATAGAAGTTTCCTTTTTGTCTTGCTTGTTAGAAATGTTAACCCTCTTATTTGGTATCATTAGAATACTAAGCCTACATATAGGAGCGACATATTTCTTCAAGTGATCAACCCTAAAGTTCCATGTTTTATCTACATTCTTTTCTTAATTAGAATGTTAATATTGTATTTTGCGGGGATTAGCCATATTATAAAATTGGATGACAATAACTTAACTTTATACATATGGGTTTTCCATCATGTTATGTGGTGGTTGATACTTTCATGACTTTGATTCTCAAGGATTACATTCTAAAACTCAAGAGGAAATTTGGTACTCGAAATATAAATTCATAACTTTCCTCGATAGCTGCATAAATTATGGATGTGCAGAGTTCAGCCTGGAGTCCGGAGTGACAAAAAAAGACCAAGGACTAGGCTAGATTGAGACTGATCGAGCAAATTCGGTCTAGGGAATTGGGTTGTTTGATTTTCGATCGATTTGGAAGAGGAACCTTAACACAATGGTTGAGTACTTGAGTTGTTGTCACGTGATCATGAGGTCGCAAGTTTGAGTCCTAAAAGTAGCCTCTTGCATAAATACAAGGTAAAGTTTGCCTACATTATACTTTTATGTTGGGACCCTTCCCCGGACCCCTGCTTGTGGTGAAGCTTTGTGCGCCGAGTTGCCATGATCTTCTATCAATCTGGCAGACTAGACTGTGGTACCGAGAACTGACCAACCATTAATGAACCGCTCAAATTTCAGGGCATTCCAAATCTCTCAAACGCAGTCTCTCCCGTCTCCCTTCCTTAGCTCTGAGTCTCTCAAACGCAGTCGCTCCTACCTCCCCTCCTTAGCTCTGAGTCTCTCACTCCTCTGTACTCTCTCGACTCTTGCTCTCACCCCCACCCTTTCCGATTTGTACAAGCCACCACCACCAATGTTGCACTGACAGGAATCAGAGTATGATGTTGGAAATCTAACCATACTCACCAACACTACATTTGCATCACTCAGCATTTAGTGGATATTGATTGGAGATAAATTTTGTTAATACTCTCTCATTCCATATTAATTGACACTTATTTGATTGTCACGGTTTTCAATATCATTCCTTGATTGATAACTTCTTATACGGTATTTTATTAACAAGGGAAATTGGATTCTAATAATATGAACTTTTGGTCATAGTAGACTAAATAATATAAGCTTTAGATTTTGTTCTAAATAATATGAACTTTTACATCATAGTAGACTAAATAGTACGCCACCGAGTTAAGCTGAACTTAACTCGGCGACAAATGACGTGGCGGCGGAGAACGTGTGACTGGGCTCTTTTAATTTGCTTAGTCAGTTTTGACTTGTCAAAAACAAACCCCCCTCCCCACCCTTCTCTCTCTTCAAGAATTCTTTTCTTCTTCTTCTTCCCCCATTTTCCATCAATGGCTTCATTGAGCTCCACCATTGGAGAGCACCTCAAATGACGTAAACCCAGAAACCCTAACCCTAACCCTATTCCTAACCAGCTACCATAATCGATTGAGAGGGAGAGAGAGTGAGGAATTTGGTGGATATAGGGGAGAAGATCTCGGTGATTTTGGAAGGGGTGATTTTTGACCTTCTTCTTCATAACTTGATGCTGCTTCTTCTTCTTCTTGACCTCCTTCTTCATCTTCTTTTTGTTTTCCTTCTCATCCCTAATTATGCCCGGCACAAAGACCTCACCAACAAACTTCTCCTTCTTTTTGACATTCTTCTTCCATCACCATCAAACTTCTCCTTCTTCATCTTCTTCTTCTTCATCATCATCTTCTTCTTCTCACCATCAAACCCTTTCCTCCACTTTTTTTTTTTGCTAAATCGCATCTGGGTCTGGGCAAATTCCACCATTAAAGACTTCTTTTCTGCAAATTAGTAGAATTCTCCATCTGGGTTCATCCCTGAAAGCGATTTTAGCACCCTTCCTGCTGTTCAAATCGAAGCAGAGTTCCCAACCCTAGATGAGAGAAAAAGGATAGCATCACGAATCCATCATCTGAGTGTTTGCAATTTCAACTAAATTTCCAACCCGAACTTCTTTTTCACCAAATTCCTTGCCTGGTTCGAAACCCTAGGTGATGAGAAGAAGAAGAAGAAGAAGAAGAAGAAGAAGAAGAAGAACAGTGAAGGTGGAAAGAAGGTGATGAGAGAAGGTAAAGAAGAAGAAGAATTGTTGAGGAGAGAGAAGGGGGTTTGTGTTTGACAAGTCAAAGCTGATTAAGCAAATTAAAGAGCTCAGTCACACCTTCTCCGCCGCCACGTCATCCGCCGCCGAGTTAAGTTCAACTTAACTCGGTGGCGTACTATTTAGTCTACTATGGTGTAAAAGTTCATATTATTTAGAACCAAATCTAAAGTTCATATTATTTAGTCTACTATGACCAAAAGTTCATATTATTAGAATCCAATTTTCCTATTAACAATTACAATCTTATATTTTTACGATAACATTTTTCATTATGAATCTCAAAGAGTAATTATACATAAGTCATCGTATATATTGATAAATTTATGATCAAAATTTGTATAATTTGATGATTAGTATCGAATGAAGGAGTACTTAGGCCCCGTTCTTTTATGCGGTAGATTGCGGTGCAGTACCACACCGTACCGCAACTCTTTAATTTCTACCACACTTCACCATACCACATCATACCGCGCCACAATTATTACCAATATATCTCTTTACTTTTTTCTCTCCTCACTTTTCACATTCTCTCTCCTGACCTACCTCATTTACCATAATTCTCACCACAATTCACCACAATTATCCACACTTCCAATTCCACCGCACCGCACCATTACTACACCGCAACCGACCGTATAAAATAACGGGACCTTAATAGCCTCTTTCTGGGGTTTGATACTTTGATTAGTTCTTTGCACTGTGTAAACTAAGACCTGTTCTTTTTAAGCGTAGAAAAAGTGCGTAAAGTAAATAAACATAATAAAGATATATAAATATCTTATCACCTATTTTCTTTATATGAAAATTTTCGAGGTAATATCATTTGATCCTATAAATAATTAAGTGTGTAGTAATCTTAACACAATCAAAAAAGAAATATATAGACTTTATATATGAGACTGACAGTCTGTTTGGTTATTAGAGGGGGAGGGGAGGGAAGGGTATTAGAGGGGAGGGTAGGGGAGAGAAGGGGAGGAGATCTATTTCTATCTTGTTTGTATTATAAGTGAAGGGGAATGGAGAGTAAAAAAGGTTAGTTGTTGTGTTTGAATTAGAAAAGAGAGGGAAGGAGGGGAAGAGGAGAAAAATCAAGTAGTTTATTATATTAATAAAATTATTTTTTTTATAATTATAATGAGTTCCCTTCCCCTCCATTAATCCTCATATTGGAGGTTAATGAAAAGGGGGTTAATGGAGAGGAATGAAGGTGAACGGTTCCCCTCCCCTCCTATTTATTTATCCAAACAAGGGTAGGAGAGGTTATTTATCTCATTTCCCCTCATTTCCCCTCCCTTCTCCTCCTATAACCCCAAACCAAATAGGCCCTGAGAGTAATTTCTTAACATTTACTTCCTCTATCCTTGCAGTATATAGTATATACATTGTCCATCTTCACAAACTTAGACTATAATTTGCTCACCATATACAATGATTTAAACTATAAAATTAATATCATCATCAAAATATTAAAAAAAATCTTTGCATGTGAGCATAAATATATAAATTATAATGATGTAATTTAATAAATATATTATTAAAAAGGGAAGCCAAAAAAATAAAAAAGTTGTGCACACAAATAACATGAGGTTACACATTGGCAATAACTTCTTGTGGATAGTGGATACAGTATGGCTATAACAGGCTATTTGATTAATGAAATACTATAACTTCTTTACTCACCAAAAAAAAAATAATTAAATCAAAAGTAACAGAGAAATGGAAGATTAGGAGTATAATTTAATATTTTGGACGCAATTAATTACTAATTTGGAGTGACGGTTATCTAATTAGCCATTAGTCATGATAATCGCGTGCCTAAATTATCCATTAATGAGGTTTATCTCCCCATTTGATTATCATGAATTGGGTAAAAAATTACATTAATATCAAAAGAAAAACAAAAATACAATCAAGTCTACTACTAGTAAAAAAAATTAACCAATACTGAAAAAATTGAAGAAACTAACAAGCAAAACTTGCTAATCTCATGAACCAAAATTGAGAGGTTTGCAGAGATTGAGGAGGTAACAGATTTACATTTATGATTATCAAATCGCATGGATTTGATTTGATGATGCATATATGTTCTATCATAATAATTAAGCATAATAGTAGCGTAATTACTACTAAGTAACTCAAACAAAGTACCGCACCACAGTCCTGAACATATTAATCTACTACGATTACTGTGTACATAAACTTCAAACACATTCAAATTAAAGCGAAAGATTAAGATCTAATTCCAACCTCCTACCTTCAATTCGTCGATTCTTCTCACCATCATCATCATCAGCTTTATATTTATCTTTGCCATCATCATCACCAGGTCTCTTCGCACATGCACAAGCGCACGAACAATCGCCGGTCTGTATCTGAATCGGATCGATTATCCTCTTCTCCGGCGGATCTATCGCCGTAAATGGCGGCAGCGCCGGCGGCTGCCACTGCAGCCGTGGCGACGCCGTAGACGGCGTCGCCGGCTTCTTCCGCGGCGGTCGAGAATCGTCGGATTCGAGCAATCGATCGCGGATGTTCTTCGCACTACGAATCAGAGCGAAGAATTTCTCCATCTTGACATCTTCGTCTTCTTCTTCTTCTTCTTCTTCTTCTATCGGCGCTGCTGTAGCTAATTGGAGTTCGATCGGCGTGATCTTCCGCTTCTTTCTCTCGGCCTCCGCCATTGCCATCGCCATGGGAGAGCAAACCGAGCTACAGAGAGAAAGAGGAGAGAGAGAGAGAGAAAGAGGTGGAGAGATAAGAAGGCAATAGTAGGCAGGTAGCTATGGCATTTTCCCCAATTTGTGTTGAATGAAGAAAGGGGTGGGAAATGAAATTTTGGAGAGATTCTGCATTTATTGGAAATTGCACTCTGCTTAATTATAATTTCACCCTTTTGTGGTTCTTTTATAGTTTTATTTTTCTAGATTATTAATTTTGATTTTATTTATGTTAGTACTTTTTGATACGTCTGAAAATTTTTGTTTATATTTTCTGAATTTTTGTGCTTTTTCTAAATTTTATTCCTTTTATTTAGATTTTTAAAAGCTTATTCATTTTAGTACTTAATTGAAAATAAGTCGAAAATGTTAAAAATTGAGCAGAGTTTGATAGGTTTTTAAGGAAAGATTTTCTCCTCTAATAAATACAATTAGGGCATGTCAAATTAGTAGGTAAGTTCATTTTATCAAAATTTATTAGTTTTTGCATAAATTTATCAAAACTTACCAAAATTAAAAAATGAAAATTTTTTTGTTTTGATTTATTAGTGCAAATTTTGTCAAAAGTTATAAAAATTTACCAAAAATTACCAAAATTTGAATTTTACCCAACTACTTTTTACCAATGAATTTTACACACCAAATATAGAAAAAAATTATGTTAATTTTATTTTTTGTAAAATTAAGTAAGTTATAATTAATAAAAAAGTGTGCTTCAAGTTTTCTGTTTAAGAAAGTACTATAAGTTTAAGGTAGACCTGTTCAAAGGTCGGGTCGGGCCGGGTCATGTGTCGGGTCACGAGTCGGCGAAAATTTTTTGACCGCCCGACCCGACCTTGGTCAGTGTCTGCCCAAGCCACGACCCTACGGTCACGCGGAGTCAACGGTAAACAAATATATAAAATGTTTTTAATTAAAAAAGCATAAAAATTTACGCATTTTTTTTATTTTTTAGCCGGGTCGTCGGGTCGGGCCGGGTCGGGTCACAAATAACTAAAACTTAATATAAGATTTTATTTTAAAAAATTGTATTTAGTCGGGTCGGGCGATCGCCGACCGGCCGACCCGACCATACATCGAGGCCGTTTTTCGGCCGGGTCAATCTTCTAAAATTGTGACTTTGATTTTTTTTTTATGTCCCCTACCATTGAACAGGTCTAGTTTAAGGTCAAAATGAAAATTGATATAAATATAATGTTGAGATTGTACTTTTAAATGTAAAATAATAATAAAATAAAATTATAATATAAAAATGTCAAAAATTTCAGCAGGTTTGAAGAAGGTTGTTCTAGAAATTTTCTGATTTAAAAATAGATAATTGCATATTTAAAAAAACAAGAAAAATGATTAATTAAGAATAAAGAGGAGGAAAAAAAAGGGTTTGAATAAGTTGACTACTCCATTGAAGAGTTGAATGGAGGTAGTGGTCTTTTTATTTTCTTTGGGATGGGAAATTTTGTAATATGCATGTGGCCTGTGGGGCCAAACAGGGCAGAAGAAATCTATTTTAGTGGACCACCCTAATTGTAATGGGGTTCAATCATAAATTGATCATTTTGTAATTTTGCCCCAATGACAAAACTACCCTCCCTTCCCTAGACAAAACGACCGGCAAAAATTCAAGTTCGGATAATTTTGAGTTGGATAAATTAGATATCAGACGAAAATTTGATGTTTAATATCTAGTCTTTTCACATAACTTTTGGGTCGGACTAGGGTTGAATAAGTCGGTCTAAATGAGGTTTGGAAAATATAAATTTGAAAAAAATTGTGTTTGTATTTTCGGTCAATAACAAAATTCGGACGATTATTTTACGACCATACTCTGTTTTTTGTAGGTCAGACAATCTGTGTTATCGCGTCGAACAGATTTTTGTCAGCCATAGTGTTAAGAAAAATTTTGTTTATCAGAATATCTGAATTGGTCGGATTTTGAAAAAACTTGATTTGGTATAAATACATTGTCCGAATTGACTGAATAATCAAATATAACTTCTCATTTTCTATAAAGTTTCATCCATATTTTTACCCAAATAAAGTTTCATCCATATTTTTCACCTAAATAAAGTTTCATCCATTTTCTATAAACTCAATTTTCACCCTAATAAAGTTTCATCCATATTTTTCACTCAAAAAAATTAGGCTCGAACACCAATTTCTTATCCAAATTTTGACATCAACCAATTCATATGTAGCACGAACCCAAATTTTTTATCAGCACCGGGCCAATATAGGACCAAGGGTATAAATAAATACTCCATCTGTTCTCTTTTATTTGTCATTTACGGTTTTCAATGTCAATTTTTAATCAACAATTTTTAACATAAAATTCTTATTAAAAATATAATATTATACTTTTTTAATAGTAATTTTTATTACAAATTTAATGACATTAATTTTGTATATATGATGAATCATTATACAAATTAAAATATTAACAATCAAGATTTTTAACACAATGTCCTAGGCGATAAATAAATAGAAACGGAACTAATTAAGTTTTTACCCCTTTAAGTTTTGAGAAAATAGGATTTTACCCCCAAATTTCGAAAATTAAGTTTACCCTACCTCAACTTTAAACTAAGTAATAAATTTCCACCTTACCTTTGTATTAAAGATTAAATACGTCATTTTCAGATGAAGTTAGTGTTTACATTAATGTGAACTGACCAAATGTCCTCCATTTAAAAATTCATTTGCACACGTGACAAATTAAACCCATCTCACCCTTCCTCATCTTCGTTCAATATCTGAGTTTCCATTGTTTGATTCGTCCAGTGTTTCGAGTAGGACAACTTTAATGACGATGAAAGGAGAGGCGACACTTTGTTATTCTTTTTGGGAGGGGTAAATATGTCTTTTGTTACTTTTAGTTAGGGCCATCTCAGACTTTTTTACACCCTTCTATAGGGGTAGTTTTGTCTTCCACCGGAAAAGAGGTAAAATAATTATGAGTTTAAACTTGAGGTATGGTAAACCTAATTTTCAAAACTTGGAGGGTAAAATCCTACTCTCTCAAAACGTCAAGGGGTAAAAACCTAATTAGTTCAATAAAAACGGTTGGAAAATTTAATGATCGATACATTTTCAGGCGGATTTGGGTCGAATTTTATTGGTAAAGGGGCAGAATGGTAAATTGGTATGAGAGAGGGGGGGAGAAAGAATATTTGGTGAGAACCACGAGATATGAAGAGGTGTTATTTTATTTGTAAATAAATAAAAAGGAAAAAGAAAAGAAGAAAAGAGGAGTGAGGTTATGGAGAATTGCGTCATTGGAACACAACGTATGTCCCCAACGGCCAACGCCAACATGAAAAATGAAAATAGGGTGGCGTCGACGTGATGACATACCACATTACGTGGCGTCCTTTTTTCCCTTGTATTTCATCATATATGACGTCATCTTTTGTACCCAACCACTGACCTAAAACAACCACATGTCCACAACCAAACACGGACTCGGGATACATGCATTGGGTATAATAATATTTTAATTTATATTGTAAACAATAGTCCATGTTTCCATATATTGTAAACATAATTTTTTTTACTATTTATATTTTAAGTAAAATTGAATTTTAATAATTTTTGTTTTCAGCTTTTGTATGTCAATCATTTTTATTTTTTGTTTTTATATTTTGGTGATCCACAAAAAATAAAAATTTTATTTTAATGGTATCAAATTTACATCCATTGTTTTTTTTCCATTTCTACACACTGTTTTTATTTTTTTTCATTCCTACCATAAAAAAATTATGAAGTGTAATTACTAGCTAGGAGCATATACAATGACATTACATTGTTTTGAATCTTCGGTGGGGGCCCATCCTAAAACACATCATTTTATTTTTAAAATTTTAGAAACTCGGTTTTTTGTTTCCTACAATTAGACCTGACAATTTCTGACCCGAACCAGCCCGAAATTTATGGGGTTGAACATGATTTTTTCAGCTAAACCCGAAATACAACGAACCCAAAATTAGCGGGTCAAACCCGACCGTTTGACCTGAAAAAATTAACTTTTAAAGTTCAACCTTATTAAAATTTGTGACTTTTCATTGGAAATTTTAACTATTAAATTATAAACTTAACTTATTTATTTGTTATTTCTCTAATTTAAGTTAAAGTAGATACAATAGTCTATCATTACTAGAAAATAATAATATTTTATTATGTATATTGTACAAAAAGTAGTATTTAGATACCATTTTTTATAAAGGAAAAGCGGAAAAAGATCACAATCATAATCCGTTGGGTTGACCCGAAACCGAAATACACGGCCTGTATTTACCCGAACCCGAAATACACATGACCCATATTTACCCGAACCCGTTATGTGACCGACCTGAAACCCGCCTGCCCGACCGAATTGACAAGTCTACCTACAATAGATGGACTTCCAACTTGAAATTTTAAATAAATATTTGCTATTATCCTAATTTACCACAGACAATATATATTTTTGAAGTAAAATTAAAAAATTAAAAAATTAATTTTCTACCAATAAAAATTAAGGAAATATGGAATATGTGGATTTTATTCCGGAATGATTTACAGTTCCAGAATGAGTTCCAAAATTGTGGAACTTAATTACAAAAATTATTGTTGCCAATAAATGGAATGAAATGTTGGTGGAGTGATTGGAATGAGTTTCAACTATTGCACATGTTCTAAAAGAATTTCAAAATTATATTTTTGAGAATATGAGCAATCATTATGATTTTTTTTAAAGGAATAAAAGTGAAAAATTTGTGAACAATTGAAAAAAATTTGGTAGAAATACTGTAAATTCATTAAAAGTGGTTGGAAAGTGTTATGTTAAGTTTTGAATCAAATACAAATCAAAATCTATGACATTTAGCATATACACTCGATGGTGTTCCCCCATAATATAATAATTATTTTTTTTTGCACAACCAGAATACAAAAACAAAGTATGGACTATTGATATACAAAAAATGAAATTTGAGATTAATAAAATTCAATTTTCCATACTTTAATAAGTAATTTTGGTATAAGGACAATTGAGATACTTTTATCTTTTTAATTTTTTCCTGTTTAAATTTTTGTGTTGCATTGTGTTACTTCATCCTTTTCTAGAGTACGCTCCCCATAAGGACGACAGTGCGCCCGGGAGCACGAAGCTCTGGTGCGCCATCATCCCTCTCCTTCCCTTTTCGTCTCTTGATTTTAACTAGCTGGCATGTACGACACCTGGAGTCCGAGACACAATATGGGATATCTCTCTTTTCAGTGAAGATCCTCCATAAGGGCAAAAATCATATCATTATCTAAGTGTCCCGCAAGGCTTCCGACATATATTCCCCTAATTAAGAGATCTTGAGCGGAAATGCTAGGGATGCATAACTTAGAACTCTTAAAGAGGTAATCATCATGGAAGATAAAGTTCACATGGTTTATATGATGGTCAGCCTGAAGATCATTGAAGATGACAACAAAGTTAGGAGAAGAGGAATAAGCATACTTCAGTTTTCTCAAAGCCAAGAATCTCTACTGTCATTATATTCAATAGGGATCGTACTCAACTAAGAGCATTGGCCACCTTATCTTCAATACCTGCCTTATGCTTGAGAACAAAGGAGTACTTATTGATGTATTCTACCCACCTAGCATGTTTAGGGTTAACGTGTGTTTGAGATTTCCAGTACTTAAGAGCTTCATAATCAAAATATAGTACAAACTCAAGCCAGTGGCGAAGGGATTGAACCAACGCATAGAGCTCTTTTTCCAAGGTGGTGTACTTGAGGTTCTATTAGAGTCATTGAACTTCTCACTGAAGAAAGCTATGGATTGACCATCTTGACTTAGTACCCCACCAATGTCATACCCCGAAATATCACAATCAACTTCAAAAACTTTATTCAAGCCGAGGTGGCTAAGAACTGGGGCCAAAGCATCACAACCAATTCCTTACACGCTCATATTAGCATACAAGTTATTCTTCGGTTTTGCACCATTACATATTTGGTGAACTAAATTTTAACTTTTTTCTTATTAGACATCTTCTAATTATTCAAACTAATTTTTGACCCTCTTCTATCTATTTTTTCTGTCCTCTTCTATCTGTATAAAAGTTTTGGTTTACAGTTTGTAAAAGGGATTATAATGAAGTTTATTGTTGTCCTACGTAAAAGTTTGGTTCAATAAGGTTATAAAGGATGATTTATTTGGATTTTGGACGGTGTTTTATTGAAAAGGGTGATGATAAGTGTCTTGCCCCAAGACACTGTTTAAATGTCTTCTCCCTTATGAAATCAATACTTATTATCGTTTTTAACCCCAATTTTTTTGATAAATACTATTAATTATCAATTATAAGAAGCTTGGAATGTGTTGGCTACGCCAACAATTAAAATTGACACCCTAACGAATGAACCTCATCTGTTGGACATATTTTAGACGTCTTTTTGTAAATTTTAAAAAATATCGATAAATGTGTGATTTTATACAATTTATAGATATTATTATAGTTATAAAAGTCAATCATGTAACCTTTTTCCAATTTAATTTACAAATATGTGTTTTGCACAAGACTTTTATCATTTTCCTATTGAAAAATGAATTTCATATTAAGTCTCTTTCAGATTGAACCATATTCAAAATAGTTGTCCATTTTTGCAGCAAACTTGACAAAACTTGCCATAACTAAGTGTAGGGTCAAAATCTGTCAAAATTTGGATTTTTTTTCTTTTGAGGCTATGGTCACTCTGATTTGATCAGCATAAATTTGGACTCCATTCACATTCCAAGCCAAACTGCTGAAATTTCAAATTTACAATCTTTCAAGTGTAGGGCCCACTTCCATAATTCCATTTCTATACTACCACTACTTGGCCCTGTTCTTTTATGCGGTATGGCGCGGTATGGTGTGGTGAAATTATGACAGATTATGGTGTAATTATGACGGATTATGGGTATGTTGTGGTGAGTTTTTTTGTATACATATATAAATATTGTATTGATAATTGTGAAAAAGTAATTTATGATGTGTTGTGGTGAATTGTGGTAGAATGGTATTTTGTGGTGGGTTGTGGCAAAGCTGCATTGTGTGCATGATTTCATGAAACAGGGCCAATCAAGCCAAAAAAAAAAAATTAACAAATCTACTAATGACTGCCCTACATACCCACTTATTACATAAACCAACAAACAATGGATGACACTACAATAGTTCTAAGCTTCCTAGCTGATTTAGAAAGTTATGGCAAGTAATATTTATCGAGATAAGACTGTTTATATCTAAATTTTCTGAAACCTCAAAAACAGGGCCCACATTGGGGCTGGTGTACAAGTGAAGTAGCTAGACCGATGCGTTGTCTCAATCTTCGAGCCATCGAACCCCGTGTTTTGCCCAGAGGTAGTATGTGCCAACCGGACCCCTACCCCCGAGCTCGTACAGCTCGGGGGTTATACGCCCCTTGTCTATTTCTTGAAGAACCGGGGTCAGAATGTTCCATGCCGAAGCAAGCTCATCGCTCCTCATGAACAAATGGTTGTCCCCGTCGATAACATCTAGGATAAGGTGCTCGTAGGAATCGGGCTCCTCCACGTTGTACCTGAATGCATATGTTAGAGCATACAACCATTCCCGAATTTTCAACTATTAGCTTGTTCTTTTAGTTGATATTGTTGGTCCAAAAAATTACTCAGAGGTACCCTAACTTTTGGTGAAATGTTTTTCAGGTATCCCAACTTTTCAAAACTTATTTTTGGGTTAGAAATTATTAGGTGTTTTCCCAGTCATCAATTAGGTTAAGTGATCGAAATACCATTGTTCTTCCATTTTTGAAGAAATACCTTTGAAGAAGAATAAGGGTATTTCGGTCAATTAATAAAATTGATGGCCGGAAAAGCACCAAATAATTACTAACCCAAAAATTAAGGGTACCTCAAAATGAGTTTTGAAAAGTTGGGGTACTGAAAAATAGTTTCCCCAAATATTGGGGTACCTCCGAGTAATTTTTTGATATTGGTCATTGTAATGTTTTCGGAGCTTTTTGAGTGTGAGAACTCTTTAGATATTCGAAAAGCTCTCACATGCATAATAGGCTAATAGCCAAATGGGCATTTGCATGATGCGGCATGTTAGAGCACAAAATCAGGGCTTTCAACCATCAGCTCAAGCCTTTGGTTGAGCCGGTTCTCGCACAATATACATTCCAGTCATAGATTTTTTATCTCAATTTTGACATTGACCGAATATTTGGACATAATATTTTTCTTTTTCCCATAGCAAGAGCCCGATTTTGACCCGAGTTTAGTTCCATTCGAATTGTCCCACATATCACATGCCAAAAAAAGGGGTCCGGACATCAATTTTATGTATGAATTTTGACAATAATCGAATTTTGACCGACCCTAATTTGGCCCACTCGAAATTTTACCGGCCTGAATTGGTTCTTGCACATAGACATCAAAGTTTTTCTCCATGAGAGATTTTAGGTTTGAATCTAAACACTACGGTATACAATCCAGTCAAGAAAGAAGAAGCGATTGGCATCGGATTCTGGTAAACTAAGTCTAAGGGGGAAAGTGTGATTCCTAGTTAAATCAATCAACAAGTCTAAACTCACTTTGTTCCTGAGAGACATGAATGTTGATTTTACTGCCATCCATATTTGAACCCAAACTTCTACCTCAAACTTGTCTTCCTAGAATATTTTGAATGAAAAAAAAGAGACTATTTTGAATGAAAATGAAACCCTTTTTTTCTGGTGGAAACTCATTTATAGTTGGATCAAACAATGCTGAAGTAAAACTACAAGGAAATAGGAAAAGAGTAGGCACACATACCTGTCCTTGTAAAGCAAATTAAGTTCTGAGGCATCCAGCTGCAAACTTAACCCTGGAACCTTGTTGTTCACTCTTATCAGAATCGCCTCGTCGGGAACATCTCGTAAAATCAGCTCGTTGGTGGCAAGATCGATGTTATACCCCAAATGATCCCGGTAAATGTTCCCCGGGACATTATTGAACTGTATCCGGATCTCCATCCTGTAAATACGAGTGCCCACGTGTTAGGAGTTCGGTTTTAGAGTGTTGTCTGGTAGAATTCTGAGAAAGATTTTCCGGGAAAAAAGTTTACTGAGGGTTTGAGAGGGAAATGGTGGGCCCCATATCAAAATTTTCTTATCCGCTCACTTGGGTTAAGTTTGGTTGGAAAACTTTCTTAGGCAAGTTAATCAACTTTCCCATGTTCTGTCGTCCCTAAGGGAAGGTTTGGCCGGGAAACTTTTCCATGTTTGGTTGTTCCTTATAGATGGGAAAGTTTTAATGCATGATCCATTATTTCACTCACAAGCTCAGTAAACACTAAACAGTTAGGGAAAGTCTTTCCTGGGGAAGTTTTTCCCAGGAAAGACTTTCGCAGTAAACTACCAAACGCACAATAATATACGGGGAAGTTTTTTATGTGAGATCCATTGTTTCTCTATAAGGGTGCGTTTGGTTGGTCAAAAACGTTGGGGAAATGGTCAATTTTCCAAGGTTGACTTATTTTTCTCATGTTTGGATGTAAATTGATCTTGGGAAAACCTTTACAGGGCCCCACAATTTCCTACATTTTCCTAGGGATAGTTTCCGTTAGGGGAGGCTAAGGGAGATTTTTTTCCCGAGGAAAAGTCTTTCCCCGGAAAGTCTTTACCAAGAAAATCCTTCCCAAGGAACTGCCAAACGCACCATAAAAATACAATCAAACATAGGAAAGTTTTTTCAACCAAAGCACCATTAAGCAAATGGAAGGTTCAGGAAAAAAAATCAGGAGATAATTCTCATTACAAGGAGTAAAGTAGTTTTCATTTTTGGCTATTTTGGGCCCTCTATTTTATTTCCATCTCCATTTTATTTCAGCATTTTTTGTAGTGGAACTTTCACACTTCAGAAAATAGCTTGGATATATTCTTAAAATCTTAGGGATCTACCAATCTTGAAAAATCAACACTTCCTATGAAATCACAAATTTATTCTATTCTTCCTTTTTAGAGAAGAATGACAAGCATAGTCAATTGAACAAGTAATGTATTTTGGACGTAATATTAAAGAAATATAATTATCACCCCTGTCTAGGAAAAGCAAAAAAAAAAAAAAAAGGAGGGTGGAAATTGTGGGGTTGATGGACCACCTTTGTCATGGCCAGTTTAGTCCCGCAGAAAAATTGTTCAGTAGGAGGCGAGGAGCTTGTGATATACTCTCTCCCTTTCATATTAATTGTCGTCTTTGAAAATTGTGCTGTCAAACTTAGAAATTTTGACTATAAATTTCTCAATATATACAATGACTTTATTATATAAAATTACTATCATTAGATTCATAATGAAAAATACAATCCTAAAAATATAATATTGTAATTGTTAATAAAATATTATATAAGAAATTATCAATCAAAGAGTGATATTCAAGACCGTGATAATCAACTAAGTGACAATTAAATTAATATGGAGCGGAGGGAGTACTGCTAGAAGCTAATATTCCCAACATCTTTCATTATGAAATAAGGGCATATTTGGAGAGAAAAATGGAATGGAATGGGTATGGAATTAGATATCTAGAGGGTTGGGAATGGAATTTGATTCCAAAATAGAAAGAGTTATTGGTGAGAAGAGGGAATGGAATCAAACCCTAATCTAGAGGGTTCTAATTCCACCCTTTTGATACCCCCATATATGGGAGGGTTCTAATTCCACCCTTTTGAGGGGGATTAGAAACCTGGAGGTTTCCCAATCCCATTCCAGAAATGGTTCACGAAACACAAAGAAAAGGGATTGGATACCTATGTTAGATATAAAATATCATCACCCACTTTATAAGATAAATATTTAGGAAAAATCTAGAGAAAGATAAATATATATTATTAAGAGAAAAATCTAGATACTTATCTAGATTTTCTAGGTAGCATAATATCTAGGATATTTACCTAGATGATTCTAGGTACTTAAGTAATTATCTAAGATATTAATAGAAGGATCTAGAACCCAATTAGGATTATGATAAGTGGTGTAATAATCACCATAAATTGAGGAGGTGAAGAAACTATAAATAAGAGATAGGACTACTTATGTAAGCATACAATAAGAGTGAGGCATTCCACAAAGTTGAGAACTAGAGAGGTCTCCTTGAGTGTTAGTGAGGTATCCCACACATCTTTGAGTGTTTGTGTGTTCTTGTAGAGATTGCCCTTGTAGATTTTGAAAGTGATAATAAGAAGTATCATTTTCAAGTATACCTTAAAGCTCCCTTCTCAACATTTGGTATCAGAGCAAGGTTCAAAGGTCCTTGTTGAGCTAGCGCGCATTGTGTGTGCACGGTCGGGGACCGAAGCACAGGGGAGATTCTGCCGACACAGTCTGGGACTGTGATAGTTGTTAGAGTTGTTGGTCTGGGACCACAAGAGTGTTGGTGAAGTGCAGGGCACTTACCAAGTTGTCATGGCAGATTTTTCGGGATCGGCTAGCTCGCTTGAGAAGCTCAATGGGAACAACTACAGCACTTGGTGTACACGCATGAAGTACTACTTGAAGGGGCAAGGCTTATGGGAGATTGTTGGTGGAGTAGAGAAGACATCACCAACGGATCCGAATGAGAAGAAGAAATGGGAGATCAAGGCAGGAAAGACAATGTTTGTCCTTTCCGTTACAATGGAAGACGAGTATCTCTACCGGATTAAAGATTGCGAGACACCCGAGGAAGCGTGGAATACCTTGGCTACGCTATTCACCAAAAAGAATGAAGCCAAGTTGCAGCAGTTGGAAAATGAGCTTATGTCTTTCAAGCAAGGAGACATGACGGTGAGTCAATACTTTACTAAAATTAAATCTTTATATGTTGAAATTGCAAAAGTAGACCCAGAAAGTGCAATAAGTGAATCAAGGATGAGGAGGATAATCATTCATGGCTTAAGCCCCAAATATAGCGGTCTTGTAGCGGCAACTAGGGGTTGGGCTACACAACCCTCTTTAACAGAATTAGAGAGCCTCTTGGTGAATCAAGAAGACCTAGACAAACAAATGTCTAAGGTCTTGATAAAGGAGAAAGACCAAGCTCTCTTTACTAGAAGGAGAGCACCTAAGAGCCAAGGTAGGGTCAAATGGAGATATAATGGTGATAGAGAACCATTAGAAGGGAGATCACCAAGGTGGAAACAAGGACAACGTAGAGGTCGTCCATATCAAGGGGGAGCACATCAACCATGTGGAGATGATGATGATGACAATGACGATGATGACGAAGAAGGAATAAAGTATCGTCGTCAAGACAATCGATGCTACAAATGTGGCAAGAAGGGTGACTTTGCTCAAGATTGTAGATCACGTCCACTGGAAGGTAACATAGCAACCTTCAAAGATTATGATAGTGAAGAAGAATGGGACTTTCAAGCATCATTAGCGATGGAAGAGTCCATCCAAGCATTCGAGGCTAAAGAGACCATTCAAGCATCCGAAGAGATCAAGGAAAGCATTGAGCAAGGACTCAAACAATCATCAGAAGAAGAGCAAGGCTTGAGTCAAGAGAAAGCACCGCAAGGTGAACGCGTAGAAGGAGAAGATAAAGATACACTGTTGGCTGGAGAAGTTCAAAAGCAACTACCGAGAATGATGAAGACGACACAAGAGCAGTATCCCAAGAATGCGGATACAACTATAGTGAAAGAATCAGACACGAAGAATCAAGCATGTGGAGATTCAAAATTAGTTTACATGAAGGAAAACGTTAAGAGGAGATACCAATGTGTGGACGGAAGACCAAGAAGAAGATATCAACAAGAAGACTCTAAGCTGCGTGAAGCTCAAACAAGTTCAGGCAAACCTCACGAAGATGACATTGAAGGAAAGTGGGTGCTGAGGGGGAGTGTTAGATATAAAATATCATCACCCACTTTATAAGATAAATATTTAGGAAAAATCTAGAGAAAGATAAATATATATTATTAAGAGAAAAATCTAGATACTTATCTAGATTTTCTAGGTAGCATAATATCTAGGATATTTACCTAGATGATTCTAGGTACTTAAGTAATTATCTAAGATATTAATAGAAGGATCTAGAACCCAATTAGGATTATGACAAGTGGTGTAATAATCACCATAAATTGAGGAGGTGAAGAAACTATAAATAGGAGATAGGACTACTTATGTAAGCATACAATAAGAGTGAGGCATTCCACAAAGTTGAGAGCTAGAGAGGTCTCCTTGAGTGTTAGTGAGGTATCCCACACATCTTTGAGTGTTTGTGTGTTCTTGTAGAGATTGCCCTTGTAGATTTTGAAAGTGATAATAAGAAGTATCATTTTCAAGTATACCTTAAAGCTCCCTTCTCAACAACCTATTCCACCCTTATTCCATTCCTTTTACCTCTCCAAACAGGCCCTAAAGTGGTCCTTTGCGAGGTGTAATGGACCTAAAATCTTACAGTGCATTTGGTTGGAAAATTTTGACAATTTTTCCCATGCTTGGTTGTCCCTAGTGGATCGAAAAGTTCTGACGTGGGCCCCATTATTTCAATATCAAACTCAGCAAACATTTCCCCAGGGGATCTAGGGACGGTTTTTTCCAGAAAAAATCTTTCTCGAGATTTACCGAATGCACCCTTAGTGCTTTCAGAAAAAAAGCTTTTTTTCCCCATGTTCCACGATATAGATAACACCAACAACAAATCCTAGTATAGTCTTACTAATGCGACATTTCACGAGCCATGAGTTATGAACTTATGAATACCTGTGCTTCATGAATCCTGTTCCGGCTCTGATCATAAACGGCACACCATCCCACCGCGCGTTGTTGATAAACAAAGCTCCGGCAAAGAATGTAGGGGCCATTGTTGTTGCAGAGACGTCGACTTTGTCCTTTTCGTGGGGCTTGTATTGCCCAAGGATCACATCCTTAGGCTGTAGTTTATCAATTGACCTCAAAACCTTCACCTGAAAGAATGAAAGAAAGAAAGAATGCAAGGGTGCTTTCGAAAGTAAGTGATTATCTGAGACACTCGAGGTCGCGTTTGAAATCTTGTTGAAATGTAGTTAAGTATAAGTTGTGCACCTTTTCGTTTCGAATATCTTCGCCATCAAGACTTACAGGGGGCTCCATCGCAAGCAGCGCCATCGTCTGGAGTATGTGGCTGTGAACCATGTCACAAATGACTCCATAACCATCGAAATTTCTGCATAAGATGGATTATATTGAGCTACAACGATCGGAAACTGGGGAGGGGGGGGCTGGGACTAAAGAATCGGGTCGGGTTTAATTTGAGCCAACAACCATTGGTTTAGGTCATCTTTGTGTCAGATTGATTTCGGGTCACTTTATTTTTGGTCCAATAAGCTTGTCTTGCAAAAATGAATAATTTAATGAAAGGTAAATATCGAGACAACAAGGTTTGGTTTTGGTCATTCTCGGGTCACGTTGATTTGGGGTCACTTATTCTTGGTCCGATAAACTTGTCTTGCAAAAATGCATCATTTAATGAAAGATGAAGATCGGGCCAGGTCGGGTCAACAAGGTTTGGGTTAGCCCATCTCGGGTCAGGTTGATTTCGGGTCACTTTATTTTTGGTCTAATAAGCTTGTCTTGCAAAAATGAATAGCTTTAGTGAAGATAAATATCGGGTCAAGTCGGGTTGGGTCAATTAAGTTTGACATTTTCATATTTTGGTCGGGTCAGTTTTGCCGGGTCTGATATTGCCCAGCCGGCTAACCCAAGCCTCTGCTCATGGGTTGAACATGGTTTCTACACCGTCTGAAGATGGTGGCTTGCCTGGTCGCATTCTCCGAATTCAGTTCCTCAGACAAAATAACCTGAAAGGAAGTTACTCGAGTCAGGAACAAGACCGGATCATTTTCCGAATGCATGAAAGACCTCAGTCAAATACAGGCCCGAAAATCAACCCGAACCCAGCCGAAAATTCCGGGTTTTGAACACAAAACCTAAATGAACCCAAAACCGACCCGCTCGATCGAATTGACAGGTCTAAATAAGGGGGAAGTACCTGCACATTGCGTATATATTGACGGTTCCATAAAGGCTCAAACACGAGATTACAGAACCGTAAAACGGTCAGGTTTTCTATCAGATTCCTTCCCAGCAGGTGATCCATCCTATAGATTTGCTTCTCCTCAAACTTCGAGAGAAGACGTCGGGTCAAAGTACTAGAGGAACGAGCATCGAGCCCGAAGGGTTTTTCAACAATTATCCGGTTCCAACCTCTTGTTGTTTGTGCTTTGTCAGCTATACAACACGCGACATCCAAGACCGCGTCTTGAGGCACTGACAAATAAAAAATCCTGTTTGCCGCACGCTTTCCCTGAACCAGGAAATGTAACATCACTGAATTTAGTTCTTGAATGACTTAACAGCATAACATTGTGATTGTCAATCGAAATGAGTCGTTTTAGTATCATATGAGATGATATTTGCGTGGAAAAATTTACCTCGGCTTGCTCCATTTTGGTATTCAGATTTGATATTCCGACACAGTTATCATAAACTCCGCTGACATGGTATGTTCGGCTAAGAAAATCTTCAGTTTTGGTCCCACAGTTCTCCCTGCATTCACCAAACAGGATGCTAGGTCATGTGCAACAACAGCAACCAAAAAAAATCAACATAAACCCTAAAACCCTAAATCCTAAACCGTAAAAAATGTGTGGGACCCGCTTTCACGGGGTATTGGATCCAGAACAGGACTTTTTGATATGGGTGGCATTGGAGAAGGATATTTTGATGTCATAACCACCAGTTCAACCTAGTTAGATGCCTTTATACTGAAGGATATTTGAAACACGCTTAAAACTAATGCACCGAGAGACACCATTAAACGTTCAAATGTTCCCGTGAAGGAACTGGATGGGATGTTCCTCAGCTAGAAAGCAAACATCTTTTCGTTCGATAATCAAAGCGGTAGCCTCATCACAACCCCGAAAATGATGAACATGATAATACTCAATCTAAAGTCGTTAAGAGCATAGAAAAGAAGCCATACTGATGATCAATGCGGCAGGTCAAGGTTGATGCTATCAAAGTCCTCAAGTCTTCATCTGTCAGACTTTTCCTTGAATACCCAAAGATTCCAACATTCTGCAACAAATTTCGGAAACAATGAGACAACATCTTTCTTATTCAAGTATATCAAAATGGGTGAGGTTCGATAATTTGATGCGATCAAACGGTTAAGGGTAAAGTTCCTAAAATTTAGGAACTTGTCCTAACGGATAAGGGTGAGGTTCCTAATTTAAGGGAGGGTACCCTGACCCGCTCATAGATTGGGAAAAGCAAAATTGACCCAACCCAAATGACCCACCAGAACCCGACCCAGACCAGACCCGAAAATGTCAAAAACTATACCTGAAATGGGCCGAACCCAAAGTGACCCGATCTGACCCGAACTCATCTTCCACCAAAATTGTACATTTTTAAAGATAATATCATCTAAAAAAACCAAAGCAACTCGAAATCAACCCAACCTGAAAATGACGAATCCTCAACCCGAACTCATTGACCCGAACCAGCCCATCCCAAACCCGACCTAAATGACCCAATTGCTAGTTCTACCAACTACCCCTTACACATAGGGATATACATGAGAATGAAATGACTCCCCACCTCAGGAAGAAATCCACTGTAGTACAGAGCAAATAATGCAGGGAAGATTTTATTTCTAGCAAGATCACTAGTGGCTCCAATAACCGCTATGCAAAGCGACGGCGCCTTATCCTCTTCAATCAAAGAGTCAAAGGAATGTACTCTTGACGTCGACAAAGACCCATCATCCGATGAAGATGGAGATGGACCCACAACAGTGCTATCAGAACTTCTGTCTGAGAGTGAACCACTTTTACGGGTTTCTACACCAGGATCTTCATGTGAAGATATTATCTTGAGAAAACCATCCCAATGGTCCTTATATTCTCCGCCTTTTGATGTCCTGAACTTGTTTTCTAGCCCATATTTTCCACCGAAAGGTAACACTTTCAAGTTCTTGACGATCCAAAGCTTTAGACCACGGAATCGGTGACAAATATTGCCTGCTTGCCCATATGAAACAAAATGACTACGAGCTAATGCGGGCGAAAGACCTCCAACCCCCTGCAAATGGTAGCAAAGGAAAGCATCTGAATCTCCGATTTCAGCAGTTTTCAAATACTAACAAAAAGCCCCACATAATCAACGTATACAGATACAAACACAAACATCGAGCAGATCTTTAGGTGCCTTGCTATATACATAAATGCATAGTCCCACCTCAAGGAAATCTATGGCACAAAATGATTCCATTATTCCAAAACTTCCTGTTATGACTATGTATGACCAAAGTGTTGCCATTTGAATGTAGGCGATAATTGAAAAACAAAGACACTTACCACAACAGATTATGACAAGGTGAGATGTCTATCTTTTAGTTTGATGTTTTAACAGGGAGTTGGCTTTAAATTGCACAATTTTGGAGAAACACTACTATATTCGACCTCTCCATACCCCACCTGGTGGTAATTCCGAGTATTGGTTTAATGAACTAAAAGCAAAATGCCCCTCTCTCCACCTCTTCCACTCCTCTTCCATGGAACATTAATAGTAGTGAACAACTTTACAATCTTGGCTCAATCAAAACTAGTTTCTCCTAATTATTAATACAGAGCTAAGACTGCTACATCCGACCCCCACGCCCTGTTCTACAGAAAGATTCAAGAGTTTTGGATATTGAATTTGGATTTGGACAATTATCTTCACATGGTCAATCAAACACTTATACAATAAACTAAAACACCACCCCAGGAAACCCCCCCCCCCCCAAAAAAAAAAAAAAAAAACAACTCCAAACAGTTCTCCCCCCAGAGAAAGGTAAACAAAATGAAACTCCAAGAACAAGCATGCATCAATGGAATTGTGGGTAAAAAAGCTCACAACATCCTGGTTGAACAAATCAGAGACAACCCATCAAGGTTTGAAGGGCACACAGGTGCTTAACAAACACTAAATGCTCAAATTGAATGCAACATAACAACATAAACTACCAAATAGAATGCATAATCTGTACCATAAAAGACATAAGCCATAAACCAAGGACTTACCAAAGAGCTATGAGTGGGAATTAGGGTTGTTGCTGACAGATTTGGGGGTGAAATGGGGGAATAATTGAGGGTTGAAATGAGCATCTGGGCATCTGGGTTTTAGGGTTTACTAATCAAAGTTTCAAACTTGCAAGACTCTAACTTTGGTATCCAACATGCAGGTGCAGATTATGAATCAAGGCAACAACTTGTGCTTTCAGTGTAGAGTGTAAACCCAAAAGACCACACCAGAATTTTCCTCCCAAAAAAAAAAGGGAAAAGAATAACTCTACATGGCTACTACATCTTAACTTCTGGAGTATGTACCCGCCAACAAAAAAAAAAAAAAAGAGAGAGAGAGAGAGAGAGAAAGAAAGAGAGAATAAATCTTACAATTCTTTTTCCTTTTTTATCAAGAGAAGACAGCCTGTAAGATGAGTAGATTTGGGTCTCTGTCTGGGTCTTTCCAAATGTTCATCAAATTTTTCATAATGGTTTTTCCCTTGAAAGGAAACTTAATCCCATAAAGTGTTAAAATTGAGCACATTTATAATATGTTGCAATATATTGAAATAAATCAACGTTTGATCCATTAATGTCATTTTTTAGGGGGAAAAAAAGTGTGGAGCACTGTCAAGAATCGTCAATTGTTACAATCCACAATTGCCTAGCCATTAGACGTCAGAGGCAAACGTATCCTCAAATATCTTAGAGTCGCACTCCCTTTTATCAAGCTCAAGTGAGCTATCTACTTTCTTCAGAGCATTTGAAAAGAACAGAATGATTATGTATGTCTTCAACCATCGCAGAGTCATCATTTGGACAAAAAGAACTATGTAGAGTGACATGCCAAAAACTCATTCCATGTCCCCCTCGACCGACCAGCTGACGATTCATACGCATCCTAGGAGGTGACACACCACTTACATTGGTTGGGAGAGACTCAATTTTGGTTGGGTTAAGCTCAATTGTGTTGCTCCATCATTCATTGAAGAATAGCAGTTGGTTCTAACCTCTGAGTTCATTTGGGCAGAATCATTCGAGCAGGATACTGCAGACTTTTTCCGGAGCCTATCCTCCTAGTGGAAACACTTGCGTTGAATTTTGGTATCCAAACACTATGCAAACTTCGGGAAAGTTCAAATAGAGAGTGACAATCTTATTCTCATCCGGACAATTCAGTGAGTTATCAAAGTAATTTGCCTTATATATATGACCATCAAAGATGTAAAGAACTATCTTCACCACTTTGAGGGATCTTCTGTGTATCACATCTTTCATGAGGCCAACATGACAGCTTATTGACTTGCAAACAAAGGACATTCTATGCACAACTGCAACATTTAGAACCATAGTACTACAATTGACCTTTTCTTTTATTTGTCTAGTGACCACTTGAGTGAACACTTTGCGAGAAGGATTTCATAAGTTTCCTTTGTATTCTTACCCGAATTTTAAAAAAAAAAAAAGATTTCATAAGTAGGTAAATTATTAATGGGTAGAAATTATATTTATATGGACCAATGAGGATGTTTTTAAAGTCTCGTTTACCTTGTGCAAATAAACATGCAAGCTGTTGAAATTTGTACCTATATCTCCTACTTGGTTTGACTTATACCATGTTGAACTATCTCAAAAATTTAAGCTGATAGTTGGAGACCAACGATGACATTATACTCTGACACTATATGTCGGGTATGTGCTACTAATGACCAGGAAGGGAAGCTTGGAGTATGGAATCAATTGCAACATCAGACATTGTAACTTATTAAGCGGAAGTTTAATGAGATACTATCACATATAAAAAGAAGAGGTTGCACATAGTTAACTAAAGGAATTAGGAGATTTGTAGAATTCGTCATGGACATCCAAATACAAGATATTCCGATCGATCTACAGTTCAGTAGGTTGATCATAAATGCAACCAACTAGATACGTACACATAATTATGATTGACTATAGTCTATTAACAAGGTTTCAATAGTCAACATATCAAAGTCTACCGTTGGGATAGGAAATTGTCTAATCATTTCCCAATGATCGATATTGAAAACATTAAAAGTTAAAAAGATCGATTTATCAAATGTTATTTCGGGACAACTAACAACAAATACCATAAGTTAGGGACAATAACGGTAGTTAAGTACCAAATTGTTCATAATAAACAAACATAGTCAATCAACCCATAATTTTCATATACACATATTTCTTTGCTTCCAAATGCAAAATTTGTAAAATGGGGTGCTATTTTTATACAAAATTTGCCAAGATAAACACATTAAAAAATGACCCAAGTGTTGTTAAAGTTTGACGGATGAATAAAAACAAATCAAATGGCATATAAAATTGTGCACAAAAAAGCATCCCATGCCTTGCAAATTCAACTTCTAATCCAACTTTTTATGATAAACAATTATGGGATTGTTCCCATGAAAAACGTATTTGATAATGATGGATTATCTTCATCTAATATTTTATTTATCATTACAATATTGTAACCGCGTAAACTTTTGGTCTAAGGATTAAAAAAATTAGCTGTGGGTCAAATCAAATCGATTAGTTAGTGAACTTTAGTTATTGGTTAAAAAAAAGTTACACACATCCAAGTAAATATGATTTATTTATATAAAATATTATAGAATAGACATGGTTTATCAAGGAAAAAAAAAAGAATAAATATATGAATATATTTTGCTTATTATTACTTGAATATGGCTCCTTCCATTGGCATTTGATAATTTACATTACAAATCAAGCGTGATTATATATATGAGTCTTAGGACAAAATATTATTTAAGTGTCTTGTTTTTCATTAAACTAATATTTTTATGATTTTTAACACCAATTTTTTAACAATAGATACTATTAATTATTAATTATATGACGCTTGGAATGTGTTGGCGTATCCAACAATGACAAATGACATTCTTCGAGCCTCATATGTTAAACATATTTTAGATATTTTTTTTTGTAAATTTTAAAATTTATGGATAAAAATGTGATTTTATACCTTAAATGTGGTATTATAATTATAGAAGCCAATCATATAAACATTTTTTAAATTTAATATGCAAATATATGGCTTTTATATAAAGACCAAAAACTTAAGAGGTGTCTTGCCTCAATACTTATATCATTTTTAACAAATCAAATAGATTAGTTCAATATTAGTTTGACTTAATTAAGAATATTGTAAACTAACCATCAAAATTTAGTTTGGCCTAAAATTGTAAGTAACACTACTAATTTGGTCATAAGTTTGATAAGTTCAAAGGTACAAAATGCGCAACTATGATGATTGACAAAATTACATGATAGTTGAAATAATATTTACATTTTTTAATAAGTGTTTTTTTTTTCTTTTGTACATATATATAAAGGGTAAATAGTTGACCCATTAGCCTCTATCATAGAAATAATCACTACTAAAGTATTAGAATAAAGACCGAATAACAAACGGTCTATAGTTGAAACAATACATCAACCTTACAATTTTTACATATCCGATATTTTTACTTAATATCCATCGAAATTTAATTTTAGTGGGAAAAGCATAATGAATAAGACATATTCGAAAAACAACTGTAAATAAATTAAACAAGCAACTAGCAAGAGATTATTTAAGAAAAATGAACTTTAATAAATTGATACTTCACATTGTCACATTGCACACATCACCCAAGTGGGGTTTAATTTATTTCCTATGCAATATTAGAATTTAATATAATGATATTTAGAGATATTGAATTGCAATATATAATTCTTAATATTAGATATTGGTATGTCAATTTTTATACCTATTTATACTAATTTTCGATGATGAGTAAAATTCGATGTTAATTTACTAATGGTGATGGTATACTAATGTCCCATTTTACTTATTATCATCAAAGATTAGTACATTAATGAAAAATAAGTAAAAAATTAGTACATTAATATCTATTATTAAAGGTTTGTATATTACAGTATGATAATCTTGAAAGTCCCCATATTAGAGTCCAAAATTCCATTTCCTTTCTACTCCCTTTAATTTTAATTATCATTTTAATAGTTTTTAATGCTTTATAATTTCATTATATATTAATAATTATTTTCACAAACTAACTATTTTCGCTATTAATTTTCACACAAGGTGTGCTTAGTGATAAGTTTGTCTTCATATTTAAATTATTTCATGAGCATCATCATATGCAAATATGTGAAAGGCTAGTTAATTAAACTCCAATGGATGTAGAGTACTTGATCAACTTGCCAATTTCTTTATACCAATTATTATTATAATAGTGATTAATGACAATAATTTGAAATGTCAAGTCAGTTTCTCATAAAACGAAATTTCCTTTAACTTGTAGTGTTTTATCAACTTGACAATTTTTTTATACCAATGATTGCAATATTACTTAAGAATTTTGTGCAGAAGAGCATGCAAAAAAATGAAAGAATATGCCTTCTATATCACTTGTGAGAAAAAAAATTAATATTCACTGTATACTAATTGGTAGCTTAAAGTTTTTGTTGGTAAAAATGGCCACTTAATTATTTGTTAATTAAATAACTCAGTTTATCTAGGATATATGTAGTTTTTAGATAAATAAGGATTTGGAATAAGAGTCCTTATTTTTTTTCTTTTTTTTCTTCTTTTTGGGTAGCGTCGACAGAGTAAGAGTCCTTATCTGAGTTCTATTCTTATTAGGTGTTGGAGTATGTCTCCAAATTAAAGCTAACCTATATATATGCCAGCGTGATATATATCATGGTGATAACAACAAAAAATCTAAGTTATTTCGAGTAAACCACCAATAGATGTTAGAGGATTTGGGGTGTGAATATGCTGGTGACTCCATAATTGGTGTCACCATTCCGAAACATTAACCTTAAGGAACCAAGAAAGGAGATTGTAATATTCACGGGACAAGATTAAGCAATATACGATCCTAATCACTTTCGCACTAAGATATTTTGATTTCACTCTATAATTTTAAATCGATTATAATCAAGGAATTTGTGTTATCAGTTTATCCCTTTCATATTGAAGAAAAAGAGTCCGGAAAAAATAGAAGATGTCTTACATTTTTTTACAATTTATAGGATACAATTTACTAAGAAATATTGGTTTGTGAGATTGAAAAATAGCTTATCAATTAAAAATGTAAAATAATAATAAAAATAAAATATCCAGTAATATAATTATGATAAATTTATTTACATTGTTGTGAATTGCTACAAGAAAATAAGAAATTATTTAAAGTTATAAATTGCTAGTTTCTTATCCCACGTTTATTTATATTAATTAGTGATATGATATACAGTATATATTGATGTTCACATTTTAGTTCAGAAATCAAGCTTAGTATGTTCACATTTTATTTATCACGTTTATATTATTATTAATGAACCATACGTGTCATTTCCATGCACCATGTAAAAAATATAAATATCTCCCTCACAATAATCCTCCTCAACAATATTATCCCATTGAGATTAAAGACCTCTCAATGATTGTTTAGATTTTTTTTTTGAAGAATATGATTATTTATATTTAAGACGACAAAGTAATAAATTATATGATTTTGTGGATATTTTTTTACGGCAGATCTTATGGATAATTGAAAGTGACAATTTGTCAAACTTAGATGACTTAACTTTTCCTCCTCATGGTTGAATTACCCTCTCAGAAATCATCGTAAATTATTAGGTTCAATATATTGCATCTATATGATAAATTTTTGTAAAAAAGTGATAATTTTAAAAAATATTGACGGAGTTTTAAAATAATATTAATAAATTTATGATGAATTTTATAATTTTTGGATCATCTATAGTATATTTCTTGTATCTATTTATTTATTTTCTGTATGATGAATTATTTTGGATCATCTCTAGTATATTTCTTGTATCTTTTTATTTATTTGTAAGAGCATTTAATGATCACAAATTTTTACAATCTCTCTCTTTGAAAATATAATAAAAAATTAACGTGACAAGTCAAAATATTCACCAAATTAGAATAAAAAATATATTTATGTAATCAAATAAAAGAAAATAAATCATTGCTAAAACTCTAATCATGCAATTCTTATCTAAACCTACAATAAACGTGACAAAACAAGGGAAATAATTGGATTCATCTACCAATATTTTAGGGCATATTCTTGAAATGAAAATGCAACCAAACAAAAAATTATTGGTTGGGAGAAGGGAATATTGACAAGACAATCATGCAACTCTTTCTAATTATTCTGCCCATGCTGCTGTTTTTGGTTTTGAAAAAGGGGGGTTTTTTTTAATCATGCATAATCATGCTATTATTAAACAAAAGCTATAAAGTTAACCACCTCTAATTTAAAAAATTATGATGGCAGTTAATAGCTAATTTGTTCATATGGAAATGGAAGGAGAATTTTGACACAACGGTTAAAATATTCTTGTCGTGTGATCATGAGTCACAAGTTTGAGTTTTAGAACCAGTCTCTTACAGAATTTTGACTTTTGAGTATAACTAGATTTACTACTGAATATAATTAGAAAATTAACTTAAATATAATTAGGATAACAAATAACTTCTTAATGCCAACCAACGGCTTGAAGTTCCAACCATTTTTAAAAACTCACGAAATATTGAGATAAAATTATTTGAGTTGTTTTAGGAAATTAATCGCCAAATAACATCCTAATATCACAAATTGAGTAATTTTGGGTCTTTTGGAACCTGAACAAGCTACTTTAAATTAAAAAAACTGGTCAATCTCAAAATTCAGGTATAAATATATAATCATACTCACTTGTCTGAAATCAAATTCAAATAAATGTTCAAATTGAACAGTTTTTTAAATCTGTTTATCTACCTAATAATGGTAGCGAAAAAGAAATATTTGTTACCTATTTATTATTGTGTAAAGAAACAAACCATCATATGAAAGTTGATATATTTTTGAAGTGTAATATTTTTTGGTTTTGTTGACTCTTTGACCGTAGCTCTTTGATTTTTTTTAGCGAGCGTTTGGTATGAAGGAGTTGGGAGGTGGGAAATGACGATGAGAATAGATACATTGATAATACAATTCTCTGTTTGTTTCTATGAGAATTGTAAAAAACGATGTATTGAGAGTGATAATAAAAGCTCCAACTCTCAGTGATCTATTACAAGGGAGATTGGTGGTAATTCATGCTGAAAATTTATAAATCATATGGACCGTGTCGGGACCGAGTCCAAGCTTTCACGTTCGAGGTTAAGCCAACGGTTCAGCAAGCATCGGTAGTTGCACGCTCTTGTGATTCTTATATCGGGGATTTTGACGAGAACATGGATAGAGGAGCTAACCGGCAACACCGTGCTAAGTACGTTCACCCGCTTGTTCTTAAGAATCGTTATACCTTCAAGAAGAGCGGGGTGGTGAGCGTCAATTTAGCTTGGCTCAGGCAAGACGTCCATTGTCAGGGTCCAAACTTCTCCACGGATGTTTCGAATGGCCGGGAAGAGATTCAAGACTTGTCGATAACCATGAGGGCCTATGGGATGATGGGTCATCCCGAGATGTCATGAATATTTGGCATCGTGGTTCGGTTGTGAGCCGGGTGAATAAACACGAGGTAATAATGGCGATCAAAGGTTTGAAATACACGTGTCTTCACACTTTGGGTCATAACTCCTTCAATATAACTCTGATGGGTCTCAAATTTTGGGATCTTAAAGTACACACCGAGAGCTTTCCAATGATATCTTACGGGCCTAAAACGGAGTTCGGACAAAGAAGTTATGCACGTTTGAAGTTGGCAGGGAAAAGCTGTTCAGAACAGTGACTCGCCCGAGTCGTCATTCTGGTCTTCCACGACAATTGACGATGGCGTGTTGGAGTTGCCAGGCCAGTAGACCGGCACACCGAGTCACCCACCGACTCGCCCGAGTCAGGCCTGCGACACGCGCGCTGCTGCTGCGTTTTTGTTATTTTTTTCCCCACTCCTATATATACCCCCTCCCTTGGCATCGTTTAGAAGATTTTAGATATTGTGTATGTGATGCTTTGGCATTGTAGGGGTTTTTTCCCAACTTTCTCAAAAATCTTGATTACTTTATCCAAGTGATTTGGTGGTGTTTCAAGTCATTCCTTTATTGATCATCTAGTGGATTACCTATGATAGTCATGGTGGGGTTGAGGCCTAGAGTTGTGGATGACCTAGCTCAAGGTCATATCCTTCACTTGGTGCTCAAGTTTTGTTCGATTGTTGTTTCAAGATACAACTCAAGCTAAATCATCAACACTCCCACTGCGCCACGCTCCATCATCTTAAATATCAATATTATCATCATACTTAATTAATCTTACCAATAAAAATTCATTCTATTTAAATTAATATGAGTATTTCAGTAAATGTGTATTTATTCCCAATCTCACCCCTACTCTACAACAAACAAGAAATTCAGGAATTCATAAACACGTTCACTCATTCCCATTGTGAATTCATAAACACGTTCTCACTTTCATCCTCATTGTGAATTCCTAAACACGATCTCATTCTTATCCCCATTGTGGATTCTTATTTTTATTCTCATTATGAATTCACATTCCGATTCCATTTTCATTTCAATTCTCATTCTCATTCCCATTGTATACATACCAAACGACTAGAAGACTCTTATTTGGTGGTAATTCTATTGCTGTATTTTGTTGTGTATTGTGAATTTTTTAGTGTTTTATAACGTTGAATATTTAAAAAAATGAAAACTCATAAAAAAATCATCTTATGAAAAACACAATAATATATAGTAATAATGATATGGATTTTTAGACGTCAATACACTAAATTTTGACCTTGAACTATAATACACTGTACTTGAAGAGTAATTAGACAATAATGCACATAAAATATTACGATGGTGGCTAACTCAGGGACGATCCTACATGGCAGGCGAACCAAGTAGGATCACCACTGAGTTAGTCATTGTCGGAATTGTTTCTTAAAGTACAGTGCATTATTGTCTAAGATCAACGTTTAATATATCATTGTCTAATACTGTCCAATATCTCAAAAGTTCAGCATATTAGTTGATAATAATGTACATCATATTGGGTTTGTACTCCCTCCGTTTATTTTTATCTGTCGCTTAGAAAATTGTGTTAAAAACATTATCCAAAAAGTATAATATTATATTTTTTTATAAAAATTTTATATAAAATAAGAAATTATTGATTAAAAATTGACATTGAAAACCGACAGATAAAAAAGAACAGATGTACTACTTATGTAGGCATCTAGATACAGAAAATCGGCCATTGATCTCTCATCTTACACGGCACTAACCTCAATTGGGGTGGCTTCGAAAGTGACCTACCACAACTCTCTCTCTCTCTCTCTCTCTCTCTCTCTCTCTCTCTACACCATCATAATCACCAATCACCACGTTGTATACACACTTAAATTATTATTCATTCACCCCTCTATCTCATCTATCTCTCTATCTTCCTCTCCATCATCTCCTTGGAATCTTTCCTCATATCATTCACAAACAAACCCTCTACAGATAAGACTGCTTCTCTCTCTCTTCTCAATTATTCACCCTCTAATCTAACCACATAAACAGGTATGTATGTATGTATGTATGTATGTATGTATGTATGTATGTATGTCTGAATTCATTTATTCATTCATTCATTCATTCATTCATCTCAATTCTAGTTTCTCTGTTTCACATCTTTTCAAGGTTTGTTTCATTTCTAGGGTTTCTTCTGTTGTTTTCCTTGAATTTCCCCTTTTGGGTGTTGTTCAGTTGTGTCAATCTTCAACTGGGTCGCACCCAATTCGGTCTACTTTTACTTATTTTTTTCTGGGTTTTGATTTCTGGGTTTTGAGTAATTGGGGTGATTAGTAGGTGGGTTTGTGTTAATTATATGAAAAAATATCGAAATTCCCCATTTGGGTGTTGTTCAGTTGTATGAATCTTCAACTGGGTCGTACCCATTTTTTTTTCTGGGTTTTGATTTCTGGGTTTTGAGTAATTGGGGTGATTAGCAGGTGGGTATGTGTTAATTATATGAATTAATATCGAATTAATATCGAATTTCCCCTTTTGGGTGTTGTTTAGTTGTGTGAATCTTCAACTGGGTCGCACCCAATTTGGGTTTACTTTTTTTCTGGGTTTTGATTTCTGGGTTTTGAGTAATTGGGGTGATTAGGAGGTGGGTATGTGTTAATTATAAGAAAAAGTATCGAATTTTGGTTCCTCTGAAATTCAAGTTCCAATCTTTTGTCTTTTGGGGAATTTTTTAGTTTTTTTTTTTTTTTTGGGGGGGGGGGGGGAGTCGGTCGTATATATCGGTGGTAAAGATATGATTTGGTTCGATTGGTGGTGAGTAAAAGGTGGAAAAATTCTATTCTGTCTCTGAATAGATAAGCATATTTCAGACCCATGATTAGTAGACTTTTTTTTTCAAGCTTTGCTTATTTATTCCCTGTTTTCATTTTTCTTACACTTTGCCTTGAGATTTTGTAGCTCATCAAAGCTTCAAGTATGGTTTTTTTTGCAGTTTTTTTGGTTGTAATTTGAAGTTCTCTTGCTATTTGTGTTCATATCATGTTGATCTATCACAATCCTTGGATGTTGGTCAATGTTTAGGATGTATACATCTTCATGACCTGATGATGGTTCTTAGTTGATAATGAATTGGTTGTAACTCAGAAATTGTGAACTCTTCTCTTTTAGGTCATCTCTTTGCCTGTGAGAGCATTTTTGGGATCTCAAATTCAACCTATGCCTTCTAAATTTTAGTTTTAGAAGTGGTTTTCGAAAGGTTTTTCTGTGGGTCCGTAGGAATCGGCCTATTTATGAGCTTTGTTTAGGTTGTGTTAGTCAACTTTTCCCAGTTGACAAACTTTCACAGGTTTGGTTTTAGCGTCATACTCATTATTTTACTCTCGAACTCAGTAAATATTTTCCTAGAGTGATAGGGAAAGTTTTCCTAGGAAATTCTTTGCCGGGAAACTACCAAACACACCGTTAGTTCATGGGTAAAGCTGGTTATATTTGGGTCCCCCAGACCATGCTTGTGCGTGCTTATCTTGGGAGATTGTTGTTGTTGTTGTTGCTGCTGTTGCTGCTGTTGCTGTTACTGTTGAATTCAACTTAGGTCTTGTCTTCTGTTTCAGGGTCATTGATCATTGTGTTCAATTTCGCCGGTGATACAAGGCTTCTTCTTCGTTAGCAAGCCCGGGTTGTTTGACAATGGGGTCAGAAGGTCCATCTCCTCCACCAGTAACAGTCAACGTGACCGGTTTTAAGAAATTTCACGGCGTTTCCGACAACCCCACAGAGACCATTGTCAAGAACCTAAAGGCTTACATGGAGAACGAGGGTTTGCCAAAAGGGTTGGTTCTCGGGAGCTGCACCGTTCTCGAGACTGCAGGAGAAGGTGCTGTTGAAACCCTAAACCAGACACTCAACTCCGCTATCAACTCCAAAGACTCAGAATTGACCAATCCCAACCCCGGGAGAGTTATTTGGGTAAGGCCTCTTTTTGTACTTGTTATAGTTCTTCAACCAACGTTTGATGCATAGTAGCTGTCAAAACTCAAGAATAGGCATAGTTTCGGTTTGTAATTGATGATAGACAAGTCGATACACGTTGGTTTTCTTTGTCCTTATAATAGCCAAATAGTTTTGGAGTTGTCAAACCTCAAGACTAGGCAGAGTCCCGGTTTCTAGTCAATGATAGACAAGTAGATATATGTTGGTTTTCTTTGTCCTTATGATAACTACACAAGTAGATATATGTTGGTTTTCTTTGTCCTTATGATAGCTGAATAGTTTTGGAGTTGTCAAAACTCTTTTAGGCAGAGTCCCGGTTTCTAGTCGATGATAAACAAGTACACAATTAGACATTGTGATGTCGTTGCCAAGATCCTTAAAATCGGTGAATTAAGGTCAAACATAGGGTTGGGTGTTTATTCACCTACATAGCTTTGGCTTCATTTTGTGTTACCTTATTGATTGTGAGTAGGGTCCGAGAACGCCCTGATAGACCTGGCAATTGGGCCATTCGGGTCGGGTCATGTTTGGGTCAACAGTGTGTAGATGAATATATATTGCTTTGGACTCCATCTTAGTTACTTTGAAGAATGAAACTCTTATGTTTATCGATTTTGTTTCTCAAGTTGAAGTTTAGTTTTAAATTTTGAGGCTTATATTTGCATCATTGTGCAGTTGCACTTGGGAGTTAATAGTGGTGCCACACAGTTTGCCATCGAACGTCAAGCTGTGAATGAAGCCACTTTCCGTTGCCCCGATGAGATGGGATGGAAACCACAGGTATGTATCAGAATTTGATTTCGCCAAAGCTCGAGTTCATCTACTTTGAACTCTCTTCCTTTGAAAACAACTAAAATTTTCTCGATCATTATCTGCAGAAAGTCCCGATTATTGAAAAGGATGGCGACATCTGCAAAGCAAGACAGGTAAACACGACTCTTTTCATCGTTTATTTTTCATGGGTCGGTCCATATTTACATTCTTTGGGAGACACGTTTGAGCGTGGTCTGTTGTATATACCGTTTCCTTAAAAACCCCTTTTTTCCCCTCATACTTCTAATTCCCCAGACTACCCTCCCGGTGGAAGACATAAGATCGGCCCTGGACTGCAAAGAGCACTGCAAGGGCAAAGTCGTCACATCCGACGACGCAGGGCGGTTCGTGTGCAACTATGTGTACTACCACTCGCTCTCGTTTGCAGAGAAAAACGGGACAAAGTCCCTGTTCGTACACGTGCCCCTCTTCACAACCATCGACGAGAAGACCCAGATGCGATTTGTCGCTTCCTTATTGGAGGTACTCGCTTCGTTGCCTCTTTGAAAAGTCGATTCTGCCCCTTCCCCGGGTGGTGGTGGTTGTTCTTGATATTGGAATTGTTGTCGGGTCTCGTATTGTTGGTGAATGTATGGAGAACCGGGTTATGGATCGATGTTGAAATAAAAACTTATCGCGCGGGTTTGATTTCAAATGCCAGATTTGGGTCGGGTTGGGTTCAGGTTCGGGTTGTCTCTGTTTACATTCATCTGCTTGTTTTGTGGTTTTCTGTTTTATTTTCGAGGGATCGGTATATGTTCTGGAGTAAAATGTATATCTGAAGTCATTTGCAGTTCTGTTTTGAACATTATGTTGAAAGAACAGTTGAATGCATTGTCAAAAAAAGAACAAAAAAAAAAAACATAGTTGCATGCCATTCTATGTCTTTAACACTTGATTCAAGCTATTTTTTTACTGTGGGTTCCAATTTTACAGGATAACTTAGAATAGAGTTTTTGGATGATAATATACCGACTTTTGGGGGGGGGGTTGGATTGTAATATATCAACTTTTACTGTTGGACAGCATATTCTGACCTTTATAATTAGATGACATTATTATACTAATAATAAGGAGGGGGGTGAGCCAGTCTCCATGCTGACGTGGCTGGCGGAGGGAAAAAAAAAACTGTCCTAAGGCAATAACCCCGTTAACCCTTTCATTTCTATCATTAACCCACATTGGTTGTATGTCATGTCAGTATGATGACTGGTTCACCATCCCTTTAGTCACTGTGTTAGTGCCGATTCTTTTTAACATGGGTTGGTGAGAAAAACGGAGGGGTTAATGGAGCTACTGGGCATATGTTGGTAATTTTCCCTCCGCCCGTCATGTTAGAACAGAGATCAATTAACCAGTCATTACCCTCTTAGCCACTGTTAGTATTGTTGTCCAATAGTAAAGGTCAATATATTACAATCCATTATCCTCAAAGGTCGGTATATTATGATCCAATATTCCTTTAGAATATTGGTAGCAACTGTTATTGCAGCCTTGTTCTTTTCACATAAATTACAGTTCAGTTTTCTGACAAAATTCATGTGCAAATTTTTCCCATAAAAAAGTGTGGAAATATATTATGAGTAGGTTATTCATGGTGGTTGAAATCTTATATTCTTCAAATGTAAAACATGGGGTTTTGAAAGGGAACTTGGGACCAACAAGAATGGTATAACAACAAATGAAATTATTTTTCTACCATGTTTGAAAAGTATTATCTATGTGTGATTGCTTAATTTTTTCTTGCCATGTTTGAAAAGTGTATACATGTGATTGTTGAATTTGTCTCAATTGAAGGCTTTTATTAGCTTCAATATACAAACCATGTCTTGTTTTGACGCCGTCGTTTCATGGGAGTGTTAATTTATATATGAAGTAATTGCATAGTTTGATTATTCAAGGTCTTCAATATATTTATTCAACTTTCAGTTTTCAACACAATATTAAGATTTATATGAAAATACTTTCATGGTGAATCTAATGCATTAGGAACAAAGAGAGTATTAATTTTACAAATATTGAAAAATGACTGTAAACTTATATATAAAAAGAAAAATAAGGTACTAGTTGAAAACAGTAATTAACTTTGAGTATAAATCCCACATTCATATGGTCTCAAAACTTTCTAAGTTAAACAGACTTCCTCCGTTCTTTTATGTGGCTAGTAGGCTGTGGTGACACACCGCACCGCGACTTTTCATATTCCACCACAACTCATCATAACCCACCACAACCCACCACAATATACTTTTTTTTAAATTTAATTTATCTTTTGATTAAAAGTTAAATATCTATATTCCACCACAATCCTCCACAACTTTTTCCCAACCCACCACAACCACATTTCCTTCACACCGCAGCTAGCCGTATAAAAGAACGGGGCCTACTTTGACAAACACCACTATAGCGAAAGATGAATATAAATTACATGTATTTCAAAAAATATGTAGATTTCAATCACATTATAATATTTACAAGTGAATAACCACACTGTTTAGAACACAAAATCGACGAATACGTAATAATATAATGCTAGACTTAGTCATGCTATAAATAAAATAAAAACACAGAATTGTGGGACTATATATAAACAATTTTTTTATGAAAGGTATTAGACATTTGAATGAGCAGTGTATGTGACTCCTGATTTGACAAATAACCATTCTTGCGACGCAATGATAAACACTATAATTTTAGACGCAATATATCTTATCAAAAATTACAATGTTATACTTTTAAATTATTTTTTTGCTATAGTCTAATGATAATTTCATATAATAGATTATTATATATATTAAAAGATTACTAGATAATCTTTTAAAATTTATTTTTATATAGTACAGCAATTAGGTGGCTAAAAATATGAAACCTAATCAAAATTATAAATGCCATATTGTTAGTTTGTCGCTATCATATACTGTTATTATTATTTTTCCCTAAAACAAAGACATGTGATTATGTCATATTGTCACTCACAAAGAATCTAAAACAAGAGTAAACCTAAAATATCTAAAAGTTCACATACAATATATCTTTTCTTTTTTGAAGGGGAGTCTTAGCGCAATAGTTGAATTATTGCCATGTTATCATGAGGCCACGGGTTCGAGTCCCGTAAGTAGTGTCCTGCATAAATGCAAAGTAAAATTTGACTACATTATATGATTGTGGTAAGACCCTTTCCTCTCTTCCAGGGTTCGAATCCGGGGCATTAGTAATTCCCATTTTTTTTCGATAATTTGCTAGTCAAACAAGGCTAAGAATGCATCAAAGATGCTACAAGACCGCAAACAGCAGAAAGTCAAAGAGTCCAGCAAACAAAAGAACAGCACAAAGCAAAACAAAAGGGGCATTGGCGATTCCCATACACCACACATTTTAACGCCCGTTGAGTTAAGTATTACCCTAAGATAGGAGCCAGATGGATCGGATTAATTACCTAATATTTAAAGAAATGAATGCTTAAGACACCGTTCTTTTGTACGTTACCGCAACTGAACTTATCGCAACATAACGCAAATTACCATTACATTTTTACTATTTCCACTGTAACTTACCGCAACGCAACGCACAAAAGAACGGGACCTAACACCCCCCCCCCCCAATAAATAAATAAATAAATAAATAGAACACATAACACCATTCCACAACAAAACCCTCCATTTGAAGCCAAATTAAAACAATTCATAGTCCATATCATATGTGTTCCTCTTGCACCAAAGACAAAAACAGGTACAATTGGACATCAAGTTTTTACACTTTTACTGAGCCACCCTATGATTTCACCCTACAACTTTCACAACAATACACACATCACTTTCTGTTTAACATTTGGCTGTTTCTTTTCTCTGACAAAGTTACAGACACAGTAAACCATGGCAGTAACTAGTTAACACTTTCCACATTCAGGATACCAAGTATTCATTCATTTTCCTCTCTTAGACAATAACCTGCTGCTATTACAACTGACAGACAAAGATAACAATACACAAGTGAAGTGGGTAATAATAAAACTTATGTCATCCAAATTGGGCAAATAAATACTCAAATAGATTAACAACCACATCATCTCATCTTCTTCCTTTGTTTCTTCGTGTTTTACAACCCGAGGAACGGGCATTGCTTCCTTGCGTGTTCCGGGATCAATCTCACGAGTGTCTCCGCCGAGACCCCCTTCAACTCTGCATTATTATCGTCATTGTTGTTATTATCGTGATTAGGTAAAAGAGAGCAGAAATTACTTTAGTTGGGTCGGACCGACTCTTACCATGAGGCTTGAAGTTGAAGAGTGGAGGAAGGAAGCGTCCGTTTGGCAAGCGGGTGTTTGGGTCTCTTAGCTCATCGAAAAAGGGATGAGTCAAGGCGTCCAACTGAAATAAGTTTAAAATAAGTTCAGTTAATAAGTTCGTAATAAGTTTCGCAGAAAGCTCTAGCGTATGATTATAAATAATAAGTTCAGTCAGTATTAGACAATATGGAGATAGTAAGTCTTATTTATGATCCAAAAGTACGGATTACTACTGCAAATTCTCTAAATAAACACATCACTTAAATTACTAATGAAGCGGGAAAATGCGCAAAAAACTTATAAAGCACTGACCGCAGAGCAGCGTAGGTTGGGAGAGTACTGCAGTAGTCTTGAAACCAAATCAACAGCCTCAGGCGGCATGCGTTTGTGGAATATCTGGAGTAAAGTTTTTTTTAAAAAAAAAAGGAAAAGAAAGTGAATATATGTACAAAATCATAAAAATAATTGAGAGATAGTATCATAGTACTATATTTGATATTCATTAGAGCTCTTGAATGTCACCTTGTGCCACGGATGAGCTTTAATTTGTGGGAACTTGAATTCTGTGTAGTTGGGATTCATGCATTTAATCTCCTCTCTAGTTGGTGTGCCCAAAACCTGATAAAATATCGACACGTTATGTCAGACGACACAAAGTGCAAGGCAGCAATGGAAAGTACAATAACAGCGCAAACTTAACGTGGATTATCAAAGACTATTGTAACCCGCTCTCATGACATGATCTCAATTACTCAGCCAAAAAGTGTTGTTAAAAGTGGCCAAGTGCAACCAAAATGTTAAACGTCGCATTCTTTTGGGAGAGAGTGACCAAACCCGATTTTCTTCCCAGGTCGGACAAATTTAGGTATTCGGGTTGGACAAAATTTTGTCAATGCTACCTATTTGGGTTCAAATGTTGCAAATCACTATAACAACAAATGATTCTTATACCTTTATTATCTCAACAAGCTGATCAACTCCACTCTCACCGGGAAACAGTGGCTGCAAGAGAAAAGATGGCATTATTAATAACTAATTAGAACCGACACGAGCATTAACGACAAGGAAAACCAAAAAATAAAAGAAAACGTTAAGAGCAAAAAGAAAATACCTGTCCGAGAAGGAGTTCTGCAAGCACACAACCAGCAGACCAGATGTCAATAGCTGTGGTGTACTCGGTTGCCCCAAATATAAGCTCCGGCGCTCTATAGTATCTAGAACAAATATATGATATGTTTGGCTCCCCTTTCACCTTCAAAGTAAAGAAAAAAGTTAGGAAAAATGTCTCAACAATCGATATCGAGAAGGGAAAAGAGGACTAAAAGCAAAACATTCAACATACCAAGACTTTTGCGCTTCCAAAGTCACAAAGTTTGAGCTGATGAGTGTGAGGATTCACCTGCGGAATTGTGCCAAAAAACCAACTCAAAACTCTAAAAATTAATGTGCATAAGGAGTAGAGACGGATTGATTGATAGAGCGTATCGAGTAAACTTCAAGAGGCAAACAATTAGTAAGTAGGAGCATCTATATAGGCAATCTTACCAAGAGATTTTGAGGCTTGATGTCACGGTGACAAACACCAATACACTGATGTATGTATGATAAGGCTCTGAAAATCTGCCAGTTGTCAATGCGAAGGTGATTAGCGGCACGAAAAAGGAACCATAACAATACTCAAACAGAAAGGGAACAACCTAGACCTGGCAATCGGGTCATTCGGGTCAGGTTGGGCCCATTTGGGTTGAAACAGTTCAGGTCAGCATGGTTCAGGTTTGAGTCGGGCCATTTCGGGTGGAGTTGATTTCGAGCCACTTTATTTTTTGTTAGATAAAATTATTGTTCAAAAACAAACAACTTTCGTAAAACAGACAAATTCGGGTCGGCCCAGGCTGGATTGGGTCTCATCGTCATCGGGTTCGGGTGGATCATTCAGGTTGGGTCAGCGCCAGGTAATAGCGCTTCTTTAGACTCACAAGGAAGCCAAAAAGAGTAGATAATATCTGAAAAATTATGAAGGAACGCCGATTAACATCCTACATGGTAGTACCTGGTACGTGTATAATTTTACATATATAAGAGGCATCCTCTGGTTCATCTTATTATAGTGCTTTATCACCCGATGGACTGTCTCGGGGACATACTCAAGAACCAAATTGAGGTAGAGCTCATCCTTATCAGTGGTTGAAAAGAAGCAATGCTTCAAAGAGACCACATTTGGGTGGTCAAGAAGGCGCATCGTCTGCAGCTCACGGTTTTTGTATCTCTTGTCCTGAAGAACCTTCTTTATGGCCACAGTTTCACCTGTTTCTAAGCACTTCGCCTAAGCATGAACACGAGAACAAGAATTAAGTACACAAGAAAACCAATAGAACCCACATATTAATGATGCAGCTCTCAATCATCAAAGCAAGAATCTACCTGAAACACAACTCCAAAGGATCCATGACCAACCGCGCGCTCTGCCATGTAGCTAATGGTCTGAAACAATGCCCAAAGATTAATGCAATAAGTATGTGATGAGCACACACACACACACACACATATGAAATTATGCCCAAAGATCAAGTAATGCAATAAGTATGTGACGAGCACACACACACACACATATATATACCCGTTTCTTCCAATCACCCTACCAAGGTTCAATTCTTGATGGAAGCAAAAAATTTCCCATAGGTGAAAATTGTGGATTGATGGGTCATGCGCACACCTATCAATTCGGGTGGTCGGGTTCGACATGGGTCAATTTCGGATTTATTTAGGTTTCTGGTTTGGAAATCGTGTTCAAAAGCCTAACTTTCGGGTAGGTTCAAGTCAGGTCACATTTTGCCAAGTCTAGTCATACTTGTCATGGGTGGTTTAGTACTTGCACTTTGCCCCCGCCCTATAAAGCTTACTGGTGGTTAGCCCTAAGATAGGGGCCCAGTGGGTGAGCCAAATTTACCCGGTCAGGAAAAAAAGCATAAAGTTAAACAGAAGAATCAAATATTCATGAGCACATACATGGTAGTCGAATGAAGACGATCAATCTACTATGATATCTACCTGTTTAGGTTGGCCATTCCTTCCTCCAATTGTTGTTACTATTATATGCCCTGTCTCCGTCCCATTACCATCCACAACTGCTGGTTCCATGTCCTGTAAAATGTACCGAATGGACCGTATCTACCATCAGTTAATATCAAGTTATCAACCAAATCAGAGCAATATAGGCACAAAAAAGAGCGAAATGTCCCACCTTGTCATCTCTGATTTTCATCTCATTCATTTCCTCAGGAAGCCTATCGACAGCATTGCTACTAGACTCTCTCAAACCAGAGGTAGGCGCCACCCCTACCGAAGCCATTTCCTAAAGATGCTCTTCTTCTTCTAACTCAGCTCGATTACTCAATCATCTAATAAGAAACACCAGCAACAATCAGCAAGGTTATATGACTGAATCGTCCACCAAGGTCCTAAAATAACAACAAATCACATCAATTACAGGAAAAACAACGAATCCCGGTTGTGGGTCCTGCTTTCATGCTGTCTACGGAGATTATAGGGCTGTCAAAAGACTGCCAAACCCAAATACCCAGCTGGGTACGACCTAACCTGATTTGTTTTTTCCGGGCACATTATTGTCTATCTCCCTATCAACGGAACCCGATATTGACCCGGATTTAGGCTATTCCGAACTGTCCTACCCGGAAAACACCCGAACTTTTGACCGCCCTCAGGAAGAGTCTTACCTCAACAAACATCTCTACTTGTGGACTAAGGAAAGACTGATTCCAATTTGGAAGAGACCCAAATCACATCATCACTTAGTCACCCATTATTCATATCCCACTATACCCTAAAGAAAAGGGCAACAGAAAAATGTTGAATGAAAAAGACATGGGTGATAGATGTATATCAAAGCACCACACTAGGGTTCAACATCACCTAGATTATAACTGAACACAACACAACACTTCATCTCATTTTCAGCTTTTTATAGGCTAACTTTGCAAAAGCTAAACATACCAACTTTTTTACACATAATGAGTAAAAAAAACTCTGATTATCAGCTGATTAACTCAAAAGAAGCTGATTAGAGAGTGAGATTAACACAAATAAGTCTCCCAATGCTACAGAAATGAACATTATCTATCCATTCATGCTTCAACTCTCAATGAAAAAGAGAAAAAAAAAAGGAAAAAAAAAAAGAAGACCCATCATCAAAATGAATCCTAATCATGAGAACAATGATTTCTCAAACAAAAAACCCTAAACTCGACAGCAATCAAACCCTAATCCGACCTAAAAACCATACATACCCAGATCTAAATTGAAACCCTAAAAACGAGATGAAATCCACCAAAAAAGAAACTGAAAACGTACCGATGAAGCGCGAAAATTCGAGAGAAACGAAGATCAGAAATGGTGTTTGATTTGTTGCCCAAAAGAAGAAAAATCAGTGGCGTGGATCAAATTGAGAGGGGGAGAGAGAGAGAGAGAGAGAGAGAGAAAGTGTAGAGAGAGAAAGAAGAAAATGATAATGTGTGTGTTTGTTATCGTTGGATTTTTCCGCCTTTTTTCTTTGGAGTCATAATGTCATGCCTTGGGAAGCTGACGGTCAAACATTGTAGTTTTACTACTACAATATTTATTTATTTTATTCTGTACTTTTTTCATTGTAATTATGATTATAGTGCTGGCAGAAATTTAGCGGTCCGTTTAAATTCGGGCCGGATAAATGCATTGAAATTTGAATAAGAAATTCATGTTTGAAATTGATTTTATTTTAGGTAGACAGTTCGATCGAAGCTAAATTCGTGTTGAAATCCAGTTTTGACAATAGAAAAATAAAAATTTTATGTCAGAATATTCGGTCAGTTCGATCAGTATCAAAATTCAAATAAAAAATCTATATTCAGACCTGAATTTTCCGAATTGGACAATTCAAACATTGATTGAACAAAATTTTGATAGCTCTAATTATGAAGAAATTATAGTAGTACTCTAATAAAGTTTGGTGGCATTCACAATGTCGTGGGCTTTTTTTTTTATTCATGGTTTTAAAATTAAAATGGAATATTCAATTCTATGATTGGTCTTGTTAAAGGAGTTCATGATTCATTGTCCCAAAATAAAAATTATAATTGGATTATTAGGTTTAAAACCCTCCATTTTGAGATTGTTTATTAGAATATTTTTAACTTTATTTTCGACATAAACATCCTAAACTTTGGAGGTGGTATCTGTCACTCTGTCAGTAGTCCAATACCGAATTAAAATCAATTAAACTTAGGTATTTATGTAATGCAACTGTATTTTTTGGGTGAAATGTAAAATAGAAGTGTGTATAAAAAAACATTACATTATAGAAAATTTCGAGTTTAATTGATTATAATTTTGTATTAGGCTACTGACATATACCACCCCTAAAATTTTGGATATTGTTTCAAAAGTAAAGTTTGAATATTGTGACAAATAATACTCAAAGTTAGGAAATTTTAAAATCAAATAATCCTTTATAATTTATTTGTATTCTTTTAATTATTAGTTACATGAAGTCATAAATGATGATACATTGATACTCAAAACATCACCCATATGAAATTAGGTACTATCTCCATCCCAGATTATTTGTCCATTTACCTAATTTGTGAATATCAATATATATTGAGAATTGAGATAAAAAAAGTTTGTAATTTATCCAGGTTACCCCTACTTTAATTGAAGATAATAGTTGTTACAATTGTAAAAAGTGATAAAGTAAATTTATTAAATAGGGGTAAAAAAGAAATTACAGTTGTTGAAATTGTAAATGAGACAAAGATTTTAGAACAAATAAGTTAGGTAAAAGGACAAATAATTTGGGATGGAAGTAGTATTTATCAACAATACCCATAATTATAAATTAGGTATTATACATAGTTGGACGTTGCAAGTTCAAAATTTATGATTTTTTTTTTTATCAACAATACCATACATTGTACATGTATAAGATCTCCTATAATAATTATAGGTACCAATGTAAAATGGGTGTTAGAAAGCCATTGAACAACTTATAAAGGGGTTACATTATCGTAAATATATAATTAATCAGTATTTCTAATAAAAATAATACTGAAAAATCATATTGATAGTCAAATAAATAAATAAATAAATAAATAAATATCATTAAATATGATTCAATTTTTTAATAGATGTAGATACATTGATATTTCCTCAAATATATATGTGTATTCATGATTTTCAAGCTTCCAACTGTGTGTTTGATTATTGATCAATTGATTTGATGGTCTCACAACATGTTTTTCTTTCAAAAATGTAATTTTTTTGACCCTTTCAAATATTTATTTATGGTGGGGAAAGAAATTAAATTAAAAAGGGGATCAGGAAAATATGCAGGGATGTGGCTTACAAAAGTTTGGCGCCATGATGATGACAATTGAGATGGGCACCCACTTTGTCCATCTCATGTGTTTTATATTATTTGTTATTTAAATCGTTATGATTTTTAATATTATTTTTTAATTGATAATTTTTTATTATAACATTTTATTAATAATTATAATATAATACGTTTAGCATAATATTTTTATTACAAATTTAATAGTAGTAATTTTATTTAACAAAGTATTGTATATAATTGAGAAATTTTTCGTCCCATATTATCTGTCCATTTCGACAAAATTTCGAAAACCAATAAGAAGATGTACTCCATATTATATTGTACGGAAATTTATGAAACATTAATATTAAATTATATGTATGTCTTTCTCTCTCACTTTTTTTATTTTTGTATTAGAAAAACTAATAAAAAATAATTAGTTGGAAAAAGTTATATTGAAATTACAAAGTGACAAGTATTATGAGACGGACGTAGTATTATTATTGCTTATTGAATACTAACAAAAAATTACTTAGAGGTACCCTAACTTTTGAAGAAACAATTTTTTGGTACCCTAACTTTTCAAAACTAATTCTGGGGTACCCTTACTTTTAGAATTAAAAATTACTAGGTGAATTTCCGGCGAAACTCCGATTGATTCAAATCATTTTCGTCCACAAAAACAAAGGGCATTTTCGTCCACAAAAACACTTAATCTCCGGTGAATTCAAATCATTGGCCGGAAATTCACCTAATTATCTCTAATTCTAAAAGTTAGGGTACTCGAAAATTAGTTTTTAAAAGTTGGGATACCAAAAAAATATTTCACCAAAAGTTAGGGTACCCTTAGTAATTTTTTGGAATACTAATATATAAAAAATTAATCATATACTAGTACCTTTTTTTCCCCTTTTTTGAAGCATATACTAATACTAGTATACTTTGTTATTTGGGTGTTTGTGAGTATCCTACTTTAGTGCAATTTTATCTTGGGTTGGGGGGACAAGGAAAGTTTGAAGTAATGATTATGTATGAGCTAACATGGTGATTAAATAAATCGTAGGATCTAAAAAAAGTTGTGATACTAATAATTATTACATATATGACTTTTGTTTATTTGCACTCTTGAAGTGTGAGTGTGTTACCTTCATGTGGGACTCCCTTTTTATGAGTGCTTTATGTTATATTTTTTATCATTTAAAGTTAAAATAGGTTGAAAATTTGTAACAACAAGCAAAAGCAAAATCTATAAATTATATAAGCAATATGCAAAATATGTTGTATTTAAAGTTATTTTTTATTTTAAATGATTGGAAAAGAGAAATAAAGGAAAGGTGACGAAAAAGGGCCCGACGGTGGTTTCTAGCGTCTACAATGGTGGTTTTCGACAGTAGAGGTTCGCACGTCGGTGGCCTTGGCTCAAAGGTGGGGACAAGGGCTGAATTCAGTGTTTTCTTAAGTTGAGTTGTTTTGAATCAGAGAATTACGAGTCGATTTTTGGTTATTTTTAGGATGTCTTTGTTGTTGTGTATGGTGTCAGACAATGGTCAGGAGGTGTTCAGTTATAGCGTCAATGGTGCCTTGTGGTGGTGACTGGTGAGTACGTAATGTTCAATCTCCTTTGGAAATACCCTTTACTAACTACATGCTTATATTAGGAATTGGAAGCTTCGGCCGAGGGCAACTGCGATGGAAAATAGGGGCATATACTACGGGTTGTTGTGAAGAAGAATATTACTACATAAGGGAGGTGCGATAAACATGGAAAACCAAACGAAAACACTCCTACTAAGTGGCATTATTAGTCAAAGTTCAAACTCAGTGTCATTTTTTTTTTTTATCTTTTGAACAAGTTAGGTCACAATTTAATCTCAACACCAACTACAAGTTTTAAATTTTACAGATTACATCGACTACTATAAATTATTTGACATTTTCTTGTCCCAATTAAAAAGTTGAGTGACATCTTAATCACAATTCAAATTTAACAGTAATTTTGATTTATTTATAAAATGAAGTATTCCTAACAACTTTAATGATCTTTTAAATGAACCTACAATACAAATAGTCATATTTCAAATATGAGAATCCACCACATTGCTACTATGATACTCCTTTCGTCCCAAATTAATTGACATTTTGACCGATAATTATTTGTAAATTATAATCAGTTACGAAATGAAATTACCTCCATCATAATGTTTATTAAAAGTATCTTTCTAATGATGATGATTTCATATTGTAGCTCATTGTGATTTGCGAATAATTTACGGTCAAAATTTTATCAAAATGTCAATTAATTTGGGACGGAAGGAGTATTACCATAAAATATGGAAGGGAAAAAAAATGATAGAAGTCGTATTTTTAGGCATGACACATTGACTATTTGATTGACATAAGGTGGGTATAATTAATTAAGTAGGCATATGAAATATATGTAGAAATGGAAAAAGGGCAAAAAATGTCAAAAAGAAGCAACAATCTACTTTAGCCGTCCGGCAAGAGATATCCGCATATTCTCATCTTGTTGTTCTTTGTCAATTAAGAAAAGGACACCCAAACCCTAAATTAATTATACTTACTACTGTCTCCGTCCCAAAATGTTTATTATTTGATTAAATTTTGACCATAGATTATTCACAAATTACAATAAGTTACGATATGAAATTACTGTCTTTTGTAATTTTTACTAAGATATCTTTCTAATGGTGGTAATTCTATATTGTAACTCATTGTAATTTGTGAATAATCACCGGTCAAAATTTAGTCAAATGACAGACATTCATATTCATATTTGTAATGTTGGAAAAAAAATAGATTTTAGTCAAATTTGGATCGGTAAATGTCAAAATTCGAATAAGAAATTGATGTCTGGATCCGATTTTTTTAGAGTTAGATCGGTTTGGACAGTTCAGATGTGACTTATTTTCGGGTCGAAATCGGGTTCGAGCAATAGAAAATTCGGTCAATATCAAAATTTGGATGATAAACAGACCTAGTTTTTTCCGGATCGGACAATTCAATTGGATAGTGGTGGTTACGGTTAAATTTGTAAAATGTATTTAGATACTAATTAGATGTGGTTAAGTTGATGGTAAAACTGGTGGGTGTGGTAAGTTGGTAATATGGGTAAAAAAGAGAAAGTGAGTAAGAGAATAGTGTGATTATTTTAATATTTTTTTAGTAAAGTATGGGAAGAAAAAGTTAAGAGCTAGCCCTATCAAAAAAAAAAAAAAAAGTTAGTTAAGATAGTAGTGTGATTATTGTGATTGTTCATTATGGATCTCGTCATCTCGAGAAGTTTCCATTATCTACGACATTATCTTAAAGATCGATTCACTTCTACATAAGGTATGGTAACTACATTAAAATCACTTAGATATAAATGTTGATATATTAGTATCCAATAATAAAAGTAAGTATATTATGATTCAATATCCCAAAAAATAAGTAAATTACGAATCAAAAATCGTAAAATAAAAAAGTGTATTCAATCTTCATATTTGTTTGACCCTTGAATATTGTACGTACATTCATATCCACAAGTACCCCAACAAGCAAAAGGATAGAAATAACTTCAAAATCAATCATCAATCAACAATTATACCAATTACCATTAGACTTTTTTGGCCTAGCCCATTGTCATTATTCATTTTGTCATTTTCAAATTAAGCTATGGGTTGAAAACATACTACTGATAGATTTTAGTTTATTTCAATGATAGATTTTAAATCTTCTTAGTGACTTTTTTTTTCTCTATTGTTTTTCCTATTTGAGATGTTAATGTTGGGTCAATAATAATATCGGAATTTGGAAAGGAGTTAGCTTTTCAAAAAGTATTTTAAAATCTTCTTAATGACTTTTTTTTCTCTATTGTTTTTTTTCTCTATTGTTTTTCCTATTATAAATGACTAGCTCCGTTTTTTATACGGTGTGGTGCGGTGTGGTAATGGTGCGGTGCGATGGAATTTGAAAAAATATGGTGAAGTGTGGTGAGTTGTGGTGAGAGTTGTGGTAAGTGAGGAGAAAGAATGTGTAACAAGTAGAGGAAAAAGTGAGGAGAGAGAAAAGTAAAAGATATATTTTGGTAATGATTATGGTAAAATATGGTGGAGTGTAGTAAAGTGTGGTAGAATATTGAGTAGTACGGTGTGATGCGATACCACACCGTAAGTTACCGCATAAAAGGACGGAAACTTATTATTAACAATTGTTGGTTGCCCCCAAACTCAAAAGAAAAAGATGTTATTGAATATTACATTGCAATGTATAGCCAAAAAGATTATCAAGTTAATGAATGCTAAGCCTAAATGTTAATAATAAATATTTTTAACAAGAGACAAAGAATAAAACTTCTTTTGCCTATAAGACATCACATGATCTATTATCCTCTCATCCTTTTTCTTAATTTTTTGATTTGATGATTGATAAACGACCTATCAAACAACGTATTGTAAAAGTTAATTTATTTGGATGTCAAATAGGTTATTCATGTGTTTGGTAAATAACTTATTTGATTGATTGTTTTTCCCCAATTAGCCAATTTCCAATAGGATGGTCAAAGGACTCAGAGCAACCCATTGAAAATGACTTATTGAGGAAAATACATTTTAGTCCAAAAAACGTCTACAATTACACAAATATCATCCTAAAAATATTATTTATAAAGAGTTTAAATGGATTTTAGATACATGCTTTCTCAGAAACAGCTAACTTTACCAAACATACATTTTCCAAATAGTCAATGCAAATAGCCAACCGATGTTTACCAAACAGGGCATGTCTACCTTCTCATTTATTCATTATGGATGCGTTTAACTTAGGTAAATACTTGATTACCAAGAAACTAATGATCAAACATTGCTTTTTAGTTTTTACCATCATGCATGACTTCCTAACATTAATGTGGTTAATTACAAGGAGTTTAATTTTCCATTTGGCTAAATTAGCAATTTGTTTTGATCTTATCTATATATCCTTACCATATCTGAAACTTGACAATTATGTTTGAATCGTTGATCCAACCAAACATAAAATCAAAAAAAAAAAAAAAAAGACGCACACATCACAGAAGATGACATTTAAGTTGGAATATTTAATACAAACCACATAAAAAAAATGCTATTGGTGGAAAATTTTTGCTAGAAGATGATTCGAAGAAAGAGAACTTTTTTAAAAAATTATTTAAGGAAGAAAACAGGGCTATAAATTAAAGTCCCATATTCAAAGAAAGAGACATAATGATAAAAATAATAAAATTATAATATTTATTTTTATGATGAAAAAAAATGAAAGGATTAGGAAGGCAGCAAGTACAAAGGGAGCAATGCTGTCATGTCTGTTGGAACTATGAGTTAGTATTATTATTATCCAAGTGACTGACTGAATCAACTAACAAATAAATGAATGAATATGAAATACTCTCCAACCTCCCATAATTGCTATACTAACCATTAATATGTCCCCTTACCTCAATCATATTTTCCTTTTTTTTTTTGGAAGGTAGGGCTGCATCCTCATTGGACGTAAGCAAGGTTGTTATCCTAACTCGAATCAATGGAGTAGTTAGGATCGAAATTAACCCATGTAGGATTATGAATCGTGTGTAAATATTAGAATCGTATCGGGGATTTTAGATCATAAAATCGTAGGATCATAGATCATGATTGAAATTTTAATAACTATGGACGTAAGAGTGTCCATGAAACCCCAAACTAAGGAAAAATTTGAACAGACTATTACATTTCAAAAGATTATTATATGTTTATGTTAAGTGAACATCTTAGAAATAGACTCAAAAATACTGCAACCTAATTATCAAAATTATTATTTAAATAAACACTCCTAATTTCAAAGTCTAGATATGCCATTGGGAAGGAGGTGAATTCTCAAAAAAGCAACATAAATTTAACCGGTGTGTAAATTTAATATCTTTGGTCAATTGAAGTTAATGTCTGTGAATTTATATACCAGAGAGCGTCATTTGTTTCTTTACTGAAGTACTCCCTCCGTCCCAATTTAATTGACACTTTAACTAACTTATTTTGTTCCAAAATAATTGTCATTTTTCTTTTTCCAATACTTAATTCAATTACTTTACTTTTTTTATTTTTAAAATATATTAAATACTTCTTATCCATACTTTCACTGATTTCAAAATAATCAATACTTTTCACAAAATCTCATCATTTCAAGGTAGAAGATGAAGAATAGACGATGGCCATTAGCCACGAAAAATGTTGAGTTAAACCCATTTTTTGGGAGAGAGAAATAGCCATAGAGAGAGAAAAAAAGTTGCTGTATTTTTTGCATTGATACTGTCAATTTTGGAGAGAGAAAAGGCGAGTAGAAGTAAGGATAAGGCTAGTAGAGTAAAAGACACGCATGATTAATTAATTAGAGGCAGTTTCTACAGTTTTTGTCTTGGTATTATCAAATTGTGGGCGGTACGTCAATTATATTGGGACGGAGGGAGTAGTAGATAGCAAACAAATATAAATTTTGAGTCAATTAAAACTAGTCTCACTAGATTATAAATTTATGAGTAGGACATTTATATCCAACCACTCATATCTCACCCTTTTACAATATTACAAAATACTCCCTCCATCCCAAAAATTTGCCCCTATTTGACTAATGAAATCAAACTTTGTCATCCTTAACCATTGATTTATCAAATTCTACATTGAATTATCATGAAAGGCTATAATTATTAAATTTATAATGAGAAATTTACTTAAATATAACATTACAAGCCTCATTAAGATAAAATATAACATCTTTTTTTGGGATGTAAATTTAATATAACATCATTTGTTTCTATAAAATAAAATAAAATATAATATCAAAGACTTTGAAAAAGTAAATTGGACAATTTTTTAGGATTTAGGGTTTTGGTCTTTGCCTCATAACTTTCATAATTCAGTGGTAAAGCTGCTATATTGGTTGGACCTTTATTAGGGTGTTGGATTTGGACTTTTTTTTTTGGGTGGGTTGGGGGGTGGTTAAAGTTGGCCCAAATTTCTGCCAAATAGTGAAATAGAAAGTCAATCCCATCAAATAATAAAGATGTAGGCACCATTTCCTCTTGTTTTTTTGCCCTTTTTCTTGACAGCAGGATATGCAATGAATATACCAAACAATCAGTACTACCAAACTTGCTAGTATGGCCAGATAATCTGCACCCTTAACTAACATCCTATTTACCACTAATTTATCATGATATACTCAATACTCAAAACTTTATACTGGAGATTTACAGGAAAACATCATACAGAAACCTTTAAAAGTTTCAAATTTTACACCCAATATCTCAGCCAAGGATCTTTAGATCATCATCACATTGGCTGAATAATAACAGCGAGTACCGATTCACTGAGAATTTTCTCTATTTTTTCGGAGCTACATTGGTTATAAATCCAGGGACCCTTTTGAGCACATCAGAAATATGGAAGACATTTGTATGGCAATTTTTTTTGAAAAAAAAATAAAAATCAACCACCACTCTGCATTGAAAACTGGGGGACCCGACCCAGCGGAATCACGAGATCCTTCATAATCTCATACTCTTCTGCAGTTATTTGAGCACCCTCCAACACCTGATGGGCAAAAATACAACATTTGAGAGGACTTTGAGGTTATCTAAGTGCTTCACATAAGAGTTTTGCATAATCTTAAGTTTATGCAGATGGGTAATCTGAAATCTGAACGTGACAAACATCGGTCAAGAAACAATGACACCGATGCACTAATAAGTTGCTATTTCAATCGACATTGCCTCAGGAGCTTGATGGGGTTAGTTTCATAGAAACACAACTCAGAATTCATCCTGTTTCTCCTAGTAGAAGCATTTTTCTTACATTATATTACTTGCTAAAAGATTACATTATATTATCTTTTGACGTAAGTTTTTCGTTTAACAGGAATGAATGAAGGAGCATTTCCCTTTCTCACTATAAAAATTTTGTGATCGAGGGATAACCATTGAGGAAAGCACTTAAACAGTATATGAAGGCTCATCTTTTTTTTATTTATTTTTTATTGGGTAATATTATTCTCAAACTTCTTCCTTAGCAGAAGCAAGCTGTATTATTTACAAACTTCTTCGCTAGGCAAAAGCAAGCTGTAAGAAATTGATAGTCCATCACACCACAGGACCATATAGGTGAACATTCAATCAACTTCGATTTTTTTAAAACAGTGCAGAAACACGAATGAATATGAGGAATATAACCATATAAACAAAACGAATAAATAAAATGAGAAAGTAGAATAAAAACCTCACCTTGGGAATCAAAATCCTCCTGCTTGTCAAGTGTGGAGTTAGTCCGGGAATTCGACAGATTGAGAGTGCATCGATCAACAGAAGAACAATCACTTGCCACTGCTTCAATCTAAATGGAGGGAGTGCATCCATAAAAGACATTGTCTCCAAAAAGCATGCCTGCGAGTGCATAAGAACAGCATAAGCATCAAGCTCATTCCACAAAGCATCACTCAACATGATAATTTAGGACAACCCTAAACCCTAAACACCAAATAAATCTTAACATAACTTGGTCAGTTGTTAACTGATAGCAAACCATAAAATAATAAGTAGCAACATTGGATAGCAAACCAGGAGTTCTCGAACTTCAAAAGATGAATACTTAATTAACTTAATCGCCATTGTAAAAAAATAAAAAAATAAAAAAATAAAAAAACAGCTCATGATTAGTACCAGTCCTTGCTCCAGTGTAGATACTGGTGTTGGCAGTTTGAGAGCAGCAATCACTCCAGGCAAAGCTCGTGCTAGACATCCAGCTAGCGTTTGCTTGATTTCTGAAGAACGACCATCGGGAAGCACTACTTTGACCGGATATTCTCTTCCATTAACACAGAGATACTCTACATGACAGCTCTCATCTCTCCCATATATGTAGGCCAGTGAAGAGGAAGTCATCCAGGAAAAGAGCGCATTCCACATCATGGCGAAAGGTGACAACTGAAGAAGATCCAGAAGCTGTCAGTCAATAGAGTATATAAAAGAAGACTACATGCAATCATACTAAAGTTAAAAAAATGGAACTTACAGTCAAGCTAAATCCTTCGGGAGGGGTGTCAAACCATGAGTCCCCGGATTCAAGAGCATCGGTAGCATCTATATCGCCTGGCTTCTTCGGCCACTTGACAGGGGTTATGTCCTCCGGTTCATCGTCTTCAACAGAATCTTCTCCTTCATCTTCAATAGGACCCCCTTCTTCATCTATCTCATCGGGCCTTGGTAGCACTATGATCCCGGCTTCAGAGACTGAAGTCAAATTGGATGAAAGGATGAGTTAGATTGACCTATATAATTCCAGATATTTTCAGAACGACAGATTGTAGTGGATTGTACAGTGATAAGGAAAGATACCAGCATCATTAACATCAGATTGTCCAGATTCAACAGCCGCTGCAGCCTGGCTCAATGCCATTGCACATGCTTGTGCTGAATCAAAGCGTTGATAATCATCATTATCAATGGCTTCCCTGCCTCCCAGTGTCTTGGCATCTTCCGTCGTTCTAAATTCTTTAACTTCACAGAGACTTCCAGAATCAACACCATTCTTTTTATCATCAGCCCAAGTGACGGAACGCGCTACTTTTTTTGACCCAGTAGTCTTGAGAGAAGATTTGCTTCTGGTTTTACTAGAATCGGCAGCTGCTCCTGCATTAGATTCATCTTGCCTATGCACACTACTAGAACTAGCATCATTGTTTGAAGGCCAACGGTTGTCTACTGCTAAGTCTGCAGAACTCTCTGGACCATTCTGAGTAGAACCAATAACCTGGTCAGAGAGTTTAATGGGCTTTCTTGTATCACCAAGATTCATGTTCTGTATGCATTCACTGGATATTTGATTTGGATCAGACATAACTTCACTGGAAGGAAATTTTGAACTGCTGTACTCATCTTGGGTGATTACAGTACTCATGAATTCTGCAGAATTGAAAATTGACTCCGTTCCCTTCTTCGAGGAAGACCCTTTTGGTTTAGAGCCTGTAACGAAACCAAGCTCAGATCAGCTCAAGCAGACTTACTTTATTTTCCATGGACAAAGGGAGATGAGATGGGGAAGAACTGTTCCTAGTCTGCACTAAAAGTGGCAACTTTACCATAACCAATACTCTAAAATCCGTCCATGCAAGGTATGGAGGGGTCGAAAGTGGCAGTCTTACCCCAGTTTAGAGAAACTAGTTCGGATTGACCCAAGAATTAAAATCGTTCTACCTACTACTCCATGGAAAAGAAGTAGAGAAGGTTTAATGATGCATTTTAATCAAGTCCATTATAATCAAAGTTGAAAGAAAAAAGTAATCTTTTACAACTACCCGGATTATGGACATAAAGGTGGAATCTTTACCTTTGGCTACATTGGATTTCACAGGCTTGCCATCGCCATCCGACTTATTGGAGGTAGACCTTCTTGGTTTGGAGACTATAGCAAATCCAAGCTCATATCAGCTCAAAGTAGAAGTACTCTATTTGCCATTGCAAAGAAGGGGGTTGGGGGGTTTAATTCTAATTTCTAAGTCATCATTAAGCCAACATTAACGGTTGCATTGCTACCTTCTTTAGCTACATTAAATTTCACAGGTTTGGCATCGCCATCTGACTTCTTAGAAACTGTATACTCATCATTCATTATGATGCAGCTTGTGAAATCCATGTCCCCAAGCAAGTCTGTTGTTGTTGAAGATTGGGCTCCTGAATATTTCTTCTTTTCCTGAAGCTTACTAGAGCTACTTGTATCGCCATTTGATGTTACAGAAGCATCGAAATCCGCCTCCTGTTGAACCAGATCACTGTGCTTCTTCAACTTTGCATTACTAGCTTCTGAACCTACAATGTAGGTATGTACATTACTCAGTGGACTATCAAACCAAAACCGAAACTAATAATCCGAAATCCCGCTCAAGCAAGGTGTGGTGGGGTGAGATGTATCGGTTTTCCCCTAAAGTTTGCAACTTAGAGAGACTGATTCTATTGACCCTAATACTCCATGGAAAGAACAACAAGTTTTAATGAGACATATTACTTTACTCCATTACAATCTAAGTTGAAAAAATAATCTTTTTCAGCTAACCAAATTATGGACAATAATGGAAGGAGTCACATAGACAAGCCCCAAATTCTGTTACCTTTCTTCAAACTCTTTGATGAAGACGTCTTAAATTTACGGTCTCTCTGGGGAACATATCCTTCTATAGCATGTGATGGACCAACCCACTCCTGCATATCCACTTCAACCCCTTTAATCTCAGCATTCTCCTGAATCTTCAATTTCGACATCTTTTCCACACTCTTATTCACCACCTCCTCCTCAGATTCAACACCCAAGTTCTTAAACATGCCCAATATCTCATTAAGCTTTGCAGGGTTCATCACCAAACACCTTTCATCCTCAAGGCTACCAGAAAATGCCCTGCTGTTGATCAAACATGCCGAAGAGCAGTACATGTAGGTCTCATTAAGATCATAGACTTTATGCTCCTTAAGTGAAATCCGATAATGCCCTTTTCGAGACCGTTCAGAGGGCAGAGTGTTCGGGCAGAGAGGGTATCCACAGGAATTAGCTATTGAACGTTCGGTTACGACATCTTCGTAATCACTCTTCGACATCAAAGATCCTGCAGCAAAAAGCTGAGATTCGTCTTGAATGCCATCGAAAAGGGCAAGCTGAAGCTTGTGCACAGCATCAGAAACTGTCGATGCTTGAACTTTCGACATTGCGAAGGAGTACACTTCCACCTGGCGAATGTTCGAGAATTGAAGACTGTAAACAGTAATGTAGACGGAAAATTAGGGTTCAACAATAACCGAACAAACAAACTCGCTGGTTGAAGTTTCTACATTGCAGAAGTAGAGCACTTCTACCTGGCGAAAGTTCGAGAATTGGAGACCGCAAACAGAAATATACACTGAAAATCAAGGTTCAACGATGACCAAACAAACAAAACTCGCAAGGTCAGTAATTTACCGTTCTAGGGTTAGGGTTAGGGTTCCCGAATGAGAATTGGGGACAAAATCTGACGAATTCGACTTTTCTACGATGTAAAATACATGCTGAGGTTATTCAAATGTGCCGAAATCATGGAATTTATTCAGTTCAATGGGATTTTGAAACAAACATCAGAATTAAAACCCTAAACATTAAGGATCGACGCAATTGTTTACTGGATTAAGCATTTCTCCAGCAAATTTTTAATCATCTGTATCAACTGATGAATTGCTCAAAGTTGTTTCAGAAAACAATCGATCAAAATAAGAGATTTCTTCTCTGATTCATACCGAAGATTTGAATCAGAAAATGTTGCGAATAGACTCCCGCTTCATCGCAGGCGATCTCTCTCTCTCTACTTGACTACGGCGGTTGATAATTTTCGCACAATATTTGTGTATTTATGGGTTATGGGCTTATGGCGGCTATGTATTTATTTTACGTATTTATATTTATGGGCCCAGTAGGCCCAATATTCCAAGCGGCTACGGTATAGAGACACAACCAGGTTCAAATGGGCCCAATTAAGGCCCAACCTTTGACTTTATAGTAGGTGCTCTCTTGAATTTGGGTTATTGACCTTAAGGGATGGCCCAATAAGCAAATTGACTATGAAGGATTAAGAAGATAATAAGGTCTTAAATTGTAAAATATATGGGGATTATCAAGGTTGACGTGACATAATTTTCTTTTAAATTTATTTATTTTTTTCTAACCTTTCCTGGAAATTTTACGTCAAAAAAATTATCATAGATTATTCAAGTTACAACCAAACTAACAAATTTATTGATGTCTATCATAATTAATCGTTACTCTATCAGATGTATTTAAAAATGGGACATTAATATTTACATAAAGATAAAACGTACATACAATTTAACTCAAAAATTCAAATTCATAGGTCATGAAAGTTATTACATTATGTCCAATATCACACATAACTTCGTTGCTTCAATTTTGCTTCAATTTTTCCCCCAATATACGTAATATAATGCCCATAATGTTAGGATTTGGATAATCTCTATTGTTTAATTACTTATGCTTTTGGTCAATGGTAGGTTAGATTTCCTTTAACAACTCTCCATTTGCAACTAGCTGCTTGAAGAAAATACAACTGACACTAGACCATGTCAATTTATAAACGATATTATATATACAAATTAAATACATACTTTATCTATGATTAATTAGTTCTTAGTAATTAATTCTAGTATATATTGATGAATATATACAATTATACATGTATGTATGCTTGTGGACAGTGAATTTGTTGTGCTAGGTTTCTTTCACTTCTCAAATAGCTCAAGTGAAAGTGATTTCTAGCATGATCTAATTGTTTTGTTCCTATACAAAATGCAAGAAGAAGACTAATTAAGTATTAATCACTAATTAGTTCACAACTCTACAATTTCTCCTGATCTCGCCCTGTGAACCAGTTAGGACATCGATTGAGCCCATTCGAACCATGGCATCAACAAACTTAGGGATCCAGAGTCTTCCATACCTTGCAAATCGGTTAACCATCCTAGCCGTTGAAGGATTAGCCATTAGGGCTTGGTCCGAAGCCAAAAGCCCTCGTCGGTTCTGCAAGTTCTTGAAGTACTTGTTGTCTAGTCTATGGGGTGTTACCGTGTCAAGAGGAACTTCTCTTGCTCGATTTTTAGATGATGATGAAGAAGAAGGTTGGGTAGTGTTATTAGGGCACTTGGTTTTCATGTCCTTGGCAAATGTGGCATCCATGGAGGGATCTTGTGGGTGAGTGGAGTTAAAAGAATGGAGTCGATATGAAAAGGATGAGCATCGGGTCATGCCAATTGAGTGAGCCCCTGAAAGGGCAACTAGGTCTTCTAGGGTTAGGTTTTTTAGGGCAAACATTTGTTGGAGTTTTTCCACATTGGAGTTTGGTTGGGGGAGGTGGTTTGAGGGCTCATCTCTTAGGGATACTCTCCCATCCCGTCTCCCTGAAGGGACATCATATTGGATTCGCCCGAGCTCCCGGACGCTGTCTCGAGCTGCAAAGGCTAGGATATCAGCACATGAGACGATTCCAGGGCAAGTAGATTCGAGCTCTGCCTTGGCCTCGTCTATCACCTCAAATCCTCTTAGGCTTGACCCATTTGCGGGGTGTTCTTTCTCAGATGCATTGCTTGATGTCGAGTCAAGTAATATCGATGCATCACAACCCTAAGATCAAGAAACGAAATCGATTATAATTGAAAGAGCGCGTCAACATTTAAAGTCTAAAACTAAACAAAGGATGTACAATATTTATCGGAAGAAAAGTAACATTACCCTAACAAAACAAATAGAAGACAATTTAACAAGTTTTAAAGGAAAGACATAAAATTACCCTAACAAAACAGTCATGAAAATGCATCCTAATAAGACCAGCTCCAATTCTCCAATCCTGTGAGACAGCCTCGGTAACTACTTTCCTAACAATCGTCTCCGCCGACGGGCAATTTGACTGGTAAAATCCCACCTCGAGAGTTGCATACGAGGTCATCATACACACAAACACGACCAAGAAGATCAAGGAAAAGCTTGATCTAATTGAGTTATTAACTCTACAATAGATTAAAGAGGCATCCATGTTCATTTCCTAAACCCTAAACAAAGGAATTGAAGAAAAAAGCATGATGCTTATATATAAATTTGTAGGGAATTAAGAGTGTTTACTTGGACAATAGTGTGTTACATGTTCAAGGTGGTTGATCTTGCTTCTAGCCTTATTTTTATGCAAGAAACCGAGTGGATAATATTGGTAGCTAGGTAGATAGGCAATCTATATTTCTTTTTAATGAAAAATGCTTTAAAAAACTTCAAAAAATAGAGAGTTTGTGGTGTATTTTTCTCTTTCAAAACCTAATACCGCGGTTCAATAGAGGAAAATCTTGGCTATAATTTAATTGGTAAAATTTTAAGGTATTTGACATGACTAGAGACGGAAAAAAAATGAAAATTGAACTATATATTGGCAAAAAATTCCATGTTGTGTACGTCAAATTAATTATTTTGATTTGATAATTAATTAATTCAGTTTGAAGTAGATTTTTGCACCCATTATGTTAAAATACAAATATATTTATTTGATTCTAAAAATGAACAAACTGAATTTCACACTTGACATATAAGAATGGCTATGACATTTTGCATAAATTACAATCCGTGTACAAACAAAATTGTTCAATTATTGAACAATTGTATCTCTACTTGATTATCATAAACATTAAAAAAAACCCAAATAATTAATCAAGCAAACCAAAGTAATTAATTATTTGACATATGATCTAGTTGTCTTTCATGAAATATATATTAGGCTAGTAGTAGTTATTTATAACCCTACAATTCCTCCTGATCTGCCCCTGATCACCAGTAAGAACCTCAATGGAACCCATATGAACCATGGCATCAGCAAACTTCTTCCTCCAAGCCCAACCATCCAAACCAAACCACCTAACCATGTTCGCGGTTTCAGGGCTAGTCATTAGGGCTTGGTCCGACGTCAGTAGGCCCCTGCTATGTAGCAGGTTCTTGTAGTACACGTTATCCAACCTGCTTGGCGTCACAGAATCCAGGGCTATAGTTGGATCAGAACCACCATTTGGTCCAGACCCGCTAGGACATTGAGCTTTCAAATCTTCGGCAAAGTTTGGATGTAGAGAGGGGTCTTGTTGGCCCATCACGTTGTTGAAGGAAAAGAGCCTGTTAGAAAAGGAGGAACAGTGGGATACTCCAATGGAGTGGGCCCCAGATAAGGTGACCATTTCCTCTAAGGAAAGGCCTTTGTTGCCAAAGTTTTGTTGGAGTTGCTGTAAGTTGAAAGAAAAAGCCGGTATGTTCTGGCTCACATCATCTCTAAGGGAGGTCACCCCGTCCCTTCGCCCAGCTGGGACCGCGTAGTGGATCCCTCCTAGCATCAACGCGCTATCACGAGCCGCAAAGGCTATAATGTCTGCGCAAGAAACAGTCTGGGGACATTCGGATTCCAGTTCCAGTTTGGCCTCATCAATCACTTCGAAGCCTTGTAGGCTTGGGTTGTTTGCAGGGTGATCCTTTTCTGCCGGGTTCCCAGGGGTTGAATCCAACAATATTGATGCGTCACAACCCTGTAAATAAACCGAACAATATAAGAGTTTTATCATAGGGTACATAACTCTCTTAAATACCTTAGCGAAAAAGTCTATATTATCCCACACTAACTTTTTTTTTTTAAAAAAAAATGATATGATTGAAGTGTACAAGTATAATATCCCACATTTAAATTATAATAAACTACATTTCTTACCATAATTTTGTAATTTACTTAGACACACATATATATAAATATCTGTATTCGATTAGGATATCACTTGCATTCATAAGCTTACCTAATGAATCCTAAGCTCATTATATTTAATTGTTAATCATAACTATAAAAAAATATCATCGTCCTCGGTAAGATCACAAGCTATCATATTCATATTGACTGAAATTAGTTAAAGCGACAACTATATATACGAAATAGAGGGTATAGTACGATTACGTACCCTAACAAAGCAATCATGAAAATGCATACGAATAAGAGCAGCTCCGAATCCAGGATTTTGAGCAATGGCTCCATTGACAACTCTCCTTACAATGTTTTCTGCAGCTGGGCAAGAACTTCTGTAAAAACCCTCTTGAAGATTGGATTGTGAAGAGACTTTGCACAAACTTGAGAGGCTAACAAAGAAGATCAAAATCAACCCAAAAAACACAAACTTTTGCATTTTTACTACCCAAAATTTGGACCAAAAAAGATTGAAAAATATTATCACTATATTTTCTCTGTGTTTTTATGGCACAAGAAGATATGGTATGGATTATATATATAGGTGGTGCTTGATTAATTCTTTGGGTTTATTTTCATAATATTTAGATAGAAAACGAGTAAAACATATAACTAAAATATAAGTAATTTGATAGAGCTTAGCCATCTTTTGAATTGAACAATTCCATGCATGCAGACGTTTGATTGAATTAAATTATAATCTTGATCATGAACAATGATGTAATCAGTCACTAGTGGCAATAATTAATTGAAATTTTTTTCCTCAATCAATCTCCAGGGTGTATTATTCACCAACTTTGGTTAAAAGTTTTACTTTCTGACTATTTCTTTGAGTATGATGTGTGAGCTGTGAAGTTTTGCTTGGTAAAGTTATATTTGAGAATTGATATTTGGATCGTAATATATCAATTTTTATTATTAGATATTAATATATCGACCTTTAATTTATATCTAGGTGAACTTAATGTATTTACTATGACTTTAATGATTGTGAATCGGTCTTAATGATGACGTAAGTTGGCTAGTATTGGGTCCTAAAAGGGTTTGGGAAATTTTCATCGCCTGCCACATTATCTTTGAGTCCGATTTACCAGTATGCAAGTACGTAATGGTAAGTACATTAAAATTATCTAGATATGAAGATCATTATATTAATATCCAATAATGAAGGTGGGTATATTGCGACCCAAAAATCGACCTTTTAGAGTCATGCAATGAAGTTATGTGTGATTCAGTGATTCCCTCTATTCCATATTAATTGTTGTCTTTGAAGATTGTGCAGTCAAATTTTAAAAGTTTTGATCATAAATTTCTCAATATATACAATCATTTGCTATATAAAATTACTAACATTAGATTCGTAAAAAAATATTATCATAAAAGTATAATATTGTAATTGTTAATAACATATTATGTAAAAAATTATCAATCAAAGAGTGATATTGAAGACCGTAAAAATCAAAATTATGACAATTAATTAATATAAAACGGAGGGAGTACATTACAAATAGCTAGCTTGTATCAGGTTGGCTAGAATTTGTAGAAAGTTTACACAAAACCTTACGTAGTATGCAATAAAATAGATAAAATAAAGGTTAAAAATTGAACTTTCTGACTATTTCAATTCTCTGAGTTTGATGTGTGAACTGTGAAGTTTTGTTAGATCCTTCAAGAAAACCAGTCTATTTGTGGAATGATTGACTTTTGATGTTGCAATTTCCTCGACTTTTCAAGCCAAGGAACTATCTTTAATATATTGTCAACTATATATGTTTATTATCACAATTATGATTTTTTTGATTTAATTTAAAGATGAATATGATGGTTTGCTTGCTAAATTTATATTTGAAAATAATGCAATTATGTTATGTGCTAGATTACAAATCACTAACTTGTATCAGGTTCAGGAAGATGAAAAACGTAAAATAAAGTAATTTCTAAATCGGAATTACTTATATTTTTAAAAAAGAAAAGTTTACGGGAAAGAAAAGAAGTTGTACTTTTACAATGGAATTTCGAAGTCGAAGCAAACAAATAAGTAATTTTTTATTCGGACTTCAGTTCAGCCAATGACATGAGGACGTAAAAGGAGAAAAAAAAGTAAGTTGATTGTTAAAATTTTTGGATTCCTATGAACCCTTTTCATAGGGCTATGCAAAGTCCTCCAATCCAAACCGAAAAAGTTCAATCAATTTAGTTCAGGACCAGACATTTTTGGACCAAACAACCAGCAAAGTTTGGTCTTCAATCCAGTTGGCTTGGACCGATGCTCAACTCTACCTAAAACCCTACTAATATAACAAGAGTTGAGGAACATAAGCTCAAAGTCAAACTACGGAGGATTCATTATAATTTATCTGGTTATCATTATTATAAGTGGAATGTTAAATCCATGGTTAATAAGTAATAACACATGCATCCTTATCAACCTTTCTTTTCTTTGATTGTTCAAAGCCAGAAATGGTTGGAGTCTGAAACAACGCTGTGAAAACAATAAATAACAACAAAACAGCTAAAAAATCAACAAGAAACATTTGAACATAGACAACTAAAAGAGAAAAACAGAATTAATTGTTATAGTTTGCAATTTTCACTCTTCGCCGTTTCTCTTTAAGCAACTTAACCATAGTCACAGGGTCCTCACGGATGAAGCCAATACCATAACCAAACTTCACCACTCTATGTGCCATATCATCCAAACTATCTTGAAGAAGTTCCGAAGATTCTTTAATCAATACAATACTTTTTTTTTTTACAATGGTAAGCAGTCCCGCCCACTGGGCCCTTATCTCAGGGTCTAACCCAGTGGGCCTTTACTGGACCGGGGGATGGGGTGTCGATTCTTTTGTTCAAGGTCCAACCTTCTCGCACACAGCACTCCCGTACGCTGGTAAGCCAGGAATGCTCCCCCCAGGATTCGTATCATGGAGGGAGGGGAGAGAAGGTGGTGTTCCTTGCCACTAAGGCAAGGACCCAATCGATAAGAAGGACTCTACAATATTAACACATGCATTAGTTGTAGAGTGATCTGAAAAAAGAATCGGTCTCCACTACCATTCAAATCCCTACGAACACTTGAGACAACCCTCAGATGACTCATAACAGCACAAGAGGTGCTGGAGGTGGTTCGTTTCGAATCCAAAGAATCACCACCAAGTGGAACCTTAGAAGGAAAAACAATTGGATTGAGCTGAGAATTCACAGCGCACTCCTCCACCACCTCAAAAGATAAATCATTCATATCCTTGGAAGGTTTGACCTCCCCAATTTGAGCAGCTTTTGGGATCCAAATACGCTTGATATATGTTCAACTCAGATAGGGATGCAACCTTTGTTTTTTATTTTGCCCAAAAAACATGTAAGTTGGATTCGTTGAACATACTACCATTTGGGGCATGAATAGCCCTTGAACCCTCCTACTTAGCCTTTGAACCCTCCTCCTTATAATCCACCTTTCTTTGTTACAAGAGACAAGGGATCTTTATGATTTCATATTGTTGGGATTCACCCATGAGTAAATGTCCCACATCAAAAAAGTAAAGAGAAGACACATGGTATATAAGTCAAGTGGGCTACTCCTCTTAACACCAATTGGTTTTAAGAAGGAACCTCACTTAACTTGTGTACCATGGGCCTTGGTTGAAATGAGCTCACCTCTTGGATCTCCCCAACACATATGATTAGTTATTTTGATTAAAGCATGTTTTATTGGTCTTTTGTACAAAAATTACTCTAAATATCATCACCCTCGCCCAAAGCTCATTGTTAATTTACCATGTTTTGCTCAAGCTCAATAGGAAGTGTCCTCTTCAAAGATTCACATTTTTGTCACCACTCAACCCTCCATCTCCTTTGGAGTTTACTATCCCATCTTCCCTTATCAAATCAACTTCATGCCTTGTGTTGCTAGCAAAATTTTCAAAGTGGTGGTAGTAAAGTTGGTTACTTTCAAGCTTCTTAATTACTAAGGTTCAATCCTGATGGAAACAAACAAATTCACCATTAAATTGTGGGGTTAATAGAACACGTGAAAAGTTCACCCATTACCCTTAACTTAAAGTTTATCAACGGTTATATTCATAAAATAGAAACCTAATAAGTGAGCATGCTTATCCTTTAAAAAAATGTTGTAAAAAATGTTGTCAGGTGAAATCAACAAAAAAAAAAAAAATCAAAAATCAAACCCAAACTTCACTCAAACAAAAATCGGTCAAAGGCAATTTGAACCCTAGATTGATGATGTTATTGAACCCAAAACCTAGCAATTTTAGGTAACGAACAGTGATGTTCGTTATCTGCTGCTCTGTTTGCGGGCTTCTTTTACTGTCTTTTGCTGTTTTGTTGTTTTTGTGGAACTTTTATATAACATATTTGATGCAAGTTTTTAACCTTTTATGACTTTCAATTATCATTTTGTTTTTACTATACTAACGTGTATCGATCTGCACAAAATGGTCAAAATGAATGATTAAAAAAATGAAGGTCAAAATTATATTCAGAAACAATAGAATTGAAGGAGGGGTAAGTAGAAAAATTGATGAGAAAACACATTACACACAGTAACACTACTACTTTTACCTGAATTCAAGCCTGAACAATTTTCAAACTAGTTGCAAGAAAATTGGAGGGGAGCCAAAAACAGGAAAGGTTTTTTGGAACTATGATCCAATATTCAACAGTGTATTTATTGGTGATCTTAATGCTTGTCTGTCCATTGGTCGTTGGAGATGCCATTAATTCTTCCTCTTCCCCATGCCAAATGCCCAAGAGTGCTAGGGTTAGGGTAATTTTGTTTCTTTTTGTTTTTTTTATATAGGCAATAGTCCAACTCTTCGGGCCCTTATCTCAAGGGTACAAACCCGACAAACCTTTGTAACGGACTGGGTACGGGGGATGCCAATGGCCCAAAGATGGGCCCCACACTCCAAACCACAGCAATCTCCGAAATGGTAAGAGAGAGATGTCGTGTCCCCAGGATTCGAACCTTAGACTTCTGGGATAGAAGGTGACTGGCGGTTAGGGTAATTTTGTTGTGCCTTTAATACACTGTACTATCTCCGTCCCAAAATGTCGTTTGTCCGTTGACTAAATTTTGACTGTTAATTACTCATAAACTATAATAAATTAAAATATGAAATCACTACCATTAGAAAGATAATTTGCTAAAGATTACAATGACAACAATTTTATATTGAAACTCATTATAATTTGTGAGTAATCAACGGTCAAAATTTAGTCAACGGACAAACATTTTGGGACGGAGGTAGTACATATTTGTAGGGTTAATTGTCAACTTTTAGTTTATTTTTCTGAAGTTTTTGTTTTGAGTTTTGACCTATGTAAAGCTGTCATTTTGAAATTACTATACCATTCAACTGTCGTAAAATTCTCCTTGGTAATAAAAGCAAGCTGGAGAGTAGGTCCATGCCTACTTCCATTATACATGCAAATTAATGAACGTACGAAGACAGCATGGTAAAAAGGTTACATTTCATTTCATAATTAATTTTGAGTTACTCCCTTCGTTTCATATTAATTGTTATTTTTGAAAATTACCATCATTAAAAAGATATTTTATTAAAAATTACAATGAACCTGATTTCATATTGTAATTCATTATAATTTGTGAATAATTAACGGTAAAAATTTAGTCAAAGTGTCAATAATTGTCGTCTTTGAAAATTGTGTAGTCAAATTTCAAAAGTTTTGACCATAAATTTCTCAACATATACAATGAGTTGCTATATAAAATTACTACTATTATATTCGTAATGAAAAATACTATCATAAAAGTATTATATTGCAATTGTTAATAATATATAATGTAAGAAATTATCAATCAAGTGCTATGTCATGCAATCTAAATCTTCAAACCGACCAAGCAAGAATACAAGGAGATCCAAAGACGTCAAGCATCCGAAAGGTGGTTCAACGATGTCGAAAGCCAAATCCTCTTCTATCGCTGTGAGCAACTCCGCATCTTTTGATGATTTGATGGACCGGCTGACGGTTGACATGAGCAATAAAGGTGGTTTGAAAATACTACAAGTCCGGGAAACAACTATAAAACTGTTAAAGAAGAAGAGGTTGGATGAAGATAAGGGTTGAAGGGGTGGTTTGAGCTACAAGGCGGTTTTTTTGTGTGTTCGTGTTTGGGTCTTGGTGATTTTTTTTGTTTTGCTGTTCTTAGGTTGTTTTGGTGGTGTCTTGCTTTTTGTTTTGTTGAGTCGGTTTTGGTGGTTGGTTCTAAGTGTGGTCTTTTGTTCCTTTTCCTGCGTGGTGTTGCTTGGTGTGTGGGCATTTTTCTGGTGCTATGAACTTTGTTGCCGTTTTGGCTTTGGCTTCGGCCTCAATTATCGAAAAAAAAGAAATTATCAATCAAAGAGTGACATTGAAGATCATGAAAGTCAAAATTATGACACTTAATATGAAACAGAGGAAATAATTTGGGAAGAAGGAAGTACCCGACTTTTAAGGATATTTTCAAGGATATTTTTTTTGCTTTGCGTACATTTTTCGCTCAATTCCATATGATTCAGAGTTTTGTGAAAGCATTTTTATGGACAAATAATTGACGACTAAAGTAGTAAAATTTTATAAAAATGTTTTAATTAAGCTTTGCATTGAAAACAGTTTTCTTTATGCATGGTGTTATAACTAGGAGTAATTAGTTTTGTTGGGTTTAAAATATCGAGAAGCTTCTTCTATCTCTGCATGCCCTAACTAAGCTAAGCTAGCTAGCATATATCCAGCCTACCCTTCCCCAATCAAAGAACCCCTTAAATAAATCAAACAATAAAGGCACACACCTCACCAACCTGCCCTATAAAAGGGCACCCCTCCCCCCAACCCTTTTCCCCATCTCCACAACAAAAAAACATCTCAAAAATTACCATATTACCATGGAGAGTGCAACACTGAAAGCTGTGAAGGTGATGCTACTTGTCCTTACAGTCTCTCTAGCTCTAGGGCTCCCCTTCTCTGCAGAGGGCACTGCAAGGGCCCTCCTAACCAACCCTAACCCTAACCCTAACCCTAATCCTCACAACCCTAACCCTAACCCTGACGCCATGCACCCTAACAACTTCTTTGGAGGAGTGGGGGTGGTCCCGGTCCCCGTCCCGGGAGCCGGGCTTGGGGGGTTCGGGACGATCCCCGGTGTGCCCGGCTCGTCCGTGGACTACTGCTCCGTCCCCGGGCTGGGCTGTGTCCGGGTCCAGCCCATTAACCCGGGTGTTCCGGGTCTCGGTGCCGGTGTTGGGACCCCTACTTTGCCTTTTCCTTGAGGATCCGAATGAATGTGGGTTACGTTGAGTTGGATTAGGGTTTGTTAAGGTTAAGCATGATAGTTTTTCTTTACATATAATGAAGCAATATCTGTATGGTGGTGTAGTACGGTGTTATGGTACGTATGAGTATGAGTGTGATAGTGATGTGTGCATGTAGTTTTCTTTAGTTTGTAGTACGTATGTGTGTTGGAATTGTGAGCTCCTGTGTTCATTAATTGCATGGTGTTTTATGTAGTTGGACTGCATATCTATTGTACTTGAGTAGTACGTATGTAGTTTTCTTTACATATAATTGTTGTACTGTATTTCCTTCAATTTGAGTTTCGTTTTGCGACGGGTAATTGGAAAACTCAATAGGTTTCATAGCACAAACCAGATCATTAATTGAATCTCTGGGAAATCACAAAAGGTTGTACAAAGTAATAAAAACTTACAGTATCAACAAAAAGATCGATTTTCCAAGCCAATGACTCTTTCTTCCATATAATATTACATGCATCAACAGCATGTACTTCAAATATTTACGAGTAAATAATGATAATAATTGAAATTAACCGTCTAATATGTACGAGTGAACAATCCTATGATTTAGAACACATACTTTAGGGTCACTTAACAAATTGCAAGACAATCTGGCATTGCACAATAACAACAATATGAACTCTATCTGTTGAAACAGTCGGGCTGAGCTGGGGTTTCTGGACCTGTTGGCCCGAGCCCGACCTTCAAGCTCGGTACCCTCGGCCCCCTGATCCTACAGGCCACGGACTGGATGAACGAGCCGACAATTATCCAAGATGGAATTTTTCTATGCAAAATCTAAAAATTCATGCATGTAATTTGTGCAATTAGTTGGGTCGGACCAGGACTGGTCACAAAAATTTAACACTTGATTAATCTGAGTTATATATATATATATATATATATATATATATATATATAGGAAAATTGGATTCTAATAATCCCTACTTTCACCAATTGGACAATGGTGAACCGTACTTTCACTTTGTATTCTGGTGGTCCAAAAAAAATAAAATTGGATTGTAGTGGGATATTTTCGAGGGAATCATAAATTTTGTATTGCATTTGATTCGAAACTTAGTATAACACTTTACAATGATTTTTAATGAATTTATAGCGTTTCTCCCAATTTTGTTTCATTTTTTTACTATTTTTTACAATTTTTTCACTTTTATTATCTTTAAAAATTCATAATAATTATTTGGAGTCTCAAAAAAATAATTTTAAAAATGTTTTAGAAACTACAATTCATTCACTTTCTAGGGGCAGGAACGAAAAAAACAAAAACAATATAGTGTAGGAATGAAAAAAATAAGAAGAATGTGGAGGTGGATTTGGTACCACTACAATCCAATTTTATTTTTTTTTACCACTAAAATACAAAGTGAAAGTACGGTCCACTATTGTCCAATTGGTGAAAGTAGGGATTATTATAATCCAATTAACCTCTATATATATATATACACACACACACACATATGGGTAAGTTCGACCCACCCCACTAGGCCCCTATCTCAGGGCTTGCCTAGTAAGGCTTAGCGGGTCAGGGAGGAGAACCTGCCAGGCTCGATTGAAAGCCTGTAAAATTCCACATGAAGCTTTGCAGTGGTGGGACCACAAGTTGATGGAAAATCGCATACCATTTAAGCCAAACTCATTTGGTATATATATATATATATATATATATATATATATATTAGTCGAGTTGGGTTGGGTAACCTTCAGGTCGTTGAAGTTTGAATAGGTCTACTTTGATTGCCCAGGTCACCCAGAATGCCTCCAACGTTGTCGATCATAGAAGAAAAATAAGCTTCCATCCTATTTATCTGGAAGTTCGCGGAACGCCCCGCAATGCAATGCGACTGAAATTGTTGGTACCATCATGTCCTACGCCCCCAACATGGTGATCAGTGAGATAAAGTTTGACGTGGGCCGGGCCACGCAAATTGTCGTAGAATAAATAATCTGAATTTTAGATATTGTTTTAAATAATCTAAACTTTGCCCCATTGGATTCTAATAACACGTCACCGAGTTAAGTTGAGGCGGTTGGACGAGAATAGTAAGCTTATATGGCACAGCTAAAAAGCCCAGGTATGCGCCTTCGCCGCCACGTCATCCCGCCGCCGAGTTAAGTTGAACTTAATTTGACGGCGTGTTACTAGAATCCAAGGGGGGCAAAGTTCAGATTATTTAGAACCAAATCTAAAGTTCATATTATTTAGTCTATTATGGCCTGAAATTCAGATTATTTAAATCTAATTTTTCTTTTTCAATATATAATTACTTATTATATAAAATTATTAACATTAAATTCATAACAAAAAATATTGTTATGAAAACATAATATTATAACTATTAATAAAATATTATGTAAAATTTCATTAATAAAAAAGTGATATTAGAAACCGTAACAACCACATAGCACGAAGGTAGTGAGAAAGGGAAAAAAATCTCACTATGGGCCTGTAAATAACAGAATTCAAGAATTCAACCAAATTCAAACCGCAAACCACCTCCCACTCCCGCGCCACCCAAAACCTCCAATCACCGCCGCTAGCACCGCCGCATGCCCACCATCTCCACCACCACCCTCCTCCCAAAATGCTCCTCTCTATCCCACCTCAAACAAGCCCTCTCTCACCTCATCACCACCGGCCACTTCCACTCCCCTTTCCCCTCTCACCACCGCACAAACCTCCTCGAGCTCGCCGCCACCTCCTCCCATGGCGGCGGCCTCTCCTTCGCCGCCCTCATCTTCCACCACATCCGCCACCCAATCACCCGCGACTGGAACGCCCTCATCCGCGGCCATGCCCGGAGCTCCAACCCTCGAATGGCCCTCACTTGGTTCATCGCCATGTTACGAGCAGAGCAGAAGATCGACGCCTTGAGTTGCTCGTTCGCCCTGAATGCCTGCGCGCGATTTCTGGGGAAATTCGAGGCGGGTTTGATTCATTCGCAGGTGATTCGCTCTGGGTTTGATGTGGATGTCATGTTGGGGACAACCCTGGTGGATGTGTATGTGAAAATAGGAGAGTTTGGGGATGCACAGAAGGTGTTCGACGAAATGCCTGTGAGAGATGTTGCGGCTTGGAATGCGTTGATTTGTGGGATGGGTCAGGGGAGTTTTCCCAACGAGGGTTTGAAGTTGTTTTATGGAATGTGTGATTTGGGGATGAGGGTGGATGAGGTTACAGTGATCGGAGCTCTGTCGGCGTGTTCACAAATGGGGGCTTTGAAGGATGGGGATAGGGTTTGGGGTTGCATCAAGGAGAGGGGATTGGATGCCATTGTTAAGGTTTGTAATGCCGCGATTGATATGTATAGCAAATGCGGGTTTGTGGATAGAGCGTACGATGTATTCAGGACTATGCAGTGTGGTAAGACAATTGTCACTTGGAACACGATGATCATGGGGTTCGCGATGCATGGAGGTTGTGAAGAAGCCATTGATCTTCTCGAAGAAATGGAAAGAATCGGTGTTTGCCCTGATCAGATAAGCTATCTTGGGGTACTTTGCGCTTATAACCACGCGGGTATGGTAGAGGAGGGGTTTCGATTCTTCAACTCAATGGAAGCGAAAGGGGTTACTCGAAACATCAAGCATTATGGCACCGTGGTTGATCTTTTGGGGAGGGCCGGAAAGCTGAAGGAAGCTTATGACATCATAACCTCAATGCCTATTTCCCCCGACGTTGTCCTCTGGCAAACTTTGCTTGGGGCGTGCAAGACTTATGGCAATGTGGACATGGCCGAGATTGCATCACAAAAGCTCGTGGACATGGGTTCCGATAGTTGTGGAGATTTCGTTCTCCTATCGAATATCTACGCCACGTATGGTAGATGGAGCGACGTTGGGAGGGTTAGGGAGGCGATGAGAGTTAGGGTTAGGGACGCGAAGAAGGTGCCAGGGTTTAGCTACACCGAATTGGATGGCATTATGCACAAGTTTGTGAATGGGGATCGGGCACACCCGTGTTGGGAAGCGATCTATTCGAAGTTGGATGAAATGATGTGTAGGATTAGGGAGCATGGGTATGTCCCGGGGACGAGATTCGTGTTACATGACATAGGAGAGGAGGATAAAGAGTATGCATTGAGTTATCATAGCGAAAAGCTGGCCGTTGCGTTTGCTCTGCTCAAAACTAGCCAAGATGATGATGGTGCCCCCATTCGTGTCATCAAGAACCTCCGGATATGCGTGGATTGTCACGCGGTGATTAAGTTTGTGTCTAGGGTTTATAATCGAGAAATCATTGTCAGGGATCGAGCTCGCTTTCATCGGTTCAAGGAGGGGGCTTGTTCTTGCAAGGATTATTGGTGATGAATGTGATGGAGGGGAATTTTATGCAAGCATTCCTCACAAAATGGACATAAATGTGACAAGTGAACTGGTAAAATTCTTAGTTTACAAAAGGGTCTTTCTGGGTCCGCCGAAATTATGTTTGAAAATTTGGTTAATATCAAAATTGATTGAAAAATCATGTCTAGCACAATTTTTTAAGGTGACATGAATTTCTTCATTTCAGTGGGAGGCATGACTAGTGGGCCTTGGTAAGATGACCACGAAACCTTTTCCCCTTGAATTTGGGTGGGCCAAATTGGGTGCTCATTGTTTGTACATGGAGTGTCTCATGTTGGATTTGGTTACTTCTAGCAAGCCTTGTTTTCTCTCATTTGTTGTCATATTGAAGGAAGTTTCTTTGCTTTCTTAGGTTATGAAAAGCCAAATTCCTTGGCAAACTCAACAAGCCAGCACTATTTGTGCTTTTTCTAGAGAGTACCAAGTTGAAGCATAGAAGCAAAGCTCATGGGTTGTGGGTAAGGACATTGTCAAAATATGAGGAAAAGTTGATGAGTTAGAGGAAGAAAGCACGTATTCCAAATTGGAAGTCATTGACAATAAAGACCCTGTTATTTAAGGCTGTATAATTAAATCAGATAAGATAAGGTAAGATAAATAGTGAAGATAGATAAATATCACATCGCCTATTTCTTTATTATTTCTAAATAAAATAAGTGAGTTGAATAAAGAATTTTAAATATAAGTTACTTAAAAGTATAACCCTGTTTTTTGGATGCTAAAATAAGGTAAGACAATCGCCACTCGTGAGATGACCTAGGGCTAGACGAGGACATAAGTTCTTTGAGTGGGGATGAAGGTGATACCCTAATGCTTGTTCAAAGTGCAACTTAAATATGGTTGAATTAAATCTTGTTTGACCCTAAAAAAACTCGGTTTGGTCAGCTTTGGATATTAGTTTCTCTTATATTCGATCGACTTGAATTTACTCATAACCGAATTTTTGCCAAATCAGTTAGATTGACTACTTATATTTATATCACCAAGATAAATTTTTCTTTAGGAAATTCTATCTCTTGAAAACTCTGTTGTTAGGCACCAAATAAATTACCCCAAGTGACTACTATTGTGGAGACTGGAGACCAATTGCTCTAAAAAAAGCCATATATGAAAAAAAGGAAAAAAAAAATGACAACACACATGAATCACGCGAGGCCCAGTTGAGAAGGAGAGTAGGACTACAGACAATGACATCATTGACACGGGTAAGTGGTTGGCCCAAATTCCCCTAACCGTTATTTTTTTACCACCTAAATTTTCTGAAATGTGAGAAAAAAGTTTAAATAAAAGGATTTTGGATGATTATATATTGTATTGGATTATAATATACTGACTTTTATTATTGGATAACAATATTCTTGACATTTATATTTAGGTAAGATTATTATACTAATAGTAACTAAGAAGGTTGTGAACTGATCTCCATATTGTCGTGGCTGATGGAGGGAAAAAAACATACCCCAACTCAATAATCCGGTTAATTACTTCGTTTTTTTCTCACTAACTCACGTTATAAGACATTGGTTGGTCGTGTGCCACGTCAGCATGGACCCCATTAGTCACTATGTCGGGGCCGATTTTTAACGTGACTTAATGAGAAAACGTAGGGGTTAACGGGGTTATTGGGAAGGGGCCGATTTTGTTCCCTTTGCCTACCACGTCAGTATAGAGACCAGTTCACCAGCCACCACCTTTTTAGTCACTGTTGATATAATAATCTCACATAAGTATAAAGATCAGAGATATTGTTATCCAATATTAAGAATCAGTTACTACCCAATACCGTCAAAGGTAAATATATTGTTTTCGAATATTTCTAAACAACGGGCCTATGAAATTCATGGGTAAATTTAACTTACCAAAATTTACTAGTTTTTGCTTAAATTTACCAAAAGTTATTAAAACTTTCCAAAAATTCCAAAGTTAAAAAACAAAAAAAATTTCATTTTGATATATCAGTGTAAATTTGTCAAAAATTACCAAAAATTACAAAAATTTAATTTTTACCCAACTATTTTTTATCCATAAATTTTACGCACCCGTTGTAAATAAATAAATACAGTAAATAAATAGAAAAGTAAACTGACTGGGGAAGTGACTTAACTCCAACCGGACCACCAACCCCACTCCTCCCCTGCTTTCCCTCCTACCTGTCTGTCTTGTCTTCACCAGTCACCACCCAAAAATCTAGAGAGAGAAACTGCCGCCGGCGGGATTCTAGAGAGAGAAAATGGACGACGGCATCTGCGCGGTTTGCGCCGAGGCGTTGGAGTGGGCGGCGTACGGCCCCTGCGGCCACCGCGACGTCTGCGCCACCTGCATCGCCCGCCTCCGCTTCGTCTGCCACGATCGCCGCTGCTGCATCTGCAAATCCGATTCCGACACTGTGTTCGTCACTAAGGTCGCTCGATTTCTGTCGCTCGATTTGATTTGATTTGTTGATTGTTGAGTGATGTTTGCATCTGGAAGTCAATTTGGTTCAGTTTGTGAATTGTTGAATGCTGTTTGCACCTGCGAATCGGATTCCGACACTGTTTTTGTCTCTGATGTCGCTCGATTTCTGCCGTCGATTTGATCCGATTTGTTGAGTGTTGATTGATGTTTGCATCTGCAAGTCAATTTGATTTAATTTGTTGATTGTTGAATGATGCTGTTTGCACCTGCGAATCGGACTCCGACACTGTTTTTGTTACTAAGATCTCTCGATTTTTGTCGTCAGTTTGATTCAATTTGTTGAATTTTGCACGGTGTTTGTTTTGATCCGTGGCTTGATCTGTGTCGGTTTGGTCAAACTTGTCCAATTGAGGCGTTTTGGAGTGGTTGAATGTGCCGCTTTGATGTTGTTTTTCCTTTGATCTGACATTTTAGAGAGGTTGATAAAAGTTGTGTGTGGTTGGTTGTTCTTTGTTTGCTGAAATGGTGAAGAAGAACTAAAGGAGGAAATGGTGCAGTTTGATGATTTCATGTTTGGTTAGAGCAGGCTAAAACAGTCTGAAAATTATGCAGAACTTTCAGGTGGTCTTGACCTAACGTATTGTTGTCTGGCATAAAATTGTCATTTGTACAAGATGAAAGAATAATAGAATGTAGGCATATTAGATTTCATGCATTTAAGACTCTAAGTACAAAGATAGTGCCTTTTTTTCCCCTCTTTTTTGACCTGGCATTTTAGACGAGAGAAAAGAGAGGGGGAGAGAGGGGGGGGGGGGATAAAAGTTCTGTTTGGTTGTTTGTTATTTGTATGCCAAATTTGTTAGAAGAACTGAAGCGGAAATGGTCCAGTTGATGGATTTTCATGTTTGGTTATAGCAGTCGTGAAGTTGTCACTTGTACAAGATGAAAGAATAATAGAATATAGGCATATTGATATTAGATTTCATGTATCGAAGTGCAACGGTAGTGCTTTTTTTTTTTCTCTTTCTTTTTTGCATGGCAGGCTGCTGCACACAGTTCTGTGGTTGGTTTCTGCAGCAATTTTCAGTTGTGGGATTGTGATTAATATTAATGAAAAGAACTGTATGTGTATGATGGATTTTGGTGCTTTCTTTCTTTGTGTTTGCCTGTGCTGGGTCATACTTCGTAAGTTTTGCAGCCTTTTTTATGGTGGAAATTGCTCTCGCATTTGCGTCTGGACAATGTTTGTACGTAGCATTCGTTTATTGATTAAGAGTTCTTGAATGTTAGGACTAGGGCATTGTTCTGTAACTACTCTGGCAATGATTTCATTGTTGAACTAGTAGAACATCACCCATGATTTAGTTGGTACATCATGTGTATTTAGTGACAATATATGCTCACATATAAAAACTGAAGACTTAATGTAGTTCTATGGGAGGCACTAGACTACTAGGTAGTGGCCAAAAAGTTGGCAGGTTGATGGAGGTGGCATGCCTGCTCCAAACTGAGCAGCGAGCAACTTTTATTTCTTGGTGGTGGAGATGTATTTTGTTTAGATGTTGGTGATGGAGATATGTATTGTTGCATTATCTAATTATTAATATTCCATCCCTTATGTCCAGGCATTAGGTTCTTTCACGAGGATAATAAATGACTTTTCAATTCTTCCAGCTGATGCTAAAGACGGGAAAGTGGGATCGTACTGGTTTCATGAGGGCACACAAGCGTACTTCGATGACTTTGATGAGTACAAGATCATCAATGCTATGTGTAGGCTCTCATGCAGTGTTTGTGACAAGTTAGAGGTGCAAGGGCGAAAGAATTCAAAAAGAAGAGGCAAGTTCAAGAATGTTGAGCAGCTGAAAGATCACCTGTCTCGTCAGCATGAACTTTTCTTTTGCAGTTTGTGCCTAGAAAACAAAAAGGTGAGACGTTTCTTTCTGTACATTCTGTATATTTGTTGTGCTATCACTTGTCTCAGGTCATGTTAGTGTGACACCTTGTGTCGTAGAGTAACTAGTATGGTTTATGGTCCAATGTAGATGGTGTTTACATTATAAAGTTTTAGAAAGGAAATTTTGACAATAATATGGAGCTAAAGAAATGGATGTTTTTAACAATAAATACCGAATTGCGGGCATAGTTGTTGCCTTGTTGAGGGCATATGTTTTAGGTCTCTATGCTAAGTATGTGAGAGCATATTAGATATTGTATTAATCTTGTCTTAACTTGGTTACTGTGGATCAGGTTTTCATATGTGAACAGAAGTTATATAATCGAGTGCAGTTGAGACAGCATATCAGAGATGGTACTTCAGAAGTTGATGGGGATCAAAGTGAAAGATGTGGGTTTTCTGGACATCCACTCTGTGAGTTCTGCCAGAGACCATTTTATGGGGATAATGAACTTTACTTTCACCTGTCTACTGAACATTATACTTGCCACATATGCCAGAGGTAAATAATCCTTCCATTTGTAAGAAGCTTTTTCTTTCTGCTCTCAGTTTAAAGAAGTCGACTTGCATCCAACATGCATCAATTGCAGGCAACATCCAAATCAACATGAGTATTACAAGGATTATGATGAATTGGAGGTTTGCTGTTTTCTAGTTTGTCATTAGTTAGTTCCTTCAACTTATGTTTGAACTTGTTGGTTTATAACTAACTATGATTGTTTCTCAGAATCATTTCCGTCAGGCCCATTTCCTTTGTGAGGATGCCTCGTGCCTTGAGAAGAAGTTCATTGTTTTTACCAGCGAAGCTGACATGAAGGTCTCCCTACAACCACTTTCCTTTTTTATTCAAATGAATGCCAAATCTTGCATTTACATTTTTTGATCTGTATACTGTCACATGGCATGATAAGCTCATGCAAGTCCCAGCTGTTTATTTTACACAAGCTTTGATAAATATACAGCTATATACTACAGTTATTTGCTATTCGTTTACGGAGTTGTTTGTTCACTTTCAGAGGCACAACGCCCTGGAACATGGTGGAAACATGTCTCGTTCAGAACGCAGTGCAGCCTTGCAGGTATCATGAACTCTCTTGGTCTTCAACTCCATATATTGTCCTTTGACTTGCCCCTTTGGGATCACTTGCTAGAATGCTCTGCAAATTAGATCCGTAGTAGCATTTCTCCTACCATGTTTTCTTCTGTCTCTAAAATTTTTATTTGGGTGTCATGGAATCAATCTCTCCATGAACAATGATATTTGTCAAGGTAAGACTGCCTACGTCTAGATCTCACTAGGCCGTGCGAAAGTGGGACCCACAATGGGAGACTTGTGGTTGCATTTTTTCCCCTATATGTGCACTTATGTGGTTACCTCCCCATTGGTATATTATCGACAAAGACATTTCATGTGCTTTGTAGAAATGTTCACCAGTGTGATAATTTGTAGTAATTATACCGTTCAATGCCACAGCTATCTACCTGCTTTCGTTATCAAGATGGGGAGCAGGCAAGTCGCCATCCAAGATCGCATGCTTCTGCTCAAGCCGTATCTGACCGTCAACTTTCTTCTACTACTCAAATTAACAGTGAAAGGCCCGGCTCTAACTTACAGCATGATGGCTCTTCCACCGTGCGAGCCGTTCCTGGTCACAACAGGACTATTGAAACTGGTCCAACATCAGAGACTGCGTTATCCACAGGACAAGCACCGCAGGGTGCTACACCGGATTTCAGGACTGTATTACTCAGTGGCGCTGCTTTCCCCCCGCTTCCTAGGACATCCAAAAGAAGGCGACGTAAGTCCAAAAAGAACACACAGGAAACAACAACCAACTCTGAAGATACTCCCCGTTGCCCATCAAATCCCGGAAGTTCAGCTGTTAATGCTACATCCTCTGCTCTTCCCCGAGCTGCAAATCAGGCTCCATCAGCAGCTGCTAGTAACTCATCTTCTCGGTGTAGGGTTCCACCAAATGCTAGACCTGCTTCACATTCTAGTCCTGCAATTTCTTCTCAAAATAGGGTTGAAAATGCACCCAATCCCCTCACTGTAACTTCCAATGGTGAAAGCTCTGCTAGTTCTGCAAACACGACCAAGAACAAAGGTAGCAGTAATGATGTAGGCTCGTCCTCAACCGCTTCAAATCTTGGCAATGGTGAGTCTTCAGCGAACAACAAATCCCTGGTCGATGGGATACGTGCTGCCCTAGAATTCGACAAGGATAAATTCGCCGCCTTCAAGATAGTCTCCAAAGAGTACCGCGACGGTGAGATTGACGGGCGCGAGTACCTTGCGTATGTGCATCAGTTTGGCCTCGGGCACCTCATACGGGACTTGGCTAAACTTTGCCCCGATCCCCAGAAGCAAAACGAGCTCCTGGAAATTCACAAGACAGGTTTGGGAGATGTCACCGAAAGCGGGGAGAGAAGAGAGAGGGTTGAGAAAAGTGCTGGCAGCAAGGGTTCTAAGAAGGGCAAGGAGAAATGTTGTGAAGATGCCGATAGCGGTTCTAAAAGGGACAACATTGTGGCGAATCAGCTGATCGAGTTCAAGCTGAACACTGAGCCCCACAAAAATGAAAACCCTTCATCGTCAAACGGAAGTGGCTCGAACGGTTCAACCGGGGGCAAAAAGAAAGCCAAGAAGAACTCAAAGTTCGTCAGGGCTCGCATTGGTGAAAGTTCGACATCCGAGGAGCCAAATCTGGGCCATCCTGAGCTGGGTTCGTTTTTAACGGGCGGAGGACCGAATCAAGACTCTATTCTTGCTTCGGTTCGTGGGGTTTGGAGGAATGGTGGGGGCCGCAGACTTGTGGCCATGACCCATTGTCGGCTCTGACTCAATGATCATATGATGATGATGATGATGATGATTAATTATGATGACGACGATAAAACTAGCTATGTTAGAGTATAAAACCATCATTGGACCCACAACTATCAGCTTAAGCTTTTGGTTGAGAATGAAATCTAGACAGGTAGAAGGGGGGGACTCTTATTATTGCCCCGTTTTTGTTATATATAAATTTATGATTAGTATTTGGGGGTGTAATGTGAAGAGTCCTTGTTTTGTGGTTTATGTAAATATGGAGGCTATGCTATGTTTAGATACTCCAGTTTGAAGAATGGCATGTTATGGTAAGGCATTGACTATCTATGCTCTGTTGATGAATGTTATGAAACTGGACCACATTTCAACAAAAACTTGTTTTACTGTTTATGTTTGGCTCTCCTAAATGGTTTTTTCAGTTTGGACAGAAACGTGTTTTACTCGACCACATTGTTGTTGTCATGTTGTGGTGGAGGTATCACTTGAAAACCTATGTTGTCAGAACCGGACCGGTCATCGAACCGGTTGACCCAGTGGGTCAATGGTTCAATCGGTCGGACCGGGTTAATGGTTGATCAGATTCGGTTGAACCGCAAATTGGCGATGAACCGGTCACGAATTTAAAAAAAAAAATTCATGTACTTCAAAATACTAATTTCTAAAGTTCTTCACAATTGACAATTGCACATCTGCACCTAATTACCTAAATGATCATAACATACCATAAAATTATATGACATCATTAAAATCCATGAAGTCTTAGTCTCAATAATAAAGAGTTGCTACAAGCCACACGATACACTTGAATAATTTTCCGTAAGCATCGTAACGAAGAAACAATGAATTGTTCACAAAGTGCAATAACCATCAAATTCGTCCAGGTTCACAAATCAAACTAACAAGTTGTAAAACATCCAACATAGTTTAAAAACATGACAATAACGAGTAGCTCTCAATCATCGCCAGAATCAAATCCATCGCAATAGCCACCGCCGAATGAAGACAAGTCTAATCCATCATGACCCCGGACCATAATCAAATCATCATCATCATCATCACCAAGGTTTTCAAATTGGGTACCATCATCATCATCTCCATCAAGATCAACTAACAATATTAAAAAGATAACAATTATTAGTATTATGTAAAAGTTTGAATACTATATAATTTTAGCAGTAGAACAAAATACATACCAACTTTCGCTTTGCCTTTGCCTCTTGTATCACGAGCAGTTTGGGTTGCTTGCTCATGTGTGAGTATTTCCTCTATATCATCCTCATCTAGCTCACCATTGGGTTCATCCTCAACAACCCAAAAATCATTTCTCTCCAAACATTCAATATCAATGGGATCATATGATCTTTTTTTTGTTATAAAGCCTACATTATAAATGAAATATTAAAAGTTATATTGATGTAAGAATCGATGGCGATAAAACTTGCAAAATAAAGAAAAAGTTACTTACCTATTTTTCAAGCGAAGATTATAATGAACATAAACAAGATCACTCAACTTCTCATGTGCCAAGCGATTTCTCTTCTTTGAATGAATGCGCTCAAACACGCTCCAATTTCTTTCAGCACCCGAAGAAGAGGCAGTTTGGCTAAGAAGCTTTATTGCCAATATTTTGAGATTTGGACAATCATGTCCAAACATTTTCCACCATTCATCTATGCAAAACAAAAAGGCATAATTAAGAAAGATACATTAATTTCTAGAAAAAAAAGTCGATACTTTTATTAAAAGTGAACTAAAAGTGTACCTGGACGAGTTGTCTTTATGTTAGCCAAGGCTATGTCTCTTCCAAACCCTTTCTCACGTTCACGAAAGATTCTAAGCTCGTCAAAAGTTTTAGTCTTGTTTTGGCACACTTTGGAATCAATAACATCAATTAAGCCTCTCATTACTTCAGGCTTAGTGGAGAACTTTTCTTTATCATATTGAAATGCGGGGTTGAGCCAATATGCAGCAGCGTGAATGCTCTTACACAATTTCTCATCCCACCTCTCCTTCACAATTTTTGTGTAAGGCTTGTACAATCTTTTCTTTCCCTTGAAGATCTCTTTGATTGCTTTCTTTGCCCTATACATTCCTTCGTACACATAGCCTAAAGGTGCTTTTCATCTGAATCCACAATGCGAAGCAATCTCAAAAGAGGGGCAACAATATTCACAACTACCAAGCAATCATTCCAAAACTTAGAATCTAAAATTATTTCTATCACTGCTTTACCCTTGGTTGACCTAGAAGGCCTCCATGCATTAAACTGAGGGCAAACAACCATAGCTTGCAAATCCAACTTATGCTCAGAAAGACTTTTCAAAGCGATAAAAGTGGTTGCAAACCTTGTCTCACCAGGACGTAATATTTCTGTCCACCCTTTCCTATTCCTCAACCAACCCAAAGTCCATTTGTGGTTATACACAAACACTGTCACCTTAGATGCCCTTTGAGCCAAACTCATGACATGAGGCATTTTACCAATATCTTGCAAAATCAAATTCAAACAATGTGCAGCACATGGAGACCAACTAACATTTTCATACCTCTCATTCAATAATCTCCCAGCAGCTTTGTAGTTGCTACCATTATCAGTGACAAGATGCACAACATTTTGAGCTCCAACAATATCAACAATCTCCGCAAACAAGTTGCAAAGTGTTTGTGCATCGGCAACAAAATTAGAAGCATCAACAGATTTGATAAAACTAATCCCTTTAGGACAATAAACAAGAAAATTGATCAAGCTTCTATGCCTACCATCAGTCCACCCATCACCCATAATAGTGCATCCAGTTTCTTCCCAAACACTTCTATAAGAGTCAACGAGCAACTTTACCTCATTTTTTACATCTCCTAAAAGTGCGACTCTTAAATCATGATAACTAGGACCCTTATACCCAAAACCAACAGAAGCAATAGCATCAATCATGTGTTGGTAGTACATAGAATTAGCACAATTGAAAGGAATGCAACAGTCATAAAAGAAACGAGACAAACAAATATCGAATTGCCTTCGCTTTTCCTGACTTTGCATTGAAGCTATGATGGAAGGTTGTGAACCCAGTGCTGCTCCTTGAGGAAAATAAGGAGCATTAGAAGATGACTTCCTCTTACCCAATGCACTTGCTTTAGTGCCTCTAGATTGAGTATTTCCATGTGCACCATCATTGTGGATTTCAAATTCAGTACGATTAGAAGATCTAAATGGATTGCCTTCGTCACTACTCATTCGTCGCTCTAGCTTTGATTGAGAAACCTCTTTCATACTTTCAATCATTCTAAAGCGAACATCATTAGGAACCCTTTTACATGGGGCTACATCTCCTACTTGTCCAGCTAGATGCATTTTCATTCTATGAATGCCCCCACCCTTGATTGACTTCTCACAAAAGTTACAAATTAACAATTTCTTTCCTTCAAGAGATGTCGCTAATGTCACATGACACCATGCTGGATCAGTCTTTTGGCGAAAAGATTGAGTATTAACAGTGGATGAATCTGGAGTGGCATCACCTGGTGTTGAATCAGAATCCATAATTTCCTACAATGAAATATAAACACATATTGATTATTATTATAAACAAGGAAGCACTCAAACTTAGATTATATTAGATCAAAAGTACTATGAACATTATGTGTATTCTTAGCATCAATGAAAATACTATAATTTATTTTCTTCAAAATTTTACTAATAAAATATTTTCACCCAACAATCCTGTTCACAGCACTCAACCTAGCTAGAGCTGCCTTCTTTAAGTCAGGCCTGTAGTAATTCTCAGCCACCTTCATTCAATCCAGAAAAAAAAAGGGTCACCAAGGTAAAATGTAATGATTGGTGGAGTTTACTAATGCCTTAGCACCAATAAGGGGGGAGAAACCTCACCTCAGAAAACCTTTACAGAACAGAAAAACACACATGCAAGCACACCATATATCACAACTCAAAGATGATCATTCTTGCTTTCTCCAAGTCCTCCACAAAAGTCACACAGATGATGAATCACAACTATTGCATAAGTTCCATTTCCCATAGGAAAGCTATAAGCCCATAACTGGCTACTACACATTATAGTTTAAAGCAAGTATCTACATTCTCTCCTCCTTTATTCCAACTGAAGTGCTACAAAATCATCAAAACAGTAAACAAAATACCATTACTTCAAAGATTTTGGAGACCATGAGCACCACGAACATACAATGCACCAAATTATGCATCAACCATGGGAATAGTAATATGATGTTATGAAACCTTTCTTCTTAGATGAACATTATGTGTATTCTTAGCATCAATGAAAATACTATAATTTATTTTCTTCAAAATTTTACTAATAAAATATTTTCACCCAACAATCCTTTCCTCTCCTTTCCTTGCCACTCATAATTTAACCAACCTAACCTAAATCTAACATGAACAAAGAACAACCTTTAAGAAATTCTACTTAGGCCACAATGTCCAAAAAGTAGAAGTGTAAAGAGATATTTCACTTTGGCCTACACTTGGATAATTTAGCAAAAATTCAGATTATTTTAGCCCATTAAAATCCAAGCTAAAATAATTATTTTTCAGCAAAAATTCAGATTATGGACAAAACAATATCCCAATATTTAGCAAAGAAACTCAAGTTGCAACACTTGTGCTTCAAGATTACAAATACCCTTTTCCTCCCAATTACATTGTACAAACCATCAGGATAATCATAAAACTACCCTTTTTTCCCTTTCCAAATTGTAATTTGTTAAATCTGACATGTGCTTTAGGTAAGGTAGCCAGTAGCCAGTAGGTGTATCATAGCAGCTTATTGATTCAACAATCACTAAAAAATCAATCACTAGCAACATGTCAACGCAAAGCTTATTGATTCAGAAATTAGAAAACTGACCTCAATATTGTCCGAGTGACTAGTGAGCTGAGTGCAAAGAAGGGAGGAGGCGAAGGAGTCAAGGAGGTGCCGAGGTGGGCGAACTGCCTAAGCAGAGCAGATCTGAGAAGAGTATGAGAGTGTGAGAGTGAGAGTTGAGAATGAGAGCAGACTAGCAGAGCAGTGGATGAATATGAGAATGTTATAAAAACAAAGGGAACTGACCTTCGTCCTTCAGGCTTCAGGCTTCAGCACCAACCAACTGAACCAAGCAAGCAAGCACTCGGCGTGGCAAGTGGCGGCAGCGTAAACCGACAAAGCGATGTGGAGGAGGCGAGAGGAGCGAAGGTCGAAGGAGCAGGGAACAAAGGTCGAAGAAGGAGGGAGCACTGGAGCAGACCTATGTTGTAAAAACCGGATCGAGTATTGATGAGTGTAGATGGGTATTCGTTCGTGTTAAATTCTAAATTAATAATTATATGGTTGTGTCTTATTCAATTAGAAGTCATCGTCTAAATTGTAAATTAATAATTATATGGTTGTGTCTTATTCAATTAGAAGTCATCGTCTTGAAAGGAATTGTAGACATTTAGGCTGCATTTTCTGCGGTTGACATTCTGATCTGTGATTCATGTGATTTCTGCCACAATCCACCACATTTTACCGCAAATCATTACTTTTCTCTCTCACAATTTCAATAACCTACCACAATTCCACCACACCCACCACAATTCCACCACACCTCACCACACAATTCCGCAAAATACCGCATAAAAGAACAGGTCCTTAGGGAATTACGACTCCTTTACAACAATTGAAAGACAGTTTTTCTCACTTAACTCATATGTACCAAAAGAAGATACCTAGTTATGTGGATATCATGAATTCCTACATAATCTGTTTCAATGACCTTTTTTCTTTCTCGATAAGTTACGGGTCTATCTATTTCAATGACTTTTCTTGGGAAATTTAATTGGTGCTTGTGTCAATTATCTTGACTGCGGTATTGGATCATGATATGATAGATTTAGAATAAAATCCAATTAGTCCACAAAAAATCAAACCAAAGTCGATATTTGAATTCTGCCGAAACGAGGTAGGAAGGGTTCGAATATAACAATCTTATCTTTAAATTTTACAATTTACAGAGTTTGTTTCTAATTATTCTAAGATTTAGAAACCATTTATTACCACTATTCTATGTAAAAGATGCAAAGGAGGTGATGTACGAATAGCAGCAGGATGCAAACAACAAAGTAAACAAGGGGCATCGCTTTGATTTAGAGATTTTGATATATTAGAAGGAAGAGTACAATTGTTGACTATATTTCCTTTAGTAGCTGCGTCCAATTTTTCAATTTGGGGGCCAATTTTGTATGTTCAGTGTGTATAACACTGTTTGGGTGCTTGATGACACTTTCTTTTCGGATTATGAATAAATTCTTGGGCTGATGCCCTTAATTATCGAAAAAAAGGTACAGAGGAGGTTAATAAAACATTTTATTTTATTACAATCTATTAATCTAAGTTAAACAATATTTTTGGACACCATATTAGACTAGAGGCAATTAATTAAACAATATTTTTGGACTTCATATTTTTTTCTTTTGGGGGGCGTTTGGTTGAGAAACTTTCCCGACTTTTCCAAGTTGAAAAACTTACCCATGTTTGGTTGAGAAACTTTCCCGGAAAAGTTTTGATGTAGGACCCATACTTTCCCTCACAAACCCATTAAAAAGTTTCCCAAGGGGGCTAGGAAAAGTCTTTCCCGGGAAACAACCAAACGCACCATTGATGTATTTGGACTCCATATTAGATTAGAGGCAATTAATTAAACAATATTTTTTACAATAATTAATTGAACAACCCACATTACATTGCATATTTGCATTTAGCCTAACACCTAAAAAAATAAAAAAAGAAAGAAAACAACAGATGTTATTTTGTTATACGACGCCGTACGCTCCCGCCAAATCCCAAATCAGGGGTACTTTCGTAATTTAATATATACCGGGTCGGGCCCAGAGAAATCGGTCATTTTCAGTCACAGAGTCTAGTGAATCGGACGCAGACAGTCCGACGGTTCAGATTAATTTCCACTGCCCACCGAAAAAGACCCTCCCACTCAATCAGTGTTTGCGAAATTTCACGCCCAAATTGTGACATTGATTGAATTGATCAAACATTCATACATAATATTTATCCCTTCTTGTTATCCCATACTCGATTTTAACCCAAATTTAATTACTACCTCTGTCTCTAATTGTTTGTCACAAAAACTAATTCATCAAAACCAATGAGCATGATAAATGAAATGAAAAGTTTATAAATTGTCAAAAATACCCTTGATAATAGTCTTAGAATTAGGTAAAGAGCTTATTTATTAAGGATAAAATTGGTAATATGATTGTTGGAATGGTAAAAGTTAATTAATTTGACAAAGAAAAAGGGGCGGAGAAGTTAATTAATTTGACAAACAAAAAGGGACGTAGGTCTGTTCTTTAGATTGGTAACTCTTTCTAATCTAATGAATCCAACCAATCCAATTCAATTCAAACCTTACACAATTCCCAAAAAAAATCTTCTTTAAAAACACAATTATCCAAAAAAACATCATAATTTATAAATCAAATCCAACCTAATCCAATCCAATCCATCAAAATCTCATTTTATCTAATTCAAAGAATAGGGAGTATGCCTGAATTGTCCAATCTAAAAAAACAAATCAAAATATCAGTTTTTTCGTCAAAATTTTAATATTGACCGATCCTTTTTTTTTTTTTTTTGTGGCGGCTACTCTCGACTAATAAAGGAATAATTTTAGTTTATCCAAAGGGGCCGACCACTATAAATTGGGGCCCTAGAATTGGGTTGGGACAATTTTCCAAATTTCTTTTCCCCTCTCTTTAATTCATCTCTCTTTCTTGCTCCTTCATTCGGGGTTGTTCTGCTTGATCTCCAGGTCAATTACTTGAAATTCAGCACTAGTTTGATTCTTCTTCATTTTGCAATTTGTTGTGGTTGTCGTATGATCGAGACCATGTTTTTTGGGTGAGTTATTTTTAAGTTAGGTTAGTTAGATTAAGATAAGTTAGGATAAGTGATGGTGCTTTTTTGGGGAATTACGTTGGTTAGGATAAGTTAGGCCCTGTTCTTTTGTGCGACAAATTGGGTGCGGTAAATGGTATGATATGACAATGTTGTGGAAAGTGTGGTATGATATGGTAAAAGTTGTGGTAAGAATGGTTGATGTGAAAAGTGATGAGAGAGAATGTGAAAAGTAAAGGAAAAAAGTGAAGATAGAGAAAAGTAAGGATAGAGAAAATCATGATTATTGTGGTAAAGTGTGAAATGGTATGGTATGGAAAGATTGTGGTAAGTGTGGAAAAATATGACAGGTGCGATGTGCAACAGCAAAAAAAGAACAGGGCCTTAACCTGACAAAAGAACAGGGCACGAATTCAGTTGCTTTGATTTGTGTGTTTTGGTGGAAGAGATTTGAGCATGTTTGATGGTGTGGTTTGATTATTTTCCATTGATCCAGGGTTGTGTATTTTGATGATGATTATAATTGGTTTGATGGATTGTTTTATGTGGTTTTGTTGAGTAAGTTGATTTCTACTGTGGCCGTTAAATTTTAAAAATTTTGACTATAAATTTCTTAATATATATATTTATTTTTTATATAAAATTACTATCATTAGATTTATAATGAAAAATGTTATCATAAAAGTATAATATTGTAACTGTTAATAAAATATTATATAAAAAATCATCAATCAAAAAGTGATATTATAACGTGACTGTCAACTAAAAGACTGATAATATGGAACAGAAATAGTACTTAATAAGTTCTTTTCTGCGATATTTTGCAGTATGGTGTGGTGTGCTGTGGTGGAATTGTAGTGGGTGTGGTGGAATTGTGATAGGTTATTGGTATTTGGCGTAAGTGAGGAGAGAAAATGTAAAAAGTAAAGGAGAAAAGTGAGGAGAGAAAAGTAATGATTTGTGATAAAATGTGATGAGTTGTGGCAAACTGCGATATGATGTGGTACCGCAGAAAAGAACAGGGCCTAAGTACACAAATTAGGGAATCGTCTAATTCATCATCCCAGGCAGTAAATATTTTAGTACAAGTCACAACTCACAAGTAATATTAAAACATTTTTTTAATATAAATAAATGTAACATAATAATATATTATTGGATGACTACTAGCGTAATCGTACTCAGAATAAAATTATGATGACACAATTTTATTCAAGATTTATAGTATTCCCTCTATTTCATATTAATTGACGCTTAGAAATGATTGATAACTTCTTATATAATAATTTAGAAATGATTGCAACATTATACTTTTAGTATAGAAATGATCGCTAACTTGCTGCATTTTGTTGCATTTTGCTGCGTGGTTTCGATTTATGCACTCGCACACATGTTGGATTTTTTCGCCGTTGTTGGTCACAGAAAATGGACACTTTCCTCTTCACTTCCGAATCGGTTAACGAGGGACACTCCGACAAGCTCTGTGACCTGATCTCGGACGCGGTCCTCGACGCGTGCCTCGAGCAGGACCCCGAGAGCAAGGTGGCTTGTGAGACCTGTGCCAGGCCCAACTTGGTCATGGTCTTTGGCGAGATCACCACCAAGGCCAATGTGGACTATGAAAAGATTGTCCGCGACACCTGTCGGAGGATCGGTTTCACCTCCCCCGAAGTCGGCCTTGATGCTGACAACTGCAAGGTTCTGGTCAATATCGAGCAGCAAAGCCCCGACATTGCCCAGGTAAATTATTAGGTAGTCCGTGGATTAGGTTCTTTTGTTTTTTTCCCCTTCCTTGTCTTTGTTTGCAACCCCAAATTCTACTTTATGTGCATGAAAAGATGTGAGAGAGACTATGTTGCTAGATAGACCTGCAAGTACTTAATAACGAAGGGTATGTGCATTTTAATAGTAGGTACGGTATGGTAAGACTGATTTTAATCGATTTTGACAAGTTTAGGCAAGTCTGGGTTTTGTGGGTAAATACTTTGAGTGATTTTTGCTAAATAGGATGATTTTTGCTAAATAGGCTGATTTTTATGTAAATTTAAGTTTTGGAAGTTCCTGATAACCAAGGGTCGGTCCATGACAATGGTTGGGTTAAGGTATTGTAAATTTAGGATATATTAGATTTTGGTAACTTTAGGTAGGGTTTTGGGTTTTGAGGGCAAATACTTTAGGTGATTTTTGGTAAATTAGGGTAACTTTAAGTAAATTTAAATAAGGTTGGGTGATTTCTGATTTACCATAATTTACCCATGAAATTGATAGACCCGAATTCCACTCATTGCGCAGGGTGTGCATGGTAACTTCGCCAAGCGCCCCGAGGAGATCGGGGCGGGTGACCAGGGCCACATGTTTGGCTACGCGACAGACGAGACCCCTGAGCTGATGCCCCTGAGCCACGTCCTGGCGACGAAGCTCGGGGCCCGCCTGACGGAGGTCCGGAAGGACGGGACGTGCCTGTGGCTAAAGCCGGACGGGAAGACCCAGGTTACGGTGGAGTACTACAATGACGAGGGGGCCATGGTCCCGGTGCGGGTCCACACGGTCCTGATCTCGACTCAGCACGACGAGATGGTCACCAACGACGAGATTGCAGCGGACCTGAAGGAGCACGTGATCAAGGCGGTCATCCCAGAGAAGTACCTTGACGAGCGGACCATCTTCCACCTGAACCCGTCGGGCCGGTTCGTGATCGGCGGGCTCAACGGCGACGCGGGGCTCACGGGCCGGAAGATCATCACCGACACTTACGGTGGGTGGGGGGCCCACGGGGGCGGGGCCTTCTCGGGGAAGGACCCGACCAAGGTGCACCGAAGTGGGGCCTACCTCGCCAGGCAAGTCGCCAAGAGCATTGTCGCCAACGGCTTGGCGAGGAGGTGCATTGTGCAAATCTCGTACGCCATTGGCATCCCCGAGCCGTTGTCGGTCTTCATCGACACGTACGGCACGGGGAAGATCCCCAACAAGGAGATCCTCGAGATCATGAAGGAGAACTTCGATTTTAGGCCTGGGATGATCGCCATCAACCTCGACCTAAAGAGGGGTGGAAACCGGTACATAAAGACGGCCGTGCACGGGCACTTTGGGAGGGACGACCCCGACTTCACATGGGAGGTGGTGAAACCTCTTAAATGGGAGAAGCCACAAGAATGAGTGAAAGTACGGAAAATGTAGAATTTTTGCAATATACATGCTCCTAGAGCACGTACTCTAAATGCAGTATCCGATTTTCTCTTAAACTCATTTCTTTTTGCATGGGAATAATTTAATTTAAGATCACTAGTCTCTATTTTTCTAAACACTGGCATAACTTTCAAAAGAAAAAAGGGACTAGAGTACTAGACACAATCTTGTCCTCCCTTGTGTGAAGTAGGTGGAGAAATAGACAAATTACAATGTACGAGAAGACAAGAAGTGATTATGTGTCAAGATCCCATCAATTCCATGATTAAAAAAACAAAGTGGTGGATCAACTACATTCTCACTATAGGCTATAGCTAAACCTAATATAACTAATTAAGAAACATATCATAGTTAATCAATAAAATATGGTAATCTAGATTATATGGAATATATAAAATATGGTAATCTTTTAACTTTGAATAGAGTTAAATGATTTAGAAGTTAGATAATTTTTAATTTTTGTTAGTTTTGTCACTTTACTTTTAAAATTCGTCAAATATGTCACTTAAGTTCTAAAATTTTTCAAAATGTCACATAAAACAAGAAGTTAATATTAAATCTTGTGACATTTTTGACAAATTTTTAAAATTCAACTGATATATTTGACAACTTTTAACAATTAAGTTACTACCTCTATCCCTGATTGCACAATTAACCATTTTTCTTAAAAAAAAAATTGAGGAAGAATGTGGATAAGATAACTTTAGATATTGGCTTAAACAATACATTAATGTACATGGAATTTAGGGCACATTGACTACATTACTGCAAGCTCTGACAATGGGACTGTTGAGTGTTGACAATTATGCAAGCAACCTTAAAATATTCACCTCACTAATCTTAATATGTACTATATTCATTTCATATTAGTGGCCATCTTTAAATATTAAGTTGTTATATAAAATTATTATTATTAGATTTCTAACAAAAAATATTATTATAAAAGTATAATATTGCAATTATTAATAATATATTGAGTAAGAAATTATCAATTAAAAAGTGATATGAAGACCGTCAAAATTAAATTATAAAAATTAATATGGAACAAGGAGTAAAAACCACCTTAAAAAATATATTATTTTAATTATGTGGATATATTTTTTAATTAAACCTTATTACCTACAAAGTTGTAAAATGGTGGGAGTAATTTAATTTATCCAAAGGGGGGCCGACCTCTATAAATTCGGGCGCAAAATCTCCGCCTAGAATTCGCCTCACTAAATCACACCATTTTCCATTTTTTCCCCTCTTCTTTCTTGCTTGTTCATTCGGGGTTGTTCTGCTCCATCTCCAGGTAAATTACTTGAATCAGTGTTGTCTTGATTCTTCTTCATTTCGCAATTTTGATGATGATGATGATGATGTTGTTGTTGTATGATCGAATTCAGTTGCTTTGATTTGGGGATTTTAGTGGAAGAACAGGCGATAGAGATTTGAGCATGTTTAATGGTGTGGTTTGATTCTTCATTTTGCAATTTTGTTGTTGTATGATCGAATTCAGTTGGTTTGATTTGGGGGTTTTGGTGGAAGAATAAACTAACGATAGAGATTTGAGCATGTTTAATGGTGTGGTTTGATTATTGACTATTGATAGATAATGTTTGCTACATCTAGGGTTTGTGTATTTTGATGATGATTGATTGGTTTTTGATGGATTGCTGGGTTGTTTTTTTTGTGGATTTGTTGAGTTGGTTGATTTCTGCTGTGGAGCTGTGATGAATTTCTGAGATAATACTTAATAATTATGCAAATTTTAGTATGAGACACTTTCTTATAAAAATTTATGGTACTCTCCATGTTACATACATTTATAGTAGTTGATTGTCACGGTTTTCAATATCAATTTTCAATTGATAATTTCTTATGTAATATTTTAGAAATGATTGCGATATTATACTTTTTAGGATAATATTCTAATTTCTCTATGAGCCTAACAATTTTATAAGGACTAAATAAATACGACACAATTTTATTGTCAAAATTTTTAAAGTTTAACGACAATTTCTAAATACGATAATTAATATAGAATAGAAGGACTAAATAAGAAGGGATTTTGTGATTGGTTGTTCTTCTTTTACTAAATGAAGTCAGAGAATCTTATGAGAAGTTCTGTAGCTTAATTTTGTGTCTGGATTTGCAATTTATTAAGTGCACCCGGAGCATGTGCTCCGGATAGAATGATTGTCCAGCTACATATATTAGATTGTTCACCGCAGATATTAGATTGTTCACTCATATTACATTGTTTGTTCACTTGTAAATATCTGGAGCATATGCTCCGGGTGTTGCAATATATATTGTTGAATTAAATTTAAGGAAATATATAGGAAGTTTTGTGCCAAATGCATCATCAGATCAGATATTCTGATTCTGTGAGTGTATGTATGGGTGGAAGAACAAAACTTTTTTGTGGAACCCTAGCTTTGAAGGTTTAATACCTTACCTTGCCTCGTAGTTCCCCACCAAATTATTCGTTGGGTTCGATTAAAAATTGATGTCTGAATACCCATTTCCCGGGTTTTTTGGTCGAACAGTTCAGATAAGTCTATTCTGGGTCAAAATTGGGTTTGGACGATAGAAATAATAAACGTATTGTGCATATGTTTTCGGTGAAACCAACCTATGTCCAAAATTCAGAGGGAAAATCTATAACTTCATTATATAGTTTTTTGATGGTCCTAAAGTTTGGCCTTTGTCCAATGTGGTGGGATCATGTCTTTGTATTCTGCTCTGCTTGGTTCTGATTTATGTGCTTATTACTTGCTGGTATGGCCGTTCATCGGTTCAAAATCAAATTGAATCGAGAAAACCGAAACAGGGGAAACCTAAAGCCGAAAACTGACCTGAGTAATCGGTCTAAACCGAAAGTTCTTTTTGCTGAATTGAACCGAAAAACCGAACTATGCACAGCCCTACTTACTGGTTTCTCCCTGTTGCTGCTTGGTTCTGATTTATGTGCTTGTTTACTTGCTGCATTGGGTTACATTTTGGTGCTTGGTTCTGATTTATGCACTTGCACCCATGTTGGGTTTTGTCGCCGGTGCTGGTCACAGGAAATGGACACTTTCCTCTTCACTTCCGAATCGGTCAACGAGGGACACCCCGACAAGCTCTGTGACCAGATCTCGGACGCGGTCCTCGACGCATGCCTCGAGCAGGACCCCGAGAGCAAGGTCGCTTGTGAGACCTGTGCCAAGACAAACTTGGTCATGGTCTTTGGCGAGATCACCACCAATGCCAATGTGGACTATGAAAAGATCGTCCGCGACACCTGCCGGAGGATCGGTTTCACTTCCCCCGAAGTCGGCCTTGATGCTGACAACTGCAAGGTCCTCGTCAATATCGAGCAACAAAGCCCCGACATTGCCCAGGTAAATTATTAGGCAGTCCGTGGCTTAGGTTCTTTTGTTCTTTAAATGTGCGAAAAAAACGTGAGAGAGAGTATCTTGATAGATAGACCGGCAAGTACCTAATAACAAAGGGTCTGTGCATTTTAGTAGTAACGAAGGGTGGGTGCATTACAATGGTAGGGTAAGGTATGGTAAATTTAGGCTCTATTAGATTTTGGTAACTTTAGGTAGGGTCTGGGTTTTGTGGGTAAATACTTTGGGTGATTTTTTGGTAAGTTAGGGTAACTTTTAGTAAATTTAGATGAGTTTGGGTGACTTCTGATTTACCACTATTTACCAATGAGATTGATCATTGATAGACCTAAATTCCATTTATTGCGCAGGGTGTGCATGGTAACCTCACCAAGCGCCCCGAGGAGATCGGTGCGGGTGACCAGGGCCACATGTTTGGCTATGCGACGGATGAGACCCCTGAGCTGATGCCCCTGAGCCATGTCCTAGCGACGAAGCTTGGGGCCCGCTTGACGGAGGTCCGGAAGGACGGCACGTGCCCGTGGCTGAGGCCGGATGGGAAGACCCAGGTCACGGTGGAGTACTACAATGATGAGGGGGCCATGGTCCCGGTGCGGGTCCACACAGTCCTGATCTCGACCCAGCACGATGAGACGGTCACCAACGACGAGATCGCGGCGGACCTGAAAGAGCACGTGATCAAGGCGGTCATCCCGGAGAAGTACCTGGACGAGCGGACCATCTTCCACCTGAACCCGTCAGGCCGGTTCGTGATCGGTGGGCCCCATGGGGACGCGGGGCTCACGGGCCGGAAGATCATCATCGACACCTACGGCGGGTGGGGTGCCCACGGGGGCGGGGCCTTCTCGGGGAAGGACCCAACCAAGGTGGACCGGAGCGGGGCCTACCTCGCCAGGCAAGCCGCCAAGAGCATCGTCGCCAACGGCCTGGCAAGGAGGTGCATTGTGCAGATCTCGTACGCCATCGGCATCCCTGAGCCGTTGTCGGTCTTCGTCGACACGTACGGAACGGGCAAGATCCCCGACAAGGAGATCCTCGAGATCGTGAAGGAGAACTTCGATTTCAGGCCCGGGATGATCGCCATCGACCTCGACCTAAAGAGGGGCGGAAACCGGTACTTGAAGACGGCTGCGTACGGGCACTTTGGGAGGGACGACCCGGACTTCACATGGGAGGTGGTGAAGCCTCTTAAATGGGAGAAGCCACAAGAGTGAGTGAAAATATAGGATACGGGATTCGAACCTGTGATTTCGCTGATATAGAATTTGTTGGATCATTAGATCAAGTGTCTGAGTTGAGAATCCATCAGTGTGGTTACAACAGTTGTAATTTTTGTTACCCCTCTTTGCTACTATTGGGGGTGTTTCTTTGTGTTTTTGGTTCACAGATGACCAATTTACTTTGTGAGAGAAATAGAGAAATAAGTGTTGGAAGATTTTGTGCTATCAACTGGCAGTGTTTAGCAGTTTAAGAGGATAAAAATTAGTATATTGGTTGTCCCATCTCCTGTGCATTTGACTCTAGTTCTTTCAATCTATGAATGAAGTCTCTGCTCTAACTGAAGGCTGCCTATGATAGCTAGTTATTGGGTTAAGCTTAGACAAGACTTGATTAGTCATTAAAACAGTCAAAAAACTATCCGATTTGAAAGAATAAATTATAACAGTCAATCTAACGGTAACAATAGAAGTCAACTTTATTCGGGCGTCACTGCCATATCTCTAAAGAAATACAAGGCAAATAGTAGCAAAGAACCACTGCAACTGATCCAAACAAAAGAACATAGCTCAAGCACAACTCCAAAATCTCAAACTTTAAATCCAAGCAAAACAAACAACCTATTCGAGGCATGCATCTCCAAGTGTCTTCGCCCTAGGAAACACGAATGTTTAAAGTCCCGAGCTTGACCTAAGAAACACAAATGTCGCGAAGGCTCACAAGAGCCGATCATACTCCGAGGCATGTATCTAACAGTGTGACAAGTAGGAGAATACTAGCAAAAGTATGACACAAAACATGACTATCCTCTTAAATTTAAGTTATCAGAGAAAGTATCATGCACTGATTTTCTAGGCATCTCCCCTAGGTATAGCACAAGAATGATCAAATGAAAGGTCAGGTCCTCTATAGTCACCTAGCCAAGTAAGACACACATGCTTCGGTGAGAGGGTGGAATAAGGTATGCCAGTGACGGATCTAGGCCTTTTAATTAAGGGTGGCCAATACACTATACTATTCATATGATTAACATAAAATCCATCATTTTTATTCCAATTAACACTAAATTATTATTATTATTTTTTGGTGTTAATGGTGGCTATGGCCACCTTCGACATAGTTGGGGACCCGCCAGTGAGGTATGCAAGGGGAAAGGATTTCCTGAAGGGAAATGGAGATATTGTATTAGCATGGTCACTCTCAAGCACAACCTCCACATCAGTATTATCAAACACACCTCCCTTTTCACAATATCATCTGACTTGTCAAAATTATCAGAGGTGAATAAGGAAAATGTAGGGTTATCTCACATAACAACATTCTCAATGTTAAGTGAAGACGCATCATTATCATCTTCAATCTCAGACTCATCAGATCGATAAGACACATATCCTGCACCAACTCGCATAGCAAAAAGAATTTAGTAGAAATTTGAAGTTTCTTGGGTACAAAAGGTTTAATGGTTGATTTCGCATTCTATGTATTTCACAACTTAAGTAATATAGTTCCCAATATATGGTTCCTAGATTACATAAATATTTTACCTCACCAAGATGTCAAGTAACCATGTCAAGTCGCGATGCTGTACATATGGCTCTCAATCATCTCCGTTGGAAGTTGAGTTTTCCAATAAAATACGCAAACAATGACGCGAACATCAGAGGATATAGTAGGAGGACAACAGCAACGACGCCCAAATGATTGTGATGAAATCCAAAGTAATCTTCAATAAAAGAAGCAACTGTGGTACGCTTTTCAAATACAGTGATTTCCTGGTATATGTCTCCATACTGGGAAGAGAGTAAACCATTTAGGGTCCAAGATGTTGGGCATATATAGTATAGCCACACCCACCATTTTGGAATTTGCTGCAAGAAAAGGGAAAAAAAAAACCAGCTAAACACTGTTAGATATCTAGACTCAACCACTTACAATACAGAAAAATAGCTTTGGTAAGACTGCAGCAAATATTTTGCATGTAATGAGAACATTACAGTTGATCATGGTGAGATACAAATAAATATGGTGGGGCATTTATTTTTAAAGGAAATGAGAAATGGCAAGGACTTCATGGGTTATAAATTGAATACTTTTATCCCCTAAGGGATTAGAAATTGTCAGGATTCTCATAGTGTTGCTAGCAGACAAACAATAATAAGGGTGAAAAATAAATAAAGATTCGACACAAGGAATTAACGCAGAAAAACCCAAATCGGGAAAACACCACAACAATGCACTGTTAGAGGACTACGAGTGTTTATAAGATATTCCCAGACCTCCACAATCTCTCACAACTTGAGAATCTCTTGTGGTCAGATGAAACACTTTCAACTGCATACCATAAAGGCTAAACCTAAGGCTCTATTTATAGTAAAGACTACAATATAATACTAGGGTTAATAATAATATTACCCTTACTAAAAAAATGTGTTTCCCACTAATTTGATATACTATATTCCAAAGTGATATTATATACCCATGTGATCAATCAACCTCCATATGTTTGCCGCATCACAAAATTGATAACGATATAATATTTTCCACCTTATATAATATGAAATGACAGGCATTGAAGCAACAATTGAAAGAAGGAACTCACCGGTTGAGGAATCAGAAACCCACCAAAGAGATTGAATATTTGGTTGAAAGCTGATGTCATAATAGTGGCCAATTGTTGATTTGGTGTCAAAGATACAATCATCATACCCAGGAAATTGTAGTACAAAAGAGCACATAGTATTCCATACAAGTACCAAAACACCTTGTATGCTGACCAGTAGTAACCAATCATAGGATATGTAATTAGTGTGAATATCAGAGACTCTGAAAAAAGGTAGGGAAATTCAACAGAGACCTGCATGATCAGTAATTGATCTATCAGTTGATGAAAATTTTCGAAAGGAATGTCATATGGAAAGAGAACATTAATGCAGGAATCAAAAACCAAAGATACTAAAAGAATATCAGTCTGATGTTCACTTTTGCAGAAAAAATGTCATTTGATGGCAATATTTTCTAGCTTCAGATAATATACAGTCATGGTGGCTCAATATAAGTTTTGTAGGAAAAGCCGTTTTATGTAAACACAGTGAAGTTATGTAGACTCAGAAAAGATGTAATGGGATTACTGAAACAATATAAGTTTACCTGCGCAAAAGAATACGCCCAAGAAGAGTACATCCCAGCAAATCTTTCCCGATAAACAACGGCCTTTTCTGTTGCTATGTATGGAACCACACTAAGACAACAGTCGATTCCCAAGAACACCACCGCGATAAACATGGAACCAAATATTGTGAACAGACTCTGCTGACTTTCGCTGTCATTTATGATGACAAAAGAATCAAATTGGCAACACAAAAGAAGCTTGTTTATTTCATCAATAACATAACCAGAAAAATAACCAAACTTACATTCTCATCCCTTGCTTCCAAAACAACAAACTAAGAATAAGTGATGTTATAATGGCAAACATTAGGCGACGCAAATTGTATGAAGGGCTTCTCCAGTAAGACAAGTGTTGTTTCCATAGACAAGATTTGTATTGATCCCAAATAGATCACGAAAAGCAGCTGTCAAAATGGAGATCCTTTGAACCCGGAGATGGAGTACTCAGTCGCTGTACCAGCTCTTCGTTGTTCCTGAAGCCAAAAAGATGAAAGAGTACAGTCATCAGTCACTAAATATCCAGAAACTATAACCCATGTTCCATATATTTGCATATCATAATCCTGGTCATGAATGGAAAACCTACTTATATTCTACAGAGTTACGGTAAAATTCAGCAAAGTCAATGCCAATCTCAGTTGATGCCGAGGTAACATCCAAAATCCATGTAGCTGGGTTATAATTATCTAGGATCTTGGGCACTCCGGGTATGTTCTGTCAAGAAAAGGAAGAGATGTTGCAGAAAGATTTTCGGACGAGATATCAAGAAATAGTACCATGAAAATTCAGCTGAAGGACCCAGAGGAATGAAGGATATTAAGGAAATTATCTCACTTGAAAATATTCAATAACCTTGCTTGACTGCTGCCCCAGCAGTCCAGAATAGATCATTTGTCCACCAGACTTCAGAAGAATCAACTGAGATATAGATTTCTAGTCAGAGAACACAGAAAAAGCCGCGATTTGGAACTTGGAAAGACGGAAGAGAAAGTAAGGACTTATTTCAGATGAAAAGTTGGACATCTTAGAGAAAATAATCTTAGGAATTCAACACCAGTCCTTGGATTCAAATGATGTCACGAATGAAGCTTGGCAGCCAAAATTAAGAAATATTCATAAGCTTCAGCATAATATTCACTAGTGTGAACAATGAATTTAAGGCTTAACTCAAGAGAAGTCATCAATACATGCTAATAAGGTAATAGCCAACTCCTTCAGCAAGGTCAGATTAGACAGATTTCAGTATCCTACAGATTATAGCTGCAATGTCACAGGAAGGCCATGTAATTTGTCACCAATAAATATTACATGCACCTAGAGCATGTGCTCCGAATAGGTATGAGTGACCAATTATGTTATTGGGAGTGAACAATGCGTAGGTATGAGTGAACAATTATGCTATTGAGAGTGAACAACGGGTAGATATGAGGGAACAATTATGCCATTGAGAGTAAACAAATAACCATATTTGGAGCACATGCTCCAGGAGCATGTAATAAATTGCAGAATCTGACACAAATGACGGTCTCTGAACACTAAAGTGATAAAGACAAGCAACCTTTGATTGATTAGGCAAATAATATTTGGGGAGCTTTGTTATACTGGATCCAATACAAGCTTTCTTAGTTTCTAATCATCTTTCGATAATGTACTTGCCTGATTGTACCCAATGTATATTGTCTGTCAGTAGTTTATTAGTTAAAAGTGCATTATTGTAACGTAACTCCATTTTCCTGCTTCAATGCACAATTTCCAGTCCATAGAAGGTGATTTCTTACCTCATCAAATGCTTCAAAAATGTCCATACTTGGTTGGTGAATGGTGCAAACAACAGTCCTACCAGTAGCAACCACATTGTTAACTGCTCGCATAACAATGGCGGCTGCTCTTGCATCAAGGCCTGTGGTAGGTTCATCCATAAATATAATTGACGGGTTTGCAACAAGCTCAACTGCAATGGTGAGCCGTTTTCGTTGCTCAGTTGACAGACCACTGACACCAGGCATGCCAACCAAGGCATCTTTGACTTCATCGAGCTCAATAGTTTCCAGGACGTCCTTGACAAATTCCTGCACGTGCACCATGCACAAAACTAGTTTACTTTCATCGAAGCTATCCAGAACAATAAGTAGAACGAGAATCGCCAGTTTTACACACATACAGTCCTGGTCTTTGAATCAACACTGTCTGGAAGCCGAAGCGAAGCAGAAAAAACCAAAGATTCCTCAACAGTAATCTGGGTAGAATGTATGTCAGTTTGCTCACAATATCCAGATATTCGGACAAATGTATCCTGAACCTTTGGATAACCTTCGATCCGAATTTCGCCTTCAATAGTGCCACTAGTTTTCCTCCCCGCTAGAACATCTAGAAGGGTTGTCTTCCCAGCTCCACTGACACCCATCAATGCTGTAAGAACACCTGGTCTAAAAGCACCGGTGATACCATTGAGAAGATGGAGTTTCTTTTCGGTAAAGCCTCCCTCTCTCATTTCCTACAGCCAGAGAAGAATTCAAAAATTGTTCATGAGCAGAATTCTTCGGAACAGTTTATTCTGTCATCTAATGCAACGACATCTGGTCTCACATTACCGAAGGAGTATCAATGTAGTATTGCACATTGTGAAATGTCAATGTAAGGGGTTGGAAGGGTAAAACCACATTGCCTGCCGTGATCAATGATTGTTGTCAAGAAAGAGATAACAAATGTGAGCAAAAAAGAATTACGGTTAGGAAAAAGAGTCCACATAGCACTTCAACTCGAAAAAGAGCAGGAAATCATTAACAAAGTTTTCATGCCTTTACTAGGAACTGCATCACTTCTGTGACTAGAGCTCTTTGAATTAGTCGTGTTGTTTGTATCTTCTCCTCGATCTCCCAGTCCTTGTAATTGTGATAGCTTTTCTCGTGAAACTATTGAAGCTGTTCTTGGAGCTAGAAATACAAAGGAGGAACCACAAATTCAATTCAATAACCAATAACATCTTCTTCCCCTCTGTATAAATAAAATGAACGGTGGTCTTACCCTTAAAGAAACTCAAGGCTAAAATATATCCAATGCTACAAAGTATTGAAGACCCGAATAAAGCACCAACTGATATCCAGTAAAACCGATCATCAAATTGGAGTCCACGGGATTGAAGGACTTCTTGCCCGAGTGTTGTGTTAGATGGTTGAATCTGCAGGTAAGAATACAAACCAGTGAACTGTAAATATGATATGCCAAATGCCATGTTCTGATGTTCAGTAAACAAAGCAGCAGCAATCTTTTAGAATTTGCGAGAGTGACGGGGCAGAGTTGACTGTCCCAACCAAGTTGTACCTTCTGCCATCTTGGAGCAAGAAATTCATTAACAGCAAGACCTATCTCCCCATATGAGAGAGGCGAAACCCAAAATCCCCATTTCAGCCACCCTGGCATAGAAGCTGGAGCGAGGAAAAACTGTGTCACAGTGATATCATGTAATCAAAACAACCAATCATGTTAAATGTTTACAGAAACGTCTTACGTTTTGGAATAATGAATCCGCTAAACGTGAAAAGCAACAGTATAAGGACATTAGCAGCAGTGAGAGCAGCAGCAGTTGTTTGGAAGAGAACTGCAGAGAAGCGGAATGAGGATAATGGCCATGATGTGTACCCCGGAGAGCAGTAGAAGTTGGCGAAGGAACCTGGAAAAGGCAGTATAGGATACACTGTAAGTCTGTAATCCAATATCCAGACACTGCAGTATGGTGACTAAATATTGGTTTATTGAGGTGGAAAGAATCAAAGGAAAATATGTTATCATCAGGAACAGTATGCACAACAAAAATGAGAAATGTGTGGAACAAGAGAATCATCTTGTTCCAGCGATTCTAGAAACGGTAACAAGAATATCTTTGCTTAAATAGGGACAAGCGTAAAATATGAAGGTACACGCAGAACATGCGTATCCACTCTAAGAAGACACAACTCCACAACAAGATCAACCAATCACAGAAGAGTTTGGGGGCGTTTGGCTGCCAGCTTTTTGGGGTAGCTTTCAGCTTTTTGGACATTGCTAGCTTTTTTACCAAGGTGAAAAAGCTACCTGAGGTATTTGGTAACAAGCTTTTCATATTAGTTTTTTGGACCCAATAAGCTAGTTTTCAAAAAGCTACCTGAGGAAGCTTTTCACAAAAAGCTAGTTTACCAAATACCTTTTCTACAATCAGCTAACCCAAACAGCTAAAGTCAAACAGCTAATCTAAACATCTATCAGCTAATAGCTAACAACTACCACCTACAAGCTGGTTGCCAGACAGTTTATGTTTTACGCAAAGGAAAGTAACAATTTAAAACTCAATAGTAATAGACACTTGGACTCCATTAAAACTAACCTTCCAACCTCTGGACTGAAACCCATGGTATAGTAGGTAAGTGTTGTCCAGATAAAAGCACATAAGAAGGACAGAGGCACCTTTAGAATAGTGGATGGGATTGCATAGGCCCAGGCTGGATAAAAAAGGAGATCTCTCTGCTTGAAAAAGGTAGGGAGTCTAATAACAGTCATTGATACTTCTGGCATTCCATCAACAACAAGAAGGATGAGAACATAGAACAAGGCACCTAAATAGTAATTGGCATGAATATTGTCAATCCGCATCCGGGTCCGTATAAATGCAGTCATAGTGATCAGAGCCATAATGATCAACTGCAGTGGATACGTTTTGAAAATGGGGTTAACAGTAGTTGGAAATAACTAGTTAAAGACAAGGGCGGAAGGGGGAAGATCTACAAGAGGCAAGAGCACTGGCAATAACCTGAAAGAGTTTAAACACGTATACAAAATAGTTCCTCTTCATAAGAAGGAGCTCCCGTGACAAACAAATTTTAAAAAGCTCCCACTTCGGAAGAGAAAATTTGGAGAAACAGATAGCATCCTCATCACCCAGTGTCTTAGTATGCGGGTGTGAAAGCTCCTCATATAGTATCACCCCAACTGACGATGTCCTGAATCTCTCGTGAAAAATATCAGGGGAGACATAGTTATAAGGCTCCGTGCGACACCAGTACTGTTGTTGGTCCTTTCTTGAAATAACCTGTTAAAAATAGCATAGGAAAGCTCAACTTACCTGCTGAGATATGTTGTTCATTTCCTGATAACAAATGTGCATATTAGATGTAAGACCTGAAGCATTACCTCCTGCAGAAAATCGGCTACTCCCTTCTGCACTGGACACCTAAAACCACAGTCTTCAAAAAACTGCAGGACATAATCACACGGTCCATGATACACTATCTTTCCTTCTGCCATCAGGATTACATCGTCAAACAGATCAAAGATTTCTGGTGAAGGCTGAAGAAGCGCAATCAGGGAAGTAGCATCCATTATATGGACCAGCTGCCGGATACACGAAACTATCTGAAAAGCAGTGGAACTGTCCAATCCATTAGTTATCTCGTCCATGAACAGCGCTTTTGTTGGGCCAACGATCATCTCGCCTGTAAATTAAAATCAGAGTTTATAATTCCGTAACATGTTGTTTCAAATTTTGAGTTTGAAAGGCTGACGATTTTGTCAAAATTCTTTAGCAGACCTGTCGTCAATCTTTTCTTTTGGCCACCAGAAATGCCTCTCCTCATGGCATTTCCCACAATAGTGTCAGCACAGACATCGAGTCCAAGAATCTAAGAAAAAAGTTAATAGTCAACACGAGGCTAGCATCTAAGGTGGTAGTCCACAACCAAACCTTAGAAATCAAATAGCAGACAGTTTTGGATAGAGAGTTACTTTTAGTATGTAATCTGTCTGCAGGGAACTCTTTGATCCTCCAACAGAAATTGCCTGTTACCCCGCAAAGCATTAGAATCAATGAAGACAACGACAGAAAGCTTACTAATTGAATCATGCTTCTCAAAAAACCAGAAAAATATACCACGAGGAGCTGCTGAGGCCACATGATAAAACTTTTATCTTAAAGTTTATGACTCTTTTTACATATCCGAGTACAAACAAACATGGATGGCATATTAAAATGCAGAATTTACACGCTTAATTCGGAGGAGGAAAAGCACAAGCCATTACTTCCAAATTCGGATACATAGGAAAGAAGATTAACAAAACATCATAGCTCTCATACATATTCCTCTCCTCTCCCCTGTGCTCTTTATCCTCCATATACCAATTCCCGTCGATTAGCATAATGGCCTAGAATGAGTCTCAAGAAGCATTTCATGCACCCGTAGACACATGAAAAAAGTTCAGTATCATAACCGAGCATGTAACCCACAGACTATTGAAATTTTTTGGATGTATGGTAAAGATTGGTCACCAAGAAAGTAGAGGGCAAGATACTTCAGTTACCTCAGCACATTGTCAATATAACAGAATCAAATATTTTCTGCAGAATGTGGGAATCCATAACTAAGATACAGAACCGTCGATCACAATACCTTCATGTATGAATCTATGTCAGGATCCGGAATTATTCCACCCTGCTTTTCTCTTCTACAGAGCTCAATCATTGTCTCTACCAGGGCAAAACGCTTGCATAACTAACTGATCACAACAAAAGGTTTAGCAATGAGTGACCAAGCAACAGAGTAGACATTTACCAGCCCGCTTCCCAACACCCTGACAACAAGCTGAGAAATCAATTGTCTCCCTCACAGTCAACTGAGGAATGCTTAGGTCTTGCTGGCTTATATAAGCAGAAGTTTTCTGTGGTATGAATTCGTTCAGTTTAAAACCATTGTATTCAACGTCTCCTTTAATCTGCAACCCATAAGAAGGATAATGTAAGCTAGGGAGTACTGCAGTCTGTATGCCATATAAAATACAAATCATTAACTGGTGTATGGATAATCCTTTAAGGTATCTATAATTGAAAAGCAGAGAAATGCATAGTTAGAGAGGAATCAGGTGAAGGTTTATGTACTTAATACCCTGCCAATAAGGTCTTAGCATGGAGAATAAAAAAAAAAAGAAGAAGAAAAGAAAATACGCTTAATTCAAGCATTTAGTTTATCAAAAATCTAATCCACCAATGTAAGTCCACAAGAGCAACAACCTAATGTGAATCTGCATGCAGTGTCTAGGGCTCCCAAACAAATTTTTTTTTGTCCTTTGATAAGTAATCAAAAAATGCATAAGATAGACACCAAGTGGGTGCCATCCATGCACAACAGGGGAAATTACAGAAAACACCATGCCTTTAAAATGAAGTTATAGAAAGATTTAAGAACAATAATGAAACATGGAAAGTTGAATGTACAGTAGCAGCATCACAGATATAGCAACAATAATGTTACAAAACAAGAAAGTTTGATGAATAATAGTAAAACCTTTAGAGATTTGTCCAGATTTCCAGAAAGTGCCAACAGAAGGGATGTCTTTCCACATCCGGGAGGACCAAGAAGCAAAGTCATCCTACAATAGAGATAGGCAACCATGTAAATATGCTTCTTAAGAACAATTGGCTGCACAAAAAGGACTATATTTGTGTATAACAGGAGATGAACAATTTTTGGATTACACCCATTTGGACATTGAAAATCCTCAGATTTCATGAGTTGCACACCAAAACTCTAATTCAAGCCACCTTCAAGTTGAAATCCCCCCTCCCCCACCCTAAGGTAACAAAATTTACATGATGTTATAGTCGTCAGGAAACAAATATAAAACTCATCACACTGACGTCAAAGTTCAGACACACCTGAATCCAGCTAAATGTCTGAGAAACTAAGCATAACAGATCTTCATATACAGATTCATCAGAAGAGCTACAATTATATTCATCGATTTTGCAGCTTCTGGAGGTCTGAAGTTCTTAACAATACATTGATGGACTGATGTTGCCCTACACATCCATGTTCATTAACCCAAAAGTTCTAATGCATTATAAATCACAAAACATCAAAACTATCCCATGCATGCTTATGAGACATACATAACAAAGAACATGGGAGCTAATCTTCTAATGTCACATCACACGGTACTTGCATATGCCTATGTCTAACACTATCATCCAGTCAAGTTCTGCAGCGCATTCTAAGTTGCATAAAAGTCAAGTTATACCACCTTTGACAATCGCAAAGAGGAGCATAGCCACTTGAATATTTGTGTCTATGAATCTATGTATTTATCTCATCATATGGTTTGATAATGATTCAACAGTTGAAGGCAATGCTAGATCATAGATCAAAAGGAAGCTTAAACAATATCAACATCCCCCATGGCCCCACCCCCAAAATCGTTTTTTGTCCCAGCAACTAAAAGCTTATCGCTGAGTCAAAAGACCAATCGCAAGATCAATTCTTCAACTGACCTCCCAGGTTTTATTACACCATTGACATCCTTTAAGATGCTTATTTCTGCTACATCCCCATGATATCCGAGTAACTTGGAAATGACCTGCAGCATTTGTAGCCCACGGCGATTCAAATTGACATGAAAAGCAAAAGGTCGTCATAAAATTATTAATAAAGAAGAGCAAACATATACACAAGATAAGGACTAGTGTTGCCTCTGCAACACTCCCTGTGCTTACTGAGGTACCGCCTTTAATAGAGTTCCAGAGAGTGGGGAGGGGCTTGCCATCGACAACTGTGCATTCAGCTTCCAAGCAGAGGTTTTTATATCTCACCTCTACAGCAGGCAATTTCAACCCAACTCTGGGCAAAAGGAATAGAGTAACAAGCAAGATAGAATCAGAAACTACCATGAATTCCTTTGTAAATTTACCACAATGAATAGCCTAAAACTTCTTCCGATCAAGAGGGACCAGAAAGTCTAAGCTTTTCTCAGAAGCACAGTAACCATCAAGGCTCAAAAAATGTAATGGTGGAAAAACATCTACAAATTATTTAGCATAGGAGTATTGAGCACTATGATTACAAAATTTAAGATTGACATGGAAACATCTTTTAAGCACTATCCATCAATATAAACCTCGCAATTGTACTGTTTATGTGTTCAGGAATCAGATTGCATAGTTAAGCAGGCAAGAGGCAACAGACTGGTCACTTCATCTGTGTCACCTACTTTCTGAAAGTAGCTGTAAGGGCTCCTTAATTAAACTAGCACCACCCTTAAGTTTATTTACAGCCAGCTTTTATGATGACATTTTGACACAGATCAGGCACTGTTAATAGACATGGCGACATGGAAGAAAAGGGTGACAAGTGACAAGTTGATGGTTCTTGAGGACATTCTTTATAAAGTTCATACGAGTGACAGATACACGTAGATTTTGTTTTTGGGTTAGTAATGAAAAGATGTATTGAAGGACACTAAAGAGATGTCGGAAGGAGACTAAATACAAAACCTATGTTACTCCGACTCTTCATTTTCCCTGCCATACCCGTGTCGGATCCTTGATACCCGGACAAGGGTACGACACTCAACACTTCAAATTACAATGAAAATGTATAAAATTTCTTCAAAATAGCCAAGTCCGACACCCGTATCCGTGTCCATAATGGACACGTGTACCCGAGTCCGAGTAACATAGTACAAAACCCTTGAGCCTCTTGGCTTTCTACAATGATCTCATCCACAAAATCCAAATAGGTAACCTTTGGAAAAAGATTAAGGAAAATTGGATTCTAATAACTCCCTACTTTCAGCTTTTGTATGCAGTAATCCCTACTTTGTTTTTGTATTCCGGTGGTCCAAAAAAAATAAAAATTATTTTCTGGTGGGACACCGCCGGGTGTATACCCTAACTATCATAGATTTTGACTTGAATTTGATTCAAAACATAGCACAACACTTCCCCCACAATTTTTAATGAATTTACAACGTTTGCCCCAATTTTTTTTTCAATTCTTTCAATTTTATTTCATAAAAAAATCATAATAATTGCTCGGATTTTCAAAAAAATTATTTAAAAATTCTTTTAGTAAATACACTTCATAACCTTTTCTCAGTTTCTGGGGGCATGAATGAAAAAAATAAAAACAATATGGGTAGGAATGAAAAAGTAAACAAATGTGAAGGTAGATTTGGTACCACAAGAATACAATTTTTTGGTTTTTAAGATAACCAAAATACCAAAAAAAAAGGGGGGGGGGGGACCACTAGCACACAAAAGCTGAAAGTAGGGATTACTAAAATCCAATTTTCCTTAAGTTAAAACCTAGACACCAACTATATATGGTTCTCTAAACATAAAGTTTGGAATCATTAAGCGATATAGCCTTGATACTCGTATATAAATAACCAGCTTCACACAGATAATGAGCACACTTGTCAATTCTCTTCCTGATTTTCTGCAATAAACGAAGGTTATCTTGCTCAATCTGTTTGATGAGCTTCTCAATGAAAAGATGATGGTCCAGAGGTTCAAGCATAGAGGCATCAATCACCCGTTTTCCTTTGACATCGACCACACCTTCGCCATCAAATTCATCAAATAGGAACACCCTTGACCTTTGATAGGTTGGTAATCTCTCAATTTTAGCCCATTCTTGGATGAGTTCGTCATCAACTGCATTCCTTGAAGAACCCAGAGACACATTTCTAAGGCTGGAGTTGTGGCTTTGAAACAATCTCGAGCTTTTCCCTACCTCTGCCAACTCCGTTTGCAGAGACTTATGTTCATCTGTGCCACCCAATTTAGCCATGTCAATAAATTACAAGAGCTTCACAGGAGCAAATATGTGAGAACATGAGGTATACATATAGACAACTGATGCTGCTGAACCACTTTATTTTATAAACATCACAAAAAATTCATCATATTCTTGCATTAAAAATAACACAAATAAGTCACAGAAAGCTAGAATATGGAGGGTTCCCTTTTAGAACATCATGACAAGGACACCAATATACAATTAACATTGACATTCAAGAAGAACAGCACAGTTGACTTCAATAAGGAAACTATCTAGATGTAGAAATGCATGATCAATAAATTATGATGTCTCGCGTAATCAATGAGTTGACTTTGTTTAAGAGCATTTGAGTGTTTATCTAAGCCATAAACCACATCAACCGCGAAGAGGCAGTCTTCCAAAAAATTCGTAAAAAATAACGACATGGTTCAGCACATAACTAAATGATAAATAAGCATGATATATAACCTATGCCATGATTACTAACGCAATGTTTCAGGACACATGAGTGGAATGTGTTAAGCAACTTATTTGCACATCAGAGATTGTAGCATTTTATCCTGGTAACAAAAACAAGGGATATGGATACGAACCAAATGTGCAGTAAAAAGAGATAGCCAGACAGATAAGATCATGGAACCTTCTACTTCATTAGTTTACGGCCTGTCAGTTGATCTTAGATTGTGGTCACGCGATCTGCAATAATGCACACATACAAAAACAGGCATCACCTGTCATTCCGTGGTTGTCAATGTCAATGTTAAACTGAACTGAACTAACACAATATCAGAAGAGGTAAAATCCATCATCCATCATCCATCATTCCATGTTCAATGTCAATGTTAAACTGAACTGAACTAACACAATATCTCATTTACAAAATTATTTCATGAAACGTTAGGTACCACATAATAAAGTTTAGAAAAACTGGATTGTAGTAAGTCGAACTATAGAGGTGGGGAGTGAGGACAACAACGGTAAGCTAAACTAGTTGGTCTAAACCAACTGGATGGTTTTCCTACATCGCATCGGAGAAGGTAGGTTTTCTTACTTGGCACATGTATTGTAGTAATCCCAAATGTTAAGGCTCAGATTGTAATTGTCCAAAGTATCATATATTAGATTGTAGAATTTCAAACTATCATGTATTGGATTGTAGTAGTCCAAGACATCGTTCATCCTGGACCAATCCAGTGCCGGTACACTGAAATCCAAGGGTTCAAAAGATCAGCTTCATTAAGATATTTGCTTCTTTAAGATATTTATAAAACCAATGCATTTCTGTACGAGATGAACATGTTACTGTCTTATTTGCTTATCAAGTACGTCTAGTACAGAAATGTGGTTTTAAAAATCACATGGCGGTACACTGAAATCCAAAGGGCCATTGTTGGTTCAGACCATGAAATTACGAGAGAATATAGATCTATCTGTAGTCTGGACAGAGGTGAACCGAACCACTTTCATCATCCATGCCCCTATATTCTATTAAATACTTTTTGTCCCTCAAATAGCATTGGTTCATACACCAAATAAATACAACCAAAATCACATTATTGAATCCCACAACTCAAATCCCAACAGTGGTGTTTAAGCACAATTAATCCAAGCCTCACTTTGCCCAAAAAGATAAATAAATAATCCAAGCCTCACACCTCAAGTTGCCCATCCATTATATATATTTCACATTGAAATTTGACTTCACAAATATAATTTCTTCCCTTCATCAAAACCTCAAACCAAACCTAGAATTATGCCCTAAGAGATTGGAACCCATGTTTGATGGGAAAAATTATCCAAAGGAAAACTTTCCTGATAGCTGATGGCTATTGAGATTTGGCGGGAAACAGATATGAAAGGTCGAAAGAAAAACATCCCACAGCACAGAACGACACCATTCTGAGTATTTTTTCCCTTTTTGTTTAGAAAAGGAAAACCAAAAATGTCAACATACATTCTATCTACTATTACATTCTGAGTTTATGTTCTGTGTTTACACTTTTCATTCTTCGGTGGCTCTCATCATCAATATTTACGTTACCAAAATGTCAATATACATTTCCTAAATAACATCACTAAGTACCTTAGCAAAATGCCGAGTAACCATATCAAATTCCAATCTTGTGTGGCTCTCAATCACCTCCTCTGGAAGTTGAGTCTGCCAATAAGATACGCAAACAACAACGCGAACAGCAGAGGAAACAGAATGAGGACAGCAGCGACAATACCCAGTTGATCATGGTGAAATCCAAAGTAATCTTTTACAAAAGCAGCTACGGTTGTCCGTTTGTTGAATACGGTGATGTCCTGGTGTATATCTCCATATTGGGAAGAAAGCAAACCATGTAGGGTCCAAGATGTAGGGCATGCATAGTACAACCACACCCACCACCTCGGAATTTTCTGCAAGACCAAGGTTACACACCATTAGATATCCAACATGGAACTACAACTTAAAGCGAAAAATTTCCCATGGGTTGATGAACCATACATGTCATGGGCAGTTTGGTGCCTACACTTTTCCCTATAACTTGTTAAGCTTATATGATGGTTACACCTGAGTTAGGGGTCCGGTGGGTTGGCCAACTACCCGGTTTAAAAAAAGGCGCAATTTTGTGGTTTTAGAACAAAAAGCACAGTGCTTTAGTTGTGTGGGAGTCGGAGGTTTATCTATCAAACCAGGATTCGAATCCTGATGGTAACAATTTTCTTGATGAAGGTTGTGGTGCTCTTGGGGACTCCTTGTGGGCCTACTTTCAAGACTAGGTTCGGTAGCCCACTGTGGTTTACCCTTGTAGAGGGATCCAGATATAGTAATACGTACCCTTCAAAAAACAAAAACAAAACAGAACAAGAGAGTGCCACATCCGGCTTGAGTAGGACTATTGGTCTACATTCAGATTTAGACTATAGCCTAGATGAACAATTTCTGTGTATATTGGCTTTGTTCATTTCGTCTTACTAAAGATTTTAGAAGAAACAAGTTTGCATCAGATGAAAAATGTTTGAGTTCCCAATTGTAAGAAATCCACATCAAATTAGACACTGAAAAGTTTTCCCACATTAATGGAAGCGAGAATTGAAAGAAGGGGCTTACCGGTTGAGGAATCAAAAACCCAGCAAACAGATTATACATAGAGTAGAAAGCCGAGGCTATGATGGAGGCAAACTGGAAGTTTGGTGTCAAAGCCACGAGCACCATTCCCAAGTAAATGAAGTACATCACAGTACAGAACATGGCATAGAAGTACCAGAAGATCTTGTATGCTGACGAGTAGTAACCAATCATAGGATATGTGATAGCTGTGAATATCAAAGCCACAGAGAAAACATAGGGAAGTTCAACAGAGACCTGCATGATTAATAGCTAATCAGGCTTCAAAGCAATAAAAGAATGTCAAATAAGAAAAAGACATAAAGAAGGAATTAAAAACGCATGGAACCAAAAAAAGACTAGTGTAACACTGAAACACACTTTTGTGCTTCCAGAAAAGTCGATTTTCGGTTGGATGTTAGATGCAAGGGTTGTATAACGTAGGATCATGATGTTGTTGGATAAACAAACAAAAATTGATTCTTTGATTCACCCGGAGAAAATTAATTTGGAATTATAGGTAAAAGGGTTTGCATAATTGCATAAAAATTGGCCTCTTATCGAACATCAGTTTTAGATGACTTGAAGAAAAAAATTCAACACAAGCTGTTCAAAATAAGGCATACCTGTGCAAGAGCATAAGCCCAAGAAGAATACATCCCTGCAAATCGTTCTCGATAAACAACAGATCTTTCTGTTGCTACGTGTGGAATCACGTTCGAACAATTGTTTATTCCCAAGAAGATCACAGCAGAAAACATGGAACCAAATATTGTGAACAAACTCTGCTGATTTTCTCTGCCATTTTCAGGAGTAGAAGAATCAATGCGAAAACGCATGAGAAATTTGCTTAGATTATCAAGAACATATTCACGACTAAAATGTAATCAGATACATACATGCAGAAACTCAAATAGTAAGAGCAAAGAAGGCTATAGACTGCAAGCAAGATCACAAGACTAAGCAAAGAAACATAGGCAAGCAAGCCGCAAAACATGAACACCATATTGGGAATCAAGTAAATACCTCCAGATAGTGGGCTTAACTAAAAGAAAGAAAGAAAAAGTTCAAAGCTTTACGGATAACCAATTAACCAAAAAGTAGCTGAACTTACATGTTCTTCCCCTGCTTCCAAAACAACAATCCGAAAATAAGAGATGATAAAACGGCAAAGATAAGGCGGACCAAATTGTATGAAGGGCTTCTCCAGTAAGACAAGTGCTGTTTCCATAGGCAAGACTTGTATTGATCCCAAACAGATTGTGAAAACCGGCTGTCGAAACGAAGATCATTTGAACCAGGAGGCGGAGTACTTAGCTGCTGCACAAGCTCTTCATTTTTCCTGAAGCAAAACACGATGAGAGGGGGAAATTATTGAACTGTTTCTACTGCATCCAAACAGAGCTAAGCTATAAGCTCAATGCACAAATACGGCTTTGATCCGAAACAGATTGTGGTTTGAAACTCAATGCACAAATGATTTCAAAACAAGGTTTGTCATGCACAAATTATTGAACCAGGAGACTTTATTGATCCCAAACAGATTGTGTAACTTCTAGAAACGACTGATCTAAGATGCCTATCTCAAGCAAACATGCTTTTGAACTCAATGCACAAATGATTTTCAAACAAGGTTCATCATGCCCTAGAGAATATAATAATACAAAACAAAAGTTGAAAGAAGAAACACCGATTAAACATTAGAACAAGAATAGGATGGATATATCTTTAGGAAATTTTCTACCCTTAGAGAACCATAAATGTTCAAGTTCATGTTGTAAGGGATCACAGCACTTACTGATATGCAACAGAATTACAGTAGTGTTCAGAAAAGTCAATGCCTAGCTCAATCTCAGCTGATGCTGATGTGACCTCTAACATCCATGTTGCTGGATTGTAATTATCTCGGATTCTAGGAACCCCTTGTATGTTCTGTCGAGAAATTCAAAAACCAAATAAAAATTGCTGCAGAATGATTTCAGGATAATATATCGGCAGCTGTCACTGACAAATTCAGCTAATGGACCAGAGGAAGAAAGGGATATTACGAAAATGATCTGACCTGAAAATACTCAATAACCTTGCTTGAATGATGGCCCAGTGGTCCAGAATAGATCATTTTCCCACCAGATTTCAAAAGAATCAACTGCAGCAAATTGTTAAACACCTATTGTCAGACTCCATAGCAAAGCTGAATTTAGAAAAATAGGGAAGAGAACGAGAGGACATAGCAAGGAATTCTGGTGCTGTTCTTCTGATAATATTTATAGCAAGCTTTGTAATCATCTTGCAAAATTCACCTTTTTATCAGATTATCTACATCTTTGTTCTCTGTGAAAGCTTACTAGTTATAGCACGACCCGTTTGTCTTCCCTAATATCAAAATTTCCCATCATTAAAATGTGTTTTGTTACCTCATCGAATGCTTCAAATATGTCAATACTGGGTTGATGGATGGTGCAAACAACAGTTCTACCAGTAACAACCACATTCTTCACTGCTCGCATAACAATTGCAGCTGCTCTTGCGTCAAGACCTGTGGTAGGTTCATCCATAAATATAATTGATGGGTTGGCCACAAGCTCTACTGCAATAGTGAGCCGTTTTCGTTGCTCTGTTGAAAGACCACCAGCACCAGGAATTCCCACCAAGGAATCTTTGATTTCGCTGAGCTCAATTGTCTCTAAGACTTCGTTGACAAATTCCTGAGCAAACATTATGAAACTGGTTCCGTAAATCTAGCTAAGAAACTAACAGAGAGTTGCTAAGAATCCTTGGGAAATTTTTCCTAGGGAAAATTTCCAATGAGAAGTTTTCCATGGGAAAAATTTTCCTGGGAAACTATACTTTATAGTGTTTGGTTTATATCCTAAAACCCCGGGAAAGAATATAGAAAAGTTTTCACAGTGTTTGGCTGAAGTCGTGATTTTCCCAGGAAAATGTGTGATAATGTCCAGACAACTCTTATTTATGTACTTTCATTAGTATAGGGTTTGTAACATAATTAGGGGTATTTCAGGAAATTTCTCACAATCTAATTTCGCACTTTCCACCGTAAAAAAGTTCCCATAGCCCCCCAAGGAAAATTTTTCCTGAGTTGGATGGGGAAATTGTGGGCCACCAATTTCCCAAGTGAAATGGGCTAACCAAACACACTCTAAGTAGTAAAAGAGTTTTAACATTCTTCCTCGTTAATGCAAACTTACAGTTTTGATCTTTGCATCGAGATCAGCTGGAAGCCGAAGCCAAGCAGAAAAGATCAAAGATTCCTCGACAGTAATTTGTGGAGAATGTATGTCTGTCTGCTCACAATATCCCGATATCCGAGCAAATGTATCCTGAACCTTTGGATACCCTCCAATCCGAATTTCGCCTTCAATAGTACCACTAGTTTTTCTTCCAGCTAGAACATCTAGAAGGGTTGTTTTGCCAGCCCCACTGACGCCCATCAATGCTGTAAGAACACCTGGCCTAAAAGCACCGGTGATACCATTGAGAAGATGGAGTTTCTTCTCAGTATAGCCCCGCTCTTTCATTTCCTGATACCACAGAAGAGTTGAAAAGAAAAAATGTGTTCATGTTCAACCATCTTCAAAAACACTTAAGCCTGTCAAATTCATGGGTAAATGGAAAGATAAGTTTTGGTAACTTTTGGTAAACAAAGGTAAGTTTTGGTAAGTATTGGGAAAAGTGATAGTTTTGAATAAAATAGTAGCTTTCTAAGGAGAAAGTGAGTATTGATACACATGTAAATTTTGGTAAGTTTGGTAACTTTTGGTAAATAATTATCCAATCCCATTTACCCACGAATTTTACAGGCTCGCTCGCATCTAAAGCTCAGGACATAGAGTTTCGATAATACCGCAGGAGTATCAATGTAGTAGTGCACATTGTGGAACGTCATTGTAAGGGGTTGGAAAGGCAAAGCCATGGTGCCTGCCATAATTAACAATCTGTGTAAGGCTACAGATAGATAAATATTAGCACCAAAGAATTATCACAAAAGAAAAAGGAAATATCGGGAGCCAAATTTCATGCCTTGACGGGGTGCAGCACTGTTTATGAAACCAGAACTTGCTGAGATGGTGCTACTGTTTGTTTTTTCTCTTGGATCTCCCTGTCTTTGTAACTGTGACAGCTTTTCTCGTGAAATTATCGCAGTTGAAGCTCCCGGAGCTACAAATATAAATAGAGGAACCTCAAATTCAATAACACTGGAATATTTGCCTTTTGTTTTGGGGGGAAAGAAAGGTATTAAAAAAAAGTGAATAAAAAAGATCGAAATGATGGTCTCACCCTTCAAGAAACTCAAGGCCAAAGTAAACCCAACATTGGAAACTACTGAAAAGCCGAATAAAGCAGCAAGTGAAACCCAGAAATAGTAATCATCGAACTGGAGTCCACGGGACCGAAGTACTTCTTGCCCAAGTGTTATGTTAGACGATTGGATCTACGGTCAAGAATGAAAACCGGCACATAATAAATATGATTTGCCAGAAGTCACTTTCAGAAAACAAACAGTAGCAATGTTTAACAAGGGGGCAGCAGTGAACATAATGTATATCCAAGAATTTCAGCTTAAGAGAGTGATCAAATTAAAGAAAATCTGCTGTTAGCTAGAGCCATAAAAACAACAGCAGCATTATCATGCAGTTAACCTCTTACATCAATAGTAATGGCAACAGAACACAGGACAAATGCATCAAGAATGTCTAGAACGATCTTAAAATGTGTTTCCAAAAAATGTCCTCTTAATATTTGTTGAATAATTTTACTAATGGATCAAACTGTACTTTGAAGCCGCCATTATTCTTGGCGGTCTTTATAGTATTGTACCTTTTCCCATCTTGGAGCACGGAATTCATTAACAGCTAGACCTATCTCCCCATACGTCAGAGGTGCAACCCAAAATCCCCATTTCAGCCAACCTGGCATAGAAGCTGGAGAGATACAAAACAATGTCAGTGAAATGTCACATGATCAAAAGTAACAGATTCGAGAAACTTAAACGACGGTCTTACGTCTTGGAATTACAAATCCACTGAATATGAAAACAAACAGTATCAAGAGAACAGAGGCGAAAGTAGCAGTAACCACTCTGCGGAAGAGAGCTGCAAAGAACCGGAACAAGGATATTGATGTAAAGTGCACAGCAGAGAGCAGAAGAAGTTGGCGGAAGAACCTGAAATATACAGGAGATTATACTCTGTAATCCAGCATCTACACCTTTTGGTGTGAAGACAGAAGATTGAGGCAGTCAAAATAAAAGAACATACGGAACACGGTAACTATCACATTCCACAAGACCTTTGCCAATTCAAGAAATCACATAAGAATCTGGATCTCATCCACCTACGGCCTGTTTAGGATGTAATGGGAACGGGAATGGAAATGCGTTTATGAATTTCCAACTTCCTTGTTTGTTATGTGGTAATCCAAAATGAGAATAAACGGGAGTAGGGATGGGAATAAGTACATATTATAAAATATCCTTCATTAATTTAAATAGGGTGAGGTAGTCCTAGTAATATTATTTAAGTATATGGATAATATTAGTGTTTAACATTGACTTGTGAATTCCCATTATGAATTACCACCCCTTCCCTTGGTAATAGTTTAGTGGGATTTGGGGGTTTCTATTCCCATTCTCATTCCCTTATTGTTTACAATTCCCATAAAACAAACATGAGAATTGTATTAACTTATGAATTCCCATTCCCACTCCCCAATTCCCATGTAACAAACGCCCCATGGAATAGGCTCAAAAGGTGCTCCATGAACAACACGCCGATACACTCTAAGGAGATACAGCTCTATAAACTCCAAAAAAGACCCGAAGTAGAAAAACATATGTTGTTCGCAAAAGGAACTTTACTATTGAAAACTCAAAGTAGTAAGTAACTCTGGCCTCCAGCAAAACTAACCTTCCAGCCTCAGGAGTGAATCCAATGGTATAATAGGTTAGGACTGTCCAAAAAAAAGCGGCCAAAATGGACAGAGGCACCTTCAGAATAGTGGCTGGGATCGCATAAGCCCAAGCCGGATAGAAACAGAGATCTCTCTGTTTAAAGAAGACAGGAAGTCTTGCTATAGTCATTGATGATTCTGGAAATCCATCTACGAGAAGGATGACGAGGCCATAGAACAGAGCGCCCAAATAGTAATTCGCGTGAAGCACGTCGATGTGCATCCGAGTCCGTAGAAATACGGTCATGGCTATTATGGACACAATGACCAACTACAACGAAAGTATTTTTATTTAAAAAAGAACAAAGATAGTTAGAATCTAAGTACATCAAGCTCCACAAGTACAAAAGTGTTCTGTTTGGTCATGGCTGTCGAAGTCTGCAATCTAGCTAGCATAATTATGTATAGGAACATTGGACGCTAATATACTGACCTTTGGGGGCATTGGACTATAATATAATAACCTTTAACATTGGACTGATACCAACCTTTTGGACCTGTTAATCTTTAATGTGCTAATCTTTGGTGATGATGAGTAAAATTGGACACTAATATACTAGTGGTGATGGTATACTAACGACCAATTTTACTCATCATCACCAAAGGTCAGTACATTAACAATAAATAGGCCCAAAAGGTCAATACACTAGTGTCCAATGTGAAAGGTTGGTATATTGTCATCTAATACTCCTAACATCAGTACATTAGCGTCCAAAGTTCCTTATTATGTATATCTAAAGGATACACATTTATTCTAGTTAGCCATTGACCTTAATTTGATACGTCTAACTTCAATACAGGCATGTTTTAGTGAAATAATTTAGGAACCACTGTTAAATGACAAAGAAAAACGAAAAAGAAGTTTGAAAGGCCATAGAATTAACCTGAGTGAGCTTAAACACGTATACAAAAGAGTTCCTTTTCATAAGAAGGAACTCCCTAGACATGCATGCTTTGAAAAGCTTCCACTTTGGAAGAGAAAACTTGGAGAAGCAGATGGCATCATCATCACCCTGTCTCTTAGCATGCGGTTGTGAGAGCTCTTCATATAGATTCATTCCCATTGAAGATCTCCTGAATTTCTCATGGAATACATCTGCAGTGACATAGGTATAAGGCTCCTCGGGATACCAGTACTGTTGCTGATCCTTTCTTGATATAACCTGTTAAAAAGGAAAAAGAAAGTTAAACTTACATGCTAGCAAATGCTAACTGTTTCCTGACTATAAAATGTAAATTATTGAATGTAAGGCTTGAAGAACTACCTCCTGTAGAAAGTCAGCCACTCCCTTCCTCTGTGGACACCTAAAACCACAATCTTCAAAAAATTGCAGGACACGATCACGTGGTCCATGGTACACTATCATTCCTTCTGCCATCAAGATCACATCATCAAACAAATCAAAGGTTTCTGGCGCGGGCTGAAGCAGTGCAATCAAGGCAGTAGCATCTGTTATATGGACCAACTGTTGGATACACGAAACGATCTGAAATGCAGTGGAACTGTCCAGTCCATTTGTTATCTCATCCATGAACAGCGCTTTTGTTGGGCCAACAATCATCTCACCTGTAAATTTGAATCCAAGTTACGATTCTTCAGCATGATGATGTACTGTTTTGTCTCTAGTTTGAAGTTCAAAGGTCGATGGTTTTGTCGTAAGGTTTTGGCAAACCTGTGGTCAATCTTTTCTTTTGACCCCCTGAAATGCCTCGCCTCATGGCATCTCCCACAATAGTGTCAGCGCAGATATCAAGTCCAAGAATCTGCCAAAACGAACACGGTCAACAAATGAAGAGCAGCTAAACTAGTAGTCTATAAGCAAACCATAGAAATCAAATATGGGGTAGAGTTGGTAAGAGATATACTTTTAGAATGTAATCTGTCTGCAAGGAACTCTTTAATCCTCTGATGGAAATTGCCTGTTAATACAAAGCATCAGTATCAATGATGGAAAACATAGAACACTCTTTTCATGGTTCGATTTTCTTTGCTCTCTTCACAATTATGAACACAAAACCAGCAGAAACTTTTGGAAGATAAGTAGCATGCTACCCTGGACACTGCAAAAAGCTGCAAGGTTAACTGTGCGAAGGAAAATAAAGCTCCAAGAACAGGGGAAGCTCCACAATTTAAAAAGAAGAAAAAAAGTTAACTGAAGATTTCTCATCAAATTAAAGGTCGTTTATCCTTCTGTAATCCATTTTACATAAGGTGCTGCTTTCCCAGAGATATGAAGTGTAGCACACTCACTATCACACAACTAAATTGAGCTTAATAGGCTAATAGCGTGTATAATAGGGGATAACCATTGAAGATCGCCATGTGTTGTTTGGATATCTATGCTTTTCTTGTTTTCTCTTCAATATATCACACCAAGTTGCATAGGAGTCTTGAAATTCATACTCTACTGGGAAGTATTTGTTAAGCATCTTTATCAAGTTGAAGGCAAAATGGAAGACGTTAAAACTATTCAATTCAACCAACATGCCATAGATATATCGTAAATCACCCACTCTTGACCAGCATAGAGTTAATTTAGCCGATAATTAAAAAAAAATTGAGAGCAAAATGTGGAAATCCGGAATTGAATCTAGAAGTTGCACTTAGCTACCTTCATGTATGCATCTATATCAGGATCAGGAATAATGCCTTGCAGTTTCTCCCTTCTACAAACCTCAACCATCGTCTCTGCAGGGACAAGGTACTAGCACAACTAAGTGACCACAATAAAATGTTTCAATCTAAAAGCAGTGTATAACATGATACCTGCTCTGTTGCCAACACCCTGACAACGGGCTGAAAAGTCTATAGTCTCCCTTACAGTCATCTCAGGTATGTGCAGGTCTTGCTGGCTTATATAGGCAGATGTTTTCTGTGGTATGAATTCGTTCAGCTTGTATCCATTGTATCCAATATCCCCTTCAATCTGCAATCCATAAGAAAGAGAATATGTAGTAGTTTGCAATTGAAAGGTTCTATAACACATACAGTTCTAATTGAGTATATGGATAAAGTATTATCATCCCTCTTTTAAGCCCTTCAAGATAATTACAATTCAAAACTAGAGGATGCATTTTCTGTTGTATATCTACAACCAAAATGCACTGGAATATGGATGAAGAGGTCAAATCAGGGCACTATAGAAGATTACAGGCAAACATGATAACTCCACGACAGCAACAACACTGGTTAAATCCCCAAGGAGATATGAATCCAGGCATCGCTACCCCTGATAAGCAGAGGGATTATGTTCAAAAGAAAAATTATCTCTTGAAAAGAAGCTTCAAAAAGATGCAGAAACATCAATGACAAAACTGAAAGATTCTGAAAATGAATATACAGTAGCATTACAAAACAAAGAGCTTAATAACAGTAAAACCTTCAGAGATTGGTCCAGATTTCCAGAAAGCGCCAATAATAGGGATGTCTTTCCACATCCTGGAGGACCAAGAAGCAGAGTCATCCTGCAAAAGTGGTAAGTGTCCATATAAATACACTTGCATAGACACAAATTTGCATACATCATTTGAAATGCCAAACAACCTTCGGGCTTCAACTGTTTGCACATACTAAAGATCCTCAGATTCCATGAGTTGAGTGCCAACACCCCCCCCCCCCCCCCCCCACCCCCCACCCCACCACACACACACACGCACACAACCCAACAACTTTTTCTTTTTTTCAGTTAGTAATAGCAATGGACTGAGGCAATAAAAAAAATTGTAAGATCTCTTCAACTAACCTTCCAGGTTTGATTATGCCACTGACATCCTTTAAGATGCTCAGCTTTGCTTCTTGAGGTTGAAATCCGACTAAATTGGAAATTACCTGTATCATTAGAGGCTAATGGCATTAGAATCTAGATGGTGTATAAAAAATTGTCAGAAAATATTAGCAAATATGAGAAAAGAAAAATATTCACAACATAAGCATTGACATTGCATCTGCAGGACTCGATATACTAACCGAGATACTGCCTTTAAGAGAGTTCCACAGAGTCGGGAGGGGCTTGCCATCGACAACCTTGCACTCGGCTTCCACAAAGAGGTTTTTATATCTCACTGCTACGGCAGGCAATTTAATGCCAACTCTATACAAAAAGGAGCACAACAGCAAAGTTCAGAGATAATGTTGAATAAAACAAACTTTCACTAGGCTTAATTTCTAGATTTACAACACAATTAATATCCTGGATTTTCTTTCAATCAAGAAGAAGCCAGAAAGTATCAGCTTTTCTTAGTCACAGATGCCCAGGAAGAATGATGCCTCCATGTTATGTAATACTGAAGGAAACAACTTAACAAATGTGTTGTTTTCACATAAGCTGAACACGAAACATTTCTCAACATCGAAACCAAACATTTTCTCAACACAGATATATATGTTTTGCAGAGGTGTAATCTGCAGGTTTCAGAATCAGACAGCTTCTATTTTGTGTTGTGAAACAACACCAAGGGGAAGCAAACAAGGATGAGTACATAATTCAAGTGTTGGCCACTTTGTCTGGGCTACCCCCTTTTCAAAAGCAGCCATATTAGCAACTTAATTAGTCAAGGACAATTCCCCTTATCTTTGTTTTCTGTTTGCTTTTTAAGTTCTAAAATTTCCTCAAAAGCGACCGCATTTTGGAACATACTTAGCACCATTAACAGATGAGGCATTCTCTACATATTTTATACAAACATGGAAATGCGACTCACACCCACAAAAATAGTGAGACTAGTAACTACACTTACTTGTCTACTCTGTTCCTGAGTTTCTGCAACAGACGAAGGTTATCTTGCTCAATCTGTTTAATGATCCTCTCGATGAAAAGATGACGGTCTAGAGGTTCAAGCATGGAGGCATCAATCACCCGTTTTCCTTTGCCATCAACCGCACCTTCACCATCAAATTCATCAAACAGGAACACCCTTGACCTTTGATAGGTTGGTAATCTCTCAATTTTAGCCCATTCTTGGATAATAACCTCATCAACAGAACCCCTTGAAGAACCCACTGACACATTTCTTCTGATGCTCGAATTGTTCCTTCGAAATGAACTTCTCCCTAACTCTGTCAACTCAGCTTGTAGAGGTTTATGATCATCTGCACCATTCCATTTCGCCATGGCAACAAATTAGAAGAGCTTCAATGGAGCTAAAAGAGCCTAATTAGATGGCATCATAAGAAACAGAAGGGGTGTTATATGAAGACAATTACTGATCCCGAGCCATTCTGTTTTATAAACATCCAGAAAAGTGCAACACACTCTTCCAATAAAAGCATGAGTTGGAGGACAGAGAAGTATAGAAAACTACTATATAATAAAGATTCTCTTCTAAATTTTGAATGACATAACAAGTAATACCTGTGCACAGATGCTAACTCAGATTCAAGGGGCGCAAAAGTTGACATTTTCATAGCTAAAACTGATTTGATGTAGAAACATATATAAACAAAACATGGTATACATGTCATGCAACAGTTTTCCTGATATTGTTTACGATGACATGAGTGCACATTTAAACTGTATGACATAACAAATAATGAAGCATTGTCTTCCATTCAAAAAAGGCTTGGTTTAGTAAATACAAAAACTAAAGCAAAAAAAAGATATACATTGTGTTCTTTCTTTTACTCATTCAATGTCTATTTGAGATTCAAGAGCTAGGCACAATCCAGAAAAAAAGCTGACATTTTCGTTGTGAAAACCAACTTGATAACAAATATAAATAAAACACAGCATACACATCATGCAAAAATTAGAGTATTAGACTGATATTGTTAACGCGGGCATGAGTGCATATTCAAGCTATTTTTTGCAATAAATCACACAGCATTATCTCTGAGTGAGTCAAAAAAAATAGGCAATTGTTTAGTGAATAAAAATAATAAATAAAACATGATTTTTTTTTTTATTATTCATGCAATTTTTTAGGATGCATGAGTGGGATATCTCAACAGAATTTGTTAATCCACATCACATCCGGAAGGAAGTTCTTTCAGTCACCAAAAAAACGAGGGAAAGGAAGCCGCAAGCAGTGGAATGATTGATGAGTGAGACCTGGAAGCTGCTAAGTTATTAGTGTATCAATTGATTTTTGATTCTGCTTTAGGTCATGGCATATATCAATCCACGGATGCAATACACAGAAACCGACGTTGACTTCCACAATAATGACACAATGGGGCATGAAAAAGGCTGAGAATGTACATCGCAAAACAATTCTCGTAGGATATAAAAGGTAAAAGTTAAGAACATATGAAGCTACATTACACACAGAATTAAATGAAAGTTAATGATAGGAGAATATTGTCCACATAATCGAAAGAGGTTAGAGCCATTATCCATCATTTCCATGTTTGATGTCAGTATTAAACTAACCCAACTTCCTGCAAGCCTTCGGAATCTTAATAGTTTAAAAATAATAGAAGAACAAAATGATGATATAAAACCTATGCATTTCTGAGCTATATGGATTATCCGAACTACCATGTTCATGGTGAACCAGACCCCGTGCAAATGGGACCCAAACTGGGAGTTGTTGCATGTTGATGTTTATGGTGAGGCCAAATTTGATGGGGGTTGGGCAGGGTGGAATCATTCAGTATATAAATTTAAGTCAAACTCTTACAGTTAGGATGTTTAAAAAGCAGCAGTATGATGACCATAGAAACTTGGTGGGTGACTACATTTCATTGCATAAAAAAGGAGGAAAGAAAAAGACTTTAGGCCTTCAAGACTTTGGATAGAGATTCATACGGAAGGAGAGAAGGTAATGTCGGAATAAAATAATAAGAAGTCTAGTCCACCATTCAAAGTTATATCAATAAGATATAATAATCACATGTCAAAGTTGTTACTCAGTCTCATTAGTTCTACAATGATGCAATCAATGAGTTGAGGAGAGTATCATGCCGTCATGCCTCACGTAATGCAAATAATATTCATCGAACAACGACAATAAATGCATTTTTAAGGGTAGCAGCACTTTGTCACGACTCACATTCCAATGTACAGCTAAAAGCAATGATAAATATTAAATATAATGACCAGAAAACGAGACTGCAAGACTCCCATGCAATATTACACTCCAAAAGAGGAAGCTGGAAAATTACAACACAAGCTAATCTACCGTGGGAATGAGAATCGAGAAAAATAAGGGAATGGGAATGAAAAGAAATTAAGTCATCAATTCCCACTGATCTATTACCATGGAGAGAGGTGCTAATTGAAATGGGAGATCATTAATCAGTTTAAAATAACGATATTACCCCTATATTAAACTATTATTATCAGTATTACCCCACACTATTCAATTAGTAATTAAGGGTATTTTAGCAACTACAGTTCTACTTTGCATAACCACGTGCCAAACATAAAAATGAAGGTCATCAACACGTCTCTGTTCTTATTTCCATGACGAATTTCCACTCCCATTCCCATTGGACATACCAAGCACGCCGTCAGAAGAAATAGAATTTGATCAGATTCAGTAACTTTCAATTGCTACAGAAATCCAAGTGTATATTTTGCAACAACCAAGACTGAACAGCATAACAACAGCCACTGAGCCAATAACAGATTATTGTTTCCCTGTCTGAAGAGGGTGTTAAGTCATGTGGGATTAATAAATTACCTTTCACCCAGAATAAACGCCTAAAAAAACAAATTAGAAAAATGTGTTTGTCAAACAGAATATGAAGATGAGTAGGACCCAACCAGCCAAACCCTAGTCATTCCGATGAAAATCTTATTCCTTTGCCATTTATAATCATACTGCTTTCAACTCGGATATCTAGAGTCTAGACCCAATAATAATTCCTGGAACACAAATGACGAATAAAATATGCTGACTTAACATGAAATTCTCGTTTCCTGAATTCCAAAAATATTGTTAAGCTGTCGGCAAAGCCGGTCTATAATGCTCTGGCTGTGATGTGGCACATATTTTAATGATTAGCCTATAATAATAATAATAATAGTAATCTATAAAATAAATAACATCGGTAATCAACTTGTCGGGTGCAATGCATAATTTCAGAGATCATAGCACTAGAAATTGAATGAATGCTAAGCAATGAGTTGACAACTCGCAATTAAATACGAAATCTCTCACAGTAACTCAGAATTCAAAACTGTAGGAACTAGGAATCTAGAAATCAAGTACGCAAAATAATACTGTAGTAAAGTAAATTCAAAGGCGCTCTTACAAATGTTAAAGCACAACTGCCGAAGAGCCCTAATACATAATTGCTGATGCAACTTCTGCGCCTCATATTCAACCTTGAATCGGGGGAAAACAAAAAATCAGGGTTCAGGAAAGGGGTAATTGGGGACGAAATTGAGGGTTTGATTGCTAAAAGTACACTACATGATGGATTTTAAGTGGAACTGTATGATCACAATAAAAATTACTGACCTTAAGCCCCTGAATTTTTCAACTCGACCCTTCTTCAAATTCATCAATTCATTGAGTTTCAGATTTTCGTTTCCAGCTAGCGCGCATCAGTACTTGCCTGTAAAATTCAAAAAATATACTCCCTCCTTCACATTACATTCTTACGATAATATATTTTGTTATAAGCTAACCATAGTAGTTTCATATAAGAGATCATAGTATATGTTGAGAAATGATACTCAAAATGCTTCTAGTTCTTTGACATTTAACTTAACAGCTCCCAACAGAGCACAAATGACATCAGTCCCTCCCAACCAAAATGGTCAGAATTTGTACATAAAATGATTCAAATCACTATGCCCAAATGGGCACCTAGTCCCCAATCACCTCCTCTGAAAGTTTAATTTTCCAATGAAATATGCAAAAAGTGTTGCAAATGTCAATGGAAACAGCATCAAGACAACAGCAACCAAGCCCAACCGATCTCTATGAAATCCAAAGTAAACTTCTAAGAAGGAAGCAATCGCCGTAGTTTCTCCAAATACATTGATTTCTTTCTGTATATCTCCATATTGCGAAGAAAGAAGGCACCTCAGAGTCCAAGATGAAGGGGTTAGATAATATAGCCACAGCCACCACTTTGGTATATGCTGCAAAAATAGTTATACATTTTAGCTTACTGCATTCAACCGCTAACCATAACAAAACACAAATAAAATTTGGATTGGTCGGACTAGGTCAGACAATTTAGACAGATCTAAATTAAGGTCAAAAAATCGAAAGGGACAATAGGCTGGATAATTCTGACCAACCAAAATTCAAATCATAACCAATTCATACAACAGAAGTAATAGAAATAATGTCCGAATTTTGGGTCAGAAGAGCAACAATACTTGCTCATACTGAGTAAGCTTGTTTCATCTTGTTGGGAAATCACTACAGCAAAGTTTTTCCCATCCATACCATTCAAAGCCACTGGATTGAACCAGACAACACTCACAAATTTGAGGAACACAGAGAAAATTTTAGATGGACAATACATCCCCTAATTCTGTTATACCTAAATTTGAAAGCCAATCTCAGAACTATTTGCTGCATAGATAGGACGAAGGTAAGGACAGTTTACAGAGGAATTTTGTTTTTTAGATCAGGATCTTCAACCATCAAGACACTAAACATGCAGTGAAAAGGCATTCAGTAAAATGCAAATCTTATGATATCATTGCCAAGTTTTTTATTTTTTTATATATAGGAAAAGATCATATCCTTAGGAAGCAGCAGCAGCAACAACAACAGTCCTCGTTATAGTCCCGCTTACACAGGGTTTGAGGGGGTCCAGATGTAGGCAATCTTCCCCCCATACACAAGAGTACATTAAGAGGCCGATTCTGGCGGACCCATCATATCCTTAGGAAGCATCCTACAAAATTATGTACAACCAAAATACAGACTATCCACAATCTACTACATCAAAAGAAGAGGAGCTAAACTTTCCATTATCCCAAAAGAAGAGAGACTTGATAAAATTGTCTTTCAAGCGCTGAAGAAAAGTTTCAATTCCCTCAAAAATGCTTTGGTTCCTTTCTCCCCAAATACTCCAAAATATCACATGTGGCATAGCCATGGTGATCTTCTTCTTTGGTTTCCTACCAAAGACACTGTCCCAAGTAAGAAGATGACTTCTAACTAAATAGGAAACGACCCAAGCAACACCTAAGTACCCAAAGGCTAAATCCCAAAGTGACCTAGCAAAGTCACAATGTAGGAATAAATGATCCGGTGATTCATATCCAACTTTGACATGGGTTCTTTGAGATAGGATTACAAATAAGTTGCAATTGCTTCATCTCCTAAAGTTTCAATGTGGGTTACAAATGTTGTAATCTAAAACCAAGCAGCACTTGAAAGAAGTAGCTAACATACCGGTTGAGGAATGAGAAATCCAGAGAACAGATTGAGAATCAAGTAGCAGCCGCTTGCTATTACATGCGCCAGCTGGTAGTTTGGAGTCAAAGCCACTAGCATCATACCCATGTAAACGAAGTACATCAAAGTACAGAACATGGCATAGAAGTACCAGAAAACCTTATAGGCTGATGAGTAATACCCAATCATAGGGTATGTGATCAATGTGAATATTAATGCCAGAGTAAAAAGATAGGGAACTTCAACAGAAACCTGCACAATCAGCAGCTATATCAACAGAGCAAGCAAGTAATGGAATTCTAGTAATGAATCTAACAAGTAGGAGCAGGAGCTAAGGGAACCACTCCCCCCCCCCCCCCCTGCAACGATTGTTATTGTATTTAAATCTACAGACCCAAGACCTTGCAAAAGTGGGACCACACTTAGAGTATTGTTAAGAACAACAACAAACAACAAACTCCAAGGGGAACACGTTTGAGCGTCTTAGAGTATTGTTAACCATTATCAAATCTGAACCCAATTTGCCCGAAAATTGAGTGAAGAGGAAGACTCACATGCTTGAATAAGAGTGCCTCTGTTCTCAATTCTCATGTTTATAGAAACAAGTCAAAGAAAGGGAATATGAAATTTGGAGTTTCAATTTACCTGTGCAAAAGAATAAGCCCATGAAGAGTACATGCCTGCAAATCTTTCCCGGTAAACAACAGTTGTCTCTGTCGCTATGTTTGGTAACATACTAGAGCAGTTGTTTACTCCCAAGAATATCGCAGCAGAGTACATGAAGCCAAATATTGTGAACAAATTCTGCTGATTTTCACTGCCATTTCCAAGAATGAACTAATTATTTACTACCAAAACATATGAGCATTTGTTTAAGAATAACGCATTCCCAATAAAAACATAACAAGATACTACAGACAGGTCCTTCAAAAGTCTAACATGTGGCCAAATAACAGAGTATCCTACAAATAATGAGCACAAGATGAAGAAAGAAGAAGAAGATAGAACATTTGTCTGCTTGATTACTTGAAATTGAAGAATAACATAGAACATGATTAGCAATCCTAAGGAATAGCAAACTTACATGCTCCTCCCCTGCTTCCAAAGCAACAATCCAAAAATAAGAGATGCAAAAATGGCAAAGAAGACACGGACTAAATTGTATGAAGGGTTCCTCCAATAAGACAAGTGTTGTTTCCATAGGCAAGACTTATACTGCCCCCAAACAGATAGTGAAAAGCAGCTGCTGAAATGGAGATCTGTTGAACCAGGAGACGGAGTGCTCAGCTGCTTTACTAACTCTTCATTGTTCCTGAATCAACGACACAAAGGACAACTCATCAAACAGTCCATATTGTATCCCAAACAGGAAGCATTGATAAGCAAGCTGTCTGCATGTGCATTCTTTGAGAATCGTTGATGACCTTACAGTCCAGATTGCATTGGTCACAATTCACAACCCAATGCACAAACAATCACCATGAGCAAGGAAAGATTGAATTTATGTTTTTAAAAAAAAATAAACCGCAGAAATTATTGTTTATGTTAAAACAAAACCAGACAGAAACAACCTATTTGCTCACAACGATAGGATTGCCTATATTTGATCTCTCAGACTGTGTCTTGGCAAGATCAACAAGATGTTACACAATTAAAATAGAGCTTGGGTAGACCTATGATTAAGTGTTGGGAAAATGATAACAATCACTATGCAATCGCATGGCTAGATAGGTATAGTAATTTGAGGAAGTTAGCGTTGATTAGTGGGTAAAGAAATTGATGGAAAGTAGAGTGTGCTTTCAGTGGTGCCCTGATTGATTGTAGTGTAAAGGGTATAAATTTTTTCTTTGATTGGAGAAAATATATATTGATGATAAGATTGAAAGAAAAGATGCTCAGCTAGCATCTACAAAGTTATGCACAATAAGAAAACAATATGTCCACAAAATCTACTACATCAAAACGGGAAGAGCTAAACTTCCCATTCTCCCAAAAGAAAAGAGACTTGACAAAGTCATCTTTCAATCTCTGAAAGGGATTTCAACCCCTCAAAACCCTCCAGCTCCTTTCTCTCCACATAACCCAAAAAACACGTGTGGTATACGTCTACTTGCGAATGGGCTATAGAGAAGTAAGGGAGTGTTAATAAGGGTACTTACTCTTCCCTACTCTTGCTTCGGAAGAGAGTGAGGTGGAATAAGGTGGAGTGAGAGGGGTGGAGTTTACCCCTTCACAACCTCCTCTTCCTCATTTTTTAACACCTGAATTCCGGGTGTAAGGGAGGTTTTAATGACATAATAACCTATCTAATAGTAAATTACAAACTTACTCTTATGAACCCTCCTATAATTTCAAAAAGACTTTCCACGTAAGGGAAAATTACTTACCCTTACAAGCACTCATCTACTCTAACCCTCCTTTATTCTTATGAACTCCTACCCTAATTTATAACCCTCCCTCCTAAGCAAACCCTAAGGGTGTTGAAGAAAATAACCAAATAGCCTTGGTCAACAAACCCATCTCAAACAAAAGTAGGAGACCAAACACTAGACCTAAAGATTGCTCCTGATAATCTGCAATAGAAGCATTTCTATCCACTGTAAGAACATAGAGAGCAGGGAAGAGATCTTTCAAAGGAGTCTCAAAGCAAATGCTAGAACGATCACTACAAAAGAAACATGGGAATAGCCACACTCCTACCTATTAATGATATACTTCCAAAGACTACATCCATAAGAACCATTTGGTATAAAGGGCATCCATCGAGACACTTCACCATATTTGATCGTAATCATCTTCCTCCAAAGACTACCCTTCTCATTCATGGATCTCCATAACCACTTCCCCAGAAGAGCCACATCACAAAGTCGTAAATCCCTCACCCTAAGAACACCACCCCCCCCCCCCCCCCCAAAAACCCCCCCAATTGAGAAAGGTTGCTTGACAATGTTCCATCGCACCTAGTAATACTTGATATCGCTCCCATAAGAAACTCAAAGGAATTTTCTTTCAATTCCTTCCAACTTATTGGCCACTGAAGAAGGCAAGGGGAAAAGAAAAAAGATCAAGTTGGGACAGTCTTTACAAGAGTTAATCTCCCCCTTTAGATAGAAATTTTGATTTCCTTCTCGAAGCTTTTGACAGATGTTGCAGTGTGTGGAACTTTAACAATCATAAAGGCCATGCATATAATTCAAACACACGACAAGCAGTAGAAGGAGAGCTCATAAGTGAGCTACGCAAGATACCACTAAAGAGTGTGGGTGGGTGAGTGTAGGAATAGCTAATTGGGTAATTTGTTGGGAAACACACCTGGGTTTGGGGTGTGGGTTACAACACTTGTAAACAGGGAGGGTTACTTGTATATTGTCCTGAAATAATGGAAATGTAATTTCTCTCAAATTACCATGTCGTGTTGTGTTCTTGATTTTCTGGTTGATACGTTCTAAAAGCCTACAGTAAGACTGGTACAAAACCTAAATTATATGGGAACTCCAAAAGTTCAAATCCAAATCAGGATAGATGTACCATCTGAACTAAGCTTTGAGTGCAAATATATTATATGCATTTATATATGTAGGGCATTGTCGCAAAAACACCCAGTCAACCAAACCACAAAAAAACACTAAGGAGTTAAAGAAACTAAGATTTCCATGTCTATAGTACAATGTTTTATGTATAGCAATAGATATTTGAAATATATGACCACCGGCCAGGGATCAGTGATTGTAGTGGTGATCTTAAATGTTTCTAGCTATGTGGTACTTGTGACATAAATCGTGCATCTTTCTTATCAAGAATTACTGCTTCCCACAAGTTTTTAGCGAGAAGTTCAAAGATTCGCCTAGCTCCACCATTACTATGGAGGAGAGTAAGTATGTGAAACCTTGATACTGTTTTGCATTACTTCATTAAACAGATTTAACAGAGGAAAAAGTCATCCAGAAGTTATACCACTCCATAATTAATTCAGCTACTCATAATCCTGATATTGACTAAAGATCAAATAACCCCCCCCCCCCCCCACCACCAAAAAAACAAAATCGCAAGATCAAGCACTTACTGGTACAGAACAGAGTTACGATAAAATTCTGCAAAGTTGATTCCAAACTCAATTTCAGCTGATGTAGAAGTGACTTCCAACATCCATGTTGCCGGATTGAAATTGTCCTGAATCTTGGGAACTTGAGGTATACTCTGCCAAGTCCAACAAGGGCATTTGTATCAGAAAGATATAGGAAGAGATATCAAACAGTTGCAACAATTAGATGAAGGTACACAATGACCTATATTATATAATGAACGGGTACTTGAAAATTCTAACCTGAAAATATTCAATAATTTTGCTAGAGTGCTGGCCCAGTGGTCCAGAATAGATCATTTGTCCCCCAGATTTCAAAAGAATCAACTGCATAATTTGCATAGTCCACCTTCTCAGTCATGAAAAAGGGGAGGGAAGATGGGACACAAGGAACCAAGTAGAAAACAACGCTATCACAGAAGAAAACTTTGCAGCAATATGTGGCCAGATCAAGGAAAGGAATCCAACTTTTGTGTTGTACTTAAAATGAAATCACAATACATCTTTGGACAAGAACATAGTCAAAGGCATCTCCACACCTACCTACAACAGCACCTAGTTATCGCATATCAACCAACTTATGCAGCACAGCACAGTAGAAGAGCTTTTCTTACCTCATCAAATGATTCAAATATATCAATACTAGGTTGGTGAATGGTACAAACAACAGTTCTGCCAGTATCAACCACATTCTTCACAGCTCGCATAACTATGGCAGCTGCTCTTGCATCTAGACCTGTAGTAGGCTCGTCCATAAATAAAATTGATGGGTTGGCCACAAGCTCCACTGCAATAGTGAGCCGCTTACGTTGCTCAGTGGACAGTCCGCTGATACCAGGTGAACCAACCAAGGAATCTTTGATTGTGTTAAGCTCAATAGTTTCCAAAACCCCCTTGACAAATTCCTGTGAATGCATGCATAAAATTAACAGTTCAGGAAAGCTATCCAGGAGGATAAGTGCATCAAGAATTCTGACTTTTTTAATGGTGGATGCAGACATACAGTTTTTGTCTTTGAATCAATATCATTGTGAAGCCGAAGCCATGCAGAAAAAATCAAAGATTCCTCAACAGTGATGTGAGGGGAATGTATATCTGTTTGTTCGCAGTATCCAGATACCCGGGCAAATGTATCTTGGATCTTTGGATAACCTTCAATTCGAATTTGACCTTCAATAGTGCCACTAGTTTTCCTTCCAGAAAGAACATCCATAAGAGTTGTTTTCCCAGCACCGCTTACACCCATTAATGCTGTAAGAACACCTGGCCTGAAAGCACCGGTGATATCATTGAGAAGTTGGAGTCTCTTCTCAGTATTGCCCCGCTCTCTCATTTCCTGAGGCCAGAAAACAATTTCAACTTCTGATAGATCCTGAGTTACTAGTCAAGGGGTATAATGCCTAAGAAATTGGGTTTCACGATTACCGAAGGAGTATCAATGTAATACTGCACATTCTGAAATGTCATGGTAAGGGGTTGGAAAGGCAAAACCATGTTCCCTGCTATGATTAACAATTGTTCTTTAAGATAAAATATGAGCACAAAAATTGGACGTCAAAAGGAGTCCACATATAAAAGCATTAGTTTTCAAAAGAGAAGGAGAAAATCAAGAACAGAATTCAGACATCTTTTGGGCTCTGCATCATCTCTTGAACTGTAACTCTTTGAACTAATGGTGGTATGTGTTTCTCTGGGATGTACCAATCCTCTTATTTGAGATAGCTTTTCTCGTGAGATTATTACCATAGAAGTTCCCGGAGCTGGCAATACAAAGAAGAAACCACAAAATAATGTAGTGGCATATTAACCTTTTGTTCTGAAGAAAAACAAAGTAGATGATGGTCTCACTATTCAAGAAGGTCAAGGCTAAAGCATATCCAATATTGAAGAGTATGGAAAACCCGAATAAAGTGGCAACTGAAACCCAAAAGTAGTAATCATCAAACAGGAGTCCATGAGATTGAAGAATTTCCTGCCCCAATGTTTTGTTTGATGGTAGAACCTGCATGGATATAAGAATGAAAAGCAGAAAGCCAGAAAGAAAAAGAAATGAGAAGAAAAGAGAAGGCATGCGAAAAGTGTTCAGTATACTGGTATTTATCATCAAGGTAACTAGGATGAAAGAGAGGGGGAGGGAGGGGGGAAGAAGCAATATAGTGTACATTTGAGAACAACATATCAAAGTTATCAACTTAGAGCAGACTGTATTGTAAGGTTCATGTCGTCATTAAAACAGGAGGGGTATAACCGTATCAGCACATAGTCAACATATCTTACCTGAGATAACCTTCCTTCATCAACACTAACACAATACTAGAACCATGGATCAGCAAGTCTTCAGTCTTCACAGTATGTTTTTTGAAATATTATCCTTAAGTTGTTTGATCTTATGGTCAATTTCTAATTGTCAGTTACTAGTAGCTATGCCTCATAGCTTAAAGAATTCACCAGAATTGGCATACTTCACAGTTATTGTAGCAGTACCTTCTGCCATCTTGGAGCAAGAAACTCATTAACAGAGAGACCTACTTCCCCATAAGTAAGAGGTGTAATCCAAAATCCCCATTTCATCCAAACTGGCATTGAAGCTGCAGACAAGAACACAGTCAGAGAATATGTTACTTGCGGCAAAACCTGCTCAAGTTAAACTTGATTAATAGTCTTACGAAGTGGGACTACAAATCCGCTGAAAGCCAAAACAAACAGTACAAAGACCACTGAAGCAAAAATAGCAGCAGCAGCTGTTCGGAAGAGAGCTGCAAAGAACCGGTACAACGATGTTGATGTAAAGTGAACTCCAGAGAGAAGTATGAGCTGGCGAAAGAACCTGAAAAGGGCAGTAGTACATTCACTGTAATCTCCAAAGTCAGTGCAAACATGCAATCCTGAGGGAGCAGAACCAAAGACAACCCACTATCATATCATCAGAAACAGCTTCTAGAGTCAAAACTGAAAATCTGTTGAACTTTTGATCATCTAGCTCAAGAAGAGCAAAGTCAATTTTAAGCCATAGTAAGAGACATTAATAAGTTGGCAAACGCAGATGCACTCTTAGAAGATAAAGCAATATAACTCAAAAAAAAAAAAAAAATTGCACTGATGGCAACAGGAACTGCCAGGTAAAACTCAACTACATATAGAACACAATGGACTCCTGCAGACTCACCTTCCAACCTCTGGAGTGTATCCAATTGTGTAGTAAGTAAGTGTTGTCCAAAAGAAAGCAGCCAAAGTGGAGAGAGGTAACCTCAGAATAGCACCTGGAATTGCATAGGCCCAACCAGGATAGAAGCAAAGGTCTCTCTGTTTGAAGAAAACAGGAAGTCTCATGACAGTCATTGACACTTCTGGAAATCCATCAACAAGAAGCATGAAGAGACCAAAGAACAGAGCCCCCAGATAGTAATCCGCATGAAGAATGTCAACGCGCATCTGAGTCCGTAAGTATACAGTCATTGTTATTAGAGACACGATGACCACCTGCATGAAAATTAAGGGAAAAGTTAAGACTGGAATTGAATCAGCTTCACAAATAGTTAGGAAATGCGTCACAAGGTCTTTGCTTGCCTATAACATAACTATAGTAGGTCTTGCCTTAGTTTAAAAAGGCGAACCTAGTCCCAATGGGGCGGAAGGTTTAGACCTTGTTGCCTTTTGTGCACCTTTTGTGCCCCATTTTGTGCCTTTTGGGATCCCAATGAAAAATAAATGTAAAAAGGTTGTTTTTGCTGTGTATCCTTGTAGCTTGATCCCCTCAAGGCCTCAACCCTAGAAGACCTCCATAAACACTCACCAGTTCTAATGCAATCATGTGGGAATGATTTTGATGCGAATAAAATATAGACATATGAAGTTTGCATCACGTCCACAAGGTGTGCGCCTTCACCTCGGAGCCCGCACCTAGGCTCCGGGACCCTTTGCGCCTTGGGCTTTTTTAATCTAAGGATCTTGCATGAGACTGTTCACCTAAGATATATTGTGAGATGGATCTATTTAGGATGACTTCTAATAATAACATGGCAGCTAGCATTGGATGAAATCCCCTTAAGAGCAACGGAATCGTACATTAGGCATATTGGATACAGCAACAGAAGTTCTAAAAGAAGCAGCAAGCACCAACAATTCTTGCCAATTACAGAAGCAATTTTGCTACAGCTGGCAAGAGAAGAAGTGAGGCACATGAGGGTCACACATAGAATCATTAAAAGCATTGTGCCTAAGGCAAACCAAGATGCAAATAGGAGAATAAGAGGAATACAAATCTAAGTTGGGTGATCTTGTAATGTAAACCCCCTGGAGTTCCCAGAATATATCCTAAATTTGGTCTTTTGACGGATGGTAACATACTCCTACTTAACCCCAGAGGGAATCCAATAATTATTTGGCGGTGCTTCAATCTAAATAAGTATCCAGCCACTCCAAAATTTAAATGTCCTCCAAAGTAAATTAGTAATCACTATAGCCTTTAGAGAGTCACCGATAAAGGTCTGCCTCACCATATCTTTTGCTTAATATGGTTGACATGACATGTTTATATGTCTAGAAGTCAAACTTCACAGATTGAAAGTCGATGGCCTATTATGTAGTATTTGATTCCAAGACATAATTTACGTATAAGTAAAATAATTCAGGAACCAACTGGTTAAATGACATAGAAAACCAAAAATAAGCTTGGAAAGCACTAGAATTAACCTGAGTGAGCTTAAACACATATATAAAAGAGTTCCTTTTCATCAGAAGGAACTCCCTGGACAAGCATGCTTTGAAAAACTTCCACTTTGGAAGAGAAAACTTGGAGAAGCAGATGGCATCAGCATCACCCTTGGTCTTAGAATGTGAACGTGAAACCTCCTCATAGAGAATTCCCCCAACCGAAGAAGTCCTGAATTTCTCATTGAACAAATTTGCAGAGACATAGCTATAAGGCTCCTCAGAACACCAGTACTGCTGCTGGTCCTTTCTAGAAATGACCTGTTAAAACAGTAACAGAAGTTTGACTTATCAGCTGTAAAATGCTAAAGACTTCCTGATGACAAATGCAAATTAGTAGATGTAAGACTCGAAGCATTACTTCCTGAAGAAAGTCGGCCACTCCTTTCCTCTGTGGACACCTAAAACCACAATCTTCAAAAAACTGCAGAACACGATCCCGAGGTCCGTGGTACACTATCTCTCCTTCTGCCATCAATATTACATCATCAAAAAGATCAAAGATTTCGGGTGCGGGCTGAAGAAGTGCAATCAGGGCAGTAGCATCAGTAATATGGACCAGCTGTTGGATAAATGAAATGATCTGAGCTGATGTGGAACTGTCTAATCCATTAGTTATTTCATCCATGAACAGCACTTTTGTGGGACCAACGATCATCTCGGCTGTAAAATTAAGTCAAAACTATGATCTTTCAGTCATTAAGATGTATATTTTGTAGCAAGTATGGAGTTTAAAGGTTTGTGATGTCATCATTATTCTTTAACACACCTGTGGTCAGTCTTTTCTTTTGACCACCTGAAATGCCTCTCCTCATGATATCTCCCACAATAATATCAGCACAGACATCAAGCCCAAGGATCTGCCAAAAAAGTTCATGTCAACAAACAACTAGCAGGTAAACTAGTATTCTCAAACAAAAAGTGGAAATCACTTATGAGGTGATTTAGTCTGAGCATTACTTTCAGAATGTAATCTGTCTGCAGAGAACTCTTTAATCCTCCAGTAGAGATTGCCTGTTACCCGCAACCAATAGCATCAATGAAGACAATCAGAACACTTATAATGGAATCATGTATAAAAATAAATACACTGTGAGCAGGTGAGGCTATAAGACTGGAGAGTTGTACAAGTTCATGATTCTTTCAACAAAATCTTGAGGAAAACATGAGATTGACAAGAATTGAGAAAAAATGCACCAGCAAAACAAAGTAGAACAGTGACATTACGCCCTCATCAGAAGAAATGCCATTCTAATCTTCTCTAACACCTTTTTTTCAGTTCAAAATGGAACAATGAGAGTTTCAGTGGAAGTATACTAGTACAACATACTCATTGTCACACAATTCAATAATATTTGAATTAAGGAACAAGAACATGTTGGTCACTTCATGATATAATGACATTTCTCAGTATTCTTTTGCAAGAACATAATGGCCACGTCATGTTATGATGACATTTCTCATTATTTCTTTTACAGATTACTTCAGCTACTGGTCATTCTGTATTCCATTAGAGTTTGAAAGTCATACTCTGTTTAGTAATTTCTTTCGCATTTTTAAGGACTTATATCAACGAGACATCAAAGTTATTCAGTCTGATCAACATTACACAAAGTACATAACACCAGCTCTTGACCAAAATAATGTCAGTTTATTGCGTAATCAAACCAGTAATTGCATAAGATGGAAATTCAAAACTGAGATAACAGCATATTAGTCAGTACCTTCATGTATGCATCTATCTCAGGATCTGGGATGATTCCGTCCTGCTTCTCCCTTCTACAGAGCTCGACCATCAACTCTGTAGCGGAAAGTACTTTAGTAACTAATTGTCCCCCAATAATAGGTCCAGCAGTGGATGTACAAAACAGTGCACAAAATTTACCTGGTCGGCTCCCAACACCCTGGCAACAAGCTGAGAAATCAATTGTCTCCCTCACAGTCATTTCAGGAATGTGCAGGTCCTGCTGGCTTATATAAGCAGAAGTTTTCTGTGGTATGAAGTCCTTAAGTTTGTATCCATTGTATTCAACTTCTCCTTTGACCTGCATTTCCATTAGAAGTAGAAGGTACCAAAGTAAAATGTGAAAATTTTGAAACTCACAGGCTTCATAATCTCAAAATTCTAGTTGTAAATCGAGAAAGCATAATTATACTCTCTTCAGTGATATTTAACATATCTACAATTTAACAGGAAAAAATGCATATTTGCAAGGAAATCGGGTGCAATTTCACGTGCTTAGTACAATAACTTAAAATTGTCCGGGCCAGAAAACAGGACCCCGGGAATTATCAATGCCAAAGACAAGAAATCTAAGACCATTCCCCATCAGTGTCCAGGGGGAGCCAAGTTTAAGCTGCATTTACCTAGGTAGCAGAGGTACTATGTCCAAAGGCTCAAAAATATCTTTTAAAAAGTTCAGAACAAGTTTAAAATATTAAAGAGAAAAGAAAGGTGTCTGGAAATGAATATACAGGCGCAGTAATAGAAAAGGAACAAATAGTAATAGAATAGCGCAATGGTCAGACCTTCATAGACTTGTCCAGATTCCCAGAGAGCGCTGCTAAAAGGGATGTCTTCCCACATCCCGGAGGACCAAGTAGCAGTGTCATCCTGCAAAAGTGATAATCAACCACATAATTAATTACTCCTCTCCAGAATACCTCTCAAACAGGCACTTATGTCTATTGCTGTCATACACATTCAAGTCTTAAAGTGCTTGGTTTGGCTAAAAATCAACCTATATTAACTTTAATACTTTATCAATCATGGAGAAGAGAAATACAGCATACTGAATTGATCTATTTATTAAGTCATGCATGCATCTCATCATGTAGCATGATAATGATAATTATCCAATGGTGAAAGAAAATGCCATTTATACAAAGGGACATGCATGCTTAAACACTCGAAGTATGTGTTTTTCGGTTTCCTTCTTTCCTTTTGTAGTATCAACAGCATTTCACTGCCCAGGGGAAAAAGATGCATCAAAGTGTAGGATAATTTCGTCAACTGACCTCCCAGGTTTGATCATGCCGCTAACATCTTTCAAGATGCAGAGTTTTTCTTCTTGTATCTGAGATCCCAGCAACTTCCATACGAACTGTAGCACAAGACAATGTAATAAATTAAATAGAGACACTAAAGTTGAAATTATGAGTCAACATTAGCAAATATAAGCAAAAATATTCACAACAAAAGCATTGTTGTTGCATCTTTAATACTTCATATACTTACTGAAGTACAGCTTTTTACAGAGTTCCACAGAGTTGGGAGGGGCTTGCCATCGACAACCTTGCAGTCAGCTTCCACAAACAGATTTTTGTACCTCACCTCTATAGCAGGAAATTTTAAACCAACTCTACAAAAAAGGAGCAAAACAACGACTAGAAATGAATGCAGAATCAAAGAAACTACTGTAATCAGTATAGTGTCTTTCCAAATCCAGCCAATGGAAAATATAAGCTCCTTCTAATAAAATCACCTTTCCTTAATCTCGGACACACACTGAGCTCAAAAATCCACATTATGTAACAATAGAGGAAGTATCCAGATTTGTTGTCAAGCATAGGAGGCTCAAACTCTGATATAACTATGAAATATTGTGTTATATCATAAAAATCAAACACTTTTTTGACAATTTCTAAGTGTCAGTGTCTGTAAATACACCTTGTTCCATCTCTCATATTTATTAGAATCAGATGCCTTTTATTTCTCTGTGCCGCAACTACATACAGTTGCGTTTGTCTGAACCACTTTACAATCTTTTATGGTGTAGCTGTAAGTGAGTCTATTTAATCAAACATCATTCAAGATAGTTTAGCCGTTAAATGTCAAATATGACCTCAAAAACAATGATATTTAGCACGGATCAAGGACTATAAAAGATTCGGTCAGTGAGTGGCATGACATCAAAATACTTGTATGTAATGGTAGTTGCAGGAATAGGGCAGTTGGGGAAAAAGTGACTGATCTGGCACAAGTTTACTAACTACCTTACCTGACTGACTCTAGACATGCATTGTTCACTACCCGTACACAAAAGATACATATTAAAAGAACGGGAGGGGGGAGTAAATCATCTTCATGGATACACAGAGAATGTTAGTCTCCTCTAGGCAGATATAAACACTTACTTGACAAGTCTCTTTTTAAGCTTCTGCAACAGACGAAGGTTATCTTGCTCGATCTGTTTAATAAGCCTCTCGATGAAAAGATGACGGTCCAATGGTTCAAGCATAGAGGCATCAATCATCCGTTTTCCTTTGACGTCAATAGCAGATCCACCATTATGTTCATCAAACAAAAACACCTTCGACCTTTGATAGGTCGGTAATCTCTCAATTTTAGCCCATTCTTGGATGAACTCATCGTCAAAGGCATCCCTTGAAGAACCTACAGACACATTGCTTCTAAAGCTGGGGTTATGGCTTTGAAATGAAGATCTTGAGCTTCTTCCTGCCTCTGCCAACTCAGGTTGCAGAGACTCATGTTCATCTGCTCCAACAAGTTCACCCATATCATAAGCTTTGAAGACATCCATCTAAGCAAAGGTAAATAGCCCCCTCAACTCTTTCACAATGCTAGCTTAACTTTGTAAAAAAATTCGTGTGTTATTGACGATATGTACTATTTTTACAATGCAGTTGCCCACCCCCCCCCCCCCCCAAAAAAAAAAAAAAAAAAAATTTCGAGACAAGGCGATTATTAATGAAAAGTAATGGACATATGGATATAAACTACACTAGAATCTTGACTATACTAGGACTTGTCAAATTTATGCATTGAAATGACTTTCAACAGACTCAAGTTTCCAATAAGAATTGCCACATAACCATGGCTAAAAATCTGAGTTCTACTATACTTTTGTCTAGTGTAACTCGTTTCTCTCACTCTCTCGTAATATTTGTTCTATTTTACGTGCCTCCTGGTTTTCATTTCCAAGCTTCACTGATCTCAAATTCTCAATTACATTTATACTCCGTCCGTTTTACAATTTGTGCCGATTAACTATTTTTCTTTTTATTTTCCACAGTAGATGTCATTTAATGCTTTCAATATAACTACTTTACTATTTTTCACTGTAGAACCAATTTTCATGTCTAAATAGTTATCTTGGTGTTCGCAAAAAATAAAGCACACCCACACACAAACACAACACCTTTTTGTGAAACAGAGGGAGTAGGGAGTATAGAAGCTTGACTTCTCTGTAACGAATTAAATTTTAGGAGTTTGTGGTATAGACACTCATAGGCTATGTAATTATGACTACAATTGTGATTTATAGTGTTTTAAAGTCGCATTAATATCCATAATTTACATAAATTATGCTCTTTTTTGGTACAATTGCACAAAAAAGTCTTATGCAATAATATAGTATTTTAAAGTTGCAATAATATCCCAAATTAAATGTCTTTTGCTGGGGGAATAGAATTCAGTTCATTGATATAGCATCCTTTGAGCACCTTCAGAAAAATGTAACTCCAAGTATAGAATACTAGTACAATGCAGATTCTCTTTTAAGTTTGCAACTTGAAAGGTTCATCAATATACATACTGCAATAAATTTAACCTAGACGGGACAAAAGCTGGCTTTTATCGTCATGGAAGCTAGTTGGCTGCACAAGGACGGGATAGGTGAATGTAATGTCAACTTCATGAACAATAATCTATGATGCAGAAGGAGACAAGTATATATTTAAACAATATTTTGCATCAAGTGTGATGATTACTCAAATGAAGGAAACGCTTTGACATATAAATATAATAAACAAAACGTGATGAACCATGCGATGATTACTTGCTCAATAATTAAAGGCACATGAGTGGGGAACCCGAAGCAACTTGTCCCAAACCATATCACAGAACATCTATTTCCGCTCCGTGACGAAAATGAAGAATAAAATGAAGCACACATGCAATAAAAGTGGACAAAAGGAAAAATCCTGGAAACGGTTACTTTATAACTAACTTGTTCCCAATCCATTGAGTGTTGGTTGTGTTTATGGCTATTAACTACAAGGTGAAAATTCAGCCATACAGGAATTGATCTTGACTTCTACCTCAAAGGTATAATGGGGCGTGATATATTTGACATGTACACTTGCAATATAGTTTTCCCTAGGAATGGTGCGAGTTTCACATTTGTAGAGTCATAGTAGTAAAATGCAAATAGTTAGCCTTGTCCCTTATCCAGATCCGACATATCAGGATTCAGTACTGGATCCAATTGCAATTAGATCCCGATTTTTGACTCTAGTTTCGAATCCAGTTTATCTAGATCCAAATCCAAAACCACTTGATCCCACGGTTCTGGATTTGGATGCCGGTACCAGGTTCTTTTTTTTTGGCCAAGATCACATAAGGCCCTATTTGGCAACTAGCCGGTAGCTGTTAGCTATTAGCTATTAGCTTGTAGCTGTTGATTGATAACTGTTTGAATTAGGCCCTGTTCTTTTCTGCGGTATTTTGCAGTATGGTGTGGTGTGGTGTGGTGGAATTGTGGTGGGTGTGGTGGAATTGTGGTAGGTTATTGGTATGTGGGCTAGGTGAGGAGAGAGAATGTAAAAAGTAGAGGAGAAAAGTGAGGAGAGAGAAAAGTAATGATTTGTCGTAAAGTGTGGTGAGTTGTGGCAAACTGCGGTATGCTCTGGCACCGCAGTTTGCCAACCGCAGAAAAGAACAGGGCCTTACTTGTTTGACTTTGGCTGTTTGGGAGAACTGATCACAGGAAAAGTGTTGGGTAAAGTAGTTTTTTGTGAAAAGTTACCTCAAAAAGCTTCATCAAGTAGTTTTTTGAGAACTAACTTATTGGATCCGAAAAGCTAATATAAACAAAAAAACTAATTACCCAACACCTCAAGCAGCTTTTTAACCTTGGTCAACATGCTAACAATATTCAAAAAGCTAAAAGTTACCCAAAAAGTTGGATAGCCAAACACCCCTGTAATCCAATGACGACGTCAATATTAGAGCTTTCCAGGTCAGACATCACACCATACAATGGAACACTTTTTTTAATATTTTGATCATAGATGCAAACAAAGTCAAATTATAATCAAGCTGGGTTTTTGCAGACAAAATTAAGATATAGTAGAATCTCAGACATTTGAGAACCAAATACAGTATACAATTTCGACACAATTGGATACCAGCCTGACATTAAGAAAAAAAATTAAAAAAATACTCCTATCATGCTTCTTGCAGCATATGGTGATGCCCTAGCTTTGATTTGGAGCAATTCTCCATCGTGATACTAAACAATTACGGATGCGAAGCATAGTTTTTCGTTTCTAGAGATTGAGTTGATACTAAGAAATGAGCTGGAAATTCACACTCAATTAAACGAACGATTAAGAGAATAATAAACTCCAAAACGTGCCTGTAATGGTTGGGATTCAATTGCCGAGTGCCGACAAATCACAAAATCCTTGCAGTAAAATTAGGGTTTGAGCATGCATATACAACTTGAAATCGGGAAAAGCGGATAACTCAACCAAATTCCGGCTGAAATTAGGGTTTCGATTGTTCATCATGACAGCAAAAAAACTGAAAGTTATACTTGCGAGATCACAGTACAAATCACTGACCTTGATGCTTACCATTGACGGAATCAGTTCGTTGATCTTTTCATTTTCAGATTTCTGTGGATGTATGGAACAATCCTATTTGATGAGCCGTTAAATTCAGCGGGAATTAGTTCCGGTGGGAATCTTCTATGTTTGGTGGGAAGGAAAATGTTTTTTCCCACCATTTTCAGGTGTTTGTGTCTAAAAAGTGGGTCATATCCCCTTGCATAAATTATTTTCTTAGGTTCAATTTTAAGAAAATTTAAATTTTTTGATTTTTACTAAAAATAAATTATTTCTTATCGAGTTTTCTTTTCTCTCTCATCGAATTCCTCTTTCTCTCTTATTTTTTCTATCTCATCTAACCCGATAGATGTATGAATGCAAATATGACTTAAAACTTATTTTCCTATAAATTCAATTTACAACAAAAACTATTTTTTAAAAAAATAATTTTCACTTGCACCAAACACCCTCGAGTCTAAAGTTGCATTTTTATTCTTTAGTAATATAAGGTAATTTGGTACTGTAAGGTTGAATAAATTGATAAAAGTCTCTTAAAAAACCTTTTTTATGGAAATATGAGTCAAAATAGGTAGTTTGGTCAAGATGATAAATGGAGTACCCTGTTTGGCAAACAGCTGATAGCTGTTGGCTGATTGTTGTTGGCTGTTTGTATTGGCTGTTTGGAAAAGTTGTGATTGATAAAGTTAGCTGATTCTAAAAATTTTTTTGCTAAAATTCCATTTATACCATTTATCACTAATATGATAAAGTTAGCTGTTTGGATGGCATATGATGTAAATTTAGACAACTTTTGGACAAAATGGTCTTTTCCACAATCAGCCATTTACAAAGCTACTTCTCAAATTATTGAAAAATGGCATATTGGGACCAATAAGCTAATAGAATGGGATGTTTACCAAACACCCCAACAGCCTATTTCACCCCCTAATAAGCCAACTTTTGCAATAGACCAATGAATAGGCTATTCACCAAACAGAACCAAATATTGAAAGAATGGACATGTGATTATTAGATACTCTTTTAGGTATAGTCCTTCCTAAAAAATAAAAATTTTAAGAGGAAAATTTTTTAATACACTATTTTATGTTAACTTTAGATGAGAAAAAAGATATTTAATATTATTAATAGTTAAATAGACAATAATTTTGGCACAGCCAGAGAAAGAAAGATGGACTTTGAATCGATGGGAATAGATTTTTTTTGTTTCCAAAAATGGAAAAAACCAATGGTATTTTTTTAATCATTATTATTATTATTATTAGTGCTACTACTATTACTTTTTATGTATTTTCTGATAGTAGTGGGGAAAAGTCAATATTCCAAAAAAAAATTATAGGTAGTTAGTGAGAAAATTAATTAAATATTCTTAATTAAAATCAATATTTGAGGTTGATTAAGTGAATCTTACGGATAAGATAAAAACAAAACTCCTTCAACTCCTTTTTTATTGTCCCTTTGAAAAAAAGTCAAGAAATCTATATAGCACAGAGCATTAGATTGATATACATTAAAATGACAAAAATACTCTCAATTATTGTTAATTTATTGGTTTGGAAATGTTTGCCCATAAAATAAATAAATAAAAAGTACGAGACTCAAATGGAAATAAAAAAAATACTATCATAAATTATTCTGATATGAAACAACAATATCACAAACCGTAATTGATTAATCTTGAAAATTTGGATTGATCAAAGTAAGTCGTCTACAAACCAATCGGTTCATGTGGCAAGAAAACCCGGCCCAATCCGGCCATCTCTCTCCTAAGTTTTAACTCTGACTCTATTCTTTAAAATTGTAGAATCAAGTTAAATTTGGTAAAATATGGAAAAAAAAAAGGGGGATAGTAAAGATAAAATTGTGATGGGTAAGTTAATGATGGGATAAACATATTTTATTACTAGAATTTTGACTTTGATTTGAGCATTTTGTAGAGAATCCTATAAGATAAAATAAGGTAAAGTTAGGCAAACATAAACCAAACTTACCACTCTAAAGAACAAGACTATCAACTAATCAACTTTTTCCTTTTTTGTCTTTTTTTTTATTGAAAACAATATCAAAGTAGTTTAAAATTCAAGGTAAGTATCAAGTATCAACTACAAAACTGTAGCTACCCAAAAAAAAAAAAAAAAACAAATTAAGATCACAAATCACAATATGTAAAACAAATTTAAACAAATTTGAATTGCTAAAATGACAGTTATACTTACTATACAAGCCCTACTCACCCTAAAAAAAAACAAAGGTCATAACTTCTCCACATCATTCTCATCATTCACAAAACAATCTTGCTACCTACTAATAATAACAAGGAAAAATAAGAAGGAAAACAAGATATATAGACCCAAAAATTAACAGACTTCCTCCTTCTGCTAGTAGGATTGAACATTAGAAATGCTGTCATGCAAACATTAGAACCAGCTGAAGCATATGATATGATGATGATCCTCTTTCATCAAATGGGCTCAAATCTGAGGGTTTCTTCTGCTCTCTGATCTCGAATCCGGGTTGTCGCTTTTGTCGGTGTCGGAAAGCTCCCTCTGTGATTCAATCTCGGTGCTGTTTGCGCGGGCCCTCCTTTGCCTTCGGTCCTGAAAGGAAGAACGTCAGAAAATCAGTTGATGATGTCAGAGTCCGTGTTTGCAGAAACGTCACGAGTGATTCAATACCGATTGAGGTCACTGGGGAGTTTCAATGACCATATAACTTAGGTTGTGTTTGGTTCAAAAACTATCCCGGGAAAGTTAGTCAACTTTCCCGTGTTTGGTTGTCATGGGAAAGTTCTGATGTGGGATAGAGACCCGTTATTTCGCTTTCAAGCTCAGTAAACGTTTTCTTAGGGGAAGTCTTTCCCGGGAAACTACCAATCTGTCCATTTCATTCGTAAAATAAGGTATTGTAAAGTTGAGTTTTGGTAAGTTTAGATAGGTTAGGGTTTTGCGGATAAATAGTTTGGATAATTTTGGCAAGTTCGGGTAGTTTTTGGAGTTGAGATAGGTTAGGGTTTTGTGGGTAAATATTTCGATAATTTTGGCATGTTTGGGTAGCTTTTGGCTAGTATAGATAAGTTCGGGTAATTTCTAATTTACCATCATGAAGTTGATAGATCCTTAGATAGACCTGGCAACTGGTCATTTGGGTCAGGTTCGGGTCAGGCCAACAAGGTTCGATTTGGTTCGGACCAGCAAGAGATTAAATATGATGCGAAAAAATGACCAAAGTGTGTAGGATTATGTCCCATGGTGACCACACTAACCTCTCTAGGCAATGGATATTCTTCAGACTCGAGCATTCGAACAACCTGGCTCATTTTGGGTCTCTTCTCGCCATCAGGATCAACACATCTCAGGGCAGTCAGAAGAGCGCGCTTCAGGGCCCTTGTCGATGGTTTCATCTCGATGTTCGGATCCACAACTTCCTCCGATCGCCTGCTTCCCACCATCATTTTTAGCCAGTCCACCAGATTCACCTGAAAAATCCCGGCAAATCGGTCAAACTGAAACAACAACTTCATGTAACTACCTGGCAGAACTCGATCAGACCCGAAAAACATACCCGAACCTGTCCGACAGTTTTGGGTTTTGAACACAATTTCCAAACCCAAAACCTAAATAACCTCAAAACCGACCCGTAGTGAACCTGACTTGAAACCGACCTGCCCGCCCGAACTGATAGGTTACATACTAGCGCAACCCTACCACATGCAACCTCTCGATCTCCCAATGACAAATAAATTAAAAAAACAAACATTTCTAGCGCGGTGACATTGTCCATAATCGAAACTGAGACACTTCCTCATCAACACCCACCCCAATATATATATATATATATATATATATATATATATATATATGTATACACGTCAATTAGTGACTTTTTTTATGATGAGCCTACAATCGAGTGAACGATTCTAAAAGGGTCAATCAGAACCACTCTCTGAATTAAAAAATTCAAGAGCAGGACTGCTACATAAACCCCAAAACCCCTGTTTTGCAACGAAACTTTTGCGGTATTGAATTTGCACTTGGAGTTGTCTTTGCTGAAGTTTTCCAAACTAATGTCCCTTTCCACGACAATCTGGATCAAAATCGGCATGCATTCCGGGAACGATACCAAATCTTCTAGCAACCATAAAATGATGTATCAACGGTCCATGGGCTCGAGAAATTCCAAATTGAAGAGGGAGGAGCCTTTGTAGTTTTGTACACATCATACATGAAATTGTACCATTCCGCTCTTGAACATGTAAGTTCCAGTAGTAAGGGCATCCCGGTACACAAAGCGTCCCCACAAGTGGGGGTCCGGGGAAGGGTCCCACCACAAAGGTATAATGTAGGCAAACCTTACTTTGCATTCCCGCAAGAGGCTGCTTCCAGGACTCGAACCTATAACCTCACGATCACACATAAGTTCAGTAGTAAATCCATCTATATTTACCGAATAGCAGCCTAAAATTATCATGTTCACCTTACATCTATAAAGGTTGGAAGCCAGGGTTACCATATATGATAATGATCTCGAGATGATAGGGTATTGTAATTGAGTCGAAAACATAACAATAAACAAAGAATCTTAGCACAAGGGAAAGTCAAACATCGACACAATTTATGTAAGAAACTATAAAAGTGGTACAACAAACCTCTTGTGGCGCGCGACTATAGTCTACTGGGTCTCTTCCGGTAATTGCTTCCAAAAGAAGGACTCCAAAACTATACACATCACTCTTCTCATTTAGAAGGCCGGTATTTGCATACTCGGGAGCCACATATCTGCCAAATTGTGTTGTGAGGATCAGAAATTACCATAATTGTAAAGTGTCTATAAGATTACTCGATCAAATATAACACAACCTCAAATTATCTGCTTATTAAACTTAATAAAGTGCTTGTGTTTGCACACATACCCAAAGGTTCCCATCACCCGAGTTGTTACATGACTTTTTCCGGCACCAAGAAGTTTTGCTAAGCCGAAATCAGAGACCTTCGAATTGAAGTCTTCATCAATCAAAATGTTGCTCGACTTTATGTCTCGGTGTACAACTTTCGGCTCGATTGCCTCATGCAAGTAAGCAAGCCTGCAAAAACCATTTATGGTGAGCATACTAGAGGTTAGTCCTAGCAAAAGCTGACCCGACCCGGTTTCCCAAACCTAAAATATAACAAACCCGAAATACAGGGCATACCGAACCCGACCCAACCCGACCCGCCTGAATTGAAAGGCCTACTCCAACCATAAAAGCAAATGAATACATCCATGCCCATAAATGTAGGTATATCGAGTGACTACTAGTATCGAAGAACTCCCTCCATTCCTCAATATATCGCCATATTCACATTGAAAATACTTTCATACTGGTCTAGTCTTATAATTTCTTTGAATATATATGATAACAACAAACCCCAATGTCGTCCCGCTAACGTGAGGTCTGAGGGGATCTCGATGTAGGAGTCTTCCGTCATACACAGGAGTGCATGAAGAGGCTAATTCTAGTGGAATATATATTAATAGAAAATGATGGTCAAAATATATGCCGGTCGACCTGTCAATTCGGGCGGGCGAGTTGGGTTCGGGTTTATTTATGCTTTAAGTTTGAAAATTCTGGGCCTAATCTTAAGCTTTCGGACGAGTTCGGATCACTTTTCGAGTCGGGTCAGATTTTGCCACCTTTATATGCCGAGATTATTGGTCTCCATATAAGTAAATGATAGCCAAAGTAGATATTGATCTCCATATAAGTAAATGATAGTCAAAATATAGGCCAAGATTATCAGGAATAGTCTATGTCGGAAAATAAAAGTTAGGCATAAAATTATGGAACAATGGTTGAATTTCAAAAAAGAGCCAACTTACGCTTTTGCGGTGCCAAGCAACACTTTCATCCTAGCCTCCCAAGTGAGATATCCGTGTTGCCGCATGGCTCCATGAAGCCATTGCTCCAAATTCCCGTTGTTGACATATTCGTAGACTAACATCCTGGATTCAACCGGAAGACAATGTCATACATTTATCACAAGATAGAAGACATTAAACAATTTATATGGAACGGTCAAGTTAAGAAAAATGCCTATAAAATATAGCAAATAAGCACCTGTGAGTTCCTTCAACACAGTATCCCAATAGTCTGACCAAATTCTTATGGCGTACATGACCGATGGCTTCCACTTCCACTCTAAACTCCTTCTCAGCTTGACCTCTGTCAGAAAGAAGTTCGTGATCAGAAAATTTCGACTAAACACAGCATTGTTGTCAATTCGGGCGGGCAGAATCGGTACGGGCCGGGTTCAGTACAGGTCGGTTTCAGATTTATTTAGGTTCACGGTTTGGAAATTGTGTTCAAAACCCTAAGTTTTCGGGCAGGACGGGTTTGGTACTGGTCGATTTCCGATTCATTTAGGTTACAGGTTTGGAAATCATGTTCAAAACCTAACAAAACAAAGTTATAAACAGACTCACAGATTGTTAAGAATCCTCTTAATCGCAACCGGAGTTCCATTGACCAAGCACCCTTTGTACACAATCCCATATCCGCCTTCGCCAATAACATTTTCCTTCGAGAACCTGTTTGTTGCAACTTCGAGGTCCCTCAAAGTAAACCAATGACCCCACCCCAGATGGGAAAACTCGGGCAAACCACAAAGTGGCGAAGGAGCGGTGATTGGATGTGAAGATGATGGTTTATAACCGCCATAAGTCCCCGAGTTGCCCTCCTCTTCTGATAGAAACCCAACACCTTCAGATCTTCGAAACGAGCCCGACAAACTGCTAGCATCCCTGTTCGGCTTCTTCCCCGAATCATCATGATTGTGAACAACCACCGCCGCCTTGTCAGAATCCTTGTCACTAAATTTGTCCTTGAGGGTCAGAAAGTTCCTCTCGCTCGGAGCAGCAAATGGGTTTGAGTTTGACACGTGTTCGACTCGGATTTCCTTGATTTCTTTGGAGACCGATGGGATTTGGTTAACGGGTAAGTTGTTGTTTCGAGCTCTCTTTGCTTTCTTCTTTCGGGACGTGAGACACAACGGTATCAGTGCAATGATGACAATGATGAATAGGGCAACAGCAATTCCAATCACTTCCCACACCTTTAAGCCTAGAACGGCTTTCTTGGACAACTGAGTATTAAGATCGGCCATTTGGGTACCAACCAATATATACCTAACAAAACCCAATCAAAGATAAAGGCAAGAACATAGTTTAGAATCTTACATTACAAGTAGACTCCAATATATCAACTTCCAACATGAAACAAGCATGAATGATTATGAGTTGAAAGATAAGACCATTAATACCATTTCTACTTTTTCCACCAAATCAAACATAGCATGAGCCTCGGCCGAAGCATAATATTGGCCAAGGCTCCATTTGGTTCTTGGAAAATGAGATAGAAAGAAAATTTTCGTCTCTCCAAGCTAATTTAGTATAGAACGCCCCTTCTTCTCCACCCATTTGTCACTTCATTTTCACCCTCTCCAATTCTCTCCCATTTAGGCAATCATACTTTCCTCTTGAGTTTGGAAGAAAAACTTTCTTGACAAAATCAACCAAATGTTACAAGATGTTTTCAATCTAACTCTCATTATTCCAATTTTTTTCAAGCTGGAGACCAAAACCAATACCATACTCCAAAATCCCGCCGAGGCAGATATAGAGGGGTTGAATGTAGCAATCATACCCCTAAATTTTGCAATTTAGAGAGACTAGTACAAATTGACCCAATATTTAGAAATTGCTCACTGCCAATTGACTCTACCTACTCCAATTTTTAAAGTTGAATACCAAAACTAATACCACTGCTCCAAAATCCCACCAAGGCAAATAGGGGGTCGGGTGTAGAAGTCATAACCCTAAATTTTGCAATTTAGAGAGACCGGTACCTATTGACTCAAGATTTAGAAACCGTTTGCTACCCACTACTCCATTGAAACGAAGCAAGAGAAGAGGTTCAATGACTAAGTCATCTTTCTTTTTTTTCTTTTTTTTCTTACCGTCTCATTTTCCTAGAACCAAACGGACCCTGAGTGAAGCTAAATAAGAACTACAACATTATGACGAAAACCAAGGGTAAACAGACCATGAAGCAAAAATGCAAGTCAAATCAACCACAAAGCAGTTTGTCTTTCAACTCTAGATTCCATACCATACAAAACAACCACATGAAAACATCAAAAACTAAATTCCTTCCAAATAAAAGAAGTTCATTGCAGAATTACCTTTGCTGTACCAAAATCAAGCCCAAATGAACCCTAAAACCTGGATCTCAACCCCCAATCAAACCCACCAACAAAAACCCAGTTTGGATCTCTGCCCAGAAATGCTCCAAAGCTCCAGAAACAGGCAACCCATGAACCACAAGCAAGACCCCCTAGAAAAAGGAGTGAAATTTCAGCAAATCCTTGCTAAAAACCTACCCAAAGTGCACACTTTCTTGGATTTTCTTTGTGGGTTCTGCAGAAAAATGCGAATTAACCACCACCAACAAAAACCCACTTTGGATCTCCACCCAGAAATGCTCCAAACCTCCTCAAATGAACAATACCCTCCAAAAAAAAGCAGTAAAATTTCAGCAAATCCTTGCCAAAAACCTACCCAAAATGCACACTTTCTTCCCAACAACAAAAACCCAGTTTGGATCGCCACCCAGAAATGCTCCAACCCTCCTGAAATGAACACTACCCTCCAAAAAAGCAGTGAAATTTCAACAAATCCTTGCCAAAAACCTACCCAAAACACACACTTTCTTGAATTTTCTTTGTGGGTTTTGTAGAAAAAATGTGAATGAAGCCAAATCTAAGCTGAGGAAGAGCTTTCTCAGACACACACCACACTTGGTGTCCCCAAGTGAAAACCCTAACAACCCAGAAACAGCAACTGTTTAGGTGGCACTTTTGACTTTGGAAGAAGAACAGGGACATGGAAATTTTTTGTCAAAAACTAAACTTTTTGTTGGTTTGTATGCCCTCCGAGTCCTGTGTATCTAAAGAGAGAAAAAGGGTGGGAGAGATTTGGGGGGGAAAGGGAAGTGGTGGGTGTTTATCATTGGTAGGTGATGAGACAATTTTTTTGGCTGCCTCGCAAACTGTAAAAGCAAAGCAATAAAATCTTTGGATTCAAAGGCATTCTAAGAATTGTTTTTTCTTTTAGAATTTGCCCTTTTGGAATATGAATGTAATGGATTATCAGCTGATTATGTGTTAAATTCATGCAAAAAATAGTTGGATAAAAATTAAATTTTGATAATTTTTGATAAATTTTGTCAAATTTATCCTGATATTCAAAATTAAATTTTTTTTATTTTTAAATTTTGGTAAACTTGATAAATTTAGATAAAAACTGGTAAATTATAGTAAAATGAAGTTACCTATGAATTTGATAGACCCTGGGGAGGTAAGTTTTGTTCAAATTCATGGGGAATTTAATTTATCAGTTTTTACCTAAATTTATCAAAACTTACAAAAAAATTAGCAAAGTTAAAAAATAAAAAAAATAATTTTGATAATCAATATAAATTTGTCAAAAGTTGCTGAAATTTACCAAAAATTACTAAAAGTTACAAAAATTTAACTTTTATTCAACTGTTTTTTACCCGTAAATTTGATACACTATAAATATAATTTTCTTCCTAATATTTGCATAAGTCTATTAGGACTTTTATTATATTTAAAGTCTACATTGCCTCCTAAGTATAATTTTCTTACAAAAAGAATGAAAAGTGTCAAATTTTCTTTCTCTTTATATATAAAAATAGATTAGAAATAAATTATATATTTATTAATAATATCGATTTCTTTTTTTTTTTTGAAAGCTAGTTTTAATTTCTCTTTATTTCTTGTTAATTTCCGCTTTTTTTTTATTTTCTTTTAGGTTTTTTGAGGACATTTTCTATTTCTTCCATTCTTTAGCACATATTATTTTTTGACTTTTTATAATCTCCAATATAAGGTTTTCACGATCATTTTTCAACAATGTATTTTCAAATATATATAAAATTATTTTATGAAAGTATATCTCACTATAAATCTAGCCATATTAGTTCCACAATATATTTACAATAATTGAAGAATTAATTTTTGAAAGAATAGTCGTAGTTTTAATAAAACAACTACAGTTTTATTATTGTAAACATATCAATCTCTTACTTGAGAATAATAGGATGACTAGTTCATTAATTTAGCCAACTTTCAATATTATTATACTACAACAATATACAATACAATCATAAGAAATTAAATATGTATGTGTTTCATATACTAGTAAGCACTAATTATAATTTTGTCTGTCAAACACCACATAAATCCAAAGTTAATGATGATTTAGTACTCCTTGGTCCAAAAAGTCTAAATAGTTTAAATAATGTAGTACTATATAAAGTTAAATAATATGATTAAAAAAATAAAGTTAGATAATTATGCCAACCAAATTAGAAAAGTGAACGAGATTAACTTTCTTTTTTTCTTTTGTAGGTGTCATGGTATTCCACGGAGAGAATAAATTTTAATATAGTCTCAATAATACAAAGTTATGTAAATGTGCTAATATAAATTAATGTATTTCTATAACGCAAGGTCACGTAAAAGTGTGCTATTTTGGGCGAGATTATGTATTGTTTTTGGTTTATACAAATTGCTTAAATATATAATCTAATAGAGTATAAATGATTTAAAACAAAATAGATCTATGATATATAGTTGAAGCCTATGTATACTTGGTATATATGATACTTTTGGTAAAAACCATGTATAGATTGTAAAAATGATAAAATGGATTTAATCCAAAATTCAAAGAGTCGTCCTCATTCTTTTCTTACTATTCTCTGACCGAATAAGTTACCACATGTTATTCGTAATCAACATTCATCAACATTGATCAACACTTATAAGTACTTTATTGGTACTGATCAACATCAATCAATATTGATCAACACTAATTAATAATAAACTATGATAACTGCGTTTTATGACTATATTTTTGTGGGCTTTTAATGGTGAATTAGGGAGAGTTTTATGTGTGAACCATGATTTTTATTCCAATTTCCCTACTACACTTGGTGTTGTGTTTTTGATGTGAATTTGTAGGATTTAAGGCCGAAACACCAATTTTCTCTCAACTTTTAGCAAGGGTGAAGACCGTGGTGTAAATTTGAGATGGAAAGGAGCAGGGAACGACCGGGCAGTGCACACCACGGGCAGCCCGTGGTGGCAGCCACGGTCCAGCAGCAGCAACTTTTGGGCCAGCCACGAATTGATACGGTCCAATCAGCAAAGAGTGACAAAAGAGAGAAAGGGAGCCCATTTATTTCATCCAGCATGCATGCCGTCCAATAGAAAAAGGGAAGAGTGGAAAGGAATTGACACCATTAAATAAGTGTCAATTTGGCTAACATTTGACTATTGATTACTTACAAATTATAATGAGTTACAATATAAAATTAACACCATTATATTTTTTACTACAATATCTTTCTAACGATCATATTTTTATATTGTAAGTCGTCATTGTAATTAATGAGTTAATCAAATCAACAAATTATAATGAGTTACAATATAAAATTAACATCATTGTAATTTTTAGTACAATATCTTTCTAACGATCATATTTTTATATTGTAAGTCATTATAATTAATGAGTAATCAGTGATCAAAATTTAGGCCCTGTTCTTTTCTGCAGTTGGCAAAGTGCGGTACCACAGCATACCGCAGTTTACCACAACTCACCACACTTTACCACAAATCACTAGTTTTCTCTCTCCTCACTTTTCTCTTTTACTTTTTACATTCTCTCTCCTCACCTACCCCACGTACCAATAACCTACCACAATTCTACCATACCCACCACAATTCCACCACACCTCACCACATCATACCGCAAAATACGTAGAAAAGAACAAGGCATTAGTCAAATTCACAAGAGGAAGCATTTGATGACACTAATTAATTAATGCAAGTAGTTAACTAACCACATCTACTAACCCAAATTAAAGTTGCCCAAGTGGCCTAATAATATAGGTATAGGTGCCTAACCTCTTAGGATTTATACTAGGCACACTAGGCCTAGCTTGCATACACATTTGCTCAACTCCTAATTGGATGGCATTGGCAAGTGTTCTCTCTACATAATTAAGGTTTGGCACATTGGGTGTATGGGGTAGACCATTTAACATTACCGTGACAATTCATATTCTATCAATTTTATATTAATTATCACTTTATAAATGTTATATAATCTCTAATATTATTTTTAGTTAGTATTATAGTATGTTTTATCAAAAAATTATAACATTATACTTTTATGATAATATGTTTTGTTATGTATCTGATGACAAAATTCAGTAATTTTTTGTAATTTTTGATAACTTTTGACAAATTTACATTAATATATCAAAATTAAAAACAATAATTTTGATAAGTTTTGATAAACTTTAGTAAATTTAGATAAAAACTAATAATTTTTTTAAATTGAATTTACCATATCATTTGACAGACCATGGCTCTTTCAAACAAATGATTAGCTTCCTTCACTAATTAGGTTTCATTATCGAGCTCATGTTTTTTAATTGGGGATTGTTGTTGCTGTTATATTGAGCTTATGTCAAGTAGTCTTTCGCAATTTGTTTATTATTGGGTTGTATTGAACTCCTCAACGAGAAATTTTTCCAGGCTATCTCCACTTATATAATTAAGAGAAATAGCTTATAATATTCCAAATAGTAAATTAATAAATAAGAAATTATGGCCCTGTTTTTTTTTATTAGGTTGACTCTAACTTGTGTTAACTTATTTCAACTTATTCAAACCTAATACAATTTCCCAAAAAAACATATACTCTAAAAATACAATTCTCCAAAAAAACATCATAACTTATCGTAACTTAACCAAACTTAACTATCTTAACTTGAAAATAAATCATCCAAAGAACATGATCTATGAATTTAATTCAACAATATAGTAATGGTGTTGACCATTACAATTTGATAGTACACTACTAGTACAACCACTGAGTTATTATGCAAATTAATGGTAACCAATGGATCAAGTAAATCATTGTCATCCAGGTCATACATTAATCACAAGATCTCAATCATTTATTCTAATTTATGGATGTAAAAAACCATTATATCTTTGCCACACATATAGGACTTAATTTTTTTATGGGGTGTAAAATTCATGGGTAAAAGCATTTAGTAAAAGTTAAATTTTGATAATTTTTGATAATTTTTATCAAATTTATCCTATTATATGAAGAATAATTGTTTTTATTTTTTATTTTGGTAATTTTTGGTAAATTTAGATAAAAACTGGTAAATTCGTTTTACCTATAAATTTGACAGACCCTTAGGAGATAGAATAACATTACATCTTAACTATCCATTTAAGAGTTAGAAAAGTACATCCTAACCATCCATTTTAGGACGTGGAGAAAAATCAAAAGGAAACTACCGAGAATCTCCTCCGTCCATTGAGGGTGAAGGCACCTATAAATACCCCTTAAGAGAGGCAACATAAGTTACAGAGAGTGTTATCGCAAAACTCTTCTTGATACCATTATCCCAAGTTTTCTCACATTCTTACTTAGTTAAGGCGTATTAGTTTAACGTATTAGTCTTTTCATCAAATTATTGTCTCAACATCCTCCTAAAATTTTTTTTAATATCACCAAGTATTATTATTGTTTATGATTCGGGGTAATATATTTTTTTTTTTGAAAAAGATAAATGGCCCCTAGATGAAATATTGCTCCAAATAATGTATAAATGAGCAATAGAATGCCAATATATTATGGCATCCTCGAACATTATATTCTTATTTCTTCTTTTGTTAATTGTCACCATCAATATTTTCCTCCAATCAAACAAGATAGACCTTTTTTTTATATATGTTATCTCTAGTGACAGCAGGAAAAAAAAAGTGCTTGAGAGCTCCAACATATGTGTCAGGTTCAACGCAAATGTTGAATCCTTCACTTGAAGCACTTGAGCATGCTGCACTATCCATCCTTGAACATTTCTCGTTAGCACGTATTATATATGACTATCTTAAAGTACTTGTTATTCTTGTTTCAAATACATAAACTTGCATCAATTTTTCTATGTTTCATTTTTGAAAGCTATGTGCAAAATCTGAACCACAAAAGTTCAGGGACATGTTAGAGTCATTATTTATCGAAGAAGTACTGACAACGACTTATTTTTGCATATCCTCCCTTGCATCAATTATTTTCTTTGAAAAAAGAAACAACCAATACTATTAGGAGTCAAATCTTCAAGCTTGAAAATCAAGTATATTAAATTGTACACCTAAGGCTAATTAAAAAACGAGTGCTTGAGAGCTCCAACATATGTGTAGAGTTCAACGTAGGGTGTTCGGATAAAAATGTCCTTAAACTTTTCTGTTTGGACAAAAATGTCACTGAACTTTTAAAACAGTCAAAACTACATTTTAACTTTTCATTATTATACAAATGCCCTTGTTACCTTTTATAACAGGTTAATAATTACCAAAAAAAGAAAAACAAAAACCCCTTCATCCCTCTTCATTTTCTCCATATTCTTCATCCCTCCCCTATTCTTCCATAATCATCCCCTATTCCTATGTATCAATGTGAAAACCACCCAAGAAATTGCTCCTAAATAGAGCAATGTAACTTGAGTTTTCTATCTCTCTCTCTTTTATGGTTATGGATTCAATCTTCAAATCTTTCACCCAAACAACCCAAATTAAAAAAAAAAAAAGACTCAATCTCCACTTCTTTCACCCAAACCCAAAAGCAAAACCCCAGTCTCCGCCATTGATAACTCATTCTCACCTCTAAACACCCTTCAAGTGTTTGTTAATTGTGGAATTGTGTACTGTCCAAATAGTTTTCGTGGGTTTTCTTATGGCCCTTCTCGGGAATTTCTGTTTCATGCATTAGACTTGATCGATCGATTGATTGATTGATCTGAGAATCTGGGATTGGTTTCGAATTAGGGTTTTATTGAAGGTTGATTTTGGGTTGTGAGTTGATGATGGTTAGATGGTAGATGCAGTGGGTTCCAATGTTGCATCTCTATTGGGAAAGATCCCACATTTTGATCATAATGTTAGAACTTAATTGTCCAATGTATCTTTTGTTTAATTAAAAAAAATACGACGATGGATAAAACCTTATAAAAAGGCATCACATCGTGTATGAACTTTTATCTAATGAACTCCAATATTGGCTTCATGCCCTCTCTATATCAATGCAAAAACCCCCAAGAATTTACCCCTAAATAAAGCAATGTATCCTAGTGCGAGTTTTCTACTTCTCTTTTTTATGGTTAATGGAGAAATCGTGGATGATTTTGGATGAAATGACGAACTTATCCTCGCACTTTTTTTTTCTCTCTAAATTAACATAACATTAACAAAAGAACAAAACATAATTAGGGTAAAGTCCTACTTTAGTAACCTTAAACTTTATTCTTTACCCTAATTGTCGAGATTAGATTAGGACTCTCAACCTTAATTCTCCATTACCTCCTTTCATCCCAAAAATATTTTTTTTCTAGAAATCGGGTATGATTATGGAGGAATACAGGGATGAAGAAGATGGAGGTGTGGACGAAGAGGTTTTTGTTTTAAAAGTGCACTTTTTATCATAATCGAAAGTTAAAGTGCAGTTTTGATTGTTTTAAAAGTCTAGTGGCATTTTTGTCCAAACTGAAAAGTTTAAGGACATTTTTATCCAAGCACTCATTCAATGCAAATTCCGAATCTTTCACTTGAAGTATTTGAGTATGCTGCATTGTCCATCCTTGAACATCTCTCACTATCACGTATTATACATAATTACCTTAGAGTACCGGTTGCTTTTGTTTCAAATACATAAACTTGTATCGCTCTTTTTAGGCTTCCTTTATGAAAGCTATGTGCAAAATTTGAATTACAAAAGCTCAGGGACATGCTGTGATACATTATTCACTGAAAAAGTACTGACAATGATTTATCTTTGCATATTTTTCTTTACATTAATTATTTCATTGAAAAATGAAACAACCAATACTAATAGAGTCAAATCTTCAGGTTAGAAAATTAAGTATATTAAATTGTACACCTAATGTAATCTTTATATTAGTTTATGTGAGTTATTACATTTGAAAAAAAATTGGAAATACATGTATATTGATAACGTTGAGCTTGTTGTAACAGTTGACATATTTAATTATGAAAATGTCCTCAAGAGACGTTGGTGTGGATTTGCGTAATAGATTATGTTTGAGGTACTTTTATTATTGTGGTCGGTAAGTTAATTTGAAGATTTCAGAGTCAAAAACAATCATAACTCAATTTTCATCAAATGACAACCATGTGTACATTTAAGTAGATAACACTAAGAAATGTGATTCACGATGGTTCATCTGATGACCATTCTCGTATTGGTGATAATATTTATGATGTAAGGGAACTTTTATAAGGCCTAAAAGAAGGGTATAAGCAAATGTTTGATTTCTTTCGGTTTATAGTGAAGTTTGGTGGGTTGTTGTATTCGGTGGTTTTCGTGGTAGTACTGCTATTAGAATAGTAAACAAATGTATCAGCCTAAACTAATGTAACCTATGACGTTTGTAATGTTAATGAATGAAGAATCAAATAATTTTTTTATGATCAGGTGTTTTATTTTAGGATTCTTGGACGCTGATATGCTGAACATTTTGGTTATTGGACAATAATACAATGAACTATGAACTTGAACAATAATGCACCGAACTTGAACAATAATGCACCCGAAATAATTTTAACGGTGACAGACTTGGTAGGATCTTACATGACAGACCAAGAGGAAGAACATGCTAAATACTCCCTCCGGTTTTTTATTAATTGACACTCAATATGAATGGGGGGTTACCAATGTGAATTGGGTATTGGGGCAATGCTTTACGCCGCCCCCCTTTTTACTAGTGTCGCCCCCCCAAAAGACGTTTTTGCCCTTACTATATTTCAACCCACTTTCTCTCTAACTCACATCCTCTCACTCTCCTCTCACATTCTCTCTCTAAAATTTTGATTCGTTATTGAAATTTAACCTAAAATGTCGATAGAAGGTGGTAATTCAAGTGAAGAACAAGAGGTTAGTTTGTAAAAAAAAAATTTAAAAAAAAATAATAATCAAAAATTTCCGGAAAATTGCATTTGGCGCTTCAGATCTGGTGGGCGCGGCATCGCTGCGAAACGCGGCGTCTGACGCCGGCGTGCCGCACGTTATGCACAAGGCCGCGCGCCCACCGGATCCGGCGGTGACAATTTTACGGAAATTTTTGTTTTTTATTTTTTTTTAAATTTTTTTTATAAAATGTTAATATTATTGTTTATGAAAAAAATATTATTTATTTATTTATGTTAATATTATTAAGGTAATCAATGTCGTTAATTATAATTGTATTATCAATGACGTTAACAATAATAATAATATTAATAACAAGTATTATCAATAATAATATTAATAAAAATAACAATAACAATATTAATAAACATAACAATAACAATATTAATAAATATAACAATAATAATAATTAATATTAATAAAATTAATATTTAAAAAAAAAGAAAAAAAAATTACGGGACGTTGCTGCATACGGCAAGCGCCAGATCCCCGGCAATGCCGCGCCTTGCCGGATCTCGGCAGCGCGGCGCATGCTTGCCGTATGTCATCCGAAATTTTTTTTTTTTTTTTTTAAATATTAATTTTATTAATATTATTATGGTTATGTTTATTAATATTATTATTGTTATTAATAATAATATTTTTATTGTTATTAATATTGTTTATTTCTTCATTTTTCAAAACTAAAAAATATAAAACCACAAATTCAAAACACAAATTCATAACTGAAATTCGTCGATTCAATCCCGATATGAGGGTGGTTTGTGGTGGTAGTTGGTCGAGAGCGTTTTCTAGAGAGATAAAGTAGAGAGAGAGTGAAGAGTGAAGTTATGAGGTTCAAGGGCCTGGGTTGGAAATATTATGCGAAAGGTGGGTGACAATAGTAAAAAGGGGGCGACGAAAAGCAAGCGGGATTGTTTCAACAAACAAAAATTCAATAGCATTAAATGCCTACACTCTCTTTCTTCATTATTTTTCTTTCTTTCCCTCACATTTGCCTTTTTTTTTGTGTTTACAACTCTCTTTCTCTTCCTTTATCTTTGCAACTTACATATTTAAATATTATTTTTTGTCTTTCATGGATGATTAAAATATTGATAAAAGCAAGTGGTGCCAATTAATAAGGAAGGTGAAAAGTAGGGTGGAATGTCAATTAATAAACCCGAAGGGAGTAATGTCTAAATTTATGACATATCAGTTAATTTATACAAACAAATATGATTTTATACAAATACAACAACAATCTCTCTACGGAAACACGTTTAAATAAATGTGATTTGATGCTTTATTTTTACTTTTTTCAAAATTGATCCTCTTTGCTTACGTGTGGATTAACTAACATGTCATAAATTTAAATATTTTTGGATGAATTCATCTCTTCCACCTACTAGGTAGGATTGCCACAAAGTCAACTAATGCCGAAATCAATATGGGTGCATTATTGTTCAACACCCCCAAAATATAGTGTATTATTGTCCAACGTTAAAGTCCAGTACATTATTTTCTAATACCATAAATGGAAAAATTTTAACTATGACAGATTTTTATATATTTTTAATTTTTTTATCGAAGTTATTAGAATTTTCATAGTTTTATCAGTGTTTTAAGAACCCAATTTGTTTTTTCTCTCAAATTCTTACACTTATCCGACTGCCTGCCTGCCCAGCCACCAGAAGGCCCGCCGCCAGCCACCTCGCCGGCCGTTGATCGCCGCCATTCTCCGGCCGTCTCTGGCCGCCGGTCGCCGCCCGCCCGCCCGCCCACCCTACTCTTCTCCCCTTTTGCTTCTTGTTCTCTTTGGTTCAAACTCATCTACTCAGTGAAAGGTAAACCCTAATCTAATCTCTATGAATCTGAATTTCAAAGTTTAATCTGAATCTTATTTAGCTAAGTAGTGTTCTTCAGATTTCTTCTTCACTAGTGTTCTTGTTAGCATTTGATTATGCTGAAGTTACTGTCAATTCGAGCTATAGTTATGTTATGCATCGATTGTTGCTCGAACAAATTTGTGAGTGGTTTTTGTGTCGTTGTTTGATTTGGTTTTATGGTGCTGTTTTGATGCGATAAGCAGCCTCCATTGAGGCTTAAAATCAATCAAAATAATTTAGGTAGCAATTGCGAGGAAGGTTAGGTTGTCATTTCTTTCAATTTCTTATTTCCCCCTTCTGTTTAATCAGTCATAGCTGATACATGATGAGTAATTGAATTGAAAAGCGAAATCAACCATTTCTCAGCCTACATTGAATCAACCATTTCTTTTGTAATTTTTATGTAATTTGTTATCACTGTGGATGGTGTTTCTGTTTCTGTGCTATTTGCATTGTCATTTGTTTTTGACTGAATCCAAGTGATCGGGTTGTTTTGAAGCTAGAATTTTTTAGGTTATTGCCCAGGGTCTTGTTTGAAAGAGCAACATGTAGGAGATATTTGAAAAGGGATCACACATAGGGAAAGAGAATAAGAGATAAATGATCGTCAAATGATTTGAACCCACGAATTCTACCCAGCCCTTACCAAAACATTTGATGTATAAAAGCATGAAAATGTAGCACTTATTTCCTAATATAACCATCAATTGATGCCCCGGTCCAGTAATCCTGTGAAGGGAGTAGGGTCTCTTTTGTCACATTCACCATTTCATTTTACTAGATCAGCCATACACTCATTCATGATATACAGTACCGCAGCAATTAAATCAAGTAATTATCATAAAGTACACATACTATTATGGTCCACGGTTAATTCTGGCTTGGGACTTGGATGTCATGTACTCATGTGCAAAGGACCCTTGACTAATATGATTACGTGCCGCTACTTTTCCAGGGTTTTTTTTGGCACTTTCAAGAACTTCATAACTATGGTAAATGGATTGGACAACTATAACTAATGAACATGTTGGCGCAAGAGTATGCAAAAACCAGGATACCAAAAAATCAATTTGTTCGATGTACTTATCATTTTGGCGCAAGAGTACGCAAAAGAACATTTTGGCGCAACAGTTTTAGTCTCTGAGTTGTAATCGGTTCAATGTAGGCTGGGAAATGGTTGTTTTTTCTTTTCAATTCAATTGCTCATCACTTATCAGGTTTTGTTCTTGTTTTCTTGCAGGATTCCGGGGGGTTGTAATTGATTTTGAGCATGGATATAATTTCTCAGCTCCAAGAGCAACTTAATTCGATTGCTAATCTTGCGTTCAACACATTTGGAACCCTGCAAAGAGATGCTCCTCCAGTTCGTCTGTCTCCTAATTACCCCGAACCCCCACCAGCAAACCCTACGCAGGATAATACCAATTTTGCAGATGAGCCGAAGAGTGCGAGTGCTGCCCTTGTCAAGGCTGCTAAACAGGTAACATCCCTAATGCCTTCTTTCATTCATCTTTACAGTCATTTGATGGGATCTTATGGGTGCCCGTTTGAGATTGCCTATATCTCCCATGAATTTGAGAAATCTAATGAAATTTCAATGGTTACTCATTGGGATATGTGACAAACCGAAGTAGTGAAGTTAGCGAATATGATGCATGGAGTTTGTAACGTATAAATGTCCTAGATTAAAATTGGCATTGGTTGAGTACCATGAGCCACATTTTGTCAATTCTGTTCTTTGGATCTAGTTTGCAACATTTGGTGCTATGCTTGAGTTTTTTTCATATCCCTTTATAACTTTAGCAGTTTGCATGCTAGCAAATGTCTTTTGGGGGTTCAGAACCCCGAATTCTTCACCTAAGCTCAGATATTACATTTAACATGAAGGTAAAGCCTCAACTTGTAAGCCACTTTAGCGACCAGAATTTTTTATTCGATTAAGGCCAAAACGCTAGCTTGAGTGATTGAGAGGGGAAAAAAGAAAAAAAATAGTTTCAGGGGAAGATAGAGGTAGCAATCAACATTCAACATACAGGAGAGTATGGCTGGCAGACTTGCCAATTATTGACCCCACCTATAACCCGACTCGAACCTGCCCGAAAATTATTGATCTTGAACACAATTTTCTCGACCCATAGTCCCATACCCAAAAATTTAAACTTAATAGAGTTGACCTGACCTAGAAATCGACTTGAACCCGCCCGAAGGGTTTTGAACATTATTTCCTAACCCGAAGCCTAAAGAAACTTGAAACTGACCCGTACCGAACCTGACCCATTACCACCTGCCCGCCTGAATGTGGATGTTAAGGGGGGAGGGGTACAGGGGGGAGGGGAGATAGGAGTAGTCCGTAATTTGAACAGTATTTCTTCGTTTCTTCACTATTGGTGATCTGGTGATAGTTTATTTTGTTCACTACTGCGCCTTATGTCACAATTCACAAACTCACAATTCGTTGCTATCTGACTTGTTCTACAGTTTGATGCTCTAGTTAATGCCCTTCCACTGTCCGAGGGAGGTGAAGAAGCTCAACTGAAAAGAATAGCAGAGCTTCAGGTAATACAATAGCTTCTCCGTGTCTTTACTCTAATATATTCAACGATCCACCGCCTTCTAATTTGTTAGTTTTTGTCCGCTGACCAGGCTGAAAATGATGCCATTGGGCAAGAATTGCAGAGGCAACTTGAAGCGGCAGGTAAAACCCTCTCTTTCTCTGTGTAGTTTCCATGTACGGGTCTGTAGATTCTAAGGTAAATGAGACTGGGTAATTAACCAAAAGTTACCATAACTTGCCAAAATTTACCAAGATTTACACGTTGATCAATACTTACTTTCTCCTTGAAAAGCTACTATTTTATTCCAAACTATCACTTTTCCCCATAACTTTCTATTTACCCACGAATTTTACAGGCTCGATAGTACAATTCATAGTGCAAACCGTTGGCATTGCTAATTCATAGATAAATTTTCCCGAGCATATGTATGAATGTTGTGCATAAACACTTTGGCCCGTGTTTGTGTACCATGGCAGACAAGGAACTAAAGCAAGTCCAGGAATTGTTCAGTGAAGCATCCGATAAGTGCTTGAATATGAAGAAGCCATCTTGAAGTTGCTCTATGAGTTGGTTGCTGTCGTCGAAAGTGTACTTGGTTTGAATGCTACGGGTGTCGTTTTTGTACAGTTGGTAATCGCCTCTATATGGCAACTTGTGCTTGGAGATACCTGAGTTACATGCATCACTTGGATGTTGATTGCTGTAGAATAGGTTATGGTTAGTGTTGTTGGATCAAATATGTTCAAAACCTAGGTTTTGGGATGGTAGTTTGAATGAAAGTCCTGGTAGAAATATGTTATTGTGGTGAATACATGCTACTACCTCTATCTCAAAATATTTGTCGGGTTGATCAAGTATTGACTGTTGATTACTCACAAATCACAATGAGTTATAGTATGAAATTAGTACCGTCATTGAAAAGATACCTTACTAAAATTATAATAGTGTTAATTTTATATTGTAATTCACTATAATTTGTTAGTAATTGATAGTCAAAATTTAGTTAAATTGACAAACATTTTGGGATGAAGGTTTATGTTTTTAGTTGTTTATTTTATCAAGCACGCTTAGTTATATGCAAGGGTTACAACTTTACAAAAATGAGACAGTGTAAGGTATCTTAGATAGTGTAAGTATAGGTAAATAAAAATAGTAAAAGTAGGTAATATATGTAATTTTTTACTTAGCTCTCCAAAGAACAGGGCCTAATTGTCAAAGATTTTCTACTCTTTAATAGGGCCTAATTGTCAAAGATTCTCTACTCTTTAATTAAAATACTTTCTACTGTTTCTAGCTGCTCTACTAGTTTGGTTCTTTTAAGGTACAATACCACAATTTAATGTAATAACCACAAATCATCACATATTACCATATTATATTATATTTTACTACAATAATCATAATTTTCTTTTTCCTCACATTTCTAATTACTTTCATTGATCTCTCTTCTCGCCTAGTCGCCTACCACACCAACTATTCTTACCACAAATTTTACTATAACTTATCACACTGTATCATATCATATATTCATATCACACTACCCATATTTTTACATACCATATCATTATCACATTCTACCCATCGTTTGTCAAATTCATGGGCATACTAAAATTTATCAGTTTTTGCCTCAATTTATCAAAATTACCAAAACTTACTAAAAATTACGAAAGTTAAAAAACCAAAAATAATTAATCTTGATATATCAGCGTAAATTTGTCAAAAGTTATCAAAAATTACCGAAAATTACCTTTTATCCAACTGCTTTTTACCCATAAATTTTATACAAATACTTTTTATCCAACTAATTTTTACCCATGAATTTTACGCAGCCATAGCAAATGGTAGTGGTGATATTATCTCTTATTAGTTAATCACTCCTTAATCCCACTTTTGTGTGACGATATAAAGAGTACTTTTTTTGTCTTCATCGGTTTAAACTTTAAATAATACGATATTTAAGAGCCCTAATTACGTATATGTGGCTTGTTCTTAGCCATCTTTTTGCCCTGTTTTCCTGCTTTGCTTTTGGCTTTAATTGATTAAGCATTTCAAGTTTTTCAACGTCTTTTCGACAAACTTAGCTGCCACGAAATCTTTTATATGATCCTACGTTGGCTTGGGTCTACCAATTTGCACCTAGCAACAATGGGTGACAAGACTAATGGGAAATTGGATTCTAATAATATGAACTTTTGGCCATAAAAGACTAAACAATACGAACTTTTGATTTGGTGATAAATAATACGAACTTTAACCCCACGTCGCTCCGAACAATACGCCACCGAACTTAACTCGGCGGCAGATGACGTGACGGCAGAGAAGGTGTGATTGAGCTTGAGTTTTGGGGGGATTCGTCGCACCTTCTCTGCCGCCACGTTATCCGTCGCTAAGTTAAGTTCAACTTAACTCAGTATTGTACTGTTAAAATCAACATGGAGTTAAAGTTCGTATTATTTATCACCAAATCAAAAGTTTGTATTATTTAGTCTTATATGGCAAAAAATTTGTATTATTAGAATCCAATTTCCCAAATATTTATCATCATCAATATCACCTTTTTTTCTAATATTAGTGCTGATAAAATTTTTATCTGATATGAATTTGTTTGATTTGGGTTGAACACGATTTTGACATTATCAGTTAATTTCAATATTTCTTTTTTCTTTATTGTCTGAACTCGATATTGACCTAGGTTTAGTTTAGTCCAAATTGTTAGATCCAAAAAATTGGGTTCGAATTGTCTGATTTGAAAAAATTGGGCCCGGACAACAATTTCTAGTATGAATCTGATACCAAATTTGACCAACCCGAATTCAACCTATGCCCTATTTTTTGGCGGCGGTATGTAAAAGACGAGCATTGCTTTGTTTTCTCCCCATGGATATGGATCATGAAGTAATACAAGTTGTTATATTGTATGTTAATGCTTAGGGATGAGTTTGTTCAACAAATGTAGTGTATAAGGGTATTTTAAGTGCCAAAAATTTAACAAAATGTAGCATCTAATATAAAGAATTTCGAAATTCTCAATGTGTTATAACATCAAAGTACTGTTAGGAGCATTTGGAAGTTATAGAACACATTTGAGAACACATTTGAGCTGCTAAATGTCACAATTGAAATGCTTATTAAAGCTTTTTTACATGACTTTCGACAAATATAGAGATGATCTAAACTAATACACTATTCTATTCGTATGATAAACATAAAATTCATAATTTTTATTCTTAATTATACTAAGTTATTTTCTTTCATGGTATTAACGGTGGTCATGACCATCCCAAGACTACATGGAGATCCGCCAATGCAAAAATGATACTTCTTTACTATAAAAAAACATTTTTTTTATATATATTAATCATATCAAATTCTTTCAAAAAATCACTAATATGTACATCTCCTAATAACTCTTAACCTATCAAAGAATTTGTACAAAACTATTCAACCACCCACTAGCTCTTCTCTTGATGAGCATGATGAAGTAAGCACCAACTTTCCATGCACCCTCCATGTCATATTTCCTTTTCTTAACATTCTCATCTACTTATCTTTTCAAAAAGAAGTGCAAAAAAATGTATACAATATCAAAAGAAAAAAAGCACTATGGTACAGTTTGATTCCTTTTTTTCCCCTTGGAATTTTGAGGAATATATAGAATATGCATCCTCATGGACATGGTTCATGCAGATTTCTTTTCCTTTTTTTAATTCACCAAATTGCACCAAACATTAGGGCTGATAAAAAATCGAGTTCGGGTAAATTTGGTCAATATCAAAATGTGGATGAGAAATTCATGTCCGGATCTGATTTTTATTTCGGGTCAGACAATTAGGAAGAAACTAAAATCGGGTTCAGACAATAGAAAAAATCGAAAATTTTATGTTCAAATATTCGGTCAATATCAAAATTTGGATGAAAAATCTGTAGACCCAATTTTTTTCGGGTCAGACAATTCAAATATTTCATGTCCGACAAAATTTTGCCAAGATACCAAACATATATTATGTGGAGTACTACTTAATTCCTTTCACTTTATTGGTCTTGATCCTATCTTACCACTTTCTTTTCTGCCTCTTTCTGGTTTCTTCATACTACCCACCTTTCATTTTCATTTTGTGTACTAAGAACCCAAATGGGTTTCATTATCATACATGCATCATCATTTTATAAAGCATATAACTATCTTATATTCATATGGGTCTCTTCTAAAACCTACCAAAACCCTCCCAAACTCCCATGGCTACACTAACTTCACCATGCTTCCTCATCTTGTTTCTCTACTACTCTCATTGGACTTTGACATTTGGTAAGTATACTTTTTTCTTGCTATTCATTGTCTCTATAAGTTGCTTGTTTTTCTTGTTATTCCCGGTGTCTATAGTTGCTAGTTATAAAAGTTCATCTTTCTTGTTATTCTTGAGGTATGTGTAAGCTACTCGTTATGAGCTTATTATAGGCAGTCTACATCGAAATGACTAACCCTCCTCAAGTTCTACTCTTGTAGAAACCTGACCAACGATTTTGTCTAGCTAGTTACCATATTTTTGACTCATTTAAAGACTCTAACCACTCTTGCAAGAAGCTAATTTAGCTATAACTCCTATAAACTTAAATTGATGGTTGCAAGTCCATAAACAATGTTATATTCTAAAACTCTTATCATATCGAGGTAAGGTTATATACATGCATCTGAACCTTTTCTAAACCCCTATTCAGTAGGCCACCCATGGATCAATCTTGTGCTTCTTGTTGCCGACGTTTCACGTAATATATATATAATCATATTATTGTTGATGCTAAATGGTGAAAACTATATGTACTTGCAGAAGCATGGGCAGCAAAAGAGTCACAGAACAAGCCAAAACAAGAAGAGCAAAGGGCAGAGCAAATCCATACACCAAATGGAAGAAAACTAATCAAAATTGGGAGAAAATTACAACAATACATAAACCCACAATACCCTTCTTCAAATCCCACCCCACTTACCCCCTTCAACCCTGCTAACCCTAACCCCACTCCCACAACCACTGTCCCATATTCACCCACCAACCCTAACCCTAACCCTAACCCTAACCCTAACACCACCCCGACAACCATTGACCCATATTCATCCACCAACCCTAACCCTAACCCTAACCCCACCCCACCCCGACAACCACTGACCCATACTCATCCACCAACCCTAACCCTAATCCTAACCCTAACCCTAATCCTAACCCTAACCCTGACCCTAACCCTAGCCCAACTTTGGGCCCAGGGTACATCCCAACGGCCCAAACCAACCCAAATGCCCCGATAATCCCGGGCCAAACTTGGTGCATAGCCCGGCTCGGGGTTCCCGAGGTTTACCTTCAACAAGGCCTAGACTTTGCCTGTGGGATTGGAGGGGTTGATTGCTCATTATTACAACAAGGGGCAAGTTGTTACTTTCCAAACACCATTGACAACCATGCTTCTTATGCATTCAATGCTTACTTCCAGAGGAACCCTAGCCCTTCTAGCTGCGATTTCGGGGGTGCCGCCGTGTTAGTAAACACTGATCCCAGTAAGTTCACAAGATCAAAACCGAGAACGGATTAATGGTGAATCATATATATCGAATTGATTATCGTATTGTTAAGTTTCGCGAAATGTGGTGGTTTGTTTTAGGTACAGGGTCATGCATTTTTCCAGCTTCAGCGGTAGGAAGTGGCACCCCTGCATCGATGTTTCCACCTCAAACTACGGCTTCCTCTTCTGGTGTTGTAGGATCTGGGTATGGTTCTCGGTTAACCTCTAGTTAGCGCTGGCAAAATTCCGTCCGCCCCGAATACTCGAATTTGTCCGACCCAATTAAACTGAGTTTGGTCATCGTTTTTTGTCTGAATTTTAAATTCGGACAATTCGGTCATGTCCGATTCTACAATCAGGTCGGGTTCGGGTCTGATGTAAGAAAATTTGAATGTCCGAATTTTATGTCAAAAAATCAGGTCCGGACGAATTCGGACGGTGTCCAAACCTTGAAATTCAGACAAAGTATTGAAAGTATGTCTAAATTTAGTGTAAATTTGGGTTTGGGTATATTCGAAAAAAATCGGGTTTGAACAATTCGGGTCCGGGTTCAGACATCACAAAAATGTCACGAATTTGAAATTCGGACAGAATTCAGGTTTAGAAATTTAGCCTAATTTTTGTTGTTTTAACCAAAAACGTCCCTTATGGCCCTATTCTTTTATGCGGTATTTTGCGGAATGGTGGGGTGAGGTGTGGTGGAATTGTGGCGGGTATGGTGGAATTGTGGTAGATTATTGATATGTGGGATAGGTGAGGAGAGAGGATGTAAAAAGTAGAGGAGAAAAGTGAGGAGAGAGAAAAGTAATGATTTGCGGTAAAATGTGAATGGGTTGGCGGTAAATCATGCTGTGTGTGATGGTTGCCATGAAAAAAAAACGAGGCCTATATTTTGCACAAATCTCCTTCACCTACAACTTTTGTTAGTTTTATTGATTTGGTAATTTGCCCACTATCTGAAATAACACCTTGTATATTTCGGAATGGACATAGCAGTCTCACCCTTATATTTTACAAGCCATAAAGATTTAACGAGACATTTTATGTTTATAATCGTATGCATTTAGTTTTAACTGAACTTATTTTGTCTAATTTATTTTGAACTGAACTTATTCTGCCGCTTATGCTTTGTGCGATGCAGTTTTATGTCTCCTCCTTCGGGGTACACCACATACAACCCGGCTTCAACCACCTCAACCACAACATCGGGGCCTTATTCGCCTCCAACGATACCATCATCGTCGGCTTCTCTACAACCCTTGATTAGCATCATCGTCCTCGCGACATCCTTCTCCACAGGGCAACTAATTCTAAGCTCCCATTAATCAATCTTTGAGCATATAATATATCATATCAGTAGTTTAGTATTAGTTATAGCTGGTAAATGTACAAATTTGGTGTAGTTGTACATATGTATCTTTGATTCTGTCAAATGTTAAGAACAGGGTCAGTCTAGTTAGACTGTTAGAGGGATTAGTTAGAGAGATTAGAGATGTATAGAGGAAATATATATGGGGTAACTAGGTTTGTAAGATTGTAGATTTGTAGTTTTGGTTGTTGTAAGAGTTTTTGATTATGCTGTGAATGTGATATATGCTTTGATTTCCTTGTGTTTGGTAGGAACTTCAGGGAAATTTCTCATGGGAAGTTTTCCCTTAGCCCCCTCAAGAGAAATTTTCCATAGGAAAATGGAGAAAATGGTGGGTCATTGTGAAAAATTTCCCGAAGTCAACCTGCATCCAAACATGGGGAAAATAAGTCAACCCGGAAAAATTGACCATTTCCCCGGGGTTATTGACCAACCAAACGCACGTATATGAAAGTAGGATTGTATTTCCAGGAGGAGCTTTCTTATGTATTTTAAGTGTACAATTTTATAAGTAAATATGTATGAATTTATGAGCACGCTCCTCAATATATGGTCATGTTTTATATGACATATTTTTGTTCATAAACACTCATAAAGTCTTGTAAATGTACTAATGTTAAATCAACAATATGCTTTCCGCATATGAAACGAATGATCCGTATATTAGACACATGCTAAACATTGCGACAAACTAAAAAAAACTTTATATTCAATAGCCTCTATAAAAGAACAAATTTGCCCATTTTAAACTCACCATTCATTTGTACGTATTTTATGCATTCATTATAAGAAAATTGGATTCTAACAATTTATACTTTAAGCTTTTATATGAGGTATATGCCAATATTTTTTACTTTATTTTCGGATTCTAACGGTCCCAAAGAAATAAAATTGTACTTTGGTGGGACTAAGGTTGTTAAAATCAGGATTCTAACTCGAAATTATGGGGAAGTTATGATCGAAATTAGCCCATGTAGGATCGTGGATCATGTGTAAATAGTAGAATCGTATCGAGGATTTTGGACCATAAAATCGTAGGATCGTATATCAGGATCGAGATTTTAATAATTATGGGTGGGACACCACCGAGTCAAGTGGCGTTGACTCGCTGGAAAGCTGACGTGTCAAGCACACTCCTGCCATTATACGTCTGTTTTCCATTGAGTCATCACTACTTAACTTGGTGATGTCCCATTAGATTATAATTTTGTTTTTTTAGAACAATCTGAATACAAAATAAAATAGGAATTATGCTGGTAACTACAATATAGAGATTTCAATAACATTTATCCACTCGGTCACTGCTTTCAACTAATTCAAGGTTCAAAAGTATCAAACATGCAACTCACGGTGATAAACTCCAGGTCTGTGCGCAACATACGACTGTGAAGATTGAGAGGGAGCATATGGCGACAACTGAGAAGTTTGGGTATGTGTTGATGATTGAGGTTTGAGAGGGTCAAATGACTTAGATTTGAGAGGGAGAAGGAAGTGACGTGAGGGTTGAGAGGTTTGAATGAGAAGGTTTGTGCAGTGAGGAGAATGACAGAATAAGGATTAAAGCAGTAGGCATGTAACGCCGACCCCCTCCCGGGCCTTGGACATTACTGATAACTGCTTTAGGGATCGCTGACTTGCCCCCAAACCACCTCGAGTCTTTTCAGCGTGTTTCGTCCTCACTCACACGCTGCATGGGAAAACTTCCCATGAGGTCACCCATCCTAAGACTACTAACAGCTGAGTTACCATAAAAGAAGGTGAACCTTGGTGATATAAGTAATCATTTCAAACCCTTTAAGCCACATTTTGACCATATATCTGGGGTGTTACAAGACGTTTAGGCGAGCAGTGACATAAGTTATAAGGAAAATTAGGATATCTCACCACATAAGTTTGAAACGTCGATCCAAGAGTGGAGTGTGGGCTGATTGAGTAGTATCCTTCAATTAATATTAGGTATTAAAGTATCTTTTATATTAAATAATTTTATGGATCTTAGATACTGGGTCCGGTTCTAGGTCCTAATGTTAGGATTCAATCACGGATCCATTTATAAATGGATACTACATTTAGGATCCAAACCTGTATTCAAATAATTAAGATCCGAATCCAGATCCGGATTCAAATTTAGATCTATTGGACCCCAATCGGTTCTAGATCTAAACTCAGATACTCGATTTTTTTGCTCATCCCTAATTATTAGCATAAAAAACCGAAAAATAAGGACTATTAGAATTCAATTTGCATGTAATTGTTTTAACGAAATCTTGAAAAGAAAAATGGAGTACCATAAAATCAACTAATTGAAGATGTATGCCCTGTTTGGCAACGAGCTGTTAGCTTGTAACTGTTAGCTGATAGCTGTTTGGATTAACTGTTTAACTTTAACTGTTTGAATTAGCTGATTGTAGGAAAATTATTTGGTGAAATAGCTTTTTGTAAAAAGCTAACTCAAAAAGCTTCATTAAGTAGTTTTTTTAGAAACTAGCTTATTGGGACCAAAAAGCTAAAATAAAAAGCTACTTACTAAACAATTTAAATAGCTTTTTAATCTTAGTCAAAAAAATAAAAACTAAAAGCTATCAAAAAAATTGGATAACCAAACACCCTAGTCTTGTCTTGTAGTCCACCCTCAAGTGACAAGTCAACCAAACACGTGCCCACTCTCACGGTCTCACAAAGAAATTTTCGTGGAAGATGAAAAAGGAGAACAAAACAAAAAAGGGGGCCCACAACAGGAAAAAAATTTCACATTTTGCCGCGCAATTCAATTTGGACTTTTATCTTGACCCGAACCTACAGGCTCGGATTTCCCGAACCTAACCTTACCACCCCATTCCCTCGCCTAAGAAACGCCACCATGACCATAACAACTCCCGCAGCCAACTGAACTCTCTCTCTCTCTCTCTCTCTCTACACTTTCTCTCTCTACAGTGTCATCTATGGCGTTCGATTAGGAATTCGGAATTGCGCGAACATGTTATCAATGGTGGTAGGGTTTTCGATTCCGATTGTATCGAACCCTTATTCATCGGCTGGAAGTTCGAAATTCGCAGTTGATTCGATTTTGAGTGAAAATTGACATGAATCTGCATCATCGGAATTATTCACAGCTTAATTTGGTAATTTTTCTGCTTCTCTCTATCTATCGACTGCATCGATTCGATCATTATGCCCTGATTTTGGATTCATAGCTTGCGTTAATTATTCAGCTGTGTTTTATTCGTATGAATCTACTCTGATTTCAGCTGTATTCGTTATAGTACATTTTATTGTTGTTTTCATTTAGGTTAGTTCTGTAATTGACAGCATGAGTGAAGTTAGATTCTTAGATATTGTTGGATTTTTCTGTTTGTAGTCCCAATGAAAGACAAGTTTTATTTTCTGTGGACAAAATATCCAGTGTTTCATGGCGTTTTCTATTGTCTTCTCGTAGATTCGCCAAAAAAAGAAAAAAAAAGAAAAAGAGGGGGCTTAAAAAGAAATAAATAATAATCAGAAGGAAGTAGTAGGATCAACTTCACATGTAGGCTTAGGATTTGACTTTAAATCATTATTAGACGACTCTCTATTTCCTTATAATTTCTGATATTCATTCATTCTACTGATTTCAATGAACCTTCATTGAAAAAATTGAAAAAATCTCTGCCTTCTCTTCTTCTTCTTTGCATGATTGCCTGCTCATCTGGGTTTTCGTTAGTTCTTCTTGGTGAATCATTCATTTCTGTAGTATTGAAAAGTGATTGAATTGTATTGGATTGGATTGACAGTGATTAATCTTGGAAAGAAATTCAATGGGTACAGTTCCTGAAAGGCCCATGTCTTTATTTTCATCATACTCCTCATCTGGGAAGGAGATTGATCCATTGTTGAAGGATTTGAGTGAGAGGAAGCAGAGCTTTCGAAAGAATGTCGTGTCGTTGGCTGCCGAGCTTAAGGAGGTTCGCACCCGTCTGGCTTTGCAAGAGCAGTCCTATGCTAAAGAGACTCAAACAAGACAGGCATGTTGTGTTGCACTCACTGTTGTATTTGTTTTTAAGATATTTCCCTCCTTTTTGCCTTATCGTGCAGTGCGTTTGGTAGTTTGCTGCGAAAGTTCCCGAACCGACTTTGTGAGTGAAATAATGAGTCTCATATTAAAACTTTCCCAGGACAATCAAACACGGGAAAGTTTGTCAACTTGGGAAAGTTGTCTAACTTTCTGCATTAAAACTTGGAAATGTCTTAAATTTTATCAACCATTATAGCGGTGTTTCACACTCTTGGTTCTTGCTCATATGGAGACTTTATTTTGGGGGCCACAATGAACCAAAGATGATTTGTAAGTTGTAAATCTTAAGAAAGGTTCCCATCTATTATTTAGGGACAATCAAACACGGGAAAGTTTGTCAACTTGGAAAAAATTGACTAACTTTCCCGTGAAACTTTCCGCATTAAAACTTGGGAATGTCTTAAATTTTATCAACCATTATAGTGGTGTTTCAGACTTTTGGTTCTTGTTCATATGAAGACTTTATTTTGGGGGCCACATTGAACTAAAGATGATTTTGGAAGTAGTAAATCTTAAGAAACATTCATCTGTTTTTACAGCAAGCAGAGGAGAAGGCCAAGGGAATGGAAGACGAGGTATATAGATTGCATAAAACCCTGGAAGAGAAGAATAAGCAGGTGCAAGCATCAGTCTCTAATGCTGAAAAGGTGCGATTCTGCGTTTTCGTTAAGCTTTGTTTTCATTTTTAATTCTTACATGAGTATTATAATTCGGGTATCAAGAATGTTGCATCATTATGGGCTTAATTTGGGTATTTTTGAGGCATATGTTGACTGGTGACAACATTTTTTACAATTATGCTTTTTTCTCATGTGATTGTGGTTCATGTAATAGTTGTTATTTTTATAATCTCATCTTTTTAGGTCACCTTTTGGCTTTGGCTTTGTGTTTCTTAGTGGAGGTTTACTGGAACCAATTGCTCAGTAGGCATTAGTTTATAGAGTAGTATACTAGTATTGTCTTACTTAGGTTGTGTTTTGAATATTTCTAGTTGAAATATGTCCTCCCGGAAATTGTGTATTAAAAACGTTTCCCACTACTTGAAAATTGTGACTTTCGTATTATTTAACATTTTAGAGCTATCGGGAATTTCCTCTTTTTCCTTGTCTACCAGACCAGAACTTAAAAATTATGCCTTTCAAACTGTAGATCTTTCACCCCATGTCTGATCAAAATAATGTGTGATCCTTCTGATTACACATGTGCAATGTCTCAAATTTATGATTACTTGACAATTTGACTTGGGGAGAACTTGCATTTCTGAAGGCCACTTTAACTAGGTTCAGTCTGTAATTAGAAGTTGAAGCTGGTAAAGTAGGAAAATTTTCAGTGTCAAAAAGGAGAAATTATTATCAGGAATGTCATGCCTTTTAGCTGGTAATTTATTACACATTCCTAGAGTTTGCGTTCCAAATAGTGTGATTGTTCTCATAGTGCTTGTTCATTTGTAAATATGCTAGAGTATAAACTCTAGGTGCATGTAACATATATTGCTTTTGGCTAGCCAAAAAGTTCCATAGATGGAGCTCTATAGTGGCATAAATATCAAGAGCTAAGATAGTGGATTGGGTGGATCTTGTTGCTTCAGGCTTAGCTAGTTGCATGCAAGTCCTTGAAATGATAGGACTTTTCTCAGGTTTTGATATTGTCAGGATATCGTTTGTGGTAAACGGAACCAAAACTAACAGCCTGTAATTTTGACATAATGCAGTACCTAAGAGAGTTGGATGATCTTAGAACTGAGCTTACGGTGACAAAAGCTACAGCAGATGCAAGTGCTGCATCAGCTCAATCGGCACAGATGGATTGTTTAGCCCTAGTAAAGGACCTGGATGAGAAGAATAATTCAATAAAGCAACTCGAAAATCGTGTCAAGAGACTGGAAGAGCAATTGGATAAACTGCAGAAAGATCTCCAATTGAGGGAGGCCTCCCAGAAAAAACTTAAAGATGAAGTCCAGAGAGTCGAGCGTGATCTCATGGAAACTGTTGGACAAGCTCGGCTGAGCAAGGAGGATCTTGGGCTAAAGAATGCATTGAATGAGGTTCCTCCAAAGAACATTGAGGAGATGAATGGGCTTTTATCTCAAAAGGATGAGGAAATTGCCAAACTTAGGGATGAGATAAAGGTTATTTCTGCCCATTGGAAGCTCAAGACTCAAGAATTGGAGAAACAGGTAATTTTAAGTAACAAATTTGTTCATTTGTCCATTGCTCAAGCATGTTTCTTTTGGGAGGTTGTTGTTGTTGTTATCAAGTCTGCTTGGAAATTGAGATGCCCTAAAACTATCAGAAAAAGGTCTCAAATTTGCACTATGAGGAACTAATGGAGCTTTTTCTAGGTTCAGCCTTCAAAACTTCATAGAATATAAAAGCAACACATAATGGATATTTCACAACTTGTTGCTTCTTTGGGTTTACAAATTCCTCATCGTTGTTAGTAAATCTTGACAATTTTGCTTGTTGAACACTGAGCAGCTTGAGAAGCATCGGAAAGCTGATCACGAGTTGAAGAAGCGTATCTTGAAGTTGGAGTTCTGCCTTCAGGAATCTCGCTCTCAAGCAAGGAAACTTCAGAGGGTAGCTATTCCTTCCTTTGCCCTAGCATATCATCATGTTGGTTAAAACTTGAATCAGATGTTACACTCTTGTACTTTTATGATTTATCGACGTGTTTATCATCCATATAATCCATTTTATAACAGATGGGCGAGCGAAGGGACAAGGAGATAAAAGAACTAAAAGATCAACTAGCTACAAAGCAACCGAGCGCCACAGAAACCCATGCGAAAAATTACTTCTGGGAGACCTCCAGTTTCAAGATCCTGGTTTCCATGTCCATACTGGTCTTGGTTGTCTTCGCCAGGCGGTAAATTTTTTTGCTGTTAATAAGTGTAATTAGTAGATAAAACAGGCATTTTTTTGACTCCAAAAAACATAAGGACATATCAGATAAACCTGCAAATGCACATTGTCTAGGGGGGAAATTCCATTTCTCCCTGCTTCTGTTTGTCGGCGGAATTCCTGACAAACCCAATTTTTGGAGGCATCAGAACGAGAGATATAGAACTTGTATCGACAAAAATGTACAAAATAGAGCAATCGATACAAGGATCCCGTTTTTGCTAGGTGGATTCAAGGATTGCTCTCTCAGCATAGCGCATACATAGCTTCATATATTCAGGTGTTACTGAAAATATTTATCGTCCGAGTATATATTCGGATTTTTTTGAATTCTAGCTGTCAGATTTTCTTCGGTTCGTGTAAAATGTGAAGCAGGAGATACACAGAGGAAGAGAGAAAAGTGTCAAATCATAGGAGGGCAAAAGCTTTGGTTGTAAAAATACAAGTTGCTTAGTTGCTAGAGAACCCTAAATCTGGCCTGACCTGAAAACCGACCCGAACCAGGCCGAAAACCTAAAACATAAACAAGACCTGGACTGAACCCGACCCGCCCGCCCGAATTGATACGTCTAGACTTGTTGCCTTGAGTTGATAGGTTCGGTATCCAAACCAAATCTAGGGTTTTGTGCCCTTATTTGAGTGGTTGACAAAATAGATTTGGTGACAATTATCTCAATGCAAATGATCGTTTTCAATCATGTTTTCTACCCACCGAGAATTGTAGTAGTTAGCACGAGGTTCACATGATACTTTCCTTTTTCACATTATTGTACTATCCTAAATCCTAATCATGATTGTAAACTGATATAAAAGGATTAAAGGGTATTATTGTCAAGAAATATTTGGTCACTTAAGACCCTGTTTTTTTGGATGGTAAGTAAAATTTTATCTATTTTACCTTATCTTACCGTATAAAATATTTGACCTTAGTTTAGCTTCGTTTGATTGTATGAATTTTGACATTTATCAAATTTAACCGATCAAAATTTATCTTATCTAAGTTACTTCAGTTTATTCATCACTAACAAGTGAATAACCATTAGAGGTTTTATTCACCACAAATAACCTTTGTTAGACATTTAGTTCAAATTTTGTCCAATCAGATCACTTGCATTTTATTCATCATTAAAAACTTACTCATTACGTAAGTCACGGATGAGGATAAATTGGTATGTTGTAGGTAGTGTGGATAGTATGGATAAATGTAGTCAAGTATGTGGCATAATTGGTGGATGTGGTAAGTTGTTAATGTGAAAAAAAAAGAAATAGAAAAATAATATATTTTTATATAGAAAAATAATGTTTGAAAGTAATATTTTTGTTAATAAATATTTGTTGGGTTTATTTTAATATTATATGGAGACGTGTGGTAAGTGTGCAACTGGTAAGTAAAGAATATTGGGGTAGGAAAGTGGTGTGGATAATGTGGATAATTATACATAGTCCAGATAAGGTTTACTTCACCGAGAAAAGATTAGATGTATTATATTATCAATTTTCATATTAGACATTTGATTGATGAGTGATGTACTGTGTTTACTGGGCACAGTTATTAAACAATATTTTTCAATGGCTAAAAATAGTAATTTGAAATGATCTTTATTTGATTTATTGATGAGAATGTGTAAATGAGAGACAAATCGCTAAAAATGAATTTGGTGAGGAGCACCACCATTGTTGAAATTCTGTTATGCTTGAATAATTCATGAGTGCACTCAGTGCTAAACCATGGTCACTACTTGAATAATCCATGGTTTTGCTCAGCGGCAAACTATAGATACAACTTTAATAAACCATGATAATCTTTTTTGACGTAAAATTTTCAGGGCAGCTCGGGCAATTGATTGGAAAAAAATTACAAAAATTAAATTAAAAAAAAATCATGTCACCTCAACCTTTTTTCTCCCTACAAATTTTATGATTTAGGACTTACTGTCCTCGTAATTCTTCATAGTCAATGTGCTTCTTCAACCATCCTTTATGGGCCGATAATCCATTTACTTGATCTTGCACGAAAGTGGACAAACTAGCTTAGTTCCGCGTCAGTTTGGGATGGTCTGGTCCAATGCCTAATTGGGCCAGTCTGAGTTTGGACTGGTTATTTCTCACTTGGTCTTCCATCTAGGTCCATTAAGATTTTGGGTTTCAATCCGGTCCGGTTTAATTTGGATTAGACCCAAAATAAACCCAATGAATATACCTGCTTTCTTTTCAAAAAAAATCTTTAACGAAGAAAATGACCTTTGATTTGGCCAAAAAAAAAAGAAAAGAAAAAGGGGCAATCTATTTTTCTCACAAGGGGGACAGAGTAATTGCAATCAGCCATTGTTGATTTGCTTTAGAGAGTTTCGAGCGAAACGAAACGCCGCGTTTCGGAGGATTTGCAGATTTCTCAGACAGTGGTGCGCAACCCTAAATTCGAGACCACAGGTTTTTGATTTCGATCCATTTCTTGGTTTTATCAATTCAGATTCTTCAGTTCTTTTCTTAATCTTTGTTCGGAGGAGTTGAAATTCTTCAATCTAGGGTTTTACTCAACATCTTTGATTTCAATTCCAGTACAACTTAGTAAGTGTTTTCGATACGATTTTACCTTCTTCATTCCTGGATATAATTCTTTTGAAATGTTTGAATCTTTTGGTGTTGATATGTGATGTGAAGATTGCATTTTTAGCGCATTTACCTGTTGTTTTCGGTGCTTGAATTAAGATTAGGGTTGCCTTTTTGCGTGTGTTTTAGCTAATCAATGGTTGAAATGAAGCTTTTGGGATTATTTACCTTCTTGTTTATAGATGTTGGATTTGTTGTTTGTTTAGAGGTTATAGACATAGCTGTTCTGAAATTTGGGTGAGATCATAGTTCATAGCTATAATAATGGTGAATAGTGATGACTACACAACAACTTCGAGGGTAAAATTCTGCTTATGTGGGTTAGAAAATGTAGGCAGCCTTACCTCTGCAAGCGTTACTGTCCTTAGAGACCGATTCCAAACGATTAGACAGTGATGAAAACGACTAAGTAGTGATGACTATAGAGATTGTAATGAACTAAAGTAAAATGCCTCAATAAATCAGCTCTGATTCTTTTATGTGGAGTAGTAGGTAGCGAACGATCTCTAAATCTTGGGTCAATTGGAATACCTGTCTCTCTAGATTGCAAAATTTGGCCGTAAGGTTGCTACATCCGACCCCTCCACACCTCGCCCGGTGGGGTTTTAGTGTTGGTTTTGGTGTGTGTGTGTGTGTGTGGCGGGGGGAGTTTTGGGGGGGGGGGGGTTGAATTTCTGATTCATGGTGGGAGGATAAGATGTGGATAACTTGTATGAAGTGTTCAGATTAATATTGAAGTTCTTGTCCCATCTTCAGTTCAACATTGATGAATGCGGCGGTTGTAAAACTTTGAAGTTTCTAAATAGGGTTTTAGTTTAAGTTACTATGCCTTGCTGTTTTCTTCGCAACTGAACAGTATTATTACCTTTTGATGTTGGACGAGTTACCTAGCGGTCACTACTTATCTTGTTCCTTTATAAGTGAATATGAGGCAATTCGACTCAGCTTCATTGTACGGTCCCACGCAAAATTTGCTCCCATATTACGACGAATGTTTCATGCTTGTCAATATGCCGGAATGCTGAATCTTTGCTTTGGTTGTTGTTATATCGGATGTATTGCAATCTGTTGAAGAGGCTTTTCTGATGAAAACAGGAAGTGGTCAAAATATTTATTCTCTGTGTAGAGGAGATGGACTTCAGATGGAACAACAGTAGAGCGGAGTCAAGTATGCAGGGCAGAAGGCATGAGAGGAAGGAGGTAAAGGATCTCTTGACCAAATCTTACCTTGTTGACATTCTGGTGTTTTACTTGGGTGCTCTATTTACCGCTTATGTTCCTTAATATATTGTCTCTTTTGACTTTTTATAGTCTCCAGCGCATTCGTTTAATATTAAGTTTCTAACACGGTATACGTAAAAAGGTTTACATAAACATATTCACATGAAACTATTTTTCAGGACAAATGTAATGATGTTAATTTCATACTGTACATCATCATATACATTGTCTAACTAGCAGTCAAAATTTGTAAAGTTTGACTACACGTAACCCATAGGAACAGGTGCCAAGAAATGTAGGTCGTATTCTGAATTGATATTGTACGGGAGTGCAATTCTGAATTTAACCCCCCCCCCCCCAAAAAAAAAAAAACACCCCAAAAAATGGAGAAATTTTGTTTTTTAAAGAGTTGGGAAAAGAGAGTGGATTTACGATTTGGGTATCCTATCATTCTGGATGAATATCAATAGGAGTTTCTTTCTTGATAATATTAAGCGATGCAGATGATTACTTGTATTGTCTCGTCAAAGCATGGTTATGCGTTTAATATTTAGAGTGCTTGGTATATTAAAGCCCTCTAAGTTTTTTCATTATGATCTTTCTTGCTGACAAGTCTCAAGTCTTAACCATACATATGCTTTGCGAGATGGAGTGATCCCTTCTCATTTACTTCTTGATTTTGCTTGATTCAGGATTTATTTGGTGAGGATTTCGGTGAAGATTTTCGCTTGCCTATCAATCACAGGCCTACTGAGAATGTTGATTTAGATAATGTCGAGCAAGCATCAGAGGACAGGCAACTGTCATCATCTAACATCGGATTCAAGCTTCTTCAGAAAATGGGCTGGAAAGGGAAGGGATTGGGGAGGAATGAGCAAGGTATGTCTTGTCGATAGATGTATCAATTTGCATCCAATTCTTTCTTTTCAAGAATTTTCAATTTACCATTTATACAATTCCGAATTGATATTGGTAGGTATAATTGAGCCGATTAAATCCGGGATAAGAGATCCAAAGCTTGGAATCGGGAAACAAGAAGAAGATGACTATTTTACTGCAGAGGAGAATATTCAACGAAGAAAGCTTGATATTGAGGTGGAGGAGACGGAGGAAGTTGCAAGGAAGAGAGAGGTATATATATGCCTTCAAATTTTTACCGTCATTGTAACATTCCTTCTGCAAGCGCAACTATAGCCACAAAAGTACAGATAAAATGGTTTAATGCATTCATTACTTTTTGTGAAACCCATATCTAATAGCAGAAGGCAGCATATAGCATATATGCGTGTCTTTTGAGGACAATGGTATTTCATGAACCGTACATCCCACTTTGGAAGCTCTTGAGAAATTTCGTGCAGTTTATATTACCTGGTGGGTTCTTCTTCTCCCTGCTTCGTGCACATATTGCAAATCCAGGTGCTCGCAGAACGGGAGCAGAAAATTCAAACTGAAGTGAAAGAAATACACAAAGTATTCTACTGTGATCTTTGTAACAAGCAATACAAGCTGGCAATGGAGTTTGAAGCTCACTTGAGCTCTTACGATCATAACCACAGAAAGGTGAGTTCTCAAATCTCAACTTATCCAGCTTGACCACATCTTGATTTTTATTAGAAGTTTACGTAGGTAGGTAGACCCAACATCTACGAGTCCCGTTTTCATTGCCATGACTTCAAAAATTGAGTAGGTGTACTTAGGTAAACCATGTGGTAGTTTTTGTGTCTAACCTATGTATGTCATTGCTTGGCCAGCGCTTCAAGGAAATGAGGGAGATGCATGGTAGCAACCGTGATGACCGGCTGAAACGAGAAATGCAACGTCAAGAAAGGGAGATGGCCAAGTTTGCTCAACTGTAGGTTATCTGAACCGGAATTGTTTTTTTCCTTTTGGGGTGATATTAACAGTAGCTTCTTGCATTCCCGTGCATGGGGGAAGACTGCCTGCATCTGAATTCCCTCAGACCTCGCATCAGCGGGATCACACCGGGGTTTGTTGTTGCTGTATATCAACAGTACTTTTGTATCTCACACCGGGATTCTCATTTTCAGTGCTGATGCTCACAAGCAACAACAGCAACAACAACAGCAGCAGCAGCAGCAACAAGAGCAAGATCAATCTGCGAGCGCTTCTGTTTCAAATGTGGCCAAAGGTGCTGGCACACCTGCTGAAACCGATCAGCAAAAAGCACTCAAGTTTGGCTTTTCTGCCAAAAGCGGAACATCTAAGGTTTGTTGACAAATATGTTGTTTTAACCCTGTAGTTGGTTTACTATGTGTTATGTGTAGAAGTTGAAGCCAATTTCATTTTGGTTTGATTATCGTTCAATTCGAGGCTGAACCATATGTTCGAATCAGGATCTTGCTTCTAGGGTTTAGGTTTAGGGTTCCATACGTCGGTTACACTTCCAGGTTCCCAGAATCTGTGCCTTCAGGAACTACATTTTGATCATCAGCATGTTTTCCTCTGCTCATTTTGCAGATGTCATTTGGTGGTGCTGCAAAGAAGCCTAAAGCACCTGTGGCCTCTGTCTTTGGCAATGACAGCGACGAGGAGTAATCATGATCACTGTATTTGCAAACCAACACGCAATTCCCTCGATAGTCAATACTGTCTTTCAGATGTTCATTTTCCCCTTTGGGACTTGTTTTGTTTGTTGTTGAGAACATATTTTAGAAAATGACATTTTCTTTGCAGTTTCAGACACTCTCATTCAATGTCAGATTAGTTTACCATTGTGTGTGATCCCTGGCTGTTGCTGTTCTGACATCTTGTCTTGATATATTGTCTTTGGTTCAGATTCAATATAATTAGGGCAAATTTTACTTCCAAGTCTCTATAGAAGTTCAGAAATGTGCACAATCATTCTTTCATATGGATTAATCCAATAACTGAGTTCTAGGAAAACCAGCATACAAATACAAGAAGAGCAGGGGTAAACAGCACCCTGTCATAAACATCTCATACAGACCATTATTCAGAGCTCGAGTCATAGAAACTCGATTCATACGATCCATATTTTCAATTTACATATCACCAACTATTGCCGCGCTGTAACTACCAGAACTGATCTTATCTCTAATGTACAAAAGGGCGAATATGAGCGTCCAATAAGCAATCCACGGACTAAGCAGCTTCAGCAAAGCCCAACTGATCATTGCCGGAGTCGAAGATTGTGTGATAAACTCCCATGAAAACATCTCCCAGAATCCTGCAATAATTTTCTTTCAAGTGTTACACAACTTCTGAAAGAGACGCCGTGTTATAGCTATAATAAGTTACGAGATTATGTACCACAGTGGTCCGCGAGGAGGAGGCAGATCGAAAGGTGTAAATCCACTGAGGCAGACTGTCGCTGGACCCTCTCCGGTTTTGAGAATGTACTGAAAGTTCAAAGACAACTTATACTAAGTAATGAAGATAAAACCCTTTTAAGTTTTAACCCTGCCGAAAATATTCATGACTCTAGCTTGATTCGGTTTGAACCATGAACTTAACCTAGACCGTCTCCCTAAACTACTCAAATGGTTCAGTAGTTTAGTCTGTTTGGAAACTGGTTGTTGTTGATTTAGTCATTTGGATTAGCTGTTTGGAAAAAACGTATTCGGTAAAATTAGCTGTTTGAGAGAAACTATTCTGAAAAGCCACCCCAAATAGCTTTTTGTGTCCAAACACGTCATATATCATTTTGACCGGCCAAGAAGAACTTTTCGAACCCAAAAGCTCTTCACCAAACACCCCCAGATGAATTTGACAGAAGACGAACCTGCTGTGGGGTCAGATTGAACGGCTTATCAGCGATTGTAAATGTCACGTTTGGAAGTGTCGGGATTTTGTTGCAGTCGACTGCAGATTCTTGATTAACACTCGGTATGGCATCACAGAGCTGCACAGAAGAACAACCTTAAGAATCACCCAAACACAAGTCCACCACCACAAGTGCATAAAAAAAACTCCATGGCTAGAAAAAAAACATCTTCGATTTTCAGAACCCATCATTCATCACCTGGTTCACATAGCTCAGTATTTGGTCCTTAGTTTTTTCCAGCCTCAACTGGTTTTTGATCCAAACGACAGCCATCTGACACGCGGTGCAGAATACGTCATCTCCAACTGACATGTTGTTCTTCCGGTTTTCTCGGTCCACTACTGTTTCGATACCAGCACTGCGAGCACAAAGTTCATTCGGTAAATATAAACAAAACCCGGTTTTGATGCAGTAAAAAGTAGAGCCATGGAAGTAAGACAAGATCCATTACCTAACATATTCATTGCCATTCAGGAAGCACAGACCGACATGAGAGCATACTTTATCGGGTTGGAACTGCATAGCATCAATTTTCTGATCAGAAATGTCATAAGATTCTACGGATATCGATTTTAAGGATCATACAAGAAGAGATACGAACCCCGGCCACCAAAAGATCCCAGATCATTTCTCCGTACTGAGTGACAATGTCTTTGCATTCAGCGCTTAGGACACCTTTGGCACCGATTGCATGGTTGATTTCTGCGATAACATGCTGAAATTTACAGATTCGTCAGAAAAAACTGATTGATGCCGAATTTCTGATATTACCTATACATTAAGATCATATTCGAATGGAATTTATGAACCGGGAATAGGTACCGTTGGGCCAGCAAGTAATGATGTCCCGGAGTCTACAATGGCGGCACAACCATCTTTACAAAAGCCTGAAATGACAGTCAAAATATAAACCCTAGTATAAATCCCGTCTCTATAGGGTTTGAAGAGATCCAAATGTAGAGATATGTTGACTAACAATAACTACATTTTCATGAAAGATGTGGACATACCGGTTGAATAATTTCCGATCAAGAAATCACCCATTTCAAACTGAAAAGAAACAGCAGAAAATACACATCGCGAAAGTCAGTTCAGAGGTGATATACAGGTATTCACAGTGTATATTGATCATGAATTCTGACAAACCTGCCAATACCCTTTCTGGGTTACAGAAACATAAGTATGCTTCCCCTTGTAATGCTTTTCATCGACCCCTCCGAAAACTATCTCCCCTCCAACTTGAGCATCCGGGTCTCTATTCAGCCAGAACGAGAAAACTTCCTCATCGACAAGCTGCTGTTCGACCATGTTAAACCTGCATCAGAACATATCGCAAATCGAAACATCAAACTCGACGTAAAATGAAAAGTTCAAGTGACACAAAAACTATGTTTACTGACATTGGCTTACCATACAGGAGTAGCATTTCGAACTGAAATTTCGGGGTAACCGAGCCCTAGTATGCCATCCGCTTTCGCAAGCAGAAGAGTAAGACTTCCTACTTTAGTTGCCTCGATAAAAAGCTGATACAAACAAGCAAAGGGAATTTTACCCAGAAGGTTGAAACTGCAAAAACCGGCGTAAAATGCAACTCAAGCAAACACAAAGAAAAGATAGAAAAGACCCGGAAAAACAAACCTGATCCTTGACAGTAAGGTCTCCGATTTGGACATTATCCTGGCTGAAGAATCCAGCTATCGATCCAGTCCCATACTTTATTGCACAGCGTGTTCCTATGAAGGAAGTTTATGTCAATCACACGGTTTACTGAACTTGACCCTGTTGAAACGAATTTCGTCCTCAAACAATAAACATTACCATTCTTGGTGTATGTGCTCGACTTTCTTGAGTAGTACCTCGAATGTAAATAGCATGCCAACTGCACGACAAAAAAAGTGGTAAAGTTCAGAAGGATTCGATTAAGGGTATGTTCTCTTGACGTTATTTCTTCAGAATAAGTTCAGTTCAGAATACGTTCAGTTAAAATAAACCGAACTACTCACAGAGAAGTAGCATTTTGATGAAGGGACCCAAAGGTTAGAACTTCCGGTATCGAATATAACTGAGAACTTCTGTGGAGGTGTACCAATCCCGATTTCTCCATAATATTGAGCATCCAAGTAATTCTTCAAGTATACTATATCAGCATTTGAGTTTTCAGATTTCGATACAAGACCCAGTATACCTTGTTGATGATGATCCATGCCCATGTTTGCCATAATTCTCATGGCTTTCACAGTTTCGCGGTCTAATGATCGCTTGTTTAGACTCATTCTTACCAAACATTCAGCTGGTAGAAGTAGGCAGGAGCTTAGCAAAGCTCCCAAATAGAGAAGTATCAGCAGATTCTTGGGTTCCATTGTATGGAAGCAAAACCCTATCATAAAAAGTGGGAAATTATTTGAATTAGCCATAACAGCATCCAAAATATAAGTTAAGGGTCTGTCCAATTTGTGGTAAATCATGGTTAGGTCGAAGTCGATAGGTAAATTATGGGTAGTTAGAAATTCAATCTTTTTTAATTATTTAGCTACATTTGTTAAAACTCAACCAGACATACTAAAACTTATCCAAATTTACCAAAAATTAACTTAATTTACCTTACCTTACCTTACCTTGTCACAAATTGGCCAAGCCCTAAGTTGAGCATAATTTGTGTTGAAACCTCAAAATCAAGCCCAAGTTGCGCTAAAGGGAGCCCAACCTAGACATGGAAATTGGGTCATTCATGTTGGTCTATGTCAGGCCAACAAGGTTCAGGCTGGGTTAGGTCGTTTATTTTTAGTTCGATAAACTTGTCTTGAGAAAACAAATAGCTTTGGTAAAAGATAAATCCGGGCCGAGTCAAGTCATTTCAGGTTCCAGTTCACTTTGTGGACTAATTAATGTTGGCAGTCGGGCCTGTGTGAGGTTGGGTTCGGGTCGGGTCACAGCTTTCCAATCTATCATCTATGGCAACAAATGACTGATAAGTGATCATGAATAGGGCTTGGTAGAAAATTGAAAGATAACTTAAGGTCATGTTCTTTAGATTTATCATTATCTAACCTCACCTCACCTTATCTTACACTACCTTATCTGATTCCCTAAACAACACCCAAATCACTAACTTAACTACCGCAAATTTTATCATTACCTTACCTTACTAAACCTAACTTGATTCTACCACTCTAAAGGTAGAAAGGTAGTTAAAATACAATCACAATACCAAGAAACCAATAAAAAGCAATACTTTGATCACAGGCATGGATTCATTTATTCAAGGGTATCATCATCATCCTTCAAATACAATCAAAACATCAAGAAATTAAGCTAAGAAAAAGCAAAATATGCTTCACTCTTGTAGTCTCAAACATTCCCACTAATTGTTCTCATAACCCTTCATTAGATTCATAATCTTTATCATCAAGTACAAACACCCCCTCCCCAAAAGGAAACAAAATAACTAGAAAAACCCAGATTGAAGCACACACCCACATATATATCTACATGGAAAATGGAATACATAAACCCATGTCATTATCTTCCTGAAATGCACAAAAAATGTCTAATTACACAAGAAAAATCATACCTTTCACAGCTTCCAGCAGTTCCACAGAGCTCTAGGCTCTCTCTCTCTCTCTCAATATATCCTACATGAGTGGAAAATGATCACAAAAATAACTAGTATGTGGGTCCCACTTAGGAAATTTCCTTCATTTTGTCTTTTTTTAGGTTAAGTTGCTTAAACAAGGCCTCTGTCTACAGAAATTAAATGATTTAGTTCTAATTGGAAATTAGTGGTCCGAAAAAATTTGGGTTTGGGTCAATTTCAAATCGATCAGTTCAATCACTGTCAAAATTCGAACGAGAAATTGACGTTCCTGCCGAGTTTTTGAGGTTAGAGTAGGTCGGATAGTTCGAATGTACCAAATTCTACGTCAAAATCGAGTTTCGAAAATGAAAAATGATGTCGAAAAAGTTCGAACAAAGATGTATGATTATATTCAATTTTATTAGGCCGAGTAAATTTAAATATTCGAGTGGAATAAACTTTTGCAAGCTATAGAAATTAGCAATGAATTATGTTTGTATTGTGGGGTATAGACTCCACGTCATACAACAAATCACTTTCACTACATGATTATCTCAAGATACCTCACCATGAATCCATGATACAAGTGGCGTAATTCAAGACGTTCATTTATTTTGTTCTTTTTCTCGTATATGTCCTGATGTAAATATGTAAACACCAATTTTGCAAAAATAAAAGTGACACATTTTTTATATATTTCAAATTAAATTATGCCCCGCAACAATCCAATTTTATTTTATTTTTACCACCAAAATTCAAAATAAAAGTTGGGATTATTATTATACAATTTGTGAAACTTGAAACTTGAAAGTAGTGTTTATTAGAGACCTCTATTAGAAGAGTTTTGGATTGTAATATACTCACCTTTATTATTAGAGACCTCTATTAGAAGAGGATACTAATATATTTGGCCTAGGTGATTGTAACGTATTTACCATCACTTAAGTGGTGGTGAAGCAATCTCAGAATGATGTGGCAGGCAGAGTAAACTTTCCGATATCCATAAAAAACCAATATAAGTCCACTTGAGTCATCCTTGAGACCAGTTTAATACCATTTAAATCATAAAGAGTACATTAAAATCACCTAAGTATAAAGGTTAGGTATATCAGTGTCCAACAGTAAAGGTAAGTATATTATGATCTAATATCCCAAGAGGTGGGTATATTACAGTCCAAAAATCAATCCAATTTTCCTTTTATTTGGACCAGCAATTGCGTGGAAGCTTCTCAGTTCTCGTACAAACAAACTGGGCCCTCCTTCAATATGGGCCCATGAGTTTTAACCTTTGGGCCTAAACTACATTGTGGGCCCCCACTATCTCTATTCCTCCAAACGACGACAAAAATGGCGGCAATTTCAGCTTTCTCTGTACAAGAGAGAGCGAATGGAGAAGATGGAGCAGCTTTTAAGCATGGGATTCTCCGCCGACGTCGCCGCCGCAGCACTGGCGGCGACCGGCGGAAGCTCCGTCGCCGACGCCGCCGACTGGATCCTCTCTCAAACCTCTTCCTCTCCTCCTCAAAACTCCCCTTCTCCTTCAAATTCTCAGGCCAAACTCAACCGATTCTTTCCCATCCACTCCAAATCTCCCCAACCCAGAAACCCTAACCCTATTTCACCTCCATTTTCGGAACACCCACAAAACCCTAAACATCTTTCATCTCCATTTTCGGAGCACCATCAAAACCGTAAACACCTTCCACCTCCATCTTCGCTCGACCCACAAATCAAACGGCGCAAATTAACCCCCTCCTCGCCGCTGGCGGAGCGGATGCGGCCACGTGTCATCGCCGAGATCATCGGGCAGGACCACATCCTGGGACCCACATCGCTCCTGACCGCCGCCGTCAACTACGCTAGACTACCCTCCATCGTCCTCTGGGGCCCACCTGGCTCCGGCAAGACCTCCGTCGCCAGAGCCGTCGCGAACTCCGCCTCTCTCTCCTACAACTTCGCCGCGATCTCCGCCGTGAATTCCGGCGTCAAGGACGTCCGTGACGTGGCGGAGGAAGCCCGGAAACTCAGGGTGAAATCCGGCAGGAAAACCCTACTTTTCGTCGACGAAGTTCATCGGTTTAATAAAACCCAGCAGGATTCGTTCTTGCCTTTGATTGAAGACGGTAGTATTGTGTTCATCGGGGCTACTACTGAAAACCCTTCTTTTCATTTGGTAACCCCTTTGTTGTCGAGGTGTAGGGTTTTGATTCTTAACCCTCTGAAACCTTGCGATGTTGCGTGTTTGTTGAAGAGGGCGGTTGATGATGAATCGGAAAGAGGGCTGTCAGGGAGTGTTGGGATGAGAATTAGGGTTGAGGATGGTGTGATTGAGCTTTTGTCGTCACAATGTGATGGGGATGCTAGGGTTGCATTGAATGCTCTTGAGGTTTGTGCCACCCGGGCCGCTGCCCGGGGTCAGTGTCAGAAAATCCCATCTGGGGTTTGTGGGAATTCAGCAGAGATCGAACGAAATGATGGTAAAGATAAACCTGGATCGAATGATAGGGGTTTTGTGGCGGGTAATGTGAATTCTGCAGAAATCTCTGGAAATGATGATGGTAAAGGTAAACCCGGATCGAACAATGTGGGTTTTGTGGCGGGTAATGTGAATTCTGCAGAAATCTCTGGAAATGATGATGGTAAAGGTAAACCCGGATCGAACAATGTGGGTTTTGTGGTGAGTGATGTGAATTCAGCAGAAATCTGTCGAAATGATGATGGTAAAGGTACACCCGGGTCAAAAGATGTGGGTTTTGTGGTGGGTAATGTCAATTCAGCAGAAATGTCTAGAAATGATGATGGTAAAGGAAACCCCAGATCAAAAGATGGGGTTTCTGAGGCAATCAATGTGAATTCAGCAGAAATCCCTGAAAATGGTAACAAACCCGGATTGAAAGATGGGGTTTCAGAGGTGGTTGATGCCAATTCAACAGAAACCCCTCAAAACAATGACAATCCCATGTCAAAAGACAAAGCTTTTGTGGTGATTAACTTGGAGGATGCAAAGGAAGCTCTCCAATGCAAGCACCTAGCCTACGACCGAGCAGGGGAGGAGCATTACAATCTCATCAGTGCACTCCACAAATCAATGCGAGGAAGCGACGCGGATGCATCCCTATATTGGCTCGCGAGGATGTTGGAGGGGGGAGAGCAGCCCCTCTACATTGCTCGGCGACTCGTTCGGTTTGCTAGCGAAGACGTCGGACTGGCTGACCCGAATGCCCTTGTGCAGGCCGTGGCGTGTCACCAGGCATGCCATTTCATCGGCATGCCAGAGTGCAACGTCGTCCTTGCTCAGTGTGTTGCTTACTTAGCCCTCGCGCCTAAGTCGGTGGCTGTCTATGAGGCTATGAAGGATGCACAGAGAGTTGTCAGGGAGTCGGTAGGGGGGAATGAAGGTGTCCCTTTGCATCTTAGGAATGCACCTACTAAACTGATGAAGGATGTCGGGTATGGCAAGGGGTACATTTATACACCGGACAATCCTTCCGCTCCACAAACTTTTTTGCCGCCATCACTTATAGGTCGGAAGTTCCTTGATTGGCCGCCTAATCATGCCTGAGACGATAAACTCCAGGTGCATGTAATATATATTGATCAATGGTCGACTGAGCTTTTGAAGCCATTAAACTTTAGGGTTGTATGCATATTAGGTATCGTATATCGTGTACTTATGCAAGATTGACCGAGGTATGGCAGTTTTGTCTGATTTCCATGTTCGAATCAATCAGTATGAGTTTTGAGTACTTGATGACACTAATGGAAGTTTTTGGAGACAGGTAGTTTTGATGGCGACAAATGCAGTCCAATATGACTACATTCTTATTGTTTTCTTCAACAATGCTCAGATAGTAGCAAGATTGTCATTGATTCTATTGTTGCTTATGAGGCTCGCCCTATGCTTTGCGCATGGTTCAAATTTAAATGGCACATGGTTGGACTAGCTACGTGCCAGACCATGCCTATAATTAGCCCTAGCAAAAATTCAAATTCGGGACGGTCAAATTGGTCAATGTGAAAGTTCAGTCGAGAATTTGATGTTTGTTAGTTTGGAACACTAGAAAAAAGAGAATTATTGTTACTATTAGAAGTTGTTTCATGAATTATATAGTTGCTTGCTCATGTTCTAGCTTTGAATAATTGGGAAAAAAAATGTATTATTAGAAATGTAAAGTGATTGCTATGATTGTAAGGAAAAATTAACTGAAGCTACAAATAATAAAAATAAAAGGACACTCATGATCATTCAACCAAATATAACATACAGGTTCTTGAAAACTTAATTTGACAAATGATAATACATTCAATAGGGTTATCGGGTGTTCGATAAATGAGAAGACAATTGATGAGTAGGAATGGCAACGGGGTGGGTTGAGCACGGGGATACATTCCCCGAGAGACTATTATGATAACTGCAACTCGAAAAATTTGACAGTAACACAAGACCTCAACAGCAATAAGGTAGCATCATCAAGTACTCAAAACTCATACCAACTCAAACACCAAAATCAGACAAAGCCTGCAGCCTGCAATATTTGCATCAGTGTGCCATAGACCATAGCTAATATGCATACAACCCTAAAGTTTAAGGGCTTCAAAGGCTCGGTTGACAACTGATTGCATCTCAGACATGACTAGGCAGCAAGTTAACGACCTTCCTACCTAGAACTGATGGTGGTAGACTGGTAGAAAAGTTCGAGGAGTTAAAGGATTCTCAAGGGCAAGTTAAGGACCTTACTACCCAGAACAGGACCACATTTGCTTAAACACCAGAAACCAAAATAATCGAACAAACCAAACATCTGGTAGACCATTCGAGCAAATGGGAGGACAACAGAATCATAGACTAAATTTATCTAAGTAGGCAAACACTAGAAAGAGCTCAGTAATTGAAGCAAACAAAGTTGCCCTGTGTCTTCATCGAGAGAAGGTAAAAAGAACATTGGATTAAAAAACACCTCTGAATATCTCGTTCCCACAAATCAAGTTACTCTGGGATTACATCAAAAGCATCATAGTTATGCGTCTACAAACTGCACCAACTACATAAAACGGCACTCTATGATCTATTAACAGGCTCAAGGGCCTCGACAGTGACCACACTATTTCCTCTGATAACCTACAACAAACAAAAACATTGAAGTTTAATACTCTTGATTAGATTGTACGATGATGAGTTATTATGATAAGTTCAAGGGTATGGAAAACGACTCACCACCATGCCTATATCATTCTTCTCATTGCCATTTACCTCCACGGTGTTGTCAACAACCAGATTCATAAATTGGTCAAACCCACGGAGTGTGCCAACCACCATCCGATTCGCATTAAGCTTGACTGCAAAATGAAGTAACTTGCAATCAATAAACACGGTTTTTGCTAGTAACTTGATGACAATCTTGCTTGTGCCATATGCTTTACAAAAAATGATTCATAAATTCATAATTGTGAAACCAAAACCAACAACAACAACAATAACAACTTCCCAGGTGAACACATTTAATTGTGAAACCAAAACCAAAACTCCAAAATCCCGCCCAAGTAGGGTATGAACTATGAAGGGCTCGGACGTAGCAGTCTTACCCCTAAATTTTACAATGTAGAGAGACCGGTTCAAGAGAGACCGGTCAAATTGACCCAAGATTTAGAAATCGTCCGTTACCTACTACCTACTATCATAATTGGGGAACCATCACAGCCAAAAGCTTAAGCTCATCGGTTAAGGTCCGTTGATTATTTTATAGTCTAACATGCCCCCTCACGCAAACTCTCAAATGCCCTTTGAGTTTGAAGTGGGGATGCTGCAAAAGTTGCCATAACCTTGCACATATAAATATGGGCCGCTGCGATTTGAAGGCTTAATCATGTTTTCATACTCTAACAATAATGTCCTTATCCATACTATACCTCCTGGCTTACATTTACACTGACCAAAAACATAACTTCCCAACCACCAAAGCATGCAGGCATTAACACCCTAACTTCCTCAAATCCAAATCTTTATCAGCCCTACTGTCCCAAATTCGAACAATTTTGGGCAATTTACCCTTAAACCCTAATCCAAGATACATGAATTAGCACGCAACCAAACCCCAGAAACACTGTATATCCAATAATTCAAGCAAAACAAATGAAATGCAAACACAAATAGGAAGAAAAACTCAGAAACAGCATAGAAAAGAGTGGAATCAGGTTTAGAACATACTTTGAAGCTTCTTGTCCATGTACCTGAAAAATCAAGAACAATACCACGAACAAAATAAGACGAGTTAGAAATCCGATAGCAGGGATTGAAATCAACCATAAGAACAGGAGAAAAATGGAGAAATCGTGCAAACGAGACGATAGATTACTCACTTCTTGAGATCTGGAGGCTGACCCGACCTACTCATCCTTGAATTCTAGAGAGAGATTGAGAGAGAGAAGGGGGAGAGAGGGGTTTTTCGGGGTTAGGGTTTGGAGCAAAAACCCTAATCGGTGACTGGCTGAAATTAGGGTTGTTGGATATATTTTGGATTGGGCGGTAAAGTGTTACGGAGAGGGAGTTAATTATAGTGGGCACATAGTTTCTCCCTCTCAAATTAATTGTTGTTTTTAAAATTATTTGTTGAACTAATTCAAATTTATTCAAAATTTATTTTAAAATAATTATTTAAATATGTTCTGAAATATTTTTCTCTGAAAAAATATGTTCTGAAATATGAAAATAAGGTCATGTTCTTTGGTTAGGTTTGATATAATTATTTCAACTTATCCTAATGTATCTTAACATATCCAAATAAAGCATACACTCAAAAAATACAATTCCTAAAAAAAACATTCACTCTAAAAACACAATTTCCCAAAAAAATATCATAATTTATCTTAACTTATCTAAACCTAAAAATAATTCAACCAAAAATTCAACCAAATAACAAGCCTAAATAAATTTTCCTCTTAAAATTCATTTTCCACTATTCCACTTGCCAAATATATGTGTCAATGTGTGTATTCCACTTCAAAAGTCCACTTCAACATGTCATAGGGGCAAACTGTAGGCCCATTCATTTTTACAGTGTGGTTGGTTGTGACATAGTAGAATGTGGATAATTATGGTCAAAATAATATGTTTATCACTTTTTAATATTTCAATAACTATCATTCCCTTTTTTACGCCAAATTAATTAATTTGTTTACTACTTTTTACAATTTCAACGATTATTATCTTCAATTAAAGTATGAATAATTTAGGTAAATGACAAACCTTTTATCCCGATTCTCAATATGTAGTGGTCTTATTGAGTTAGGTAAATAGACAAATATAATGAAAGAGAGGTAATATAACACATGTTTCACAGGCTTCCTTGTCCCTCTTATTCAACATTTATTGTGATGGATCATAAAGGATTGACATGATAATGAGAAGTTTGTATTGGATTTAGGCTAGGCTAATTTAGGGTGGATCATCTATTATCCTATTGATTTCGGATTATTTTATTTTGAATATGACAACAGGTGTTCTTTATGAACTTCATAATATATATGAAAGATAAGTGCAACTCAAGTCGGTCCATTTTAGAATTGAGCTTATTGCTCATCAATTAGTTTTTACTTTTTATATACGAATCAAATCAAATTTGGGTGAGTCATTCAGGAGTCCCTCCCTCTTGAATATTGAAAGCCTTTACAATGTTGAAAAGATGTATAGTTCCGGAAACATCAGCTAAGCATCAAAATAAAAAGAGCAAACAAAATCATGCACGCAACCTCAAAAAAATAGCACAAGCAAAAAGTCTAGCTTTACTTTAGTAGAATGCATAGTTCTTCAAGCACAACTCTTCAAAATCATATTCTTTTCTTTTTACGTTTTCTTTCTAAAGTGATTATCTGTCATCACTTGTTCACTGACGATCGACATATGTCTATATCATTGCTAAGTTCCACTGTTCAACATGCTTCTTTTTCCACACCATCATCAAGACTCTCAATTGATTTTTCGGAACTACCTAAATCATTCGTCCCTTCATCACAATTGGTTTGGGGTATTCTATCACAATCTTGCATGTCTTCTCCCTTGGCACCCTTTCTAATGGGACCGACCTTCATTCTGTATGTCTTACCAAACGCCATTTTATTTTCAACATTGTTTTTTTCCCCTTTCCCTTCATTCTAAGCAGGCGCTATTTTCTACTACCCTTACACCCCACCAAACACACTTACACCCAAAAACATCCCACCTTGAGTTGATTGTCATAGAGCCCACCATAAAGGGAGATAATTGCCGAAAGTCATAGCTACCCAAAGGAAACAACCGAAAACTTACAAAAATGACATTGTCTGCCAAAATCAACGGGCAAGAGCAGCGGAAAAATAGAGTCACGACGGGATTCGAGTGTGAGTACGCATGGGCGACACATGACAACCAAATCGTCACCCTTCCGGGTGAACGATGGTATCCCCTCATGTTGATGACATATAAAAAAGCATCAGGACCCTCTCATAATTCAAAGTTCTCGAAATGTTTATAGATCAGTTTACCTTCTTGGTCCTTCAGATCATTTTGAGTTTTTTTTTTTACCCTTTTTCAAGTTTAATTATGGATTCAAGTAAATTCGATTCTATATTTCTATCAATTTTATCAAAATATAAAAATTGCCATTGTTAAGTATCAATCTTTTCTTAAATCCCACTTACATATCTAACTCTATTTTATACATTTGAAAACAACAAAAAACAAATACTTTGCCGGCCACCTTGTCCCCACAATCTCAAATGTACCGCACATGCACACTATAACCAACTTCCTCTCTCTTAACTCTCCCCTCCAAATCCAACCCCCAATTTTCTCTCTCTACCCTCCCATGGCTTCCGACGACCACGACCTCACCTCCAATGGCGACTCCTCCTCCCACAAGAAACCCAAGCTCACCCCTCCCGAAACCCTAACCCTAACCCTAATCACCCCCTCCGAGATCAAATCCGAATTCTCCCACCACGACCCCTCCGTCGCTCGCATCAACAATGGCAGCTTCGGCTGCGTCCCCGCCGCCGTGCTCGCCGCCCAGCGCCGGTGGCAGCTCCTCTTCCTCCGGCAGCCCGACCACTTCTACTTCTCCCTCCTCCGCCCCGCCATCGACGCCTCCCGGCGGCGTCTCCTCCCCCTCGTCAACGCCGGCAGCCTCCCGGAGCTCTCCCTCGTCGACAACGCCACCACCGCCACCGCCGTCGTCCTCCAGCACGTCTCACGCGCCTTCGCCGACGGCAGGTTCAGCAAGGGCGACGCCGCCGTGATGCTCCACTACGCGTACGGCTCCGTTAAGAAGTCCGTACACGCGTACGTCACACGCGCCGGCGGGCGCGTCATCGAGGTACCCCTCCCTTTCCCGGTCTATAACCCTAACGATGTGATCGATGAATTCAAGAAAGTTCTGAGTAGGGCTAGGGCTGAGAAAATTAGGGTTAGGTTTGCTGTGATTGATCATATTACATCCATGCCTTGTGTTGTTTTGCCTGTGAAAGAACTGGTGAAGATATGTAGAGAAGAGGGTGTTGATAAGGTGTTTGTTGATGGTGCTCATGCTATTGGGTGTACTAAGATTGATATGCAGGAAATTGGGGCTGATTTTTATGCTAGTAACTTGCACAAATGGTTATTTTGCCCACCTTCTGTTGCATTTCTGTACTGTAGAAAAACTGATGAATCAAATGATTTGCATCATCCAGTTGTTTCCCATGAATATGGAAATGGGTTGCCTGTAGAAAGTGCTTGGATTGGGACTAGAGATTATAGCTCACAGCTTGTCGTGCCCGATGTGTTGGATTTTGTGAATCGGTTCGAGGGCGGACTCGATGGGATCATGAAGAGGAACCATGACAAGGTTATCGAGATGGGGGAGATGTTGGTCGAGGCATGGGGGACCCACTTGGGTTGTTCCCCGGAAATGTGCGCGAGTTTGGTTATGGTGGGGTTGCCCCCTTGTTTGGGGGTTCAGAGCGATGCCGATGCTATGAAGCTTAGGACACATTTGAGGGAGAAGTTCAAGGTTGAAGTCCCGATGTATTATAGACCGCCTAAGGATGGAGAGGTCGATGTTGTGACCGGGTATGCTCGGATTTCACATCAAGTTTACAACACGGTGGATGAGTATTACAGGTTCAGGGACGCGATTAATCAACTGGTTCAAGATGGGTTTACCTGTGCGCAACTCAGGGGGTAGAAATGGTAAGGTATGGTGTTTGTTGTTGTAATTTTCTTAGAGGACTGACTGCTGTTGATTTTGCCTGCAATGTACTTCGTTGGTGCTCCAAACAGTGTGATTGGTCATTTGCAAGTATCAGTTTGTTCACTCTCAATAGTGTGATTGTTCACTTGCAGTTGCAGATATACTGGAGCATAAACTCCATGTGCATGTAATATATTGAATTTTGCCTTTCATAAGCTGCCCATAGTCACCAGTCAGTAGTTTACTTTTCATGTCAAGAACTGTTTATCATCTGAGTTATAACATACAAATTGTGAAGACATGTTTGGAATTGCAGACAATGACACAAATTGCATATGCTTAATTCTGGAAGCATGGCATTTCTATTGAATCCTATTGATAGTTTCACTCTGTCGTGTGGAAGACCGGATGAAAATATGAGTCATAGTAAGTTGAGCAAAACGAGCAAGTTTAGATGAGTTCAGTCCAGAATATCCAATACCCCAAAAGTTCTATCACAAAATCGGGCGTGGGAAGTTCAATTATTCAATCAAAATAAGCTGAAAAGAACAGAGCTTAAAAGTTTGCTGCGAGTGAGCGCTGTGATAGCATTCTTTTGTTACTAGAGATGATACGAACCCTTTCATTATTGTTGGATGCTTCCATAAGGGGTTGATATTCATCTGCACACTTAATTTATTGGTCGTGTTTTGATGTCGCACATCATCATCTAAATAAATCTCACAACTCTGCCTATTATATTTCATTACTGCTGGGTATGTTGTGTCATTGCTTAACCCATCTGCCCTGATTAGATTTGTATGCCGGTCTGCTACCTTACAATTTCCTTGTCGCGTAGCTGCCTTGAAACTCTGCTTACCGCATACTCACACATGCATCTTCCAATTGTGGACAAATTCAAATTTCCAGCTTTGAAATATAATGAACCGAGTCATTTGTTTCACTATTACCCTGCATTTGGAGCAACAGTCTAAACGACTATAGCATGCAACAGTTCTTGACAACGGCTAAAACTTGCAATCTAACCTTCCAATGTCACTGCTATGTGTCTGATCAAACTGCTTCCGACCCTAACTGGCTGCAAGTGCTTGCTGGAATTATTGGATGCTGTCTGAGGTAGTCAGTGTGGTCATTCATTCTTGTTCATGTATTATCATCATCATCAACCTTTGTATATCAAATAGCGATTATTAACCAATTTGTGACGACATTGTTCTGATGTGCTTAAATCTAACCAAATGTCTTTCATGTACACATCCTTCATCAACCAGTACTTGTTTTTGTTGTTTTTTTTTTTTTTTTTTTTTTTCTGTAAGACCAGGTAATACAATGCTCTAGTTGTGTGAATTCCTTGTTGGTGCAAATTTATATGCAGGTGACAGCAAAAGAGAAGCTTTTGACGGGCTCGGGAGTCACCTCAGTCAGATTCAGATCACGAGGCTTTCGCTAATCAATCTGTACATCGGCTTTCTTCAAAGGCTGGCAACCAAGCAGAGTTGCCAGATATGGCTTGCTGAAGTTGGCTAGTGTTAAGAGTTGTTTGTAAATAACTAACTCATAGTCACAGGGTTGGAAAACAACACCCTAGAACCCTCTTTACCCCCAAAAATTGTGGGGGTTGACTCACTAGTCACTATGCATAATTCAGCCCACCCTGCTTTGTCTTTCAGCAGGATTGTTGTTGTTATTTGGCTAATAATCAGATTTCCATTTGATTCAAGTGGAACAAGTTACCCTTCTATTTGGACTCTTTCTGGTGTAATTTTTTCTTGGTGGCATGGATCATGGAAACTTACTCTACATAGTGAACCACGTGTAGGTATGAGTGAACAATCATATTATTGAGAGTGCACAACGGGTAGATATGAGTGAACAATTATGCTATTGTGAATGAACGATGACTATATTTGGAACACGTGTTCTAGAAGTATGTAATAAATTGTATGTTTGGCGGGTGTCTTTTGTTTGGTTGCTAAGTTGTTTTCTTTATTGTAGCATTTTGATCATAACGCCTTCGCCATATAACTATGGAAGAAAATTGAAGTGTAAAAAATGTTGTTAAAACAAATCTCCCTTGTGTATATCATTCATGTCTTTGTTGGATGGCTAACACTTGTCCATTATGATTTTTTTCCCGACTATTGATAATAAAAAAGTTTAAAAGTTCACAGAATATAACAAACTGCATAATAAAACAGCAAATAATCAACTCCAAAAGATAAATGTTACAACCAAACATTGCTAAACATAAATAGCACAACAACGACGTTAAAAGAATGTATTGTAAGTGTTAATTCTATAACTTCATTTGTGCGATTTCTATCAAACATAACGTCTTATAACTTATATTGTAATATATCTTAATTCGATCCATTAATTAATTTAATTTCATACGTAACTACTAAAAATCTTGCAATTTGTGTGTTATCTAAATTGACTTACAAATGTCACATCCCATACAAACATGAGAATGGTGCATGACAAATCCCATCAATGAAAACTCACCCACAAAATCAATTCATCCCGTGTCAACTCGGTAACTCCTTATTGTGTTTTGTTTCATCAAATTTTTCTTCGAACTCATTCTTTTATTCAGTCTTAGCCCCAAAATCCAAACCCAATCACGCTTCTATCGCGTGCCTACTTACCCCCAAAATCAATCGGTCTGCGTTTGGACGTATGCATTCATTCTTCAACCCTTCTTCAACCCCTCACTCCTTAATCAATTCAAGGTAAAATTTTCCCCCAATTTTCCTCTCGATTTCGAATACCCATCTTCAGAATTGTTGTTGTACTGCCTCAATTTGTATTGGGTATCTCGAATTTTGGGCGATTTTGTTGGGTTTTAATCTGATTCTCAAATACCCAGTTGCTGTTTTTCTGTGAAATTGGTGTTTGTTTGGACTGAGTTAGGGTTTTGCGATTGTGGGTTTTGATTTTTTTGGGATGGGTAGTAGAATGTGTGTATTCAAATGAGTTCTCTTTGTAATGTGTATGATTGGGTCAATATGTATATTTGTTCTTCTGGAGTAAATCATGGTTGAGAAGAGAGTTATTGTAATTTGTCAATGATTATCAGTGAGGTTGGTTTGAATTCTGGGTTTTGCTTTTTCTTAGATGGGTAGCAGATCGTGTGTATTCAAATGAATCATCTTTGTAATGCTTATGAATTATGATTGAGTCAATATGCATATGTGTTTGACATGTCCATAATCAGGGTAGTTGAAAAAGATTTTTTTTTTTTTTTTGACTTAGACTGTATTGGACTAAAGTAAAATGCCTCGCTAGACCTCCTCATGGTGTAATAAGTTGCGAACGATTTCTGAATCTCGGGTCAATTGGAATCAATCTCTCTAAATTGCAAAATGTAGGGATAAGATTGCTACATCAGACTCCTCTATATCCCTCTTGGGCGGAATTTTAGAGTATTGGTTTTAGTTTTGGTTTTTATTGGTGAGGTTGGTTTGGGTTACGGGTTTTGCCTTTTCTTTGGGTAGTGAACGATTTCTAAATCTCGGGTCAATTGGTACCAGTGTCTTTAAATTGCAAAATTTAGGGGTAAGACTGCTACATCCGACTCCTCTATATCCCTCATGGGCGGAATTTTAGAGGATCGGTTTTGGTTTTTATCAGTGAGGTTGATTTGGATTCTGGGTTTTGCCTATTCTTAGATGGGTAGCAGAATGTGTGTATTTCAAGTGAGCCCTCTTTGTAATGTGTGTGATTGAGTCAATATGCATATTTGTTCTCCTGGAGTAGGTCATGGCTGGGAAGAAAGTAATAGCCATTTGTCAATCCGGAGGGGAGTTTGAGACGGATAAAGATGGTTTGATGACCTACAAAGGTGGAGATGCTCATGCTATAGACATTGATGATGAGATGAAGTTTAGCGCGTTCAAGATGGAGGTTGTTGAGGTGTTCAATTGGAGCACAAGTGCCGTGTCTATGAAGTACTTTCTCCCCGGGAACAGGAAGACTCTTATTACTATTTCAAGCGATAAAGACTTGGCACGCATGATCAAGTTCCATGACGATTTTGCCACAGTCGATATTTATGTCACGATGGAAGAAGTTGCCGCCCTTGAAGTCTCTAACATGCCAGCTAGTAGGTATTTACCTTATTGCTCAACTTTTTTCCTGAATGCTGCCTAATCATCACTTTATCTATCACCTAGATTTACGTTTCGGTCAAATTTTGAAAACATTGACCATTAAATTCTCAACGTATGCAATGTTCTAGATGTGGTGGAAGATACTAACCATAAGATGGTGTGGAATGCAATGTGTAGGTCAAGCAGAACCACTTTGTCTGAGGCAGTGATGCCAATTGAAACTGCTCTGGATGTGGTGGAAGATACTAACCATCCTACCGATATGCATTTTATTACCCAACTCGATATTACGAATGCTGATGGCCAGGACGCTGCAATGCCTCTTGAACTTGCTTCTATTCCTCCGCTCAGCAGTTCTAGTGACGAGAAACTCACGAAAGCTGCTCAACAATGGCAAAACAACATCACCGGTGTAGGTCAGAGATTCAATAGTGTGACGGAGTTTCGTGAAGCATTGCGTAAATACGCCCTAGCTAATCAGTTTGCGTTCAGGTATAAAAAGAACGATAGTCATCGGGTGACAGTTAAATGCAAAGCGGAAGGCTGTCCATGGAGAATCCATGCATCAAGGCTGTCAACCACTCAACTAATTTGCATCAAGAAAATGAACCCGACGCATACTTGTGAAGGGGCGGTCCACACTTCGGGGTACCAAGCCACGAGGAGTTGGGTGGCGGGTATTATAAAGGAGAAGTTGAAACTATTCCCCGGTTACAAGCCCAAGGATATCGTCAATGACATCAAACAAGAGTATGGAATTCAACTGAACTATTTCCAAGCTTGGCGTGGGAAGGAGATTGCAAAGGAACAGTTGCAGGGCTCTTACAAAGAGGCGTATGGTCAGCTGCCCGTTTTCTGTGAGAAAATCATGGAATCAAACCCCGGAAGCCTAGCTACTTTTACTACCAAGGACGATTCTAGTTTTCACCGGTTTTTCGTCTCGTTTCACGCCTCGTTATATGGATTCCAGCACGGTTGTCGGCCTCTGCTTTTTCTAGACGGTATAGCGTTGAAGTCGAAATACCAAGGGACGCTTTTAGCTGCAAATGCTGCAGACGGGGATGACGGTTTCTTTCCTGTTGCTTTTGCTGTGGTTGATGCAGAAACCGATGAAAACTGGCATTGGTTTCTACTTCAGCTGAAGTCCGCCATGCAGATATCCGGCCCAATAACGTTTGTCGCCGACAGACACAAGGGTTTGAAGGAGTCAATCTTAGAAGTCTTCCCGGATTCTTACCATAGTTACTGCCTACGTTACCTTACGGAGCACCTAATCAAGGACTTAAAAGGGCAGTTTTCGCACGAGGTGAAGCGGTTGTTAGTTGAGGACTTCTATGCTGCTGCTTATGCTCCCAAGCTCGAGGGTTTCCAGAGATACGTCGACAATATCAAAAGCATCTCGGTAGAAGCCTACAACTGGGTCATGCAAAGCGAAGCCGAACACTGGGCCAATGCTTTCTTTCGAGGAGCGCGGTATAATCATATGAACTCCAACTTCGGTGATGTTTTTTACAGCTGGGCTTCGGAGGCGCATGAACTGCCCATCACGCATATGGTCGATGTCATCCGGGCGAAGATAATGGAACTGATTTTCGCACGGCGGGCCCACTCGGACCAATGGATGGGAAGGCTAACCCCGTCAATGGAAGACAAGCTAGAAAAGGAAAGCTTGAAGGTTCGGTCCCTTCAGGTCAGTGGCGGATCTAGAAACTTTTTGCTATTGGCTTTGACATATGTTAATAATATTGTTCATATTTTTCATTCGTGCCTCAATGTATTAATATTAGCTTTATTTTCATTGTTGAAGTTAGATCAGGATGCTTTATTGGTAGAGTTGTGCAAAGAGTCTCATCAACTCACCCAAAATAAAGATATGAGAACCAAATTAGGATATTTTTCGCAAATTAAGTAGGTAAACCATGAATTATTTACACCTTAATTTCTTACAATTCATTAATATCTAGAGAGGAATAAAAAAAAAATCATATTAATATATGTGTAAGATTAAAACTTTTGACTTTAAAGGATAGTAATTTGTGGGATCCCACTCAATAATTTTTATAGGGTCCTTTTAATAAAATTACGCCCATAATCTGGATAGTTGAAAAAGTTACGTTTTTCAACTTAAACTGTAATGGACTGAGGTAAAATGCCTCATTAAAACCCCCTATGCTTCTTTTCCACGGAGTTGTAGGTACCGAACAATTTCTAGATTGTGGGTAAGTTAGAACCAATCTCTCTAAATTGCAAAATTTAGGGTTAAGACTGCTACGTACATCCGACCCCTCCATACCTCGCCTGGGCGAGATTTCGGAGTACTGGTTTTCGTTTTGGTTTTCCTTTTAATATAATCATGTATTGTCTTTAACCAAATAACTATACATATAGAAGATTTTTGTTTTTTTAATGAGGTCCACGGACCACCAAGGTTATTTGAATCGGGATCCCAACTCGGATCCATGGGGTGGTTAGGATCGGAATTAACCCAAGTAGGATCGTGGATCGGAATGTAGATAGTAGAGTCGAATTAAGGATTTTGGATCATAAAATCGTAGGATCATGGATCAGGATCGGGATTTTAATAACTATGCGGACCACTGTTTCAGGTTTTAGTCTCAGGAGGCACCAACTTTGAGGTCCGTGGGGAGACCGTAGAAATAGTGGACATCGATCAGTGGGATTGTAGCTGCAAAGGGTGGCAGTTGACGGGTATTCCTTGCTGCCACGCTTTGGCCGTAATCGGGTGCATTGGGCGGGACCCGTATGAGTTTTGCTCCCGATACTTCACCGTCGAGAGCTACCGGTTGACGTACTTAGAGACACTTCATCCTCTGCCTCCCATTAACAATGGGCCTTTGCAGAACGATTCACAGGCAGCGGCACTGACAGTGATGGTTACACCTCCTCCTACACGCCGGCCTCCGGGGCGGCCCACCAAGAAGCGGTTCGGTTCTCAGGAGCTCGTCAAACGCCAGCTGCAGTGTAGCAGATGCCGGGGCATGGGACACAACAAATCGACCTGCAAAGAGTTTTTGCCGGAGCAGTCATAGTGGTAACCGGTAAGCACCCTTGAACTACCATTTATGAGTATTATCTTTAAATACATGTCGAGTCAGACAGGCGGGTTAAATATGGGCCGTGTTCGGCACCAGTCGGTCTTGGGTCTGGAGGTTGTGTTGAAACTTCGAAACCCTAAACTTTCGGGCGGGTTCGGGTTAGGTCAGGTCAAATTTCGTTGGGTCTTAACTCTTGATTTATGCTTTTTAGGAAGCTATAATTAGATAGCTTTGTGATTGGGTTAGAGGATGAGGTTTAAGGGGTTTTTGTGCATTTGTGGACCAGGGTGAGTTCTTTTGAGTTTTAGGGTTATGGGAAGGTTGGGTAAAGTAAGTGTGGGTAAATTCGGGTAAAAGTTAAATAGTTAGTTTCATAAAGTTTATATCTCTGACTTCTGTTTTTATCCTTAGAGAGGGTTGTGTTGGATGAAAACCATAGCAAATTTTTCGCAGTGTTCATTCTACAACTACTGATAGCAAAAGGTTGATTCTATATGCTATTTGTATGCTTGGCATGTGTTTGGCAATGTCCAAAGAGTGTTGGATAAGTTTTCGCGCATATATACATACCTTAGGTCCGGTGAACTGTCCGCGCTTCTATACATTCTTAGTTTTGATCTATATCAGGTTTGATTAACTTCTATAACCGTAAAAGAAGTTACTATGTATTTGTCGACACTCACTCAATGCACATTGTCGATATCTACATGAAACCGTTCATGTGCCTTGTCTAGGGTAAAAGTAATATACATCTTGGGGCACTTAGCTTTTGCATGCATTTACTCACGACGGGTTGTTTTCAACTTAAGTACTTATCATAAACATTCAACGCATCCACTTCAACAGAATTCTACACATCTGTTCACTAATGATTAAGCACGTTTTAGCACAACTTGGCATGATGGTGTAGCATAGTTACCGCAAACGCTACATACGCTTCCGACCCGCGTTCTAGGAACAAGCATTCCAAAGTCAAAACTAGGCTAAATTTGTGCTAAACTTAGCGACCCGCGTTTCGGGACTAACGACCCGGGAAGCGTTTCTGGTAACTATGTGTTGTAGCATTGAGCACTATCAACATGCACGTACAATAAGTCGAAAAGATCTTAAAGATCTTTGCTTAGGTAGGGCTCTACTTGTTGATGTCGTGTGTTCAAGTGATTCACGTGTTTTTTGTTGGTGTAAGACTGCTTATACCTGGATCTCCCCACCACAACACCGAGATTCACACGGAAATTGTTGCTGCTGCTGTTTCCTTTTGCTCTATTTACTCGACATGGTCAAATTGGGTACTAAATTAGTTTTCATTTCTGCAGGACCAATGTGTATTATTATCAGCAGAAGAAAGTGAAGCAGTGTAATTTATAAAGAAAGAATCTATAGATAGCAGAAGCAGTAGAAGGCCATAAAATGAGTCTCATCACTCATCAGTGAAGGGCTTGTATGTATGTATGTATGTATATATGATTTATTTGGCCTGTATGATCTGATGGAAAGTTAACTGCTCTGAATCACAATCACATACATCACAAACTGTTTGTACTGTCAAACCATATTTGTCTCCAACACATCATCATTTTTACATTTTATGCCCATTTTCTAATTTCCCTGCATGGGATTTATTTTCTGCCTAAATTGAATGCATTTTTTCAAAGGAAAATTGGACCGTAGTGCACTGTACTTTAAAGGTTTGGATTGTCGTAAGATGTACTTTAAATTCGGATCGCAATGCACATAAACATAAAAGTGTAAAATTTCAATGCACCATTACCTAGCCACAATCAAATATACTATGTAGGGGCTTAATCTCTTATGTACGAATTATAATTTTTGTGTGTCCTTAATCCATATTAGACGTATTCCTTATTGAAGTCACCTAGGATGGTTGTGAAATATCGGACGTATCTTAGTGTGTTACGTCAAAAAAAACATTTAAGCATTCTCAATATAAGAAGAAATGTTATGGATATAAATAGGTATGAACATGGATGTTATCTTTAATATTTTTGATAGATATATCTTGTGTGTAAATTAACAAGTGAAAGTGCATATACCATTCATCTTGAACCATCCACCCTAGCTAATAGTTAATACCAATCTAAACAATGTTCTTATTTGATGTGATATAAGTTGGGATAAAATTGTACCAATATTTGGACAATAAGTCAAATATATTAAGTGACACTTGACTCAATGGTTACTATTAACCAATAAAGATACTAATTGTTGTATTTTAGATTCAAATCCAAGAGATAAATTCCTCATAGGACTAGAGACTCAGTAAGTTTCCTATGCATGCTTAATAGTTAATACCTCTTATGAAAAAATTTCATTTAACCTAGTTTAATCTAAAATATTATTTGAAATATCAATTGATATTATCAAGCAAGGAACTACCAAACACGATCAAAATGTTTTTAGATACTAAGCACCCGAACGTTCGTAATATATTAATTGATATTATCAAAATATTATTTGAAATATCAATTGATATTAACAATTGATATGATATCTTCGATTCGAATCTAAGAGATACTGATTCGTATCGAGAATTCATATACCACCTTATAGATGCGAATATGTTTTACTGGGCCTATTTTAAGTCAAATATCTTTTGCTATCAACGTGACATTATTTTACAGATTTCTCCAATAAATAGACGACTCATCTAATCAACAAACAAGCAAAATAAAACTAGGGTTTGGTCCATTCTACCTCTACAATTACCATTAATTTGACCATCACCTTGTTATCCTTCCTCCCCTTTTTCTTGCTCTCTTACTCCAAAAACCAAAACCCTAATTTCCGTCCCCTCCCCGAAAACCTAATCCTAATTTCCGTCACCGGAAACCCATCTTCCGCCATTAATGCCGCCACAATGAGCCAGAATCCCCCGCCGGCGCCAAACCCACCACCGTCCGCCGCCGTCCGGTGCGAACATTGCCGCTCCGACGACCATTGGATCCTCCACAACGTCCGACTCCATGGTCGGATCCGCAAATTCTGCACTTCCTGCTTGCTGAAGCTCCATCCGGCGTCGTTTTGCCCCATCTGTTTCTCTCTCCACGACGCCGTCAACGCCGCCGCCGGCAAGACTGTCACGTGCTTCAAGTGCTCCTCGCTCTCTCACCTCACGTGCGTCCCTCCCAACGTCCCGAAATCGCCGTACCTATGCCCGCCATGCGCGAACCCCTCGTTCAAGTTCTTCGACCTCCGAAAACCCAGGAAAGTTCCTTCGGAGAAGGTTCTAGAAGAAGAAGGAAAAGAGGAGAAGCAGGTTCTCGATCAGAGAGCCGCCAAGATTTTTCTGACGGCGGCGAGAATTGCGGCGGTTTCGATGAACAAGGCGGTTGCTGTCGCGAAATTGGACGCCGAGAGGAGAGTCAAAGAGGCTGCGGTGGCTCGAAAGAGGGCTAAGGAAGCCATTGATCATGTCATGGCACTTTCGGGTCGGGTTCCGAATTCGGGTACTGCAAATCGGCGCCCAAACCCTAACCCTAACCCTAATTCGGGTTCCGCAGGCCCTAGCAAACCTAACCCTAGCCCTAACCCTAACCCTAATCCGGGTCCGGGAGGTTCAAGGAGCCCTAACCCAAATCTGGGTTCTGCAGGATCAAGTAAACCTAACCCTAGCCCTAACCCTAACCCGGGCCAGGGAGGTTTAAGGAACCCTAACCCTAGCCCTAGCCCTAACCCTAACCCTAACCCAAATCCGGGTCCGGAAGGTTCAAGGGGTCCAGCTGTGGGATTGAATGGGGTGGGGGGCCCATCTGGGATTAAGAATGCGGGTCGGCCCGGCACAGATGGGCCGGGTCCAGGTCATGGTCAGCCGGGTCCGGTGAAGTTGCAGAATGGTAGTGGTGGTGGGAAAGATGGTACAGGGGCATAGGATGCAAAGTGCAAATAGTAGTGTTTGCTTGTTTTTCTTGTTTTTGCATCTTCACAAGTGAAAGATCAAAAGATGTGATTTTTCACTCTAGAAAGTGTTGAAATGTGTAGTTTAGTTTTGAATTTAATGTATTTGTAGTGGGGTATTTTTGGCACATGATGATGATCAAGTGAAAAACAAACAGATGAATCCCTATGAATTTGAATGTTAATGAATTGGTTCGGCGGGTGTTCATCCCTTTCTTCTTGGGTCTGTTGTAAATCGCAAAAAGCGGATGGATTTGTAATAAATTTGTGAATCAAAGCCGAAATCTGGTTTGTCCTACCTGACCTCTGACAATGCATTTCTGAATGGTATATCAATTTGTGAATCAATGCTAAATCTGGGTAGTCTTTTGACCTGAACTCTGACAATGCATATCTGAAATTGTAATCAATTTGGGAATCAAACCCAAATCTGGGTGTCTTTTTTTCGATTATTGAGAGCCAAAAGACTTAAAAGTTCATAGAATACAGCAAACCGTGCCAAATCTGGGTGTCTTTGTAGCTGAATTCTGACAATGCATTTTTGCATTTGGTTGTCATAAACAACAATGGTGTTTACCAAATCCAGTGTCCCATTTGCCATTCTCAAAACAGAATTTACAAATACACAAATGAGACAGAATTGCTTGTTTGGTCTTTCAGGACTTCGTTGTGCCCCGAATCCAATCATTAGAGGCACTGACAGACTGATCAGCACGGTTCATCACAATTGACAAACCAAGTATAACCGCACATATTTCTAACACTCGACTTTTCAACTTTACCTTACTTTAACCAGCCTAATCTTAATCTAAAGAACGGGCTATGGATTCACGAACAAGAATGCATTTCTAGCTTGATGCAACCCAAATCAGACCCCGCTTTAGCGGAACTATACTGGAGTTTTGTTGTTGTTGTTATAGTTATGGAACCACTATCTTCCCCCCAATCCTTCAGAAAGTATGCAACTAACTTCATCTTGAAGGACAGAAGAGCAATGTTCTTGTACTTGCTTCTCCGCTTCTTTATGAAGAGATCCAAACAGCAGGGCATGAGTATTAGCATCCGGAACCCAACCCTTGTCCAACATAGAATCAAGCAGCTGACCCGCCTCGGTTCTGCATCCCTCTTTCCACAGTACATGGATCAACATGTTGTACATTTCAGGGTCAAGGGCTGCTTCACTTTCCTTAGAAAGCTTATTTATTATCATCCATACCGTGTCCAACTCAGACCGGCTAGCCAAGTACGAAAAAAGGCTGGCAAACGTTTCGATGTTGGGAATCAAACCTTCACCCATCATCATGTTGAGGAACAACACGCACGATTTAGTTTCACACATGGCGACCATGCATTGGATGAGGATGCAATACGCTTCCACGTCAAGACCTAATCCGCGTCTCAGAATTTGGGAGAAAAAGACCAGGGCATCATTTGGCCTGTCTTGTTTGAGCAGGCTGTCCATGATGGTGGTATAAATTGAAATGTCCACCGGATTTTTACAGCCGTGACCCAAGTTTAGCAGGTCGATTGCTTCATTTACCCTTTTCGTTGTTGTGCACAAGCCTCGGATCAAACCACTGAACAAAGAACAATGAATCGAGCAAGCCCTTCTTGACATGTAGACAAACACTTCGGCAGCCTCCTGAAATCTGCCCACATTACAAAGCCCTTCTACGAATTTGGCATAAGAATCGGGATCCAAGATCCATTCTTTCTCGGTAATTTGCTTGAAGAGTTTCATGGCATCCTCGTATTCGCTCAAATTGCATTTGCTGATGACAAGGGCAGAGTAAGTAGCAGCGTTGGGTGGATATGACAAAACAATCATCTTGCCAAGGAGTTTGTGAGCTTGCTTGAGATTCGCCCGGATGATAATGTTCCAAGACAAACTATCAGGGAGACCCGAAAGGAGCATTTTACAAAACAGTTCTTTTGCATCGAGTAAGTTGTGCGAATCACAGTAACACTGAAGGAGTACATTACAAAGAGTAGGGTTATTAAGAAGATGACCATTTTCCTCCAACAAGGTTCTCAACTCCTCAAGATTGCCCAGTTCACAGTACGCGTTTATGACACCATTAATGACATCATCAGAAGGACCGAACCCGATGCTTCTCATCTCACAGAAAAGCTCAGTGGCTTCACCGAAACAACAATGCGAACACAGAAGCATAATAAGATATTCGTAAATGCACGCATCAGGCTGAAGACGTGAACTTCTCATCATACCAAACAGCCTCTTCGCTTCTTCGAGTTTATCCTCTCTACATAAGACCGGTATGACATTCTTGTAGAACCCTAATTCAGGATCAACCCCTCTTTCAAACATATCACTCATCAACCCCAACGATTCATCCACCCGGCCTAAACCCACAAGCCCGCATATCACAATCTCATACGTCCTACAATTAGGCGAACATCTTTTCCTCTCCATCCGTCTAAACTGATCCAAAGCTTTATCGCCCATGTTCGCATCAAACAACGCCTTTATGAGACAATTCAAAGTATCAACATTCGGGACAGTTCGTGATTTCACCATCTCCTTGTAGACCAACAACACATCCCGAAAATCTCTTCTCCCCTCAACAAGAGCCCCTAAGACACTGTTCCATTTCGGTACCGAAATCTTACTATACCCACAAGAATTCATAACCAAAAGTACTCTCACAGTTTCATCCAACCTTCCCTTTGCAACAAACTCATCCAACAAGTGACCAAAAGCATGTTCAACACCTTGGCAACCATCATTCACCATCTCCCTACAAAAACCCTCCATTTCATCCACATTTCCAGCAAAACCAAGCTTCAATATAACCCTAGAATATGTATCACAAGTATGCCTAAAGTTTCTTTGAAGAGAGGCCCATTTGAACACCTTGAGAGCTGATCTCAAATCATGGGTTCTATCCAAAACCCTGATTAACTCATCTGGGCACAGATTGTTCTTCAAATACTGTACCCTAGGATCAATTTCAGTGTTTTTTGGTCTCTTTTGGGGAGATTCTGGGCAATTTTGGGAAGAAATTGCACTCGAAACTGAAGAAATAGACTTGAACGAAAAAACCCATGTCGAAATTTTGCTAGAAATTGCGAAAGGCCTGAGCTTTACAGCCATTTGAAAGGGGACAACATTAGGGTTTGTACAAAAACTTAGAAATTAGGGTTTGTACGAAGCAACTTCATAGTGATGAATGGTGACTGATACCTGAGGTGGGCAGCTGGGTTGACTCGGGGCGAATCGTTGTGTAAGTTTTCTTCCCCAAATTGAACTTTCTTTTTGAACTTTCTTGCCCTGCTTTTTCCTTTGTTCGATCGATAGTCAATAATCAACTTCTATCGTGATCAGAAAATGTTGGGATTTTTTTTTTTTCCGGAATAGTCCATATTACTCAGACAATAAAGCATAGTGTACATATAAGTTTAATGTTTATCACATTGCTTCCCTATAAAACATCTTTTGCTGATGAGAGGTATGTTGTCAACCTCAATCTGTTCAAATTTCCGTTTTTCTCCAATGTCATTATCTGTTAGTTTCCCTCACAACAAAGTAGAAAACAAATCAACAACTAGAGAGCTTGCTTTGGGTACTAGTGGGTACTTTTGATTGGAAATCTAGCTATTTAAAATAACATGAATTAAACAATTTCATGAGAAAATGTTGACAAAACTTGTTCTTGCACTCGGAAGGTAAATTTATTAAAACCCATGTGTAGTGGCCTTAACTCGGATTTTATTCACACCAAAAAGTGTCATAAGCTCTGCCTCAGTCCACGACCAAGACCGCAAAGTATGGACATGGAACCAAGATTTAAACACAAACTAAAAACACAAACATCAATGCCACCATCAATACATCAATGTCACCTTCCTAGATAAAGACTTTATAGCCACAACCATAGATTAGTAGGCATCTTTCTCGCCTAGTGTTTTAAAATACATTCTTTAATATTTGCATTGTCATGGACTCAAAGGTTCTTGTAAAGTATATTGATATACCCTGACTAATCAAACTCCCCTAAGGCTTGACTATTTCTTCAAAATTATCCCAAGTACTCCATCCTATGGGTGGTACATCAAAGATTTTCACCCAAGCCCTTCTAATGTCAGATTGTCAGTGGTTTCAAATTTGTTCCATGGCTTGATATCATAAAACCAGTTCGGTAGCTCTTGAAGATCTTTCAAGCACTGTCTTCACAGTCTCCTTGTCGGATAGCATTATGATGACTTTATGCAATTTAGGACATTGACTTTGCAGCATGATTGAAAGGAGTTTATCATTGTTGAAGTCAAAATATCTAAGTCCCTTAGGTTGTACTCCACTACTGCAAATAATACTTCTCTCCAACCATTCACGAAGCTCCTTATTCACATTGCCTTTTAGCACATTGTCGTCTTCCAAGTCTCCTGCATTTGTATCTTTCATCTTCCACTCATTCCCATGCCATACATGCCACAACCTGTCTATTTTTCTAGATAGAGATACATGAATCACATAATCTCTCAACTTATAATGATTGTAGAACTTGATGCATTTTAGTGCATCTTGTCAGTTGAAGAAGTGCACAAACCCAAATCTCTTCCATTCCCACAATGTTCTCCTTGGTATATAACTGCTCTTCATCTTTGCGCACCTTCTGAATACTCTTGATAAGTCGCATCTTTTAAACACATGTATTATCAGATAATATCAAGTTCATCTCATCATTTATTGCCTCTTTTTGAAAACTTGGGCCCTTAAAAGTCATTGCCTCATTATAATTTTTTTTGGATCTTCATCTTCTTCAATATGAAAAATCATGAGAACTTTGTTAGTGAACTCATTTCTGTCTCCTACTAATTAACAATAATGTTTGGAAGGAATTGAAATATGGGCCCAAGCTTTTCTCTTACCTAACTCTTTGATTCCTCCTAGGCTCTATAGGAGAGTCACACAATTTCTTTTTAGTTCTTGAAATTATAGGAACATACGGGTATGTTAGCTCTTTTTCAGCTATATGGACTACTTAGATATACATTTCTTTACTTTCACAAGCTTCTTGGTTTCTGGGTATTTTAATCGAGTTTTTAAAGATTTTCTAATTGAGTTTCTTCAACTGTCGATCTAGATTAGTTTTTAAAGAATTATTTTTCGAAAAAACTATTTTGGACCCGCAAGAATCAACCTTTCTATGAACTTTAGTTCATGAGAGAAAAAGTACCCATATATGGATCTCCTAATTATGCTCAAATGTGCCCCTCTAAGAAATTTTTGTTGATGTTGTTGAACTTTTAGGAACATCTTCTTGTGGCAAGGATTATGCCCCGTAGATCAATATTTGTAGTATGCTCAACATGATTAACGCAAATTTTGCCCTCTAAAACCTCAACATCTCATATTTTTACTATGACATTAATTAGATGGTGAATCTAACAATACATATACTGTTGAATTTTGAGCATATTTAATAACTTTAAAAGAATTCCCTATCATCTCAAGGTTATCATCGGTAAGCTGAGAAGGTCGGGGGAGAAGGATAACTACCAAATTGTTCATTAGATTACATTAAGAATTGAGCCTTAATTAATAGAAAAGATAAAGGCCCTGTTTGGCAAACAACTGATAGTTGTTGGCTGTTGGCTGATTGCATTGGCTGATTGTTGTTGGCTGTTTGTATTGGCTGTTTGGATTGACTGTTTGGAAAAGTTGTGATTGATAAAGTTAGCTGATTCTAAAATTTTTTTTGCTAAAATTCCATTTATACCCTTTATCACTAATATGATAAAGGTAGTTGTTTGGATGGCATATGGTGTAAATTTAGACAACTTTTGGACAAAATGGTCTTTTCCACAATCAGCCATTTACAATAGACTACTCCCCTCAGCCTATTAAAAATGGCATATTGGGACCAATAAGCTAATAGAATGGAATTTATTATCAAACACCCCAAATTTCTATTTCACCCTAATAAGCCAACTTTGCAATAACGATAATGAATTGCTTACCAAACAGGGCCAAAGTACCATTGGGTTACCACATTTTTTATAGTCTACTTTAATTAATATAACTAATTTATTAAGAAGATTCATAAATTGCATAGATGAAGAATTCAAACTTCAAAAGGATGGAAAATTAACACCCCAAATACCTAAAAATATAATTTAAAAAAAGGGTATATAGTCCAGAAGGTAATTGTCCATTATTTGTCCTTCTCTTAGTCAATTAAGTTGAAAATTAAAAAGGTGTTTCTAATATGGCTAGCTTGCTCCCTATAAATTAGGCAGAAAACTATGTATTATATATTCTCTTCAAGTCCAAAAGATTAAAGAACAGATTCTTCTAATAATTAAAACATGATTAAACTATTACAATCAAGCTTTATCACAATTTAATTAAAATGTAACCAATTAACACTTGCATTAATAAATTATTAGTACTTATTATGTACAAAAAGCACAAAATGAAGACAAAAATATGAACCTACTTAATTAAAGGTTCCGTGATTTGGTTTATAATTAAGGTGGGTTTAATTCAAAAGCTTACAATTAATTAATACTACCTCCGTCCCTAAATAATTGTCCATTTGACTAAATTTTTACTGTTGATTATTCACAAATTACAATGAATTACAATATGAAATTATTACCATTAGAAAGATATAATACTAAAAATTACAATAATATTAATTTTATATTGTAACTCATTGTAATTTGTGAGTAATTAACGGTCAAAATTCAGTCAAATGGACAATTATTTAGGAACAGAGGTAGTATATTATTATTGGCTGTGCCTTGTGGAGGACCATTAGCTTCTTTTTCTCTTGAAAAAGATATAGCAATATTTTTTTTTAAAAAAAGAAAATATTGCCCCTGAATGATAATGACATTGGCATATTCCTTTTTTTTTGAGAAAAACCGCCAAACAAGCGGAATTATTCATTATCATTCAAGAAACAGTACATATCATCCTGGGCTAAAGAAACAACTTCCTCAGGCCCCTCCTCCACCCAGATCCGAACAGACAAATCACGGGGTTGAAGGTGAGCAAGGGAGTGAGCTACTCTATTCCCTGCACGGACAACATGATGCCAAGAAATAAAATTGAAATTTTTTGCTAAACTTAGGATTTCTTCGACAATAATTCCTATCGAGCTACTGCCTTTGAAGCTTTTTTGAAGCTTGCAGATTAATGATGCACAATCTCCTTCTACCGTGAGTGACCGAAAACCAGAATCCCATGCATATTTCAGTCCAAACAAACATGCTCCAGCTTCCTCTAATTCGGGGTTGGAAAAGCCGAGCATCTGTTTTGTTCCCGCTGCAACCACAATGCCTTCATGGTTTCTTACGACAAACCCCCAGCCTTTCCCCCAGTCGCAGAGCTTTCCTGCATCAAAATTTAACTTCCAAAAATCCCTTTGAGGTGGCTTCCAGATCTGCACCATCACAGGCCTTGCCATTTGTTTATGAGTTTTGAGGTTCTGGAAGTCTGACAAAATCTCCTTGGCTGTATTGATTGCTACTAAAAGTCATAATAATTCCTTAATATTACCTCCATTTTTCAAAGTTTCTTACAATATATATCAATAAAGATTCTGCATGCAGTAGTAAGTATGAAAATTAAATAAATATAATTAATTAAAATTAACTGTTGTAGTTCATTCAATGATTAGTCAAATAAAATAGGAAAATTATATATATAACAGATAATATAAAACAAGAAAAATAATTAAAATTTAAATAAAAAATAATGGAGGAAGTACTGATTCTTAATTACTTGAAGTTTGTGGAAATTTTGAAACTAAGGATTTTTGGAATTAAATAATTTAAATTTGGGGTAATTTGGATACGACTATACTTAATATCTTATTAGATTATTGAATGAATTTTTAGTGATTTAACTCGTCGAAAAAGTGACATGCGAAAGGTGATTGATTATGTAAACTATTTACTAGGTGAAAAGTAAAGAAAAAACAACTTGATCACCACCGCAAGTCATTTTTCCAATGAGTCCGTTGAAATCAGTGAAAGTTTATTCAATCTAATAGATGTTAAGTATACTTCATCGAGTACAAAATGTTAAGTTTGTTCATCATATCCAAATTACCCAAAATTTGGATTATTTAATTCCAATTTTTTTTAAAATTTATTTGAACATGGTCACATATATTCGCATGCATGCATTACTACATCTGCTCGGACCAAAAAAAAAAAAAAGAAATCCTGTCGAAATAAATGGATATTATAATCTTTCAAGTCCCATGCATAATGCATGCACACGCAGAATATTTACGCGGCTAACGTAATTAGCATCTTACTCATTTCTTCCTCTTTAAAAGATATATAAAGCCCCAAATACGTATTTATGAAGGATATACTTATAGTGGTTGTCAATCATGACAATCACCGTAAGTAAATAAATTTTATTCATACATGTATCAAGTTTTATTTTAGCCGTTAGCTTTTTTATTTAACATAAATTGAAAAAAATATTTTTTAATTTTAGTTTATTTTTAAAAAAATTTAAAATAAATATTTTTCAAAATATGCTTATTTACTAGGTAAAAACTTAGAGTTAAAGTATTTAAATTTTAAAAAAATTTGTAAAATTTTTTTAATTAAGAAAATATATGTTATAATATTGTACTTAATAAAAAAATTTAATAGCAAAGATAAAAGTTGATAAATGTTTGGATAAACATTGATTTCATTGTGGTGATTGTCCTAGTTAACCACTATAAATTTTTTCTTTACTCGAATATCAATATTAATATTAATACCATTTGATTCGAGGAGTACAGCAAAAGAGGCCAGGTGGACATATAGGGAGGGATGGATATATAAGAATAATTTTGGTGGATGTATCTTGAGATTCCACTACAACCTCAGGCAAATTATATCTAAACTATCATGGATAGGTTTACCATATAATATTAAAATAAAATAATTCTTATATGATGAATTTTTGTAAAAAAATTAAAAAATATAGATGAATTTTATAGTATTATTGATAATTTTATGATTAATTATTTTATAATAAATATTGTGGATTTATTTTTAAAATTTAACACTTTGATGGACCTACATTGATTATCACCATTAACACACAAAAAAAAATCATTAACTTAGTATAGTTTGGGGGGAAATTATGAATTTTATGTTTATCAGATGAATATAATAATATATTGGTCATTCCTAATCAAAAGACCTAAATTCGCTACCATGCATGGACCTGAGTAGGTACTCGATTCAAGACGTACCATGTAACATTTACAACCCCCAAATAATATGACAACTTAATTATTTTCAGTAAATTTATGCATGAGAAGTAAATTAAGAACATCTATCATTGTCATCCTATAAAATAGATTAAAAGAGCTAAAAGATTTTAGGTCTTTAACCACTTATGACTAAGACCCAATTACTTGTATAGACATCTTATAAGTAATTAAGTGGATGTCTCCAGAAGCTTGGAAAATTCCATACACATTATTTAAAAATATACTATATGTTTCCTATGAATTTCTCCCTAATATCAAACAGAATTGAATAGCATTGGCATATCAACTTCATTATAATATAAAAGGGAGAATAAGGTTAGGTATGCAATAAGCAAATCCACTACATTAAGAAAGCTTAAATATGTGTAAATGAACAATCTTAATTATTGGATCAAATTAATTATATTCCTCCTTATTTTGGATGAAACATAATTGAGATTTCCAAAATGACAACCCACATAAAAATCGGATAATTTGTATATACCCTCTTTCAGGTTTATAACATTTATAAATCTAACCCTGATATTTTAGTACAAAAACTTCCGAAAAATACTATTATATATGTGAGTACAACATTGTAACTTTGTTGAAATATTATGTAAGAAATAATAAAAAATTGTCAGCTATTTAATAAATAGCAAATAAAATAAGAATGAAGGAATAATTTTCTTTTAATCCCTCAAATAAAATTCATTTGAAACATAGAATCATAAGTTTAAGGTTCAATTAATTGACCCAATTCATTGATTCAGTTAGAAGTTTAAATAGTAATTCAATTAAAAAAAATCTTAAGATTTTAACTACGAAAATGTAATCTATCAATCATTCATAAGTTCTAGAAATTTTAGTGATGGTTCTTAGAAATTCCATCAAGAAAATCAATAAAGTGAGGTAGGAATGTCCAAAAGGCCGAAAGAAAAATTCTTTTTAGCATTGAATAAACCATTCACAAAGAAATTCTTAATCAAACACTCAAATTAAACTATAGACTACTCCTATAATAGTAGACAAAAAAAAAAAAAAGGAACAAAATATAATAACAAAACAAAAACTAGAGGAAACCTATCAACCTATAGGCTCCTAAACCTATATGCTCCTTTTTCTTTCCCCTTTTTTTAACCTAAATTTTATTAATTATTGATTCTTATTACCCACCAAATTTGGTTCCTTAATTCAATGAATCAATCTCCACCGTTGATCCAACGGCCGATATTCATAGATTCCCACCTCCTTAATTTCTAATATAGCATCAAGACCAAGACCCACCTAGTTATAATCTAAGTTAATTATTAGTATAAATACAACACTTAAGGCATGCAATCACATTGCAAACCACCACATATATTACATATCATATACATAAATTAAACCTCCCATATTTCAAAAAGAAGAATGGGAAACAAACCTAGTGTCCCAAATAAAGCAACCCACAATCACTATGAATACTCATACAACAACCCTAATAAGCACGGTCGTGCTCAAACAACAACAACAACAAGCAGATATCGACAGCAGCAAGCTGAAGAATCATATACCAGGAATTACAACAGGGTGTTTCCTAGTGATGAAGATAGAGGAAGGTGGGTGGGTGATCGTCGCATTGACACCAAGGCTACAGAGTTCATTGAGAAGATCCACAGAGCTCATAGGTTTCAAGCTCAAACTATGTATGATGATTTCCCATCTCATGCAATTGAAGCTTAGAAACTAAATACAACCTATATAGTTGTCTTTTTATTATATATCTCATATCATTCAAGTTGTTGTTTTAGGCAGTCTTATATAACTTATGTTGCAAGTTCGACATAAATTTCAAACAATCGAAATTAAAAACAAATCTCAAATATCAATGAGTTCATAATCATAGATACCATTAGCTAGGTTTATCTACGTATTTGCATGAAAAATATTGCATGGAATTGTTGTAATTAATTAAGCTTGCATTTGAACATTTTGATTACGGGCATGCATGTAGGTTTCAGAAAGTAAATGTTCTTTATATATACTTAGAAAGTCATTAAGTTTGTGGGTTACTGTTATACTCTTCATCAATGCACCATGCAAGATTAAGTTGTTTTTCTCTTTTGTTTTATTTTTATTTCAGTTACTTTCTACTGTTTAATTTACATGCATTTATTGAGCTATATCTAATTTGCAAAATGATAAATATTTTGAGTTAAGATGATTAATAATCTTATTGAATTTCACTTAAATCACTCAAAAATTGATGATAAAAAAGATATAGACAATTAACATAAAGAAAGGGATCATTTTTTGGTGATAAAATAATGGCACGAAACAAAAAGAAACTACTAATTGCCTTACTTGGCGAATGTGTGCAATTTCGGCTACTTTTACCATGAATAATCGGAAAAAAAAAACAAAAAGAAACTACTATATCCCTGTTAACTATGATAATTAATTAAACTGAACATGTGATTGATCAATAGTAAAACTTACTTATATAATTAACTAATCAATTATAATAGTTAATGATCATGTGAAAAATTATTTAAAGCTTGATTGTTTGGCTAAAAGATAGAAAAAAATTAGCTTCTAGAGGCTAAGGAATCTTGAGGGTATGTTTGAATCTATTTGATTCATGTAGCAGAAACAAGTACATTTCTCATGTGTGTTAATATTCCTTTCCTTTTAATTATTTATATTGAAGGAGGAATACATATATATTTTTTTATGATGGAATAAAGAATTATAAATTACAATGGTGGCATCTATATATCATTCCCTTTTAAATAAAAAAATGAAAAAATTGAAGAGGAATATTTGATAAGCAAAATATATAATTTCAAATATATTGATTAATCATAAATAGTAACACAGAGTGTTTTCACTCTAGAAATTAGAACTTAATCTCTACCCCATGAAAATTAATCATGATATCTTTTAGATTTTCTTTTCAATCACTTTAGAAACCGATTACAATTATGGGTGTAAATGAGTGGAGCTCGAGCCGAGCCCGGGTTCGAGCTTGGCTCAGTTAGGAAAAAAATCGGGTCGAAGTTGGCTGAGCTTTTGAAGTCCAAGCTCAAGCTCAGGCTCGTTATATATTTAGGTTCGGCTCAATTTTTATAGTTTATTTTAAGTTTAAAACTCACCAAATTCAAATTAAAATCAAATAAATTTCTAAATATTTATTAAAATTGACTAGAAAATAATTTTTTTTTACAATAAGGGTAAAATCAAGTAAAGTTTAAACATTATTGCTTGATATTTGCGGAGCTTAACCAAAAAAAAAAAACTTAAAGAAAAACAACAAATTTATGCTCTAATAATTTCAATCATATAAAATAATTTCATATGGTATGCTTCAACTTTTGCTTATTCCATCTCATGAGCTTTTTCTTATACCATTGTTAAAATATTGCTCGTAAAACTTTCCTCCTCTCTCAGTCAAAGTTGTTAAAATCGAGATCCTAACTCGAAACTCTGGGAAGTTAGGATCGGAAATTAGCCCATGTAGGATCGTGGATCGTGTGTAAATAGTAGAATCGTTTCGAGGATTTTGGACCATAAAATCGTAGGATCCTAAATCAGGATCGGGATTTTAATAACTATGCTCTCAGTTTCCTTTACTCTCCCTATCGATTTCATAATCGACTCACTTGGAATAATATATAAAGAAAAACAATTAAATTTCCTACCAGCTATACTTGGAGCATAACCAGCTATATTTCCTACTTAAAATACTTAAACGAGTTTAACCGTGGCTCTGGCTCGGCTTGGTAGAATCTGAGCTTGTAACGCCCCGGAAATTCAATTATAGAAAAGTCAAAGTCAAACTAACGTTAACAGACAAAATTTAGTGGAAGACTCAAACTCTTATAGGGCGTTACTGCCGTATCCCCGAAAGAATACAAGGCGAGAAGGAAAACTACAACTGTCTGATAATGGTAAACCAAACTGACAACTCATACTTAGGAGTAAACCTCAAAACTAACTTCAAGTTTCTCATAAAAGAAAGGCAAAATAATCAACGACTGCTAAACATGACGTCCTCACTTCTAATTCCCGTCCCCAGCATATAGATCTTCACCTGAAAACAAAACATTTCAAAAATGAGGGGGAAATCTCAATAATGTCTACCCCTAACGTTAAAAACAAGTTAAGTTCATTTCAATTCATTTGAGGGAGAGGGAATAAGTCAAACCATTTCACAAACCATTAAACCCCTAACTGTTTTCCTCAACCCAACCAATCCATATTTTATTATGCGGGCGGGATACCACATCCTTTAGAGTAACATGGCCTACCACAGGCATCAAGAGAGTTCGCCTACCACAGGCAGCAAAGATATTCGCCTACCACAGGCATCAAAGTTCGCCTATCACAGGCATCAAAGATATTCGCCTACCACAGGCATCAAAAGAGTTCGCCTACCACAGGCATCAAAGATATCCACTATCCTATATCAGGGAAGAAGCCCTGATCTCCTGGTCTATAACCCGACAGGATTCCAAATCCTGTACTCCGGGTTATGCCCCGAAACCCGCTTAATGTTTCACTTGAATTATTAGTATCTTATGCAAAACTCAACTCACAGCTCTCAAGTCAAACCCAACCCAGGTTATCAAAACTAGTAATAAAACTACTCATAAAACACCATCTCAACTTCAATAATTCATAAAATCAAAGCACAAACAAATACAAACAGTTATCCAAAACAGATGGTCACATTTCCACAAAAGTCCCCTTTTGGGATGCAATTCTCAAAACAGATTAGAAAACATTAAAATACATTTAAAGAGCATCCCGGTGGGGATTAGAGCATAGACATTACCTGGTTAGCTTCACTTCACAAAGCAGACACACTTGAGCTCACTAACGACGGGAGTTAGCTTGGGCCTAAAATAGAATAATTATTCTAATCAAAACGCGCCCTTTGAAGTTAGTATTAATTACCTTCTACCTAACCCTCCCCTAGGAACACTATAGGTTCCCACCAATCATGAATCTCTACTTTAAATTACTTAACACATTCCAAGTAATCGTATAATAACACCAAGTAAATCTTTTCAATCAACAACACATTTATTAACAATTTCACATAACTAGACAGATCACAACATCCACATAAAAAAGAATCGTAACTTGACTTCCCGACATCCTATGGATCTGATTTTGGACTTTTCGGAAACCTTGGGATGTCTACTAAAACTCTTAAGTTGACGACTAAGCCATATCAGCCTCGAAAGACTCTAAAAGTACCAAAACTTCCAACTGGTCCAGTTCCGACAGGTTCTAGTAAAACGACTATAACTCGAGATATACAACTCAAAAGTCCGTTCCACAAAATTCCTATGAAAGCTAACATCTAGGGGAATCTCCAGTCCAAAGGGTTCGATTAAAGGACAACTATACTAATCGTGGTGACCCGATCTTTAGGCACTAACAAAACTGTCCCGATCCCGGTTCTTATTTAATTTATAATTCCGGTTCTAACTTCCATCCATCGATCTCGGGGTCTTAATTTGGGTTTAAAACAGTAGCTAGGGTCCGAGCAAATTAGTTTAAACCATCTAAAGTCCAAACATCAAATTCCCTATCACTAATGCCAAAATATAACACATGAAACATTAACAACATTATCCTACACATGAAATCTAAAACATGCTACTTCAAGACCCTTTAATTACAACATGAATAATTATAAAGTACGAATTTCTTAATCAAGAATCAAGAAAGGTTTTAAAGAACATGTGAATAAATTATAAAGAACATATAAACATTCATCCTACCATTCAAGAATCCTAACAACTAATTTCTAATTTCTTTTTTTTACAAGATTCAATCAAGAATCATAAAGTAGTAAACAAGAATCGAACTTTAGTAATTCAATCAACCTAGCTTATTTAATAAAATTAAACATGAATGAACCCTAAGAGAATTGAAGAACATACAATACTTAACTAACGATTCAAGAATTAAATCTAGGTAATTAAACTTTTTAATTCGTGCATACAATAATAGTGTTATCTAAAACCCTAACATGCTTCGCAAGAAATTGAAGGATATTATGCAATCGAACATTAACAATTTCACTACAATTATTACAAACCCCACTACACCAAATTAGAACATAAAATTACACGTAATAATTTATACAAAAATTACAAGTAATAATACAATAAAAGAACAATTAATTACAAATAACAACTTAGTAAAATTTACACCCTAATTACTCAAATTACAAGATTTAAATCAAGAAATAACAATAATAATAATAACAATAATAATAATAAAATCAGAAAATAATATAGAGGAAAAAAAGAAAAAAGAAAAGAATTTGTTAAAGACAATTAGGGTTTACGTTAGGGTTAGGGTGGCAGCGATTTTCGGCGAGTGTGGGCGGCGGTGGTGGAGTCGGTCGGCGGCGCACAGAGGGTCGGAGGATGGCGCGGCGTTCAAGGTTGGTCGGAGATGGCACTGGTGTCGACGTCCGGCGATCCAGGCGATGAACAAATGACCCCCTGCTCTTGTCTTCGTTCTGGGCGGCGCCGGCTGTGGAAGGGGAGAGCGGTGGTGGTGGAGTCGGTCGGCGGCGCACAGAGGGTCGAAGGATGGCGCGGCGGTTGGAGCACGGTGCGAAGCAGAGGCAGAAGAGAAAGAGAGGAAAAGAAGGGTGGCCGTCGGTGGTGGCTGGTGATGTGTCGCGGTTGCCGGTGCTCCAGGCGGCGGCGGCGCGGTGGTGAGCGACAGGGACGGGGAGAGAGGGAGAGAGAGAAAGAGAGAGAGGCTAGGGTTTTAGGTTGTTATTAGGGTTTTTGAGGGGAGGGAGGTTTTTATATTAAACACCTATTTAGGCCCAATTAGTCTATTCTTAATCTTAACCCAACCCAACACTAAAATCTGATTTTTCTAAAAACAAACTAATAATAATAATAATAATAGTAATAATAATAACAACACTAATAATAATAGCATTAATAATAATCACATAACAAATAATATTCACGTAATTATTCATATAACACAATAATATTAATAGTAATACCAATAATAAAAAGAGTAAAACTAATAATACTAGACCCACAAAAATTATCGATATACCCTTGTTAGTCCCTCACAAACCTACGAGCTCAAGTGTTAGCAAAAATAAACACAAACGAATAATAAAATAAATAACGAAGTCAACCTAATTTACTAACGACGTCACGGTCAACATCTTTGAAATTTTCGGGGTTTTACATCATTACCTCCTTAAAAGAAGTTTCGTCCTCGAAACTTAAACTTAGACCTAACAGTTCGGTAACAATCCTAACGGTTCCGTTCTTCCTACAACTCAAGGTTTTACATCATTACCTCCTTAAAAGAAGTTTCGTCCTCGAAACTTGACGTACCTTAAGAGTGAAACAGGTGAGGGTACTTCGTCCTCATCTCTTCTTCTGTTTCCCAGGTTGCTTCCGTTGTGGCATGATTTGCCCATTGTACTTTCACCAAGGGGACTACTTTCCTTCGAAGTTGTTTTTCTCTACGATCTAATATTTCCAGCGGTTGCTCTTCATAGCTCAAGTCCTCTTGTAACTGAAGTGGCTCAGGATCAATCACATGAGTTGGGTCTGGAACGTATTTCCTGAGTTGTGACACATGAAAGACATTATGCACTCTTGGAAGTTCTCCCGGCAGCTGTAACCTGTAAGCAACTTCTCCAATGCGTTCCAAGATTGGATATGGTCCGATAAATCTTGGTGTCAACTTCCCCGACTGTCCGAATCTCATAACTCCTTTTGTAGGTGAAACCCGTAGAAACACGTATTCTCCTACTTCAAACTCTAAAGGTCTTCTCCTCCTGTCAGCATAACTCTTTTTTCGACTTTGTGCAGCCTTCATCTTATCTTGAACGATCCGAACCTTCTGAGTAGTGGCCTGTATTAGGTCCGGTCCGATCGTTAGAGCTTCATCAATGTCTTGCCAACATAGGGGAGTCCTACATCTCCTTCCATATAAAGCTTCAAAGGGCGACATCCCAATACTAGCATGATAACTGTTGTTGTAAGAGAACTCAATAAGAGTCAACTCGTCATCCCACGAGTCCCTGAAATCTAGTGCGCATGCCCGTAGCATATCTTCGAGGGTCTGAATAGTCCTCTCGTATCTTGACAAGTTGCAAATCCAGTTCTTGAGTCCTCTTGATCTCCTCCATGAGAGTAGGTTGCAACTCCATAGTATTCAATACAGCTTTCCTTCCTGGTGTCACCACGTTAAGCTCTAATCTCCTAAACTCCTCGCACAGCTCGTGTGGCATCATCATCAAGTGGTTCACAGCAGGATAAGGTCTTCTACTCAGGGCATCAGCCACTACATTTGCCTTTCCGGGATGATATTGAAAGTTCACATCATAGTCCTTCAGAAATTCCAACCATCGAGTCTGCTTAAGGTTTAGCTCCTTCTGTGTGAAAAGGTACTTCAAACTCTGATGGTCGGTGAATACCTCGTAGTGTACTCCATAAAGGTAATGTCTCCAAATCTTAAGTGCAAAAACTACTGCTGCCAACTCCAAGTCATGAGTGGGGTAGTTCTTCTCGTGTGTCTTCAGTTGTCTGGATGCATACGCAATCACCTTCCCATCCTGCATTAGTACACAACCCAATCCACCATGTGATGCATCACTGTAAATGATAAATCCCTCGTTTCCTTGAGGTAGAGCAAGAATAGGTGCCGAGGTAAGTCTTTTCTTCAACTCCTGGAACGCTTGCTCACATTTTTCCGACCACGTGAACTTTATTGACTTCCGAGTCAGATTGGTCAATGGGTTAGCAATTTTTGAGAAATCCTGAACGAATTTCCTATAATAGCCTGCCAAACCCAGAAAACTCCTAACCTCAGTGGCATTCTTCGGTGTTGGCCACTTTGTGATAGCCTCCACCTTTTGAGGATCCACTGCCACTCCTTCCTTAGACACTACGTGTCCTAAGAAGGCCACTTGCTCCAACCAAAATTCACATTTCTTAAACTTCGCGTAGAGCTCGTTGTTCCGTAAGGTTGTCGCAAGACCTCTTTCGTGGTTTGCATGTTCCTCCCGTGTCCCTGAGTACACTAATATATCATCGATGAACACCACCACAAACTTGTCCAGAAATGGCTTGAACACTCTGTTCATTAAATCCATGAAAGCGGCTGGGGCATTCGTGAGTCCAAACGGCATTACTATGAACTCGTAATGACCATACCGAGTTCGGAAAGCGGTTTTAGAGATATCCTCTTCTCTGATCCTTAACTGGTGATAACCTGATCTCAGGTCTATCTTCGAAAACATCGTTGCACCTCGCAACTGGTCAAACAGATCATCAATGCGAGGTAGAGGGTACCGATTTTTGATGGTAATCTTGTTCAACTCTCGGTAATCGATGCATAACCTCATGCTACCATCCTTCTTCTTCACGAACAGTACGGGTGCTCCCCATGGTGACGTATTGGGTCGTATGTATCCCTTTTCTAAGAAATTTCATCTAGCTGGGTCTTCAACTCCTTAAGCTCTGCGGGCGCCATTCGATATGGGGCCTTTGAAACAGGTGCGGCCCCGGGCTCCAAATCAATGCAGAAATCCACCTCCCTGAGTGGAGGCATTCCCGGAATCTCTTCCGGAAAGACGTCAGGAAAATCTTGGACTATCGGAATGTTCTCAATTGTAGGCTCCTCCGCCTTGGTGTCAACTACGTTGCATAAAAACCCTTCACAACCTTGGTTCAACAACTTCTGAGCCTTGAGAGCAGAGATGATCCGTACACTCTGAAGATGCCTATCACTCCAATGCACTACCTTCCTTCCATTCGATCCTACTAAGGTCACCTTTTGCTTGTAGCAATCTATTTGAGCTCTATACTTTGCTAACCAGTCCATTCCCAAAATAACATCGAACTCCATTAGGTCAAACATATAAAGGTCTGCCTCAAATTCCTGACCTTCTATCACTATAGGACATCCCCCATATAACTTACCACACCTAATGGTTTCCCCGGTGAGTAGGGCAACCGACATAGGCTTACTATTCTCCGAGGGTTTCATCTTAGCCTTCTCTACTATAGCTCGTCCAACAAAAGAATGACTAGCGCCAGAATCAAATAAAACAGAGACATTGTAGAGGTGGAGAGAGAAGGTACCCGTCACGACGTCTGCTTCATTCTCAGCCTCATCCTTCCTCATGACATACACCCGCCCTCCTGCATTACGCGGCGGTTGTTGCTGTTGACGAGGCGGGTTTGCCGCCTTTCTTGTTGTTCCGATTTCCACCGACCATCCTTGCTCGTGTCTGACCTTTGGTTCCCGTATAGCTTCCCGATTTTGATACGTGATCGTGGGGCTCTCAGTTCATTGTTTCCATTATTATTGCCCCCTGAGGTCAGTTGAGGGCACTGCTTTATATGATGCTGGGGACTTCCACACTTGAAACACCCCCCTCTTACAATCCTCGCTTTGCACTCCCGAGGGTAATGGCCGGGTCGTCCGCAAATCTTGCATATTGGCATGTGCGATGGCTTATGTCCCAAGATCGTTACCTCGCCTGGTTGGGCGGAACCTCTTCTCTTGGTGAGATGGGGTGAGTTGAAACGGGTGACTCTTCCTCTTATGCCCTTGTATGCCAAGTTGTCGTTCCATATCGCATTACCCTTTCTACGTGAGAGCAACATTCAAAGATGTTCTCGTAAGACGTAAACTCACGTGGCGACATCCGATCCTCGAATCTTGCGCTCAACCCATCCTGAGCGATCCATCCTTACCGTCATTTGGATACCCAAGCAGTTGCAAACCGAGATAGCTCTGTGAACTTAGTGGAGTATTCGAGCACGATAAGTTCTACTTGACGTAGGTTCATGAACTCCTTTTCTTTCGCCTTTTGATGGGACATAGGGTTAAACCGATCCTTCTAAGACAACCTTAAAATGGTTCCAAATAAACCGGTTCACCAGATCTCCTTCACAATCGCCCACCATAGATCGGCCTCCTCTTTCGTGTGGTACGCAAAGAAAGTCCACCCTTAACTCCTCAGGATAGCGGGTTGTGTCAAAAATCTTTTCAATCTCTCTAACCCAATCTTCAAAGACCTTGGGGTCAGCTACCCCTGTGTAAGTGGGCGGGTTGAAGCTATTGAACCTTTGAGAAGAGCGGAGGATCATCTTCCTCCCTCCTCCTTGTCGATCCACCACTTTCCTCGCAGGGTCCTCGTGCTTGCCCAGCATCTCAATCATCAGCATGCTAGCAAGGTCGTTCCCCGGTGTTGTTGTACTCGACCCTGGTATCAAATGAGCCAGACGTTGGCGCAGTTCAGTCGCAGTTTGAGGGCGTTGTTCGGTCGCAGCTGGTGTACGCTCTCGAGTAACGTTATTGGGGTGAGATCCATTTGTGTCCGACATCCTGGTTAAAAGAGATCGATTTAGACTACTTAAGGTTTTAAACGCTTAGCGCCATTCACCAACTCTAGGGATAAGCTAATCAACCCAACTAAATCAGATACGAAACTGCAACATATTTCTACAAATAAACCCATACAATAGCATCGTTTTCGCATACTCTTTCATCGTACATCATTTGAAAGGAAAGAAGAACATATATATACTAACATCTCCAAAATTAAGATTATTATTTATAATACTCTGCATACCAGCATCATAACATGTATATCTATCCCCTATTTGGGGTTAACACACAAGGAAGAACAGCACACCACACTCAAGAATATATCACAGTCAAATAACTACGTATAAGCAACTATAGCAAACCAATCCTAACACTATTGTTATTATCCCACTCATATGATCTTCCTACACAGAGGGTTCTTCCTAGCTGAAACTGGAGTCCACTCTGGATCATCGGATTCATTCCCCGAGTCCTCCTCGGGGTATTCTTCCGTCTCCCTATCCACCATAACCTCATCCTCGGGTTCGGTCTCCTGTTCGGGTTCATCGGCAGGTGCAGCTGTAACTCTAGAGGTTACCTCGGGCTCAGAACCCTGCACAGAATCTTCCATAGAATCCTCCTCCGGATCTTCCTCTGGATCTTCCTCTGGATCTTCCTCTGGGTCACCCTCGGGATCCATGTTCATGACAGGTGCTGGGGCGGGGTTCACCTGAACTTCTTTCACATCACGCTTCCAAATCTCGACAATCTTGGAGAAGACTTCCGGGATTCGGTGCCCTGACTCCACTCGGTACCTCTTACACCAACAACACGGGTGGGGATACTCCTCGACCGGAAGTGGGGGTGGCAGTAATAATGGTACAATATGGCCTGTAGACCCCGAAAAATTGATAACCTTTTTCGCGGCGCTACTTAAACGTGATTGGGAGTCGGCTAGGATTGCTTAGCCTTAAATAAGGTTGAACTTTTAAGAATATTTTCGCTGATAGACTAACTCGATTTACGCGTCATAATCCCGAGATTCACCCTTTTAAGAAAGAAGAAAGAAAGAAATAAAAAAGGGAAGGGGAAAACAAGGAAACCCGTCTGGGTTCATCGCTTGAACCAAGCCGGGTTTCGTACTGCAACCCCAAAAACTAAAGGAAAGATTGAAAAGAAGGTGACTAACCCGTCTGGGTTCATGAATTGAACCGAGCCGAGTTAACTCAGGTGCAATCCGCAAATTGGACCGGAGAAATAGCGAAGCAAAAAAGAAAGTGGAAAGAAGACAGTAAACCCGCCTGGGTTCACGGATTGAACCAAACCGGGTTACCTCTTGCGCTAATCACAAATTAGGTCAAAGAAACCGTAAAAAGGAAAATACCGAAGTATGAATATAGAGTCGCCAGTTGAATTTTTAGGAGAAAAACAACAAACCATTTTGACACGGACTCCGGTCTACAAATCCAAAGATGGATTCGGGGGTAAGGTTACGAATTTGACAATTAAAATTGTCAAGTCCGCCTATTCAAACGAACAGACTCTACTAGAATTAAATCAAAGCGGAAAAAGTTAAAGGGGGGAATTAAGTATGAATCTCACAAGTTTAACATTAATGTCATGCAAAATACTGAATTGAAAATACAAATAAAACGTGAATTCGATTGGTTATACCACATGGTTTACATCGATGATAATTATTCTAACCTTTAGTGAAGCAGCATGCAAAAGGAGAGAAGAGGTAGAGAGAATTATGTTAGTGTCAATACTCTAGCATAATGTCGTGTGTGAAAATGAGAGGGATTAGGTTTTAATTTATAGTGGAACGAGGGGATTAGGGGTACGTTTAGGGTTGTAGTTTATAGCCGCGGAATCAATAAACCCAGACGGGTTTGGGCTGGAGGATGGAATGAAAAACTGGATGAACATCAGACGGGTTTGGTGGGAGGAATAACACGGCCCAACCTGCGGGTTTGGGCTGGTTTTCATTGGCCGCTTTGCTCGCCTCGGTTAGAAAAGAAATGGGTTTGCATGCCACTAAATTACTCGGTTAGCTTATTTTTTACAAATAACTAAAACTAATACCGGTACAAAATCCGGTGTCTACAGATAGCCCCCACTTTGATCGAGTTTGAGTAAAACGACGGTCAAAGTAGTCTTGATGATCTTGGATATGAATCAGAAGCCTGTTCTGAAGCTGGTTGACGCTTGGAAGCTTGGTCCTGCGTCGATGTTGGTTGGCCTGCTTAGTTTCTTCCGTAAAGCTGACCGAATTGATCCGCCTCATTTCGCCGTGAGGTAGATCAAGGTCATGCACTTCATTTCGCCGTGGAGTGCAAGACACGTATGCAGTGGGTTGACCTGCTTAGTTTCTTCCGTAAAGCTGGTCGGAGTCGATCCGCTTCATTTCGCCGTGAGGCGGATCTAGGAGGCATGCTTCATTTCGCCGTGACGCATGCCAGGATGATGAGGTGATCCACTTCATTTCGCCGTGAGGTGGATCGAGGTGACGCGCTTCATTTCGCCGTGAAGCATGCCGGGATGATGAGGTGATCCACTTCATTTCGCCAAGAGGTAGATCAAGGTCACCCACTTCATTTCGCCGTGAAGTGTGGGACCTGTGTCTGTGTGCTGAAAAGGGTGTCATTGCATTGTGAGGGCCCGATGACGGTCGCTGAAGATGAGTTCGTCTTTTTGTAACCGCTTGACGACCGACGTATTTTGTGTATTGTTCTGCAAAACAGAGAAGGAGGACATCAGTTTATCTGAAAATCAGAGCGAGTCAGAAAATTTACCTGTCAGTCGTGCTTTAGCTCTTGGAAATGGGCTTGAGTTTGCCATTGCTTCATGGGAAATGCTCGAATTGCATTGGGCCTAAACTTTGGGCCTATTTCAGGCAGTAAACCCGTCTGGGTTGATGCTGCGATGGCCTATTTCAAGGCCTGACGTTTTTTTTGGGCCTATTTCAGGCTGCAATGGACTGCAAACCCGTCTGGGTTGGTGCTCGAATTGCTTTGGGCCTGAATTGCAGCGACGAGTTTGGGCCCATTTTGGGCTGCGACAATTTTGGCCCTGAAATGGCCTGCAAACCCGCCTGGGTTCGGCCCCTTTTTTTTTTCACAGGATAAGATTCATGGGATTTTAGGATAGATATTCGGCCAATGCATGCCTTCCATGATTCTAACACTGGGGCCCGCCGGTTGGCCACTTGTGCGGTGTGCATGCACCCACTCTTCCTATAAAAGGAGCCTTAATCATACCCACTCTTCACACCCTTAAACATACACCTCCTTCTTCCAACCTCCTTTCCTTGCTCAAAAACCCATTATAATGGTTAGGAAAATTAGAGATCCGCCCGTTCAACCCCATGCGACAAACTGGGCACATGAAATGTCTTCCCGGTGAGCATGGACTCCTAGGCCGGGTTGGGAGCCGTCGATACTGGTGCCCGAACCGTGGAATCACGTATGGCACAAGCATTCACATGTCCGGGTAACGTCTTCTTCCTGACTCTGCTCTTAATTATAGCATAAATTTGCAAGTAGAAATGTTTAATTCTAGCTTGTTGATTTAGCTAAAAATAATGAAGTAATTTGTGTCGATTACCCGTATTGTTCAAATCGGGCTTTAGAGAACTGAGGATGATGGGGAAGAGAGTGGCCCAAACCCGTCTGGGTTAGGACGAAGAGGAGTGGCCCAAATCCCTTTTTCGGTCAAAAGAAAAAACAAAAGAAAAAGATCAAAACAGGCCCAAACCCGCCTGGGTTAGGACGAGACCAATCCCTTTTTGGCCCAAACCCGTCTGGGTTGGGCTTTGGGCCGAGAAAAGAGAAGCCCCCAATTTGGGCCGAGAAAAGAGAAGCCCCCAATTTAGCGTTGGGCCGAAAGAAAAGGAGTAGTCCAAACCCGTCTGGGTTTGGCCGACGTTTTTTTTGGAATGGTAGTCAAACAGGCCCAAACCCGTCTGGGTTGGGCTTCAGGCCGAGAGAAAAAAGTTCCAAACCGTTTGAGTTGGGCCGAGTGATTTCTTCTTTTTGGCCCCCAATTTAGTGGAAGTTCAACTTAGCTTTTGTTAAACTAGGGATCACTTGATAGTTGCTGTAGTGACTTGCCTCCTTTTTGAATTTTTCTATGGTGGATCCTCAGGAAGATTCCCTCAGAACTGGTGGCAATATGCGGAAACCGATCAAGGTGGTGGAGCATTTTGCGGAAGATAATTGGGCGCTTGCACTTTTAGAAGAGTCGGGATTCGACCTCTTCTGGAAATGTGTCAAGGCCTGGGAACCTAGTACACCACGGGTGATGGGACGCGCGCTTGCAGAGAGATTCTGGGACTCCACCAACACTTTCCACCTCCCTGTAGGAGAGATGGCCATATCCCCCGTCGACTTTGTGATGATTACCGGGCTACGCTGGGGTGGTCAAGATATCGAATTTGACCCTGTTACCGGATCGTGATGGAATTATCGAGCCCGTGCTTGAACAGCGCCGGTTTGGTCGGAAGATGAAGCTTTCTTATGGTTCCTTCGAGGATGTCATCACTTCTGTCGACTTCACTCATATGGATGAGTTCCAGCGTCGTTTCATTTTCTTGGCATATTTTATCTCTGCCACGATGTTTGCCAATCGAGGGGACGATGTTTATCTGACTTGGATGAAGAATCTCCTTGATTTAGAACAAGTCATTCATCTGAATCGGGCAAAGGCCGATATGCTAACTTCATTCGTTGGCTTCGCATTGGTGTTCTACTGGCGATGTGGACCCATTTTTGCACCGAGAGTCCGCGGAGATGAGCGGTCCGAGCATGTGGAAGGTGCTCGAGGTAATCTTCGAGACGCTTTCTATATGCATTTCTCCTTTTAGATCGTGAGTCTCGGTATTGACGTATTTGCGTGTAATGGGGTATGAGTACATTAAGGGATTCACTATCCCTACTCGACACGTCAAGGCAGTGCCGGCCGCAGAACGGTGGCACAAAAACTACCTTGAGCACAAGAAGAAACCATTTGGGAGCTTAGATGAGTTGCGCCGCATCTTGGATCACCTTGAAGAGGTTGAGTTCACATCTTTCATATAATCTCTCTTGCATTTCTTTGGCGCTTATGTTTCCTTTACTTGTGCAGGATGATGTCAATTGGAATGCCTGGGTTGGCTTCGAGATTCCGCAAGACTTTATTCCCTCACGAAATGCGGCGCATAGGGATAGTAGCCTGCGCTTGGTGATGGAGAGTCCATCCGGTTGGATCTGGAGCCTTGGCGAGAGACTTACGAGGCAAACCCTAGGCCATGAAATGTGGATAATACCATCAGACCCTTCCGAGACCATGAATGATCCGCGAGCCTTGCATGCCGAGGCGCAGCACGCAAGAGGGGTTCCTGGTATACTAATCATGCATCAATGGCATCGCCCGCCCAATTCTGGGAGGAATGGGAACAATATCGGGACCGCCTGGCCTTTAGAAAGGTGGGGAAGAAGACCTCCATTTGCTCTTTTCATGTTCCTTCTACTATCGCCTAATATGACCGTTTCTTTGCTTGTTGTAGTTGGGGCCCTATCATGAGGATGACGAAGAGTCGAGCAATTGGGACACGGTTATAGCTACCCGAGGCGACCAGTGAGGACATCAAACCGAACTAGAGAAGATCCCGGGAAAGCCAGAGGTGATTCCCCTTTTTCTTTGCTTACTTGTAACTTGCTCAAACTTTGACCAATTTTCCTCATTCTGTGCAGTGGCGATGGAAACAGGCAAAAGGCTTCCTCAAAAATTACTTCACACTCAAGTGGGCTCGTGAGAAAGACCTTGCGGGTTCTGTGGTTGGGGACGCAAACGTGGATGATAATGCACAGTCTCGTCTTGTGGATCCTCCTCGCCATTCAGATGCGCACGTGCCTCGTGGCCGGTCGGAGCAGAGGGACCCTCCTCGACATTCTTCCTTCATGGCCGACGCGAGACGATCTTATGGGCGGGCGTTTCTCCAAGGCACGGGGAGGAGTAGGCGAGTATGGGCATGCCGCTCACGATGACCGTGGGAAAGGTATTTTACTCGAAGATAGTCATTCAACCAGCTCACTACGAGACACGGGTTTCGCCACGACTTTCATGGTCTCATGGAGAACAAAGATATCCTCCATGTCTTTAGGTGAGCACGAGCATCAGGTGAGGTCTCATGATCATGGGAATTCTCGTCGGAGCCGCGGTTCTCGTCGTGGTACCCCCAGTTTTGTGGTGGAGATAGGCTCCGAGTCTAGCGCTGTTGGTGGAGCTGTGTGCAGTGAGCAAGAAGGCATTTCGCTGCATTTGGGTACCCCTCTAGAATCTCATCATTCGGGGTCTATGCGTCAATCCTCTCATCCTTTGCCTCAGTACCCTTATGGGATGCCTGAGTACGTTCCTGCGTCTCCTGCACCGACTGTGGATTTAGGTTATGGCACTTCCTTTGCGGCGGTCGATCCTACCGTGGTGCTTTGCAGTGATTCGGGTGCATCTGTGGGGTATAACCGTGCCCTTGCAGATGACGCCTCATCAGTGCTTCCGTCCCAACCTGTTGTACCCGTTACTCCTCCGCAAGGAGGTTTGGAGCTGCCTCGAACGTCTGGATGGGGAACACAAACTCAGGAATGGCCGGGATGGTCTGTCCCAGTGCCTGTAGTAAGATCTTCCTGGCCCACTCCACAAGGGTGGCCTGGAGGTAATCAAGAGTGGCAGGTTCCAGAACACTCTTGGCTTAATGCAGGCAGTACCGAAGTGGTGCACCTATCTGGCTCAGATGGCGATACAGAGGTGGTAGACTCCTCCTACAACCAGTGGGACACTTACTTTAGAGCTGGTGGAAGCGGAGCCCATGGGGCTAATAGCGCTAGTGGTGGTGGCGATACGGAGGTCTGGCATGATGAGGATTGAGAATGATGCACATGCAGGGTCTTTATGCAACGAACCTATGTAATGCTATGTATGACTCTTTATTATGCACTTAGGACAATGCAATGCAATGATGGAATAATGCTTTTTTTATTTTTTTATGCACTAGTGCGAACTACTGATGTGATGCTTATGCAATGATGATGCTACGTAATGCACTTTTTTATTTTCATGTACCCTTATGCATAAAGTAACAATAATGTGCAATGCGATATGCAATCTACATGGTGGGATTACTCCCACTTCCCCAAACGAAAAAGACCAAAATAATAATAAAAAAAACGAGAATTAAATGCTACAAGTAAGTTCGAGCTACAGTTTCGGGGCCGGCGAAGACATATAACTATCTTGTGGACCCGCATTATGACCCAAAATAGGGGCGAAGTGGCTTAATGATCGAATCCAAAATCTGGTCCAAACCCGTCTGACTTTCAAGCCCAATAGGAGTCCCACCTACAGAAACTGGGTTCGAGAAGCGGGGCAACGGAGGCCCAAAAACCCGTCTGGGTTACATAGTTTTTTTTTTTTTTTTTTTGGGCGTAGGGCAAACAAACCCGTCTGGGTTTGGCTATAAATATATGTCTCCCCAACGTCTTCAACACACACCATCATAAACCTTCTCGGCGCCGCTGCTTTTCTTCTACCATAAACCCAGTATCAAACCCGTCTGGGTTTCGCTGCCATCACAAACCATCACAAACCGTCTGGGCGCCGCTGCCTTTTCGCCCCACCACAAACTCAGTATCAAACCCGTCTGGGTTTCGCTGCCTAAACCCATGGCTTTCGAAAAGAAGTTAGCCACTTGGATAAGCACCTTGTCCAAAGAAGAAAAGAGAGAATTGGGGAGGTATAAGCTGACGTTTCTGCTAAGTTTGAGGCAAGTGAAGATAGATTGGGATTTCCTACGTGCTGCTGAAACCTTCTGGGATAAGGAATGCCACGTGTTTAGATTCAACATGCGGAAATTGGTTCCGTTGCCTGAAGAATGGTCTTCTATTCTTGGGACGAATCATTATGCTCCGTCAGTAGTGCCTCCAGTGGCTACTGATGCGAGGAAGGAATATAAAGAGCTGCTATGTCTTCCCTCTAGAGTAATTGGGAGTGCGATAATAAGGGATAAGGTGCACTTCCAAACCATAGTGGAATACTTCCAAGCCCCTCAAACCTTAGAGTACGGGCCCCGTGCGCCAGATGTCGAGAATTCTGCTTCTACCATGGCGGTAGAAGAACGGGTCCCGCGAATCTGATCCACGTGGTGGAGGATATGGCTCGTGGTTACAATCCTGTACCGGTGATTCTGGGAGAAACGTTGATGTGTCTAGATGACTCGGACCCGGAGCACGATTACCGAGGCAGCCCCTTGATTCTGCAGGTAAACCTTTTTTTTGTCTTTTTTTTTGTCTCTTTTTTTTTGATATTTTTTTTATTTTTTTTTTTGCAAAACAGCAAACCCGTCTGGGTTTGCAAACTGATGAAACTACTTTCCGGCACAGGTTTGGTTAATGGAGCACCTTAGTCTGGTCAAAAAGGCGGAATCTGCACATATTGGCGAATTTCGTACAAGAGGAAGTATCCCGAGCGTCGATCAGTAACTGAATGGGTCAAGCTGCTAAAGAAACCTGAAGAGATCGTGGTAAAGTGGTGGATTGAAAATTGGCACATTCCAGAGTACATTACTTGTGATCAAAGAAACCCCTATGTATGCGTTGCAAGCTTGACACACTTGACATTCTACTTCCCCGAGCGGGGCATGAGACAAATGGGGTTGAGGCAACGTATGCCTGACAAAACTCATGATGCCCCGAAGTTACTTCATCTCAAGAAGAGTGTTGTAGAATCTTGGTTGAAATATTGGGAGAAACGGCCCACTATTCATGCTCCCTCGAAAGCGCATGTGTCTGAAATGGCTGCTCCTGGTTATCAAGACTGGTTGACGGCCGTAGTGGTAACGAGGAGGGCCGAGGAAACTAGACAGAAGAAAGCTGCTGCGAGAGATAGGCTGGGCCCTAAGGCTGATGTATTGCAGCGCTTGGGTCCCAGGATCACTGTGAAAGATCGATTGGGCCCTAAAACTGATGTGAAAAACAGGCTTGGCCCATCACTTCCCGGGGTTGTGGTGAGAGAACCTCGGGCTCCTATACCGAAAGGCACTGATACATCTGTTGAAAAAGGAAAGGCCTCAGTGGTTGCTCAGGAGAATGTGAAGAAGAGGTACCGTCCTAAGAACACTGAGGGAGGGACTAGTGACACTAAAGAGACCGGGGTTGGACCAAAGTCTGCCGATAAGAAGAAAATGAAACAGGCCTGAAGCTGCGCGCCAAATTTTTTTTTTTTTTTTTGATAATATTTTAGCTGAACCTTTGTTAGTTACAATTAGAGTAATTGCACTATTTATTCGAAAGACCAAGTATTGTAATGAATTTCTCCTTCATAAATAGAAATAATAGTCGTTTCTATTTACAACGAAGTCTTCCTTTTGCACAATTTGTGAAACTGAAACCCAGTATGCGGCCCAAACCCGTTTAAGGACGGCCAAGTGTCTAGAAATTCCCCTTCTAGTTGCTTGGCCGATTCGGTCGACCCTGTTATGCATAAAACCTCTTCAACTGATCCAGGTTGGTGGGCCGCATTAATTCTTCTCCTTCTGTAGTGACTAAACGGGCTGCTCCCCCCGGCAGTATTTGTCTGATGACATAAGGCCCCTTCCAGTTTGGCGCAAATTTACCCCTTGGATCTTGAATGGGTGCCCTCATTTCCTTAAGCACTAAATCTCCTTCTCGAAGAGCCCGGTCTTTAACCTTCCTGTTGAAAGTTCTAGCTATGCGAGCCTGATACAAGTGCACGTTGTGTAAGGCCCTAAGCCTTCTCTCGTCAACAAGCGTCAGCTCTTCATATCTGGCCCTAGCCCATTCAGCTTCTGGTAGTTGACTTTCAGCAAGTACGCGGAGTGATGGTATGGCGAGCTCAACTGGAAGCACTGCCTTCATTCCGTAGACCAAGGCGAAGGGACTTGCTCCCGTTCCTGTTCGAATTGAAGTTCTATATCCCCATAAGGCGAAAGGAAGCTTATCAGGCCAATCCTTGTATGTTACTGCCATCTTCTTAATGATTCCTGCGAGGGTTTTATTGGTCGCCTCTACCGCTCCATTAGTTTGGGGCCTGTAGGGCGAGGACTTGTGATGTTTGATCTTATATTTAGCTAACAATGCTTCAACCTCCTTCCTGAAATGGCTCCCATTATCACTGATGATCTCGTGTGGCACCCCGTATCTACAAATGATATTGTTCAGGATGAACTTAGCCACATGCTTCGAGGTGAGCTTTGCATAAGAGGCGGCCTCTACCCATTTGGTGAAGTAATCAACGGCTATCAATACGTACTCATGTCCTCCAGTGCCCGTGGGATGTATCTTCCCAATTATGTCTATTCCCCAGACTGAGAATGGCCAAGGGGATGTCAATGTAGTGAGATAGGAAGATGGCTGATGTCGTAAATTGGCGTATTGCTGACATTTGGCGCATTTCCTAACGAAGTTGAGACAGTCGGCCTCCATGGTGGACCAGAAATAGCCTGCCCTTTGAATCTTTTTCGCTAACATTCTGCCATTCATGTGTGGTCCGCATTCTCCTCCATGTATGGAGGTCATTAATTCCTCTGCTGACTTGGCATCAACGCAAAGTAGGTTAATGCCTGTAGCGGTTTTCTTGTAAAGTCGATCGTGAATGATGCAGTATTGTGCTGCCATCATTCTGATCGCTCTTTGTCCTTTAGAATCAGCCTCAGCGGGATACTCCCCTTTCTTCAAGTACGTATAAATGTCGAAGAACCATGATTCGAGTCTACGATGGGCTCTTCTACGGAGTACACATAGGCGGGCTGGTCGCGCCGCTCTATTGTTATAGGAAATTCGTAAATTCCTATTGGAATAGCAATCATGGAGGAGAGTTTAGCTAAGGCGTCTTCCAACTCATTATTATCTCTGGGTAGGTATTTGAATTCGATGTGCTCAAATTGTGTCGCAAAGTCCAACAACCGGCGTTGATAAGCCATTAAAGATTCATTTCTGACCTTCCAGGTGTTCTTGGCTTGATTGATGATAAGGCTAGAGTCACCAAACACTCTGATGTGCCTTACTCCTATAATTAATGCTACTTGTAATCAGATGATGCAAGCTTCATACTCGGCCGCGTTGTTGGTCGCGTCGAATTCAAGTTTAACAGAAACGGGATGATGCTCCCCTTCAGGTGATATTAAGAGCACCCCTGCGCCACATCCCATTTGGTTAGAAGCACCATCAAAATACATTTCCCACGTGATCTCGTCCGTATGAAAGACTTCTTCGTCTGGGAACTCCAAATTTGTGTTTGGAGGTTCCTGACAAGGAAAGTCTGCCAGGAAGTCCGAGATGACTCTTCCCTTGATGGACTTTTGAGGCCGCGAACTTTGCCGAACTCTGATAACATAACTACCCATCGAGCTATGCGATTATTGATTGTGGGTTGCTCCATGATGAACTTGATTGGGTTGCACTCAGCGATCACATGCACTGTGTGTGACAACATATAATGTCGAAGCTTCTTCGTTGCCCAAACCAACGCAAGAGCCATTTTTTCAATGTTTGTGTATCGACTCTCACAGTCACCGAATTTCTTGCTGAGGTAATAGATGGCGCTCTCCTTTCCTTTTACCTGTTGAGCCAACATAGCCCCCATCGCAGAGTTGGTTATTGTGAGGTAAAGGAGTAGAGGCTCATCTGTGCCGTGGCATTAATCTGAGGAATGGGTCAAGTACTCTTTGATTTTGTCAAAGGCTGCTTGACACTGATCATCCCATTCCACCTTTACTCCTTTCTTGAGCTTCTTGAATAGTGGTTCGCAAGTCATAGTGAGTTTGGAAATGAACCGACTGATGTATTGTACATGACCAAGGAAACCTCGAATTTCCTTCTCTGTCTTAGGCGGTTTCATCTCTTGAATTGCCTTGATTTTTGATGGGTCCACCTCGATCCATGTTGTGACCACAAAACCTAACAACTTGCACGATGTAACCCCAATCGCATTTTCGGGATTGAGCCTCATGTTGTATTTCCTTAATCGAAGGAAGAACTTGCGAAGATTGGGAGGTGTTCTTCCCGGTTTTGGACTTGGCGATCATGTCATCCACGCACACCTCTACCTCCTTGTGCATCATGTGGAGAAGGGTATTCGCGGTCTTGATACGTGGCCCTGCGTTTTTAGGCGAAGGCATTCCGTGTAGCGATCGTACCCGTGGAGTGGTGAAGGATGTTTTTCCATGTCCTCTTACGCCATCTTGATTTGGTTATACCTGCGTAGCCATCCATGAAGGACAACGGCTCGTGGCGCAAGTGTTGTCTACTAGAGCGTCGATATGTGGTAAAGGAAAGCGTCTTTTGGGTGGCTTTGTTCAAATCTCGAAAGTCAACACATACCCTTACTCGCCCATCTTTCTTGGGAACGGGGACAATGTTTGCTACCCACTCGGGGTAGTGCACTGCTCGTATAAACTTGGCCTTTAACTGTTCCATTACCTCATCTTCGATCTTCTTTGACCAATCTGGCTTAATTCTACGAGCCCTTTGCCGTACTGGCTTAGCGTTGGGATATAATGGAAGGGTATGTTCAGCGATATCCCTGTCGATACCGGGCATGTCCTCATACGACCATGCGAACACATCTTTAATCTCCTTAAGAAGTTTTGTGAAATCCTGTTGTTCCTTGTCTGTTAGGGGCTTACCCAATTTGAGCTCCCGGGGGTTATCTTCCGTCCCTACGTTTATGCTTATGGTATCTTCAATGATCGCCACTTTTTCCTCAAATGCATCCATGGCTTCCGTTAATTTATTTTGGTCTTTTAAAGGTTCAGCATATTTATTATCAGTGTTGGCGCAACAGTTCGAGTAGGCGGAAATGTTCATTTTATTAAATGCAGAAATTGATACATCGACAGACTCTGGGTTAACCCCGACCAACTCAGAACTACTAGAACCTGACTCTATGACCTTTGGGACAGACTCTCCTACAGAAAGTGTAAATTTATTCTCTTCATCATCGATCCAGGTGATCTCATGATGGCCGCCGTCTTCTCCGATCAACAGACTTGGATCAAAGCTTGGGTTGGATAGCGCGGCGATGACTGGATCGACGACTTCTTCCTTGCGCGCCTCTTGCCCGAAGAGCATTCCAAAAATGCCGCCCCCGGCGAGGTGGGTCCATTCCAAAGGTGGACGACTTCTCCTAGGCGGGATGAATGTGGCGGTCGTGGTGACGGCACAGTCATTGAAAATTTCTAATCCCGCCACTAGGATACCCTGAGGTTTTAGGTAATGTGGTTCTGGGAAGCCGTAATAAGGGAAGTCATCACCCTCTCTCAAGAACTGTCCATTAAGAGTGTGCGGATATGGTTTGACTTGGTATAGGGTTGGAGGGTTGTCCAACCTTTTCTGTTTAGCCATGGCTAACTTCATCAGTTTCACTTCCTCCTCAGTTGGTTTGTAGCCTAGCCCGAACCTTCCTTTGTTCTTGAACACTTTGAAATTCGGTGCCAACTTGTTCTTAGGATTTCGCCCGAGTGGCATCCCCGGAAAATGACCTTGCTTCCTCAATATAGCATGGATATTAGGGTTTGAGTAGGGATCGAAATCAAAGTGAGTTTGATCCTGGCTCAAAGCCGCTACCATCTCAAAGTTGTGCAGCTCCTCGTCAGCTGAGCTATGTTCAATCTCGAGTGTGGGTTTCTTGGGGTCAAAAACAGCACTGAGGGGTTTACTTGAGATCGTGACCACTTGGCCTTGAATGATTAATTTCACCTTCTGGTGCAAGGTGGAGGCGACAGCATTGCACTCATGTAACCAAGGTCTTCCCAACAGCATGTTGAAAGAAGCCGGGATGTCAAGAACGACGAATTCAACGTTCTTACTTATGTAGTCCATGGTGATGGGAAGCACAACCGATCCTAACGACTTGCGAGGGGAGTTATCGTATCTGCGGTGAGCGATATTTTGTGTCAAATCTTTGTTTTGAACTCCCAACTTTTGTGCGGTTCTCCATGGACAGACATTGACGGCCGAACCATTATCCACGAGAACAAGTGGTATGGTTTGAGTAGAACACATGGCGGTGAGGTAAAGAGCTTTATTGTGAGACCCTCCTTCCTCAGGTAAGTCTTCATCCCCGAAGGTGATGGTAGGCTTCCCGGAGATAATGTGAGAGATGATATCCTCTGGTGATGCTGAGGTAGGGACCATGAGCTTATTGAAGGCATCCAGCAGTATTTGCCTATGGTCTTGCGAGGCGCACAAAAGTTGCCAAATCGTGACTTCGGCCTTGGTTTTCTTTAGCTGTGTGAGGAAAGGATCTTCTGGTGGAGGTGTAGGGGTTCCCGTCGCTTCGGGATTAGGGGTTGCTGCTGACGAGGTAGCATTTTTGCTATAGTAGCGGACTGGGGAAGGTGTTACTTCTTCCACATCTTCTCCCTCGTCAGAAGAGTCGTACAACGGATGTCTATCGGTTTCATGGTCAGTGGACTCTTCACCCTCTTCTTCACTTTCGCTGTCCCAAATGCCGTCGACGATGAGTTCCTCCATAAGCGGGGGAATAACTGGGGTAGGTTGACCCATTTCGGTGATGAGAGTGGACGGATCAAAACTATTCCTCTCCAAAAAGATGGCATTGGTGTGATTAGGCAACGGGTTCTCCTTGTTGTTGGGTTTTCGAGACGGGTTTGGTGGAGGGATAACATCGTCTCGGATTAGCCCTTCGATCTTATTTTTCAAAGACCAGCATATTTCAGTGTCGTGACCTCGACAGCGATGGAAATTGCAGTATTTGTTCCCATCCCACTTTGGAGGCTTAACATCAGGTTCAGGTGTCGGCAGGGGCAACTGGATGATGCCCTTTTTCACCAGCCTTTCCAAAGCCTTGGCATAAGACATGTCCAGCGGGTGGTAAGAGTCATACTTCGGGGTGTATGGCCTTTGTTGGATGGAATTAGTCTCAACAGTTTTCTGAGGGGGGCTAGGCGCGCTAGTGGCCCTCCTGTTGGAGCTAGATCCTTTCCAGCCAGAATGTTGTGTGCTTTTCTCATTGTTAGCAGCTTCAATTTGAACACACAAGTCCTTTAAGGTTTCAAAGTCCTTGATGGATTGGAAGCCAAAATGTCGTGTGATGCGGGGATGAATACTTTGCTTGAAAGTGCTTAGTTGCATCCTAAAGGGGACAGATTCATCGATTTCGGACAGCATGGAGTGTCATCGCTCGTAATAAGAGAGGAATGACTCGTCCTCCCTTTGTTTCATGGAAGTTAGGTCATCTACGGTGACCTCCTTTTGCTGCAGGCGACTAAAATGACTTATGAAGGCCTTGAATAACTCAACTGCATTGGTCTTGACTTGCGGGGGTAGATTTTGGTACCATACCTTGGCCTTACCTTCTAGAGTGGAAGGGAAGACTGTGGTGTAGAGACCTTCATCTACCTTATGGAGAGGAGCCAGCCTCATGAATTCCTCCAAGTGATGAGATGGGTTTTCAGAGGGCCTAAATTTTATGTTTGGCACCTCAACCTTGTCCCTTATTCTCGATACATGGTGTTTGGGGATGGCCAAATCCATGCAGGCGTCGGTGAAGGTTGGATCAGCTTTCATCATCCTTCTGGTGAGCATATCGACCTTCTCTTCAAGTTTTTTGACATAGGGGTCCTCCGAAGTTTTAGAGTTATTCAGTACAAGTTTGGACTTGACTTCACCAAATGACTTAGGTTTTGGGCCTCCATTTTTGGATTTGGGGTGACTCTCTCCAGCCCCATCATCAGCCTCGGCCTCGGACTCGGAACCATAATAGTTTTCCTCTTCCTCAAGTTCGATGCCCAACTTTTTGTTGATCTGCTTAATGGCTTCCAGCACGCCATTCATGGTTTGTTGATTTTCACTAAATTTCTTTTCTAGCTTCTCATTGGTTCTGTCCTCCTGGTCTGCCATGCAAATGGTAATTGCTTCCTGTACCCGCTCGTACAGCCCATCAAGTTGCTTGTCACCAGAACTCTCCCCAAAAAGGTTGTTGGCGAGGGATCCTGACATGGTGGATTCACTGGATTCACTGGATTGGGCCGGTGGCCTGTAGTTGGGATTGCGAATAAGTCTACCGGTTTGTGGGTCACGGATGCGGGCTCGGAGATGGTCTGCTATCTTGCCTGCATGGAAATTGATTAGTGCTCGAAAGAACCTTTATGCCACCCGCCCAATGCATGCATGACTTAATGGACCTATATGAACCTAGGACATGGACATGACGCCTACATGCTGACACAAGGGTGACTCACCCACTTTTATAGGAGTGCATGTCCTAACTCTATATGGACCTAGCATGATGACTGGCAGGACTGACACTCATTGAGTATCTGACTCAAGGGGCGTCATAAAGGGCCGAATAGGATCAATAGTAAGTGGATTGGGTGATGCGATGTCGAGCAGTTTGGCCCAATGCGGAAGGAGAAGAAAGCAGGCCCAAAATGCAGGTTTGAGCGTAATCCTCCCTTTCAAGTGGCCGCCATGCGAGATTCCAGTGAGTCCAACTAGGCCAGGCCTATCAAACCCGTCTGGGTTTAGGCCCGTCCGTCTCTCATATGATCCTACGCGGCCTAGAATGACGTTCCACTCATGATCGGGCTAGACACTTGGACTCAACTTTTACAGGATTAATTTACATGACATACAGATGCGGGATGAGCCTAATCATGGCTTTAGATTCAGGGGTTTTCTAGGTTTAGGGAGATGAATAGGGTACCACATGTTCTCGCCCCGGTGCATTTTCCTTATATGGAATTCATAGGAAAAATGTGTGGGGTGTTGCTCTTTGGGTTTCAAGGAAACCTTTAGAGTGTAACACGGGTGAGAGGAGAGATCAAATGCTTGGCGATGTAAGTGCATCCCACAAGTAGTGATCTCCCGCTCTCGGGACTGATTCCTAGTTTTACAACCTAAACCAACGCTTTTGTGCTCCCCAGCCATAAAGGCCCAAGAGTAGCCTGGTATGCAATATGCCTAAAAAAATGGTAAACATGTGAAATAAATTAATTCCCCCCCTTTTTTACAAAAATCACTAAAATTTAATTCTTTCAAGTTTTACCCTCTTTTTAAGTTTAAGTCCCCAGTGGAGTCGCCAATCTGTAGACCCCGAAAAATTGATAACCTTTTTCGCGGCGCTACTTAAACGTGATTGGGAGTCGGCTAGGATTGCTTAGCCTTAAATAAGGTTGAACTTTTAAGAATATTTTCGCTGATAGACTAACTCGATTTACGCGTCATAATCCCGAGATTCACCCTTTTAAGAAAGAAGAAAGAAAGAAATAAAAAAAGGGAAGGGGAAAACAAGGAAACCCGTCTGGGTTCATCGCTTGAACCAAGCCGAGTTTCGTTGCTACAGACCCCAAAAAACTAAAGGAAAGATTGAAAAGAAGGTGACTAACCCGTCTGGGTTCATGAATTGAACCGAGCCGGGTTAACTCAGGTGCAATCCGCAAATTGGACCGGAGAAATAGCGAAGCAAAAAAGAAAGTGGAAAGAAGACAGTAAACCCGCCTGGGTTCACGGATTGAACCAAACCGGGTTACCTCTTGCGCTAATCACAAATTAGGTCAAAGAAACCGTAAAAAGGAAAATACCGAAGTATGAATATAGAGTCGCCAGTTGAATTTTTAGGAGAAAAACAACAAACCATTTTGACACGGACTCCGGTCTACAAATCCAAAGATGGATTCGGGGGTAAGGTTACGAATTTGACAATTAAAATTGTCAAGTCCGCCTATTCAAACGAACAGACTCTACTAGAATTAAATCAAAGCGGAAAAAGTTAAAGGGGGGAATTAAGTATGAATCTCACAAGTTTAACATTAATGTCATGCAAAATACTGAATTGAAAATACAAATAAAACGTGAATTCGATAGGTTATACTACATGGTTTACATCGATGATAATTATTCTAACCTTTAGTGAAACAGCATGCAAAGGGAGAGAAGAGGTAGAGAGAATTATGCTAGTGTCAATACTCTAGCATAATGTCGTGTGTGAAAATGAGAGGGATTAGGGTTTAATTTATAGTGGAACGAGGGGATTAGGGGTACGTTTAGGGTTGTAGTTTATAGCCGCGGAATCAATAAACCCAGACGGGTTTGGGCTAGAGGATGGAATGAAAAACTGGATGAACATCAGACGGGTTTGGGCTGGAGGCGGGAATAACCTGGGCCCAACCCAGACGGGTTTGGGCTGGTTTTCTGTTGGCCAGTTTTGCTCGCTTCCGGGTTAGAAAAGAAATGGGTTTGCATGCCACTAAATTACTCGGTTAGCTTATTTTTTACAAATAACTAAAACTAATACCGGTACAAAATCCGGTGTCTACAGGCCCCACCAAGGGTCTTCCCGAAGCGTGAGTAAAAATGCATTCGCTTGACTTTCCTCGTTATCACGAAGACATGAGTTCGGAACATTTTTGGTGTACTTGTCAATCTCGTCGTAGAAGTTTATCATATGAGTTCCCAGGTACCCACCGGGAGGAATGGGGGTATAACGATGGAAACACGGGGTGGGGTGCTGATAACAGTGTGTGCGTTAAGCCATCCTACAGGGTTAGAACATATTAGCAGCACAGAAAGATTAATAATCATGTAATAACAGGAAGGCATAAACCCTTTTTCCCTCCTACACTCATCACTCCGAATTATCTTCCTAGGGTCCAACTAGACCTAAAGGACTCTGAGGAGCTACTAGGTCGCAACCCAGAGCTCTGATACCATTATGTAACGCCCCGGAAATTCAATTATAGAAAAGTCAAAGTCAAACTAACGTTAATAGACAAAATTTAGCGGAAGACTCAAACTCTTATAGGGCGTTACTGCCGTATCCCCGAAGGAATACAAGGCGAGAAGGAAAACTACAACTGTCTGATAATGGTAAACCAAACTGACAACTCATACTTAGGAGTAAACCTCAAAACTAACTTCAAGTTTCTCATAAAAGAAAGGCAAAATAATCAGCGACTGCTAAACATGACGTCCTCACTTCTAATTCCCGTCCCCAGCATATAGATCTTCACCTGAAAACAAAACATTTCAAAAATGAGGGGGAAATCTCAATAATGTCTACCCCTAACGTTAAAAACAAGTTAAGTTCATTTCAATTCATTTGAGGGAGAGGGAATAAGTCAAACCATTTCACAAACCATTAAACCCCTAACTGTTTTCCTCAACCCAACCAATCCATATTTTATTATGCGGGCGGGATACCACATCCCTTAGAGTAACATGGCCTACCACAGGCATCAAGAGAGTTCGCCTACCACAGGCAGCAAAGATATTCGCCTACCACAGGCATCAAAGATATTCGCCTACCACAGGCATCAAAAGAGTTCGCCTACCACAGGCATCAAAGATATCCACTATCCTATATCAGGGAAGAAGCCCTGATCTCCTGGTCTATAACCCGACAGGATTCCAAATCCTGTACTCCGGGTTATGCCCCGAAACCCGCTTAATGTTTCACTTGAATTATTAGTATCTTATGCAAAACTCAACTCACAGCTCTCAAGTCAAACCCAACCCAGGTTATCAAAACTAGTAATAAAACTACTCATAAAACACCATCTCAACTTCAATAATTCATAAAATCAAAGCACAAACAAATACAAACAGTTATCCAAAACAGATGGTCACATTTCCACAAAAGTCCCCTTTTGGGATGCAATTCTCAAAACAGATTAGAAAACATTAAAATACATTTAAAGAGCATCCCGGTGGGGATTAGAGCATAGACATTACCTGGTTAGCTTCACTTCACAGCAAAACGAACACACTTGAGCTCACTAACGACGGGAGTTAGCTTGGGCCTAAAATAGAATAATTATTCTAATCAAAACGCGCCCTTTGAAGTTAGTATTAATTACCTTCTACCTAACCCTCCCCTAGGAACACTATAGGTTCCCATCAATCATGAATCTCTACTTTAAATTACTTAACACATTCCAAGTAATCGTAAAATAACACCAAGTAAACCTTTTCAATCAACAACACATTTATTAACAATTTCACATAAAAGACAGATCACAACATCCACATAAAAAAGGGTCGTAACTTGACTTCCCGACATCCTATGGATGTCTACTAAAACTCTTAAGTTGACGACTAAGCCCATATCAGCCTCGAAAGACTCTAAAAGTACCAAAACTTCCAACTGGTCCAGTTCCGACAGGTTCTGGTAAAACGACTATAACTCGAGCTATACAACTCAAAAGTCTGTTCCGCAAAATTCCTATGAAAGCTAACATCTAGGGGAATCTCCAGTCCAAAGGGTTCGATTAAAGGACAACTATACTAATCGTGGTGACCCGATATTTAGGCACTAACAAAACTGTCCCGATCCCGGTTCTTATTTAATTTATAATTCCGGTTCTAACTTCCATCCATCGATCTCGGGGTCTTAATTTGGGTTTAAAACAGTAGCTAGGGTCTGAGGAAATTAGTTTAAACCATCTAAAGTCCAAACATCAAATTCCCTATCACTAATGCCAAAATATAACACATGAAACATTAACAACATTATCCTACACATGAAATCTAAAACATGCTACTTCAAGACCCTTTAATTACAACATGAATAATTATAAAGTACGAATTTCTTAATCAAGAATCAAGAAAGGTTTTAAAGAACATGTGAATAAATTATAAAGAACATATAAACATTCATCCTACCATTCAAGAATCCTAACAACTAATTTCTAATTTCTTTTTTTACAAGATTCAATCAAGAATCATAAAGTAGTAAACAAGAATCGAACTTTAGTAATTCAATCAACCTAGCTTATTTAATAAAATTAAACATGAATGAACCCTAAGAGAATTGAAGAACATACAATACTTAACTAACGATTCAAGAATTAAATCTAGGTAATTAAACTTTTTAATTCGTGCATACAATAATAGTGTTATCTAAAACCCTAACATGCTTCGCAAGAAATTGAAGGATATTATGCAATCGAACATTAACAATTTCACTACAATTATTACAAACCCTACTACACCAAATTAGAACATAAAATTACACGTAATAATTTATACAAAAATTACAAGTAATAATACAATAAAAGAACAATTAATTACAAATAACAACTTAGTAAAATTTACACCCTAATTACTCAAATTACAAGATTTAAATCAAGAAATAACAATAATAATAATAACAACAATAATAATAAAATCAGAAAATAATATAGAGGAAAAAAAGAAAAAAGAAAAGAATTTGTTAAAGACAATTAGGGTTTACGTTAGGGTTAGGGTGGCAGCGGTTTTCGGCGAGTTGTGGGCGGCGGTGGTGGAGTCGGTCGGCGGCGCACAGAGGGTCGGAGGATGGCGCAGCGTTCAAGGTTGGTCGGAGATGGCACTGGTGTCGACGTCCGGCGACTGGGGCAGTTTTCGAACAAACAGCCCCCTGCTCTTGTCTTCGTTCTGGGCGGCGCCGGCTGTGGAAGGGGAGAGCGGTGGTGGTGGAGTCGGTCGGCAGCGCACAGAGGGTCGGAGGATGGCGCGGCGGTTGGAGCATGGTGCGAAGCAGAGGCAGAAAGAGAAAGAGAGGAAAAGAAGGGTGGCCGTCGGTGGTGGCTGGTGATGTGTCGCGGTTGCCGGTGCTCCGGCAAGCACAGGCGATGGTGGCAGGAGAGAGGGAGAGAGAGAAAGAGAGAGAGGCTAGGGATTTAGGTTGTTATTAGGGTTTATGAGAGGAGGGAGGTTTTTATATTAAACACATATTTAGGCCCAATTAGTCTATTCTTAATCTTAACCCAACCTAACACTAAAATCTGATTTTTTCTAAAAACAAACTAATAATAATAATAATAGTAATAATAATAACAACACTAATAATAATAGCATTAATAATAATCACATAACAAATAATATTCACGTAATTATTCATATAACACAATAATATTAATAGTAATACCAATAATAAAAAGAGTAAATCTAATAATACTAGACCCACAAAAATTATCGATATACCCTTGTTAGTCCCTCACGAACCTACGAGCTCAAGTGTTAGCAAAAATAAACACAAACGAATAATAAAATAAATAACGAAGTCAACCTAATTTACTAACGACGTCACGGTCAACATCTTTGAAATTTTGGGGGTTTTACATCTAAACTCTACTCAAGCCAAATTTTGATCACTCCAACTGAACTTTGACTGGCAAATCCGATCAACTTTGCTAGCTTTTTATATGAGAAATCACCAATGGAAGAGTAATAATATATAATATGAACAAAGAGATTATTTAATTTCTTTTTCCCTAAGAATTCAATGAGATGAGTGAAATGAATCTTCTCTAACTTTTTAGGTCCAGCTATAAGTGAAATTAATTGGAAGCTCAATTTCAAGTTTAGGTCCAAGTCCAAGTCTTCCTTTACTATTTTGGAAGTTGCTTATTTGTTAAACTCCACCTTTAATTTAGGTAAAAATTGAAAGTATGCTACTTTTTTTTCTCCTCGATCCACCTCACTATGGTTGCGATTATAAGAGCTTTCGCATTGGCGAGTTTGAGAGTGACATGACATTGATATGGCGTGGGCAGGATGAGAAAGACAGTGCTAACGAGTGTCAGGAGTGAGCATAACTCGAACTCGTGCTTATTGCACGAGGATAAAGACGATATTCTCGACTTTTTCTTTTTTATTTCTGTTGTAATGTATTTAAATTATTAAATGTGGGAGATACTTTTTTAATTATTTTAATCAAACTCACACTCACTATTAAAAAACAAGTTAATATGGAGAGTTTAACCATAACTCTTTTAATGGGTCTTCCATCTAAGTCAGTAAGTATAACTCATACTCACCATTGTGGGTGCTTTAAAGGCAAAAAAAAATAAAAAATAACCATGTTGTCAAAGCAAAAATATTATATTACTATTGCGTATGATGGTGAAAAGTTTATTGAACTATATGCTTTGAATTCAAAGGTATCCATGTGAAATGGGGTGTTCATGTGAAACTATATTGTAGAAAAAAGAAAAAAAAGTACGTGTTTTATTTTTCATGAATAGAGGTGTGAAAAAAGGGTAAATTTGTATGAGTATTTATGAAAATATGAAATTTGGATTTTGTATATTTTGTCACAGTGGCTAAAAGAAAAATTCACTACTTATTATACTCCATATGTTCCAAATTAATTGTCATATTTCATAATTTTGTATATTTCATAATTTTGCATATCACTGTTTTCCAAATTGTCTTTTGCATATCAAGGTGTGGATAGTGAGAGAATATGAGTAGGAATAGTTTTATTGATTGAAAAAGTAAAAAAAAAATGAACATAATTATTAAAGTTAAAATAATTAAGTTAGGTATTGAGAAATGGGAGGTGACAATTATTTTGGAACAAAAAAAAGTTAGTTTAAGTGTCGGTTAATATGGAACGGAGGGAGTATTAAATTTTCTTAAAGTATTGTACTAGTATCAAACAAAACTTTCTTAAAGTATTTTTTTTAGACTTTCATGTTTTAAGATGATCAATAAAATCTAATGGTATGAATTAAAATACTTCAATTACCCCCTACTTTAATTCATACCATTAGATTTGTTTTCTTCAATTGTTCTTTTTTTTTAATTAGAGATGGTATTTTCTTATCTTTTGCAATGAGACAACCAACAAAATCAAAGTATTTTTCAGATTTCCCCCAAAGTACCTAAATCAACAATTATTTTGGAAGATGTATTATTAAAATAACATCATAAATCCAATTATCACTTAAAAATTATCAATTTTAGTTATCCAGCTCTTACTTGTTTAAAATTTTGTCCGTTAAAATAAGATGTTCGGAATTATTACAACTCCTACTACATTATCAATATTATTATTATTATTATTATTATTATTATTATTATTATATAGATTATCAAAATCATAATTATGTGTTCTCTTATTTTATTTATTTGTTTATAATTACAACACAATTTACATAGAATATTCATTTTAAGTAAAGTTGGTGGGCTTTAGACTGAGTTAATCATGAATTATTACACAAGAATAAACATTTTAAGTTGCAATATCATATCGAGTCAAACTTTCTCATCTCCAATTATTGGTACCCATCAAGATTTGGATATTGTCAGGATCCAACGGCCGGCTGAGATTCATAGATTCCTATTCCTTTCATTAAAAAAATAAAAATTAAAGACCAAGACCATATTGACTCAGTCCTATAAATACAACAATTAAGGCATGCAATCACATCACAATCCAAAATATTCTCTTATAAAATTACAAGTATAATATGGGAAACAAGTCTAGTGTCCCAAAACGAACAAATAACATCCAAAAGAAACATTATGACACGTATAAATATCAACAATCAACAACAACAAGCTGAAGAATCACATAATGGAGATATAAATAGGATATTCCCCAGCGATGAAGATAGAGGTCGTTGGGTGGGTGATCCTCGTATCAGACTTGAAGGTTACAAAGTTCATAGAACATTTTCATAAGGCTCGCAGGTTCGAAACTGAAACTATGTATAATGGTTTCCCTCATGCCGAGCCCTAATAGTACTTTACCTTTTTCATAAAGAAGATGTATGGTGAGTAATATAAATACCCCTAAAGTTCGGGGTCCAAAATGCAAAAAACCCCCTAATAATACTTTACTTTTTTTTTTATAAAAAGAATGTATAATGAGTAATATAATAGGTATACAATCTTTTTCCTGAGTCTTTCTACAATATCGTAATTACCTCTATAATTCAAATACATGTAGCCTATGGTAACTCGGTAAACTTTGTTATTCTAAGATTAGTTGTGATCTAGCTTGAATTGATTAGATGAAGTGTTACGTTTATCAGGCATACGGGTATCGAATTGTAATAGCTATAGTACGTAATTGATATTTCATTCTACTATGTTTATGTTCTTCAATTTTATATATATATATATATATATATATATATATATATATATATATATATATATATATATATATATATACACTTTTAATAATGTTTGTTTCAGTTTAATTTATAGATTGTTCTTATATTGGTTATGTACCATTCATGCACGATGCAAAGGAAGTTGAAAATTTTCTATGACTTCACAATTTTTCCCCTATGAATTAAAACCACAAGCGAATCTCATACATAATGCACAAGTATTTGTTTGTTTACCTACACATTAACTATTTTCAAGAAATAAAAGGTACTCGGTAGAAAAGACGTTTGATGGAAAAAAAACTTGCGTTTGCCGAGAGTCGAACCCGGGTCTATTGCTTGGAAGGCAATTATCCTAACCGTTGGACTACAAACACTTAAGTGACAACACAATTATGGCGTTTATATACGGCCGAAGATAAAATAATTTAGGACACAGCAAATTATGAGTAAAATAACCCTTGGCTAGGTATGTAGTTAACCTGGCACGAGGTTTTGATGGTGTGTTGGATAATTAACCTGATTAAGGATAGCAATGTCATCATCAAACAACACTCGGTAGAAAATGCTTTTTGATGTGAAAAAAATTCCGTTTGCCTGAAGTCAAACCCAGGTCTATTACTTGAAAGGCAATTATCCTAACCGTTAGACTACAAATGCTTAATTAACAACACAACTATGGTGTTTATATACGACCACATATAAAGTAATTTAGGGCACCTCTCTCAAAGCACCTACCTAGCTAAGTTGTCATCAAACAAATTAAAGAAATATTAGTTGTTGGACAGTAACTCCAGGTAGCAAATTATGCGTAAAATGACCTTGGTTAGGTAGTCAATCTGCCGCTATGTTAGCCTTTTTATAGATGTGATAAGTTGAAGCATCTTCAAATTGAAGGATAATATTTTTGACATCTTTGATAATCATACCAATCTGCCACAGGGTTTAATTTGATGATGTCTTGGATAACTTGAATTGGAATAAGACTTTGATTGTCACATTCCATCTAAATCGTTTTGTACTCTTCTTGAGAAGCACATTGTAGCCCATATCTCATTGCTAGTGCTTCTGTCATTAGAATTAAGGTCCTGTTCTTTTCCATGGTAATATATCGCATTTACCGTAATTTACCACATTATCCATAAACTACCGCATTTTACATTTTTACCACACCCATACCACACTTTACCACATAACAAATTTGGAAATAAAATCCAACAACCAATCAAACAAACATTATGGTACACCAATCATAAATTGGAATATACACCACAAGCAACTCTGTGTAGATTTCCAAAACTTGACTACATTACTCTGTTTTTCAACATTACTAAACTCTGTTTTACAACATGAACCAAAACTACAGTGACCATGTACAAAATATTAAAGAATTTCATAAGTAATGAATTGATCAAAATCTTAATCTCAAATAGAGTAACTCCACAGTGGCACGTCATCAAAGCAGTCCACATCATCATCCAAGCTGGCACTGCTCCAACAACCCGGGAGCGGCGGCGGCGGGGGCATCATGAGCCCCTGGTACATGTCCGCCACCAGCGCCGGCATTCCTAAAATTTCATCCTCATCCATATAGGATTGATACATTCCCTCGTCCTCCGCCACATCACCATCACTACTGGCCCCACCTCCTCATCCTGGAACACCATCGACTCGGGCCTAGAATCGGGCCCGAAGGCGGGTGGGCTCGGGAATTGATCCGGTGTAGCCATGATGGGGCCTGGCGGGAGCGGGTCTGGGGTGGTCATGGCGATTTGATCCGTGATAGCAATGATGGGACACGATAGGGTGGAGAAGTCAGGCGTCATGGTGAGTCCGGCACCGAAAGTAGTCCACTGGCCTGCATCCGGAGTTGCTGCTACGTTGAAGTAGTCGATCTCGTCCCATTCCTCCTCGACCGCCACTGGCTCGGGCCTGGAGTCGGACCCAAAGGTGGGTGGGCCCGGGAAATGATCCGGGGTAGCAACGGTGGGGCCCGGCAAGAGTTGGTCCAGGGTGGTCACGGCGATCTGATCCGGGGTAGCGATGGTGGGGCCCGGCAAGAGCTGATCCGGGGTGGTCACGGCGATCTGATCCGAGGTAGCAATGGTGGGCCCGGCAAGAGTTGGTCCAGGGTGGTCACGGCGATCTGATCCGGGGTAGCGATGGTGGGGCCTGGCAAGAGCTGATCCGGGGTGGTCACGGCGATCTGATCCGGGGTAGCAATGGTGGGGCCCGGCAAGAGTTGGTCCAGGGTGGTCACGACGATCTGATCCGGGGTAGCGATGGTGGGGCCCGGCAAGAGCTGATCCGGGGTGGTCACGGCGATCTGATCCGGGGTAGCAATGGTGGGGCCCGGCAAGAGTTGGTCCAGGGTGGTCACGACGATCTGATCCGGGGTAGCGATGGTGGGGCCCGGCAAGAGCTGATCCGGGGTGGTCACGGCGATCTGATCCGGGGTAGCAATGGTGGGGCCCGACGGGGTGGAGAAGTGGGGCGTCATGGTGAGTCCGGAACCGAAAGTAGTCCACTGGCCCGCATCTAGAGTTGCATCTGCACTGGAGTAGTCGACGTCCTCCCATTCCTCCTCGACGAACGGGGCTCCATACTGCTCGCCGTTCTTTGGGCCCACCCCGCTTTTCTTGTACACCTTCGCGATCACGTAAGAATCCTGCGGGACCCCTTTGTTGGCCAGCTCCATGTCCTCGAGCCGGTACTCATGCATAACCCAATCGGTCCGCTTGCCCTTGGGGGCCTTCCCGACATAGAAAACGAGAGTATGTATCATCCCCACAGACCGCCCGCGGTGCATTACGGGACGATCATTCCCGGTCCCCTTCCAGTACCCAGCACACGTGGTCCTGTTGGTTCGGGACCCATGGGCGTACTTGTGGGACCGGGGGACGAAGAAATACCAGCATAAATCCATGGTCAATGCCATGTGGGGCAAATCGTCAGGCTCGAACTGGTACACATCGAGCTCTTTGATAAGCTCACAGGGGAAACCGGCCGGTGACCTTCCTCTTCAAGTAGTACATGCATAGCTCCTCATCAGTAGGTTGAAATCGGATACCGGGGACGATTGATTTGTTGAACAGCTTCTCCATCAGTTCCGGTGACTTTGAAGATGCTAATAAATGAAAACATGCCATTATCAAAGGACAACCACATTGTTAAGTATATGAACTCGATCATAACCCAAAAACTCAAAACATTATTAGGGGAAGATGACCCTAAACCCTAAACCCAGAAATGCGAAAATTTGAAATGAAAATGTTCAACTCAACTGTTTAACGTTCAATGGTGACAGAATGCACCATCAAAACACAAGCCAAAACCCTAAAATCAAAACAGAATCAGAATACCCAAACAGAATTCAGAAACTAAACGATGATGAGATGATCAAAACCTCGAAAACTTAAAAAAGAAAATCTCAAACTGAATCAACTCAACGAGATATAATACGAATATACGATCATATAAAAACGAACGGAACCCTAAATCAAAAAGCTCGACAAAATCAAAATCGATAAAGCACAAACACAAACTCAGCCCAGAAAAGTTGAATCACTGAAAAATGACGCAATGCGTGAAGAAGGACGAAAAGTACTTTCAAAACGACGTCGGAGAGTTTCCGACGTGATGAACTGAGATGATAACAGATTGGAGGAGGGTTTAGCTTATATATATATATATATATATATATATATATATATATATATATATATATATATATATATATATATATATATATATATACACGCATGAGGAATTTGAAAGGAGTAATTTGATTGGTCCACAACTGATAGTTTGGATTTTATTTCCATATCTGACTTCCTCAAATATCTCTACGTTGTTTATAGGCAGTTATGACTTTTAAGTTCTAACTAGAGTCAACTTTCTATTGCTTAATTACCTGGAAATTGTTGTCATTTATTTTTCTTAAAACACAACTGATATGAGTCTTTTATTTGGAAATGAAAATGAATGTAGAAAGGAGTTCTAATGGTGATAAAACAAAATAATAATGATGGAAATTGATAATTGTGGTGTTATTATCCAATATTTAAATAATGTAGTTTTACAAAGTTGTATATTGATGTATATGAGCCTTTTATTTGAAAATTAAAATAAATGGAGTAGTAGCATATATAATATTCCCTAATTTCCAAATTATTTATCACTTTAGGCACAATTCACAAAATCAAAGAAACTTCCGTTTTATATTAATTTGCATTCTTGTAATTGGGAAAAAAGGTGAATAAAATGGTGAATAGAAAAGAAAATTGGTGAATAAAAAAAAATTGAAGAAAAAGATGTAGTTTAACAAATATTATGCTACTTCCGTTCCATATTATTTGTCATTTTTAAAAATTATATAGTCATACTTATAAAATTTTGAAAATGGAAACCAAGGGTCGATTTGCTATAATCATTGTTTTTTGTTTATTCATTTAGCTTGTTCTATGTTGCAGAAGCTAGTTAAAGCCAAGAGTGGATTTGCTATATTCTTCAAAAAATTACTTAGAGGTATCCTAACTTTTGAATAAATAATTTTTTGGTACCCCAACTTTTCAAAACTAATTTTGGGGTACCCTAACTTTTAGGATTAGAAATTACTAGGTGAATTTCCGGCGAAACTCCGATTGATTCAAATCATTTTCGTCCACGAAAACAAAGGGCATTTTCATCCACAAAAACACTTAATCAATTTCTCACCTAAAACTCACTGTTGAATTCAAATAATTGGCCGAAAATTCACCTAATTATTTCTAATTCTAAAAGTTAGGGTACCCCAAAATTAGTTTTTAAAAGTTGGGGTACCAACAAAACATTTCACCAAAAGTTAGGGTACCCCTAAGTAATTTTTTTGTATATTCTTTGTTTTCATTTATTCATTTTAGCTTGTTTTGTGTTTTAGAAGCATTAAAGTGAGGAGACGATTTCTTGTGGCCCTGTTTTTTCATGGCTAGCGGTGTCATGCCTCATGAATTTGCCACACCTCACCACATTTTACCGCAAATCATTACTTTTTTCTCTCCTCACTTTTCTCCTCTACTTTTTACATTCTCTCTTCTCACCTACCCCACATACCAATAACCTACCACAATTCCACTCCATTCACATCTCACCACACAATTCCTCAAAATATTGCATAAAAGAACATGGCCTATAATCGTTATTTTCATTTATTCATTTTACCTTGTTTTATGAATTAGAAGCCTGTTAAAATGAGGACACTATTTGCTGACTTGTGATATTTTGTTCTTTGTTGTCACAAGGTTGTTAAAATTGGGATCCTAACTCGAAACTATGGGGAAGTTAGGATCGAAATTTAGCCATGTAGGATCGTGGATCGTGTGTAAATAGTAGAATCGTATCGACGATTTTGGACCATAAAATCGTAGGATCGTAAATTAGGATCGGGATTTTAATAACTAGGACAAGATGCAATATTACAATGGGATGGTTCGGTACCCTTGTTCAGTATCTGTTATATTCCATAGATTTTCTTAAGATCTACTTGTCTTTGAGTTTAGGGTTTACGTACACATCTGTGTGTTTTTAATTTTTGTTTATGTAGTCTTGTGATGTATGGTAAGGTGAAAAAAGACATAAGCTAGCCTAGCCAACCTTAAAGCACAGCTAACGTCAACGCTATTGTTCTTTGATCAAGTTAGTAGACGCATCTGTATTTCTGCATGCATCGGAGAAAAAGGGTTGAAAAATAAAATACATTTGAAAAATAAATATAACTGTACTAGCATATAGTTTTTTTTTTTTTTTCACAAGGAGTCATATATAGCTTCAATCGGAAAAGGAAATATTGATTAAAAATTTGAGGAAAGTGTGGATTTCTATCATAATTTTTTTTTTTTTTTTTTGGATTGACAATGCATTGATACAGATAATTTATTGAAATGAACTTATTCCTCCCTCTTTCTTGTTTTTCCAATGATTTCTAAATGTAGAAACAAAAGTATAAGTATACATTAGTAATTTATGTTTTATCTCAAAAAAAAAAAAAGAAGAAAAAGGAATACGGTAAAGATATTTTCCAAAACTAAATATAACTGTACTAGCATATAGTTTTTTTTTTTTTTTTCACAAGGAGTCATATATAGCTTCAATCGGAAAAGGAAATATTGATTAAAAATTTGAGGAAAGTGTGGATTTCTATCATAATTTTTTTTTTTTTTTTTTGGATTGACAATGCATTGATACAGATAATTTATTGAAATGAACTTATTCCTCCCTCTTTCTTGTTTTTCCAATGATTTCTAAATGTAGAAACAAAAGTATAAGTATACATTAGTAATTTATGTTTTATCTCAAAAAAAAAAAAGAAGAAAAAGGAATACGGTAAAGATATTTTCCAAAACTACTAAAACTGCGTTTGCCGGGAGTCGAACCCGGGTCTATTGCTTGGAAGGCAATTATCCTAACCGTTGGACTACAAACGCTTTATTGGTTTATAGAATTATAATAACAGTTTATATATACATAACGCCAAATTCTGTAATAGCTCCATTTCCCGCTTTTCGCAAAGCCCAATTCGCAACTCAAATTCTCTCTCTAGATACTCTCTCTCTCTCTCTCCTGTTCCTCTGCTCAAGATTCTCGCCGGAGTTCGAATTCCGGCGTCGAACATTCCGACTTCCGATTTGACATTCAGGTATGTTTCGACATTCCGTCGAACTCTTGCATCTTTGTTCTTGTTCACTCTAAATTGGTTGATAATTCAGCTATACGATCTCCCGATTGATGCTTGATAGTTGAACATACTAGAGTAAAGGAATTGTTTCGTGTATTTATATTGGATTTTATTGCGTGATGGTTTGAATTCTGAGTTGATCAACTTAATTCAGGAACTTAGGGTTAGAGTATTGGACTTAGTGTTCCTGTGCCGTGGGTAAAAATGGAGTCAATTTGAAGTGTTTGCTCTATGTGTGTGAGATTATGATTTCTGTGATACCGCATTTTGATTTATGTATTTCAATGGCAACTTTGATATTACATTAGTATTTTTGCCGCCATATTCCTCTTTTACCCCGATGTTGTCATATACAATACAATCATTGACAGCCTTTGTAAAGATAAGACGTTAGATGAGGCGTTTAGCCTTGTTTCTCGGGGGAAAAGCGTGGGTATTTCACCTGATATTTTTTACTTACAACACCTTAATTAAGGGTCAATGTAGTTTGGGAAGATGGAATGATGCTCGAAGCACACTGAGTGACATGTTGCAAAGCAACATAGTACCAGACGTTATCACCTTCAACATATTGGTTGACATGTATTGTAAAGAGGGGATGATTGAGGAAGCAAACTCTGTAATAAAGATGATGACTGAGAGGGGTGTTATGCCAACGTTGTCACGTATAACTCCTTAATTAGGGGTCACTGTAGTGTGGGACACTGGAATGACGCTGGAAAAGTGCTGACTGAAATGTTGCAAGGAAACATAGCGCCGGACATTATCACCTTCAACACACTGATTGACATGTATTGTAAAGAGGGGATGATTGAGAAAGCAAGCTCTGTACTAAAAATGATGAGTGAGAGGGGTGTTATGCCAGACACCGTCACTTATACCTCCTTAATTAGCGGTCACTGTAGTGTGGGACGATGGAATGATGCTGGAAAAGTGCTGACTGAAATGTTGCAAGGAACCATAGCGCCAAACATATTCACCTTCAACATGCTGATTGACATGTATTGTAAGGAGGGGATGATCGAGAAAGCAAACTCTATACTAAAAATGATGAGTGAGAGGGGTGTTATGCCAGACACCGTCACTTATAATTCTTTGTTGGATGGTTATTGTTCGAGGGGGCAAATGGACGAGGCAACGAAGTTGATGCAAATCATTGTTGAAAAGGGTATCGAACCAGATGTTGTGTGCTTCAATATCATGATCAGTGGGTTCTGCAAGTCTAAGAAATTTGATGAGGCTTTCGCCCAATTGAATGATATGTCATTGAAAGGAGTGAAGCCAAATGTTGTTACATACAATACTCTAGTCGATGGATTGCGCAAGGATGGCCAATTACAACGTGCACGGCAGCTTGTTAGTGAGATGAAATCTCAAGGGCTAATCCCAGATTGAGTCATTTGTGCTTGTTTGCTGGATGGCCAATATCTGGTATTTTGGCTTATAACAATCTGATGGATGGGTCCTGTGAAGCTGGAAAGCGTAAAGATGCAGCGGATTATCTTCTCCAGGCTCTTGTCCTAGGGGTTGCAACTAAATTGTGTGACATACACAATATTGCCGAAACTCATGAAAGGGCTTTGTAAGAAAAGGGTTGTTGGGTCAAGATAATCGATTCTTGGCGAAAACGGAGGAACGTGAGTGTCTTCCAGACGAGTTAACCTACAGTATTCTCATTCGGGAGTTTGCAACAATGAAGTCGCACAAGCCCTACAACACATTGATGCCACGACTTGGAAAAATCATGGAAGCCCAACATCTTGTGGGTGTTATGTCACCACTCACGACGGGAATGGTGGTTTTCAAGCAGATGCAGAGACTGCTTCTTTAATATTTGACTAACTTTCAGGCAATCATAAAGTATTGAGTCAAGGAATGCCTCCAAATTTCATGGCTCATTGATTTTGTACTGATGTCATTTGTCTATAAATTGGTTGTTAACAGATTGCAGCATGTTGCATCATAAGGGATCTGAATCATAGTGCAGCAAGTGACTACCCGCCACAATTCTATTAGAGAGCGTTTGGTTGGTCAAACCCTGGGGAAGTTGGTCAATTTCCCGAGTTGACCAATTTTCTCCATGTTTGGGGAAGTTGGTCAATTTCCTGAGTTGACCAATTTTCTTCATGTTTGGCTGTATGTCGACCTTGAGAAAAATTTTGCAAGGGGGCCACAACTTTCCATCTTCATTTAGGGAAATTTTCCAGTACGCAGGCAGTGTACTAGCTGGATATAAGTTTTGTGTTTTGATGTATTTGGTATTACATGGACAGAGTTTGAGACATAATTCCCAGGCTTCCATTCTCCAGGGACATTTACCTGTAAGTTTTTGCTGTAATCTGTAACATCCCCCTTTCAATGATTGATTTTATAGTACTTCTGAGCCTTGTAACAACTGACTCAGAAAAAAGACACGTTTGAGCACGATTTGAAAATCCAGATATAAACAGCTTCTCCTGTGAACTGTACAAACTCAACCTGAATAAGCGAATACCATGAAACTAAACAGATTTCAAATAAAACGAATTTAATAAATTAAATATGAACCTTCATTGTTTCACATTCTACACAGAATAAGTCTTAGATAAATATGTGTTGACATCATGATACTGAACACAGGAAACAAAAAATGCTACTACACATGATACAAAATAACAAAAAGAATGAGAAGAGACAACATTAGGGTTTGTTTCACTTCCACACCTACATCTGTTGATTGTTGATCATGGTCATACCACATATACCCTCATCGTCCCTCGGTATTTACACAAAACGCCACGCAAAAGCGGCCCCCTAGCAATTGACCCCACACTGGCCATTCTTCCCGATCTTGTTGGCGTCGGACATGAACGGGTTGATGCGGACCCACAGCAGCGAGAATATCGAGGCGAGCAGGATGGACCAGACAATGACAATGGTGGGGGTCCGGTTCTGGCGCCCGAGAAGACCCTTGAGGAACGGGTAGAGATGGACGATGACCCAAAGGGCAAAGAAGAGCTTCCCGAAGAGCGGGCCCCACGACTGGTACCCGCTGTTGATGGCGTAGGACACCCCGGCCACCACCCCGACGAGGTTGATTAGGAGGACGGTGGTCGGGGGGATGAGGAGGGACGTCCACTTGAAGATGTACAGCTCGGCAAAGTCCCCGTCATCGTCGGAAGCCTTGGCCGTGACGGTGAAGTTGGTGTCGATCCCGGCGAGGACCTTCAGGAGACCCTGGAAGACGGCGAAGAGATGGGCCGACGTGCCACCGATGACCCAGAACTGCTCGTTACGCCACCAGTCCTCGATCGAGACCCCGCTCCAACGGAGCTCGAGGATGCCGGTTGCGGCGATGGAGACGAAGAGGAGGATGAACCACATACTGGCAAAGTTGCTGATCTGCAATGACAATGCAATGCAAGGTTAAAACCCTAAAATTTCGGGTTTATGGGTCGGGTTTAGGAAGGGTCGCACACGGGTTTCGAGTTTGGAAATCGGGTTCAATATGGGCCAATTTTAGCAAAATTATATGATGGGAAACAAAAGCCAAAATTTTGAGCAGCATGCAATTGAATAGGCCTGTCAAACAATCGGGTCCGGTTGATAGTTTTCTGGATGCTTTTAGGATCAGACAATGCCGGGTCTAAATAAATCCGGACAATAGAAATATGGAATATGAACAGTATTGTGTCCAGATTTTTGGTCAAATCGGTCAATGTCAAAATTCAAAGGTAAAATATGACCATAACCAGGTTATTTCGGGCCAGGTAGAACAAGCAATATTGTCTAACCCGAATAAAAACCAACCACGGCAATGGATTTTTGTCCGAATTTCAAGAGACTAATTTGACTGACTCTGGGCACATAATTTCTATTGTCCAAACCAAACCTGAATTTACCGCTATTTGAATTCTCGGACTGCCCGGGGAAAAACTGGGTAACTGTTAATATTTGACAGATTTGATTGACCCAAATTTTGACCTGGACCTAAATTTTTGCCAATGCGACAACAAATAGAATTTGATTGAAATTTCACTCACCGTAGGGATGATAAACTTGTTGGTCAAAAGACAGATAGCCGGCAGGATACAGTAGGCAATGAGGGGAATCGACGTCAAGGGATAAACGACGGTGTTGATGTATGCCAGTCTCTCTAAGAACCTCAACCGGCCGTTGTAGCCATACCATATGGGGCAATGCCGGCTGAGCAGAATCTCAACGGACCCCAAAGCCCATCGAAGCACTTGATTCAGACGGTCTGAAAGATTGAGTGGAGCAGAACCTTTGAATGCTGGCCTGGGAGGCATGCAGTAGATCGAGATCCAGCCCCGAGAATGCATCTTAAAACCGGTAAGAATATCTTCTGTGACTGAGCCGTATATCCATCCAATCTAGACAGTTCGAAAGAAATTCATCAACTTAAGGATCTACAAAAAGACGGGTAACGAAAAGATGATGACAACTTCCAGCATGGGAACATGGATTCGTGGGTGAGTCCTGTTTTTGCGGGGTCTAGCGAAATTCAACAGTAAGCAGCCCTACATCTATAGGCTGATTCCAAAAGACCCACGAAGAAAAACGATTTCTAAAACATTTTGAAGTTGAAATGACGAAAAGAACTTGGACCGGGTGAGAAAGTTGTTGTATTACCTCTTTACCCCATTCTGTCTTGTCCTCGTACCCACAACTGATGACATGGATGGCTTCTTTCAGAAGTGTTGCGGGATTTGTTGATGGTGGGATACCACCCTGCTCCATAAAAGTGGCTGCAATGAACACCGGTGACTGACCAAATCGCTTCTCCAGACTCTTCTGAGACATGAGAAGAGACTTCTCATCGTCATATCCTGCAAAACAGTCACGCAACACGGTAAGATATTCCATATTTTATCGACTTTAACCCTCAAGCTACTTGAAAGAAAGCACACAAGTAGCACCCAAGAGTACAACAGTATTCACCCAGAAAATTGTGGCCACTGGGATTCGAACCCTGAGGGGAAGATAAACCCCCAACTCCCATAACACTAGAGCACTATGCTCTAGGAATGTTTCAACTTCAGGATAAACTTACATGCGAAATTGCACACTTTTAATGCAAATAAAAAATACTTCAGTTGCTTAGGTATCATCGTAGTTATTAAAATCTCGATCCTGATCTACGATCCTACGATTTTTCGATCCAAAATCATCGATGCAATTCTACTATCTACATTCCGATCCACGATCCTACGTGGGTTAATTCCTATCCTAACTACCCCATTGATCCGAGTTAGGATCCCGATTTTAACAATCTTATTAGGTATACTCCTATTTGCCCGTCAAAACCATAACTAGTCTCATCTCTGTAAATGACTCGGGAATCATTCTTGACAAAAGGAAATTGTGAAATGATGGGAGTGAGAAAAGTACACATATTTTTGCATTTTACCTTCAACTCCCTCGTCGATGTCTTCCACGTTGAAAATCGGTATGGAAGATTCGCTTCTTTTAGGTCCCCTCTTCTTGTCCATGTATTTTTTACTATTCTTCCCCTTCTTCCTTGAACCGAAACAGTTTTTGATAATGAAGTTGGGCTCCAGATCTTCTTCCGTCAATACAGGATCATACCCGTACAGAGCTTGTCTGTTAAAACAACATCCCGTTCCCACGTACACTGGTCCCTGGATGCCATCTTGTCCTTTCATGTTAATCTGCAAGTCACAACGATAATCAATTATGAGAAGGTTACAAGGAAGAATAAGGTAGATAGACCTTCAATGATGTGAGGGGCAATTAGACCGGCTTACATCAAAGAACACAATGTTTCTGTTAGCATATCGATCGTGCAGATCAATGCCATCAAACCTCTGAGGAAACTGCACGTAGCAGACTTTCTTCCCGAGAGCCGGGTCCATCAGGAAACACATGGCTTCTTTAAGACATTTGCTGTTGTTGAAGTAGTGATCACAGTCGACATTCAACATATATGCACCATTGGTCAATACTGCAGAGACTCGGATCTGCAACGTAATTTAAAAACAAGATCTTCAAAATTACTTATATTACTCTCAGATAATACACCAAATAGATCCTAAACAAGAACATAAGCATACGAACCAAAGCATTCATGGCACCGGCCTTCTTGTGATGTTGGAATCCAGGCCTCTTCTCACGAGACACGTACACTAACCGTGGCAACTCATTACCATCAGTGTCGAGGCCTCCACTGTGGCCCAAAAACACCTGTGAAAAAATATATCTTCCATAAGAATACGACAGCATAGTAAAAAAAAGAAAAAGTTAAATAAACCCTGATCAATTCAGAGCGAAAATTTCACCTGGATCATTCCGGGATGGTCCCTAGGGTTGTTTCCCGGCCAGGGTGTGCCATCTTGCATCGTCCATCCTTCTTCAGGCATTTTTTGTGCTTTAGCAACAAGAGCGTTGATTCGAACCTTGAATTCTTCATATTCCCTCTGCAGGATGTTCATCGTATGAGTGTTTCCGAAAAAGTAACAATGTTGTGGAACTATCTCAATAATATGAAGGCCAACTTATGGTAAGAGCTCTAAGTATAAGTTCGCCAATGTTGTAGAATTGAGTAGGCTATTTGGGTAAGACAATTCTCTTTAGCCCAAGACAATCCAAATGTTTAAAAACTGGCGAGTAAAAGGTGAATGCAAAGAAACAAGGGATGCGAAGACAAGACTCGGGGAACATTAGCTTACATACTAGACGTATAATGACAACAATGAACTACATTTCGCTGTTATATCATGAAACAAAGTGTTTCATTAGTTACCTTCATTGCTCTGCGTTCCTTGACAAAAGAAGGCTGTATCTTATCTTTCAAGTAATCGATCTTCTGTGCAAAGTAGAACTCTGGAGCCCTAGGCTCGATATTGAACTTCTTACAGAAAGGCACCCATTTCCTTGCAAATTCAGCAGTCTCTGAAAGAGACTCAAAGGTCAACATCGCTGAACCATCATCAGAAACATAGCATGAAACTTTGTCGACAGGGTAGTCCACAGCTAAAATGGACAACACCGTATTAGCTGTTATGAGGGGCGGTTCTTTCAATGGATCCACCGTACTCACAAAGACATCAATGGGAGCTAGCTGCGATGGTTCTCCCTCGCGATCATACCTAGAAAAATGATTTACAATTAAGTTCAGATTACGTCAAAAATGATGATGGTGAATTGTGAGGAGCACAACAAATAAACTACATAAAGGTAATGCGCATCAGACTCACCTCATAGCAAGCCTGTCAAGGAATGTCTCCCGGTTGATAGGATACCATTTCGGGAACTGATCCAAAAGCCAAGAAAATGCAAACCAGATCTCACAAATAACTGATATAAGCCACAGTGGATACGCATCCTTCACAGGATGGCTAACACGGTATTGCAAGAAGAAGGCCAAAATGATGAGACGAAGGATGATGACAACTCGGTAAGGAGTAAGATGAGCCGAGGGAATAGGGACGATGCGACTCATTGGTTGACGTGCGTCATCAACCCTGTAAAAGAGAAAATCATAACATTCAGGATCACGTCATAAACAACCCCAACCTAAGAGAATACACTTCAATGTCTCATGCTTTACACATCTTTCCGTCATAAGTTAAGGATGACATATAGAAACTTAAATAAAATCATACACTCCACCAACAAATAAAGCATACAACAATAGTAAAGAATCACAAAATACATTGTCGATCAAAGCTCATATAATATGTCAAACTTATGCACGTGAAAGGTTGAAACTAAGATAGATGCTCACATTTGCAACTCTTCTCCATTTGAACCAGAGCCTTCCATATCACCTCCCCTTCCCTCAGAGTATTTGTTGGTCATTTGCACAATGTTCTTCTCCTGCTTGAGTTTCCAACTTTCAACCCTTTCCTTCCAGTCAACACTGCCAAGCCCATAAGAATTCAAGTCCTTTGAGGGATCCACAATTCTTACCGGAACTGTCACAAAACATTTTGCGCCATTGTTAACAACAGTGCATATAAATCAGAACAGATGACCAGAAATTCAATAACATATTACCTACGCATCCTTTCCAAGTTGATCGTTTGTTGCATTTACGTATATTAGTTCATTTTTCTTTGTTAAAAAAAAAAAAAAAAGTTTACCTGGCTGGCATGGGTCAATGTAAGGAACGGAATGGCTACCACGCTTCTCAGGACCAATAGGACCTGACGTGCTCCTCACAGATCGAGTGTCAGGTGTGGCACTTGGAATCTCACCAGAGACCTGAAAAAAAATGCGAATTTTGCTAAGCAAGTGGACCCCACCATCCAAAGTCTAATTATTAAACATGAACTTTTGACGAGTCGGTTTTGACAAGCATATAATTTTCATTTTTTTTTCCCCTCCTTTTCTTTTGACGGGTCAAAAACGAAGATATGTGAGCAGAGTCAGCACCTTACACAACTATCACGTCTTTCAAAAGATTGTCAAAAGTTATAGCCTTCAACCCGATTTACTAAGACAAACTATCAACTTTCTTACTGAGCCACATTTTAAAACGTATTCGTAGAACCGCACACATTTAAACGCAGAAAAAGCAGGTTTAAGTTCGGAGATACTGATATAGCTGACCGAATGAATGCAGAATGCCCAAAGAATGAAGAACAATGATTCAAAAACACCATAATGCAGCTGTTCATATGACTACTTTGATCTTAAAAGAAACTTTTAATCCCCATCCCAAAATCAAAGTCAAAATCAAAGACTAACTATACGAACAACCATATTTATAATTAACAACATGGTTCTTCACTTACTGATTGGCCATTGGTAAGAAGGGGAATTGGCTGAGATTCATGCCTAGCTGATGAAGAAAGGTCGACATCCTCTCCATGCCATTGGCGTCTAGCCTTGCTAGTTCCTCTTCCATAGCTGAATTCGTTCTCTATATCATCAACATCATCCTCTTCATCATCTCCTTCCACTCTAGGACTCCCTGATATAAATTCCCAGGTAATTAGCTTCACAGAACATGGCGAAACTTTAGCAAACAAAACGGGAAAATTGCTCCGGAACAAACAAACAAACAAACCTTTGAGTCTCTTGTATCTTGTCTTGCACTGAGGGCAACACTGGTTCCCATCTTTCCTCTCATACTCATAGCAAGGCCTGCAAACCGGGAAAGCACATTCGTTGCAAGCAACAAAGACGTCGCCGCTTGGGGTAAGTCCCACGGTATCCCCACATATCTGGCAAATTTGGCCGTCCAATGCCTTCAAAGGTTTAGACTGCAATTTCACACAAAAGAACACTACTGTAAGGACCATATAATCGTACAATTCATTACGTGCTCCAAATAGAGTGATTGTTCACTTGCAGATATTAGGTTGATTACTCTCACTAGTGTGATTGTTCACTATATAAACTCCAAGCACATGTAATATATACAGATATAATAGGCAGTACCCCACATACATGAGCAAATCAATACTAACAAAATGTAAGAATCACAATAGTTTAAAGGAAAGGGCAACCTGCAACGAGCGGTAATAGCGGAAAATAAGACCAAGGAAGAAGCATTCATGAGTCAATGAACAAGTTGTATATATGCTACTGAACTAAACCATAACCCAAATCCAATTTTGCACACAATGCTCGATATTGTAACCAGAATATTACAAAGGGGTCAGTCAATGAAGATCAAAGCCAAAAATTTTATCTCCCAATTTGAAGAGTTAGGGCTGGAACTCGAGAATCTTATAAGCAAGCAATTACTGGTGAGGACCATAGTTACCGGAAATGCTACATATGCCTGCCACCCGCGTTCCGGGAACGGGCATTCCGAAGTCAAAACTAGACTAAATTTTTGTAAAAAAATTTTGTAAAAATTAGCGACCAGGAAAGCATTCGTGGTAACTATGGTTAGGAATCCAAATATATCTTCAGAAAGTCAAAGGGCAACTACTGTTCATACACACAAATTCAACCAATTCAAAACAATCCCCAAAAAAAAGTTCAATTCCATTTCCACCCAAATCATTTCATTTCAGCTCAAATGAAGCAGAAATCTCTCTAAAACTCCCCACTAATTTCAGATTCACCTGGTTTCAACAACACAATCGCACCATCAAATGTATTATCTGGAAATGTTGTCCGAAGATTCATACACAATTACATGCAAAAATCTAATCAAAAACAACAACATCCCAGATGAGTAATCCCAACACAGATCCAAACCCAGAAATGCAAAATGAAGAAATCGAAGAAGAATCAGAAGAAGAAGAAGACTGACCCCACTGTCCGTACTGTCATGGCGAATCCTAACGAGCTCGTTCCTCTTGTAAGATCCAGCCACCATTCCACCAGTGGCCTCCATTGTTGCTCTCCAAGCTCAAACCCTCCACCCAAAATGGGTCAGATTGATTCCAGATTCGTCGATATTTTAGGAAGATCTGATGAAGTGGGTTAGTAAATTGCTGAAAAAGCAAGAGATCAGAGAAGCATCTTCTTCAGCTCTGTCGGTGCTTCTCTCTATCTTTTTCTCTCTCTAAAAATGGATATGAGTGATGTTTGCAGTGTGAACGTGTGATAATCAGCAGAAGAAGAAGCTTCACCAACTACTTTGCCGACGCACATCACTCTCTAAGTGCGCCCAGGTGTTGCCAACCTCCAAAAATTGCCAACAGGTTCCCTCCAAATTAACAGCTTGGGTTATCTCGAGGAGGTGCGTTGACAAAAATTTGGGTCTGGATCGAGTTCACGCCGGTCAATTCAAGCGATGTTAGAAATAGGATGAAATTTTGATCACCATCACCCTATTCTTTCGGGTCGGGTGATTCGGACGTATATAAATTTGGGTCATAATTAGGTTTGAACAATGGAGATGTTAGAAATTTGGGTCAAATCGGATGATTCAGACGCATGTAAATTTGGATCATTATTCGATTTGGACAATGGAGATGTTAGAAATTTCGGTTGAATCAGGTGATTCGGACGCATGTGAACTTGGATCATAATCAAATTTGGACAATGGAGATGTTAGAAATTTGGGTTGAATTGGGTTTGGATCGAATTTAGATTAGTCAATTCAATCTATGTTAGAAATAGGATGAAAAATTGATTGCCATCACCCTATTTTTTGGGTCAAATCGGGTCGGTGATTCGGACGCATGTAAATTTGGGTCATAATTAGGCTTGGACAATGGAGATGTGAGATAGCGTGTCCGAATTTTCCAAAAATTTGCTGGGAGGTGTCATACATTCTTAACAACTGGCTCCTGGGGGACCACATTTTTTTAATGTACTCAAAGGGGACCAAGTCCTCAAACAAATGGCTGGGAGGTGCCTTTCCGGCTATTTTGCACCGGAAACCGGTGACAGTTGGGTTAAGTAATAAATTTTTTGAAATTGCTGGGTGTAGTTCCGAAACTACCCTCCATTGCTTCCAAAATTTTTGTTTATATAACTGAACTCCTCACTCATTCCATTGCTGTTTCTTCATTGCTTCTTCTTCTTCAGTTCTTCTTCTTCTTCGTTTCTTCTCTGTTGTTCGGCTATCTTCTTCATCTTCTGTGTTGTAACTGTGACGTTTGAAGGCAATTTAGCAGCAATGGCGAGGAGAATCGTTGGTAAGCTCCTTCATCTTCCTTCTTCTTTGGTTGATCGTCGTTGTTCTTCTTTCGTTTGGGTTTGGATTATGGGAAGTTAGGGTTTTTTGAGCGGGCTTTAAGGGCTGGACAAATCGATGATCCCCAATCGATGATGCACTAGAAGAAGGAAGACAAATCGATGATGCGCAGAGACTTAAAATACACGAAGGTTGTGCTTGGTTTCTTTCGTCTTCTTCAATGCTCAAAATTGTTGCGTCGTAGGATAAGAATATGCAACTGTGGAAGGCTTCCTAACCATGCTGGAAAAGTATCATTAACGTGATTTTGCCCAATATCCGTAACTCAAGATTAATACAATTCACCAAGGATCTCGGAATATTACCATGGAGTTGGTTCTTTGAAATTAATCACTTCTGTGGCACAGATTTTGGGTATGCCCGAGGAATGCGCTCGGAAGTTGTTGCCTTCAAATTCAAAACAAAGAGAGAACCACCCATTTCTTCGATGCATTCAGAATCTTCCTTAAGTTGTTGTTTGATGCATCAAAGTACTTGATGGAATTCCTCATTACGTAATTTATGCGAAATAGTTCCAGCAAACAGATTGTCAGAGACTTGATAGATGATTGTAGAGCGTGTTGGGATAGGAAGCAAACCTTGTAGTGTGTTACCATGAACATTCAGTTTCTTGAGTTTACTCCATGGGAGGACCCCAATAGGCTGCTCAAAGCCTGTCAAGGAGTTGTGAGAAAGATCAAGAATGCGCAGACTATCTCTTGTGATGTTTACAAACCATTCAGGTATTACGCCATGAATGTCGTTGTTGCTGAGAGTTAAGTCCTGCAATGCATCTTGACTATGTAAAGATAGAGGAAACTCTGTCAGGTTGCATGAATCAAGGTTTAGCAAAACCAATTTGGAAACTGAATTATTGGCCATACTTCTGCCAAGAAAGGTGAGTTGGACACCAGATAGGTGAAGATCATCAAGATATTTGAGCTTCAACAATTCATCAAAGTTGCAACTTAAGTTGTGATTCCCTCCAAAGTATAGCGCTTCAAGATTCATCAATTTAAGAATTCCCTGCGATGGTATTGGCCCCTTCAACTGGTTATCCTTCAAAGACAATTTATGTAATCGTCGATTCACGAGCCGTTTGGCACTTGACCGGTATTTGATCGCTGTCGGATCCAACACTTGAAGGTTTGTGATGTTGGCAATAGAAACGGAATACCACTAGCAAAATTGATGTTGGAAAGGCCAAGTGCGCTAAGTTGTTTAGCTTCCTTAACCATGGATTCACATTTCAGTGCAAATAAAGAAGATGTGAAAGGGCTAACACCCGAAGAAGTGTTAAATTTGTGAGAGAAGAGGGGAGTTCGCCACTGAAATCACTATGGAAAAGGTCGAGAATGGTGAGCTTTGTGCAGTTACCAAGAGAAGACGGAATTGGTGCAGAGAAATGACCACCATGTAACCTGAGTTGTTCCAAGTGTACAAGATTTCCTATTGAAGGAGGAATGTTTCCAAAAAATGTCGTGTAGAAGATACTTAAAGATTTGATAGGGCTATTCTGCTGAAACTGGGGAAGTGACAACAAAAGTGGCTGTACTGAAATGGGAGCATTGAAGAAGATGAAAGAAACCAAGCACAGCTTGTAAAACCTCGAGTTTTAGGAAGAACGGAACCGTTAGGATTGTTACCGAACCGTTAGGTCTAAGTTTAAGTTTCGAGGACGAAACTTCTTTTAAGGATGTAATGATGTAAAACCCCGAAAAATCCAAAGATGTTGACCGTGACGTCGTTAGTAAATTAGGGTTGACTTCGTTATTTACTACTATTTGTTTGTGTTTAATTTTTTTTTATTAACGCTTGAGCTCGTAGGACCGTTGAGGGGCTAACAAGGGTAGAATAGTAATTTCCGCTGGTTAATATTATTATGTGATTAATTACGTGAATATTATTTGCTATGTGATTATATGATTATTAGTATTAATATTATTATTACTATTATTATTATTAGTTGTTTTTAGAAAAGAAAAATCAGATTTTCTTATTGGGTTGGATTAGGAGTGGGATTAGTATAGTTGGGCCTTTATTAGACTAATATTGTAAAACCCCGAAAAATCCAACAACGTTGACCGTGACGTCGTTAATAAAATAGGTTGACTTCGTTATTTACTGTTGTTCGTAATGTGTTTAGTTATGTTAACGCTTGAGCTCGTAGGACCGTTGAGGGGCTAACAAGGGTAGAATAGTAATTTCCGCTGACTAATATTATTATGTAAATAATTACGTGAATATTATTTGTTATGTGATTATGTGATTATTAAAATTAATACTATTATTACTATTATTAGTATTATTAGGAAGAAAATCAGGTTTTTTTAATTGTTTAGTTGGGTTGGATTAGGATTAGTTTTGGGCCCAAAAAGGGTTGATAGTATAAAAACCCCCCTTAACCCCTCTCAAACCCTAAACCCTAATAATCCCTCCCTAAAACCCTAGCCCTCTCTCTCTTTCTCTCGCTGTCCGCCTGCCACCCGCCACATGTGTCGCGGAATCGCGAACCACCGCCACCTCTCCTCCTCTTTCTTTCTCTTTCTCCTTCCTCTTTCTCCTCTCGGCCCCCGCTCGCCTCGCCTGGGCCGCGCCACCACCGACGCCACCAAAGACCGCTGCCGCCGCTGCCGCATCGCCGCCCGACGACCGTGAACCGCCTTCTTCTTCTCTCTTTTTCTCTCCCGATCTCCTTCTCTCATCGCTTTCTCTTTCTTGAACGTCCGACCGCCGCTGCCTCGCCGCCGGCCACGCCCATCATCGCCTGCCGCTCGACCACCGCATTTACTCAACCGCTCCGACGCCGCCGCTGGCCCTGGGCCAAGAAAGGGGCCGTCGAACCTGCTTCTTCCGCCGCCAAGAAACCGACGCCAACACTCCTCGCCACGCCACGACCATCCGACAACCTCCCTCCGACCGCCGCCCGTCGCCTCGCCTGCCGCCCTGCCGCCCAGAACCACCGAGCCCTAACCTACGTAAACCCTAAACTCTAACCCTAACCCTAACTGTTATTTCCTTCTTTTTCTTTTCTTTTTCCTTTTTCTTTTCTTGTTTTTATTATTATTAATCTGATTTTATTTTGTAATTTTTTATTGTCATTAATATTATGTTTTTATAATTATTGTATTGTTAGTTTTGTAATTAGGAAAATTATATGTAATCTTGTTTTTGATTGAAATTATGTGTAATTATTTTCTTGATTGTAATTTTGTGTAAATTGTTTATATTTTTCTTTATATGTAATCTTTTGTGCAATTGGTAATTTTATGATGTAAATTATAATTAGTTTTTTTTGGTTGTAATAGTTAATTGTTAAGGTTAAATTATTTTATTGTTCTTTAACTTATAAATCCTGTTAGGTTAGATCACAATGTTATTGTATGCACGAATTCGATAACTAAATTACCTAGGTTAATTTCTTGAATACAATTAGTACTAAACTTTCTTGTTCTTGTTCGTTAAATTAAATCGTTAGGTTGCTTAATTGGTAACCTACCATTAGTTAAATTTTTGATCTCTTGTTAAGTTATAAAAGAATTAGTTATTCGTTTCTTGATTAGTTAATTACTTGTAACTCGTTGTTTTCCTAAAGCTCTTTTAAATCTTTTATTAAAGAAAATTTCCGTGTTAACCGCTTTTGTTATTTTCTTGAAAATCTTGGTTTATGGTTACAAACCTATAACTAATTTTGTGTGGTTAAATTCTTGAGATCTTGTTAAGTGTTTTATGTTTTAAGAAAATTATTTTCTTTTGTGACTTAAAGGTTTTAATTAAAATTTTGTTAAGGTGTTTCATGCTTTTAAATTAAGTTTAGCCCTACAAGTTTTAATTGTTGGACCTAAGATAAGTTGGACCTTAGGTATAAGACCCTAAGTACTGTTTTGAGTCCCAATTAGAATTCCAAGACCTTTTGGTAAAGATTTGAACCGGATAAGTAATTAAATTGATAACCGTCACCGGGACAGTTTTATTAGTGTCTAAAGTTTGGAATGCCACGACTAACATAGATGTCTTTTGACCAAGACCTTCTTACTGGAAGTTCCTTTAGGTGTTAGGAACCATAGGAATTTTACGGGTCGAACGTTTGACTTGTATAACCCGAGTTATAGCCGTTTTACAAAAAACTGTCAGTTCTGGACCAATTAGGAAGATGTGAGTTTTTAGAGTCCTTCGGGACTGATTTGGGCCTAGTCATCAACATGAAAGTTTTAGTAGACATTCTGAGGTTTCCGAAAAGTCCAGAATCAGACCCGTAGGATGTCGGAAAGTCGTTTTATGAACCGTTTTGTGTAAGCGTTATATTCTGTCCCTGCTTGTCTTTATGCATGTAAATTGTTGATTAAATTTCTATGCATGCTTTGTCCTATGTTTCCTAAGTGTACTAAGTGTAGTATTTTAATTGATAGGAACCTAAGTGTTCCTAGGGGATGGGTTAGATAGTTGGTAGTTTATACTAACCTCGCTAGAACGCGTGTTGATTAGATAATTATTTTTATTCTAGGCCCGAGTTAGATGCGTCAGTAGTGAGCTCAAGTGTGCCTTTCGTTACTACTATCTTGTGAAGTATCCAGGTAATTGTCTATGCTCTAATCCCCACCGGGATGCTCTTTAAATGTGTTTTGATGTTTTATAATTTATTTTGAGAATTGCATCCCGAAGGGGACTTTTGTGGAAATACGACCATATGTTTTGATAATCTTTTTGATTCGATTGTGATCTTGGTTTATTTGAGTTGAGAAATTGGATGGTTTTTTATTCAAAGTTTTATTAATGGTTTTGATAACTTGGGATGGGTTGACTTGAGAGTTGTGAGTCGAGTTTGAATACTGTTAATTAATTCAAGTGGAAACGTTAAGCGGGTTTCGGGGGATAACCTGTTGTGCAGGTGTAACAACCTGCAGGGTTATGGACGTGAGATCAGGGCTTCCTTCCCTGATATAGGATAGTATTTTGATGCCTTTGGTAGGCGATGTTCGTGATGCCTTTGGTAGGCGATGTTCTTTATGCCTTTGGTAGGCGATGTTCTTGATGCCTTTGGTAGGCGATGTTTTTGATGCCTTTGGTAGGCGATGTCCGTGATGCCTTTGGTAGGCGATGTTTATGCCTTTGGTAGGCAATGTTACTTTAAGGGATTTGGTATCCCGCCCGCAAATTAAAATATGGATTGGATGGGTTGAGGAAAACAGTTAAGGGTTAAAGATTTGAAAAACGTTTGATTTGATCCCTCTCCCCAAAATGAATTGAAATGAACTTAAACTGTTTTAAACGTTAAGGGTAGACATTATTGAGATTTCCCCCTCATTTTCTGAAATGTTTTGATTTCAGGTGAAGATCTGAATGCTGGGGACGGGAATTAGAAGTGAGGACGACGAGTTTAGAAGTCCTTGAACCTTTTATATTGTATTCGTTAGGAATTCTTAAAGTTTGTGGAGTTGTTAGTAGTTGCATAGACAGACAGTTGTGTTTTCCTTTCTCGCCTTGTATTCCTTCGGGGATACGGCAGTGACGCCCAAACTAATTTTGAAGTCTTCCGCTAAGTTTTGTCTGTTAACGTTAGTTTGACTTTGACTTTTCTATAATTGAATTTCCGGGGCGTTACAGAATGGTATCAGAGCTCTGGGTTGCGACCTAGTAGCTCCTCAGAGTCCTTTAGGTTTAGATGGACCCTAGGAAGCTAAGTTCGAAGTGATGAGCGTAGGATGGGGGAAAATGGTTCCATGCTTTCCTTGAATATGTTGTTTGATTATATCATCGATTTTTATGTTTAATGCGTCTAACCTTGTAGGATGGCACAACGCACAAGACCCCACGCCGTGCTTTCACCGTTACACACCCATTCCTCCCGGTGGGTATTTGGGGACACATGTTGAACTTCTATGATGAGATCGAGCGGTACACCAAGGATGTCCCGAACTCGCTGCGTGACAACGAGGAAGCCAGGCTAACGCTTTCCGCCACCTTACGAGATGATCCCCGTGGGGCCATGCATCTTATCATTGCCACCCCCCGCCCGAGGAGAGGTACCCACACCGCGTCTTTGTTGGTGTCAGAGGGTGGAGTCGGAGCATCGAATCCCGGGGGTCTTTTCTAAGATCGCCCGGATTGGGATGCGCCGAGTAGAGAGGGTCCAGGTGAACCCAGCCCCTGCACCAGCTGAGGATCATGAGGATGACCCTGAAGAAGATCCGGAGGAGGACGACGCCCAGGTTTCTGAGCCCGAGGTAACCTCAAGGGTCACGGCTGCACCCGCCGTTGAGCCCGAGCATGATATTCCACCCGAGGAGGAGGATGAGGTGGACCGGGAAACAGGAGAAGACCCCGAGGAGGGCTCAGGGGACGAGACGAGTGATCCTGAGTGGACTCCAGTCTCAGCGAGGAAGAACCCTCGATGCAGGAGAATCATCTGAGTGGGATGACTACTATGTGTTGAGTGTTGATGTATAGTTGTTATGTTGATATTTTTGTTAAACTGTGAAATAATCTGAGAATATTGACTTGTTGCCTCTCTTTGGAAATATTGTACATGAATACGTTGGTGTATAGAAATATTGTTTTGTGATCTTGCAAAATGCGAGAATTCATGAAATAAACTGTTGACATAAGAAGTTACTTGGTGAAATAGAGTTACGCTTACGTATTGTTTAGCACCCTATGAGAAGACCGGACCAAGTAGCTACCTTAAGTATAATGTTGAGAATATGGATTGGAACCCTTTAAATAGACTAAATAGACAATTTGAATCAGGATGTCGGACGTGAGCCAGACTCAACCTAACCATGGTAATCGAGCGCCACCACCGCGAACAAATACCAACCGCAGAATCGAATCAAGCGCTAACGCTCGCTCATTTAGTACTGTGGTCAAATACAAAGAACACCGGAATGACCTTGCTAGCATGCTAATGATTGAGATGCTCGGCAAGCACGAGGACCTACTAAGGAAAGTGGTGGATCGACAAGGAGGAGGAAAATGACCCTCCGCTCTTCTCCAAAGGTTCAGCCTTCAACCCGCCCACTTACACAGGGGTAGTCCCAAAGTCTTTGAAGATTGGGTTAGAGAAATCGAGAAGATTTTCGACACCACACACCGCCCCGAGGAGTTAAGGGTGGACTTTGCCGCTACCACTGAAGGAAGAGGCCGATTTGTGGTGGGCGGTGTGAAGGAAATAAGGATCGAACCGGTTTCGACCGAACCGCTTCAAGATTGTGCTAAGGGATCGATTTACCCACCCTCCGTAAGGCAAAAGAAAAAGAATTTATGAATCTGCGTCGGGAAACTAGCGTGCTTGCCTACTCGCAAAGTTCATCGAACTATCTCGTTTGCAGATCCGCTTTGGTAGCCATCGAGCAGTGGGATGGACCGCTTCGACGGATCGAATCGCAAGATTCGTGGATCGCATGTCATCACGGAGTTCACGTCTTACGAATATCTTGAACGTTGCCTCATCTGTAGAAAGGGTGATGCATGACATGGAACGACAGTTAGGCTTACAAGTGCAAAAGAGGAAAGAACCACCCCGCTTTAACCCACCTCAACATTTTCAGGAGAAGAGGATCCGCCCAAGCAATCGGGCGGAAATCGGTCTTCGGGCGACCGTCGAATACTCCAATCTGCAAAGTTTGTGGTCGACCAGGCCATTATCCACGGGACTGTAGAGTAAGGAACGTGCGAGGAGGATGTTTCAACTGCGGAAGTTTCCAACATCAGTGCGTCGCTGCCTCGCAGCCCAACAAGTGGAGGGAACAATGGAAGCAACGGAAATAATGGGAACAATGGGAATTGGAGAGCTCCGGAGACGACATATCAAAACCGGGGAGGCTAAAAAATGGGGACCAAAGGCCACAACAGCAAAACCAAGGTGGATCTGGCGGAAGTCAGAATAACCAAGGGAGGCCAGCAAACCCGCCTCGTCCGCAACAGCAACCGCCGCGCAACGGAGGAGGACGAGTATACGTAATGAGGAAAGAAGAGGCTGAGAATGAAGCAGATGTTGTGACGGGTACCTTCTCTCTCCACCTCTACACTATATCTGTTTTGTTTGATCGTGCTAGTCATTCTTTTGTTGGACGAGCTATAGTAGAGAAGGCTAAGATGAAACCCTCGGAGAATAGTAAGCCTATATCGGTAGCCTACCTACTGGGATACCATTAGTTGTGGAGAGTTATATGGTGGATGCCCTATAGTGATAGCAGACAGGAGTTTGAGGTGACCTCTATATGTTTGACTAATGGAGTTCGACGTTATTTTGGGATGGAGTTAGCAAAATATAGAGCCCGATAGATTGTTTTAAGCAAAGGTGACCTTAATGGGACCAAGCGGAAAGAAGGTAGTACATTGGAGTGATAGGCACCTTCATAGTGTACGGATCTTCTATGCCCTCAAGGCCCAGAGGTTGTTGGGTCAAGGCTGTGATGGATTTCTATGCATCGTAATCGACACCAAGGCGGATGAGCTTGCGATTGAGGATATCCTGTTAGTGCTGGAGTATCCTGATGTGTTTCGGAAGAGATTAAGGTGCCTCCAATCGTGGAGGTAGATTGCATCGATTTGGAGCCCGGCCGCACTGTTCAAAGCCCCATATCGCATGGCGCGCAGAGCTTAAGGAGTTGAAGACTCATGGACGAGCCGCTAAAAAGGGATATATACGACCCAAAGACGTCACCACGGGGAGCACTGCATCGCTCGTGAAGAAGAAGGATGGTAGCATGAGGTTGTGCATCGACACGGAGTTGAACAAGATTACCGTCAAAAATCGTATCCTTTACCTCGTATTGATGATCTTTTGACGATTGCGAGGAGCAACAACGCTTTTCTAAGATAGACACGAGGTCGTTATCACCGCTTAAGAATTCGCGAAGAAGATATCTCTAAAACCGCATTCCGAACTCGGTATGGTCATTATGAGTTCGTGGTAATGCCTTTTGGGCTTACAAATGCCCCAGCCGCCTTCATGGATTTGATGAACAGAGTGTTCGAGCCGTTCCTGGATAAGTTTGTAGTGGTGTTCATCGACGACATATTGGTATACTCTGGAACACGGAGGAGCATGAATCATCCGAGAGAAGTATTGGCGACCCTACTGAGCAACAAGCTTTATGCGAAGCTTAAGAAGTGTGAGTTTTGGTTGAAGTATCGTTCTTAGGACATGTGGTGTCTAATGTAGGAGTGGCAGTAGACCCTCAAAAGGTAGAGGCCATCACCAAGTGGCCGACACCGAAGAACGCCACGGAGGTTAGGAGTTTTCTGGGTTTGGCAGGGTATTATAGGAAGTTCGTGCAAGACTTCTCGAAAATCGCCACCCCGTTGACCAATTTGACTCGGAAGTCAATAAAGTTCGCATGGTCGGAAAAATGTGAGCAAGCATTCCAGGAGTTGAAGAAGAGGCTTACCTCGGCCCCTATTCTTGCCTTACCATAAGGGAACGAAGGTTTTGTCATCTACAGTGACGCATCGCATGGTGGATTAGGTTGTGTGCTCATGCAGGATGGGAAGGTAATTGCATATGCATCCAGACAACTGAAGACGCATGAGAAGAACTACCCCACTCATGATCTGGAGTTGGCAGCAGTGGTTTTTGCACTAAAGATTTGGAGGCATTATGCATGAGTGCATCGCGAGATATTCACACCATCGAGTCAAGTATCTCTTCACGTAAGGAGCTCAACCTCAGGCAGACAAGATGGTTAGAGTTCTTGAAGGATTACGATGTGAATTTTCAATACCATCCCGGAAAGGCAAATGTAGTGGCTGATGCCCTGAGTAGAAGACCATATCCTGCTATAAACCACTTAATGACAATGCCGCACGAGTTGTGCGAGGAGTTTAGGAGATTGGAAATTAATGTGGTAACACCTGGGAGGAAAGCTGTATTGAATGCCATGGAATTACAACCTACTCTGATGGAGGAGATCAAGAGAACCCAAGAACTGGACTTACAGCTTGTCAAGATACGGGAAGAAGTGTTGCAAGGGAAAGCCCCTGGCTTTGTGATCCACGAAGCCGGTACATTACGGTTTCATAACCGCATCTGTGTACCCAATATGGAAGAACTGAAAAGGAGGATTCTAGAAGAGGGACACAATACGCCATATTCAGTGCATCCAGGGGGAAATAAGTTGTACAAGGATCTTAAACAGATGTTCTAGTGGAGTAATATGAAACAAGAAGTGGCAGACTTTGTGGCCAAGTGTCTTACTTGCCAGCGAGTTAAGGCAGAGCATCAACGACCAGCCGGACTTCTGCAACCGTTAGACGTCCCTGGATGGAAATGGGATTCAATATCAATGGATTTTGTGATAGGTCTACCAAGGACCAGGCGGAAAAACAATGCAATATGGGTGATTGTAGATCGTTTAACCAAGTCAGCTCATTTCCTAGCCATCGCCAACAATTGGTCCCTAGATCAGCTAACTCAAGCCTATGTAAGGGAGATTGTAAGGTTACACGGAGTACCCAGTTCTATAGTCTCAGACAGAGACACCAGATTTCAGTCGGGTTTTTGGAAAAAGTTACAAGAGGCGTTTGGCACAAAGCTCAAGTTCAGCACCGCTTTTCACCCAGCTACAGATGGGCAGACAGAGAGGACCATCCAAACCCTCGAAGATATGCTGCGAGCATGCGCTTTAGATTTCAAGGACTCGTGGGATGACGAGTTGACTCTCATTGAGTTCTCATACAACAACAGTTACCATGCTAGTATAGGGATGTCACCCTTCGAAGCCTTGTATGGAAGGAGATGTAGAACTCCCCTATGTTGGCAGGACATCGATGAAGCTCTAACGATTGGACCGGACCTAATACAGGCCACTACTCAGAAGGTTCGAATCATTCAAGACAAGATGAAGGCGACAAAGTCATAAAAAGAGTTATGCTGACAAAAGGAGAAGACCTCTAGAGTTTGAAGTAGGGGAATACGTGTTTTTGCGGGTCTCACCTACAAAGGGAGTTATGAGATTCGGCCAGTCGGGGAAGTTGACACCAAGGTTCATCGGGCCATACCCAATTTTGGAACGCATCGGAGAAGTCGCCTACAAGTTACAGCTGCCGGGAGAACTCCCCAGAGTGCATAATGTCTTCCATGTGTCACAACTCAGGAAATATGTTCCGGACCCGACCCATGTGATTGATCCCGAGCCGCTTCAGCTGCAAGAAGATCTGAGCTATGAAGAGCAGCCGCTAGAAATATTGGACCGTAGAGAAAAGCAGCTTAGAAGGAAAGTAGTTCCTTTGGTAAAGGTACGGTGGGCAAACCATACTACAACAGAAGCAACCTGGGAAACAGAAGACGAAATGAGGAGGAAGTACCCTCACTTGTTCCAAGCCTAAGACGCGTCAAGTTTCGGGGACGAAACTTCTTTTAAGAAGGTAATGTTGTAAAACCTCGAATTTTAGGAGAAAAGAAACCGTTAGTTTCCTTACCGGACCGTTAGGGTTAAGTTTAAGTTTAAGTTTCGAGGACGAAACTTCTTTTAAGAAGGTAATGATGTAAAACCCCGAAAAATCCAACAACGTTGACCGTGACGTCGTTAATAAAATAGGTTGACTTCGTTATTTACTGTTGTTCGTAATGTGTTTAGTTATGTTAACGCTTGAGCTCGTAGGACCGTTGAGGGGCTAACAAGGGTAGAATAGTAATTTCCGCTGACTAATATTATTATGTAAATAATTACGTGAATATTATTTGTTATGTGATTATGTGATTATTAAAATTAATACTATTATTACTATTATTAGTATTATTAGGAAGAAAATCAGGTTTTTTTAATTGTTTAGTTGGGTTGGATTAGGATTAGTTTTGGGCCCAAAAAGGGTTGATAGTATAAAAACCCCCCTTAACCCCTCTCAAACCCTAAACCCTAATAATCCCTCCCTAAAACCCTAGCCCTCTCTCTCCCTTCTCTCTGTCCGCCTATCACCTGGCCGCCACATGTGTCGCGGAAATCGCGAACCACCGCCACCTCCTCTCCTCCTTTCTTTCTCTTTCTCCTTCCTCTTTCTCCTCTCGGTCCCCGCCTCTCGCCTGCCTGATCGCGCCACCGACGCCACGCCAAGACCGTTGCCGCCGTCGTGCCGCATCGCCTGACGACCGTGAACCGCCTTCTTCTTCTCTTTTTCTCTCCGATCTCTCCTCCTTCTCTCATGCTTTCTTGAACGCCCACCGTCGCTCGACGGCCGCCAGCCGCCCTGGGCCAAGAAAGGGGCTGCCGCTGAACCGTCGTCTGCTGCCGCTCAAGAAACCGACAAACACTCGCCACGCTCGATCGTCCGACAACCTCCCTCCGACCGCCGCCCGTCGCCTCGCCTGCCGCCCAGAACCACCGAGCCCTAACCTACGTAAACCCTAAACTCTAACCCTAACCCTAACTGTTATTTCCTTCTTTTTCTTTTCTTTTTCCTTTTTCTTTTCTTGTTTTTATTATTATTAATCTGATTTTATTTTGTAATTTTTTATTGTCATTAATATTATGTTTTTATAATTATTGTATTGTTAGTTTTGTAATTAGGAAAATTATATGTAATCTTGTTTTTGATTGAAATTATGTGTAATTATTTTCTTGATTGTAATTTTGTGTAAATTGTTTATATTTTTCTTTATATGTAATCTTTTGTGCAATTGGTAATTTTATGATGTAAATTATAATTAGTTTTTTTTGGTTGTAATAGTTAATTGTTAAGGTTAAATTATTTTATTGTTCTTTAACTTATAAATCATGTTAGGTTAGATCACAATGTTATTGTATGCACGAATTCGATAACTAAATTACCTAGGTTAATTTCTTGAATACAATTAGTACTAAACTTTCTTGTTCTTGTTCGTTAAATTAAATCGTTAGGTTGCTTAATTGGTAACCTACCATTAGTTAAATTTTTGATCTCTTGTTAAGTTATAAAAGAATTAGTTATTCGTTTCTTGATTAGTTAATTACTTGTAACTCGTTGTTTTCCTAAAGCTCTTTTAAATCTTTTATTAAAGAAAATTTCCGTGTTAACCGCTTTTGTTATTTTCTTGAAAATCTTGGTTTATGGTTACAAACCTATAACTAATTTTGTGTGGTTAAATTCTTGAGATCTTGTTAAGTGTTTTATGTTTTAAGAAAATTATTTTCTTTTGTGACTTAAAGGTTTTAATTAAAATTTTGTTAAGGTGTTTCATGCTTTTAAATTAAGTTTAGCCCTACAAGTTTTAATTGTTGGACCTAAGATAAGTTGGACCTTAGGTATAAGACCCTAAGTACTGTTTTGAGTCCCAATTAGAATTCCAAGACCTTTTGGTAAAGATTTGAACCGGATAAGTAATTAGATTGATAACCGTCACCGGGACAGTTTTATTAGTGTCTAAAGTTTGGAATGCCACGACTAACATAGATGTCTTTTGACCAAGCCCTTCTTACTGGAAGTTCCTTTAGGTGTTAGGAACCATAGGAATTTTACGGGTCGAACGTTTGACTTGTATAACCCGAGTTATAGCCGTTTTACAAAAAACTGTCAGTTCTGGACCAATTAGGAAGATGTGAGTTTTTAGAGTCCTTCGGGACTGATTTGGGCCTAGTCATCAACATGAAAGTTTTAGTAGACATTCTGAGGTTTCCGAAAAGTCCAGAATCAGACCCGTAGGATGTCGGAAAGTCGTTTTATGAACCGTTTTGTGTAAGCGTTATATTCTGTCCCTGCTTGTCTTTATGCATGTAAATTGTTGATTAAATTTCTATGCATGCTTTGTCCTATGTTTCCTAAGTGTACTAAGTGTAGTATTTTAATTGATAGGAACCTAAGTGTTCCTAGGGGATGGGTTAGATAGTTGGTAGTTTATACTAACCTCGCTAGAACGCGTGTTGATTAGATAATTATTTTTATTCTAGGCCCGAGTTAGTACGTGCCGGTAGTGAGCTCAAGTGTGCCTTTCGTTACTACTATCTTGTGAAGTATCCAGGTAATTGTCTATGCTCTAATCCCCACCGGGATGCTCTTTAAATGTGTTTTGATGTTTTATAATTTATTTTGAGAATTGCATCCCGAAGGGGACTTTTGTGGAAATACGACCATATGTTTTGATAATCTTTTTGATTCGATTGTGATCTTGGTTTATTTGAGTTGAGAAATTGGATGGTTTTTTATTCAAAGTTTTATTAATGGTTTTGATAACTTGGGATGGGTTGACTTGAGAGTTGTGAGTCGAGTTTGAATACTGTTAATTAATTCAAGTGGAAACGTTAAGCGGGTTTCGGGGATAACTTTGTTGTGCGCAGTGTAACAACCTGCAGGGTTATGGACCAGGAGATCAGGGCTTCCTTCCCTGATATAGGATAGTATTTTGATGCCTTTGGTAGGCGATGTTCGTGATGCCTTTGGTAGGCGATGTTCTTTATGCCTTTGGTAGGCGATGTTCTTGATGCCTTTGGTAGGCGATGTTTTTGATGCCTTTGGTAGGCGATGTCCGTGATGCCTTTGGTAGGCGATGTTTATGCCTTTGGTAGGCGATGTTACTTTAAGGGATTTGGTATCCCGCCCGCAAATTAAAATATGGATTGGATGGGTTGAGGAAAACAGTTAAGGGTTAAAGGTTTGAAAAACGTTTGATTTGATCCCTCTCCCCAAAATGAATTGAAATGAACTTAAACTGTTTTAAACGTTAGGGGTAGACATTATTGAGATTTCCCCCTCATTTTCTGAAATGTTTTGATTTCAGGTGAAGATCTGAATGCTGGGGACGGGAATTAGAAGTGAGGACGACGAGTTTAGAAGTCCTTGAACCTTTTATATTGTATTCGTTAGGAATTCTTAAAGTTTGTGGAGTTGTTAGTAGTTGCCGTTAGCAGACAGTTGTGTTTTCCTTTCTCGCCTTGTATTCCTTCGGGGATACGGCAGTGACGCCCAAACTAATTTTGAAGTCTTCCGCTAAGTTTTGTCTGTTAACGTTAGTTTGACTTTGACTTTTCTATAATTGAATTTCCGGGGCGTTACAAATATAAAAACCCCTCTCTCTCTCCCTCAAACCCTAATCTAAACCCAAACCCTAACCCTAGCCTTCACCCCCTCTCCCTGCTCTCTCTCTGCCGTGAACCTGCACCGGCCACCAGGGAGCCGGAGCGCCGCCGCCTGCATCGCCGACAACCACCATCACCATCTTTTTTCTCTCCCTCGTCCTTCTCTCTCACCATCTGATTTCCGTCGCTGTGCACCACCACCAACCGCCACCCAGGCCGTCGCCATCGACTCCCGACCACCGCGCGACCCTCGCCAACACCAAACCCCGACGCGAAGAAGCGTGCCGTTGAAGTCAAGTCGCCGAAGTTCGACCCCAACCACCACCGCCCACGCCGACACGATCGACCACCTCCGACGAACCCCGACGCCAACCACCCACCGGCCGCCGGCGCCTGATCGCCGGAAAACCATGACCTAAACCCTACGCCCGAGTTAGTGCGAGACGTTAGCGAGCTCAAGTGTGTTCTTCTTTTTGCTGTGCTGTGAAGTATATCAGGTAATGTCTATGCTCTAATCCCCACTGGGATGCTCTTTAAATGTGTTTTAATGTTTTCTAATCTATTTTGAGAATTGCATCCCGAAGGGGACTTTTGTGGAAATGTGACCATCTGCTTTGGATAACTGATTGTATTTGTTTGTGCTTTGATTTTATTGAGTTGAGAAATTGGATGGTCTTTTATCAACGGTTTTATTATTGGTTTGATAAACCTGGTTTGGGTTTGACTTGAGAGGTGTGAGCTGAGTTGTGCATAAGACATTAGTAATTCAAAGTGGAAACATAAAGCGGGTTGTTGTTTTGATGCCTTTAACAGGCTAATATTCATGCGGGTGATAACCCCGAGATCAGGATTCGATGCCTGTATGGGTTATGTGCCAGGAGATCAGGGTTTCATCCCTGATATAGGATAGAGGTTATGATGCCCTTGATGGGCATCGTTTGATGCCTTTGAGAGGCTAATATTCATGCGGTGATAACCGAGATCGGATCGATGCCTGTATGGGTTATGTGCCAGGAGATCAGGGTTGCATCCCTGATATAGGATAGTTGTTATGATGCCTTTGGCAGGCGATGTTCTTTTTGGGATTTTGATATCCCGCCCGCATAATAAAATGGATTGGTTGGGTTGAGGAAAACAGTTAAGGGATTAAAGGTTTGTGAAAGGTTTTGACTTGTTCCCTCTCCCTCAAATGAATTGAAATGAACTTAATTTGTTTTTAACGTTAGGGGTAGACATTATTGAGATTTCCCACTCATTTTTGAAATGTTTTGTTTTCAGGTGAAGATCTATATGTTGGGGACGGGAATTAGAAGTGAGGACGTCATGTTTAGAAGTCGTTGATTATGTTGCCTTTCTTTTATGAGAAACTTGAAGTTAGTTTGAGGTTTACTCCTAAGTATGAGTTTGTTAGTTTGTTTTATCGTTATCAGACAGTTGTAGTTTTTCCTTCTCGCCTTGTGTTCCTTCGGGGATACGGCAGTGACGCCCCATAAGAATTTTGAGTCTTCCGCTAATTTTGTCTGTTAACGTTAGTTTGACTTTGACTTTTCTATAATTGAATTTCCGGGGCGTTACACAGCTCCTTAGTCTTTTCATCAACATCGGTAAGGGCATTTTAGTCTTTTCATGGTTTCCGGTGCAAAATGACCGGAAAGGCACCTCCCAGCCATTTGTTTGAGGAATTGGTCCCCTTTGAGTGTATTAAAAAAATGTGGTCCCCCAGGAGCCAGTTGTTAAGAATGTATGACACCTCCTAGCAAATTTTTGCCGAATTTTCGGTCCATATAGAATTCTGATGAAAAATCTATGATCGGACTGTTTTTTTCGTGTTGAAAAAAATTTGTGTATTCAAGTTAGATTGAATTTTTGCAGATTTACTCTCACGAGCTCTTTATATTTTCCTATCTTCCATCCCCATTCTTTTATGCGTTAACGCACCCAAACGCAACGCAACTTACTGCATCCTACCGCAACATACCGTAACATAACGCAAATTACCATTACTTTTTAACTATTTTCACCGCAACTTAACGCAATCTACCGCAACTAATCGTAACGCAACGTAACGCAACGCACAAAAGAATTTTTTCTTTTTCCTTTGGAAAATTGGATTCTGATAATCCAAATTATAAGTTGTGGGATGGTAATAATCTGATCTTCAAATTGTATCACAATAATCTAAGAAATATTGGATGACAATATGTCGATTTTTAGGGTATTGGATTGTACTATACCGACCTTTACTATGGGACAAAACTATCTTCGACCTTTATACTTAAGTGAGATTATTATACCAATAGTGACTAAGGGGGTGGTGACTAGTGAATTGGTCTCGCTGCTGACATGACGGGCGGAGGGACAATAATCGACCCTTATCCAATAATCCTGTAAACCCCTTATTTTTTCTGACTAACCCACATTAAAAAAATCAGTCATATCACAGTGACTAAGGGAGTAGTGAATCAGTCTTCGTATTTACGTGAAACACAACCAATCCATGTGCTGTAATGTGGGTTAGTAAGAAAAATGGAGGGGTTAACAGCAATATATATTAGATGCACCCGGAGCATGTGCTCCAGATATTTGCGAGTGAACAATCATACGAATCATCAGAGTGAATAATCATAATAATAAGAGTGAACAACCTAATACATATGAGTGAACAATTGTAGAATCTGGAGCACATGCTCTGGGAGTATCTAATAATTTGCAGGTTAACGGGGTTATTGGGTTGGGGTAAGTTTGTTTTCACTCCGCCAGCCATGTTAGCATTGAGACCGGTTCACCACCTCATTAGTCACTGTTGGTATAATAACACTACTAAAAACTTGCCATATTGCGACTGAAATTGCGACGGAAATGTCCATCACTTGGTCCAAATTATTTTATGACTGAGCTGGCTACAAAAATTGACCTTGCGACGGAATGGTCCGTCGCTCGGTCCATTGAATTCAAAAAGAAATGAAAAAAGCCCAATCTTACTTCAGTTGCTCGACAAACACACCCCCACCCATAATTTCAGCCTCTCGACCCCAACCCTAACCCTCGCCCCGCCTCCCAACCCAATGGCTCCGCTCGTTGCACCGCTCTCCATCTCCCACACCGTCGAAGCATCATCGACGCACCACCCTCTCCTCAAACCAGCAAACTCATTGGGTTTACTGATGTTACTGCTGCTTCTGGGTTTTTATTCTGAATCTGTTCTGGGTTTTCTTGGTCTTCTTTTTCCTTCTCATTTTGTCTTTCTTCTTCTTGTTCTTCTGGCTTTACTGATTGTACTGCTTCCCTTCTGGATTTTTATTGTGGTTCTGAGTCTTCTTCAACATCCACACCATCTTCTGCTTCTTCTTTTTCATTCTGATTTCGTCCTTCTTCTTCATTGTCTACTGATTGTACAGCTTCTTCTAGGTTTTCACTGTCAATTACTCTCCCCCCGTCATCGCCTTGGACGTCGCTTGGAACTCCACCTTCGTCGTCGCCGCCCTCTTTCTCAGCCGCACCGACCACCTCCGCCTCCCTATCCGCCTCTGGGCCGCCAGTTACGCTCTGTCGTGTGTCGTTAGTGTCGTTCGTGTCTGCATCGAGTTTCGCCTGCGGCGGAGGCAGTGGAGGCTCGCTGATGCCGGTGCAGCTGGTTCTGATGATGACGCTAAGAACCCTCGATTCGTCCAGAGGCACAGCAGGTATTATCATTCTCACTTCTGTTTTCTTTGATTCAAGTTTGATTTTCGCTTCTGGATGAGGTGCAAAAAGTGTTGGATGTTTCGAAATTAATTAGGGTTTCAGATCTGATTCTATTTTTGGTTCCATTATTGGTTAGTTTAGTTGAATTGGTATATTGGTTCTGGTAATCGATTTTTCCTGTTTTAGGCCTCATGGACATCTTCATTTTGTTAGGCGATTAATTTTGTTGCATGAGACTTGAGATTTGACTATTGAATGGTATTATCCTGCTACTGGGCAATGCATTATGGTTTATGCTTGATGTTCTTCTGTTGAATCTCCTTTGGAGTAACCTTGAAAAATAGGAAAGTTTCTTTATGAAATGAAGCTGCCAAATTCCCATTAGTCAATACAAGAAGGTAAAATAGCATATATGTTGCCCCTGATCTTCTCATTCAAAACTTTTTGTTGTACAACTTCATCTTCCTATCTCTACAGTTTGACAGGTGATTCTTAGTAATTTGACAAGGAAAGTAGTTTGGAAAGAAAGTAGGTTCAGTTTTTAGATGAAGCTTGCTTACCTTTCTATTTCATTAGTCATTAACTACCCTGAATTTGACTCCTTGGAGATCAGCTGAAGTGGGTTTAGTTTTTTTTAAATGGTTGAATTAAGGGATTTATTTTGTGTAAGTTGATCCAGTCATGCCTAAAACAGTTTTGGGCCGTTCTTTTTCTCATCTCCAAAACCCATCTTATGATTTCTGTCTTCTCCAAATAGAAACTAGCTACTACAAATTAAAACAAACATAGAAGTTGGTCACATGATGATGATGATGATCACCTTGCCTGATTGATCGAGATGCGAGATAAATTTACCTGAAAATCAATCGGTTTGGTTGATTGATATTGTTAGAAAAAGGGGATGAGCACCGACATGAGTCTAGGGATAAGCTTCATGAGGAAGTTGGGGTCCTAATCCTCCAACGCTGTTCGAGAGAAAAATACAAGCACATAGTAGTAACTAAACGCGGAACAACCCAAATGAAAGACCAGGAATGCGAAAATTGAAAAAAGAAACCCTACTCTTCTATGTTTTATTTCTCAAATGTCACTCTCTTCCCATTATACCATGCCTCAATTATTCTCATGCTCTCACTCCTTTCTCATGGAGTCATGGTTGCTTCATTTTACTCCATCAATGGCATCTTCCCTGCATCTTTCTGTCTCATCCTATTCATAGGTTCGCTTTTTAATACTTTGCGTATATGATTGATTTAATGCTCTAGCTTTTCATATCTCTCTGCCTATCTGTGTGCAAGATCGTCTTTTTCAACCATGCTCATACCTTTTCTGGTCAGATTTGTGATTTTCAACTGTCATTGAAGGTCAAGGGCAATGTTTGAGGATCGAATTCAGTCACTCAATCCATCTCTCTTTTGTAATATTACCTTTTTTTAGCTTTGAGTTGTTTGATTTGTTGTGTTAATTTTCATTTATCAAATTTGGATTTAACTAGATGCTTTAATTCTTATCTAGCTATCGTATGAAGGTTAACCGTAGGGAAAGCTTGCAAGTTGTACTTGGCAGTGCTCAATCTATCGACCAATGCATTATCTCTCCCATCTGCAAGGTTTGGTCAACTTGTAATTTCCTTTATGTATTAATGCATTTATATCTTGTTGCATTGCTATCTTCAAACACTTTTGCCGCTTCCTGTTTCCAAATTTGGTTGTCATGTTATGAATACTAGGCGAGCCAATATGATTTTATCTATGCACATGTAGATTTTAATAGCATTGGAAGGAAAAGTATGATTTGGAGTTCCAACTTCTTAAAACTGACCTATTTCCACAAGCTATTCTGCATAATAGTTGGGTAGAAGAGTTAGAGCATTGGCTTCCATCTTATTTGCCAGCTGATATACATCGTGGTAGTGTTTCCAGATTGTTTAGTCTTACGTTTTTGTGCTAATATTCACAATTGCTACTCATCTTGGTTTTTTGTACTAGGTATTTATCTCCACCTGTTCACAAAGTAATGATTTATTTTAATGGGAGGAAAAGGGGGAGATAAGATCAATGTTACTTGGTTCACCAAGAAAGGTCAACTGCTTTCAAGGTGCCTTTATATCCCCCTCTTCCACGCTCTCAGACTCCCAGTGCATAATTTCAATGATATCATAATTTTGAGTATGTAAAGATTTACTGCTTCATTGTTGAGTAGTTAAGGATAATTATAAATGGCCAAATAACATGTAGCTGTTAGCTCCATGTTTTGTTTCCTCTTGTTGTCTGTGGGAAAATGCTAGATGAAAGTTTTTCTTGTTGCTATTAGTTTCTCTAATTCTTGTGCCTTGGCATGTATAGTTGTGTGTGGGGATGCACTCTTTTTGTGTCATTGTTCACATTTTTGCCTTGGGGTTATTCTTCATTGAACTTTGTGGTTGAATTGGGCTTGATTGGTGGGTGAAAAAAAAAAATCGTTTGGACGAATTGAGATCCTTTGGTGGTTTGTGCTAATATTATGAAGTAACTTGGGTAAGTTGCGATTTCTTATTTACATACTCAAAAATTTATGAATTGAATGTGTTTATACATGTCGAATTGGAATCCAAGCATGTGGCTCGTGAAATACTCCGGCATGTGACCGTTGAGTGAAGCTTGTTTTGTTTGTGTTTTCTGACAAATATGCAAGACAATTAGCTTGGGAAATGTTGACTTTTCAGAGGAAACTTTGAAATACACTTACCTATTTTTATGTATGATGTAGATTTAGGGTTTAATTAGGGTTTAAATATATGTGAGTAATTGACATTTTAGATGTAAGATTATGCTAGATTTTTTCAAACATTACGTGCATGCCGCCTCTTCTTTTATGTTTTGTATATTTAGTTCGTTATATTTTGCTAACAATTTTTATGTTTGTTTTCAGGAAAGTTTTAAGGAAGAGTTCGACAAGGAAGAAAGAGGTGGTCAAATGAAGTTCAATTTAAATGTATTCTTGATTTTTTATGTTTGTTTTTCAATTAAATGTTACTAGGATTTATTTTTTTTCCTTTAAATTTATTTAGGCTAGTCAAACTAAATAAATGTATGAATGATTTGTATTTTTATTTAATTATTTAAATAAAATTCTTAATTATATTATCTAATTATCCAAGTTAAGAGTGGGTGTGTCTATATATATATATATATATTGCAGCTTTTATTTTTTAAAAACAGCACTACGTTTACAATTATGAAAGAAAGAGGCTGCCTAGCAAAAAAAAAAAAATTGCTTGTGCAAGGTCCGTCGCAAACAACTTTTTCTATTTTTTTTGTTTTTTTTGATTTTAATGTGAGGCAGTGTGACGGAACTGAATTCCGTCGCAAGGTCCGTCGCAAATTCCGTCGCAAGGTCCGTCGCAAAGGTCTTGCGACGAGGCAAATTGCGACGGAAAATATTCCGTCCCAAGGTCCGTCGCTCGGCCCAAAAATTCCGTCGCACCTTTGATAATTTCCGTCGCAATTTTCGTCGCAATATGGCAAGTTTTTAGTAGTGTAATGTCACTCAGGTATAAAAGTTAGGGATATTGTTATCCAATAGTAAAAATCGGTATATTACAATCCAACAGCCTAAAAGGTCGTTATATTATTATCCAAAAACCCATAAAACTATCGTCATGCATTATGAATAATTGTGATATATCATCAAGTTACTCAAAAGCGGCCGAGTCATTTTAGCACACTGCGCCTTCAGCGCGATGTTACCGTTTATTTTGAGAAATTTTACATGACACTTATATTGGGGTAAATAGTAATCTCGACCTTTAATGCATTAGATTATAATAGTCAAAATTATTATATATTAAATTGTAATATTCCAAACTGCGATACATTGGATTGTAACAATCCAAAATATCATTTATCATGAAGCAACTCAATGACGTATTACTAGAATCTAGGGAGGCAATAGTTTAAATTATTATGGTAAAATTTGAAAGTTCAAATTATTATCTGTCTCATAGCTCATGATATAGATTATTAGAATTCAATTTTCTTTTTCTTAAAAAAAACCAATACTCCGAATTTTTAATATTGGCAGATTCAAAAGAAAATCTTAGCATAGTTATGGTGTTCTATTGTTGTCCAAACCCATTTTAATCTAAATTATATATGTTAGAGGCGCAATCTTAAAGACACTTGTTGTATACAATTATCCGGATCCAAAATGATATGAACATGAATTGTGACATTCCTATTGGTAGCTGTCCATGTGCCCATACAATTTATTACATTTTTCTATAGATTATGCTTCAAATAGGATCATCTTTCACTTATGTAAATATAAGTATCATTTATGATTTTGGGCTAACCAAATTTTATAAAAATAAATCACCTTATGATATCAATGACATTGATTCATCGAAGTCAGTTTTGTACTATAAGGAAAAAAAAAAAGTACATTACTTTTTTAATCATAATCATATTACTTGACCCTACTACTACATGTCATAAACTATATGCCAAAAATATTAGGAGCAAAGTTTCTCTCAATCCCATAAAGTAAAACGAGCGATGTTTAACCTCTATTTATACGCATTCTACTTTGTCATACTAATCTTCTTTTCTCCAATCTCAATGTTAATGATTCCTCATCTTTTTCAGCAACTTTTAGTAGTAGTGAACTAGAAATCTATTCTTTCTATCTTTATTTTTGTGTTACATAAATGATCGATACTCGTTGAAAAAGTTTATTTTTCGACTTAAATTGTAATGGACTAAAGTAAGATGTATTATTGAACATCATCAGTGGGTTTTCATCATGGTGTAGTAGGCAATGAACGGTTTTTATGTTTGGATCAGTTGAAAACAATCGCTCAAAATTGCAAAATTTAAGGACAAGACTATTATATCCGACCTTTTCATACTTGGCATGTGGCAAGAGTTTAGAGTATTAGTTTCATTTTTTTTTGGGTTAACGTGTGTGCATGTATATGTATATACATAAACTTACCTCGTCTCCCACTGTCACTAGAAAGCTAATAAAGTGGTTGATGCCCTTGACAAAATAGGTTTTACTTTGATAGAGAATTGTGTTTATTTTACTGAACCTCCAAGAGAGGCCCTTGAATGCTACAATGCAGACTGTAATCGAGCCGCCTGGCTCAAAACTACGGGAATCTAATAATTATACTTTTAGGGCGGTGCCCCTCTTATGCACCAGAAAAAATACCTCGTTCTCATTAATACGATCAAGGAGGTATTTCAAGTTCACTGAGAGATATCCAGGATTGTCTATTCATACATATATGGGGATGGCTCGAGAAGTCTACGTTACTCATATTCATCGCAAGAGAATTGTATTGCAGATTGGTTGGCTAAATTTGGTCATTCAATTAATTATTCTGTTGTTTCTAATTCTAATTTTCATAGTGATTTATCTGTTATTAATTGTGGACGAGGATGCTCTTGAAAGATTTCCTAGAGTTTTTTGTTTACTCAGGTTTTAAAAATGTATATACATCAACTCACTTATATATGTTAGTTAATGTATTTGTTGGGCATATTCTAATAATAAAAAAACTAATGATAAACAATTTTTACTTAATTACATAACTAAACCCATGGAGTGGACAAACAAACACACAATTTTGATAGAATCAGAATAATGATTAAGAGATCTATGATGAGTACATTACAATGAATGGCAATTAATATTTAACAAATACAAGCTGAAAATGAAAATGATTGATAATTCCAAGGTAGAAAAAAAAAACAGTTGTTTTCTTGTTTAAGCAGAGGGTTTATTCCATCCATCATCAACAAGGAGATAAGTGGCCCTTTTATCACTTCTATCTGCAGACCTGCTCCATAAAAATAAAAACAATAGGATAATGTTAAACCAAGATTTTTCTTTTTTAATTGAACTAAACTAAAAGATAAGTGGTCCATTATCTTTAATTAATAAAAGGCTAATTAAAAAATACGATCTTGAATTGTTAAGTATTAATAGTTATTTAAAAAACTAAAAGGTAAGTTAATTACCAATAATATATATATAGTTTCACTTAGGCTGTGTTCGGTAGTAGCGTTTGTCGTAACGTTTAGCGTCTTGACCAAGTCAAAACTCTAATTGCATAAATATTAGCGTTCGATAAACTAGCGTTTTGAGGAGCGTTTAACGAGCGTTTTGCGAAACGTTAATAAAGTTAACGTTTAGCGTTTGGAGTGGCGTTTCATATTTTTTAGTCAAAAAATACCCTTTGAAAATTTTATCTTTGAAAATTATTGATATCCTTTTATGTCAATTCACATTAATCTGCTAATTCAATCGCTAAATTTACCGAACCCGATTCTCGTTTGACCAGTCATCCGCTATCTGCTACTTAAAGCGCTATTCGCTACCTAAACCGCTATCCGCTATCTAAAACGCTAATTTTGCCGAACAGAGCCTTAGTCTCTTCATTTTTTTCATCTGTCATCACATTTTTTAGGTCCATTTTTATTCAATAATTTATCACATAATATTCTTATAAAAAATACGATATTATAATTTTTCAATAGTATTTTTTATTACAAACCTAATGATATCAATATTGTTTGATGAATCACTATTCAAATTAAGGTATTAACGGTCAAAGTTTTTGATACATTACCCATATGACACTTAAATAAATAAAAAGTTTGAGAATATTGTGTTATTATACTGCGGTGCAGTGACGTATAACTAAACTTAAGTGCAATTACAGTGATTAAATTCGTGGAAAACAAAACACCCTAAATCATGCATCCGTAATGAACTCATTAAAGATGGTGTTTACTTTGCCCTTTTCACACGCAAACTAAACAGAGACAGAGATGAACAGCTACTACCTCCGTTTTTATTTATCGGTCGGCTAGCACTACTAAGTCCGTGTTCTATATTGCGGTATTTTGCAGTGAGGTGTGGTGGAATTGTGGTTGGGTATGGTGAAATTGTGGTAGATTATTAGTATGTGGGGTAGGTAGGAGAGAATGTAAAAAGTAGAGGAAAAAAGTGAGGAGGGAGAAAAGTGAGGAGAGAAAAAAGTAATGATTTGCGGTGAAATGTGGTGGGTTGTGGCAAACTGCGGTACCATGTGTACATGATTTATATAACCATGATATAGAACACGGCCTAAAAATATGTAAGTATTATTTAATATTTCAACTATTTTCCAAAAAATTTAGTGGGAAAAATGGTTGGAAATTCCAACCAATTTTGCTAAAATGGTTGAAAATTCCAACCAATTTTGCTAAAATGGTTGGAAAATTTTCCTACCACCCTTTTTCCTACTATTTGAAGATGGTTGGAAAAATGGTTGGATTACTAACCATTTTTCCAACCAATTTCAAATAGTAGGAAAAAGGATGGTAGAAAAATTTTTCAACCAATTTTAGCAAAATTGGTCGGAATTTCCAACCATTTTTTCCACTAAATTTTTTGAAAAATAGTTGGAATATCAAATGGTTGCTAAAATAGTTGGTTTTTCCAACCATTTTAAATTAGTTAGAAAAAAGTGGTTGGTAATACACATATTTTTAGTAGTGTAGGAAATTGTGTTAAAAATTTTGACTGTTAATATTTTAATTTATATAATGATTCATCATACAAAATTGATGTCAATAGATTTGTAATAAAAGAAATACTATTCAAAAAGTATAAAATTATAATTTTTTATAAAAATTTTATATTAGAAATATTAATTAAAGATTGACATTGAACCTGTAAATAACGGGTAAAAAAGAACGGAGGGAGTACTAATTAAGAACTTACAGTAATTAGAGGGGTGATTAGGGGGCATAATCACTTGGTTAGGACCCAAACAGCATAGATGATACCAGGCAGCCATCCAAACAGAGTGAGGACCAAGCAGATCCAGAACTCCACCTGTTTAATTTAATTTGTGATTAATCAATGAATAACAGTACATGCATGATTATGGATGAGATTAATTAAGATGGTAATTAATTAATGAGATTAATTACTCCCTTCATTCCATATTAACTGTCATCTTTGGAAATTGTGCAGTCAAACTCAAAAAATTTTGACCTTAAATTTTTCAATATATACAATGAATTGCTATATAAAATTACCATCATTAGATTCGTAACGAAAAATACTATCATACAAGTATAATATTGCAATTGTTAATAACATATTATGCAAAAAATTATCAATCAAAAAGTGATATTGGAGACCGTAAAAGTCAAAATTATGACAATTAATATGGAACGGAGGTTGTAATTAAGATGGAAATGAAATGAATAATTACTTGGCAGCCAAACTTGAGGAAGACACCAAGAGGAGGCAGAATGATTGCCAGGAGGATGTCTATGCAGGTTGCTGTGCTGTCTGACATTTCGAAGGTGATTAGAGAAGAGTGATTAGGCTAATTAACCCTGGATTAGCAGAGAGAGTGTGTGTTTAATGGTGACTAATGATGAGTTAATGACGAAGAAGATCAGAGGAGGTTGGTATTTATAGAGATTGAGATCTGACAGCATCATGCATGCTGTGTTGTCACCGCGTCTTAGTTTTAGTTTATTAACCTACTTAAGCAATCACTAAAACAATAAATGCTCTCCCTTGAAAAAAAAAGTCCAAAAGAAATACTCCCTCTATTAGGAAAATCATGATCAAAATGAAAATGATATAAAATTTGGGGTAAGATATTTTTTAATTAAGTGTATATCCTAATAATATATATATATAGGATAATTGGATTCTAATAATCCCTACTTTCACCAATTGGACAATGGTGGACCGTACTTTCACTTTGTATTCTGGTGGTCAAAAAAAAAAAAATTGGATTGTAGTGGGATGTTTTCGAGGGAACCATAGATTTTGTGTTGCATTTGATTCAAAATTTAGTATAACACTTTACAATGATTTTTAATGAATTTACAGCGTTTCTCCCAATTTTTTCATTTTTTTACTATTTTTTATGATGTTTTCACTTTTATTATTTTTAAAAAATCATAATAATTATTTGGAGTCTCAAAAAATAATTTTAAAAATATTGTAGAAACTACAATTCATTAACTTTCTAGGGGCAGGAACGAAAAAAATAAAAACAATATAGTGTAGGAATGAAAAAAATAAGAAGAATGTGGAGGTGGATTTAGTACCACTACAATCCATTTTTTTTTTGGACCAGAATCTGAAGTGAAATGCGATTAATTATCATCAATTGATGAAAATAGGGATTATTAGAATCCAATTATCCTATATATATTAAACTTGTATATTTGTATATAAAACTGAAAAATATTATATAATTATGTTATATAACTATTGTACCACATATATTATTCGTAGTTTTTTAAATTACTTTACAAAAAGTGCATAGATTAGGGTCAACTCTAACCCTTCATGACTTTTTATAAGCTATTTTTCAACTATATTATAAATTAGATAAAATTCATTTGATTTTTCATATTATAGCCATAATAAATAGTTTAAACTACTACAAAATTCATTTGGTAATTATCTGTTGGTTGTTGGTTGTTAACTGTTTGTATTGTTCGTTTATTATTGACTGTTCGGATTGATTGTTTGCAATTGTTGTTTCCTAATAAAGTATTTGTCAAAATTTCATTTATACCCTTTATAAATAATGTTTTTAGGATAATATATATCTGTGTAATTTCAGACCATTTTTGGACTAAAATCTCATTTTGACAATAAGTCATTTTCAATAGGCTGTTCTAACTAGCCTATTGAAAATTTGTTTCTTGAGACAAAATATCCTACAAAATAAGGTGTTTACTAAACATAGAACATCCTTTTATCAAAAAAAAAACATAGAACATCCTATTTAACACTCCATAAATCAACTTTTGCAATAAATTGTTTGATGATTTGTTTACCAAACACAATCTATAACTGTTAATTTTACACCAAAGTTGGTTCCTCCTTGAGAGATGATATATGTTATGAACACAACCTTACCACTTCCTCTAATCTCTACAAAGAGGATATTTTCAAACAAAATTCACAATTTTCACGTCAGGTAGTCTCTGATTTATCTAACAAATATATTATCGGTGCGGTCATCCGGTGGTCCCCATAGGTTCAAAAGTGAGATTGTGAGGCCAAATTAAAGTGTACGTGCATGGCATGGTTGTGCACAGAAGAGCCTTTTAGTGGTGATGGGCCGGGCACATGGAAATATGCCGGCCCAGCTCATTTCTCAAATCATGCCTAGATGCTTTCCCCCTTTCTTAATTTCTTGCTAATTAAGTTTACATGTTACTTATTCCAAAAAAAAAAAGGTTTACAAGTTACAACTAATCAAACCCCCCTTTTCAAGCTTTGGTTATTAATTTTATCTCTACACCGTAAAAGAACAGGGTCGTAATCATGTTAAAGAATGGGAACAGTAGAATAATGATATGCATGTATATGAACTAAACCCAAAAAGAAAACTTGTAGCTATCGGTTTGGAAATATAATTAGGTTCACTATAAAAGAACAAAATTCAATTGGACTTAACTAAACATAGTAAAATAAATAAGCTAGCCTACAAAGTACTCAAATATGATAATCAAAATATCAAATACATAAATGACATTGCGAAACAAATCAATATATTGTAAATTTAGTTCCTTGCTGCACCAAAACTCTACTTGTGGGCATCCCCGTACCCCGTCCGCTACAGGCCTGTTCGGTTGTACCCCTGAGATAGGAGCCCGATGTGTTGAAATATATATATATATATAAACCTAATCTTGCTCAACATCTTAGTCTACATACTACACTCCATGCATTAAAGTACGTACGTTTGTCCTCCATTGGAAGTTATCAACTCTATCTATCTGTACTACAATGATGTTTGTTCTTCCATTGGAAGTGATGCAACGTTACCATGCATGCATGCTTTTACTATCTCCGTCCCAAAATATTTTATCTTTTTACCTAATTTTTTTGTCCTAAAATATTTGTCTCATTTACAATTCCAACAATTGTAATTCATTTTCTACCCCCAATTAATATATTCATTTATCACTTTTTACAATTCCAACAGTTATTATCTTCAATTAAAATAGCGATAGTTTGGGTAAATTACAAATTTTTCACCTCAATTTCAATAAACATTGGTCTTTTCAAATTAGGTAGATGGACAAATAAAATGGGACAGAGGTAGTAGATTTTAAACCCATGTTAATTAAATTATTAAAGTTTAGTTATAACTTATAACACTGCATTAATTCATTTTGACGGTGCATGAAGCTATATAATCTGCGTTTGTCCTTTTTTAATCTGCCGTCTAGTTTTTCATACAAAGAATTTTGACCGTTAATATCTTAATTCATACAATGACTTATCATATCAAATTGACGTTATTAATTTATAATAAAAGATGCTATTGAAAACATATAATATAAGAAATTATTTATTAAAAATTAACTGTAAATTAAAACAAATTACATTACAAATAAAAAAAGCGAGAAATACCATCTTTAACTCGAAAAAAACAATGCGCTCAAATTTATATGCCGGTAAACAACAAATTAAAGAAGACACATTAACAGTTTTTGGCGATTTCTGGTACAGTTAACGATAAAAGAAACAATAATGTCTCCTAGTTTGAAGGTAATTAGATTAGGTTAGCAAAAATTAGGGGGAGGGATCCAATGAAATTAAAGATTTAAGAGTTACTACCTCTGTCTCGAATTGTTTGTCCATCCAATTGTATTTAAAAGTTAAATACTCATGGGAAATGAGGTAAAAAAATGTGTAATATACCAATATTACCCTTACTTTTTTCATATACCAATTATTATTAATAGTAGTCTTTATTAGGGGTATAATAGGAATTGAAATTATTGAAATTATAAAATGGACAAATATTTTGGGACAAAGGAGTTAGGTGAAAAGACAAACATTTTGGGCCGGAGGTAGTAATTAGTGAGAGTTTAGTATAGTAGAGTTATGCATGCATGCAGGCACGTGAGCTGACGCCGACATATTCTCAGTTGGCCGCCCAACCATAAACAATGGCCATCCCCTCACGTGCTCCCATATGCCTTCTTCCCCGCCACCCCGACAATCCATATAAATTGATAATTAAGTTTTGACGGTTGATTACTCAAAGATTATAATGGTTTAAAATATGAAATTAGTGTCGTTCGAAAGATATTGTATTAAAAATTATAATGATGTTAATTTATATTGTAATTCATTATAGTTTGTCACGAGTTCGGTTCGCGAGGAAATGCGAGAAATGCAGAAGGTCACAGACATTACACCTTTTATGGTGGGACTCTTCCTAACCGCTATGAACGCTACAGACGACGCCTTTTTCATTATAGTTCGTTAGTAATCAACGGTCAAAATACAAAGATTTGCTAAATAACAAAACAATAAAAAAAAAGTAAACATAACCACAACAACTGAAAGACACATCCAAGAAAACGCAGAAATAAACAACAATTTCGAAACCTAAAGAAAAAATCAAACAAAAGCTAGACTTCACTTCTTCTTGACTGATATAATCATCAAACAACAAATCTTTCTTACCCAAGGCCCTATTGAGTGCAAGCTTCGCTACAATATGATTGAAATCCTTTAAATCTCGAGCAGCTTTATCGATAGATGTCGTCTTAGCCTTTCGAGTTGCTTCCACAACCAATATCCACTTAGATTTCACCAAAGTCTAGTCTCTCCTCTTCCTTCTAACACCTGCTTTCAAAAGTACCAGAATGGAGTCATCAAAATTTGAAAAAACATCAAACACAAATTGGAGTGACAAGGTGCATGTCCTATAGTTAAATTGTTAGGATGACATTGTATTTATTTATTCAAGCACACTATGGTCATGAAACCCCATCTCCTTGATTTTGAAATAGTGAATATTTTTTATTAATTCATTGATTATAATTTTTTGAACTTTTTCATTATATAATTTTGCTATATATATTGCATGATGTTTATGTTAATAAAATTTACGTTTATGCATAAAATAAAAGAAAAGAAATGAGCAAGAATGAAAGATACACAGACAGCTATGTCTAAAAATCATGAAATAGGCCCAATAAAAATAGTCTTATATGCTTTACCTTGTAGTGAGCTAGTGTCTGAATTATTTTTAAGCCCAGTAGGCAAAACCAAGAAATAGGCCCAGTAAAAATCAACCGACTTATTTCAGTCTCATCTAATTAAGCCCATCAGACACCATCATTTTGCATTGTCTACTTCTTAAAGAAAAAATGACATAAATCTTGATACAAGACATTTGTTTGTTAAGTGTCTCATTTTAATATAAACTAGTACAAATGCCCGTGCTATGCACGGGGCAATCTCCATTGTTCGAGTAATGATATGAGTTATGTCTCAAGGCATTATTTATGTGTCTTACCTTTTATTAAATTGGTATTTTTTAATAGTTTTGACAATACTTTCTTAATAGTAAATATTAATTATCAATTATAAGAAGTTCGGATGTGTAGGTTGCATCAATGAGTACAAATGATACCTTAATCAAATCAAACGTTTCCCTTAAGCATATTTTAAATTTTTTTAATATAAAAATAATGGATAAAAATATAATTTTATGCAATTTATTATGCAATATTATATTTATAGAACATCTGCGTACTTACTTGAATTTGGAATACACCCAATCGTATTTATCTAAACCCAAAATACACTCGGATCATGTTTTTAGAATAAAATTTACCTGAAACCAAAATACACCCGACCCATATTTACCCTAAAAAAATTTTTTACTATCAAAAAACATCTGACCCATATTTACTTGAATTTAAAATACACTCGAGTCATTTTTTAAAGTAAAATTTACCCGCAATCGAAATACACCCGAGCCGTGTTTACCCTACCAGATATACAATTGACCTATATTACCTAGTTATTGTACTAGATGGTAAGATAGTAAATTCGTGTGTGAACACAAGTTAAAGGAAAATTGCAAGTTAATTATTAAATCAAAGGGTAAAATAGTAAATTCGTGTGTGAACACAAGCAAACAAACAGGTAGGTAGGTAGCAAAACAACAAAAATACCCTTCACATTTTTATTATAGAGTAAAGGAAAGTAAAAAACAAGTACTATTATAAAATAAATAAAAAAATGACATAACCGAAATTTATAACTATAATATAACAACAACAATAATAAACTTTCAAGGAATATATTTGAACGTTATCGAAGAAATCTAGATGCAAGTAACATCTCCCTCATAAACTGCAATTTATGGAGGGGTTGATTCCTACAATGAAGTTGCATTTTCTGTTATGAGGCTAAACTTATCCGCATTATTCATACCTTATCAATTTTACCATATCAGTTTCTTTTATCTTATCCACCTTACATATAATATGTATTTAAAAATTCATATACTAATAAATGATGTTATTGATGTCACCTATCTTATTCATAATACCTTATCAAAAATTATAAAAATGATAAAATATTTTTCTACGTTTATCCATTATATCCATACTTCACTAAACTTATCTATCTTTATTTACATTTTTCACGCTTTACCAATTTATCCATACAACCACTTAACCAGCTATAAGGAAAAAAAGGACTCATAGGACAAAAAAAAAAAAAAAGTCCAAGCCCAAAGCCTCATCGAAATTCCTATAGAATTTGACAAAAAAAATTATAGGGTTTTTGGGTGAACCTTTTGGGTATTGGACAACAATATACTGAACTTTGACTTTGAACAATAATATATTGTACTTTAGGGGATGTTGAACAATAATGCACTCAGAACAATTCCGATGGTGGCTGACTCGGTGGCTATACTACATGGTCCACTTGCCACGTAGGATTACCACCGTGAGTTAGCTATCGTCGGAATCTTTTTGAGTGTATCATTGACCAACATTCCCTAAAATACCGTGTATATTGTCCAAGGTCAAGATTCAGTATAATTATTATCCAATACTCTAAAAATTCAGTATATTAACATCTGAAGATCAAAAATTATATTATGAATAGTGAAATTTGTCCTCATCTTTCCATCACCTGCATCTATATCAACTGCAAACTACAATAAGGTTTGTGGTTGTTTTAGATATAAGAAGCTAGTTTCCCAGAGACCAGGCAGAGCTAGTTGAAAATAGCATAAATTTCAGGATAATATTTTCTGTGCATTCATTAGTTGGACAGTATTTATTATATGATGAATGATAGTATTAATAATAATATAATAATAGAGGAATATGATATGATGGAGTAGTTGTAACTTGTATTACATAAGAGCTGACCCTGGCAGATTTGTATAGCTAGTGCTCATGTGCATTTTTGCAGGAAAGCATGCACCTTATTTTAACATTATCTACTTCACCCATACTCATCTCAAATTATCTGAATAGACTTTATTCTTTTGTGCAGTTGTTAAGATACAGAAATGGTGCGGTGTGATAAAATTTTTAAAAGTGCGGTGAGATGTGGAATGATATGGTGAAATTTGTCGAAAATGTGATTGATGTGATAGACGAGGTGAAAGAATGTGAAAAGTAAAAGAGAAAAGTGATGATTGTAATAAAGTATAATACGATATGGTGAATTATAAAAGAATATTGAGTGATATGGTGAGTTGTGTTACTGCATCACACGTGACCGCATAAATAAATATTCACCTTATTGATTGGCCCTTCTTTGATAGTAAGGGTGTCACATTCTCCCTTTTTTCTTTAAGGAGTTGATTTTTGAGGAAGTATACTTCTAATAGAAATGTGGAAGTGTTGTGACTTGTGAGGCATTAATATTTCGTATCTCGTCCAATAAAGGTTGATTAAACTTGGGTTTTTTTCGATATGTATGATTTAATTCGGAAATATATATTAATGAAATTATAACGAACATTTAATTCATAAATATGGTTAAGGAATGGTTTATGAATTAAACTAGGGTTTTTCTTCGATAGGTATGATTTAATTCGGAAATATATGAATGAGATTATAACGAACATTTAATTCATAAATATGGTTAAGGAATGGTTTATGAATTATGAGGTATAGAAGTAGATGGGGAAGGAATGAGTAAACTAGTTCCAGTAAAAATTTCGTCCGATTTGAATATCTGAATTTGTCCAACTTAAAAAAATGAGATTTCATCTGAATTTGATTTATTGATGAATTAACCAAATATCTAAACATAATATTTTTCTTTTTTTATTATCCAAATCCAATTTTAAACCGAATTTAATCTATTTATAATTTGTCCTAAAAACCAAATCTAAAAATCAATTTCTCATCTAAAGTAAGGCACCGTTCTTTTATGCGTTAACGCACCCAAACGCAACGCAACTTAACGCAAATTATCATTCTTTTTTAACTATTTCCAACGCAACTAAACGTAACGTAACGTAACGTAACGCAACGCACAAAAGAACGGTGCCTAAATCTTCTCCAGTTTTCATTACATGACAAGTTGACAATTATAATTATCTCATTGGGAATTTATCAAATTTTCTACTTTTTTATTTAATTATTTGTATGATATGATATGATATGATATGATATGATATCCCTCCCACATTTCTGCAGCATCCTCTCTCAAATGACTGCTTTTCTTGTTCTTTTCTCTCACTTCTTGTATGTATTCTTCACAAGTAAATTCAGATTTCATGCCACCCCTTAATGTTGGAATAACTTGTTGGACTTATATATATAGAGAGAGAGTATAAAATTTACATAAAATTAAAGATTAGTATTTATTATTTGATAAATAATCTTAAGTAGGCTTGTAACTTGATTTTAGAAATCTTATTTTAGAAATAACATTAGTTAAGTTTGGTTCAGAAAATAAGAATAAGCTAAAATTTAATAAAAATAAGTTCATGTGAATACAATTCATAAAAACTCAATCAAAATAAATACAAGAATACAAAACCTATGTATAAATTCAAGCAAAAGTGCCAAAACCGATGAACCAGACTATGAACCAGTCAAACCGAATTGTAAGCCGGTAAATATCAAACCGTGCAAAACTTTCCATTAACCAAACCTCCAAACCTAAACCGACAACCGTGCAAATGGCTGATTGCTTGGGCCCACGGCCCACCTCTTCAATGTTCATCAAAATCTCTTGCTTGGCTCTGGTCTGTCCACGTGTAAGTTAACCATTTCCCTATTGTCAAGAGTGGGGCCTACTTTAGCATGATTGTTCTGTAATTTATTAGGTGCTCCTGGAGTATATGCTCCATATTTTATAATTGTTCACTCATATGTATTAGATTGTTCACTCTGATTCATATGATTGTTCACACTGATTCATATGATTGTTCACTCGCAGTATCTAGAGCACATGCTCCGGGTGCATGTATTGTTCGTTTACACACATATCTAGAATATGGTGACGTTCTTTGGATTTGTTAAAATTAGATTTGGAAAGATTAGATTGGATTGGATTACTTTGGATAAATGTTGATACTTTTTGGGGAATTGTGTAAGGTTTGGATAAGTTTGGATTGAATTAGATAGGTTAGTGTAACCCATCCAAAAAAACAGATGTATTCTAGGTGCATGTAATATATATTGATATATATGATCCTTTTATCAACTTGCAAAGTAAAGTACTCCCTCTGTCTTTATTTATGTATCATTTAGGAAATTGTACCAAAAACTTTGACCGTTAATATCTTAATTTATAAAATAATTAATCGTATAAATTGATGTCGTTAGATTGGTAATTAAAACTATTATTAGAAAAGTATAATATTATATTTTTTATAAAATTTTATATAATAAATTATTGATTAAACATTGACCTTGAGAAAGATGAATCACTAATAAGAAAATGGAGGGAGTACTAATTAATTTAACTTTAAACATCAAACCAAAAATAGGAAACATTCTGATATTGTTTATGAAAATGAAAAGTGAAACATTAGATTAACCTTTAAGTAAGGTGTGCTAATCATTGTTAATGAATTGATGTGATTTCCTGCCATCAAGGAAAGTAAATTAAACAATCACAGGATCCAATTATTATTATTATTATTTTCTTTTTGAGAAACAAATAATATTGGGAAATCCCATTTGTTTACTTTACATGATATGTAGTGGTCCAAATGTCCTAATAAAATAAAACAAGGTAGTCCCCCTCCATATCCTATTATTGTAGATTCAATCCAATCCAACTTAAGATTACTTATTTAATCTAATTTTAAGATGTTCTGACATTTTCTTTTTAGTTTGTAATTTATTGAACCTCTGTATAAATTCAAGCAAAAATGCCAAAACCGATATTTAGGTTTAGGATTGAACCTATTCTTATAAACTCAAATCCATTCCTAGGGTATTTAGGTTTTGGATTCACTCCCAGCACATATTATGCAGTGTTTTCTTATGTTCAAATCTATTTGTGAAAGTATTGATCGAGTAAGTAGAAATTTTTTTCTGGAAGAACTCCTCCGAAAAAGGAATACCCATGATCTAATGGGAAAAAATATGTAGACCTAAGGATAGGGGGGAGGGGTTAGGCCTCCACAAGACTCATGCTGTCAATTTAGCTTTCTAATGCAAGTTAGTTTGAAAACTGATGCATGACAAAGACAACCTTTGGGTCTCCCAAATGACTGTTAAGTACAACCACTCTGGTGAGTGGTTTGGGAAAAGTCCAACGTCCTCAGACTCATGGGTTTGGAAGAATCTTTGTAAAGCTTATATAAGCTTTGTAAAAAAAGTTTTCTTGGAAAATTAGCAATGGCGCCAAAGTAAATTTCTAGAAAGATAATTGGTGTGATCAGCTACCGTTATCTGCTTTAGCTAACCAATCATTTTCTCGTGAAGAAAGAGAAGTGACTGTTCAAGAATTCATTTGTAATAATGATTGGGATCATCACAAATTCAGACAAGTGCTACCGAAATCACTAGTCCAAATGGTTCTCAAGACTCCTAGTCCTGTTTTGGTGGAGCAGGATGAAATTTGTTGGGGCCTTACTGGCAATGGAGAGTTCTAAACCAAGTCTGCAACTTGGCTTTGTCATGAGTTAGAGTCTGGGCCAAAATGGGAAGGTCGCTGGATTTGGAAGCTGGATATCCAACTAAAACTAATAATCTTCCTTTGGCTGATTTTTCATAATGGTCTCCTGTTTAGAGGAAATTTAATGAGTAGGGGTACTAAGTTGGACCCCTCTTGCCCTATTTGTCTCCAAGATTTAGAGACTGATAGTCACGTATTATATCAATGTCACTTCACAAAAAAGGTGTGAGATATTGCCAAATCCCATGCATGGGTATCTTCTTCTGTCAATTGGTGAACAAATAGTACCGGTAGCATTATTCTACAAACTCTCAAAAATTTCCTCCATCCCAACGAGTTTTTAAGAGCTTCCCACCTCATTTAGAGCATTTGGAAGGAGTGTAACGATTGCATCTTCAACAACTCTGTCTTCAATGCATGAGGGTCATTATTAGAGCCAAGAGAAGCTTCACAGAGTGACGAGCAAGGAGAATATTTTCTTACCAAGATCGACACATTACACATCATCATCTTCAACCTCGCTCTCGTTGTAACAATATTGTCCGTGTAGGGTGGAAACAACCTCATTATGGTTGGGTGAAGTTGAACTTTGATGGGTCCCTTGACCACCAAGGCTCAGCTGTAAGTTTCGTTATTAGGGATCATCTAGGTCGTCTTCAAAAAGCTGGGGCCATGTCGGTTATGTCACAGTCTATTCTCTTAACAGAAGCCTTGACTCTCTGCTTTGATCTTCAACAAGCTATTCTGCAGGGTTTTTCAAAAATTCGATTGAAGGAGATAACCTTCTTCTCATCCAAGTTATCCAGGGGGACTCCACACCCCTTGGCATATCAATATGATTGTTAGAGATATCAAAAACTTAATCATACAGTTGGAAGATTCTACTATTTGCCACGTTTACCGTGAAGCAAATTCAGCGGCAGATTGGATAACTAATTTTGGTCGTTCTTTAAATACTGTCGGCGTTTGGATTTGTAGCATTTCTTTGACCTTTTCTTTTATTATTCATGCCGATAACTTAGGGAGATGTCTTGATAGAAGGTCCCCTAGATATTTGATGTATTGTTTACCCGCGTTAAAAAAAAATAGGTTTTGGATTCAGTTGGATTGAGTCTACAACTTAAAGTGGTTTAGATTTAGATTTACATGATATTTAGATTTTATTTCGGTTTTTGTTGTACACCCCCAATAACTATTATTTAAAATTTTATCCTAAAAACATAATAATAAATATATTAATTTAACCAGAACAAATAATTAAAAATATATTTTGACGGCACCCATATCATCCCCAAAAATTGAAAAAGAACTAAAAAAAATTAAAACCACCATTGCATTTGCATCAGTATCTTGTTCTTGGCTCAGCTTTTTTCCCCCTTATTTTTTTTGGGTCCATGTTCATTTTCAAGCAGCAAGCATAAATTATCACCTCTTGGATCCCCCATCTCTATATTTCCCTCATTGAGATAAGTTTGGGAGAGATTTTTGGCTGAATTTTGGATTGATGTCTTCCCTACTACTAACACCCAAAACTAGGTTCTGGGGTTTCAAATTTTCTGGAAATTTTGTGAATTCCATGATTTATTCATTAGGGTTTGGAGTTTGAGGCTAAATTTCAGCTGATTTAGGGCTTTCTGGATTGAGGGATTTTCCCCAATTTTTTTTGGGTTCCATTCTGAGGTACTTGTTTATGTTTATTCCTTGAATTTTGTTTAATTGGGGTAAAATCTAATGTGGGTTTTTCTGGGGTTTGTATTTTAATCCATCTTGTGTTGAAAATATTGAATTTTTTAAGCTCTAAACAGTTCAAAATTAGTGGGGTTTATGTTGTGGTCATACCCTTATTATGGAATTTGTTTGACTAATAATTTATTCTAATTACAGTGTCTTTATTCCCTGATTATTGTTTGATTTGGATAACCTAAACAGTTCAAAATTAGTGGGGTTAATGTTGTGGTCATAATACCCTCATTATAGAATTTGTTTGGCTAATAATTTATTCTAATTACACTGTATGTTATCTTGTGATAAGGACATCAGTAAACAATAAGATAGTTGTCATTATAAAGTAGTATTTTGCCACTCCTTCCTATGAACTTAAGCTGGAATTGTATAGAGAATAGAGTTAAATTCAAGTTTACAGCTACAATTTTTGACTTTTTACTGGGCATTTTTGAGATTTGAAGATGATTTTGGATGATAATTGTTTGCTCATTTGGGTTTGGATACAGCTGAAGGTGAAGCTGGAAAATGCCTTTGACTGAATTTCTTAGGATGGTTAATAAGGCCAACTTTGATGCTGCCCCATCAAAAGCCTCCACTTCTGATGATCCTTCTTGTAGGTATGTTGATTTTGATAAGCTTTAAGATTTTTTTCGTGTTGGGTCCATCGGAACTAGTTTTTGTGGATTATTTGGTAAGCAAGATTGCTAGATCATATACCGCCGATATCCTATTTTGCAGCGGGATTTTCGGGTATTGGATGGAATTTGTAAGAGTTGGGTCAATCGGAACCAGTCTCTTTGAATTCTTTTAGTTCATGGATAAGGAAAATCGCTTCATCAGACCCCCTAAAACTTTGTTTTGTAGCGTAGGCCTGTCCATTCGGGTGGGTGGGATAAATCGAGGTTGGGTCCGATATGGGACGGTTTTGGGTTTATTTAGGTTTCGGGTTTGGAAGTAGTGTTCAAAACCCTAAACTTTCTGACATGTTTAGGTCGGTTTCCGTGTTGGGTCAAATTTTGCTAGGTCACTATGGGGGGGATTGGATAGAATTTGTCTAGTCTTGGGTCAATCGGGACAAGTAAGATTGTTTGTTTTGAAACGGGATTTTGGGTATTGGATAGAATTTAGGGATGAGTAAGACTGCTACATCAGACCCTCCCACATCCTGTTTTGCAGCGTTATTTGTGGGGGTATGGGATAGAGTTTGTTTTAGCTTGATTACTATGTGTTGATGCATTTTGTGGTTTGTTGGGGAACTTGGATGCAGCCGACCCGATACTGATTGTGCTGAGCTAGTTTGGGAAAATGGTCAGCTCACAACGATACAACATGGCGAATCTAGTAAAGCGACGCATACCACCCCCAAGCAAGATGATGATAGTAGCACTATTACAATGGGAAACGGTTCAAAAACGACCAAGTCGAGCACAATGGATTCCATGCTAGATGACTTCCCGATATCGGTCCCGGTCCCGTCCTGCGAAATGGGGTTGGATCACGATGTCGTTGACATGGTCTCGTGGCTAAACTACCCCGTTCAGGATCCTCTGCACAATGACCACTACACTCCTGACTTCCTGCGTGAGTTATCCGGGGTCACCTTAGGTGATCCTCCACAAGAGCACACTTTAGGGTCCCGGGAAAAAAGGAGCAGTTTTTCTAGCAGTTTGGTGAACTTGAAACACGGGTTTTCATCCAAAGCAGCCCCTGAGAAACATCAGTTTTTCCTGCCCGTCGAGCAGAAGGATGTCTCGAAATCAGGCAGTTCGGGTGTCACTGTGACTAACCCATCATTATCTTCATTCGGGTTTAACAATACCCGGTTGCAGAAGATGGACGAAGGACAACCGAGCACTAGTGCTTCCGGGTTTACAAACTTGTCATACTATTATCGCCCCACCACTGCCATTTCCAGGACTCATAGTCTAACCGCAAACAACTCTGTCAGATTAGAGAGTGATAATGATGACAAGAGGCGTGCTTTGAGAAGAAGTGCTTCTCTTGCTACTAATTCAGCTGGGGTTAATGTGGAAGAATCATTGCCAGCGAAGCGTACTACAGAGCAGCTGCAACGTTGTTCTAATCAGGCCGCTTGTCAAGTAGATGTCACAACAACAAAGAATGGTTTAGAAGACCAGGGACATCGTGGTAAGGCTGTGACAAAGGCCGGAATGGGGGGTGGTGAGAAGAACAAGGACCCGGTTGTTGCGACGTCTTCTGTTTGTTCAGGAAATAGTGTTGAAAGGACTTCGAATGATCACAGGCGCGAGTGTTTGAAAAGGAAAGCTCGTGAGCATGGGGAATCGGATGGTCAGAGCGATGTAAGATTACCCTTCTTTTTCTTTTTTCATTCTATTTGGTCCGTTGGAATCAACTTCTTCATGCACTTCCATCTGGACCCGCCGAAACTAAACTGACCTGAAAGACCCACCCAAACCTAACCCATCCCAAACCTCAAAATGCCAAAACTAATTAACCTGAATTGGACCCAAACTCAAAGTGGCCCAACCCGAGCCAAATTTATTTTTCATCAAAGTTGTTCGTTATAAAGAATACCCTTATCTGGAAAAAAAGCAACCCGCAAGTGACCCGACCCGACCCAAATCCGACACAGCCTTGTTGACCAAAAATAGCCCAACCCAAATCCGACCCGAATGACCCAATTGCTGATGGTCCTTAGTACATGCCCTCGTCTCTCACTTTGCAGGATGCTGATGAAGAGTCCATGGGTGCAAGAAAAGGTGCTAGTTCTGGGACCGGTGGAAAGAGGAGCCGAGCTGCAGAAGTGCATAATCAGTCAGAAAGGGTGAGCTAATTTGAGACACATTTAGACAAGTTTAGTCATAATTGTTTTTGGATTCAAAGTGGTAATTGTGTTATCCTTTTGGATGTGTACATCAACAGAGACGGAGGGATAGGATTAATGAGAAGATGCGCGCGTTACAAGAGCTCGTACCAAACTGTAACAAAGTAAGTCTCTGATGGCCTTCTTTAGTTGTAGACTTTTTCATCAATAATGTTGTAAACTTTTGGGTCTTATCGCCAGCTTTTTCGTCAGTTTTTAAATCGTTTTTGGAGTTTGCTGATGGTTTGCACCCCCTTTCAAATGAAAAAGGTTGACAAGGCATCCATGCTTGATGAGGCCATTGAGTATCTGAAGACTCTCCAGCTTCAAGTACAGGTGAACCCCTGATGTCCTTATGTCTGCTTCTTTTGTAGGTAATGAGGTAGACTTGGCAATTTGGACATTTGGGTCGGTTTCATGCTGGTTCAATTCGGATAATAAGGTTCGGTTTTGGACTGGGTCATTTTCGGGTCACTTTATTTTGAGTCAGACAAGCTTGCCTTGCTAAAAACAAACCACTGTGGTGAAAAGATAAATCCCGGTCAAGCCGGGTCGGGTTGTGCCCTTTTGGGTTATGTTCTGCTTCGGGTCAGTTAATTTTGACATTTTTGGGTCACCTTATTTTGAGTCAGAAAAGCTTGCCTTTTGAAAACAAAGCACTATGGTAAAGAGATAAATTCGGCTCAAGTAAGGTCGAGCTGGGCCGTTTTGGGTTTGGTTCTATTTCGGCCCAGTTACTTTTGGCATTTTGAGGCCAGGTTTAGGCGGGTCAGTTTTGCCAGGTCTAGGTGATACACCTCGTGTAGGACAGTTTCGATCTTGAGCGAAGAAAATCCATTTATGCTAACACGAACATACAAATCTCCCAACAGATGCTGTCGATGGGGAGTGGCATGTACATGCAGCCAACCATGATGGTACCCACTCCCGCTCCTCCAGGAATGCACCCGATTCACGGTCCGCACTTCTCGGGGCTCGGGATGGGGTTCGGGATGACCAACATGCTCGATCCCACCACCGGTATCAAATTGATGCCTACTTTCCAAGGCCCCCCACAGTTTCCTGTCATGGGACCACCAGCAGGTTATCGTCATCATCATATGATGCCTACTTTCCAAGGCCCTTTGAAAATGCCCTTGGCACCACTAAATAAAGCTCCATCATCCAGTGGTAACCCTAAAGATGTGCCCCAGTCTACTATTCCTAGTACTAGTACCAACCGAGCAACCCGTGAGAACTGACATCATGCGCAGCAGCTGAGAATTATGTCATCTGTCAGGTCGGTCCACAATGTATATTACATGCACCTGGAGTTTATACTATAGGACATCTGGAAGTGAACAATCGCGCTATTTGGAGCACAAGCTTCAGGAGCATGTAATAAGTTTCAGGAGCACGTAATAAGTGACAGGACATCTGCAAGTGAACAATCACACTATTTGGAGCACAAGCTTCAGGAGCACGTAATAAACTGCAGTAGGTCCATGTCAAATTAGCGCAGTGAATTTCGACCGTCTTGAGGCAACTTTTACGGCTGAGAGAGAGTTGATTTAGAGTGTTTCTGTACATTATATAAGTATGTCAGATGAGAATGTATTGTAGGTTTAGGAATCACATGAATGCCTGATCTGATCTGATCAGATCTGATTTTCCCAGATGTGTGTGTTTCCAGATGTATATTTTCTGTCTGGGATACATGAGAAAGAAGAGGATAATATTAAGAAATACAAGCAGCTCAAAAATTTAGGGTATCTGTATAAATTTATGGGGAGTGACCATACTTTTTCAGGGTGAGAAAAGGTCGGGTATATTATGCTCATGTTGGACTGATTTGAACATAGTAATGTTACATATACATGACTACAATATTTGCCTATCATTCAAAGAGATGACCTAGGTGTAAGTTGTATTCATGCATGCGATTCAGTTTAGGTTTGGATAGGGTGTTAAAAAGTCATTCTCGGGGCAAAACTTTCAAAAGGAGCTCGTTTTAAGGTAACTCTTACACGACATTATCATTTTAACAATCGCACGACTTATCGCTTATTGTAGGGGCAAAACTTTTAGAAGGAGCCCATTCTACCGAAACTTTTACACAAAACAGTATCACTTTAACAAACATTACCCAGATCCATATTCGTGGGGTACAACAAACAAATTGCACGTTTGGTTAGACAAAACTTTCAAGGAAATGTTAGTCAATTTTTCTAAATCGACAAAAATTCCTCATGTTTATTTTTTTTTTATGTGGGACCCAATATTTTTTTTTTGTGGGACCCAATATTCACTTTCGAGCTCAATGAACATCTTTTCAAGGGATGGGAAGGGTTTTCCCAAAGAAAATCTTTTCTAAAAAACTACCAAACATGGTATGAAAAGAACTAATGATCAGGGTTCCACTAACTCAAGCTTATATAACCTATCATATAGTAGTAATTTAGACAGAATACAAAGAAACCAATGCTTAAGAGAGGGAGGGAGATTTGCTTTCATGTTTCTCTAACAAGGGGTGTCCTATATAGCAATGGTTACACAAGAGAAACAAAACCAACCGAATCTGGGTTTTATGTTTATACCCGAAGCTTCTTTCCTGCTGGTTGTTGTACATCATCAAAATGAGGCCCGTCGGCATTGTCCCCTTTCTCAGCCTTTTTGCGGGCGATGATCTTGTTGATCTTGTGGAGATCATTGTTGAGCTTCTGGTCTTTATTCTTCCTTGTCTTGCGCCCGTCTTGCATCTTCACCCCGAACTGGAATGCAGCTTTCGGCATTGCTTCCTTCTGGTCGTTGTACTGGGCCCACTCCTCCTCTGTCTCAAAGTCCCATCGATGAAGCCGCCCTTTCGCCTATTCCCGTTTACGAAACACAGTAAACCATCACATTGTCACAATTACATGACCAAATGGAAATACTCAGGTGGGACACTTCACAACAAACTTAGCATCAAGGGTTCATATTATTTGGGTTGGTGTTGGGGGGGGGGGGGGGGGTTGTTAGGTGTTGAAACAACCATGTCTTCATAGATAGATTCTATTGTAAAGTGAAGAATCAAGTGTTTGTAGTGAAGTTAGGGTGTCGAGAGTATTGTTGGCACTTTAAGGTAAAACCTATGTTACTCGGACACAGGTACGCGTGTCCAATAGGACACGGATATGGGTGTCCGACTTGGCTATTTTAAACAGAAAATTGTAGATAACTATAAATAGTGGCCTTCAGCTCTCACTCCTAAGTGTTGGACATGGTTGTAATGTGAAGTGTCAAGTGTTGTACCCTAGTCCGAGTGTCGAGGGTTCCACATGGGGTATAGCAAGGAAAATGAAGAGTTCGACTAACATAGGATCAAACAAACATTCCGGGCAAAAAAGCCTATCTTTATGGTTCCCATTTCCTAAGTCCACAACCACATGTACATCCATTGTACCAAAGAAACATCATTATCCATGTTTATAACAGATTCTATATCAATGAAAGCCATGTGGACATGAAAGAACATAAGAAAGGTAGAAGGGAACTAGAGGAGAAGCACTTACCCGTCCACCCATATCCATTTTTGTCAAGTCAGCTTCATCATCACTATCCACAATCTCATGGTTGTACTCTTGATAGCCAGGGTAACATTCAGAATAGCTTTCAGATATGAAGTTTGGATCCTTCTCTCGCGCATCTTTCTCCCTAAGTTGTTGGAGTCTTTGATCGTCCCGCTTGAACACAGACCCTAAACCTCGATCCTTCTCCTCTTGTGTCATGAAACGGGGATCCTGGAGTTCATTTGGGTTTGCTTGCACATCATAAGATTGCATTTGCTGTAGATATGGATCATTATAGGCTAATTGATCAGCATACTGGTAGTCCTGCCACTCTCCCTGGTAAGCAGCACCTAATGCTTGAGCCTGGGCAGCATCATAACCATTCTGAAACCAACCAGTCAAGAAGCAAGAAGTTAGGAATACCCGAAAAATCCAACCTCTAACACAATCCTGATTAGGATGTAATGTATATATGTCGATGTGCACAGTGCATCCACACATGACAATTGCCAAGGAACTTGTAGCTCAAAGGTAGGGCTGTCAAAAAAATCGAGTTCAGGTAATTCCGAGTTCAGACGAATCTGACATCAGACGAAAAGTTGATCTCCAACACCCAGTTTTTTTGAGTATTTCCGGGTCGGACAATTCGGACAAGCCTAAATTCGTGTCAATATCGGGTCTGGTCAATAGAAAAGCAGAAAATATTGTGTCCAAATTTTAGTCAAATCAGTCGAAGTTAAAATTCTAACGAAAAACTTATGAATACCAGTCTTTCTGGGTCACACTAAATCGGGATTTCGGGCCGGGCAGCTTTTTGACAACCCTACTCAAATGGCATGGGAGTAGAAAGTTTATCCTCCCCACCAAGGTTTGACTTTGTGGCCATAATTTCCTGGGTGGACTTGTTCGTGCTCATGAAGGCTACTTGTGGGCCTTAGGCTAGGCATTGGGCCTAGTTCGGTGTTGTAGTATCCCTCTTCCCCTGCCCGCTAGTTTGTTGGGTTCACACCTTGTAGCGGGCGCCCAGTGGGCGGGCCAACTTACCATTGCAAATAAATAAATAAATAAAATAGTAAACACACATAACAATTGAGACTATACTCACCGCTTGATGCCAATCTTGGGATGGATCAGAAGGTGGCACCGGACCATAAGCAGGTTCGTTGAAATACGGTTCACCATCTTTATTTCTAGGGGACTCTTCCATGTCTTCTGATATGGGACTCATATCTTTGCTGGGTACTTCATAATCAACTCCAGCACCAACAAATATGTCGTCATCTTCAGCTCGAGCAGCTGTTGGCCCTTGCTTCTCTTTAGAATCGACATTATTCTTCTTGGGTGGGGGAGGAGGTGGAGGGAGATTTTGTCCACTCTGTTTCTTGGATGACAACTCCTCGGCTTTTGAAGGTTTCTCAAGCTCTTCATACTCATTGATGAAAGTAGAAAGTTTGCCTACATAATGACAGGCCAAAAAAAGAAGTCAAAACAGATTTATGTCCTACTCAATCTGTCAGTTCTATGTCCTATTCATATGTTAGTATTTTTTTTATAGGAGTGTTAGTATCTATTTTATATTCACACGGGAGATTTCGTCAAAATAACAGAGCATGAGGACTTCACGAGAACAAAATGACCGCTGACTAAACACTATACCTTTCACTTCTTTATCCTTTTTCTTTTTCTTAAGCACCTTTCCGGATGATCCTAGACGGAGATAAGACATAATTTTTGCAATCCGATCGAGCACAGAACCATCAACATTTACTGTGACCATTTCCTGCACAAAAGTGGAATATTGAGACATGGAAGCCCACACTAAAGAATCAGGGGAGATCAGACAGATTACCAACCTCAGGCACTGGGCAATCAGCCTTACTTCTATGCAAGACAGTGGGAATATCATGCGAATAGCTATTTTCCTGCAATAAACAAGCATTAACATTCAATCAGCGACCATTATGGAGGACATTACAACATATGGAAAGCTAACGAGAAACAAAGGAACGCGTATTCACCTACAGCCCAGCCCAGTGACTATGAAAACTCATAAGAGTAGCTCAAAAGGAATTAGAAACTAGACATAAAAACGGTAAATAGTTGACACCGCTGCAGGTTTTCATCATCAAAAAAAGAGTAACACATATCCCACAAATCAGAGTTCAACGGAATCAAAGCTAGCATTCTTATCAAAGTTCATCTAACAATGTCAATAATGTGAATAAGCATCTAATTAAGATATGGCAGTATTACTGCAGGAAGCTGCAGAATAAAAACATATCACCGAAGAGGAGTAGCTTACCATATCAAAAATAAATGCCATCCGACCAGGAAGGAACATCTCATTTGTTTTAATGACAGTTTGAGGCTTGACCATCCATTGATAAATAGACTACAACAGGAAAAAGAAATGTGTTAGATAAAAGCACAATGCGCATGACATGTTACCAATACCATATATGGCCAGAAATATAATGTACCTTTGCAGTAGCAGTTCGGAATGATACCGGCTGCTCATCCTTAGCCGCTCTAGAAATATACATAATTCGTTGTTAGTCCAAGAAATAAACACATCCACAAGAACAGATATCTAGGAAACCTAAATGGCCATTAAAAAGAGGTCAGGGTTAGTCCAAAAGGTATGTTTGATCAAATTGCACATCCAAATAGCTTAAATAAATTCATTCATACATGAAAAACAACGATAACTTAAAAGCAGAATGGATAAAATTACCTAGGTTTTCCATCAGCATCATCATCATCAGCATCCGGCTTTTTGTCCATCTCACTTCTTACTTTATGAAGTAAAGCATAGTCCAATCCCTTGACCAAGTGAGTGTGCTCCACATCACCTAAATCAAATTAGCAACTCAGAACATGTACACCGGGTATCCAAATGGGCAAAAACGTACAAATATGTGGTGAACATTTATATCGTAATTAAAAGATGCATCAAAGCATAAATTAATGTCAAAACTACAAACCTCCAAGATACTTGCTCCGCTCAATAGCCAGCTTGTGGGAATCGGCTGACCTGCACAGATCAGAACAATGTCATTTAGACCTCCCATTCAAGTTATTGGTGAAAGAAACTTAAAAGAAGAGACCAATGGAAAGAAAAGCTTACTTGAGATCAACTGTCCCTGGGGGAGCCACAGCATGAAACCCCAAATCAGTGGGTTCATAATCAGGATTCTGATCTTCCCTCCGCTCTTTTGCACGATCACGATACTTCGGCTGCTCTGGTTCTTCCGGCTTCTCCTCCCTGCAAAACATAAGCTCACAGTCACACCTCAGCCATTGTTAACACTAACAGAAAAAAGGCATCGAAAATCAGTTTCCATAGACCTCACATGCATGCAACTCCAATGTGACAAACCCCCAAAATTATTTCCAAATAGACCTGTCAATTTGGGCGATCGGGGTTGGTTTGGGTTTGGAAATCATGTTCAAAACCCTAAACTTTCGGGTGACTTCTGATCGATTTTTGGGTCGGGTCAAATTCAACCAGGTCTAAAACTGTCACTAAAACAAATGCCAAACAAGTGAAAGCTCAAAGGAGACTTCAAAGTATATATGCTCTTTACAGCACATTAACCTTAATTAGCACAAGAAAAACCCCACATAGACATAGATAGACAGAAACGAAAGTTCTACATCAAAAACCTTAATTAGCACAAAAAGTTTCACTTAAGTTATGCTGCTTTCCCTTCTTGAACATTAGACGCGCAATTTCCAGCCTTTTCACTAATTTGCTCAATCAGCAGAAAACACCCATATTACCCCCACAAAGGAACATCCCTAAACACATCTAGGCAGAAACAAATGGTATACTCCGTATATTGCAAACCCTAATTAAGACTAAAAGTTTCAACTAAGCCTCACTACTTCTTTCTCCCTTGATTAAGAGATGGGTGATTTCCAGCCTAAACTAATTTGCACAAAAAGCTCCTGCTGTTAGCATGGAGACTACTTCTCTACACACGATTAATTCCTATAGACTCCCTAAAGAAACTTAAGTGCCTCAATTCATCCATAATTTCATTTTGCAACAATCAACATTCCAAATGAATGACAGAGGCCAATGATTCAAACAAATAATAGTTACAAAACTACAACAGAAACTAATTCAATCAATCTTCTACATGCTATTTCATGCAAATCAACGAACCCCAGTATAAAACCTAACTTGAACAGAAGAAACATAAGCCTGAGGGCTTCGAGAATCCAACAATTTCAATCGAACTGAAAGGGAAGCTAATATACTTCTGTACGCACGATAAAATTAGGGTTTCAGAAGAAGAAATTGAGCTTACTTTCTGCGGAGAGCCTTTTCCTTGTGGTAATGCTTGTTCGACGGCATCTTGGTTGATCAAAACTTCAATTGAATTTGCTTCGAAAGAAGCACGACCTCGGAGTGCTGCAATGGAGGTGAAAGAAATCGAATTGAATGATGAAGTAAAGTATTGTTAGTTAGGAATTTGGATTTCAGAATTTGGGGAAACAGAACATGGCGAATTCTGGTTATGTGTTCCTCATTGTATCCGGATAGATTACCCATTTACCCGGGTACCCGATTCGTGGGGTTTTTTAATGGCGGTCCTAGGAATTTACCGAACTACCCTTAGAACCCCATAATCTGATTTTCTTTTAATCTGAGTGCGATGTGCAATTTATTAGATGTTTTTGGAGATTTATGTTTTGAATAATGTGATTGTTGGCTTGTAGATGTAAGATTAACTTCAATGGCACCTGTGATTGTGGGAATCTTGATAATTGTCTATGCGAGATTCCTAATATCCTCGTACCAATAGTATTATCAAAAAATTGAGTATGGTTAAACTTGAATTTGTCAAATTGGTTAATTTTAAAGTTAGATGAGAGATTGTTGGTAATTATCCAATCTTTTGGGGATTAGGTCAGACAATTCAAATGTTTATCATATAGTAGAAATATAAAAATATGAAGAAAATTGGATTACAATAATTCTACTTTTAACTTTTGTATGTTAATAATCCCTATTTTATTTATTTTTTATTCTAATAATCCAAAGAAAAATTATACTCGGATGGGTCACTACCGAATCAAGTGACGGTACTCGATGGAAAACTGACACATACTGAGAGGAGTGTGATTGATGTGTCAACTTTCCACCGGGTCACAACCACTTAATTCTGTGATGGCCCACCAAAATCCAATTTCCCATCTTTAGCCACAACTCACAAGGGGACTAATTATCAGTCAAAGAGCTTAAAGGCAAAAATAAAAAAATATCATCCCTTGCATACATAAAAAAAAATCAAATTTTTAGTAAGATTTTTTCCACTAATGTACATAATTACATATTGGAATAATGGAATTTCTTCCTTGACAAATGTTTTGATTATTTTTACAGTTTTTCTTTTCTTGGGAAACATATACTTGATTATGCTTGTAAATTACCAAAAGTTGGGAATCTTGATCATAACTAGTGTCTGTGGATATAGACCAGGGTACTTCACACAAATGTTCAACTGAAAATACATCACTACAAAGGATGAAAACCATCACAAACTAAACAAAAATTACAAAACTTTGCAGTTGCAAGGCAAAATTCAAACCCATATGTAGATCCATATGTAAAAGTGTCTGAACATAGATAAACAGGATAACAGATTAACCCACTACACTTAAAAACTCACAAAAAGGTAACAATCCAAATCTAACTAGGTGTCGTTGGCCTCAAAAAATGAAAAAGAACAAGCTTAATCCTCATCCTCAATCACCTTGGTGCCCAAACCCTTCAAACCTTCAGGGGGGATCTCTGCGACTGTGACGAGAGAGTAAAGCTCTTCCTTGGCATCCTCGTCGTCGTTCCTCTTGCGCGCAATTCGGACCCTGACCCTCCTTGGCACGCTCCGGATACCTCTGCTCCAGATCTGCTTGTTGAGCTTGACGTCGACCCTCACGTCCTTGGTGCCCATGGCCTTCTCTGCAAACTTGCGGATTTCCTTGATGGCGTTTGGTGCCTTCTTCTTGAATGTGCTGCAATTAAGACGGATTCAACGAGTCACAACTACAAACAATCAACTGTGTTTAACTCTAGAAGGCAGCAAAAGCAAATGCTAGAGAAATGACAGAAGATGGGCAAGCTAATCTGTTTGCTTTCACATCAGTAAGTCGGGCCACCCACTGGTTTCCTGTCTCATTAGCCCATATTATGGGTCAATGGTATATAGGGCAACCGGGGACGATAGGCATGGTATCCCCCTATAGGCTCAATGCTGCACAACTCATCCTATTACCACAAAGGAGAGTAGCATATGTTGCCCCTAGGAATCGATACCATGACTTGTTGAATACTGGTATACCACAATGCAACTGATACCAAATGAGCTAAGAGCTCATTGGTAAGAATAAGATGGGCTAATGTGTTGCTCAAAGTCTCTTGTACATCACATTTGACACATATTGGTTTGCCATCTAATAGACTCATAGTATATCAGGTGAATCCAATAGTTCAAATAAGAACCCCATCTTCAACAATAAATGACATGACCACACCCACTAGCAACTCCGAATCTGATCAAGAACCCAACTATATCAGACATTCACTTGTCATCATCTTAGCACCACCACGAGCCCAGAAATCAACTCAAAGATCACTGCAATTGGACCCTCAACCTGAAGGACTGTGAATTTCTTCAATGAGAACATGTGTGATATGGCTAAACAGAAACAATTAAGAAGCATATACAAATTGAGCCCCCTTCTCTTTTATGGTAATGAAAACAGAAACAATTTTCCAGCTAAAATAACAAATGCTCCAACCACTCGAATTCAGTTGCTTTGCTCCTCTAATGCAGTATAATGTCAAGGGATGATGCCAGAAAACCCAAAGGACAAAACCAGGTTTATATAATCCCAGATTGATGCCTATAAACTCTTATTATAGAGAGAAGCACCCCACTTGCTGAGATCCAGCTATATCAGACATCACTTATCAGAATCCTAGCCTCACCGTCAGGGAAAATCAGTGCAGTTGGACCCTTAATCAGAATATCTGTGAATTTTTCTTCAGTGACAATGTATGACTAAAAAATCTCTGTTCTTTCCATTGGTAAGTAGAGGTTGGGTAAAGTAACGCTGACTAGGTTTAGATAGAATTAGGTAAGGAGTTCACCCAGCGAAGAAATATGGCCTGAAGACGCATAAATCACGTTCATACACCCTTCATGCCTAGTAGCTCTTATTATAGACCCAAAGCACATCACTTGCTGAGACCAAACTCACAGTTTCCCTAAACCAATACTCTACATTCATTAATCACCAGAAATCAACTCATCAGTAACCAAATTTTCTTACAATACGGCCAGCCAATAACGGATAAGCGAGCAAAGCATCGAACACACACACCATAGCATAAGAGGACACTACGAGAAAGAATCCAAATCCGCACCAACCATTAGGACTCACAAACAATAGTAATGGATCATCAAAGAGTTCAGTAAACAACCACATTTTGTCATTTCCTACTCACAGTTTCTCTAAATCAAGGCTCTAGAGTCATTAATCACCAGAAATCAACTCATCAATATCCAAATTTTCCGACAATAATGCAAGCAAACAAAGCATAAGATACCAAAGCATCACATACATACCACAGCACAAGACACTATGAGAAACAATCAAAATCCACACAAACCATTATGATTGCAAACAACAGTAACCGATCATCAAAAAGTTCAGCAAACACAATCATCAACCCTAATTTGTCAGTTCTAACAAGCTGACATTCATCACGATTCATCACGATACAACATCGGCTCACTAGAATCTCAATCGCCAGAACGATTCAAACAAACTACTGTTTTCTAGAGAGAGAAGGTACCAGCCATGGAGGCGTTTGTGAAGGTTGATGGTGTACTCTCTGGTAACAACCTCCTCCTTCCTTCCTGTAGTCTTTTCCACCATTTTCGCTCACTTCTTTATCACCTTACCCTGCAAGATTCATCGATGATTTCACCGTGTTAACTTCCAGATCCATCCGCCATTAATGTACATATTCAGCTAAACACAGGGAAATGTAGAGAGAGAAAACTAGAGAGAGAGAAAGCTTACTAGAGCGACGGCAATGGACGAGAGCGGAAGGTTGGAAATCCAGAAAAAAAAAACGAAGTATTAAAGTGGGAGACGGCGTAAAACCCTAGCTCCTTTATTCTTTTGTTTTTCCCCCTTTTTTCCTTTTTTATTTTATTTTTAGTTTTGGGGCTTATGGGCTTTCTAAGGTTTAGATTTTGGGCTCTGATGGGCTTTTAAGGCCTATATTTTGGGCTCTGATGGGCTTTTTAAGGCCTTCTTGGACCATCTATGATCTAATTTTGGATGTATTAAGCAGCCTTGGACCATCTATCATCTAATTAGGATGTCTTAATAAGTAGGGTTTAATGTTTTGACCAAATTAAAATTATACATTGACAAATTAAAATTGTTAGTGAAAACCATGGTTGTACTCAATGTAAAACCACACCAAATCAATGGTGTACTATTGAAGGAAAATAGGTCGAAAGTCAGTATCTAAAAAAGTAGTTTGTATTAGAGCAACTGCAGTGGCGAGTTTGATAGTGACATAGTGTTAATGTGGTGTGGGCGAGGACGAAAAAGACAGTGTAGTAGCGGGGACGAGTGTCGCGGTCGAGAATAACTTAGCCCGCGAGAACGAAGACAAGATTTTCGACAGTTTTTTTTATTTTGCTTATAATATATTTAAATTATTAAATGTGGGGGTCTACACCATTTTTTTAGATTATTTCAACCAAACCCATGTTTGTCATTGGAAAACAAGTTCACATGGAGAGTTTAAGTCAAACTCTCCTTGTAAACTATACTGCTTCCACATCATCCAGTAAGTATAACTCATGTCCACCATTGCGGGTGTTCTTATTCTGGTTAACACCCCTAAAAATGATATTGTTGACCTCTAAAAGTCTTATTTTTAATTTGCATGTGAAAATGGACACTATATTCAGATATTGAAATTGGTAACTCAGATTGCTCGAATTAGAGCTCAGTGAGTCATTGAGACATTGACACTTGAAATATGGTTAATTGATATTTGCTTTAACATGAAAAAAAATAGTAAATTTTTTTAAGAGAAGATTTTACAGTAAAATTACTACTTATGGTCATGATTGCTGTAACTACTGCTCCTCCTTGTGAGAAAACATTGGTTAGCTTTTGCTTTTCAAGTTTTACCTAACAAAAAATTACTTAGAGATACCCTAACTTTTGAAGAAACAATTTTTTGGTACCCTAACTTTTCAAAACTAATTTTGGGGTACCCTTACTTTTAGGATTAGAAATTATTAGGTGAATTTCCGGCGAAACTTCGATTGATTCAAATCATTTTCGTCCACAAAAACAAAGGGCATTTTCGTCCGCAAAAACACTTAATCAATTTTCCGCCTTAAACTCACTGGTAAATTCAAATCATTGGCCGAAAATTCACCTAATTATTTCTAATTCTAAAAGTTAGGGTACTCCAAAATTAGTTTTTAAAAGTTGGGGTACCAGAAAAATATTTCACCAAAAATTAGGGTACCCCTTAATAATTTTTTATTTACCTAACAACTCCTAATTTAGGAGTTAATTCCCGGTGAAAAGTAAATAAAAGTCACCCCTTACATTATGATTAGTAAACACAAAATTACATACAACAACCCCAAAAAAAGTCAATTGATGTAATTATGATCAGATACATAACCATATTTTGTACACGAATTATGATCAAATGTATATTTTAGGCATTTTTTTAATTTATAAAAGATAATATATAGAAGTATAATTTTATGAAATTTATATGTGATATTATAGTTACGAAATTTAGTCATTTTTTTAAATTTCAGTTTAATGTATAAGAATATGATTTTAATAATAAGACAAGACGTTAAAAAAATATCTTACCCCATAACACAATATCACTTTCATAATACTACCTCTATTCCATATTAATTGTCATTTCGTTGATTATCATGTTCTCTAATGTTATTCTTTATTGATAATTTCTTATGTAATATTTCATTAACAATTATGATATCATACTTTTATGATAATGTTTTTCGTTACAGATTTAATGGTAGTAATTTTATATAACAACTCATTGTATATATTGAGAAATTTATGATCAAAATTTTTTATATTTGGCTGCACAATTTTCAAATACGACAATTAATATAAACCAGAGGGAGTAAGAATTACCGACATATAAAAAGGAAGTAAGGAACAGTGAAAGTGAAAGCCTACATATATAATTTCATTTGCATATCTTAGGGCCACCACTATATCTCATAATTTACTAATTAACCAATCAATTTAGGTGAATTTTTGTTCTAATTATTTTTTTACTAACCACTTTGCAAAGGAGAAAGTAACAAATCAATCAAGCATGTTAAAAAGCAAAGTCATACATGGATATATCATATTTATGTCTTGTGATGAATAGTTGTTCTATCTTGTCAAGTAAAAAGGACTTTAAGTAAATAAAAAGATAGCACCTTTTTGTGGACTTTTAAGTGTTGCTCTCTATTTTTGTTCGATGACACATAGATTATGATTTTATAATATTGTCCCCCTCTCCCCTTTTTCCTAGCTAGCTAGTCATCTTTAGTGTAAGCAAAAAATTAGGTTTGGGTAAATTTATGTTGATTAAATTTGGTCACTATTAAAATTTGAACAAAAAATTGATGTTCAAACCCTATTTTTATTTGGTCGAACAATTTAAACAGAGTTAAATTTGAGTCAAATTGAGTTCGGACAATAGAAAAAAAATGAAATATTATGTCCAAATATTACAGTTTGATCAATATCAAAGTAAAATTTAGACCAAACCGAATCTTTTTATCGAATAGGACAACTTCGAGTATTTATATCGGACATAATTTTGTCTGCGTTACTAGTCTGGAATGAAAGTTTATTAAAAAGGTGAAAAGAAACTATGTCCCTTTCCTCATAATTACTTTCCTCTATGCATGAATTATTCAACTAGGGTATTTTAATCAACAACAAACATGAGTGATTCCATGCATTAATGCATGCATGATCTTCACATAGGGACACATTGATGTTATGTACATGAGTTTGTGGCCCTAAATTACAATACCCACATGTGATCTTGTGTTATCGTTTCAAATTATGATAGGTTAAAATTTTATGTGCGTTACAGTGTAACACTTTCTGTATCCTTAAAAATAATTATATTATTTATTTATAAGTGTCTCAAAATAGTATTCACTTTTCAATATGAAAACATAGAACTTACTAGAACCTCCCAATTAAATTACCCTCAAGTTGAAATTTGAAGACAAATTTATAAAAAGAGGGCAATCCAACATTTAAGGCTTTTAAATATTAATTAAGCTTCCTAAGCAAGGATATAGCCAAACATGAATTCTATTTTTAAGAGGTTACTAACTAGGTTAATCAATACTTTGAAATCCGGCTCAGACAAGATATGAAGGGATCAAATATAACAGTCTTACCTCTAAATTTTACAATTTAGAGAGATTGGTTTCAATTGACTCGAGATTTAGAAACCTTTCGTTACCTGCAACTTCAACGAAAAGAAGCATTATATTGGAGGTTTCATTAGTTGAAAAATATAATCTTTTTTTAACTATCCAGATTATGTAGGGATACAATAATTCTATAGCATAATCTGGATAGTTAAAAAAAGATTATATTATAAATTAAGCTAATCAAGTAGGGATACAATAATTCTATAGCATATCTAAATGGCTATCAACAAAATAAGTAATTAGTGAGTTGATTGGTAAGCTAATTAAGCTTAACTCATAATTAACAATAATAATACTCACTCCATTTCATATTAATTGTCATAATTTTAACTTTCACTGTCTTCAATGTCACAATCTGATTAATAATTTCTTACATAATATGTTTTTAACAATTGCAATATTATACTTTTATGATAGTATTTTTCGTTATGAATCTAATGATGATAATTTTATATAGCAACTTATTGTAATATATTGAAAAATTTATGGTCAAAATATTTAAAATTTGACTGCATGATTTCTAAAAATGACAATTAATATGTAATGGAGGAAGCATAACAGATGAAGGTAATCTTAATTATGGGGATGAACAGTGTTTTTGTGTTAGCAACATCATGAGAAAGTACAAGGATAGAGACATATATATAATATAATATAATATGAGAAAGTACAAGGATATAAAATGTCTTGTGAGGATTAGGAGACTGTGACTAAGGCCTTCCGTGATGATATGCTGGAACAAAAGAAGATGCTTGTTAGATAGTTGTTTTTCTTTTGTTTGGTTGTGACCTTTTTGTTGTGCTTTGTGCTATTTTTTTTTGCTGTTTGAATTTTGGTGTTTCTGCTGTCTTATAGCATCTGTGATGCTTTCTTAACCTTTTTTGACTAGCAAATAATCAAAAAAATATAATATAATATAGGCAATAAATTGGGATTAATATGGAATCAATTATATATCTCAAATTCCCAACTTGATTAGGGTCCATGCATGATGCATGTTATAAAGACTATAGTAGATTGAGTCTATTAGTGACTCAGTGCATCCTTCTCCAATATATGATTTCCCATCCCAATTAATGGGAGGTCCACCTACATAACTTGAATTCAACACAAATTAATTATTATTTAAGTTGTCTTGATTAAGACTAATCTTGTTAAGATAATATGGGGGTTTCATTATTCATGATTTTATAGGGCATCTGTTGGCAACTTTTTCTTTCCCACCGGTTTCTTCTTCGATTTTAGTGGTTGAAGCTACGACGTTGCGTAATGATCTTTTCTATGCGATTCAACATGAGTTTTCTTCACTATGTATTGAAGGAGACAATCTGTGTATTATTAAGGCATTACTTGGTGAATTCCAAACATCGAAGGAGATTGATGCCTTAGTCCAAGACATTCGTTTGATGCTTCAATTCCTCTTTGTAATTGTATCTCAATTTCTCATTTGTATTGGGAAGGTAATAGAGTTGCTGACTAGTTGGCTAAGTTTGGTGTTTCTCTCCAATCAACAGCTTGTTGGAGTTCCAGTCCATCGGGTTCTTTGTCATCTATTTTGTGGGAAGATAAACTGGGTAGACTCCTTGAGAGAAGGGTTGTATAGGGTTGTGTTACTTGCCTTTTTCTAAAAAAAAAATATAAATAATGTTTGCTATTATGATGATAGGGGAGATCTTCGATCTAATTGGATCATTATAACTGTTTTAATTTATAGGCTGATTAAAATTGATCCATTTAAGATTATATGGAGCCTTAATATATCAAGTAGGATGTGAGTTTTAGTGGGTAAAGCCGGGTGACTTAATCAAAACTAGGCTAAAACCCTAAAAGGATTTACTATTATATATACGGTTATAGTCTCAAGGTTACAAACACTATTATTCTCTCATTGGCATGCCATTTTCAGTGTGAGAGAGAGACATGCGAATTGTGTGAGAAATGTGTGTTGATGTGAGAGACCTAATTAATTATCATGCAAGGAGAACCAACGACAACAAGTGATTCAAATATGCCAAGGCATGTTTGGTGATGCAAAATGTAATGACAATAGAAATTAAGGATTCAGATTCCCCCTTTTTTTTTTAAAATATATATAGAGAGAGAGATCAATTTCTAAAATGGAATTATGTTAAAGGAGAAATTGAAGCAGGCTCTTCAACTCATCTTCACCCCTAAGTTGAGTTGCCTTTTTCACATTGATATGTTAGGGTTGGTGTTGAACCCTAAATGTAATACAACAACAAAAAGGAAGAAAACAATTTTCTTTGGTTGACTTCGAATAAAATCATTAATATTAACTAAATCCCATAAAAATGAACTTAAACTATATAATTATTATATGAGTGATAACTTAGGTTGAACTTTCACTAACACCTCCCTTCATTTCCTTTGTTTTATGCTTTTAGCTAATTAGCGGGAGCTCTAAGCTCACTTTTTCTTTTTTGACTACCTACCGACTTATTACACCACCATTCTTTAAATTGCACAAAAAAAGCAAAGAACGGTACAATAACTTCATAGCTAACCACATTCTACCATAAATAATCACATCTAATCACACTAATCACCTTAAATTTTAAATAAAATATCCTCCTTTTGTTAAAATGTGAATCACTTTTTAAACTATATATTTCCATTTTCATAGCAAGCTATATATCAAATCATATGATCTAAAAACTTCAACACAAAAAATTGTGTGATGCAACTTTACACCTTTCATGATGACATTTACCAAGAAATTGTACCATGGAGAGACATGATATTACATTCCTTTTGCCAAGATCTAATGATACAATGTACCCAAAAAAAATCCCTTAAAAAAAATTCAAGGCTCAATGCATGGCATTATTGTGAATATTAGCTTTAGCTTAGCTAGCCATCAAATAATTGATTGACCAAGTCAAAAACAAAAGGGGTTAATTGGGTCCTACTTAAATTTCTAGTATTTTCCAACCCCAATTGTTACATAGTACATACAACTTGATCATAATCTTCTCACCATTGTTTTCTTCTAAATAAATAGAATCTTTTTTCTTTGTTCATAAAAAAAGTGTCTTTTTACATTTCAAATGGTGCAATGCAATGGTGCATAGCCAATTGGGGAATTGCTAGATGTGGATCATTTTCTTTGCAGTATAGGTAACTAGATAAGTAACTAAGATAGGTAAATATAACATTACCTATTTTTTTATTTTTAAATAAATTTTGTGAGTTGAATAAAAAAAATTAAAAACTACCGAAAAATATAACCATATTTTCTTAAATGATAAGACAAAATAAGGTAAGACAAAGTAAAATTCTACTTACCTTACAAAAAAACAAAGCCGTTATATTTTATTTTGCTTCCGCTTTTAAAAAATAAAATAGACTCAGTTATGATATTATTGTAAATAATTTAACGAGTCATGGCAAATTCAGGGGTGAAAACATTGTAGTCAGTTTCACAAATTTGCAAATTTAATAAAAGAAAACTAATACAAAAAATTACTCGGAGGTACCCTAATATTTATTCAAAAAATAAGACGTCCATTAAATAAGACGTCCAATAGTGATTTACTAATGCCGATATTTTTTCAAAAAAATATTATTAGGATAAAAAAAACCTTCAATAAATGATTTTTTCAAACCATCCATTAATTTGTGCCCTCTATCACCGACATATGAGATCATGTGAATAATAGAGATACATGCCTCGTACATAGACATCTAATTGTGACAAAAAATTGTCATTTTATTTTGCTCTCAATTAATTTGAAAAATAATTACACAATAATCATTTGTAATCATCCAAAATGTACGTCTTTTATTATTGCTTCTAATCAAATTAAACCATGTATGAATATGAATATATGAATGTGCATTTGATTGAATTTGATTCCATTAGTACGTAATGAAATAAGCTATTGATATATATGATCATTCATAATATATGCGAATAATCAATAATAAGACCATAATAGTACTTGATTAAATAATATGTATTTGTTTTGTATGTTTCTTCCTTATCATAATTGGTATTCCCTCCTCCCTGTTTTTCCGATTTTCTAATTTAGTTTCCTCATTTTATATTATTTATTACTTTATAATTTTAATAACATATTAATTACTATTTTTTACTCATAACATTTATTGAATAAAATATCAAAAATTCATTTTAATTAAATAAAATCAAATAATTTTTTTATTAACTATCCCATAAAATTTTGCAACCTTAATTCCTCTTGAAATTAAAGTTTTTTCCCCTCTAAATCCATTAATACTTTGATCCTAAATTTCATTATAAAAAACCTTCTGAAAAAGTTCATAAATTCAATAATTTATGAGCATCAATTAAAGTCCATTAATTTCATTACCGTATAGTTGTGGTCATCCACATTATGTCCTGAAAATCAACCTGCGATACTTGGTGAGGACATTTTAGATAAAAATTCCAAAAAGAAGGCCAAATTATCTGAAAGTTGGTGAGTTCTTGCCCAAAAATATCACCACACTATCTGACATAATAGAAAGGATTACCTAAGCTTCTTTTACATACACCAATCATATTGGTCTTTTTAGACGTGTCAAAATATACTAGTTTAGAGCATTTGCAATACTAGAAACTCATAATGCATCATAATAAAATTATTTGTATAATAATCATGTTTGAAGAGAGTGTTTACGAGGTTATTATCTCATATATGTGTTTTACTTGACATAATAGTCTACATTTTCCTTAAATTACTCTAAATTTATCCCTAGTTTTCATATTTATTGAATATTAAATACAAACATGTACTATCTCTGTCCCAAAATGTTTATCCGTTGACTAAATTTTGACTGTTAATTACTTACAAATTATAATGAATTAAAATATGAAATCACTACCATTAGAAATATAATTTGCTAAAGATTACAATGACGGTAATTTTATATTGTAACTCATTATATTTTATGAGTAATCAACGGTCAAAATTTAGTCAACGGACAAACATTTTGGGACGGAGGTAGTACGTAGGATGTCCCACATCTAAGTGTGGATTTAAGGCGTTTTGATTTTTAGGAACAAATATTAAACATAAACCTGTATCCTAATGAAATGTGAGGATTTAATGGGGAATTCAGCAAAGTTAATTATTATCTCTAAATCCCCTCAAAAAAAAAAAAAATAGTGTAAATGTTCTTAGGTATGTTAACATTTCATTTGCCAATTCTATTCGAGTTTGACAAGATAGACGAGGTACAATTAAAGATTTCTCGTTTCAAATTTGAGTATCTAAATTACTATTCATAATATAAATCACTACTCTTTCTGAATATGGGCTAATTAGCCATATTGTAATTACAATAAGTTTTAGCATAACTTATATTTTGAAGAATAACTCATATTTATGAGTATTTTGAATTATTTAAATTTAAAAATTGATTAGAAATAACCGAACCGGCTAAATTTCATCATTTAGAAATTGGATATAGGTTTGCGTGTTATATTTTAATTGGTTTTAAACTGGAGGGTGCATTTGATCAGACCTGACAAAACAAACTCGAACTGAAAAATCAAATCTGAACCGACACTCGAATAGATGATTCAATCTTGACCTGAATTCGATATCAATGGCGACCGGATTAAGATCTATACTTAAATGATCCCAAATTAAACGAGAACCCAATCGACAAGACCTTTACCCAAGCCAACCCGAATAAATCAAAGCTCATCCAAAGTCAACTGAACCTGAACTGAAATTGATTGATCCGTTATCCACCTAATCCGATCTTCAACCGACCAGAACCGGAACCGATGCACAAATTGCCAATTAAGTCTACATTTGATTTGATGGAGGATGAATAAAATAAGGAATCCATTTTCATGTCAAATCCAAAGTAAGAAAACAATAATATATGGTGCAATTTGGGACACGCAGTTTGTAAAATTATCAGAATAATCCTTGTATCGCGGTAAGGAACACACATTATTTAATTTCTTCTATATTTTTTTATATTTTATTCTTCGTTATTATTTTGACGACCAAAAGTAAATAATAATGTTGTTCAAAAGATTAAATAAAGAGAATAATTTAAAAAGCTACTCCTTTAGAAAGGCAGACATTCACATCCCATGAATCGTCCCATAAAACAAAAAATAATTAAGTAAACATTAATTATTAAGTTAATTTTTTTCCTTCAAATTAAAGTATTCTTAATTGGCTTTGACAACATAATTGGATGAATAATTAACAGAGTGATTAACACTAAATCCCGAATTAACAGGTTTTGCCGACAAATGATTAACACAAAGTGGGGAAAAACATGCATCATCATTATAATCATGGTGAAATAAGGGAGGGGTTGACTTAATTAAAAAGCATACCCCATATAATGATAAACTTATGAGTAGTATAATACGGAATATATACTTTTATTCCTGTTAGAAAATCTAATTTTGTAGGAATCAAATTTTACATTAATATTAGTTTATGAAAAAGACTGTTTATATCTTAATTCTCACATTTGATGTTGTTGGTTTCTACTGACGGGATAATGATATACATCTTGACTCGAGATGATTAATAATTTCTTGAATTGTCCATATTTCACATTGTATTAATTTTTAATAATATTTTTTCTAAAAATTATGTATATTTATCAACTGCAAGAGTATAATATTTATTAGCTAAGTCAAAAAATATAAATAATAACTTAAGTTTATCAGTTAGAAAATGTATATTTTATGCTAGTTTTATATTTATGAAGAATATAAATAAATAACTATTTTTATATTGTTTATAGGTTGTAATAACCCTCAAAATAATAAAACATATCTTTATAATGATTTAAATATACTTAATTTTAACTTTATGAGTGATTTAGGTGAGATGTAAGATGGTTAATAATTATCTAGCGTCAAGATATTTATCATTTTGCTTACTTAGAAATCAAAGTAATTTTGATAATCAACAACTATTGTTTCCCCTCCTTTATACAAGTAATTTTAAAGTAAATTATTTTTTAAAATTCAAATTATTAAAGGAAAAAAACTTTCATATTAAAAATGAGACAATTGATGTGTGTTTCATTTAAAATGATCAATTAATATTAGATGGAGAAATATATATTACAACCAGGACATTATATTGTTTAATTTGCTAGGGCCAAGGAACCTTCATGATTATGCATAATAAATGATAAATTAAAGATATACTAATCTAGAATTAGCTTGATTAAAGGACAGCTAATGCATTATAGAATGGAATAGAACTTTGGTTATAATCATTGGAGGACAAATTAAAGGTTCATACTTTCTCACTTTCAAATTTTGGAAGACTAATATTTTACTTGTAGAAATAAAGTTAGGGTATAACCTGCTTAATATGAATAGAGAGCATATTTATTCAAAGCAAACACTAGGATATTAAAGCAAAATTTGATTCTTTATTTATTTAACTTTAGTGATGAAGAGGTGGTGGTCTAATTGATAATTATTCATATTTGTAGTAAGAGTAATATTTGAGAGTCTAATAAAGTTTAGAAAGACATATGAAAACTCTTGGAAATTAAATCACAACACTATTGTACTCGGTCCTCGGTCTGATCCTCGTTCTTTTTGTTCGGTCCAGTCCCTGGAACGAAGATCAAAACTCAATATTTCCTGGACCAAGGACTGGACTAACCTATCTTCGTTCCTTTCGGTCTAGTTTTCGATCCAGTCCAGACCATTTTTCAGTCCGGATTAGATTGTGAACAACCCTATTCATAAGGAATGAAATGTAATCCTTTCATTTGTTAATATCATCATTTTTTTTAATTTTTTTATGGTTTTAATACTCTGCTATAACCAATATTTTTAATTAATATATTTTTCAAAAAATTATAAGATTATGCTTTCTATGAAAGCATATTTCATGGTAAAATGTATAATATCAATATCATAATAATATATCGATATATATTGAAAATTTAATAGTTAAAATTTTTAAAACTAATCTTTATGTAACAACAAATATTAAGGAAATGAGGGGATAATATTTGCCTAAATGTTATCCACATACAGTGAAATACAACTACATTATTGCCATTGTCCTTTCCATTTATTGGTTTTACTATTTTTCAGAAGTTTGTAGGGATAAGATGTTTAGAAGATTACAAGGAATTCAGTGGTTAAGTAGAAATTATGTTATAACTTTTTTATATTTTAAAGAGAGATGATTTAGCAGTTTATTTCCAATAATAGAAATGAATTAAATACTCCCTCCGTCCTAAATTAATTGACATTGGGCTAAATATTAACTACTAACAAATTATAACGAGTACCAATATGAAATTACCGTCATTAGAAAGATGTTTTATTTAAATTTACAATGGAGGTAGTTTCATATTGTAACTCATTATAATTGATAAATAATTAACTGTCAAAATTTAGTCAAAATGTCAATTAATTTGGGACGGAGGGAGTAAGCTTTTATGATAAGAGTTTTGAATCAAGATTTAGCAATTATTTTGGATTGAGGAAATGTTTTTGTGATTTTAAATAATATTATCTTTCGTGGTTACATATATTAATGAATTGTAAGAGCATAATATTTATTGGATACGTTGACAAATGTAAATGATAACTAAATATAGAAATAAAACACCTATGTTTTTTGTATATTTCTATATTTATGAAAAAATATAAATAAATAATTATGTTTATATAGTTTATAAATGGAAATAAGTCTTAAAGTATTAAAACTTACATTTATAATAATTTAAATATGCTCAAATATAATTTTTAAAATTTTATAAGTAAAATTTAAGATAATTAACAACCACATTAATTCAAAACACCTATCATTTTCGTAAAAAAAAAATAACTGAGAACGTCGTAACAAATATCATATACATGTTTATATATTTATAGTTCATATCATACACTCATAAGGCCACAATTGAACTCGACATTTATATAACAATTCTGAAAAAAAAAATTGAACCGTTATTCTCAAAATATTGATCAGTCACTCGGAATCACATAAGCCAAATACAACAAATCAACAATCTTTTTATGCATTGTTCTTTCCTCTTCACAATAAATTTTTACATTTTGATTTAAGAGGTTTGATAATGATGGTTTTGGAAATTACTAAAAGAGAAAAAGGAGATGAACTAAAGGGTAAATCAATTTGAATTGTTTCTGCAATCTATGCTTGTCAAAAAAAGGAAGGGAATCAATGGGAGGAAAAGGAAAGAAGAAAGAAAGGGTCTCTATTTCTATAGGAGGATAATTAATTAATTAAATTAAATACTCAACCTTTTCAGTAGTTAATTATTGTAATAAAAAGTTTTTGGAGCCTGTAAGATATCATCCACAATTAATTCAAGATTAAGTATATCAACCCCCATGTTAGCTAATCATTGATGTTTTTTGTTTTTGAGAATATTTTTCTTAATTGGGAATCTTTTGCCTCATTTTGGATTATGAGGTTTTTCTTAAGAAAAATTTAATAATGAAAAGTCATATAATATTTACAATGAAAATAATCTAATATGTAAATTTTATCTCCAGAATTTAGTGCTAAATTTGTCGTGGGTGTGCTCTCAACTTGTAATATTCTTCGCGTTAGTAACTGTGTTCTTCAACATCTTTGTTTCTTTTCCGAACAGTAAGCTATTACACGCACTTTTAACATTTTGGGATGTTTCCCAAATAAATGTCTTTCCACTTCCCTAATTTAAGAGTTGTGACGTCGAGCTGCATTATAACTCTTTAAAGTTACACATATTTATATGTTGTGAGTTGTGATACATCATCATTTTTGAAAGAAAGATTATCATAAATCACGATGGAACCATATATATGAACTTTAACATTGAATAGTTAAAAAAAAAAAAAAAACAGGCAACACTCTCACAATTACCTCAACCAAACATATCTAAATCTATTAGACTCGCAATAAGGCAATGACGATACAAAAAACTCATACTAATAATTAGAAAGCAAATCATCAATCAAATTCTTAGAAGACCAAAAAACCATCACTCATATAAACCAAAACCAATACTCTGAAATTCCTCTTAGACAAGATATAAAGGTGTTGAATGACACACTTTTACCCTAAATTTTACAATTTAAAGAAACTGAGTCTAATTGGTCCGTGATTTAGAAATCATTCACTTCCAATAGCTCCATGGAAAAGAAATTAACACATAGAAAGTTTAACTAGACATTTTGCTTCAATATATTATAATTTAAGTCGAAAAATATAATTTTTTTAACTATCCATATTACTGATCATATAAAACCACACACTCATATAAGAATGAAAAAGGTTAATTTAATATTTACCCACCTTAAGATTTTGATATAATTTCATTTAACTATTTTACCTGTGAATTTAGCAACGTTTTTGGTAAATGTGTAATTTGAGATGAAATTTGTTTGTTGAAATTACGATAATTTTAACAAAATTTTTTTATCAAACATATTGTAGGTTCTCCGACAAAGTTGCTAAATTTACGGTAAATATTAACTCAGAAATTTCAGAGTTGGATTTATAAATGTCATAATCTATAGGGGATATATATATATATATATATATATATATATATATATATATATGTGCAAATTTTCCTATAAATAGCAACAAATAGTACAATTTTGGGGGTGAGCTAATTAGCTCAATGACATTGAATTGAAAACCATACTAGACTCATGATCATTGATTTCCATGGATGAAAGAATCTAAACACTGTTACAGTGTAGGGACTTGGAAATTCTGGGTCACTCATAATTTTTACAATTTGGAGATCCCAGTTGCACAATTATCTTATCCAAATAAACAGGTAATAACTATGGAGACTTTTGAAAAAAACTAAGATAATCAGCAAAGTTAGAAAAGGAACAGTATGAAATTTACATAAATTGATAAACATTAATTATGAGGATCGAAAATATAAATATAAAATTGATAAAAATTATATTGGAAACTTAAAATATAAAATAACCAAAGAGAAAAACATAATAAAGTGAAAAGAACAACTAAATAGAGTATTACAATAAGGGTGTGTTTGGTTGGTCAAAAATTTCGAGAAATAGTCAATTTTCCCCATATTAGGAAGTATGTTGACCTTAGAAAAATATTTACATTGGGCTCACCATTTCCTACATTTTTCTAGAAAAAATTTCCATGAGGGGAGCCTAAGGAAAATTTTTCCCGGATGAAAAATCCCTCCCAGAAAAATTTTCCTGTGCTCCTGCCAAACGTTCCGTAAATTTACTTTTTTGCTTTTAAAGAAAAACTGCCCCCTACCCAAGGCAAGGGCTACCCTTGCCTAACCCCAGTCATTGAATTCCAATTCTTGACTACACTTTTGCAAAGTCGCACCCCCTTTAGTTTAAAATAAATATCAATTTTAAATTTTTGGGTATGTAATATATATATATATATATTATAAGTTTATAACAACAAACGTCCATTTTTTTTTTATAGTTAGAAACCATAAATGCTAAAAGCATCAAAGATGCTACAACAAATCCGCAAAAGCAGCGAAAAAAAACCAACAGCAAGAAGAAACAACATCAATAAGGAGATACAATCATAAAAACAAGAAAATCAATAGCTACGAAGCCAACCAAACAACAAACCTCCATATAATCCTGTTAACGTAGGTGTGCGGCTGATGTGATAAATCTAAAACTGTTTAGAAACTAAAAGAACTAAACCATTTCAAAAACCAAAATGAAAAACAGCTTGAAAACCAAAGGGAACAAACGAAGCAGAGAGATAGAAACTTTATATATATACATATACATCAAGAAATGAGTAATTAAGCCATTGTATATTTACATTCGTGCTTAACAAAAAAATACACATACAAGGAGAGTACACGAGACAAACAGACATGATATGTCAAGACATCCTAACAGACAACTCGTTCCCGACAATCTCGCCATCCCTTCATCCGACTATCTTTAATTATACGGAACTATATCTTTAGTTTTCTATTGATGACATAACAATATTGTTGAAAAAATTTAGTCAATAAGTACTATCCCTTTGTAATTTTGTATTGATGACATAATTTTTTGTTAATTAATAATTGTATTTTGTATTTATTGATTTATTAACTTAAATCATTGGAAACAAAAAAACAAGGTTATGAGTTGAGACACTTCAATCATACTCATAAGTCATACCCATGAAATGTGACTTTTCTTCATCTCGAGTCTCTCCCTACTACTTCCTATTAAAATCAAGATTCCCCCACCATTTGCCACTTCATTTTCTCTCCTCTCTCTCTCTCTTTCTCTCTCTCTCTCTAAAACTACACATTTTCTGCCTTCTTCCTTTTCATCTTCTTGTTAGTCCATTTCTGAAAACTTCCACTGTCACACAAACACACAAACACACAGCAGTGTACCACATATCATCATCAAAAAAAGGTACAATTTACAGGGAAGTTTCTCTGAGGCATTTCGTCGAACACTTTGTGTGCAACATTCTGAACCCAGCAGCATTGCACATTTGCACCCCCAGAAAGTGCTGAAAATCTCAGTTAATTTTTGTGGGTGTTGTTGAATTTGGGTTGTTATGGGAAGACATTCGTGCTGCTACAAGCAGAAGCTGAGGAAAGGCCTATGGTCACCTGAAGAAGATGAGAAGCTTCTTAGACATATCACACAGTACGGCCATGGCTGCTGGAGCTCTGTTCCTAAACTTGCTGGTATTTTACTCTTCATTATTATGGAAGAAAAAAATTACCCATAAAGCCAAAAAAATACCCACTTTTTCAATTTTGATAAAAGAGTGAGATTCACTTGAAGTAATTTCAAGTAAATTGGAACCGATCTTTTTAAATTGTAACTTTCAGGGGTAATGATTTTGAAATTGGGCATGCCAAAAAAATACCCACTTTTTGAATGTGATGAAAAAAGTGGGATTTATTTGAAAGTGATTTTGGGTCAATTGGAACCGGTTTTTCTAAATTGTAATGTTTAGGGGTGAGTGATTTCGAAATTGGGCATGTCGAAAAAATACCCACTTTTTGAATTGGATGAAAAAAAGTGGGATTCATTTGAAAGTGATCTTGGGTCGGTTGGAAACGGTCTTTTTAAAGTTAGGTGTGAGTGATTTCGGAATTTCGGTTTTGGTTTTGGTTTTGTTGTTAAATGGGTATGTAATTGGGCAGGTCTTCAAAGGTGCGGAAAGAGTTGTAGATTACGGTGGATTAATTACCTGAGGCCGGATTTAAAGAGAGGGGCATTCACTCAAGAGGAAGAGAATTTGATTATTGAGCTTCATGCTGCTCTTGGCAATAAGTATGTCACTAATTAGTTTGATTTTCTTTCTTGTTTTTTGTGTTATGGGTTTTCGTTTCGCTGGAATAAGTTTTTCCATGAATTTTAATTCATTGACGAAGATTGTTCATATTTGTTGTTGTTGTTGTTATGATTGTTCATCTTGTTGATCCATTTATGTGGTTTGATGAATGATGGTGTTTTCCAATGATTGGGATTCTTACCCTTTTTATGTGACAGATGGTCTCAAATAGCGGCACAACTACCGGGAAGAACAGACAATGAGATAAAGAACTTGTGGAACTCGTGCCTAAAGAAGAAGCTTAGGCAAAGAGGCATCGATCCCAACACCCACAAACCCTTGTCCGAGGTGGACAACCTTGAGGATAAACAAGGGGCTACTAAATCGTGCACCTACAACAATGGTGGCACCACTAAAAAAATTAGCGGTGCCACCGACAAATTATCTGATTATCCAATCATCACTACCTTGACCAGCGCCACTGCTAAAACTACTGGAGATCCCATCGGACCCAATAAGTCAATGGGGTCCCCACCACCAGCATTGGTCCCAACCGGCACTAACATCTCAACTTTTCCCCTAACACCACCGCCGCCACCGGCATTATCGACCCATGAACTCTTCCGCGACACCCTATACGGGTCTTTCGGGGTGGACAACGGGTTTTCTGTTTCCACCCCCACAACAACCGGTCAAATCCATAACTTACAATACAACTCTTTGGTCATCCCAACCATCGCCCGCTTTCTATCCAAGGACAATTCCGCCCCAATTGGGGAAACTTATACCGGGTTCCAAATTTTGGACCCGATACCAACTTCAACTACGACCACCACCACTACTACTGTCACCACTCCAAATACAAGCCATGAAAGCAGCAATAACAACAGCAACAACAACAACGATAACGACAACAACAACAACCAATCTTTCTTTGATTCCTTCTCATGGGCACTATCGGACTCGACAAAACCCGACAAGGAAGATCAAGATCAAGGTCAAGTGGGCGGGTTCGGGGGTCCCAACCCGGATGAACTAAAATGGTCAGAATATCTACAAACACCATTGAATTTAGGCCCTCAAAATAGTGCAAATACTATTAGTACTAGCACTAACACATTATTCAGTGAGATCAAGACAGAGTTCATAAGTCCTAGTCCTTGGCATCAAAATCAGCAAAACACACTGCAAAATTTTCCAAATTCTGAGTTGAAGGATTTGCAGAGACTTGCAGAAGCATTTGGTCAGATTTTCTGAGCTTTATTATACTATAATAATAAATATATAAATATATTTGTGTGTATATTCAATTCTATATATTTTACTGTTATGATTCAGTTGAGGCTTCATCAATTCATCTCCAACAAATGTGTGCTATAGAGGGGTTTGGTTTTTGATATAAAAATTTGATTTTGCATAATGTAAATGGGGTTAAATACATATACATGACATTTTTTTGGTTTTTTTTAGAGGGAGTAATTAATGGGTTATTACTTATTTGTGTGATTATTATTGGTAAAGTTTATCATTTATGCTAAACAATAAAGTTGACTTGTTTGATCATGTTCATGTGGTTTCACATGCTTTATTTCTTCTTAATCAAATTATGGTGGATATTACTTAGAAGGCTAAATTTCAACCATATGAACATCATGGTAATGTACATTAATTTTACCCATTTTTTCGTTGTGTAGCGTTTTAATTTGTAAATTTTTCTAGAAAAATGGGTGTATTTTTTAAAATTAGCCCAAATTTCTTTGAATTTGTTGTGTGTAATAAATGGGAAACCCTTGACCTTAAATTTATTATTTGACGCTCAAATTTACGAAAATTTTCACACCTAGTAGGAAGATTTTCTTTTCATGAGAATTTTAATTTTACATTCTAGAAGAAATATGAATAGTATATCACTTAATTTTCTTAAGGTGTAAAATTCTCTTACCACGATTGTTGATAACTACTCCCTTCGTTCCATATTCCATATTAATGTCGTCTTTAAAAATCGTGCAGTCAAATTTCTAAAATTTTGATCATAAAATTCTCAATATATACAATAAGTTGCTATATAAAATTAACTTCATTATATTTGTAACGAAAAGTACTATTAAAAAAATATTACAATTATTAATAACATATTATATAAGAAATTATATACTAAAATATGATTTGCTATCAAGCAAACATCTTATCTAATAATACGTCGTACATAAATATTAATCGTCCCCATATAACACGCGGTGTAAGTCATTATCATAAGTTTTAATTTCTACAAGGTAGAGGTCCTCATAGTCCTCCTTTTATGATTATGATATGCATCCATGATAATGATACACATGAAAAGTTCCTTAGCTTTATTTTTTGTGAGGAAAAGCAATATATTCAAGGAACCATATTCCTTAAATGGATGTCTATCATTGTCCATCTTAGATGTAGATTATTTTAACTTTGGCCGTCAAAAAACTGTTCGACGTGAAAAATATTCGGTTTAGTTTGACTTGAGAAATTGGGTACGACCATAAATTATTTGTCTGAATTTGAATTTGACTGACTTGACTGAAAATATGGACACAATATTTCCCTTTTTATTGACAGAGTCCAATATTGACTTGAATTTAGATTTGGCTGAATTGTCAGACTTGGAAAATGCTCGAAAAAACTGGTAATCGTACACCAATTTTTTGTCCAAACCCGAAATGACCCGAATCTGAATTTTTGACAACCATAATTTTAACCCCCTAATACACTTTTTTTTTTGAAGGACCCTAATACTTTTTCTAGTAGCCCTTTCTTAAGGCCCATTTACTAGTCATTAATCATAAAATAAACAAATAAATGAATAAATCTTTTCAATTTTCTTTTCATTATTTTAAGCACAAATAACTTTAGTTGTACAAAAGATGAGCCTCTTGATCCCCACAGCCACAGTAATAATGTACAATCAACCTTTTTAAATTTTGCAAGCTAATTAAGCAAACAAGACTATGACTCCTGATGTAACAGCAACATGTGTGATATTTTTCCAAGTGGTGAACTTGATTTAGATGGAACTGGACCAATTTAAATAACCTATCTAGTTAGTCATTTTCTATCATTTTTATGATTTGAAAATTACTCTCTTTTTCTTTCAAATATATGGAACCCTGCTATTTGGATTAGATAAAATGAGGTTTAGATGGATTGATTTGAATTGGATTGAATTGAATAAGTTATGATGCTTTTTTGGGAAATTCTATTTTTAGAGATGATTTTTTTGGAATTGTGTAAGATTTGGATTGGATTGGATTAGATTGGATTGGAAAGAGTTAGCAATCCAAATAACAGAGTCATAAATTATTTTTAGGGTGTGTTTGGTACAAGTAAAAATCATTTTTTAGAAAAATAGTTTCCTTGTAAAATGGTTTTCCAGGAAAATGGATTTTCGAGTCATATTTTCACTTGTTTGGTGGATATATATATATATATATATATATATATATATATATATATATATATATATATATAATTGTTTTGAATAGTGGGATGGAAAAATACAAAAGGAGAAAACATAAATGAAGGTCAATTGAACTAGTTATGTGTTTGTTCAATTGCAAACTATTAGGGTTGAGCACTTAAAGACAAGGACACAAGGATAGCTAGTTATAATTGTTTGTGGATGAGCATGAGTTACTATAGGTAGGTGTTGTACAAGTTTGCTAGGACCTTTTTTGGCCTTGGGGTGCACCTTGCACCCCACCAATGGGATGTGAAATGTTAGGAATTAGACTTCGCTAGTTGCAAACTTGCAATATGACTTTTTTTAAAAAAAAAATAAAATAAAAGGTCATGAAAGATAAATGGATCTGTTATTGAATTTATTTTTGAGGTAATTACTAATATTAAGTTTTTCATTTAGATATGACATATCAACTCGACAGTATCTGCATATAACAATTCCTTTATGTCTCCATTAAGGTTTAAGTTTGAGGCCCGAAAGAGAATGATAACAACCCACCTAACAATATTTTGAGAGGAAATATTATAGAAACGACTTATTTTAAAAAAAAAATACTTTTAAACCTTCAAATAGAACCCCAAAGAACATTACCACCAAGTTTTATACATAAAATATTATTGTACATTTCGAAGGTTGATCTTTAAATTTTATACCTCAACTAAACCGTAGTATTGTTTCAATTAACGAAAACAAACCTTGGCAACATTTGGTTCTAGAACCTTCTCATGTTTAGTTGTCACAAATATATAGAAAAATAATGTGAAATCCATTATTTCACTCTTAAACTCAGTAAATAATTTCACAAAGATGTCTAAAAATGGTCTTTCCCATAAAAATTCTTCCTAAAAAAATCTTTCCCAGAATACTGCGCAATTGGCACCATTAGATACCTCCCATCTAAAATTAGCCCCATATAAACATTATAGCATAGCAATGGTATAGGTCTCACAATCCAAAACAAAGGATTGTAATGTAGTATGTGTATCAAAATTGACAAGAGAGTGGTGAGAGTACCATGCAGTTTGCATTGTCATTTTCAATAGGTGCATTGTACATTATAGGTCATTAATGAATATGGCCTTTTTTGCTTTCTGCATATAATTGTCCACATGCACATATATATACCAAGTTTTAACTCACCACATTTCTAATTTTGTATTTTTTTTTTTAAAAAAATGTGTACATGTTTTTAGTGAAGGTAATAAGGCGGCTGACTGGTTGGCTAAGTGTGGTGTTTCTCTCCAATTAGCAGCTTGTTGGAGTTCTAGTCCGTCTGGATCATTTTCTTCTATTCTTAGTAATGATACTCTTGACAAATCTCTTGAGAGAAGGGCTACTGAAGTTCTTGTTCTTACAACTTGTTACAAAAATAAAAATTAATTTTTAACTCAAGATAAAATTTACATATTAATTTGAGACACAAGATAATTAGAAAGATTCTATTGTGATTTGAATTTTTTTCAAAATTTTCAAATATCATAGTTACAAAATATATTCTACCTTAAAAAAGTCAAAATTTATTCAGTGAAGCATTTTCTGGGTGATGGGATATAAATATCATTTGAAAAAAAATATTATTACTTTAAAAAAAATACAAGATATATTATTGAATATTAACTAATACAAAGTGATAAAGGTGACATTTCATTTTCAAAAAAAAAAAAAAAAGTGATGAAGGCAGTACAAGTAAAATATTATTATGTTTATAAATAATTGAACATATATATACATATATTTATTTAATTTATCTAAGATGGCCCCATGTGGAGAAAATAATTGGGCCCTTTATTTTATTGTGTCTAAAATCTTTATCTTGCAACCTCAATTTGTAAGATAATTAAATTATATATTATGTACCTATCACTGTATTTATTTTATTGTAAGATAAGAATCAAATCTTGGCTGATAATTAAGGTCTTCATTTAGCTAACTATTTGCGTGTACATATATTCTTCATGCAACATGCTAAAAAAAGATTTAGTTCTATTAAATGTTTTGTGCAAAATTAAATGATGTGAAATCAGCTGTCTTATTATATATAAGGCTGACGAATTGCTATTTTAATAGTGATTAACTTGGAGTTATTAATTGTAAAATATTTAAATATTAACATGATAGATCATTTTAGAAAGTTACAAACTTATTGTATTGAAAGAAAAACAAAATTGAATTCATCTTTATATGAAAAAGTAAATTAAAATAGCAAACATAAAAATAGGATGTGGGATTGTCTTAGCTATCACTAATCCTTTAATATAACTTGTTTGTTTACTCTGGAATGTGATTCATCTATAAAGTAACAAAAATAAAAACAAATTTGGGCAATATTTTTTAGAGTGATATGATTTAGTAAAATAAAGTTAGTAAGGAAAGGAAAGGTAAGGAAAATAAAATATAATGATCATTAGTTTGAGTATTTTTTAGGAATTCAGATAAAGTAAGGAAATGAAATGATAAGATAAACCTAACTTACCATTCTAAATAACAAGGTCTTGATTCTATTGATAACCAGGGACGGAGCGTGGGCATGGCAAGAAAGGGCCATGGCCCCCCTGCACTTTTTAAAATTAATTCTATGAAGCCCTCATTCATGTATTTTTATTGGCTAAATTGGTAAAGCCTTACTTGATTGTTGTTGAGGTCTCAGATTTAATGCTTGCCTAGACAGTATTTTTGCCCCCTTGATATTTTATGTTGGCTTCGTCCCTGTTAATGATAACTGTTCACCAGACACATACTAAGATTGAAATTTGATTACATTCCAAATTTTGGCCAAACATTTTGAGTATTGTAGTTTATTTCCAGTTGCTTGGACCTTACTAGGAACTTTGAGTGTTGTAGTTTCTCTGTTGTTAAGAGGAGCGGGAATAGGGTCGCTCACGCTCACACCCTCACCCACATGCAACCTATCTCCTACACAACTAGAGAATGTTTGGATGCAGGGCCCCCGTGTATCCTTGAATTAGTTTCGGATGATGCTTGTAACATTCAGGCCCTATTCTTTTATACGGCTGGCTGGCTGCGGTGCCACAAACATACCGCACTTTACTAGAACCCCCCACAATATATCAATCCACCACAACTTATCACAACCCACCACAATCAACTTTTTCACATTTACCAATACAATTTACATTTATAAAAAACAAAACCCACCACAACTTACCAATAACCTAACACAATTCCACCACACCCGCCACAATTCCACCACAACTGCATCGCGCCATACCGCAGCCAGTCGTATAAAAGAACAGGGCTTGAGTTAGCTATGGAATAAAATCTACAAGCTTTCCTATCAAAAAAAAAAAAAGTATAAAACTATAGCTACTAACAAAAATGTAAAATTCTTTAATTTTTCCATTGTGGAGGGGAGGATAAGAACTGAATCTGTTCATCTGCATCTGGGGAAACTTTCTAAAACAAGAATTGAAGCATCCTTAAAATTGGACAGAAACAAGCCAAACTTAGCAAGCACAATCATTAACTCAACACAACTGAGCAATGAGCAAAGGTTTTCAATATCTTTACTTTATGAACAAACTCCAGTCTCTACCTCTTGAGCTTAATTTAAGGCCAATTTCTCACTTTTCGTCGGTTTTTGTTGTTGGATTTGCAGCAACTTGAGCTCCTTGAATTACAAAGAATTGCTCAGCCTACCTGGCCTAACTTGGTTGTGCCATTGGAGAGGATTACTCATAGATTAAGGCTTGTTTGGGTATTGTTAATCATCTCATTTCTGTTAAGGACTCACCCAAACTTCGCGCCGTTGAGCTGTTGAGACTGTTCAGGTTTGGATTTATTTATGATAATTACTTGAAAAGAAACAATTCCAAATAAGAACACACCACTAACTATGTCGAAAATAGACGATACAAGAATAAATTTTTTAAGGGCAAAAAGGAATGAAGATGTAAATCAATAAGAGACCATTCTGCAACCTAATGCAGTTAAGATCTGAGCAGAAAAAGAAGCACGACACGAGACACTTCATGGAAAAAAAGAAAGAAACCATACCTAACATTGCTTTCAAAGCCGTTCCTCGGGTGAGGAAGATTCACTTGCTGCACTATGATTCAGATGCCCTATGATGCAACATGCTGCAATCTGTAGACAACCAATTTATAGACAAATGACATCAGTACAAAATCAATAATCCAAGAAATTTGGTGGCATTCCTTGACTCAATCCTTTATGATCGCCTGAAAGTTTGTCAAATATTAAAGAAGCAGTCTCTGCGTCTGCTTGAAAACCACCATTCCCAGTCGTGACACGACACCCATAAGTTGTTGGGCTTCCATGATTTCATTGTTGCAAGTCATGACATCAATGTGTTGTAGGGCTTGTGTGACTTCATTATTGCAAACTCCCTAGTGAGAATACTGTAGGTTCTCTCGTCTGGAAGACCCAACAACCCTTTTCTTACAAAGCCCTTTCATGAGTTTCGGCAATATTGTGTATGTCACACAATTTAGTTGCAACCCCTAGGACAAGAGCCTGGAGAAGATAATCCGCTGCATCTTTACGCTTTCCAGCTTCACACGACCCATCCATCAGATTGTTATAAGCCAAAATACCAGATATTGGCCATCCAGCAAACAAGCACAAATGACTCAATCTGGGATTAGCCCTTGAGATTTCATCTCACTAACAAGCTGCCGTGCACGTTGTAATTGGCCATCCTTGCGCAATCCATCGACTAGAGTATTGTATGTAACAACATTTGGCTTCACTCCTTTCAATGACATATCATTCAATTGGGCGAAAGCCTCATCAAATTTCTTAGACTTGCAGAACCCACTGATCATGATATTGAAGCACACAACATCTGGTTCGATACCCTTTTCAACAATGATTTGCATCAACTTCGTTGCCTCGTCCATTTGCCCCCTCGAACAATAACCATCCAACAAAGAATTATAAGTGACGGTGTCTGGCATAACACCCCTCTCACTCATCATTTTTAGTATAGAGTTTGCTTTCTCGATCATCCCCTCCTTACAATACATGTCAATCAGCATGTTGAAGGTGAATATGTTTGGCGCTATGGTTCCTTGCAACATTTCAGTCAGCACTTTTCCAGCATCATTCCATCGTCCCACACTACAGTGACCGCTAATTAAGGAGGTATAAGTGACGGTGTCTGGCATAACACCCCTCTCACTCATCATTTTTAGTACAGAGCTTGCTTTCTCAATCATCCCCTCTTTACAATACATGTCAATCAGTGTGTTGAAGGTGATAATGTCCGGCGCTATGTTTCCTTGCAACATTTCAGTCAGCACTTTTCCAGCGTCATTCCAGTGTCCCACACTACAGTGACCCCTAATTAAGGAGTTATACGTGACAACGTTGGCATAACACCCCTCTCAGTCATCATCTTTATTACAGAGTTTGCTTCCTCAATCATCCCCTCTTTACAATACATGTCAACCAATATGTTGAAGGTGATAACGTCTGGTACTATGTTGCTTTGCAACATGTCACTCAGTGTGCTTCGAGCATCATTCCATCTTCCCAAACTACATTGACCCTTAATTAAGGTGTTGTAAGTAAAAAATATCAGGTGAAATACCCACGCTTTTCCCCCGAGAAACAAGGCTAAACGCCTCATCTAACGTCTTATCTTTACAAAGGCTGTCAATGATTGTATTGTATATGACAACATCGGGGTAAAAGAGGAATATGGCGGCAAAAATACTAATGTAATATCAAAGTTGCCATTGAAATACATAAATCAAAATGCGGTATCACAGAAATCATAATCTCACACACATAGAGCAAACACTTCAAATTGACTCCATTTTTACCCACGGCACAGGAACACTAAGTCCAATACTCTAACCCTAAGTTCCTGAATTAAGTTGATCAACTCAGAATTCAAACCATCACGCAATAAAATCCAATATAAATACACGAAACAATTCCTTTACTCTAGTATGTTCAACTATCAAGCATCAATCGGGAGATCGTATAGCTGAATTATCAACCAATTTAGAGTGAACAAGAACAAAGATGCAAGAGTTCGACGGAATGTCGAAACATACCTGAATGTCAAATCGGAAGTCGGAATGTTCGACGCCGGAATTCGAACTCCGGCGAGAATCTTGAGCAGAGGAACAGGAGAGAGAGAGAGAGAGTATCTAGAGAGAGAATTTGAGTTGCGAATTGGGCTTTGCGAAAAGCGGGAAATGGAGCTATTACAGAATTTGGCGTTATGTATATATAAACTGTTATTATAATTCTATAAACCAATAAAGCGTTTGTAGTCCAACGGTTAGGATAATTGCCTTCCAAGCAATAGACCCGGGTTCGACTCCCGGCAAACGCAGTTTTAGTAGTTTTGGAAAATATCTTTACCGTATTCCTTTTTCTTCTTTTTTTTTTTTGAGATAAAACATAAATTACTAATGTATACTTATACTTTTGTTTCTACATTTAGAAATCATTGGAAAAACAAGAAAGAGGGAGGAATAAGTTCATTTCAATAAATTATCTGTATCAATGCATTGTCAATCCAAAAAAAAAAAAAAAAAATTATGATAGAAATCCACACTTTCCTCAAATTTTTAATCAATATTTCCTTTTCCGATTGAAGCTATATATGACTCCTTGTGAAAAAAAAAAAAAAACTATATGCTAGTACAGTTATATTTAGTTTTGGAAAATATCTTTACCGTATTCCTTTTTCTTCTTTTTTTTTTTTGAGATAAAACATAAATTACTAATGTATACTTATACTTTTGTTTCTACATTTAGAAATCATTGGAAAAACAAGAAAGAGGGAGGAATAAGTTCATTTCAATAAATTATCTGTATCAATGCATTGTCAATCCAAAAAAAAAAAAAAAAAATTATGATAGAAATCCACACTTTCCTCAAATTTTTAATCAATATTTCCTTTTCCGATTGAAGCTATATATGACTCCTTGTGAAAAAAAAAAAAAAACTATATGCTAGTACAGTTATATTTATTTTTCAAATGTATTTTATTTTTCAACCCTTTTTCTCCGATGCATGCAGAAATACAGATGCGTCTACTAACTTGATCAAAGAACAATAGCGTTGACGTTAGCTGTGCTTTAAGGTTGGCTAGGCTAGCTTATGTCTTTTTTCACCTTACCATACATCACAAGACTACATAAACAAAAATTAAAAACACACAGATGTGTACGTAAACCCTAAACTCAAAGACAAGTAGATCTTAAGAAAATCTATGGAATATAACAGATACTGAACAAGGGTACCGAACCATCCCATTGTAATATTGCATCTTGTCCTAGTTATTAAAATCCCGATCCTAATTTACGATCCTACGATTTTATGGTCCAAAATCGTCGATACGATTCTACTATTTACACACGATCCACGATCCTACATGGCTAAATTTCGATCCTAACTTCCCCATAGTTTCGAGTTAGGATCCCAATTTTAACAACCTTGTGTACAACAGCAACAAAAATATCACAAGTCAGCAAATAGTGTCCTCATTTTAACAGGCTTCTAATTCATAAAACAAGGTAAAATGAATAAATGAAAATAACGATTATAGGCCATGTTCTTTTATGCAATATTTTGAGGAATTGTGTGGTGAGATGTGGTGGAATTGTGGTGGGCTGTGGTGGAATTGTGGTAGGTTATTGGTATGTGGGGTAGGTGAGAAGAGAGAATGTAAAAAGTAGAGGAGAAAAGTGAGGAGAGAAAAAAGTAATGATTTGCGGTAAAATGTGGTGAGGTGTGGCAAATTGCGGTAGGCTATGACACCGCAGTTTGCCAGCCGCAGAAAAGAACAGGGCCACAGTAAATCGTCTCCTCACTTTAACTGGCTTCTAAAACACAAAACAAGCTAAAATGAATAAATGAAAACAAAGAATATACAAAAAAATTACTTAGGGGTACCCTAACTTTTGGTGAAATGTTTTGTTGGTACCCCAACTTTTAAAAACTAATTTTGGGGTACCCTAACTTTTAGAATTAGAAATAATTAGGTGAATTTTCGGCCAATTATTTGAATTCAACAGTGAGTTTTAGGTGAGAAATTGATTAAGTGTTTTTGTGGATGAAAATGCCCTTTGTTTTCGTGGACGAAAATGATTTGAATCAATCGGAGTTTCGCCGGAAATTCACCTAGTAATTTCTAATCCTAAAAGTTAGGGTACCCCAAAATTAGTTTTGAAAAGTTGGGGTACCAAAAAATTATTTATTCAAAAGTTAGGATACCTCTAAGTAATTTTTTGAAGAATATAGCAAATCCACTCTTGGCTTTAACTAGCTTCTGCAACATAGAACAAGCTAAATGAATAAACAAAAAACAATGATTATAGCAAATCGACCCTTGGTTTCCATTTTCAAAATTTTATAAGTATGACTATATAATTTTTAAAAATGACAAATAATATGGAACGGAAGTAGCATAATATTTGTTAAACTACATCTTTTTCTTCAATTTTTTTTTATTCACCAATTTTCTTTTCTATTCACCATTTTATTCACCTTTTTTCCCAATTACAAGAATGCAAATTAATATAAAACGGAAGTTTCTTTGATTTTGTGAATTGTGCCTAAAGTGATAAATAATTTGGAAATTAGGGAATATTATATATGCTACTACTCCATTTATTTTAATTTTCAAATAAAAGGCTCATATACATCAATATACAACTTTGTAAAACTACATTATTTAAATATTGGATAATAACACCACAATTATCAATTTCCATCATTATTATTTTGTTTTATCACCATTAGAACTCCTTTCTACATTCATTTTCATTTCCAAATAAAAGACTCATATCAGTTGTGTTTTAAGAAAAATAAATGACAACAATTTCCAGGTAATTAAGCAATAGAAAGTTGACTCTAGTTAGAACTTAAAAGTCATAACTGCCTATAAACAACGTAGAGATATTTGAGGAAGTCAGATATGGAAATAAAATCCAAACTATCAGTTGTGGACCAATCAAATTACTCCTTTCAAATTCCCCCGCGCGCGCGTGTATATATATATATATATATATATATATATATATATATATATATATATATATATATATATATATATATATATATATATATATATATATATATATATATATAAAAGCTAAACCCTCCCTCCAACTGTTATCATCTCAGTTCATCACGTCGGAAACTCTCTCCGACGTCGTTTTGAAAGTACTTTTCTCGTCCTTCTTCGTCGCATTGCGTCATTTTTCAGTGATTCAACTTTTCTGGGCTGAGTTTGTGTTTGTGCTTTATCGATTTTGATTTTGTCGAGCTTTTTGATTTAGGGTTCCGTTCGTTTTTTTATATGATCGTATATTCGTATTATATCTCGTTGAGTTGATTCAGTTTGAGATTTTCTTTTTTAAGTTTTCGAGGTTTTGATCATCTCATCATCGTCTAGTTTCTGAATTCTGTTTGGGTATTCTGATTCTGTTTTGATTTTAGGGTTTTGGCTTGTGTTTTGATGGTGCATTCTGTCACCATTGAACGTTAAACAGTTGAGTTGAACATTTTCATTTCAAATTTTCGCATTTCTGGGTTTAGGGTTTAGGGTCATCTTCCCCTAATAATGTTTTGAGTTTTTGGGTTATGATCGAGTTCATATACTTAACAATGTGGTTGTCCTTTGATAATGGCATGTTTTCATTTATTAGCATCTTCAAAGTCACCGGAACTGATGGAGAAGCTGTTCAACAAATCAATCGTCCCCGGTATCCGATTTCAACCTACTGATGAGGAGCTATGCATGTACTACTTGAAGAGGAAGGTCACCGGCCGGTTTCCCCTGTGAGCTTATCAAAGAGCTCGATGTGTACCAGTTCGAGCCTGACGATTTGCCCCACATGGCATTGACCATGGATTTATGCTGGTATTTCTTCGTCCCCCGGTCCCACAAGTACGCCCATGGGTCCCGAACCAACAGGACCACGTGTGCTGGGTACTGGAAGGGGACCGGGAATGATCGTCCCGTAATGCACCGCGGGCGGTCTGTGGGGATGATACATACTCTCGTTTTCTATGTCGGGAAGGCCCCCAAGGGCAAGCGGACCGATTGGGTTATGCATGAGTACCGGCTCGAGGACATGGAGCTGGCCAACAAAGGGGTCCCGCAGGATTCTTACGTGATCGCGAAGGTGTACAAGAAAAGCGGGGTGGGCCCAAAGAACGGCGAGCAGTATGGAGCCCCGTTCGTCGAGGAGGAATGGGAGGACGTCGACTACTCCAGTGCAGATGCAACTCTAGATGCGGGCCAGTGGACTACTTTCGGTTCCGGACTCACCATGACGCCCCACTTCTCCACCCTGTCGGGCCCCACCATTGCTACCCCGGATCAGATCGCCGTGACCACCCCGGATCAGCTCTTGCCGGGCCCCACCATCGCTACCCCGGATCAGATCGCCGTGACCACCCTGGACCAACTCTTGCCGGGCCCCACCGTTGCTACCCCGGATCATTTCCCGGGCCCACCCACCTTTGGGTCCGACTCCAGGCCCGAGCCAGTGGCGGTCGAGGAGGAATGGGACGAGATTGACTACTTCAACGTAGCAGCAGCTCCGGATGCAGGCCAGTGGACTACTTTCGGTGCCGGACTCACCATGACGCCTGACTTCTCCACCTTATCGTGTCCCATCATTGCTATCACGGATCAGATCGCCATGACCACCCCAGACCCGCTCCCGCCAGGCCCCATCATGGCTACACCGGATCAATTCCCGAGCCCACCCGCCTTCGGGCCCGATTCTAGGCCCGAGTCGATGGTGTTCCAGAATGAGGAGGTGGGGCCCAGTAGTGATGGTGATGTGGCGGAGGACGGGGGAATGTATCAATCCTATATGGATGAGGATGAAATTTTAGGAATGCCGGCGCTGGTGGCGGACATGTACCAGGGGCTCATGATGCCCCCGCCGCCACCGCTCCCGGGTTGTTGGAGCAGTGCCAGCTTGGATGATGATGTGGACTGCTTTGATGACGTGCCACTGTGGAGTTACTCTATTTGAAATTAAGATTTTGATCATTCATTACTCCTGAAATTCTTTATTATTTTGTAAATGATAACAGTAGTTTGGTTCATATTGTAAAACAAAGTTTAGTAATGTTGAAAAACAGAGGACTGTAGTCAAGTTTTGGGAAATCTTGTGAAGTGTATATTTCAGTTTATGATAGGTGTACCATAATGTTTGTTTGATTGGTTGTTGGATTTTATTTTTAAGTTTGTTCTTTGGTTGTTTTAAGGATGATTTGATGTTCTATAGTTAATTTTTACAAATTATGGGCCCCTTAGAATTTATGACTATGTTCTTAAGGTTTTTGACCAATCAGATATACTTTTGATGATTTTCCCTAATCTTGTTCAAGTCTCAACTATAATTTCAATTATAATTTCAAAAGTTTAAATTTCTTAGTTATGTGATGATCAGGTCACTCGATTTTTATACAAGCCGGATAAAATAAGACATGGAATTGTAAAATTGTCACTCTAAACATTTTGTCTATTTTATTAGGACTATATGAACCAATGCATATCTTAATCTTGTTGTACTTTAATTGTTTACTTTGCCAAGGTCTTATTGAAGCTAAACCTAATTAGCTAAACTTTGATGATTTCTTGTATATTTATGAGTTAAAAGTCATTACCAGCCTCATTCAAGCAAATAAAAATTTTTGGTCACAAGCAATGGCTCCAGAAATGGTCAATGGAGCATTTTGTTTGTTGTCATATCCATCGCTAATATCTTATGTAAAATAGGAACAAAATAGTGACATTTATGTAACCCATGCCTTGCACGGGCATAGTCTACTAGTATTTATGTATATATTATGTATATCAAGCTCGTAGTTACCAGGAACCCTTCCTGGGTTGTTTGTCTTGGAATGGGTATCGTTAATTTTTATATAGATTTAGTCTAATTTTGACTTCGGAACACAGGTCGCAGACGTACATATCTAGCGTTAGCATTCTCGGTAACCATGATCAAGGTCAATTGTTCAGAATTAGCCGTCTGTAATGCATGCATCATTTTGGCGAGGAAACAAACTAAAAACTTATGGTAAAACTATATACATTGAACAATAATAGAAAAACATCAAGATCCAAGATTTGTTTCTAATTTTTGGCAAAAAAATTTCAAAAAGGAGCAGAAAGAGCATCTTTAAGTTGCTGTTTAGTCTCCATAAATGAGTAAAAACAGCAACTACAGTCTGTTTCTAAGTATTCAACCCTTGTTTCGCTCGGTTCATCTCGTCTTGACCCTCTTGTAATTGGTTCCATACCCTGCAATTAATGATCACAACTAATCATCATTATTGTCTTAATAGCAATGGTAATCACTAGTATTTGAGATAAGTGCGTAATTAAGGAAAGAAAGGAGGATACTTAATTATCTACCTGGGTGAATATTTGGAAAGCTTCTTCTATGCTCCTTGTGTTTACAACATATAGTGCTGCCTCCTGCATGGGTTTTTCTTCATAATTAGATGTTTAATATGTAAAAAGTGGTTAATTATTTTGAATAGTAGTTTAATGGATAATGGTAAACATACATTTATCCTTAATTGAAGTTTTATCAAAGATATTATCTATGGTGTGTTTGGTTGTATGAGTTTCGTAGGAAAGTTAGTCAACTTTCTCAAATTTGACTAATTTTCCCATGTTTGGGAGTAAAAATAGGTTGAGAAAGTTTTTAACTAGGACCCACAATTTCCCTATGGATCACAGTGAAAACTTTCCCGAGGGTGTGGGAAAGTTTCTTTCCCAAAGTTTTTGTAATTCAACTTCCTAAAATGCCCATAAAAATGTATTTTATAAATTAATATATAAGGATAGTTTGAACATTTCAAATAAACTTTCCTACAAACTTTACCATATTAACCAAACACTGTTAAATCTCTTTCCTAGAAAAAACTTTTCCAGAAAAAAGTTTCCTATAAAATATTTTCCTCAAAAACAACCAAACACACCACTCGTTCTTACTGGTTTCTTCACTAAAACAACGAAGCATTTTTTACTTTCAACCGTATTGAATTCTGCCAAAGGCCCAATTATACAAGTCTTCCAAAGGCCCAACAAGGATTCTAAAATTTAAGTATATTCAAAGGGTAAAAACCACATCACATTTTCCATCACATGAGCCCAAACACAATCACACATATACCTCATTTTTAAAAAAAAGAAAAAAAAATCAAACATGTACGTACACAAACAATGGAGAAAATAATAGTATTTTATATTCTTGTATTATTATCGTAACAAATTATTTGAATATAAACCACTTTCATTTTAATTCCCGACCCGAGACAAATAATCATGAGCCTACTCACTTTTGTGCTTAAAAAATCTAACATGACCTGCGACTTCAAGGGAACTCAACACCACCTAACATGACTCTACATCGTGAATGAAATAACACTAACCCGACTTGATCCTTTGTATAACATTAAGGTAAAATCTAAGAAACTAAGAAAGTATCAGCAAAATACAACAAATCGACTCCTCGTTTTAACTAGCTTCTGATCTATAAAATAAGCTAAAACAAAAACAACAATTATAGCAAACCGACCCCTAGTTTTAACGAACTTCTGATCCATAAAGCAAGCTAAAATGAATAGACGAAAACAATTATTATAGCAAATTCACCACAAGTTTTAACTAGCTTCTGAAACATAAAACAAGCTAAAACGAATAAACGAAAATGTATGAAGAAATATTAGAAACATACCCGAGCAAATTGAATCTGTTGAAGGTTGAGGGTTCGAGGCTCGGATTCAATGGAGGATGTTCTATCAATCCTTACCACAGATGGTGCTGCCATTTTATTTTCTAGAGAGAAACTAGAGAGAAAGATATAAACAGTTTACGTAGGTTTGTGAGAATGAAGAAGTTGTACGTCCCAAACTAAAATATGATTATATGAATGAAGATGATATGATGGAACATTTGAAACCCAACTTATACATACATACGTGTCCAATTTTGTTAGAGTGAATGAATCTTAAATGTCACATCAAACAAACAACTTTAGTTTAGTTTACACCTCCTATTTTGTTTTTTAGGAGTTATTTTTAAATTAAGATAGTTAAGTTTGTATAAGTTAGGATAAGTTATGAAATTTTTTTAGGAAATTGTATTTTTAGGGTGGATTCTTTTAAGAAATTATGTTAGATTGAGATAAATTAGATTAAGTTAGGAGAGTTAGAACCAATTTAATAAAGAATAGGCCAATTTATTTAGTTTATTTTTTGATTTTATGAAACACTTTAATCATTAATTTTTTACATTATATCCTAGTAAGATTAGTCGTATTATATTTAGGTAAAAATAAATTTCATCACAGATCTAATAATGATAATCTTATACAATAACTCAACATATAATTTGATAAATTAATGGTCAAAATTTTAAAATTTTAATTTGATTAATCAAATTTGGACAATTTATTTGGGCCAAAGGAGTAGTTTAGTTTAATTGAAGCCGGTGTTGTGGTCGGGAGGTTGGAAAAGTCAACGTGGCAAAATGGGTCATTGCACACGTGGCAAATTCTGATCAGGGTAGGTTGGACACGTGGCGTTTTCTCATGATTTTGTAAAAATAAATTTGGGTGGGAATTTCAGGAATTTCTCTTCCTACCTAGGTGGGGCAATTTTATATGTTCATGATATTCTTATGTCACCTTTTTCTTTTTCTTTCCTAGGTTATTATAATTATTATTTTGCCGACTTTATTTTATTATAGAAATACTTCATAGACACGAAAATATATTTATATGCATGAACTTCATTTATGTGACTCCACCTCCTACCTCCCTAAAAAGGCCATAAAAGTATATTAAATTTGTCATTCAATATATTAAATAGTTCTATATTAGTTATTAGGTTAAGGTTTTATATATCCATCCTTCTAGATAATATCAAAAGTACAATCATTGTTAAAAATAACTATGTAAAGTTCAAAATAATTGTCAATTATTTGGCTGTTATAGTCTCTAATGTAATTTTTTAATTGGTAATTTTTATATGATATTTTATTACTTTCAGAATAATAATTTTCGTTATAAATTTAATGATAGTATATCAAGTCATTGTATATATTGAGAAATTTATGGTCAAAATTTTTAAATTTGGCTGCATAATTTTAAATATGACAATTGATATAGAATAGATATAGTATACATTATAGTATCAAATTTATTCACCACTCTAATATGATATTGAAAGTGTAAATAATTTTAAAAGAATTAATAAATCTAACAAGGTTAATTTTACTAAATTGATTATTAACGTATCATTGATTCTATCATGGTCGAAATTTTTTTCAATTAGAATAATTGAAATGTATAATCATTCTTAATTCTAAGATAATTGAAGTAAATATATCATGATCATAGTATAATATCAAAAGATAATTGAATTAAATTTAATAGTCAAAAAGTGCATGAATCATTTACTATAAAAAATCATGCCAACTTATTTAATGCAACGCAAATCTTTTTAATAAATATAATTTATTTATAATAATCAATGTATGCTGATTAAAATTTAACTAGAGTTTTTAAAATTACAAATATTTTGATGAAAAGGAGGTTTAGTTATATAACAAGGTGAGCCAACACGTACAATATGAGGTGTTAATTTAAGTTTATTAAGGTCATTGTCTTGCATGAAGTGAGGACCAATAATAGCTTGCCACAAAGTAATTGAATAAGAGTTTCAAAATGAATATTTTATAAGTCAAACTTTGGTTGGCAGATTTGAAACAACTACATACAAAGAGAGTTGAAAATTGAAATTATTGCCTTTTGATGTACCAAATTTAGGGGAACTTCAACTCATTGTCAACTATTTTTCTTTGTCAATTATATATATATATATATATATATATATATATATATATATATATATATATATACATATCTTGCATTACTAATATATATTCAAGTTTATGTGGCTGATCTAATTATACTAAATTACTAGTCATGTGAAAAATAATGACAATCTTTTCGGGCTTGTTAGATAGAAAATATAACATTTCGGTTAATTATAATATAATTAGAGTTTTCATTTTGAATTGAAATTAATTAAATTTGATCAAACATGTCGTTTTTGCTATCTTAATTTCTTTTCTTTTGGCTCAATGTCTTTTTCTAAAAAAATGTTGAACACTATGTCAAATCAACATTGCATCTTAATACAACAATTACATGTTCACCATTCACCAACTACATCCAAATGAACAATAAAAATTAAACCCCGTTTTTATGCGACTGGTAGGCTGCGATGTCACACTGCACTGTAACTTTCCATATTCCACCATAATCCACCATAATCTACTACAACCGACCACAATTTATTTTTTCTAATTTAATTTATCTTTATATTAAAAGTTAAACGTTTCATATTCCACCACAATTCAGCACAACTTTTCCCAACCCACCACATTTCCTCCACACTACACTATAGCCAGCTATATAAAAAAACGAGGCCTTAATTAGTAGCACAATTATTGGCACAACATAAAAAGAAACAATTCAGTTCTTATTAGAAAAACTTACACATAAATTATTTTTTTTAAAACAAAAAGTATATTTATGTTAGGAAGACAGATTAATTAAATTAAAATTAGTACCTAAGCTGGTACAATTGTAGTATAGATAACTAGGATTCATGAAAGTGTGAGACCAAAGTCATGTCGGTACTCCACTCAATATATGGCATGTGTGCATATGTTAAGCTTAATTTATTCACTAATCATAAAGAATCTACCCAATTTTATAACAATAACAATAATGATCTTGATTCTTGAACCATAGCCACGTATGTTTTTTCTTTTGCATTATTCAAAGTTTAAATAGGCTAAAATTTTATACTACCTACGTCCCATATTGTTTGTCCATCCAACTATATTTAAAAGTCCAATGGTCATGGGAGATGGGGTGAAAACTGTGTAATGTACCAAAATTACCCTTACTTTTCTTATGTGAACAAAAATAAAAAATAAACAAAAAGAGTATTTATTAGGGGTATAATAGGAATTACAATCATTGAAATTATAAAATGGATAAATATTTTAGGACAAGGGAGTTATGTAGATGGACAAACAATTTAGGACGGAGATAGTAATAACGTTCTAAAAACATAGTAGCAATAACAAAAAGGTTAAAAAAACACCAATAAGCAACATTACAATATAGAGAATGGTAAATCAAAATTAATTCATTGTATTTGTCTTTCACTTTGTTCATCATTTCTCTTGACAAGATTCATAACAATTTCATGATCCTCCCAAATGAAGTCAACAACCAAATTTTGTTGTTCTACACACTTTCTCCTTCAAATAGGTATGTACATATGCAAATATATACATACAAGTATGTGTATGCACACAGACACATATATATGGAAAGAGAGACACGTGTATATATAAGAATCTACTCAACTTTATCATAATAATGAAACTACTACATCTGTCTCCTAATAGGTATCCTTTTAGATGTTTGGACAAAATCAAGAAAAACTGCTTTTATATATTGACTACATTAATTCTAAGTATCCCTTCTAATAAAATAAAAAAAAGTGAAAAATGATCATTGAAATTTTAACAATAAACTTAAACTTTTAATTGAAATAATTACACACTTTGAATTCAAAAAAAAAAACATGACAAAGTAAAAAAAAAAACAAATAAACGTAGCTATTATAAACAAGAGTAAGCTAAACAATTAATGGACTATGACATCTCTAACCCTAATAATTATGAACCATATAATACCTAATTGCTTACATAGTATAGAAGATGACAAATAATCAAAGTTAACATGCATTTTATTTAATCTTTTCATTGAACTTTGATGGCAGAAGACTAAATTGTTTAGTTTTGTCTTTAACAATTAAGGCCAAAAGCTGGGTTTCAAAAAAAAAAAGAAGCAAAATACCTATTTTCATTTCAGGTCTTTGATAGCTTGAGGACTTGTTTTCTGGTAGGAAGGGTTTAAGGGTCTCTTCCTCTTGAAATAGATTTAACAATTTGAGATATATTTAAGTAATATTGGATTGTAATATACCAATTTTAGTGGTATTGAATCGCAATACACCGATCTTTCAAATTGGACACCAATATGCTTGTCCTTTATATTTAGATTTATGCATAGAAACATGACTATTTTTGGTTATTTGTAGTACATAAATAACACTCAGTGATGTGTTTGGTTGGTCAAAAATCCAGAGAGCCTTTCATTTCCTACATTTTCTTAGGGGAAATTCCCTTAGGGGGATTAATAGAAATTTTTCCCGGCATGAAAAAATTTCCTCTGGAAAAATTGCCCTAGGGTTCCCACCGAATGCTCTTTAGATATAAAAGTCAAGTATATTATGACCAATTTTAAAAGTCGGTATATATCAATCTAATACTGTCAAAGTTAGTATATTACAATCCAAACATTCCTATATTCAAAGTTAGAATATATATGTTATGCTAATCTTTCAATTTGTTATTAGCAAACAACTTTTGAAGTGGGTTATAATTAATGAATCTGGCCATGTTTGGTAAATTTTTGAATTAGTTATGTTAATTTGCGGTGCGGTAAGTTGTGGTAGGTTGCGGTAAATTACGATGCGGTAACGCATAAAAAACGGTGCCTTTGTTGTTTAAATTAAATGACAACGAAATCAAACATGAAACCAAACACTACTATATCATAGCCCTTACAACAAAAAAATGATACAATAATGAAACAAACTCATGCCACAAACACAACACAAAAGCTCTAAATCCCATTCCATCTAACAAATGGGAGGCCCATTCTCTTTAAAGGAGAAAACAAAAGACAAAAAAAAAAAAGATCAAATGCTACTAAAAACCATCAACCTAGAAGGTACATGACATAATGGGACAACAAATTCCCCAATTGTAACATGGTTGGTATAACTTGATCAAAAAAACCCCCAAAAAGAACAAAGAAACTATACACAAGAAATCACTAGAGGACCAAAAATCCTTTCTGCTTACAAATCAACAATAATGGAACTCCACATCTCGACATCGCCCAAAGCGAAGATGGCGAGAAGACATCCTCCGGCCTCTTTGAATCGCTCGCTTTCCGAGATGTACAAATTCCGGTGACGGAACTCAAGGGTGGGTCCCGGTTTTCCGGTTACAATCACTATTTACAGTGTGAGGTAAAACTGATGAAAAAAGACCAAAAGGGTGTTCTACTCTTCAAAGAAAAGGGACAATGAATGAACAAAACCGCCTTTCTTTTGTTGAAAGTCCAGCCGGAATAAAGTTACAATTACTCACCTCGATCAAAGATGAGGGTTTCAATCTCCAGAAGTTGTGAGAAATCATGCACAATCGCGTGCATTATCAAGTTTCTTCAATCAATCGAGAATTGCTTGTGTAGAGAGGGCATTCTAGGAGAATTGACTGACCATTTGTTGTCGTGTGTGATGAGTACCGAGATGGATTGGACAAGAAGCTCACAATATGCCATTTAGAACCTTCTGATAGTAATCATATTGTCTTGTCCGCCATGCATCTAAGCTGCTGCTTATGAGGGACAGTACCAAAGACACGCATTGCTGCAGCGAACCGATAAATCAGTCATCTACCCGAAAATGAAATGAGAAATAACGATGTAAGGAGGGAGAATAGAAAGCAGCCATCAAACCTCTTCTGTGAGACTTAAATGGAACCGTTTTCTCAAATTCTGTATAGTTCTTGGACCGCCTTTAAAGCATGGAAATCCAGAATCCTGAACCCAAAAAAAAAAGGGGTTCCCCTTAAATAATGTGTATCCAGTGCAATTAGCAATGTGGAGTCCTATGCGATTTGTGTGTGTGAGTGCGTGTGTGCACAATAATCATGTATTTGGAGCTGACCTGGAGCATCTCCACGAGAAGAATTATGCGCTCTGCATGTTTGCGGCATGTAAGAAAGCCCTGAATGCAAAGAACCTGGCATCCAAACAACAAGATTTGGATAACTAAAATGATATCCTCATATAAGCCACAATAGGGCAGCAAATAGCGCGAAACTCACTTTAAAATAGTCGAAAAACTCGCTGGGAACTCCCTCTGCATCAGAATCCATGACCTAGAACAAGTACACATTTTTAGCAGTTGAAACAAAAAATGATCCAGCATAACATCAAGGTGTGTTCAAAAACAATATAGAACGAGCTGACAAAATGGCACCAAGTTCCATACCTCAAGAAGTTCTCGAGTCAACTTAAATGGCGCACTTTCAAAGTTAACACCTCCAGGAGAATTTGATAGCATGAATCCGAAATCAATATGTATGATATGACCTTCCTCATCCATCAAAAGGTTACCGTTGTGTCGATCTTTAATCTAGTGAATGAAAAAGATCACAGATGCATGTCATACCAGGTGAGCATAAAATGCAATTTGAGTCATTAACTTAATTTCAAGACAAGAAATGTATTTTTGGAAGTTAGTTTATTGTGCCAGAATACAGAGAAATAACAGCACATACCTGTAGAAGGTAGCAGACGAGAGAGTATCCTGCCATACTTTCCACGAAATTCCTCTGCAAAGGTATGATAGAAAACAAACAGTGACTCAGAGTTCGTTGTGAATTGGTAGATGGAACCTTTTAAGAAAATTAGGCATCTTCTCAGGCTAGCAATAAATCAACGCAATGATTGGCAGCAAGGGTTAGGAAAGGGGGCAGGAGGGAAAAAAGAAAAACCAGTACCCAGTCAAAATCCCGTGCGGGGTGGGGGGGGGGGTGTTGGGAAGGGTTATTTTGAGTTTCTAAAAGTAAACCCCAATCTTGAACACAGTACTTGCTATGGACCTTACGGTGGTGCACTGTACACCCAAATACCTGAGCTAGCTTAAAGCTTGGAGAATTTTCTTTGTATTTTGCATTGAAAAAGTCCCGTAAACTTGTGACATTAGGATATCTACTCTTGATTGAATGAATTGAGGCCTGTGGAAAAGTAACACAAATTAAACAAAGCACCCAAGGCAACTGGTCACTTAATACAAAAGATTAGTAGCATGTGCAGACAGTATTACCGTGTCAGGAATTGTTTCAATAAGAGCTGTATAAGATGAGGTTACTAACACCTCATATGGGCGCAGCCACAGAGGTAGTCCAGCTTCTTGGAAAATATCTGGAAAAGCGAAAAGTAGCAAAATTGAGGCACAAACTAGCATGTATGATCTGTCCCACCAACAAGAGATTTGCAGTTTTGCACCATTAATTACAAAAAAGTACTGGGCTGAATCAGCTAACTGTACCAACATGGTAATTTGACATTAACCAGAACACCAAGAGCTGTGGTTGCCTAGAATGAGTGGCATTGATTAACCAAGATCTCTTGGAATAATGCAGAAGTTTGCTATATTTTAGGTTGCACAGAAGTCCACGAGATGAGATTCTTTCTCGTTAGAACGAAAAATCATAGTTACATTCATTGACACCAAAGCAAAGAAATGAAATATGCAGGTGATTAAGAACAAATTCCTCAATCAAGACCAATAGTGATTTGCACCTGACGAGCAGGCACAATGTCCATGAAGAGGAAAGGCATGTGACAGCCAACAACAGCATTAATGAAAGAAAAATACCATGTGACCATGGATAGGGAAGGACAAAAGCTAACATTTTTTTTCAATTTTTAAATCAGGTAAAGCAGACCCGCCCACTGGACCCCTATCTCAGGAGTAACCACCAGCAAGTTTTAGAGCTGGACCCCTATCTCAGGTGTAACCATCAGCAAGCTTTACAGGCACAGGCATAAGGGTTTAGTACCCAACTACCCATGAACTATGACCCATCAACCCCACAATTTCATCACACATGGCTAACATGATAAGAACTGCATCAATAGTAAAATGAGAAGCATAGTATCAGGATATTTGTGTCTCAGCAATATCCCACAGCCAGTTCAGGAATTTCAATACTTAAGAAAATCCCATATAAGAGAGGTGATTCATACCGTAAAAATGAGAAATAAGTTGTACAGCCATATGTTCTTGCCTGCAATCATCACCGCTTTTCACAATCATCTAAAAAGAACAAGAAATTAGAGTCTCGTTATCTATTGGAGGAACGAATTCAGCAAGAGAGAGCAGCAAATATATCCCCACACCATATGAACCAGACTAAAGCACATCATCCTAAGCATCTAAGTGCCATAAATAAAAGTACAATGCATAACCTCAGTCTTAAATATAACAGCCAATTGACAGCTTGTAAAAGCTCATTACAGTGACTGACAGACCTCTGGAAGAACATAATATGATCACTTGAAGATAGTTCTCAATTACATTAACTTCGGAATTTAAGATGATCTTGCAAACCTTTTACTTTCATCTTTTCTTTTCACCCGAGGGGGGGGGGGGTGTTCAACGGATGGATGCAAGTATGAAAGACAGTACATTGAATATGCAAGCTATGTACAGAGACATCAAAGGCTGAAGAGAAAAGGTTCCCCTTGCCCCAAAAATCAAAATTTTGATGAAATTATCTTTTAAGCACTTAAGTAAAGTTTCATCACCCTCAAAGACTCTTGGATTCTTTTCCCTCCGAATGCTCCCCCGAAAGGAAAAACACCATAGAGGACAAGCAATGGTCGCCTTCTTACTTTCCTACCAGTTTATCCCTCCGAAGCTAAATAATGTATTATGTATATCAGAATTAGAAGAAACCCAAGAGACAAGCACTTAACAGTAAGCTCTTAGATTGCCCTAGCAAAGTCACAATGAAGTGACAACTGATCCACTGATTCCAAATCCGCCTTATACTACCTATTCACCAAAATCTTTCCCCTCAGAACAACCTGATTCCCATACTATCGGTTAGAAAAACGACATTCAGTACAACAAAGATCTCCATGTTGCCATATAATATCAGACAAGTCATAGTTCAAAGAAATCTAAAGAATCAACATTCCCGAGTTTCATAATGCTACTTACAGAGCGCAAATCCCAACCAGGCAATTTTCCAAAAACCGATGCCTTACGTATCCTCTCTTTTTTCACTTCCCAAAGCTCACCAGAAAGTGCATCTGTTGGCTGTTGAGGACCACCATTTGTTTCCTGCACAATGAATCAAAACAAGTATATCTAAGATTCCTGACCATTATACCCACATTCATGCCAAAGTAAAGTAATGCACAAGGTTCAAAGACCTTGGGTTGTGCCTCTAATGAATCTTGACCAGCTGCCTTCAGAGGTAATCCAGGAGGGGCTTCCCCTTTAGCTGCAGCAGCCTGCAGAAGAACAAATTAAATCAATACTACCTGAGAGTAAATAAAACAACAGAAGAGAGTGTGACCATGAGAAGAGAGCAAGAGCCTTCATATTGGAGGGATATACATAAAGAATCCTTTCTTATACCAGAAAGATAGAAAGCGAAAAAAAAAAAAGGTAGGGGGAAAAAGGGATACAACAGTCAAAAGCATCTAGTGCATCGTTACAACCACACACCGAAGGCAATTAGCTCTAATCATAGCTTCACATTGACTAAATAAAAGCTCCTATTATAAATGCCAACCCCAAAATCAATGATAGGAAATCAAGAAAAAAGGACCCCGAGTAGGGTTGGCAAAAGGTTGTCCGATCTGATAACCCAGCTTTGTCCAACCAGGAAAAAAACCTGGTATAGTCACCATATTTTTGACTGAATTTAAAATTCGGACAACTGGTCATGTCCGATTTCAAATCTAGGCCGCATTCAGGTTTGGTCTTTGGAGTCCAGGTTGTCCAGATTTTAAACAAAATTCAGGTTCGGTTAAATTTGGACAATCGGGCTCGGACAAGAGCGCACTTGGTTTATGGATATTTTTGGTCCGAATTTTCAAGAGATCTTTTCCAAAAAAATGTTCAGACATTCAGGTTTAGTGTTCAGTCACACAATTTCACTTAAAATGTCAACAAACGTATTACAAATTCAGACATTCCGACAACAGGGTCCGGACATCAGACATCCGGGTCTGGGTTCAGTGATCGTATCCAATTAGTCACTGAACAGGGTCCGGGTGTGCTAATGGTGTCCAATGTTGTGTCCAGACCCAAATATTACCCAAACCCGGTTTTTTGCTAAGCCTAATCCAAGCAAAGAATTGATGAAAATGAGCACATATGGGAAAACAGATGACATGGGACAGAAATAGCATGCAATGGAAGTTGGAACTAAATGAACTAGGGTAGTATTCACACCTTCACTTCTTCAATAGCTATTGTACTTGGAACCCGCCTATGTTCTTTTTTTCTAGGTGGTTCTTGGTCCTCTACATCTTCCAAGCAAAGTCCAGGATCTGCTGTCAACACAACTCTCACATACTCTAGATCACTGTGAGTATTGTTTTGTCCATGAAAGGATTGATCATAGGACTGGTCCTCCACTGCTAGGTTGACATTAACAAACTTCACTTTGGCTTCCTTAAATTGACCCATAACTCGATCGATTGCTTGGGAGGTAGATCTTGACATTCGATCTTCATTCCGGTAAGCCTCCTGAACTGTTCCCAGTGGATATGCCCAAGATGGTGGCTTTGGTAATAACGCGTCTCCATTTGCTAAAGGAATTCCTCCCCTAGATAATTTTTGGGAGTTGGAAGTATCCTTTGTATAGCTGAAAACGAACAGAATTCAACAAAATTTCATCACCTTATGGGACAATAGACAAGTCATTAGGCAATTCATAATCCAGCAACAAAACACCTTCCAATTAGAAATGAAACACAAAAAAGTACCTAGGGGCTTCACATTTCAAGACCTCTACACAGATAAGATAAGGTGCCTTCTCTCGTGAGTTTAAAAGTACCGCTTCGTCTTCTGGTATGTTGAGCACTCTATGAATCCCTTTACCCATGGGAAAACAGACTCCTGGGAACAATATAAATCGGCATATAAAATAAGGATAATCCAACGGATCTATGCATAGAAGCAGCAGAACAAGGAAAGCAGTGGATATGATGCAATCTTAGCCATGGTACAACATATAAAATAGAATCCCTGATTGGTATTCACCATCAAACGCTGCTCCATTATAAAATAACATGACATGAGCAACAGAAAAGAAACCGAAAATGGAGCAGGGACTAGGGAGGGAATTGATTATCATTCCCCATATATCTCATGCAATAAAATTAAGCAAATGACATATGCATACCTCCGTTAGCCTGAGCTTCAACCAAATGGGAATTGATTTCCACAAGGGACTGCACAAATAGAACCACATAAGAATAGTAAATACCAAAGAACAGCAGGCATTGACTTTATATCTTAAAAGAACACAACTAAATGGACAACCTCACGAAGTGCACTTTTGCGGTCCTCCATTGGAAACACGTCCACTAACCCATAGGATGTTTCGCATAAGGCATGCACAAAATCCAAGGATTCATGATACGCTCCTTTGCGGAACTGCGACGCAACATTATTTGGAAGAGGAGGCTTCGAATTTGTTTTCTCGTTGTGTTGTGCTGATTGTTCCACTGAACCTGGATTTTTCTGCCATATAAAAATCAGGATAATGAGCAAGCAAGGACAGAATTAAGAATTATCCAAAGATCAAACTTCTAATTGCATGACTTCACAGAAGTGCCAAATAACAAAAGAAAAACAAATGGTTACACTTTGTTGTGCTTCAGTATAACTAACTATATTCAAATTTTGGAGGCAGAACCATCCATGCTCATTGGCAATAATCCCGGGATAGGCCCATTTTTAGCATTCCCACCCACAAATTTCCCTGATATGCCCATTTTTAGCAATCATACAATATCAGTAGAAATCCCAACAAATTAAAGAAATCCATTTAAGTAGGATTCGATGAAACCTAGGACGAGTTTAGATCATTGACATTGTCCTCAGCCTAACTATGCCATTAACCTTGCAAAGCTACATCAGGTTTCCAACCCTCCCACCCAAAATGGAAAAGGAAAAGAAAAAGAAGAAAGGAACAACAATACAGAAAAGTAACTAGAACTAAGCATTTTGCCTAGAGACTAAGTTGAACACACTGCAAAACAATCTTATGTTTAAATCACTTTCACAAATGTTACACTAGTCCAATATTTACCCATGGTATAAGGGCATTAAAATGCAAATCACTCCCCCCAAGCTATTCAATATCATTCTAATGCGAAGCCATTAGTTCAGCAGTAATAGTCAAAACAATTGTAAGCAAGTATATAAATTTATACAAATAATTACTATTCCCTCTCCCTTGCCTACAGTGATTGCTTGAAAATCAAAAGGAAAATGGCTTACCTCCTTTTGCTTCATAAAGCCAAAAAGCTCGGAATCTTCAACAGATCTGTCACGGTCTCGGAACAACTTGCGAAAGAAGTTCTCCGTTCCTGGACTGCCGTCAAACCCGTTCATCTCAGAACCTGGAGTTTTTGCCTCTTCGGGATGCACCCGGAATAGCCTACGGAATAATGGAAAATCTGAAGGTTCTTCTTCATCACCATTGGCACAAACCTTGTCTTCATCATTCAAGTTGTCGTTGAGATTTTTCTTTTCCTCAAACTTCTCCTTGAAGAATTTACGGAAAAACCCTTCTTTATCATCATCTTCATCGTCATTTCTCTCAGTTGCATCCTTCTTATCGTCCAACTTATCCTTGAAAAACTTCCGGAAAAAACCGTCTTTCTCATCATCCTTACTCACCTTGGGATCATTTTTCCCTTCCACCTCTTGTCTATCATTCCCATCCTTCTTGTCCTCAAACTTGTCCTTAAAAAGCTTCCGAAAGAACCCTTCCTTATCCTCCTCATCAACCGATTTCCTCGATCCCTCCTTGTCTTCCTCGTCATTTTTCTCACTCCCATCCTTCTTATCATCAAAGACATCCTTAATTATCTTCCTGAAGAAATTCTCCTTCTCGGCATCCTCCGTTGACCTTGAAATCGACTTCTCTTCATCATTCTTACTGTCACGAAAAAGGCGCTTAAAGAACCCATCCGAACCGGACGTCAACTCCTCATCATCATCTTTACTGTCTCGTAGCAGCCTCCGGAAAAACCCATCCTTTTCCGAGTCATCATCCTCCCTCTCCTTCTCCTTCTCCGCGGACTTCCTAAAAAGCAGAGCATCCCTCATTTTCGGGCTCGGCATAAACTTCTTAAAAAGCTTGTTCTCCTCCGGAGTCTTCCCACTCTCATCCATCAGGGTTGACCCGGATGAAGGCGAGAACGAGAACGATCTCTGTGTAGGCGGGGACGAAGCCAAGGACAGTAATCGTTGCTTCGACGAAAGCAGCTTGGTAAGAACTTGGTTCTTACCCCCCGATCCGACAACCTCCTCTTCCCGAGGCTTAATCAGAGGAGGCCATTGCCCCATCAATGTTGCAGCAATCTGGCATTTCTCCTGGAGCCTACTGATCCCTTCATTATCATCCGAATCCTCAATCTCGGCCAACAAAAACCAATGCACCTTCAACGCAATCTTGAGTGATTTCGAGCACACATCGATCACAAACTTATCCAGCGATGGACTCGGTTTATGCACCATCATGTAGCAAATCTGGAACAAGTAGCTCTCGATCCCGGACAATGGCAGCGTGTACATTCGATTACACAAGTAATCCCTAACACCAGAGTGATCATGCTTGTACAAGTAACTAACAGCAATCCACTCACAAAAGAAGGCCGAATCGAAAAAACGTATAAGCCATCCATTTTCTCCTATACTTTCGCTTCTACTAATCGAATTAGTCCTAGTTATCTCCCTAGGGGAAGCCTCCGGTTCTCCGATCGTTAAACCTAACAACCGAACCATATCCACAAATTAACCTTACCATTACAATCACAAAACCCTAACCCTAACCCTAACCCTAAGACCGATCATAATTCTCCCTCAAATCAGCAAAAACCCCCCTCATTTCCCCCCAAATTAAACCCTGCCCAGCATTGACGAGCTCGATCAAGCCGGAAAACCAGAGCTACTAACCCTAAAATTAACAGCACTAAGATCGGAATCTGAATTAGCTCGGAGCTGCTGGAGAATTCCGGAATGAACTAATTCAAAATTAAGGATGAAGATGAAGAAATGATTGATTGATTGGATTGGATCGAAGCTTACAATGACGATCGGAACTCCCGACGACGAGTAGAAACCCTAGCCGCCCCCTGCCGCCGTCGTCAGCCGGTGGTGGCTGCGCCGCCGTCGTCGGAGAGAGAGAGATTTGAGGAGAGAGAGAATTTTGTTTTCCTTTTTTCTTTCCTAGGAATGGCGGAAGAAAGAAGGAAAATGATGATATTCTTTTTTATTACCTACTGTTTAAAATTAAATTAATTCATTATTTAATTTAATTAATTTAATTAATTAACTAATCAAATTAATTTGAAAACGAATAATATAATAACGTCCGTCTGTCCGGCAAAGTAGAAAATTCAAATAATGGCTGATAATTGTGATAATAAATAAACAAATAAATAAAAACAGAAAATAGCAAATTCAAACAATATGGTGCGCTGTTCCAACGACGCAATTTTCAAATTGAGGTGGGCCGGATCCGGTCGGGCCGGATATGTTATGGAATATGGATTCTCCATCTTATCTTTAGCCCAATTTAGAGTTGCGCATCATTCAATTCAAAACATAATAAACTGAGAAATTAGTCGAACCGAAGTGGACCAAACCAAAGCGGTTATAATATGTTTGGTTTTCGATTTGGCCTTTAACTTTTCTGGTTTAGCCGGTTTGGTTCAGATCCCCTGCTAAATATGTGCACTATTCGGTTCAAAACTAAATAAATCGATAATCGAGTCAAATCGAACCTTTTATATTCGATTCGGTTTTCCGGTTTAGACTTTATGCCTTTTTGGTTTTCGATTTAACTAGTCCGTCTCAGTTTAAAATCGATGAAAAGTCTAGCGCAATTTGAGTTTTTATTTTTTAGTCATTTTTTAAAATTTTACCTAAATTTGTCTATTTTTATTTTATGTTAAATTATCTTTTAGTTTAGTTTACTTTCTGTCCCTTTCTATTTTAGGTCGACTTTGAGTTAACTAGTCGTTATATAACAAGCCTTTTGTATAAAAGGAATGTACTAGTAGAAAATTTTGGCCAGTCTAATTGATAAAGCTGATTCAAGTTTTAAACTTATTATTTATATGGTTTAAGTGAAATCATGGACTATAATACAATGAAAACATTGAGACTAATTAGTTGAAATTGTAAGTACAGATGCTTACACCATGGTGATGACTCGTGAGTATATGACATGAGCAACTAGCAATAGGATTCCCTTAACCTTAACTCTCTTTCGATCTTAAAACATATAAAAATAACATATTTCACATCATGATCAAGGAGTTAACACAATATAAAATGTGGTTGTGCTACAACATTCTTCTTTATATCCTCTCCATCACTATGATCTATTGCTCCCGTGTCAGCTCCATAATACTTGTTGCACAATACCTTTGTTCTTGTATGAGAATGTTGAATCCTTGCCCCTTTCCTCTGTTATGCGCGCCTTCGATTCTTTTCTTGTTTCTTCATGAGTAGCTAATGATGTATTGTCAACAAGTTCGTGTGGTTTGACAACATAAAGATTTGAGTGTGACTCCTTTTGGCCACAACAACATACATACATCCTAAGATATGTATGGATGAAATTTACAAAAAAAAAAAAGAAAAAAAAAAGGTGTGCATCTCGTCAATAGCATATAATGGTTCATTTAGGTTGTGTTTGTGAAAAAGAAACATGTCCAGTTATTGTTTTTGTAAATCCTATCAAACTCCATAATCTATTACATATATTAAAACAAAACTCTCTCTAACAAGGTAGTGCCGTGTGTCAACATAATTAATGCATAACCATATAATTTCTTAAAAAAAAAAAAACAAACATCAATCATGGAGCAATTAGAATTTTTTTAAAAAAAATCACTCATTATGCAATATCGTGTTCGTTTCAAAAAAGGTATTTATAGTTGATCATCTTTACTGTTTAAAAAATAAATACAATTGTTATTGTCTATGAATAAAATAAAAGAATTAAGTTGGTAAGTTACTTTAATACTTTTATTAAAATTTACAACAAAATAAAATAAATGTGCAATTCACTTTAGGAACGGTTAATTCTTAGTAAGCAAACTTTATAGACAATTACTATGCATGCAATAAGTAATTAATTATAGTTTCACGGTTACATTCTATTAATATTTAATAAAGATATTTTACTGATTAATAATTTGTTAGTGACCCTTTAATCTTTATATTGAGATTGTCAACATAGCTTTTTCATTAACTTTTTTTTTTAAAGGAAATTGTTGACATGAAAAATGGAAAATCATTATTATATACACGTTTAGCATCTCCATATTAGATAAATACAAACACAACAATTTCAAATCTCTTGGACAGTGCATCAGTTCAAAAACTATATAAAGTGTTTGGTTGATAATGACAACAAAGAAGACAGATTAATCCATGCATTACATAGACACAAAGACTAGTTTATATTAAAAACATCATAAGCATACACTAATTCTTTTCATAATTTTAGGGTTTAGGGTTCGGTCCAAATTCAAACACATTTATTTTTAAATTTGTTTAGTCTAAATTCATATTTGTCATTCTACAAAACTTTTTTAAAATATGTTTTTTGTTGTGAATATATGAATATAAGAGAAAGTGGAGAGAGAATAGAGACAGAGGAATTGAGAGAAAGAAATGAATAAATATTTCATTGCCATCGAGGAAGTATTTATAATACAAGGATTCTTCATCACTAAGAATACTTCATCACTAAGAATACTTCATTGCTAGGAAAACTTCATTACTAAGAAAAGTAAGAGTGTGGACATTCATACAATTATTCCATAACACTCCCCCTTGAATGTCCATTGTCAAAGAATATGCCTCATTAAAACCTTACTAGGAAAAACCCAATGGGAAAACCCAATGAAGGAAAAAAGTACATAATTTTTGATGCGTCAAGGTATGTCCTCATTAAAACCTTTCTAAGGAAAACTCAATGGACAAAACCTCGATAAGGGAAAAGAGTACAACGATATTACTCCCCGATGTAAACATCAATGAAGATCTTTGAGTTGATGTAATTCAACTTCATCACTGACTTTTAAACTTTGCAGTCGAAAGTGGTTTGATACATGAATCAACTTAATTCTAACTAAAATGAATTTGCTTAATATCTGTTTCAGCGTGCACATAACTATTATGTGATCAAGTGTCATAGGATTTAGGTAAATATCCATGATCGACATAGTTAATCAAACCAATTTTGAGCCGATGGGGATAATGAATATCTAAATCGCTAGTACCTTCGAGGTACCGAAATAGGTTAGATCATGTATAATTAGCAAGATATGTCAGTGCTTCAATATCATTTAAATGCGGTACTTCAAGACCCAAATACAGTACTTCAGGACTCAAATACGGTACTTCAGGACAACTAAATTTCTCATCATCTTTTCGTGATAAAAAAGGGGTTGTTTTCATATCAAATGATTGTACCACTACCAGGGTACTTAAAAGGGAGTGCTTTGCTCATGCAACATTATTTTAGCACTTTGCTACGTAAATTGATTTGCGCACGAAATTTCATTCTCAAAGTGTGCAAATTTGTAAACCAAGGCAATAACATATTTTACCAAAATCTTTCATTCCAAATGCTTTTGTAAAGCAATTCACAACTTTTGAAACTCTTCAGGAGTCCAAACCATCAATAACATTTACAAACAATTAGGATCTGGATCATTTAATCATTTCATTTGATTATGCAATATGCGTCCATATTGCTTTAATCACATAAATGTCTATCAACCAAATAACCAATATTCTCGAGAATTTTAATCAGTGCTTCTGACACTTTGAACCCTTCAGGAGTTTTATATAAACATCATTATCAAAATTTTCATAAGCTATAGCGATATTTTTATAAGATGCATACTTAGCTTTTCATGTACTGCCAAATTTAAGGTATCATGATGTAGTGACATGGACTACATAGGAGTATATTCCTTCATAGTTGATACCAAGTCTTTGTGAAAGGATTTATGCAACAAGTCGCTCCTTGTGCTTTATAATCTCCTTTTCTCATTTTGTTTACACACAAAGACATAACTATATCCCACAAGTTTTACACCGGTTTGGTGCATGGACAACAGGTCCTGATATTTCTGATTTTACAAGCGAATCTAATTCTTAAATGCATCTTTCCACTTGGCCAATCTCATCTTTATATGTGTTCATAAATTCACGATCCTCATGATTACTCATAATAGTGAGTGCTATATTATATAATCAAATATCATATCGACGTCGACTTCACTTCGGTTCCACCTTATCCAATTCGTGACATAATTAATTGAGATCTCATCATTTTCGCGAATTTCAGGTGTCTGGGCTTGTGGTGTAACTTCCACATGTGTCACGATTGAGGACTCTTCTAGAGTCAAAATTTCCTCATTTCGGTTATCATTAATCGTTTGTTCCTTTTCTTTTTCGAGGACTTTTGTTGTCTTTGGAACCGATTGGTCTACCACATTTCATATGTGGTCTAGACTCATTAATAATTCAATTTATCCTATTGGGACATCACTTCTTATAGGAGCATTAGTAGTTGGGACATAGGATTTAATAATTTTTTGTGGGTCACTAGAATAACTGGCAGTAGATTCACTCAAGTTCGTAGACGAATTATATGTTGAACTTCCAGTTCACATTACATTGTACGAGGATCATAATAATTCGTTCCAACTTATTTCCTTGTCCAACAACTTGATTTCTCCCCCTAATGTTGGGAAACTTGTGTCATCATAATCGGCAAATTGTGTCATTAGTGTATCTCCAATGAGTGGTTCTATTATATGATTGGATATTCATACCCAACATATATTCCCAGTTCCTTCGGGGTCCCATCTTAGTGCGTTATCATGGAGCATACATTGCACATGATCAAATTCATAGGTGGGAGATTTTCACTTCATGGCCAGAACCATCAGAGGGAGAAATAAACATTCATGATAACCTCTTGGCCTTATTTGGATCAATGTCGGTGCATATAACATGATATGTCCCTGAAAAGTTATAGTAACCTCTGCTCTCAAAAATAATAAGTTTGCCATTTATTATGTACTCAATATCTAATATATCAATGATTATGCAGGATCATTTTAGATATAAACATTTGACATACGATGCTTAACATCTATGTCCATTGGCATACAAAAACTATCAAAAGCTTTCACCATCATCATCAAGATGAATCTTCTTGATTGATAATATGAAATGTGCTCAGAATCAATCGAGCAAACAATCTAGCAAGCGTCAAGTTGCAAGTTGATAGTAAAGATACAAGTGATTATCTCATTGATGTATCAAGTAAAGTCATACTATATTCAAATGGTTTACATATGGGTCTACAGGACCAACACAAATATCACTTGTACACGCCCTCAGAAGCTAAGGATTCGATCCTATCTTTGCTTATGATGGTGTTATAATTAATTTCTTTGATAGTGAGCAACTAATTAGAACTCATTTGGTTAAGGATCTACTGGCCCTTTAAAATATATCCATATGAGTTCTTTTTGAGAGGATTGATCCAATATGCTCCAATTATGATAATGTCTTCATCAATAGTAAACTTCTGGTTTACTAGAGTATGTGTTTCAATTGGGTTAATTAGTTGTGTAAAATAACCCAGAAAATAAGGATGATATCTTTTTCAACACACATGTTGCTCAAAGCAATTTTCATTTGTCTCAACATGCAGGTATTCATTCCTACGAATACCTTTGAAACTTAATGAATAAGTTACCTTTGACACTAACTTAGTGGAGAGAAGTACGTCCACAATGGGAAAGTTAGTTACACCAAGTAATATTATATGCGCTCTTCTGGAGCCTTTAATCAAAGTAGATCATATATATGTAATGCTAATATTTGCTTCCTTATCAATGAACAAGAAGTAATTTATTATCACAAAAATGTGTGTTGTTCGTGTCTGCAGGACACGATCTATCACCACATTTATTCATGTTCCAATCAAGTAAGTATGCATGAAATTCACTTCAAGATAAATATAACATTAATGCATATAAAGCATATAGTGAAAGTGCTTCTTATAAAAAGAAACTCCACTTCGTACATACATACGACTTTGAAAGTTAAATATTCCATAGTGAATATGCATTAATCATGGATATCGAGATCATTGATTACATTTAAAACATGTCTATGAGTATAATAAATAATCACATAAATATCATTAAATTCTCACAAAGATATATTCCATCCATATGCTCATATAGTATCACAATCAAATATCCAATACATACTATAATTTGTATTATGTTTTAGGAACAAAGTTCATGCATATCTGGTCAATCAATAACAATGCACTTTGTGACTACGGATTATGAAAAAGGTAGTCTTGTTCATGAATCGGAAAAACTTAAACATTCAATATGATCAACCAATTTCAATAAATTATTGATATCATTAGACAGATTAGAGCATATTACTCGCATTGCGCATGCGTAACATTTGCAATAAGGTCCAGACATATCAAATCATATGAATATCCATTAAATAATAACATCACATGAGGACTCAGATTAATCCATAATTATGCACATATCAATAAAGGGGCTGAAGAATAATTAAAACACAACAATCACTAAAGTCTTTGAACAATGTCAAGAGAGAGATATCTAAGAAGTAACTGCTTAAAACAACGTGCACAACATAAACAATAATATCACTTACTATCAAAAGTTTATAAAATAATATCTTGTGCTTTTTGATTAAACTTGATAAGGTTCAACAAGATATTATAACGTACAACATGACGCTGCGCTTCCATTTCCTCGTTAATAATACATTTCTCACTTTTGTATCATTCATGCTTTCCGATTACGTATTTCTACTCCTGGTAGGGACATAAGCTTTTAGCATGACTACGACCATAGCTATGTTGACTGTCACGGCTATTGGCCTGACTTTTGTTTTACTCATGATTCTTGAGTTTATATTCAGCCACATTCACTTCAGGGAATGAGACGAAACCATTTGGGGATTCTAATGATCCCATATGTCATTATTACTAAAATTATGTACATTTTTCATCTAAACATTAAACTCCACACTTGTAACAAAAATTGCTCAATTTAATCGATGATATAAACCTTAATAACCTCAAGTACACTATCATTGCCTTTCAATTCATATGCCAATTAACAACTCTATACTCTAATTGGCAGGAAAGCAAACTTCTGGTTCACTAACGAGATTATGTAGAGCTTCAATGATTGGAGCGAACTTCTGGTTCACTACTAATACGTGTAATCAATGGAAATAAAATTCAATATTAGTGGTAGGATAAACTTTTGGTTATTAATAAAGCTAGATCAAGTTCTTAGACTGAACTTCAGGTTCACTAATGAAAATAAGACAAAATTCTTATAATTGGATATAACTTCTCGTTAACTAATAAAATTAAATCAGTATTAATAGAGCGAACCTCTGGTTCACTCATAAGATAAAACTTTCGACATACGAGTGGATTTCAGGTTCACTTAATGAAGTAAAGTAAAATTCATACCATTCCGGTGAACTTCCAGTTCACTGATAAAAATTATATGAAATATTCGTAACTAGAGTGAACTCCTGGTTCACTAATGAAATCAAACAATATTATCAAGTGTAAGGTGAACTTCTGGTTCACCAATAATATTATACAATACTTAATGGTAAATTTCTGATTCACCAATGTGATATAAAGAAAAATAATCAATATTTGAGTGAACTTCTGGTCACTAATGAAATAAAATAATTTTTTTAACTATTGGGATGAACTTCTGGTTCACCAATAAATTTAGACATAAATTCATCCAAATGTCAAATATCACTAATCAAAACAGACATGCATTAAGTGAATATGTCAAAATCAAAATCACTCACATGTCATAATATCCAAATCACGTGAAAGAGCAATCTAGAAAATTGGATAAAATCACTCTACTTATCTGTTATCAATATACACAACCTTCGTTAGCTCCCCTTTTTCTCTTTTAATGGTGGCGGGGTTTCCTTTTGTTTTGGCATTGGAGTATGCCTCCATGTTCACCCAATCGTGAGTATGATGGTGTGATGATGATGAGTTAACATAAGATTTACAGTGTTTCCAAATTAGAAGAAAACCCTTATAATGAGGACGATTGAACAAGGGCAAGAAACATGATTGATGGATTTGGTACTCACCTGATGCTCCAACAATGATCTGATGAATCGCCTAATTGATTGTTGCCCTAATTTATGGTACAAATGGTGCTGATAACGTGTTATGAATATATGAATATAAGAGAAAGTGGAGAGAGAATAGAGACAGAGGAATTGAGAGAAAGAAATGAATAAATATTTCATTGCCATCGAGGAAGTATTTATAATACAAGGATTCTTCATCACTAAGAATACTTCATCACTAAGAATACTTCATTGCTAGGAAAACTTCATTACTAAGAAAAGTAAGAGCGTGGACATTCATACAATTATTCCATAACATTTTTGAGAATTTTCAAAAGTTTTTCACGTTGTCTCACAATTCGTCACACTCTAGCAGCCAAAATTTACCCCCGAAATATTCCCATGTCCATCATTTTTCCCGGTAAAAAGCTCCCTCCACCATTTCTGTTCTTCTTCAATCTTCATTCAAGATCCCCAGTAAAACTACCCCACCATGACTGTATCTCTTCTCTACTCTCCAGATTCTCCCATTCTCATTGATTTCTTTTCTCATTCAATTTCGAACATGAAGGCCACTAATGGTGGCAATGAAGTGATACAATTTGATTTAAGTGCGATTCAAGATGCATTCTCTTCAGTTTTAGGTTAGTTTATAGTTTCAATTTTCCGGATATTGTTGTTATTCTAAGTTGAATTATGCTTTGATAGCTTTAAGTTCTTGTGTTAATGTTTGATTTATTCCAGATTTCGCGCGGATTTCGACATTGTAGTTGCTTCAATTCGGGGATGAATGGTCTCTTTGCTTTCGATTATTCCAGTTTTAAATTGCTAATGGTGCTTCAATTTGGGACTGAGTTGCTATTGATTGTCGTGAATTTTTGCAGTTAAGCTTCATTGTTAGGTTACTAATTTCCGAAGACTGTTAATATAGATTTCATTTTCTGCTGTTTGCAAATGTTTAGTTCAACCGAATTGCTTTCTTGATTAAACAATAGATTTTGCGCTCTTATTTTCTGAAATTTCTCTCGGTGAATTCATTGTTGTTCTTTTGAGGGGTAGATTTAGGTCGGGTAAACTTTGGTGAATATTGATTCGCAAAATATTGGGAAAATGTAAAAATTTTTAAAAGTTTTACAAAGTATTTAGGTCAGATAAACTTTGGTAAATATTGATTGACAAAGTATTGGGATACAGCAAATGCTCATGTTACACATTACCCAAGTAACCCAACTTTTCCAAAATGTTACACATTTTTTCAATATTTTTTCAATCAATATTCATCTAAAGTTACCTAACCTAAATCTACTCTCCAAAAGAACACGTGCATTCTTTTGAAGGTGAGGTAAGGTCGGATAAATTTTGATAAATCTGGTTAGGGTTGGTGATATTAAGTGAGTTTTGATAAACATAAAACTGCTAAAAATGATGGGTAAATTTATTTTAGGTAAATTCGGGTCAAAAAAAAGCACGCCAACATGCAAACAACAAAAAATGAAATTTGTAGTAATGATCTTTTGAAAGGGAGTAACTCAACAATGAAGAGCAATTTCAGAAAAGCCACTTAATGGGTTGTGATCACTGGGAAAGCACCAAAGTGGTGTAGTAGTGGGGTCAAGGGTGTGAGCACAAGCAAGTTATTAGTTGGAAGGTGTTGAAACTGGGAGAAAGTCGAGAATAGGGCAAAACTACTACTACTACTACCTTCAACTCCCTCTGTTCCATATTATTGTCATAATTTTGATTTTCACGGTTTCCAATATCACTCTTTGATTAATAATTTCTTACATAATATGTTATTAACAATTGCAATATCATACTTTTATGATAATATTTTTCGTTACGAATGTAATGATGATAATTTTATATCGCAACTGATTGTATATATTAAGAAATTCATGGTCAAAATTTTTGAAATTTGACTACACGATTTTCAAAGACGACAATTAATATGGAACGGAGAGATTGAGTATTGAAAATATTCTCCTCATCTTGACAAAGTATTCCTAAACAAGGTATCTCCCCCATGTAGTCCATCCCTTTCTTGGTGTTCATTATAAGGAATGTTCTTGCTTAACCACTCCTTCTAAAGCCATTCTAGGTTCTTGCACAGATGAGTCAGTTTCCTCACCTTGTCAGAACTATATATAAGATAGTAGATACTTGCATCAGTGCAGAGTCAAAATAAAAACACACCCCTTTTCTCCCTTTTGAGAAAAAGACTGCAGAGTGCAGGGGAAATATATATAGTTTGGGGTTGTAATAATTGTAAGAATGGCTGCTAATTCGCCGTTGTTGAGGAGGACGGAGTCTATAGCAGATAACATGCCGGAAGCACTGAGGGAGAGAAGGTATCTGATGAAGAAGTGCTTTGCCAGGTACGTGCAGACCGGGAGACGGTTGATGAAGGTTCATCAGCTGATGGATGAGCTTGAGAAGAGCATTGATGATCAAGCTGAAAGAACCCAAGTCTTGGAGGGTACTCTTGGTTATATTCTGTGCTCTACTCAGGTACCTTTTAGACATCTTCTGCTTTTTTCAGAATCACACCTGTGTTTACAAAATGAAGGAACCTTTACAGATGATGTGGGGATGTGATCAGTTATAAGTGGAGGAGGTAAATATTTGCCAAAAATTACCAGAACAGAACTTACAGGTTTACTAATACTTTACCCCACAAAAAAGAAGTGTTATTTTATTCAAGGTAACATTTTCCCCAGTACGGGTTGGGCGTAGATCGGGTTTGTGTAAATAAGGGTCGGGTGTAGTGTATTTCGGGCTCGGATCAACCCATTGGGTTATGACCTCAACCTCTTTCAATTTTTTCTTAAATTAGAGAAATAATATATATTTGAGTTACGCTTGTAGTTTGATAGTCAGGAGTCCCAATGAAAAGACAAATTCCAATATAATTGAACTCTAGAAAAAACATTTTGGGCTAAACCAGTGGGTTGACCCGCTAATTTTCAGGTATTTTTAGGTTTGGTTTATTTTAGATTTGGACCGAGAAAATCGTGTTCAAAACCCAAACTTTTTGGGCGAGTTCAGATCAAGTTATCAGGTCGAGTAAAAAAATTGACAGGTTCAAATGTAGTAGCCTTACAAATGTAGTAACGAACAAAATAGTTCTATCAAAGCCTAGGCATGTTTCAAGACAACTAATGTTTGATTCTTGTGCTTGCCATAAAATCCACAGGAGGCAGCAGTTGTTCCACCCTATGTTGCCTTTGCTGTCAGACCGAATCCTGGCTACTGGGAATACGTAAAAGTGAACGCTAATGATCTAACAGTTGAAGGCATCAATGCCACTGAGTACTTAAAACTCAAAGAGAGCATATTTGATGAAGAATGGTATTAAATCGAATTCACTATATTATCATCATATAGCAATTCCAAGTCAAATCCCAGTCCTGCAATAAAAGACTCTGTAATATGTTGTTCGAATGCAGGTCAAAAGAAGAAAATGCACTCGAACTAGACTTTGGGGCGTTCGATTACTCAATCCCACAACTTACCCTGTCTTCCTCGATAGGAAATGGCATGAGTTTTGCTTCGAAGTTGTTGAGTTCAAGGCTATCATCAGGAGACAAGGAGGCTGCAAAGCCTCTTGTGGAGCACCTGCTTTCATTGCAGTACCGCGACGATGTAATTAAGACAGCAAAACCTGTTTGCATTCCGTTTTATATGCATACATACATATATATATATATTATAAAGCAGAAAATTGATGATTAGCTTATGAATTATGAATGTAATTCGGCAGAAACTTATGATCAGCGAGACGCTAAATACACCGGCAAAGATTCAGGTGACAATCGCATTGGCTGATGTGTTCCTTTCATCACTTCCACCAGACACACCTTTTCAGAGCTTTGAGCTGCGGTATGTTGATTGTTTTCTGCCTCCTTTGCTGGATAGATAACTTCACATCTTGAGGAATGAAGATCTATGACATTTAAAACTTCCCTCTATAAAATATTTCAAATATAGATCACTCTCGGAAAATTTACACATGTCCCCTTTAGATCTATGACATTTAAAACTTCAACCCTAATGTTTTTGAGTTAATCTTCATTTCTCTTAACCTAACCAAATAAAGTTAGCATCTTTTCCAATGAATTTACCAACTTTTTCTGGGTGTAGTTAGTTATGAAATTTGTTTGCTGAAATAACGACAATTTCAGCAAACTAATTCCACCACAAATAACAGATCCACTGGAAAAGTTTCTAAATTAAATTAGTTCAAAACGTTAGGGAAAATAAATGTTGACTTAAAAATGTCAGGGTTGATTTTTATAAAATTCAAAAACCTGAAGGGTATGTGCAAATTTTCCGATCACTCTCTTCTAAATATTGGTAAATTATGTTCCTAGTGGACCATTTTCCCTAGCCATGCCAAACACAGTAACACACCCTTAAATTTTTTTAGAATCTAGGGTTAGGGTTTAGGGTTTAGAGAGGAAGAAGGAAGGATTTCTGACACAAATTCTTCAACAGATTCAAGGAGTGGGGATTTGAGAAAGGATGGGGTGACACTGCAGGAAGAGTTAGAGAGACACTGAGTTCACTTGCTGAGGTACTCCAAGCACCTGACCCAGCCAACATGGAGAAATTTTTGGGCAAACTTCCCACAGTCTTCAACATTGTGATATTCTCAGTCCATGGCTACTTTGGCCAAGCTAATGTCCTTGGTTTGCCAGATACTGGAGGCCAGGTATGTATTGTCTTGTTATATAACCTATATATTTGTATATTAAGTTGAGAAAAAAAAATGATACGATTGACTTTTATAACTATAATATCACGTATAAATTATATAAATTTATATTTTTATCCATACTTTTTTAAATTTACAAAAAGGTGTCTAAAATATGCTAAACATATGAGGTTCATTGGATTAGGGTTGTCATTTGTAAATGTGGCGTACGTAGTCAACGCAGTTCAAGCTTCTTATATTGATAATTAATAGTGCCTAACAAAAAATGGGTTTCAAAAATCATGATAAATATTACTTTTCATGAAAAGCAAGACACTTAAACAATGTCTTCCCCCAATACACGTATCATTACCCTAATAATAATTTCACATTGTTCCAGGTGGTTTATATTCTGGACCAAGTCAGAGCATTTGAAGAGGAATTAGTTACCAGAATCAAGAACCAAGGGCTTAGCATAAAGCCTCAAATTCTTGTCGTAAGTAGCATCAACGAAATGAATTTTGAGTTGATATGTTACAAGATTATGAAACTAAAGATGATTTTATTGCTTACCATAGGTCACAAGACTGATACCTGATGCACAAGGGACCAAGTGCAATCAGGAATTGGAACCGATCGATGGCACAAAGTACTCTAACATCCTCCGAGTTCCATTTAGGACAGAAAATGGCATAGTTCGACAATGGGTTTCTCGTTTTGACATATACCCATATCTAGAGAGGTATACCCAGGTATGTACCAAAATGATTTATTCGTTTGTTTGTTTGTTTGTTAAGAGAGTATCAAAGGATTATAAGTTGGCATGCCAATGAGGTCATTATAGCTATACCCTATTTGATTTTGGGTGAACTTTGTTTCTTCTATGTGACAATAGGATGCCACAGTCAAAATTCTTGAGCTTTTGGAAGGCAAGCCTGACCTTATCATTGGGAACTACACTGATGGAAATCTAGTTGCTTCGCTCATGGCAAACAAGCTTGGAGTAACCCTGGTATACTTGTGTTTTGATCGTCTTTGATGCATTTGCTATAGCTATTGAACTGTTGTTGATGCAGTTTTTGCAACTTATGCTGCGAACTCTTCGGCCCGATTTGAGCTTTGAATAATCGGGAAAAAAGAAACCCTTGTCAACTTGCAAGTTGCAACTAACTAACCATCCCATGTCTTGTTCTAACTTTGTTGTCATGAAAAATAATAGGGCACCATAGCACATGCTTTAGAGAAGACAAAGTATGACGATTCCGATATCTACTGGAAACGAATGGATCCCAAGTACCATTTTTCATGTCAATTCACAGCAGACGTTATTGCAATGAATGCTGCAGACTTCATCATCACAAGCACCTACCAAGAGATTGCAGGAAGGTTAGTTTTTTTTTTTTGGGTAAATACAGGATCAGTTGTAGTGACAGTATCCCTTGTTTTCATTACAATTACATAAAACTTCTAACACAAAGATCTGTCTTTCGGAGCTGAATTTTTGCAGCAAAGATAGACCCGGCCAGTATGAAAGCCATGCGGCGTACACTCTTCCAGGGCTGTACCGGGTCGTGTCAGGCATCAATGTCTTTGATCCTAAGTTCAACATTGCTTCCCCGGGGGCGGACCAATCTGTGTACTTTCCATTCACAGAAACTGAAAAAAGATTCACGCATTTCCATCCAGCCATTCAGGAACTGCTGTATAATGATGTGGATAACAATGAACATATGTAAGTACTCCCTCCATTCCATACTAACTGTCGTATGATTGGACATTATACTTTTATGATAGTATCTTTCATTACAAACCTAATGATAGTACAATACTTTCGTATGATCGGACATTACTAATACTATTTGTGATTGATGAGAAGCTAAAATGTGGTTTAATTTTCATTCATCTTTTGGGATCAGGGGGTTCTTGGAAGACAAGAAGAAACCCATCATCTTTTCAATGGCAAGACTCGACACCGTAAAAAACATCACAGGTTTGGTCGAATGGTACGGCAAAAACCAGAGGCTAAGGGACCAAGCAAACCTCGTCGTCGTAGCAGGGTTCTTCGACCCCTCAAAGTCCAAAGACAGGGAAGAAATCACCGAAATACAAAAAATGCACGGATTGATAGACAAGTACCAACTGAAGGGCAATTTCAGATGGATCGCGGCGCAGACTGACAAGCACAGAAACGGGGAGCTCTACCGCTGCATTGCTGACACTCGTGGGGCGTTCGTGCAGCCGGCTTTGTACGAAGCGTTTGGGCTGACTGTCATCGAAGCGATGAACTGTGGATTGCCTACTTTTGCGACGAATCAAGGGGGTCCCGCGGAGATTATTGTGGATGGGGTCTCTGGGTTTCACATTGATCCACACAATGGGGATGAGGCGAGCAACAAGATTGCTGAGTTTTTTGAGAAGTGCAGGGAGGATGGTGAATATTGGAACAAGATCTCGGATGCAAGCTTGCAGAGAATATATGAATGGTAATTTACCAACCCGATGGACTTTTCTTTATATATATATATATATTCCTCTTAAGCTTACGAAATCGTCCGTGTTATTTACAACCTAACTTTCATGCCCCTCTTATGAGAGAGCTGGCAAAATGTTGTCCGAGCCGAACACCGAAATTTGTCTTGACCCAAAATTATCAAGTATGAGCAAGGATTTTTTTCATCCGAAATTTGACATTTGCCGAAGATTCGGACGCAATATTTCTCATATTTCTACTGTCCGAAACCCGATTCTGACCTTGAATTTAAACCTGTCCCAATTGTCCGGCCAGAAAAGAACCGATCAATCTATCATCCAAATTTTAACATTAACCGATTTGGCCGACCAAATTTTAAGCCATACCCAATTTTTTGCCGGCGCTAGGCCCTCACATTTTTTGCTAAATGCATTTTCAGCCAAACCATGATTTTTTGAGACATGAATGGGGACTAATTCAAGCCAAAATCGTACCTCAAAGTTCAGTGTATTAGAGTCCAAAAAAAAAAAGTTCAGTGCATTATTGTCCAATACTTCTAAAGTCCAGTGTATTATCGTCCAAAAATCCTTTTATAAATGAGTTTTTGGATTACCATAATCCTAATTTAAAACATAAAAGTCGATCAACCCAAAAATAAAGGAAGATAACATGAAAATGAAATTAGAGGGTCAACAAAAGTTTAATTAGAACACATTGGTAGGGGCATTTCGGATTTTCGGTCCATTTAACTTTCAAAAACTATGTTTTGGCTGGAAATGTATTTAGTAGAAAACGTTAGGGATATGAAACTTAAGTTGCAAACAACACAAATAATTTTGTAACTACACCAAACCTTATGAGTATACACGTAAAATACCCTCAATATCGTTGTGACCCGTTTGCTTTATGAATGAATCTCTTTTCTGATTCTGCAGCTACACATGGAAGATATATGCCAACAAAGTGTTGAATATGAGCAGCATATACAACTTCTGGAAAAGGTTATACAAGGAACAGAAACAGGCCAAACAAAGATACATCCAAATGTTCTACAACCTAGAAATGAGGAATCTGGTATGTTAGGTGGTAAATACTAGTTTTGACTGATGTATTTAAAAAGTTACAGAGCTCTAATCTGAAGCTGTTACAGGTGAAAACTGTACCGGTTATTAGCCCTGAAGTTCCTAAGCTGGCTCCAAAGCCAATAGTAAGGCCTGCAGGCTCTGGATTCACACGAAGGTACGCCACTGTCGTCTAAACTTGTGGTAAATCGATGATATGTTAAAAGTTAAGGTCTGGTAACTTTTGGTAAATAAAGGTAGAATTCGGTATGTATTGGAAAATCTTTTGTTTTTGAATAAGGTAAGACTTTTTGTCAGGAAAAGTTAAGTATTGGTAAATGTGTCAGTTTTGGTAAAAATTTCGGTGAGTTCTGTTAACTTTTGGTAAATATTTACAAACCCCCACTTACAGTAGAACTTTACCCACAATAAATGCTATGTATTATGAATTGATGATTGTTAAAGGCTACATTTCCATCCCCCCCGCCCTAGAACATGCTTCAACAATTTCACCATACCACACCATTTCTGCATCTTACAACCACACAAAAGAACATGGTGTGCTAATGTTCATAATAGTAATTTGAATCTTAGTGAAGAAAAGCATCCTCCTATACTCATTCACACTTAAACTAGTGACGACGTCCAAATAAACAAACTTTGAATCTTATTCTGCTCTACGATCCTTATTTTTCATGTGGTGGCTTCTAAATTTGCTAACTAAAATTACCCGTTTTAACAGGCGTCAACCAACTAGGATCCAGAGGTAAATCGGACTACCAATCGTTAATAATTGCACATTATCGATAGTATATCCTTCGTTTTTTTTTTCTTTTTTTACTGTGACCCTTTTGATGTATGGATCAACTGATCCCGAATTTCAGGTGGTTCGGAGCTTGAATTCGCTCACGAGAAAGGTTGTGATGGCGATCTACTGGACCGTGTATATATGAAGCTAAGCTGGATTTGAATCTATTACTTGTGCAACTGTGAATAAACTTTGATTATTATGTCCTGCATCTGTTGTTTGATTGTCAGAGTGAACATGAATCATGTATCATGTATGAGAATAAAGTTACTGTGTTAATGCACTATTCTTTTGCAAACAAGGCTAAAAGTTGGACCAGCTCTGTGATGAAGCATTCATATTTTACATTTCTGAACAATAACTGATAGTGCAAAAATGAATATATTCATCATACATTTCTTGTAGCATTTTAATTCATATACCTTAGACAATGATTTCCTGTGATTAATACGGTGCAGTGCGTGCGGTACCACAACTCACTATACTACTCAATATTTTTCCACACTTCACCGTACTTTACCACAGTCATTACCAATATATCTTCTCACTTTTCACCTCTACTTTTCACATTTTCTCCCTTCACCAACCACATCAACCACACTTTCCACAAATTTTATCATATCATTCCACATTTTACCGCACTTTCCACAATTTCACCACACTATACCATCTCTGCATTTTACCAACCGTACAGAAGAACATGGCCTTAATCTTGGAATGCTCTGTTTAAATCGGATGGGTACTTCGAGTTTTATCGTAAATTTGAAGTTAATTATATGAATGTGAATTATGAATGTTTAAATTCATGTTAACCTGTGTCAGGACAAAAACCCAAACTTAATTTATTTGCAAAACATGGAATTTCATTTAAACTCAAAGTTCAGGGTACAAGTTTTTACACCATGGTCATGAATCTATGACAGGAGCAACCAGCACCATTGTTTCCCATAACCCCAATTTTTTCTTCAATCTTAAACAACATAAAAACACCAAATTTCCCCCCTTGGTTTCCCATCATTTGCATCCCACTGCATTCTTCTTCCAATCTTCTCCACCATTATCCCAAACAGGCCCCCTAAATCCACACATTTCAAGACCCGGAAATCATCAGGCCGGGATCCACATTCGTTCCGGAGGGATTTAAAGGGTTTCCCGGTGACCTAAATCCAGGGTTTCCCATGACCTAAATTTAGGGTTTCTTGATGACCTAAATTTAGGGTTTCCCCGTGACCTAAATCTGGGCAGCAAGGATCTCGTTCCAAGTATCGGGGATCCCCGGGAGGCACCAATGCAGGCAATCCTGTATCCCCACATCCGCCTTGGCACTATACCGCGACAGGTGCCCCTCATCCCTCAATTGAGACAACGCGGTAATATCCAACAACTTCAACCCCGTGCCCCGGACCGCGCTCGAGATCACCGGGTCGCTCGACCCATCCTGATCCACCTTGTTCCCTCGGGCCAACGGGGTCGTGTTCTCGCAGCTCCCGCCGGTGTTCCACTCCCCGTTGAAGAAGTGCCTGGGCGAGATGGTCCTAAAGAAAGCCCTGAGCCGGGGGTGGGAGGGCAACTGCGCGTCCACCCACCTAGCCGTGCGGAAGATGGTGAAGTTCTTGGCGCTCCCCATCGGGGCGAGCCTCTTGTCCTCATTGGGCCGCCCGCCAACATACATGACCCACCGGTTGGCCCGGAGCTTCCCCCGGTTCCAATGGTGGCCCGTGTTGAGGACCAGGACATCAAACCGGTCAAGATACTGTTTGAGGAAGGACGGGGGGCGGTCAAGGTGCATGGCCACGTCCCCGTTGGTGGGGTCCGTGGCGTTGAGGGGTTCCAGGTCGCACAGGCATGAGGACCAGTAGTAGAGGATGGTGGTGTTGGTCTCGGGGAACCGGAAGGCCCACCCATCGGGCCGAAAGGCACCCTCCGGAGCCACCAACCCGTATTCACTCCCGACATCTTCGACCTCCGGGCTGTCTTCACCACCGGTGGCCATGCACATCAGGGACTGGAATTGCTGTCGGCCTAAGGAGTCCCCGACAAAGGCAATGGTTTTGTCCCGCATCCTACAAACACGAACATTTTCCATGGTTAGAGCATTATAGATGTTTTTCCAATACCCCCCAAAAGTCCCGCGGCAAAACAATGCAGGGTGTTACGGGAGGATTTGGGGGTCTGATGTAGCAGTCTTATCCCTAGGTCAAAAAAATTATGAGACTGGTTCTGATTGACCTAAGATTTTAAGAAGTAGGAGGGTTAAGAGGGGCAACAAAACATTGGAATGTGCACCGAACTTGACATACGAAGCAAAAATTGCAGACACACAAACTACTCACCTTCTCAGAAATGTGGACCTTTCGAAGTCTGGCATGTAGCAGTTTTCAGGCTGCCATCTATATGCTTCATAACCAAAATCCGGGCGTTGAGTAAGTCTACAAGCCCACATCTCTGATAGCCATCGCTTACATTTAAAACCAGAATACAATGGCCGGTTGCTGTCTAAAACCCATCTACCTTTTGCATAATTACAGACTGCCAAAGATCAGGGGAGAATTGTTCAGCATCATATGAAGAAAATGTTCTAAGACAACCGAATTCCGGTCAAAATGATCAGGGGTTGCGAAAATACACATAAACACAGCAATAAGCAGTTGTGAGTTGGGACAGGACTAGGGGTGGGCAACGGGCCGGGCCGGATTTGGGCCAGCCACTGACGGGTCGGGTCGGGCCGACCCAAGACAAAAATCAGTGTAGTTCACAACTGAAATCGCCATAACTGCTTATTGCTGTGAAATCCAACTCCAATAGCTATGCATAAGTCACAGGACGAGTGAAATCGCCATAAATACAGCTACTAGTTATGCATAGCTATTGGAGTTGCGAAACGAACAAGTTAACTGAAAAAAGATGAAGATTTCTGATCAACCCAGTTCTACTAAGCAACAAACAAGATCACGGAATATTGAAATCGATGACAGGAATCGAATGAACTGCAAACCATATTGACATAAACAAAAGAAATAATTGTATCTCTAAGTACGACGAGATAACTCCCTAAAACATGCAGCATAATACCTTTGTTCTCGGATGAGGATGTTGAATCCCTGTCAATTTCCCGGGTTACATGCACCCTTGATTTTTCTCCTGTTTCTTCTTGTACAGCTAGTGATTCCTTGGCGGAAAGATCTTGTGGTTTGACAAAATCTCCAGAGATTTGCGAAGCTAATTGCAACTCCTCTGAACCAAAGCAACATGCATACATCAAAAGAGATGCACAAATGGAATACAAAAAGATGATGATTTGAACTTATACCACATAAACGGCACTAAAATAACGGTGCAAAAATATGTTCAGCTCATCACTTTCAAATCATGGTTCATCTAGTCTCTGTCTATAAAAAAGTGCATCGTGGACTATGTCACTCCAACCCTTCATTTCCATGCTGAACCTGTGTTGGATCGGATCTCTATCACCCATAACAGGGTAGACCTGGCAGAATTTGACCTGACCCAAAAATCGACAAGAACCTGGCCAAAAGTTTAGGGTTTTGAACAAGATCAAACCCAAAACCTACCCCATGCCCGAATTGACAGGTCTATGAAACAACACTTGACATTTCATACTACCATGAAAATATGCAAAATATTTCAAAAATAACCGAGCCTCAACACCGTTATCTGTGTCCACAACTCCACATCATACACTCATACACCCATTACCCACATCCGAGTAACATAGATTGTTGATTGGTCTGTAAATCCTGTCAAACTCCACAATTTGTAGAGAAAAAGACACCTTTGAAAACATAATTTCATTGCCTCCAAACAAGTCATATCAGCATTCAAACACAAAAACGAAGATCATGGAAATGAGGGTCAACCTGCCGTGGGCAAAAACTGATCCTGGGTTGATAGTAGAGTTGTAACAGTCGGTTTCTTCTCGTAAGACCACAGCAATATGGTCACGCAACCGATAATCAACAAAGCAAATGGCAAGTGCTTTCCTCTGCCTCTATGGAAGTTTCCTCCCTTCATTTCTACAAGTTTGCCAATCAGAAAAACAAGCCTATCTCACTTCATCTTTCTGCATAACATCCACTATTTTGTTGTTCTGCTGAACCTGCACAACAAAGACAATACACCAGAACTAAGCAAAACATAACAAAAAAACCCAAAATCAATACTTCGAAATCCCGCCCAGGTGAGCTATGAAGGTCAGATACCTGTCGATTCGGCCAGGTCGGGTCAAGTTCAGCATGGGTCGGTTTCAGGTTTGGAAATCGTGTTCAAGACCCTAAAGTTTCGGGCGTGTTCGGATGATTTTCGAGTCGGATTCTGCCAGATATGTAGCAGTCTTACCCCCTAAATTTCACAATTTAGAGAAACTGACTCCAACTGACCCAAGATTCAGAAATCGTTTGCTATCTACAGATTACTCCGTGAAAAAAAACAAGCAGAAGAGGTTTAATGAGACATTTTACTTTCATCCGTTACAATCTAAGTTGAACAAAAACTAAAATCTTTTTCGACCATTCAGATTACGGACATGAGAATTTGTATACAGTAGTAATATGCAAACTATGGAGTTCATGGATTATATAGGAAACCTGATCACATCATCAGCATTTTAATATCATCAATGAGCTTTGAAAATCAGTTTTTAATTTATGTAATATTCCCTGAATACCTCATTTCATCTTACTTATTCTGGATGCACAAGCAACTACACTAGAATAATTTTCTGTAGTTATCAAATTATCTGAAAATTCCACAAAACAATGGCAAATATAATAGAAATACACAAACCCTCAGAGAAAAGTAAGCATGCTATACAGTTTTTTAATAAAAGAATAATTAAGATAAAATAGTTTCAGAATTCTTCATACCATTCTCATGGATGACTCCAAGAAAACAAAATATTAGAAGCAATTCCCAGAAGTCAAATTACAGAACCAGTCTATTCAATTAAAAATTATTTTCATAATCAACACACCCAACAATTAAACATATGTTAGAAAAAATCAAAGATGTTTTTGGTATTGGTCAGCATGTTGGAGACATGTTATGCACCCCCCCCCCCTTGTGTTTAGGGTTTAAACAAAGAGCTTTCTAAGTTTTAAGTTTGAAATGAAAGATATGGGTGAAGCTAATGTTATCTTAGGAGTCAAGATCAAGAGGACTCAAGATGGCATTAGTCTTAACCAGTCTCACTATATTGAGAAAATACTTAGAAAGTTTAATTCATTTAATATTGAACTTGTTAGGACACCTTATGATGCTAGTGTGCATTTGGTAAAGACCAAAAGTGTGTCTGTGTGCCAAATGGAATATGCTAGGATAATTGGCAGTGTTATGTTTCTGATGAATTATACAAGGCCTAATATTGCCTATGCTGTTAGTAGACTTAGCAGATATACTCATAACCCCATTGCTTTGAGGCGTTTGCTTAAATATGTGAAAGGTACTATTGATTGGGGTTTGCATTATGGAAAATTTCCTGCCGTGTTGGAAGGATATAGCGATGCCAATTGGGTATCTAATAATGATGAAATTAACTCCACTAGTGGTTATGTGTTTACACTAGGTGGTGGTGCTATATCCTGAAAATCTGCCAAACAGTCTTGGATTGCTATGTCTACTATGGAATTTGAATTTATTGCTCTTGAATTGGCAGGCCGTGAGGCTGAATGGCTGAAAAGTCTGCTAGAAGACGTCACATTGTGGGGGAAGCCGGCTCCTTCTATTGCACTATATTGTGATAATATGGCAGCTATATCAGTTGCAACAAATAAGGTCTTCAATGGAAAGAGAAGACATATACGGTTGAGACACAAAGTAGTGAAGGAGCTACTTGAAAATGGAGTGATATCACTGGACTTCGTAAAGTCCGAAAAGAATCTTGCGGATCCGCTAACGAAAGGGCCTATCTAGAAAGATGGTCTTTGATACATCGAGGGGGATGGGATTGAGACCCATAGAGGAATTGTAATGATGGATCCCTACTTCGAAAAGAAGTTCAAAGGGTATTAACGCAATCATTACTCAATTCCTGAGCACTACATAGTATCCCCCCTATGGTGTATGTGATTTGTAGTGCTTTGCTACTGTTGAGTGGAGGTTGAGCATATGGCTCTTAATGGACCATAAAAGCGTGAAAGTAGCGCACGCTAAATGGATCCACCTACTTAGGTGTGGAAGTGTGGCCGCTTCTTGTCGGAGGATTGGTATGGGTCACCTCCTAGAGCACCTATGAGCTACCAGGTTGGCGTATGGCCAGTATAAGGCGTCAGACCGCGGAGTATGAGAATATCTAAAGTTAATGTGTGCCCAATGGCGGACTTACACCTCCCTATCAAGTTCAAGACGATTGTCACTTGGTAGGTCGTTTGTCTTTAAATTTGGTGTCACTAGGTGTCAATTCAAGTCGCGAGACATTGGCATCGATGCATTAATTTCTCTATGCCCAAACATGTTTATATTTTTTAAATCTTTGATTTTGTGGGGGATTGTTAGAAAAATCAAAGAAGTTTTGGTATGGTTGGCATGTTGGAGACATGTTATGCACCCCCCCCCCCCCTTTTTTGTGTTGTTAATGGTTTGGCTTTTTGGAGACATGTTAGGCATAAACCTTTTGTGCTGTCAATATTTAGTTGTCTCACATATATTTCAGCCTTTTTCCCTGTTGGTTTCTCACATATATTACCCAAATCAAAGTCCTATTTACTTCTCCTTAATTTTCTACAAATTTTATATAATTCCCTAGCTTTCATTCAACTCTTTAGCTCTGATATAATCATCTTTGGGCATAGTTTCAAGTACTCCAAGTTAATTAATTGAGAGTGCACTCGATTAATTAACACGCAGCCGCCTGGAGGAAATTTGCACCGTAGCTTCGGCAAAATCATTCTTAGGACAGTGGCTAGGCCACGGCACGATTTACTATTTCCTACTATTTTATTTTGTGTTGTGATGCTATGAATGTGTTCTTTTTCGCCCGCTAGATAAAATTTTAGTTGGTTGAATTTTATTCTTAGTGGTTATATTCTAGTTTTCGAATCGGTTTTTTCCGGTGGTTGTAATTGTATAAACCAAACCCGTTTATTCAAATAATTTCCAACAACATATAATAAACGAGGAACATTTTTCACCCATTTAAAATATTTATATCTATAAATAAAACCCTCCATGAAACATGAAGATGGGATTTAACCTGAAATTCATCCTGCTGAAATAAAATAACTGATAAATTGTAGTAGTATTTAACAAAAAAATATATATCAGATATAGACACATTTGCATGAGAATCCAATCTATATAAACAATGGGTCATCAAATTCTTACCACAATTTCAACAAAAAAAAAAAAATTCAAGAGGCATTGTAATTTCATAATCAGACACCATAACAACAAAAAAAAAGGCAGGAAATCTTCAAACAAAACACGTAAAATTCGAGATGGGTAGTTTGAATTTCCGATAGAAAAAGAAAACCCAGAACAATGCGAAGATCATAATCAAAAATTAACGAGATAATCGACTGTGTAATAACAAAACATGAAATGTAATAACAATATTTACCTCCGAAATTGTTTTTCTTGGGTTTCCGTGGGAAAATTTGAGTGGAAATTCTTGCCCCCTTCTGGGTTTAATCTCCAGATTCCAGACAGAATGTAGAAATCTGGGAAAAAATGGAGGAATTTGAAGGGGGGGGAACACAAAAAAATGGCGTTCTCCGGGAAAAATAAGGGGGGAAAAAAGACAGACAAAAAAATTAAAAGTAATGTATGTATGAATGAATGAATGAATTATTAACAAATAACGAAATACTAGGAAGAAAAATAAGTGAGATTCACCTTGTCCAAAAAAAACCACTTAGATATGGACAATTGGGCACATAATATATGGGTCAATGATTTTCTAGAGCATGCACTTTTGGAATTGAAAATTATATTTTGGCAGGAAATCAGTATTTAATTAGTGAAGGGAATAATTGTGGATTTGAAATAAAAAATAAAAAAAAAGGTGTGATTTTGAGATTATTAGCAAATATTATATGGTATTGACCACACTATACCAACTCATGTTGTACTTGTAAATGTTGTTGGTCAGCATATGGGGCTCATGCTAATTACTTTTTGGTGGGGTGCTTTTAAGTTTGAAATTATGGTTCATCAATCATCATGAATTTAGCTTTTGTATAATAGAATTAGTAACTAGTCCCTCTTCTTTTGTGTACTGATATCGTTATCATAATTCATTATATCATTCAATATTGTTTTACATTTTATTATGCAATACCACACTTTACTACAATCGTGATTTTTCTCTCCGGTCACTTTTATTCTTTTGTGTTACTTTTCACTTTTATTTTTCACATTATCTCTCTTTATCTATCGCATCAACCACACTTTACACAAATTTCATCGTATCATTCCATAAATCACCATATTTTTCACAATTTTACCACACCGCACTATTTCCGCATCTTGCCAATCGCACAAAAGAACAAAGCCTTAATATAACTAAGTTATGGTTGTTATGATTTGGTAATTGGTATGCTTTAACATGATTTGGTGTGATTGAATTAAATTTTTGAAAATTAAAGTGAATTGGTCTTCATACTAATGTGGCAAACGGAGAGAACGAGATCAACCCTTTGTCCAATAACCTCGTTAACCACTCCATTTTTCTCACTAACTCACGTTAAAAACCGGCTCCAACACAGTAATTAAGGGGATGGTAAACCGGTATTTGTGCTAACGTGACACAGCCAACCAATGTCTTATAACGTTGGTTAGTGAGAAAAAATGGAGGGGTTAACAGGTTTATTGGGTCAGGGCAGTTTTTTTCCCCCTCCGACAACCACGCCAGCATGGAGACAGGTTTACCACCCCTTTAGTTACTATTAATATAATAATCTCACATAAATATAAAGGTCGGGAATATTGTTATCCAATATAATAAAATTTGGTATGTTACAATCCAATACTCCTGAAGATGTGTATTTACTATCCAAAATCCTATAAATAAAAGGCTTATATTGATAGTTCCTAAGCTCCTATTGAAAATTTTAGTTATTAGACCATGTACAGCGGCAAGAGCGCAACTATGAGAATTTGTGCACGTAGCCACGAAATTACTCCACCAAGGAACGCAATAATTGGGCACGCTTTTGAAGAACGCTGCAGTGTTCCTGTGCCCAAACACAACTTTTTTTTCTTTTTTAACAAATTAAAATTTGACGTGTGTCATTAATTTTGGATGTTTGAGATAAAGTAGGTTCAATAAATAATATTTTATAGGAAAAAGGTAGGAATTAGTTCCAATTGTTGTAGAAAAAAATAAAATGGAGTTCCAAAAATTAAGATTGATGGATGATGTGGAAATACATGACCGCCAATTTCACTCCAAAAATAAGACCATCATTGCATTTGCTCTTAATAAATATGTTTCCTCTCTATATACAGGGTTTAGATTCAATAGATGTTGCTTTAAAATAGACATGTGACTATGTGGGACTGAGAGATGTGGGTCATCCAAATTTAATCTAAGGGTGGTTGAAATCAAATCCACACCTAAACCACCCTTCCACCCAAAACCACCATTTTTTGCCTTTTCTCCTCCAACCTGGCCAAAGCCCACCACCGCCGGACACCTACATACCTCTAAAGTTGCCATCGGCCCACCACCATAGTCGGACTCACCACTATCTTTTGTCTCTTCCCTCCCACTCAACCACCGCCACCACCACTAGACATTGGCGGATCCTAGTTTAAGTCAGGGGTGGCCACATCTACCAGTAAAAAAAAAAAACATTCAGTATAATTTGAGATAAAAATTATAGATTTTATACGTATTTAATGAATATAATAGTTTATTCACCACTTCTAATTAGAAGACCTAAATCTGTCACTGCTATTGCAGCCATGATCACCACTATCCATTGGCACCCTAACATTACACTGATGACCACTACAACTATTACCATCACCACCAACCTCACTTATACCGCCGCCCACTTTATTCCTCATTTCTCTCCGCCCCAATGTCACTGCAGCCATCCTTACATTCCCATACCATCTTCGCCGCCAACACTATCACTATAGCTGTCGTCCCCTCTATATTGGTACAATAAAAAAAAAGAAATATATATATTAAAGAGACATTCTATTTTGATCCATTATAATAAATTGAGTTTAAAAATTTAAAATTTAGAACTATTGTTTTATATAGACTACTATTAGATTTTAAAACCCCAAGCTTCACATTTGGTTCGTAATTAACAACCTAATATTTAGGGGATAATATTTCTTATTGACATGTAAAACTCAGTGTGTCTAAATCAAAAAACATCCACCACATCCCAAAAAAACCCAACTTTAACAAATATTTACTCAATGTTTGATTGCTTATAAATACCACTTCAAAAATTGGAGATTAAAAACTTAATAATAATTTTTAAACTATCCATATTATAGATGCCACATTTTAATTTGTATTGTGAAAATTAAACATCGTAACAACCGACATACCAATGAAGGGCATATATTATCCATTTTTCATAATCAATCAATCACAATATGTTTTAACTTGTACTCCTCTATTCCTATATAAGTGATAGCTTGACTAAGTTTTAATAATTATTTACTCACAAATTATAATAAGTTACAATATAAAACTAATACCTTTATAATTTTTTTATACAATATAAGTCTAATGGTGACAATTTCATATTATAATTCATTGTAATTTGTGAGTAATGATTGGTTAAAATTTAGTCAAATTGACACTCAATTAAGGACGAATGTAATATTATATAAAAGATTATCAAAAAGTGACATTGAAAATCGTGACAGTCAACAAAAGGACAATGTAACGCTGACAAAAATTCGGATTGGTCAAATTCGGTCAATGTCAAAATACGGACGAGAAATTCATGTCCAAACCCAGTTTTTATTCAGGTCAGAACGAATCAGACATTTCAAACGAAGCTTAATTCGGGTCAGAGTGAGGTTCAGACAATAGAAAAAATAGACATATTATATCCGAATATTCGACCAACATCAAATTCAAACAAGAAAATCTATGTTCGAATACGATTTTTTCAGATCAGACAATTCAAAATTTTCAAATCGGACAACATTTGACAACCATCGACAAATACTTCAGTCTCAAAATGTTTGTCTTTTGATTAAATTTTGACCGTCGATTACTCATAAAATAATAATGAATTACAATATAAAATTACCATTATCGTAAATTTCAGTAAGTTATTTTCCTAATGTCGGTAATTTCATATTGTAAGGACATGTCAAATTGATGGATAACTCTAGCTTATCAAAATTTATCAGTTTTTATCTAAATTTACTAAAATTTACCAAAGTTAAAAAACAAAAAAAAAATTAATTTTAATATAGTAGCGTAAATTTGCCAAAAAATTATCAAAAGATACCAATAATTATCAAAATATACCAAAATTTAACTTTTATCCAATTACTTTTTATTCATGAATTTAATACACCCAAAGTGGCTAACTCATTATAATTTGGATCAAAATTAGTGAAATGACAAATATTTTAGAGCGGGCTGGGTACTCCCTCCATTCCATATTAACTGTCGACTTTGGAAATTGTGCAGTCAAATTTATAGAATTTTGACCATAAATTTTTCAATATATATAATGACTTGTTATATAAAACTACTATAATTAGATTTGTAACAAAAAATACTATCATAAAAGTATATTATTACAATTGTTATTAATAAAATATTATGTAAAAAATTATCAATCAAAGAGTGATACTGAAGACCGTAATAGTCAACAAAATGACACTTAATATGGAACTGAGGGAGTAGTATATAACGGATGGGAGTAACTTTATTTATATCCCCGAAAAGTGCGTCCAAGTCGAATGTGAAATTTTCGGGGTATCATTTTTCCCAGATCTACGGCACCTGCTCCCCCGCCTTTACCTCTCACATCCCTATCAATCCTCTTCCCTCTCTTTCTCTCTCTGGATTTTCTCCATTTTCTAACCTAAAATTCCACTGATTTCAACGTCAATTCACCCTCAACTCAACTCAATTCAACATTCACTCAAAATTACTACCTACTTGAATAAATTGATTTTATAGCAACCCAGAAAATCATTGGGGTTGTTATTACTGTTTCTTGATTGTTGTTGTATTATATAATATCCTTTTCTGATTTCTCTGCTCTGCTCTGCACTTTCCGCTCTCACTTTCTCTCTCTACATCTCTCTACTCATCAGTCCTCAGTCCTCACTCACTCTTCTTCACTTCAGCTGCTGCCAGAGCAAAGAGTATGATTCATTAGCTGCAGATCCGATTAGGGTTCGTCTACTTTCTTTGATTCTTTTGTGTTTTTGCTGGGTTTATGATGTTATCTTGATCGTGTTTTGCTGCATTCTTTGAGATCTGTATAGGGTTTTGCGCGTTTTTGTTCTTGTTCTTGTTAGCTCTTGATTTAGTTGGAGTTATCTTGATTCTTTCTTTTTTCGTGTTTCGATTTGTATGGCGTTACGATTGATTTTAGCTCGTTTGGTTGCGTGATGATCAGGGATTTCTTGTATGCTCAAGGATCTGCTCCTTTTGATTGAAGTTGTAGTTTCTTTGTGAGTTTGTATTTGTATGATTGGGAAATCCGAAGCTTTAGGTTGGATCATTTGATGCATTGAACAAGGTGTTTGACTGTGTAAAATGTCGGTTCATATGTGTACCTTTACTTGTGCTTTTCCCCCTTTTGTTTGTATGGTGTCATGTCTCGATAGTTCTTTTTCAACTTAGATTGCAATGGACTAATGTAAAATGCTTTCATTAAAGCTCCATTGCTCGTTTTTTCACGGAGTAGTAGGTAGCAAACAATTCTTGAATCTTTGTCAATTGGAACCAATCTTTCTAATGGGTAATATTGCTACATTAGACCCCTTCATACCCTGCTCGATTTTCATTTCTTTCTTACATATAAAATTATAATGGCTAAAGTAATATGCCTCATTAACCCTCCCTTGATTCTCTTCCATGGAGTAGTAGATAGCGAGCGTAATCTAAATCTTGGGTCAATTGGAACCGATCTCTCTAAATTGCAAAATTTAGGGGGAAGACTGCTACGTCCGGCCCCTGCATATCTCACGTGAGCGGGATTTCGGAGTATTGGCTTTGTTTCTTTTTTTTTGTCTGTTTGTATGGTGTCCTGTTGCTGTAAACCCTGGTAGGGAGGCATTGTGGATTTGTGGGTCGCAGAATTTGAATGTTCTTTGATACTGGTCCAGGATTAGGAAGCAGAAATTGTTGGAAATAAAGGGATGGCAGGACGATACACTAGAATTGATGTGAGGAAATCCTCCTCCTCCAGCTACTGCTCAACTGTGACTGTGGTGGTCTTTGTAGCTCTTTGCTTGATTGGGGTATGGATGATGACATCCTCCTTTTTGTCCCCTGAGCAAAACATGGGTGTCCCCGTGGTGAAACAGAACACGGGTGCGAAACAGGATGTAGTAGAGAAAGACAACCAAGAGAGCACGAACGATAAGCAGTTTGAGGATAGTGCTGGTGATCTTCCTGAGGGTGCTACCAAAGGGGACAGTAATAATGAAAGTGCGAACAAATCGGAGGTAAAAGAAGAGGAGAAAACCACTGAAGGGGACGGGAGCGATTCTAGCAGTGAAAAGGAAGAATCAGGAAAAGGTTCTGATGATGGAAAAAGTGATTCTGAAGAGAGCAAGTCAGAGGAGAGTCCCAGTGAAACGGATGATGAGAAGAAAGTGGAGGAAAGTCAGGGGAAAGAATCTGATGAAAGTGTGGACGGGCAATCCAAAGAAGAGGGCGCTTCTAAAGAGGTGTATCCTTCTGGGGCACAAGCCGAGCTTCTGAAGGAGACTACAACTCAAAACGGGTCTTTCCCGACTCAGGCTGCGGAGTCAAAGAACGAAAAAGAAGCACAAAAGGAATCAAAATCGGAGCAGGTGGAAGCGTTCACTTGGAAACTCTGCAACACAACTGCTGGGCCGGATTATATCCCATGCCTTGATAACTGGTATGCAATCCATCACCTGAGGAGCACCAAGCACTATGAACACAGAGAGAGGCATTGCCCTTCTGAGCCCCCCACGTGCCTTGTTCCTCTCCCTGAAGGATATAAGCGCTCGATCTTGTGGCCCAAGAGCAGGGAAAAGGTATGTTTTGGCTCTTTAATAAGGGTTAAAATTATGTTGTCTGATTTCGCTTTTGCTCACGTGGGGTTTGATGTGTTTCTGCAGATTTGGTACTACAATGTTCCTCACACAAAATTGGCACAGATTAAGGGGCATCAGAACTGGGTGAAAGTTACTGGCGAGTATCTCACGTTCCCTGGTGGTGGGACTCAGTTCAAGCATGGAGCTCTCCATTACATTGAGTTCATAGAGAATGTGAGAAAATCTGAATTATTTTCAATTTAGCACCTTCCTCCATTTGACTTCAAAGCTGTCCAAATTGTGATTCTCGTTGTGATAATTCTGTGTTGAGTTAGTTATTGGAGGCATTAACCACCCTAATCTTTTCTGGTTATTCTGCTTTGCTGATTGCTTTATGTCATCTCTCTGTAATCTCTGCAGATGCTGCCTGATATTGCATGGGGAAAACGCTCTCGTGTTGTGCTTGATGTTGGTTGTGGAGTTGCCAGCTTTGGAGGGTTTTTGTTTGACAAAGATGTGCTCACCATGTCATTTGCTCCAAAGGATGAGCATGAAGCTCAAGTGCAGTTTGCTCTTGAACGGGGAATCCCAGCCATATCTGCTGTGATGGGGACACAAAGACTGCCATTCCCTGGAATTGTTTTTGATATTGTCCACTGTGCTAGGTGTAGGGTTCCTTGGCATATAGAAGGTACTTTTGTTTGTCCATTCATCAAATTATTTCGAAAATAGTCACAGTTGGCATTTGATTATGCGTTCTGGCGCTCAAGTTATGTCCAGTTAAATATTGAGTCACCTAAATGTGGTGCAGGTGGGAAGCTCCTTTTGGAACTGAACCGTGTGTTGCGTCCTGGAGGATACTTTGTTTGGTCTGCAACTCCAGTTTATCAGAAACTAGATGAAGACGTTCAAATTTGGAATGGTAAGTTCTCTTCAATTCATTTCAGGTTGCAGTGCGATTTCTCTCATTGATTCTAACGTGAATATTCTTATTCGTTGTTAAAGCTATGTCTAAATTGACGAAGCAAATGTGCTGGAAACTGGTCAAAAAGGAAAAGGATCCGGTGAATGGAGTTGGTGTCGCAATATTTCAAAAGCCTACTTCCAATGATTGCTATGAGGAAAGATCGCAGGATGAACCCCCAATGTGTCAGAAATCTGATGATCGTAATGCAGCCTGGTACACTTCCTTGTCAATTCACTCTTTTAAAGCCTTTTTATCGGGATGGTAGGGAAGTGTGATTGACAGTGAAACATATAACTTTCTCACTTCTACAAGGTTGTTTTGTCCCAATTACGAAGCATGAGCCAGCTCTGGTTGCTTTTGAGTAAAAACTTACCTCACCAAAGAGGTGGTAGTCAAGTTGGAAACCACCCCCGTCTTCCAAGCTCCCCATCAAGGTTCAGTTCTTGATGGAAGCAAAAAGCTTCATATGAGTGGAAATTTGTGGGTTTGGTGGGCCATACTTGTTATGGGTAGTTCTTGCCTCTTGCCCTCGGCCTATAAGCTCTTACTAGTGGTTACCCTGGAAGTAGGGGGCGAGTGGGTGGGTCGACTTCATAAAATAAGAAAGTAAAAACTTGCCTCTACTTCTCTTTGCGTGTGCTTGTGTTGTTGAGTAGTGGGCTGTCAACGCGTTGCAAACTTGGGTCTGAAAGAGATACATTTGTGGAATTCATATAGTTTTCAAGTATTGGTTTCAAGTAGGAGTTTAGTTTGAGATTCACAATGTCCACAGTAAAAATATATATGATCTGTGTCAATAATTAGTTGATTTGACTGCTTGGACAGGAACATTCCTCTGCAATCATGCATGCATAAAATACCTGAAGGCGAATCAGAGCGTGGGTCTAAGTGGCCAGAGCAATGGCCTGCAAGGGTAAAGAAAACACCATACTGGTTAACTAGCTCCCAAGTTGGAGTCTACGGAAAGCCAGCACCTGAGGACTTCACATCAGATTATGAACATTGGAAGGGTGTTGTTACTCAGTCGTATCTGAAAGGCATGGGCTTCGACTGGTCTAAAGTAAGAAATGTGATGGACATGAGAGCCATCTATGGAGGGTAAGATGATTCGATCCTAACTTTTTATGAAGTAATTGATTGTATCCTTTAGGCCCTGCCTCTGTTTCTTTCACCTTCTTTCAATACAACAACAATAACATGCTCTTCCCACTTTTCTTAGCTGCTTTTCTCTGGGCCTGACAAATTCGGTCAGGCCAAAGAAAGATCAGAAGAACGTGCCCTTATTTAGCCGACACTTCCCTAAGCGGCCAATTATCATACCATTTTAAAGCAAAGTGTAGCTTTTACAAAGTGTTGTTTCAGTTCAAGTCAAATGCGTGTTTCTTATGGTTGCCACATTGTTTATGGACACAGATTTGCTGCCGCTCTGAAAGACTTGAACATCTGGGTCATGAATGTGGTGTCAATAGATGCCCCAGACACACTTCCCATCATCTACGAACGCGGCCTCTTTGGGATTTATCACGATTGGTGTGAGTCATTCAGCACTTACCCCAGATCTTATGACCTCCTTCATGCGGATCATCTCTTCTCACAGATCAAAAAGAGGTAAACAGCATACTCTTCCCATTCACCTTTCTATTTGATTTTTTAGGCATGGCAAAAATTTCGGGTCCGGGTGGGGACAATTTGGACATCAGACAAAATCAGCTAAACTTGGACCCTTTTTGGTTACTCGCGTCAGACAAAACGGGCCTCTTTTTCTTTTCTTTTTGCAAAATTTTGTCTCAAAGTTACCTATGTTAACAATGTGGGGTGCCGGGACACTGCAGGTGCAACATGAAAGCCCTGGTCGTGGAAGCCGACAGGATCCTAAGGCCTGACGGCAAGCTGATTGTGCGTGACGTTGTTGAGGTTATTAGCGAACTAGAATCAATGTTGAAATCCATGCATTGGGAGATCCGGATGATCTACTCCAAGGACAAGGAAGGGTTGCTATTCGCTCAGAAAACTATGTGGCGCCCGAAGCAGCAGGAGACCCTCCAATATGCCCTCATGTAACCGATTGCCCCACACATTGTTTCCAAAATTCCGGTCAAAAGATATACCCCGGTCCTTGTTAGCACCCGCCCTGGTGCGATTAAGGTCTCATTTTTGTTGTTCAGGTGTTAATTTTGGCCAGAATGATGCAGTTTTCGTCGGAGCATGACATGATTAGAAGGGCAAATGTTGATAAGTTGATTTCTTGAAAGTGTTGTACTCTTTAGCGAACCGCAGATGATACTTCACAGTGATGATTTTGACTCTTATATACATTTATTGTAGTAGTCTTGTTGTATAAGTTCTATATGGCAAATTGTGTAGTAGCCCAATTTTAACCCCTTTGCACTGTCATTATACTTGTATTCTGCCACCCTCTCATCAACCCTGCATTTCAAAGGAAAGAGAGACGGGTACAAGATGGAGCTAGAGTACGTCTTGTGTGAGATAGTCTCATCTCGGATTTATTCTGGGAATCGCATTTTCGAAAAGTTTAAAGGTGACTAACAATTTATTTAGAATACCTAATTAGTCGTATTTAATTGTTAAAAATATAGTTGCTGAAGAAGTTTGTTTCAGTATAACTCTCATTCGAGTTCTTAGATGACAGTTTTGCTCAAAATTTTGTGAAATTTATGTATTTTATCTCATCTCTTCTAAATGTGAAAATAAGTAAATTAACTTAAGTATTAGTAGATGCATTTATTCTAAAAGCATATATAAAACAAGTTTTTAATGCATTTGTTTAGTATGACAATTTTTAATGTCACAATTCACAAACAAAAAGTACAATTTCTTTTCTTTTCTTTTCTTTTTGGATTGAGGTTGGTTGGACAAAAACTTTGGGAAAGTTGACTTATTTTTTTTCATGTTCGGTTGTACATTGACTTTGGGAAAAATTTTATTAAAGACCCACCACTTTCAAAGTTTTTTGAGGGAAAATTTCCCTTAAAGAAGATTAAAGGAAATTTTTCTCGGGGAATCTTTCTTTCCATGAAAAAATTTTCCCCGAAGATCCTACCAACACTCAAAATTTTATTTCGAAATTGTTTGAAAGTTAGTAGAGAGACGGTGGGGGGTATGGCATTGAATTCCACATATCTAGGGTTACAATGAGAAATTAGACCCAAGAGAGTTGAAATTATATTTCATGCTATGAGAAGCAAGTGAGATTAATTATCAAATTCATATATAAATAATGAGGATTAGTTTAAATTAGGTAGATTAGAGAGCGAGTCCCATGGCTAAAATAAACCAACCAAGCCTTTCCACTTGACAAGCCTACTTTTCTGCTTTTTCTGCCATTTAATCCAATCCCCTTTCTTTCATTTTTTTTTCCTAAATCATGAATATCATCTAAGGGCAACAAAAAGGAGAAAAAAAAGCAAAATAGAGAGAGAAAAAGACAAATGGATGATGAGAGCCATGCTAGCCATAACCTAGCAAGTCCTGGTAGCCCTTATTCAAATAAAACCAAAAACACCAACAACAACAACAACAATAGTAGTAGAAGTAATAACACAACGAGTAAAGAACAAGACAGGTTCTTACCGATAGCCAATGTAGGCAGGATCATGAAGAAAGTCATTCCACCAAACGGGAAGATTTCAAAGGATGCAAAGGAAACCGTCCAGGAATGCGTCTCTGAGTTCATAAGCTTCGTCACGGGAGAGGCGTCAGATAAGTGTCAGAGGGAGAAACGGAAGACGATCAATGGGGATGACATTATATGGGCGATCACAACCCTAGGGTTTGAGGATTACGTGCACCCACTTAAAGTGTACCTTAACAAATACAGAGAAGTCGAGGAAGTGCCTAAACAACAGAGATCTGATCCAGTACAACCACCCCCATCGTCGCAACAACATCATCATCATCATCATCATCAACAACAACATCAAAGATTATTACAACAACAACAACCACAACATGATCAATTTCAACCTTTAGATCAAGGGTTGTCACCTTATCCAACTAGTGTATATTCCTCAACTACAAATCCTTTGATCCCTCAACCTCCTTTTGTGGGTGGTGAGCAAACATTTTCTTTGCCTCCTTTCTCTCCAAACCCTATTCAGAAAAATTTCCAACACCAAGAGCAAATTGACTCAGTTGGGCATTGGTGAATTTGGGAATGAAGTGAGTTTTTTTTTTTTTGGTATTGAGTTCTTTTTTTTTTTTTGCTCTTTTTTAAAATCATTCTTATATGAGAAATACAATATGTAGTGTAATACATAAACATATATGTGTGATAAAAAAATTAGTATTCTGAAGAGCATATGTATTGCATATATTTGGAAGACATAACATTTATAACACAATTTTACACCAACTTTTTTTTTTCTAGTTAGTGTAACTTTCTAATACTTGTTAACATTTAAAAAAAAGTTGTATTTGAATGGAAAATGACATCAATGAGAAACCTTCTTATCATTGAGTTCTTTGATGTGTCTTGTTTGTTTATCGTTGTTTTATTGTTATTCTGCTGGTGTCTGTATTCTTTGTGATACAAACTTTTGCATTTTTAAGCTTTGACTAGTCGGAAGAAATAACGTCTATCTAAAATTGATGTTAGACGCACAATACACGAGTGTTTAGTTAGGTTCTTCTTTTTTCTTCTTTCCCCATAGGTAGAGATATTTGTGTTTGGTAGTTTATTGTGAAAGTATTTTCGGGAGAAATTTTCTCGGGAAAGACTTTTCGTAGCCCTCAAGAAACTATTTATTGAGCTTGTGAATGTTATCTAAGATTGAGTTTTTTTTTTTTTTTTTGTCCTTGAGTTCTTTTTTTTGCTCTTTTTTTAATCATTCTTATATGAGAAATACAATATGTAGTGTAATACATAAACATATATGTGTGACAAAAAAAGTTAGTATTCTAAAGATCGTATGTATTGCATAACATTTGGAAGACATAACATTTATAACACAATTTTACACCAACTTGTTTTTCTAGTTTTTTTTTTTTTTTTTTTGATAAAAACTTGTTTTTCTAGTTAGTGTAACTTTCTAATACTTGTTAACATTTAACAAAAAGTTGTAATATTTGAAATGAAAAATGACATCAATGGGAAACCTTCTTATAAGAGTTCTTTGATGGGACTTGTTTGTTTATCACTGTTTTGTTGTTATTTTGCTGGTGTCTATATCCTTTATGATGCGAACTTTCCATATTTTTAAGTTATAACTAGTCGAAAGAAATAGTTTTATCATCTATCTAAAATTGATGTTAGACGCGCAATACATGATCGTTTAGTTAGGTTGTTGTTGTTCTTCTTTTTTCTTCTTTCCCTATAGGTAGAGATATCTGCGTTTGGTAGTTTATTGTGAAAGTTTTTCTCAGAAGAAATTTTTTCGGAAAAGACTTTTCCTAGCCCTCAAGAAACTGTTTATTGAATTTGTGAGTGAAATAATTGGTCTACATTAAAACTTTCACATCTACTGGAGAGAACTAAACATGGAAAAAAATTGTCAACTTGAAAAAGTTGACTAACTTTCCCAGCAATATTTACATAAAGAGATACATCGTTTATTTATATTAGAATCTCTCCATATTGCATCTCAACAAAATATTGACTACATCTTATTTTTATTCTCATCAAAAGCAGAAGACACCCAGACCTTTCTGAATCCCTATTTCAACAAAATCGACCCTAAAATGAATGTTAACTCTCACCAAAACTCGATTTAATTAATCATATCTATCAAAGATCCATAATTGAACTCAATCCAAGAAGCTTAGCTAGCTAGGTAGTGAACAAGTATAAAACTCTACGGTACGTTTGGTAAAATCTTTTCTTAAAAACACTTTCTCTAATCTTTTTGAGAAACCGGTCACTGAACTCGTGAGAGAAATAACATGTTTACATTAAAACTTTCCGATCAGCAACATGACAAAATCTGTCATCTTGGACAAGCCGCCTAACTTTTTGAGAACCCGTTTACTAGGGTCTACATTAAAGCCTTCCGATCAGCTAGGGAGAACCAGACATGACAAAATCTGTCAACTTGAAAAACCTGCCTAACTTTTTCGGAAAAGTTTCCCAGCCAAACATCCCGTAACTCAGACCAAGTCAGAGTAAGGGAGCCATTGGAAGAAGGATTGGAGGGTAGTGAAATCAGCCCTATGGTGTTTTTGGGTGAATTCCAAGAGATGAGGCCATTTGAAGTCAGGGTATCTCCTGGTGCCTTGATCTTCATCATCAACCCTGTCAAAAAGATCTTGTGGGGGCCTCACTACTTTGTCTTCTTTTGGGCTCACAAAGAATGCCAATGACCTCCTCTCTCTCTCTTTGTTCACCACTGCCCTGTGTAGGCAACTCTTGTACCTCCCATTGCATAGTGCCTGTGTGCATGTCATTGTAACAACCAAAAATCCAATGTCATGTCAACATAGAGTTGAGTTTTGGGATGCTAGTGTGCTTACCTTTGAAGATATTGAACTTTAATATACCAGCCTTTGAAATTGGACTCTAATATATCGCGGGTTTTTGGTCTTATTTATCGTGTATGTAATGGGTCTTTGGTTATGATTGGTAAATTGGATACCAGTATACCAACACTTAACGGTGCTACACTACAATATTTCGGTTTGGAATAAAGGCTTGCAAATATTGTATGTCTATGTAAAAATAAATAATTTAACAGATAATTTCGGTCAAAACATGTTGAAATGAGTGTTATATGTCTATTTGAGTCATTGTGTTGCATGTTTCTTTCAACGTATCCCATCTCTAATGATATTTCTAATATTTTACATACGATTTATTGGTTAAGTTTGATAAAAAATTGCTACGATAATTACCCTTTTAACTCCTAACAATTAATTTCTTGATTCTTATATTATATTACATATATTGGTGATAATACCAATGCCATTAGCTATTATCCACTTGGACTTATCCTAATTTGTCTCTTCCACATACCTTCTCCTTAGCATCAGTCCAAAAGAACATGTCATAGTCCAAACATGTCACAAAACATGGCATTATTATCACCAAGGAAAAAGCCAAGGAGGTAGATAGGAGTTTTAAATACAACTATCTAGTGCAATTAAGATCTCTAGAACATACATACACAACATACACATTCACATCAACACATATTACATGTACCTGAAGCATGTGTTCCAGGTAGGTATATGTGGACAATTATGTTATAAAAAATGAACAACAGGCATGTATGAGTGAACAATTATGCTATTGAGAGTGAACAATGATTATATTTGGAGCACATACTCGTGAAGCATGTAATAAATTGCACATGCCAATGAGCTTTAGCTCAAGTGGCATGAGGGTGGAAGGTTTATCCTCCCCACCAGGACCCCTGGTGACCACAATTTCCTTAGTGGGTCTCATAATGGTGTACCCCCTTCCTTTTGGGCTGGTAGACCTACTGGGTTCTCCCTAAGATAGGAGACTCAGTAGGTGGCCCGACTTACCCAATGTAAAAAAAAATGTAATAAATTGCACATTCACATAGTTATAGTTAGTTTAAATGAATGAGTGACTCTTACCATGAATGTGTCTCCAATGTTAATGACAAAGGCATCTTGCCTTGGCCTCACACTTTGCCATTTGTTGTTTGCAAAGACTTGAAGGCCACCAACCTCATCTTGGTGTAGGATTGTCAAAGATGTTGGGTCACAATGAGGACCTGTCCCAAAGGTTAGATCTGGCTCTTTGCATGGTGGGTATGAATTGCACCTCATTATTGAGCTCCCATCTTCATAAAACTTCCTAAAGTGTTGCCTTTCCACCCCTAAACTTAGGGCCAATAGCTCAAATAGCACCAAGGATAGCTCCTTCATTGCTTCACAATATCTTTGGTACACCCACCTATATGTTAATATGCATGTTTTCTTAGTCATATCAAGTTTGTAAGGTCTTATGAAAGTTTGTGACTAACACCCACCCACCTATATATTAATTTGCATGTTTTCTTAGTCATATCAATTTTGTAGGGTCTTATGAAAGTTTGTGACTAACATATATGTCAAGTAATGTTGGTTGCTTTATAGGGAAAGATAGGACTAGGTGACCTACATTGGTCGATTCGGTCTAAAGGTGTGGTTGGGGAGTCAAGAGGGTCCAACAAGGAAAGAATCGGGTGGAAGAGTTGTGGGATGTCCCATAACTCTGTTTGATAAGAATTCGAGGTCTCTGTTCTTTTGAGGGATATAAGAAGATTAGAAAATATGAGGAAGATGGGTAAATTTAGATTTGATTTAGTAAAACGAACATTAACCCTCCTGAAAGGTCGATTGTGGGACCCGTTTTAAAGGAAAAAAAACAAAGTAATGTTAATGATTAGTAGTCTTACCCTGTATAATTAAAGTCCTCCCCCAAGTTTGACTTGAAGTAGTCCACCACAATGGGCTTGTAAGACCCAATGTCACTTACATCAAGAAATTGGTACCCAAAAGAGAAAGTTTCCTTCCAAGGAAGCTCACAAGAGAACCTGTCAGTATGTGCGCCAGAGTAGCCCAACAAGTTACCTTCCTTCCTTTGAACCCTTAGTTTCCTCTCCAAGGGCAGCTTGAAAAGGGTATCCATTTGATCATGGGCGGCCCGTATGAGATCGGGTCGACCCGGTGGTTGATGACTTGGAAGAACCCATGGGCCACACAAGCCTTGTGGATCAATTGTGTGGCTTGCTTAATACCCTCTTCATCCCCCTTGAAGAAAGCCTCTAGGTCAATCAAGGGCTCATTGAGCTCATGATAAACATTGTGTGAATTATGGATGGAGGAATTCATGAAAGACCCTTTCGCACTCGACCAAATGAACTCTTTTGGGAAACTGGGTTGGGTTTGGATCATTGACGGGTCAAACACCAAGACACCTTTCGAGCTCATACTATTTACGTGAATCGAAATACAGCTGCTACGCCAAAACAGACTCAACAAGAAAACTAGACACTAGTAGATGGGCTAGCTAGGTTGGTTTGGGACCAAAATGTGGGATGTATCCCCTCTCTATATATAGGAAGAATTCTAAGATGGGAAAAAAGAGAAATGAATGAATGGGGAAAATGGGGCCAAGAGTTGTGATCAATTGAAAAGTACAAAAGTGAGGATTACAAACAAAAGTTGCTAATAATTTTGATCATTTTGTTGCACTAGGGAACAAGTTTAGCCCCTTTGCAATGCCAGCGGATTTTAACATTTTCTAACTCTTGTCCTTTGCTTGTCATTTTGCTAGTTTTTGAAAACCTTTGCTCATTTCCGAGGGCCTCATTTCCTTACATGTATCTGTCTCATCTTGTGGGAAGAGGCTTTCTCAATCCCGTTAATATTGACTAATTATACGTAGAGCTGGTAAAATTTTGTCCAATTTGAAATTCTCGAGTTGTCTGACCTGGAAAAATCGTAGGTGATGACTTAGGCACCGTCAGAATTGTTTGATTTCGACATGAAGATAGGCACTGTCGTCCGAATTTTGTATGATCCCAAATGGCTGAATTGTTCGACACGAAAAAAATCGGGCTCAGATTATGTTTCATCCGAGTTTTGATATTGACCAAATTGACCGAATATTTGAACATAATGTTTCTCTTTTTTTCTATTGTCTGAATCTGATTCGGCTAATGACTAATCATATGTAGAGCTGGTAAAATTTTGTCTGATCCGTAATGGCCGATTTGACATGGAAAAAAAGTTTAGGTCCAGACATAAATGTTTCATCCGTGTTTTGATATTTGACCGAATTGACCGAGTATTTGAACATAATGTTTCTCTTATTTCTATTGTCTGAACCCGATTTCGGCTTGAAGACAGGCAAGTCACTACTAAAAATATGTGTATTACCAACCATTTTTTTCCAACCAATTTAAAATGGTTGGGAAAACCAACCATTTTAGCAACCATTTGATATTCCAACTCTTTTTCAAAAAATTTAGTAGAAAAAATGGTTGGAAATTCCAACCAATTTGGCTAAAATGGTTGGAAAATTTTCCTACCATCATTTTTCCTACCATTTGGAATTGGTTGGAAAAATGGTTGGATTACCGATTATTTTTCCAACCATTTTCAAATAGTAGGAAAAAGGATGGTAGGAAAAAATTCCAGCCAATTTTAGCAAAATTGGTTGGAATTTCCAACCATTTTTCCCACAAAATTTTTTGAAAAATAGTTGGAATATCAAATGGTTGCTAAAATAGTTGGTTTTTCCAACCATTTTAAATTGGTTGGAAAAAAGTGGTTGGTAACACACATATTTTTAGTAGTGAGTGACCCGGTCTAATCCGAAAAAATAGGTCGGAATATCAATTTTTTGTCTGAATTTTAGCATTGGTCGACCTGGATTTGACCCGAACCCAATTCTTTGCCCGCACGAATCATATGTGATGACTTAGGCAAATAATCATAATGACATCAAGTAATTAAGTTACGAGTTAGATTAAGTACAATCATCTTGATTACTACCCCTTGTTTTATTTGCTTTCTTCCTTTTACCGTGTCTAGGGCACTGTTTTTGTAAGGTTTTGTATTTTGGACTACATGTTGTAGATGATGTAGACCTTTTTCAGCCTTAAAAATGGCTCAAATTTAGGATATGTAGGTTGGATGGTAAGTGATCGAGGGTAAAAATTTACCGAAAGTTACTGTACATACCAAAAATAACATTTAGCATACAAACGGAAAGTTACCGAAATTTATCAAAATTTACCAAAAATATTTACCATACCTACCATTTACCACATAACTTTACGGACCCATTGGAAATTAAATGTTATGAATAATATGGATGAAGGGAATATATTATAGGGAAAAAAGGTTTTTTTTTTCCGATTGTTCAAAGTTAAATAGACTGAAAAATACAGAAATTGCAAACCAAGAGTTGACACTAATACAACTAGAATCCAAACAACAAAACCGAGCAGAGATGCAAGAGACATCTAAAAAAATGCAATGCAACCTCCTAAGCAATAGTATATAATAGAAAGACACCATCTTAGAATAGATGGCAAGCAGTACTATAATGAATCTTACTTCTTCCTTTTGTCTATATCTAATTTTTCATTAGCTCCCTCACAACCTTAAAAATATGATGAGAAGGAGATAGTGGTAGCATCTGCAGTGGTTGGAATTCATTCCAATGATCTCACTGACATTCTATTCCATTCCTTGGTAATCATATTTTTGTAAGATCCACAAATTTGGAACTCATTCTGAAGCTGTAAATCATTCCAAAATGAAATCCATATCTTGCATCTCTTCTTACTTTTTATTGTTGGAAATTTTTTTTTTATTTTACTTCAAAAATATATATTGTGTGTAGTAAATTAGGATAATGACAAATATTTTATCTAAAGTTCCCAGTTGGAATTCCTTCTACTATGGGAAATGAAGAAATGAGTTCCGAAAATTTTAAAAATAAAATAATGTGTTAGGATGGACTCCACCAAAGATCTAAAATAATAAAATGATGTGTTAGGATGGACCCCACCAAATAGCATGTACAATGACATTCCATTGTTTTGGATATTCGGTGGGGGTCCATCCTAACACATAATCTTATTTTTAAATTTTCGGAACTCATTTTTTTGTTCCCCACAATAGATGAAATTTCAACTTGGAATTTTAAATAAATATTTGTCATTATCCTAATTTACCACACACAATATATATCTTTGAAGTAAAATAAAAAGAAGGAAAAAAAATTAATTTTCCACCAATAAAAAGTAAGGAAAGATGGAAGATGTGGATTTCATTCCGTAATGGTTTACAGTTCCAGAATGAGTTCCCAAATTGTGGAATTTACAAAACTTATTGTTGCCAAGAAATGGAATAGAATGTTGGTGGAGTCATTGAATGAGTTTCAACTATTAGGCCATCACCAATGGTGGACCCATCTAATAAAATATCATAAATGTGAGTCATGACTCACTTGAATTCAAAAAATTTTTACAATAGTGGGTGAAATATAACTCACCCAACAATTAAAATATTATAAATAAATGTAAAAAGAAAAAATTATAATCAAATTTATTTTCATTCTCTTTCTCTCTCCTCATTTAGGTAAGCAAAAGACAAAAAAGTAGATGGAGCCCACACAATTTTTACTTGCAAGCTCACCCGTACAAATGGGTGGGTAATATTTTCCTCACCCACCATACAACCTCCCTCACTATTGGATACATTTTTCTCACCCAAATTTGCATTGACTTGTGTGCAAGTGAGAAAATTCTCACCATTGATAGTGGTCTTACACATGCTTTAGATGTATCGGTTTCTCTTCTAACCTTAAATATGGCTTAAATTTAGTAATATTACAACATTTTCAAACTAAGGCAACGTTCTTTCCATATTTTTCTAATACTCAACATTTTAATTTTTGTCTAAATTTGTTCAAGCTTATCTTATTTTTCTAAGGAACAAATCGTACATGATGAAATTATTTGAGGTGGCTAAATTCAATTATGTCTCCCATTAATATTCCTCTGGGTGTGAGCTTCATATGATCGATGTCACGATTTGAGCACACAAGTTTGTTGTGATAAGACATTTTATTTCTAACTTCGTATAATAAAAGTAAGGAGTACTTCAATAGAAACAAAGCTGAAAATCAAACATGAGGGCTGAGTAAGGACATTTCTTTTGGCTATTTGTCTTTAAATGTTGCCACATTGTGTTATTATTCAATGCTATTGAATTTGTTTAAATTAAATGATGATAGAATTGTGCAGTAAATTGTCTAATGCTATTGAAAGTCAAATATGGATGGCAATTTGAGCTTTGAGAGAGTGTTGAATTTAGGATGTGCATAGTTCAGTCTGGATCAAAAAAAGGGACTGGATCGAGGGTCGGATCTTAGGATCGAAAAAGTTCGGAGGTCAGCCTAGGATCGAAAAAGTTTCGGGCAGTCCATCTCTAGAATCGAGTTCTTTTCGGTCTAGCTCAGTCCCTAAATTCGGTCCTTGGTCCTTTCGGTCCAGTCTTAGACTGATAATAAACCTTAGTTGAATTGAAGTAGACTATCATAGAGTTCCGACCACTTTATCTTAGGGTATCAGCAATGACATACTTTTTGGGGGAAAATGGAGGAGAGAGTGTAAATAAAAAGGAAAAATAAAAAAGGAAGGCATACCAAGTATGCTCAGACATTCTTGTACTGTTTAGGAAACGCAGGAGAGAGAAAGAGAGATGTGGAAAAGAGAGATGAAGAGACAAGGAGAGAGAAAATATTAAATAAAACTGATTTTGTTTCATCTTTTTCTTTCTTGTACTTTTTTAATAATTATATATTACTCATTACTCATCCCATTCTTCAACCCATTCTTGACCATTAAAAATACTCATTCTCAACTATCCATTAAAATAATACTAAACATACTATTCATGTACTTGTCATTCTCCATTTTGGAGAATGCCTTTGTGGATAGCCTTAGTATAGAATGTGCAACGCCCCGACCCCGCCCGAGCCGCGGGCATTACCGATAACTGCTTCAAGGGTCGTTGACTGACCCCACAAATCACCACGAGTCTTTCCAGCGTACTTCGTCCTCGCTCACACGCTACTTAAGAAAACTTACCAGGAGGTCACCCATCCTGAGACTTCTCCCATTCAAACACGCTTAACTGAGGAGTTCCCAACGGATGAGCTACCATAAAAGAAGGTGCACCTTAGTGATATAAGTAGTCGTTTCAATCCCTTTAAACCAAACCTTAACCATATATCTGGGGTATTATAGAATGACATTGTGGTGAAGTTGTTCTACATGTACCATGAATTTATTCCATACCGACTCTAAAATTACGTCACTCTACAATTAAGTTTAAGTAGTCGAAACACCGTGAAGTCACCTGACAACCATCACTGCTTGCTCAAAGTTCGATCTATATTGAAAGTTCAAATTATTCGACACATCATTATATTACCCGAAGTTAAGAATATTCAAGTTCAAAAACCAAAATATCTGTACATACAATAACATTTCACAAATAAAAATATCTGAATTATAATCGCAAACGCTATCCGTAAGTTCCCAAGTTCAACTAAGCTCCCAACTTCGGTAATCAATGTTTTCGGTTCAGTCTTAGACAGATGATCGACCCTAGTTGAATTTCAGTAAACTATCATCAAGTTGCGACCATTGTATTTTAGTGACATTGTGACGAAGCTATCCTACATGTACTATGAATCCATACCAACTCTGCAATTATGTCACACTATAATCAAATGAAGTACGTGGTCAAAATTTGGTGAAATCACCTCACATCCAACACCCCTAACTCAAAATTAAATTATTGTCGTATAGATTGAAAGTTTAACTTATTCAACACATCATTATATTACCCGAAGTTGAGAATATTCAAGTTCAAAAACCTAATATCCATATGTACAATAACGTCTCACAAATAAAAATATCTGAATTATAATCGTGACACACCGAATGTCGTCACAACAATAATGAAAACGGAATCATCCACAATTAAACTTGTACCTAGTTGTGCATTCTAGTGTAAATACAGTACAAATTCAGAATCATATGTGCAAGTTTCCATAAACATCAAAGATTGTCTTGTTGTTTGAAGGGGATCAAAACAAATCAAAGGATGGCTCCTAAAGTCTAACTAGTCATAAGTCATACTCGCTATACTCCATATTATTTATCATTTTGTTGACTGTTATGGTCTTTAATGTCATTTTTTGATTGATAATTTCTTTATATATTAGTTTATTAGCGATAACAATATTATACTTTTATGATAATATTTTTCGCTACGAATATAATGATGGTAATTTTACTTAACAAATCATCGTATATATTGAGAAATTTATGGTCACAATTTGATAAAATTGACTGCGCAATTATTAAAGAGGACAAATAATGTAGAAAGGATGTAGTACTCCCTCTGTTTTATTTATCCGTTAATATCTTATAAAACTTTGACCGTTAGTATCTTATAAAATTGATATCATTAGATTTATCATACAAAATTGATATCATTAGATTCGTAATAAAAAAATACTATTAAAAAAATATAATATTATATTTTTTTTATAAAAAGCGTTATATTAAAAATTAATTACTACCCCCTTCCCTAAATAGTGTGAATTTGACAAAATTTTGACCATTAATTATTCATAAATTACAATGAGTTACAATATGAAACTACCACCATTAAAAAGATGTTGTACTAAAAATTATAATAGTATTAATTTTATATTGTAATTTGTAACTCATTATAATTTATGAGTAATAACGGTCAAAACTTAGTCAAATTGACACTAATTTAAAGACAGAAGAAGTATTGATTAAAGATTGACACCGAAAACTGTAAATAAAAAATAAAAAACCATAGGAGTATTGTATAAACAAATATTGTGCACGGTTGCACCGTTTTGCATACAACATGTGTAACTTTATGAGTTCCAAAGTGTTTATCCATACCATACAAATACAGTAAAGTATTTTGCAAAAGAAGCTTGAATTACTCAATCTCATCATCATTGAATATGGGGATTTGTTCCTAAATAATTGCACAAAATTAGTTTTGGGATAAGAAGTTTCTTTTGTCCACTGCTAGAAATTGTTTACGTGCTACTACCTCCGTCCCGTTTTATTTGTCCAATTAACTAATTTATCTGTCCCTTTTTATTTGTCTAATTAACTAATTTTTACATTTCCAATAACTATAATACCCATTTCATCCCTAATAAATGCACTTTTTACATCTTTCTAAGAGTATTTTCAAGGACATTTTTGGCAATGTACAAATCTTTTGCTCCATTCCCTATATTTCTTGGTTTTGTAAAATTAGTTTTTGGGACAATTAATCAGGGACTGAGGTAGTACTTATTTTTGGGTTTTTGGCTCTAAATAATTGATACTGAGAGCCTTATGACTAGAAATAATCTAAAATGATTTTTCGACAGTCTATATTTTTATTTTATTTTCTCATAGCATAATATTAGCAGCGTTTTCCGGCGACGGAAAAATGACATGGCCACCAGACTACGTGTTGTTGGCCGAAGTGTATAGATTATCATTAGTCGAAAAGTCACCTTTCCCGTTAGCCACGTCATTTTTCCGTTGCCGGAAAATGCTAATATTATGCCATGAGAGAGCATTTCTGAACTCCTTTGCACTTCTAATCTCTTCAATTGAAAAGATAAAACTCTAAAATTAAATGATAGGATTAACTATACCTTCATGAGAGAGCATTTCTGATCATATTGAAAAAGAGCCCCAAAGTTAGGGAAATTTTAGAATGAAATATGATTTGAAATGCGATGTTCTTAATTAAGCCTTATTCAAGTTCCCAAAGAGCTTTCACTCCTAAAATGATCAAGAATGCCACCCGTTCTTTTATGCGGTAAGTTTGCGGTGCGGTAATTTGCGGTGAATCGCGGTGAATTGCGGTAAGTTGTGGTGGAAATAATAAATGGGTGTTGAAATGGTAATGAGAATAATAAAAAGGTAAACGGTAATGTGTGGTGGATTATGGTGAAGTGTGATAAGTTATACGATAAGTTGCGGTACGATAATTACTTGCGGTACCGCATAAAAGAACGGGGCTTATAGTAGCCTCAATGAGGACCAAATGCATCATCCCCAAAGTCCTGGATTCCATTGGAAGTGAATGTTGCTCCCCAGCCATGATAATTAAAATTAGGGCCGGCAAAAATCTGACCGACCTGATAGTCTGAATTTTACCGACTCGGAAAAATCAGGTATGGGACATGGCGATTTGACCGAATTTGAAAATTCGGTAATTGACCGAATAAAATACGGGTCGGGTTCGGGTTTAGCAAAACAGGCTCGGGTTGACCGAATTTTTGAAGGAAATCGAATTCGGTCAATCGGGCCCGGGTTGACCGAACCCGAAATTGGGCAAGAATCAGTGAATCACAAGATATATTACTAAAAAGAGTAAAAAGGTCATTATGAAATTCGGTCAATCGGACACATTCGGTCAACCGGGTTCGGGTTCGGGTTTGACAAATGTGTCCGAATTAAAATTCGAACAGGGTTAGGGTTTGAGGTTTTTGACCAAATACCGAATTGACCGAATTCGATAAGACCCGGACCCGATTTTTTACCACCCCTAATTAAAATACCCCTCCAAAATCCCGAATCCAGTTTAAAATGAACGCGACACACATATTTCTCGAGTTGGGGAAAAAGGGAGGCCCTAAGGGAGTTTGAACCATAGGCCTATCGAAATTAAGCTCACCTCGAAACGGTGCTAGAGTGCAATGCACTTTAAATGATCCATCCATTATATGTGCCTTAATTTTCTCTTAAAGTGCTTCCAGTTATCTTTATTATTTAATATTTAGGCACCGTTATTTTGTGCGTTAACGAAACTAACCGCAACGCAAATTACCGTAACCTATCGCAACATACCGCAAATTACCATTATCTTTTTACTATTTCTACCACAACTTACCGCAACTAACCGCAACGCAAACACAAACGCAACGCACAAAAAAACGGTTAATATTGAGTGTAATTTTGTCTCTTTTATTGAATTATCTTTCGTCGTTTTATTGTAGCTAAATTATTTTTTTGGCTTTAGCTTTGATGTTGTGGCCTGTGGGTTTTCTTCTGCCCTACTAATAATAGTAAAAAAAATATATTTTAACATGTTCCCTCATGCAAATGTTCTTTGAGCTTGAAGCGTGAATGTGCAAATATACACAGGTGCTGCCGAGATTTGAGCTCGAAGCCTCCTACTCAGTCTGGCTCTAATACCACGTAAGCATTTCAACCAAAATTTTAAGCTCATGGTCGAAGGTCCAATAATCATTTATATTCTAACACAATGGATAATTTTTTTTCAAACATATTTATCACACCCGATATTTCTGGAAAATTCAAGCTAGTTAGCCACTTTTTGTGTACTTGTTGCAAACATCTAAGAACATAAAGTAACCCTAAATAAATTGCGACGATAATTGTTGATATTGATTTATACCAAACGAGCTCGTGAAAGGTTCAATTCTTTTTTGATAATTGAAAGTTAGTAATGACAAAATTTACATCAAAGATATTATAAAAATCCACAAAACAGTAAAATATCAAAAAACAACAAAACAAACCTACACCAAAAAAAACCTTTTTTCGTGAGGTAAAATTCACATTAAAGGTTTGATTTAATTATATTAAAAATGTTAAAATCCGTACGTGATAAACACATATAAATTCAATATATTTATAACATTATATCCCTATTTTTTCTATAAAAAAAAAGACAATAAATTAGTTAAATAATGTCCTATTATTTTAGTCGTATATGACTTTATGTAGATAACCATGCATGTAATGCGATGGATATACTCCCTTCGTTTCAAACTTGTAGCCCCTCTACAAAATTATTTTTTAAAAAAGAAGTATTGAATTATGTAATATTTTATATTAATTTTAAATGCAAGAACTTAAATTCTAGCAATAGCAAAATAGACATTTATTCTATTTTAAAAAAAGGATAGCCCATGCGGCCATGCATCAAATTTGTAGTCTTGTTCTTCTTTATTTATCCAGTTAACTAGTTCTTTTGTGTCTAATTATTTATCATTTTACATTTTCAATATAACTTTTACCAAACTTGTATATATCTATATTCTCATTCCTCATAATTAACTTCTCCCTAACTTTATTAGTTATCTCAATATCTCTCCACTCTTTAAAAATGACAAATAAATAGTGTAGGGAAATAGGAAATATTCATCACTTCGGTTTTTTTTATCTATTCTCCCAAATTTTCATACAAAAATTTTTGACAATTAATAATTTAATTTGTATAATCATTCATCAGATAAAATTAACATCATTAGATTCATAATAAAAAATACTATTAAAAAATATAATATTGTGTTTTGTTTAATAAAAAATTCATATGAAAAACTATTGATTAAAAAAAGGACATTCAAAAAAGCGTAAATAACCGAGAAAAAACAGAAAAAATAATAAATATGATATAGTTTGTCTACAAAATATCACATAAATTTTTGGGCAAAAAGGGGGCTTGGTCCCAAGATGTCTAAAATCAGAAAACACCATAAGCCCATGAATATATATATGTATATATACATATATATTTCACAATCATCCATATATCCTCTAATTAATTCTTCTTATATGTAATTTGTCTTTTTCTTTTTTTTGTTAGTAGATAGATATATCCAATGAAGGCCCAAGGCCAAACACCAACCATATGTGCTCACGTGGCTCATGCCTATTGAAAATGACGTCGAATAGCTAGTTGACACGTGAACTTCATCATTTTTGGGATCTCAAACCCTTGAGCTATTTTAACCATATTTGTTTCATTTGTTTTGTTTTGTTTTGGTCCATCCCCCTAATTAATACTAGTATTAAGTAGCCAATATTCAATATGGGGTCATCTCCTAGTAGTAAATACATAGCAACATGTCATATGAATGTGATACCAAAGATTTTGTGTCTCCTTCAATCCATTTTCCCATGTTGTTCTCGAGATTTTATTTGATTCGATCTTTAAGTTGGATTCCTTATTAAGGTTGAATAGATACGATATAATCGTAGAAGATATTGGATTTGAGGTAGAAGAAACTTCGATGTTCAAAGAATCACCATGTTCGATGTGAACTGGCTGAAGAATCTAATTCAAAGGCGAGCTGATCTGCAACGAAAAGCTCATTCAGCCACCAACCAACCTTTGAGGAAAGTGAAAGCGATACTGAATCTTTACATGTCTATATCAAAAATAACTGTTTAAGATGTATGATTTGATAAAAGTACTTATTAGTTTGTGTTAGGAAAGTGTCCTAAAATCATCAAATCTCTTGATCCCGCATTTATTTGTTTCCTAATTGTATTAGGATATTATTTAGGTTTCCTTAATATGTTGGGTTTCCTGATTGTATTAGATTTTAAATCTAATTGGAGTGGGAGTTAAGTTAGGTTTATAGAGAGTTTTTCCTATAAATAGGGTTCAATATTCTCCACTTTATTTCACGACCCGGCGTGCGGCGCATGGCGCACGACACTACGGCGAACAATGATCGAGTTATAGAGAGTCAGAGAGGGAGAAAATATTGAGAGGGAGAAAGGTCTCACCAATATTTTCGATCCCAATTGTATCCCGAGAGAGAAAGATTGTGAGTTGTGAGTGAGAGAGACTGTGATAGTAATCTCCTCTGTTATGGATCGCATCATACCCTGTGATAGTGATCGGGTTGTACTCCTCCTTTCTCATAGTGGATTGTTTTTCTGGTTGTCGTCGTCTGTGGGTTTTTCTCCGAGTTCTTCAATTTCCCACGTAAACCTTGTGGTTGTGTTCTTTTATCGCTCTTATTATTTTGTTCCTAAATTTTGTCGTAATTTCCGTCATCTCGATTTCGATTATACTATTCGCTTCCGCTATTACCTTGAGTATGTACAAAAAAAGCTCTACATATCTTTAAATTGTTGGGATGTATATGATAACTCTTTCTATATAAAGAAATTGAGTTTTAATTTTGATGAGTTGAAAGATTAGACTTATTTGGCAAGAGTAGATGGTTCAATCAAATATTGTCAGTCTCGAATACCCGACATTGGGTTAAAAAGCTAGGATGGGATGAGACTCGTTTAAAATATGGATTCAAAGAAGTTTTGTTTTTTTTTAATATTTTTTTTAATCAAACGATGTTGCACCTTTTTTCCTCTATAAAAATACATTTAACACTCACAAAATGAAAAATAAAAAAAAATTAGCAATCTATTCAAGAAAGAAAATTGCTCAAATAATAGGAACATTTAGTTATGTGTTGGAAGCCACCAGAAAATTGCCACAGTGTGGTTAGGGGTATCATTCAAAAGGGGCCCGTGATGAGACTAAACCGGTGTAGGTCTTGGCAAAACAAGTCAAGCAAAGCGTAAAAGGCTCTTCAATGGGATCTCTATCTATATGTGTACTTTAACTTTAGTTTAACTAACTATATTTGTGTGTTGTGTTGTTTACTTTGGCAAAAAATTTTAAAAAACATGGTAGGAGCATTTAACAATGTGTAGGAAGCCTTTTGGCCCTTTTCTCAATAAAATGAAGGGCATTGACCTTCTACATTGAAGGGTAGTTTGGTAATTTTATTCATAGTGAGTCCAAACTAATGACAAATTAGGGCTTGCTCCCCAAAGAGATGCCCTACTTGTTTGAGACAAAAGGCCTTGATTGTGCCCAGTAAAAAACAAACTTATACAAGGCTGATCATAATCTAGTTCGAATAATTTGTGGAGGTTGTACTATAAAAATCAAGTTAATTTTATATAATTTATGATATTGTATTATTTTTCTAATTGAAAAATAACTTGTATATAAAAAATCGAGGGGTCGTGATCACCTTCGATCCACTAAAACCACGCTCTTGTATATATAGAACCTTCTCATATCTCTCCTAAAAATTAAGGTACATATAAATTGCAAAAACAAGTATTGTAACAATTCTCACACTTATGAGGCTTCAAATTTTGGAAGCAGCTCACTCATTAGCTAGACTTGTTGTTTCTGATTCTTGATTAAAAAACTTGTTCGGGATTCTGCCTAGGGATTAGAGCATGTACCCAAGACCATTAAGCATCATGATCCCGGTACACACTTAATTTCTATTATGAACTCTTTTAATTTTGATTGGGCTTCATGAGACTTGAGCTGCGTGTTAGATTCAGGCTGGGATCATAAAGGAAGATGATCCCATGTATATTATCCAGTTTCTAGGTTCTGCCCCCATGAGGTGGCTACTTTAGTCGCCTTTGATTGCTCTACGTTATCCGAATAAATTTGCTTGTGGCGGCACGGTGTTTTTCTAAAAAAAGAAAAGATAATTATAAACAAAATATTAATTTAATTATTGAATATGATCTTTGAAACCAAATATTGTATAAGTGATACAAATACTGATTTTAGAGTAACATCGTGTTATACTGTGCAATCAACTTTTGAAAACATTGATTGTTAATTATGTATGATTATTACTTTATTAGTTAATTTGTCTTGCATCATCTACTAAGATAACTTACATAGTTACACACTTTTTTTAGTCATGCAAATAAAAATATGAAAATTTAGGAAGAAAAGTTAAAACAACAACAACCACCTATGTGACATGTTTGAGCGTAATATGGGGATCTTAATATAGGCAGTCTTACCCATGAATAAAAATTCATGAAGAGATTGATTCTGACGGATTCGCAGCAAAAAAAAAAAAATAATTAAAAAGCCAATTATAATAAATCTTAATTTGGGCCAAAAAAAAGAAACTTTTGTTTTTGGGGTAAGGTCTTACAGGGTTGGTCCATAGCCCAACAACTTGTTTACAGCTTCCATAGTTTGAGTTGCAGGCCAGTGGCCCATCTAATTCATATAGCTAAAGCCCAATTTCAAACTGACCAGCCAGCTTGTTATGAATTTTCTACTTTATCCAACCTAATAAATCTTGAAAGTTGAAATATATTTAAAAATAGTTTATATTGTCATGTTTAGCGCTGACAAAAAATTGGGTCCGGGTAAATTCGAATCAATCAAATTTGGTCAAACGTGAAATTCATGTCCAGACACAATTTTTATTCAAGTCAAACTGGGTTGGACAATTCGAACGGGGCCTAATCCGGGTCGAAATCAGGTTCGGACAATAGAAAAAAGAGAAATATAATGTCTAAATATTCGGTCAATGTAACGCGAAAATCATGTCCAGACACAGTTTTTATTCAAGTCAGACCGGGTCGGACAATTTGGACGGTGCTTAATCCGAGTCAAAATCAGGTTCAGAAAATAGAAAAAAGAGAAATATTATGTCCGAATATTCAGTCAATATAATAATTTGGACAAAATGGCTATGTCCATGCCCGATTTTTTTCAGGTCGGATAATTCAGGTTTTTCAAGTCGGACAAAATTTTGCCAGCTCTAGTAAGGTTACCTTTTTGATATTCTGGGTTGTTTGTCAGCCAATTTTTTTGAGGGAGTATCTTTTAGCTTTTTCGATACGGTTAGTTTTATTACTAAAGTTTAAAAGTTGTTTAAGTTATTTGGTAGGTAGCTTTTCATATTAATCTTTTAGAGACAATTAACTAATTTTCGAAAATCTACTTAAAGAAACTTTTTGAAATAGCTTTTTGTAAACAACTAGTTTACCAAACATATTTATTACAATGAACTAATCCAAACTGTCAATTCAAACAGCTATCAGTTATCAACTACTACCTCCGTCCCATAATATTTGTCCATTTAATCAAAATTTAGAAAACCAATAAAATGAATTGATAGTGTTGTGTTATATGAAAAATTGTAAAATATTAGTATTAAATTATATGAAAATATTTCTCTCTCATACTGTTTCTATCTTTGTATGAGAAAAACTAATACAAAAAAAAGTTAATTGGAAAAAGTTACATTAAAATTATACAGTGACAAATATTAAGAGACAAAAAAAAAGTTAATTAAAATAACAACTATCATGAGATGGCGGCGGTATTAGCTGGTTGTTAAATAAGTTCTAAATCCATTAATCATTACAATTTTCCTATTGACCATCCATCAACTTGAGTTGGGCTACTTATTAATTTATCATTAGGCGTGATTCCTAAGATAATAGTGAAAGTACTTTAAAAAAAATGTCGACAAGATTCAAATTTCAAATGTTAATCAAAGAAAACAAGTATTAAATAATGTATAAGAGGTGCTACCAAGTCACCATTCCACCAAGGTTTAAAGTTTTAATGATTATAGAAAAATATGTGAAAATTGTAAAATTGATAGGTTATATTTACTTATTACTCTACAATCCGTATTTACATGAAAATAAAATAATTAAATATGTGTTCAACTCAAAATGACTAGTCTAATCATAGAAATATATATTTAAAACATAAAATAATTACTGAACATTCAATTATTAATTTAAATTTTAGCTTAATTACTATGAAAGTGTTTGGCTGTCAGTTTTTTGGGTCAACTTTTGAGGTTTTGAACGCTGTTAGTTTTTTGTCCAATGTGAAAGGGCTATAAAAAATGTTTGATAACAAGCGTTTCATATTAACTTTTTGGACCCAATAAACTAATTTTTAAAAAATTATTTGAGAAAACTTTTTGAGATAATTTTTCACAAAAAGTTAATTTACTAGATACTTTTATAGTACCGAAGCTTGTAAGAACCATAAATTTTAAATTAAAACTTAAACAACCCACATTTATTTGTACGAGATTGGGACCAGGGGGCAACTACTTGGCACTTTCCCAAATATTTATCTATAATTGGTGACATGACATTTGCTTGCTCCAACGGTAACAATAACAACTTTTCCCACCATTTTTCCAATGAGAGTACCAATCATTCTCCATTGTTTTATGCGGTTGGTACGGTGTAATAACGGTGCGATAGGTAAAATTTGAAAAAAATTGATAAGTTATGATGAAAGTTGTGATAAGTCGAGTAAATAAAGAGAAAAATGTGGAAAATAAAAGAGAAAAATGATGAGATATATTAATAATGATTATTGTGTGGTCTGATATGGTATGCTGAAGTGTGGTAGAAATTAAAGAGATACGGTATGGTGTGATACCGTACTGCAACCTACCGCATAAAAGAAAGGAGCCTCGTTATTTTTCCTTCAAAAATAGGGAAAATAGGAATACATCAAGATTTAGGATATTCTTCTATTAAAATATCTCTACAAATTGGCATGCTATATAAAATAAAAGGTTTCAAAAGACTACAACTTCAAATAATTAATGACATTAATTAAAAGATAACCTTGATTGATCATTTTATTAACCGTGAAATTTGCTTTGTGATAGATGTGGCATAAGGATAAACCATCAAGTTGTTAATTGACAAAGTTTTTCTTTTATGTCTCTAACTATCATATCAATCTGCCAATTCGAGAGGCTAAGTCGACTATTAATGAGTCTCTACATAATTTAAATGATTTAAAGGATATCGACGCAATGCTTACACGCAAGAGGATCAGCGCAAGAAAGATTTGTGGTTTGAAATTTAATTATTCCAGCCAAGTAGAAGTCAAGTCATTTGCTTGATTCCTTCTTTGAAGTGGTTTTGAAGCTGTTGTTTATTGATGTTTCTTTTTGGGTCTCTTGGTGTATCTTTTAACTGTTGTGGTTTTGTGTTTTTTTTTCTCTTTTTTGCTACTTTGCAGATATTTGTGGTATCTCTAATACAATTTTAGCTTTTGATAACTTTTAATTATCGAAAACAATTATATCAATTAGCCATTAAATACGAATAGATACACAGATAATTTGAACAAAATTCAAGTTTTTCCCTTCAAGAACACTTCTCATTGGACCTGTCAATTCGGGAGGGCGGGCGGGCAAGTTTTGAGTCAGTCGTATGTCGGGTTCGGGTAAATACGGGTCTGATATATTTCGAATTCAGGTAAATACGGGTGGTGTATTCCGGTTTCAAGTCAACCCAACGAGTTATGATTGCGACCTTTTTCCGTTTCTTATTTTAAAAAAAATGGTCTCTAAATACTACTTTTTGTACAATATACATAATAAAATTAAAAATATGATTATCTTCTAGTAACGATAGAGTATTGTAACTATTTTAACTTAAATTAGAGAAATAACAAATAAATTAAATGAGTTGCTCTTATAATTTAATAATTAAAAATTTCAAAAAAAATTACAACCTTTAATATAGTTGAACTTAAAAAGTTGATTTTTCGGGTGAAATGCACGAATCGGATTTGACCCGCTAATTTCCAGGTTCGGTGTATTTCAGATTAAGTTGAAAAAATCGCGTTCAAAACCCAAAATTTCGGAGGGTCCTCAGTCGGATCAGAAATTGTCAGGTCTACTGCTCAATGTGCTCATGCAATAATGGTCCCTTCCCTAGGGCTCTACCCCTCAAGAGACTCTAGGAATAAAGTCCTCCCCCTTGTTTTTATCTTTTTGTATTGTACTATGCCTTGAGTGTGCTTGGTTGCATTGTACTATTTATAGCTACCATCTCTTCTTCCTCTTCTTCACTTGTAATAACTCTCCCTTCTTCATTGACCACACTACCATTTATCTCTTCAAGTCAAGGTACTCTCTACCCTTCACCATATTTTCTGTTTGGTTTTTGCTAGTTGGTGGCTACTCTTTTTCACCTCTTTTTGAGACAACAAATTAATCATGATATTTGTAGTATTGAAGAGGTGGTAAGTGGTAACCAGCTTCATCTTTCATGCTCATCACTAAGGTTAATGACCTACATTTGTTAAACAAATATACAGTTAAGTTTGTTGGTGGTTATCGTTGAAATAGAGGATGGTGAGTGAGTTTACCTAGTTTGACAAAAAAGATAACTTTTGTAGTAGTTGATGAGAAAATGTAAAAACTATAATATTCACTCTTCAACTACTAATTTAATTTTTAGTTGGGATGATTCCATGCAGTATTAGAGTTAGACTAAATGGAAAGTTCAAGTTGAAATCTCATTAGTTGGATATTTATACATATTAAAATGATGTAAGTCTTGGGATAAGACATCTCTTAAGTGTCTTACATTGGTATAAAACTCATATATTTGCATTATAAATTTAAAAAAAGATATGATTGACTTCTATAATTATAATACCACATATAATTATATAAAATTATAATTTTTATCCATAATCTTTTAAACTTACAAAAGTGTTTAAAATATGTCTAATAAATGAAGTTCATTCAAATAAAATACTACCTCCGTCCCTTTTTATTTGTCCAAATAACTAATTTCTCCGTCCCTTTTTATTTGTCTAATTACCTAACTTTTACATTTCCAATAATTATAATACTCATTTTATCCCTAATAAATGCACTTTTTACATCTTTTCAAAAGTATTTTCAAGGACATTTTTGGCAATGTATAGATCTTTCGCTCCATTCCCTATATTTCTTGATTTTGTGAAATTAGTTTTTGGGACAATTAATCAGGGACAGAGGTAGTATCATTTATAATTATTTGCGTAGCAATTAGCAACATATTCCTAACTTTTTATAATTAATAATCGACAGTACCTATAAAAATTTAATGTCAAAAATCATTAAAAAAATATACTTTATAAAAAACAAAACAATTACCCAAAACATGTGTAATTACTTTTATACACATAATATTGGCCAAGTTACATGTCATTGAAGTTGGAGTCTAAAGTTGTGTCAGTTGATAATAATCTAAGCACTTAATTGAGGAAGTGGAATTTAGACAGACACTACAAGCAAATGGGTTTCCCATGGGGTACAACTTTCACTATTGTGGTAGTGGCTATCCTTTAATTTTTGTGATTCATTATTATTTCTGAACATGATATGCTTCAACTTTATTTATATGGAGCAAGTTGTTTCATTCCTAATCCATGACTATGACACAAGAGTCTTGTTGCTTATTTTTTTCAAAAGAATAATAAAAAAAAAGGCTTAACTAGTATTACCTCTATTCTTAATTGTTTTTCAATTTTCCTTATTTTATCTTTATTTATTTATCAATTTTACAATTTCAATGATTAACACTCTGTTCTTTAAGGGTGTAGGATTAAGTTAAGTAAAATAAAGTAAGGTTAGGTTAGGAAAGTTAAGTAAGGAAACTAGGAAAATAGTGGAGATAGCTAAATATTATCATCTATATCCTTTTTATTTTTAAATAAATTTTGTGAGTTAAATAAAAAAATTTAAATATAAAATTGTCTAAAACTAAATTATGTTATTTTGGATGATAAGATAAGGTAAGGTTACATTATCTTAAGTTACACAACGATAATCCTACCAAGCTAAAGAACATGACATAAAAGATACCCATTTTGCCCTTATAATGACGCATGTGTTGGGAACCATTAAAAAGAGTTTGAAACGTGAAAAGTCAAGTAATAAGTGAAATGGACATATTTGTCAATTTCCCATTTTTTTAATTCAATTTTCTATGTACATTAGAGACAGTATATTTTACAATGGTAAGTCGGACCACCAACTGGCTCCCCTATATTAGGGAAAGCTCAATAGGTCCACCAATTCATGCCGATGTGGGTTACCAGACATGCACGCATATCGTTGTTTCCAAAAATTCATCTCGAGATTTATAGGATACCATAGTATAGCAGATACTAATTGAGTTAAGAGCTCATTTACAGTTCAAAAAATTACTTAGGGGCACCCTAACTTTTGGTGAAATATTTTTCTGGTACCCCAATTTTTAAAAACTAATTTTGGGGTACCCTAACTTTTAGAATTAGAAATAATTAGGTGAATTTTTGGCCAATTATTTGAATTCAACGGTGAGTTTTAGGCGGGAAATTGATTAAGTGTTTTTGTGGATGAAAATGCCCTTTGTTTTCGTGGACGAAAATGATTTGAATCAATCGGAGTTTTGCCGGAAATTCACCTAGTAATTTCTAATCCTAAAAGTTAGGGTACCCCAAAATTAGTTTTGAAAAGTTAGGGTACCAAAAAATTATTTCTTCAAAAGTTAGGGTACCTTTAGGTAATTTTTTGTTTAGAGTTAATATATATTCTACTCTATCATTAGCCAATACCAGAAGTCTATTTATTTAGTCAGCAGAATAGGATGCTCCCATTGATCACGCCACATAGAAGAAGAAGAAGAAGAAGAAGAAGAAGAAGAAGAAGAAGAAGAAGAAGAAGAAGAAGACATTAAAGCATCCTTCCTTTGTTGAATTCAACCACAAAAACAAACACTTCACCTCACAAATACTCTTATCTTTTCTCTGTTTCCTACTGTCTTCTTTATCTCAATTCTCAAGGTACTGTATTTAATTTCTTCTCTTATTATCATCATGTCTCCTTGCATGTTTAGTTCTTCTCATGACCATTTATCTGCTACGGTTGTGCTTTTTTGTTTTTTTTTTCCAACTAATTAAGGCCTTTTTTTGCGGTTGATAAAATGCGGAAAATTATAAAAAGTACGGTAAAGTGTGGAATAATATGGTAAAATTTGTGGATATGTGGTTGATGTGGTAAATGAGGAGAAAATGAAAGAAAAAATTGAAAAAATATATTGATAATGATTATGATAAAATATGGTATGATATGATATACTGCACCGTGTATAAGAAAAGGGCTTAATTTGACCACAAAGTCATGTGATAACTGCCAGCTAAAGGGTCATATCCTGATACACAAAAGGGAAAATATCTGCAAATATTTAAAGAAAAGAAAAACTAGGAAAATATCTGCAGATATTCTGCTAACAGGCTAACCACCTCAGGTCATTTTGAAGATATTTTCATACTTGCATCAAGTTGTGAGCTGTAAGATGTTGATTTTGGACCCCACCAACTTAAGATGTACTCCCTCCATCCCAATTATTTGTCACTTATTCCTTTTTTTAGATGTCCAAAAATTATGTTCACTTTTCTAAAATGGAAAGTTTTATTTTATTAAAAGTATTAATCCGTTGCGTCTTTGAATTTTTTAAGGGTGTTAAGTCAGCTTTACGACGTGAGAATTCAATTCTAGTTTAGTCAAAGTAAATAGGTAAAAAGTTTGACACATTTTCAGCCAAAAAGTCAGTTTGGATTATTTTCAACCACTCATCTCTAACTTCGGGTTATTTTGAGCCAAAAACTCATTTTCATATGCTTGCTAGGTCTGTCAATTATTGACCCGACCCGATAGATTCTAGGTGCTAATAAGGTTTTGTCCCCATCCTAACCAAAATAAACTGAACCCAGTAAAATCTTAAACTAGCAGGCCAAACCCGACACGCTTGCAAATTCCGTGTCTTGAAGGGGATTTCTTTTTCAATCCGAACCCATAATAAGCTGAACTTAGTAAACTTGGAAATTAACGGGTCAAACTTGACCCACGCATTTCACCCAAAAGTTTTACTTTTTCAAGTTTAATTCTATTGGAATAAGTGACTTTCCGTTGAAATTCCTGACAATTCAAACCACCGATGCAACTCATTCATCTATTATTTTCTAATTTAAGTTGAAGCATTTATAATAATCTATCATTGCTAGAATATAGCCCTACAAAATAGCCCCTTTAGAGAAAATTTGCTTCAAAGAAAAACTGGAAAAAAATAGTCACGTTCATAATCTGTTTGGATCGACCTAAATCGAAATACACCAACCGTAATTACCCGAACCAGATCAAGATACAACGAGCCTGATATCCACCCGATCCATATTTAATCCTCCTCCCGAATTGGCAAGTCTAAATTGCTTAGTGCGTTCATGGAATACCAAGTTTACAACTATAACGATATCATCACTCCCGTGGAACTATCTCAACCAAAAGCCTAAACTTATAACTGAAGGACTAACCATAATTTCATATTCTAACGCACCCGAATAATTGCTTTGCAGGGTATATTTATACATGCATTACATTGGTGACTCATAACCATCAAACATGAATAGCATCCTTAAATGGAGTTGGAAATCCACCAAGAAAGAAGAAAAACAGGATGAAAAGTTGTCAACTACTAAACCATCTTCTCATGAGACTAACAGAAGAATCCCATCAGATTTCCCAAGGCTAAATTCCATGGCTTCTTTAGATAGGCATAGTAAGGAGGAGTATATGTTTTCAAAACTATCATCTCCTTCTTCCATACACAGAGAGATCCCAGTTGTTGATTCCAAATCTTCAGATGTTAAGCCTAAGACATCAAATTTGACTGACAACCACAAGGGCAAGTTGCCTGCTTTCATTGGGGACAACTTCAACTCAGTCGACGAGGTTTGAATGTGCTCTTCAGCTTATTTTGACTGAACTTATTGTGAACTGGTTGGGCATGTTCTCTGCTTGTTTGCTTGGACTTGTTCTTAACTGAACTTATGTTGGAAAATTATGGCGAAGAGAACATGCGCTTGATGTGCTTTTGGCGAAAACGTATAGTTTGGGATCAAGGGATTGTTGTTTTCCTAAACTTATTTGTTGGAGTGTTGCGTGTGCTCTTCAGCTTGTTTTGACTGAACTTATTATGAACGGGGCTTATTCTCTACGTGTTTTCTTGAACTTGTTCTGAACTGAACTTATGCGGGAAAATTGTGATGAAGAGAACATGTGGTTTATGCGTTGTTGGTGAAAACGTCTAGTTTGGAATCAAGGGATTGTTGTTTTCTTGAACTTATTTTGTTGGAGTGTTAGCATGTCCTGTTCAGCTTATTTCAACTAACTTTTTTATGAACTGGACTTATTTATTTTAATGGACTTGTTCTGAACTGAACTTATGCTGGAAAATTTGTGGTGAACAGAACATACGCTTGATGCATTGTTGGTAGAAACATCTAGTTTGGAATCAAGGAATTGTTATTTTCCTAAACCTATCTGAAACTTTTGTAAGAGCTTTTCACTTTTCAGATAACTTTGCTTATCTCATTTTTTTTGTTTTTTACATATTACTATAGGTGATAGTCGCCCTGAGAGAAGCGGGTCTCGAATCCTCAAACTTAATACTTGGGATCGACTTCACAAAGAGCAATGAATGGATGGGTACATATCTACATCATCCCCCTACCTTAACCAAGCTGGCTAACTATTCTCATCATGATTAGACTTTCAACCATCAACTTCAACTTTTGATTGACGTGGTTTCACATATTATTTTACTCTTTCAATTTTGCATCTTCCGTCGAGTGACATTTTTTCTATGCTCTTATGAAATCATTCAAGGGAAGTCTTCATTCAAGGGGAAATGTCTACACGCGATTGGAGACGAACCCAACCCGTACGAACAAGCAATTTCCATCATAGGCCGAACATTGTCTCCCTTCGACGAGGATAACTTGATCCCTTGTTTCGGCTTTGGTGATGGTCAGTTTTCGTTCTTCAATCATATATATATTTGTATCTTGTGTTCAAAATTCATACATAACTATCCATTTTTGAACTTTGTGATTTTTCAGTTTTCATTTTATAAGAACATGTACTACGTACATTTTAAATTTATATATGTATGCTTATAAAATTTTTGTCGTGATGTGTTGTGTTTCACAGTAACAACTCGTGACAACTACGTGTTCAGCTTCTATCTGGGTCACAGACCTTGCAATGGGTTTGAGGAGGCCCTAGCACGATACAAAGAAATTGTTCCCCACCTCAATTTATCAGGTCCTACACTTCAGAAATCTACTGAAAAATGTTATTTTTGAAATTATTCTATTGAAGTCCCTGTTCTTTTCTGCGGTTGGCAAACTCACCACATTTTACCACAAATTATTACTTTTCTCTCTCCTCACTTTTCTCCTCTACTTTTTACATTCTCTCTCCTCACCTACCTCACATACCAATAACCTACCACAATTTCACCATAATTCCACCACACATCACCACGCCATTCCGCACAATACCGCAGAAAAGAACGGGGCCTGAAAATGTCAAAGTGAATAAATATTTTTGTATATCTGAGATGCAATTTATTATATGCTCCTGGAGCATGTGCTCTAAATATGATTATTGTTCATTTTTAACAACATAATTATTCACTCATACTTGTTGTTCACTCTCAATAACATAACTGTTCATTCATCTTACCCGTTATTCACTCCCAACAACATAATTGTTCATTCATACCTGTTCGAAACACATGCTCTAAGTGTATGTAATATGTATTGTGTCTGAGATTCCCCTGTTTTATGCGCAGGGCCAACCTCATTTGCGCCGATTATAGACGCAGCGATTCACATAGTAGAGGAGAGCGATAGGCAATACCATGTCCTGGTTATCATTGCAGATGGACAGGTTTTATTTATTTTATTTTTTTTTCAACTCCCTCCTCTTTTTTTTTCTGAGATGAATAGTTATCTTGGGGATAGAGCTGACATAAATTCGGGTTCAAATAAATCAATCGGTTTGGACAATCGGATGTTGGAAGAAAACTTGACGTCTGATACCCAGTTTTTCACGTATTTTTCGAGTCGTTCAAAATATCCTTGGGTTTTAATACTGAAATAGAGGGTATTTTCAGAAATTTAAGCAAAATGTGATTTTCATTCTAGACCTTTAAAAAAAATTCCAAGACAAATTTTCATATGTTCGACTATGAAATATTGAGTATCGAGTAAAAAATCTTCTCATATGCGAAAAGATAGTCAAATACAAAGAAAGTTTAGTCAACATGGAATAGTTTATCGACTTTTTATATGGGAAAATGCCAACCAAACGCTCCATAAATTATTGCTATTTTTGTTAGGTGACGACCCGATCAGATTCATCCCCCGGAAAACTTAGCTACCAGGAACAGGAAACTATTGATGCAATTGTCGCCGCAAGGTAACTTTCCCTGCTATATAATCTAAACATCTGAATATCGCTAGATTCCGCATAAGTGGAACCCACATTGAAAATAGTTGTTAACTACTAGTTATTAAATATTTAAACGACACAGTTGTTGACTACTAGTTATTGAATATTCAGTCATTGTCCGCTGTCAATTGTTCTAATCGGTGTTGGTGATGGTCCTTGGGATGCCATGCACAAGTTTGATGATAACATTCCCCAACGTGCCTTCGACAATTTTCAGGTATTATGATGGACAATGATATACGTTTTGAATCAATTAACATGTTTTTTTAATTAAATATCTTGAATTATCTATCATTTATGGTTTCAATGCACTTTAGGTAATCATTTTTAGTAATCATGCCTATTTATGTTTATCAATTATAAGCATGTGTATATATATATATACTAGAATTATATAAACTTATATTACATAATGCATATTTTATGCATAATTTCATATTCATGAAAAATATAAATAAGAAATGTTTCTTATATATAATTTATGAATGACATCCACCCTAAAAATGAATGAAACATATTGTTTTAACAATTTAACCACATTTTATGCATAATTTTAAATTCATGAAAAATATAAATAAAAAATGTTTCTTATATATAATTTATGAATGACAACCACCTTAATTAAAAATGAATGAAACATACTTTTTTAACAATCTAACCATACATAAATACCACTTTCCAGAGCAACTTAACTGAAGTTCAAGATATCTAAGAAATATAGACTTTTCAACAATAACAACAACAAACTTTTGGAAAAACACGCATGCATGAACGTACTATGGAGGGATCCAGATGTTGACAACATTTTTTCCATGACCTAAAGTTTCATAGAGAGACCGATTCAAGTCGCATTTATCATTTGCATAGACAAATTGTCTCTTAATTATAAGTTGTCACCCGTTACAGTTTGTCAACTTCACGAAGATCATGTCAGAAACCATGGACATGCAGAAGAAAGAGGCGGCATTCGCTCTAGCGGCATTAATGGAGATCCCATTCCAATTTCGAGCTACTCAGAGCATTGATTTTCCTAAGTATATATCATCCAAATTAAACAAGATTTGAACACTTAATCTCTGTTGATTAACTAGTACTCCCTCCGTCCCAAATTAATTGACATTTTGACTAAATTTTGACCGTTAATTATTCACAAATTATAATGAGTTACAAAATGAAATTACCTCCATCATAATGTTTAGTAAGGTACTCCCTCCGTCCCAAATTAATTGACACTTTGACAAAATTTTGACCGTTAATTACTCACAGATCACAATGAGTTACAATATGAAATTACCGTCATTAGAAAGATACTTTACAAAAAATTACAATTGAGGTAATTTCACATTGTAACTCATTGTAATTTGTGAATAATTGACGGTCAAAATTTAGTCAAAATGTCAATTAATTTGGGACGGAGAGAGTATCTTTCTAATGACGGCAAGTTCATATTGTAGCTCATTGTGATTTGTGAGTAATTTACGGTCAAAAATTTGTTAAAGTGTCAACTAATTTGGGACGAGGGAATAGTAATTACATGTTTAAGTCTGAAACTGTATGTTTTTGCATGCATGCAGAACTAAACCAAGCAGACGTAATAATAGGAAACTTCCACCACCTCCTGGGACCATAAGTCGGGATAATTCTGTTCGATCTGTTGCCTCGAGTTCGGCTTCTGATTCAACTGTTCCTGTAGAACAGGTAATGTTCTGATCACGAGTCCCGTAAAAAGAGTTATGTAATTAAGTTTAATGTCAGAACGAAATCGGAGGTAAAAAGTAGTAAAAACGAGGTTTAATAGGTCCGAGCAAGAATATAAACTTTTAACTGTATGAAAGGAGTATTACTTGTTTGACTAGTAGACACGATTCAATTTTGGACAAAGCAAAAAGGAAAAAGATTCACGTTAAAGGGTCATTTTTGTCATAGACAGTTGTGAACTAGGAATATGGGTCATTCAGTTTGGATACGGGGTCGGATGATTTTTCTGTTAATCAATGTTTCGGTTCTGTTTGGTTATGTGAAGTTTTTGTCACCCAACACAATTTTCATTGAAAAAGATGCGGAAAAATATAAAAAAAAGTTGATTGGGTTGAGCTCTATTCGTGTTTCGGGCCCAATTCAAGTGAGGCTTTTTGAACGGCAATTCTAACTAATAATGTTCAGGTTTTGTGTCTCTAATCAATTTTGCTAGGTTTGGAGACAGTTTCGAACTTATCCCTTGTCTCAGAGGCCCAAACCTTTAAAATTTGTCGGCAATTATCTCCAAGATAGGGGTCGTTATAGTAGGCAGACCTCCTTACCTATTATGGAAAAAATAAAAATTTAAAGATAAGATTAATTTTGCTAAAATATAAAACTATTTTTAAACCTATAACGTTCAACTTAAGCTTTTAGTTGGGTTGATTCTTACACGAATTTTTGTACGGTATTTAGTGCGAGTTTCGCTTCTCACTCGAGCTTGATTGTTTTATCTTAAAGGCATGTCCAATTTGCTTGACAAACCCAAAGGACATGGCATTTGGATGTGGTCACCTAGTAAGTGTTAATTTCCTTATTCTCCTCAAGTCTTGATCTCTAAGGTCTAAATGAGGTTGTCTTTTGACATGATTGAACTCTATGATTGATCCAAGGTATGCAAGAACTGCGCGCCGAACCTCCAAAGATGTCACATGTGCCGAAGACCCATTACATCGCGTGTAAGACTGTACGCTTGACGTTGGTTTTGGACAAAGACAACATATCTGAACTAAAAAAACGTTGGAGTTTGTTGTTGTTGTTTGTTGTACAGTTTATTTGAACCAAGCCACATTAGAAGCTTAAACTAGGTTGTAAACTAAGTTGTGAACATGGGAGTATGTAAAGCTTAAACTAGATGTTTTGACATTTACCTAATCAACCAAATGTTCCATCACAATATTCCTCTTTCTTTTATTGTCCAAACCCGATTTTGACCCAAATTGTCCGCTGCGAAAGAACTAGATTCGAGCATCAATTTCTCATCCGAATTTTAACATTAATTGAATTTGATCGGTCTGAATTTACCCGGACCACTACTAAAATCTTCTGGAACAAAAAATTAATGTTGGGTGTTGGGGATATGATATGTATAGAAAATATGATCATAAAGTTGAAGAAATCATCAATTTCATGTGTCTGAAAGAGGCAGAGAATTAAACCCACACCATTAGAATTATTGGACGATAATACACTAGACTTTAGGGGTATTGGACAATAATGCGTTGAACTTTTTTGTTGGACTGTAATACACTGAACTTTGAGGGTATTGGACAATAATGCACCCAGAACAATTCGGCACGGTTGCGGTTCTACTTTGAGATGCCGTTTTTCTTTTTTTTCAGAAAAATATATTAGTCACCCTGCTCATGTGTATTTTCTTACATAAAAAAAAATTTAACTTTTGTGCACCTCATTTTCTCAACCGGCCACAAGGACTGTCACCAAATCAGCCACCACTAAAATCGTTCCGAGTACATTATTGTCCAATACCTTCAAAGTTCGGTGTATTAGTGTCAAAAAAAATCAATGCATTATTGTCCAGTATATCAGAAATTCATTGTATGAGTGTCCAAAAATGTTCTTGAAAACAATAAGACAGCCAATTTATTACAATATATCAGTGGTCTTATCAACTCAATGTGGCATTACATCCAAGAAAAACTCAGTAGCCATTAAGTTGGGACAACTAAGACAGTACAGAAATCAACAATGAAAGCAACCTATACATTTCAACACACTGCTTAATTTATAACTACAACATATGAAAACATATAATCTTCCACATCGCATTCAATTCCTCGAATCGACCTTCCTTCCTTACCGTCTTTGTATTCCATAAAAGGACAGTCCAGTGCACGAAGCTCCCACCGTTTAGGTGAGGTCTCGACATTTGTCATATACATCCATGTCGTATATATATATGTATTGTATATACATAGAACAAGCTTCAAAATTGATATACTCGAGTCAGGTCTCCAATACTTCTTATATGATATGATATGATGTTTCACTGAAATCCGGACCAATAGGGATATGATATGATATGATATGATGTTTCACTGAAACCCGGACCGATGGGAATATGATATGATATACATAGAACAAGCTTCAAAATTGATATGCTCCGCTCGGGTCTCCAATACTTCTGATATGATATGATATGATATGATATGATGTTTCGCTGAAACCCGGACCGATGGGGATATGATATGATATGATATGATATGATATGATATGATGATGATTATCGGGCAGCGGAGAGTTGCATGGCTTCTTGTTCATCCATGGACTCATCCATCCATGCGAAGCGGTGGTTCATGATGGAGGTCTGGTGCTCCTGATTTCGGGCTTCTTCGAGCCTCTCCCACTCGGACCACCTCTCGGCCAACCCTACTCCTTGCAGCATCTTGACCACCTCTGCCATCCTCGGACGCTCCTCGGGCGCGCTTTGGGTGCAAAGTAGGGCCACCTGGACTATCATCTCTACTTCTTTCGGATCGTACGTTTTCAGGTTGCTGTCTACTATGTCGTGGAGCCGCTTTTCCCTCAGGAGTTTCTTGATCTATGAGGAAAACCAGAACACCCGGATCAAGACAGCGAGATTTCTAAGGAGATTCGGTTAGTTGATGAGCTCTTGGGGAAATGTGGAGGCTGTGCGGTTTGTGAAATGTATTTATGAGAAGCAAGGTGTGTGTGTGTTGAGGTAAGGCTGCCTAACCATAACCGGTTCAGTCTGACCCGGGAAAAAAAAAAAGGGGGTTTGGACACGGTATTGAAAAAGAAAAAGAATGTCCAAATTTGAAATTCAAACAACTCGACAATATCTAGATTAAAAATGGGCCGGGTCTGGGTTAAACAATCTGGACCGAGTTGTCCGACTTTGTGGGCAAATCCAGGACAGGACACATTTTGACGATTAGGCTGTTCGAATTCATGCATTGAGTGGGAAAAAAAAAACTCAATCCGGACATCAAACATCCGGGTCCAAGCCAAGGTATGGTGTGTTTTCATTAATTATGGCTCAATGACACAAAAATGTAAAACTCAATTCGGGCATTCAAGGTCCGGATATGGTCTGGGTGTCCGAATCAGAATCCTAACAGGTCAGGGAATAACAATTTTTCGACCGATTTGTGATTGTCCGGGCCCGAACTTTGACAGCCCTACAGGATGCTTGCTAGCTATGCAGTCCTCCAGGTAATAAGTTTAAGGGAACCTAAGATGAGTCTTAATTCCTGAGAATTTGGTCAAGAGATCCCTGTACTAGTCCTATACGAAAACAAAACCAAAGACATCAACTGCCCTAGAAAGTTTAAACAAACAGATTAATGACATTCTTCTCCATGTCCAGAAGCAACAATTCCAGAAAAGTAAAACATGAGAGAAAACGAACGGCTTACATGATCAAGCAAGAGCACATCGTCTTCCTCCTCAAGCCGAGAGAAATCGATAGCACGCTGACCCGTGACAAGTTCCAGAAGTGTTATGCCATATCCAAACACGTCCGTCTTTTCCGATGATTTCCCAGTGGATAGATACTCTGGAGCTATGTGACCCATGGTCCCGCGTACTTGGGTCGTTACATGGGTCAGTTTCGCATCCACCAATCTCGCCAGCCCGAAATCACCAAGAACGGGTTCGAAAGTATCATCAAGAAGTATATTTGCAGCCTTCAGATCACGATGTATGATTTTGGGGTTGCAATGTTCGTGTAGATACTCCAAGCCATGGGCAGTACCGAATGCCACCCTTTTTCTGGTGGGCCAATCGAGCCCTTGTTCACCCGGTTTCAAGTCTGTATGATTTCAGTAGCTTGTTAGCATTTAGTAGTTCATAGAGCTGGGAAAAGCTAACTGACACGATTACCGACCTGAACCGAACACGATATTAAGCGGGTTTAGGTAAAAATTTTCAACCCGTTTAATTAAATGGGTTGACACGGTAAACCCGTTTAATTAAATGGGTTAGGTTCAGGTCAGGATTTTCGACACGAAAAACACCTACTTAACTCGTTTAATTAAGCATGTTAAACGGTTCAAGTCATTTGTTCAATAATTGCTACCCAATTATACCGTTTATCAGGAAACTTAGGTGAAAGTTATAGTAATACTCTTTGAAATATATGCAAGACTTGTAATTTTCAATTGTAGTTGACTTGTAATAAATGGGTTAGGTTCAAGTCGGACGATTTTGAACTCGTTTAAGTTTGACATGAACACGAACCCGACTCGACCTGACCAATTAGCCAGCTCTAGTAGTTGATTTGTTGTATCTTGCCGGTTGGAATTTCTGGGTTTCAGCCGAAAAATAATTGTAAAAAGATTGTGTTTTTCAACTTAGACGGTAGTGGACTAATGTAAAATGTCTCGTTAATCCTCCTATTCTTCTTTTCCATGGAGTTGTAGGTAGCGAACGATTTCTAAATCTTATAGGTCAATTGGAACCAGTCTCTCTAAACTACAAAATTTGGCACCGAACAATTTGCTAATGTGAGAGTGTAAGATAAAAGAGAGTTCACCTCTTAAGCGATACGCGACGCTGAGATTTTCCATGAATGGATACACAAGGATTTTCTCTGAAGCAGTTGTACAAAACCCGATCAACCTAAGAAGATTCTTGTGAACCGCAACACTTATCAGCTGGACCTCCCTCAGAAATGCAGCCTCTCCGCCCGGATTATGATAGCCCGTGAGGCGTTTTACGGCCACCTTTGTGTTATCCATCAGTTTGCCTCTGTAAACCTTTCCGAATCCTCCTTGACCAATCACGTTACTTTCGCTGAAATTGTCAGTCGCTATTTGTACCTCTCGCCAAGAAAATCTCTTCACTTGACCAAAAGAGATTTTGCATTCATCCTCCCCTAAAAGAAAGAGAAAGATCATCCAAGATCACAAATTTGTTTATGCAAACTATTTGTGGGGTATATGTATATATATATAAGGTGAAGAGAAGATAGGGTTCCACAGAAGAGATTTCAAAATGATCCAGTGATTCAAAGCAGTTCTTACCGGCGACATCTACAAAGACTTCATTTTTGAACTTGTGCAGTTGGTGTCGTCGATATGTAAAGGCGGCCCCCAATAACAAAAGTAAGAATGCACCACAACTTGCAGCAACCATTGCAACCTGAACTTTCGATTTTCTTGCTACAACTGCTGACACATTCAACAGTTGAACACGGCAAACAAAAATTCAACCAGAGATGCAAAGCAAAGATGGGGGGGGATAAACCGTCAGGGTGTGTTTGGTTGGTCAAAAACCCTGGGGAAATGGTCAATTTTCCTAGGTTGACTTACTTTCCCCATGTTTGGATGTAGGTTGACCTTAGAAAAAAATTTACGAGGGGGGGCACCATTTCCTACATTTTCCAAGGGAAAAGTTCCCATATGGAGGGCTGAGGGAAATTTTTCCTGGGGAAATCTTTCCCATGGAAATTTTCTCCGAGAAAATCTCCCCTTAGGTTCCTACCAAACGCTCCCTCAAATAGAACGATCAATGTATACCTGGAACAGAAGAGCCAGAGACACACGGTCTCTGAAATCTGGCTCCGCATGCAAGGTGTGTTTCTGTAAAACTGGATGAAACATACGAAAAACTTAAAACAAGAGCTCCAGATGTAAGCGGAAATTACAAACCTAGCAAATATTGATGCAGAAAAACAGACTTTAGGTAACAAGAACTTACTTGAATGTCCGAGCTGAGAAGAGCTGCAAAGGAATCGAACCGCTCAAATCATTTGATGAAAGGTCCCTGTGTACATACAGAAACCCATCAGAGAAAAACTGAGAACTTCTTTATTATCCCGTCTCATCGATAATTAAGCATCTTTCAAGAGAAACTTAAGTTAAAGGGTTATCTTATGTACCCCAGAAATGAAAAACCAAGTTATGATGAATCGGGAATTACACATATTTAAGGTTGGAGAGTTTCGCCCATGTACTTGGCACGAGGCCGCTAAACTTATTGTGTGCTAAATTTAGTGTTTGCAAGTTCTTTAAGCTGCTGAGATAGTCCGGTAAAGGCCCTGACAGGTTATTATCCTGCAATTCCCTGCGTCAAGTCAAACGTAACTCTATGAAAGACTAAGAAAACACGCTGCGATTCTAATACAAATATGTTGTGATTAGAAAGAAAAGTTGGTTTACAAACTCAACCGATGCAAATCGGAGAAGATTTGTCGCTTAAAAAACATACCAGCAAAACAAACAAGAGTAATATGTATTAGAAAAAGTCGTATTCGTATAGTGTTCATTGATATGAGCTCTTACAAGCTAGTCAAGAACTTTAGGTTGGTAATGACAGGAGAAAGAGTTCCCGAAAACCCCATTGATCCAAGGCTCCTGCATGAATATTTAAAATTATAAAGAAAAAATTAATACAAAGTTCAACTCGTAATAATAAAATAAAAAAAGAAAAAATTTTAAAAAGAAAACATCAAGAGTCAAGAAAACTTACAGATATGTAACATGTCCTTCCAAACATGTGACATGAGACCAGCCTGAGCAAGGGCTCACTTGGTAAAAACTCCAATCATTTATCAGATGATTCGAATCGTTCAAAGATTTCAAGAGAGCTATCAAGGCTTCACCTGATCATTTACGGACGTAAAAGTAAATAGTTTTATTAACTATTGTGAATCTAGTACCGTGTATATTTTCATATTCATCACTATTACAACAAAAACACCCTTGAACATAATCTAGGAAGGTTTAGACGCACGTTAGAATAAATTCAGAACAAGTTCAGAAAATAAGTTCAAGAAAATAAGTTCACGAAAATAAGTTGGAGAGAACACGCCCCGAGTAGCGACTCGCTACTTTACAAGCTGTCATTGCTGTCTCAAAGAAAAAGCAAGAACAGCCAATAAAAACGGCCAATTTCGTATGTTATTCGACCCTTACATGACTTTATCGAAAGAGCCCAGAATGTTCTATTACCCATACACAACTTTCAGAAAATATTTGGCTGAATAAAGAAGAAGTATCATTGGACAGGATGGAATAAAGGCGAAAACCTCTTCGAAAACTTTCACCAATGAAACCCTCCACTTATTTCCAATCAAGAGAATATCCATTCAGCATCTCTGTAACAATGACTACCCATTAATGGCAAGTTCAAGATTTACGGTGGTCCTCGTTGCCAAGGAGCTCAAGCTTATGGACCACTTCTATCTAGTTAAGGACGAACCAAGGAGAGTAGATACTCGGTCGTTTTAGATTTTTACTCCCTCCTTTAACATTTTAGACTGACAGAGACCCAAAAATGTACAAATTTGACCGTAGGATTGTTTGCGAATGACCCTAGAAAGATCGAGAAAGAAACCCCTTTCGGGTGAATCTCCATAATCACTACTAAAGTAGTAAGTAACAACTTTAGTTAGACTCGGGTACATATATATTGTGTCGAATTCCCACGTGTTTGACATAAGTACATGTTTTAGTCAAATTGGAGTGTCGAGATCATTAACCAAATTTAATCCCAACGCACGTATATAAGAGGTCTCAAAGCATATAGGACACATGACGACCGACTACTCCAAAACAAAACAGTATTTTGATTGCAAAATCATCATCTAACCTGATGACAAACACAAACAATATCCTCTAACAGTAGCACATAAAACTATAAAAGCAAGGCTTGTTTAGATTTACCTTCGACATCAGGAGGTGCGGTTGAGGAGCCATTTTGCACCAGCAAGATCAAAGTAAAAGACGCTAGTATTATCCTTGTTACGATCTGCTTGGCGAACTGAAAGCGACACCCATGGCGTCCTCTAAACTCTGAAAAAGATTCAAACAGAGGTTCTTCACCTTCAGGAGATCAAATAGATAAACCCGGAACAACACAACAGCAATTACCCGGAAATAATACTCCTGAGTCCTGACTATGGACTCATAACCATTCAATCAACAAAAACATGCATCCATTTATGTACTTTGTCAACAATCAACCCTCCTCAAGTTCAGCATATCATAAGATAAGCAACTTGGAGGGCAAATTTAACGCCGAATTACTCCACATCAGAAGACGAAATTTGAGAAATTCAAACCAAAACATCAATACCCAAAAACCCAAACATCAATAAGAGCGAAAGATACAATCGACAAACACATATAGAGGAAAACATACTTTGCTCAACCATGGCTGTTGCAACCTCTGACAACACAATGGAAGAAGCCAAGAGAAGAAGGACAATAAATGACCATGATCAAGAATAAGTGAATATGATGATGAGAATGATTATGGGATAGTGCAAGGGACCCACGGTTCAATCAAATTCAAAGAAAAAAGAAAGATTAGATTACTAAGCCAAAATAAAGTGAGAAAAGGAAATATGATTTAAAGAAAAAGTTTGTGGGTGTGTGCCTAAATGAGAGAAGGGCCATGGAAAGGCATCCTAAAGTAAAGTCAGAAGCAAATGGCATTGCCTTTGCATTGAACAATGTAAGGCTACTTGGGTATTTTTGGTGGCCAAGAATATGAATATCTGAATATGAAACCCACTCAACAAAAAATGTTCCCTTATTCTTTATTATTAGTGTAGTCTTATTCTTACTGCATTTTCTTTGAGCCTCCCTTTTATATCTCATCATATGACTTTTAAAAGCTCCAACCAAAACTGATGCTGCTATTACAGTACAGGGCATTCAAGCATGAAAAAGCTTCTATTAGGTGATGTAATCATATTCCCTGTTTGGATAAACAACACTAACCTCTAATGATTTGATTAATTTCTTCACCCCAATAATGAGTATAGAGACTCACCTTTAGTATTATTTCCCCCATCTTTCTCAGTGCTTCATTGAGCTTGTCTACTCTTGCACCTTCACTATAAACTGACAAAATGACAGTTAAGATATTTATCAAATATCACTATAACCATAACCAATGAAGAAGTTAAAAAAATAATAAAATAAAATACAAGGGGGAAGATTCACTAAGGAATAACGTCGAGCCGGTGGGGTGCAAACTACGCCTATCAAAAATTCGGGTCTAGGTCAATCCAGGTTTAGACGAACCAGACGAAAACTTGATGATCGATACCTAGCTTTTTTGAGTTTTTCGGGTCGGACAGATCCGGCAAGCATAAATTTGGGTCTAAACCGGGTTCTGACAATAGAAAATTGGAAAATATTGTATTCAAATTTTCAGTCAAATCGGCCAATATAGAAATTTGGACAAAATTCTATGACCATATCCGCTTTTTTCCAGGTCAGACTGAACCGGGTTTCCGGGTCAGACATTCTTTTGACAGCCCTAGTGCAAACAGACAACATAGGTAAAAATCCAACCTTGAAAATCTGAAATTTATCAGGCATCACTATAATCATACAATTATCCAAATGGGTGAAAACTGAAAACCATTGAAGAAGTAAAAAAAAAAAGAAACAAACAAAAAGGGGGAAGATTCACTGAGGAATAACATCGAACAGGTGGTGTGCAAACAGAAAACCCAGGTAAAAACCCAACTTTCACAATCTGGGCAACCTAAAAACATCACTGTAATCACAAAAATCAACTTTCTAAATCATACCAAAATGGATTAAAGTGATGGGTGATGCTTAATTCTCACACCCATGATGACAAATACAGTTCATTAGTTGTGGCGAATCGAAACACATTGCAATATTTTATGGGATTATTGCAATTTTTCTTTCTGAAATGCTCTGCAGTGAATTGATTCTCTGTATTTTCAATCCAAATCTAAAGTGGATTCTGGACAGAGGGAAGACAAAGTGAATTGGAAAAATCTTGAGGAACATTTTGTTTGTTTGTTTAAAGAGGGAAGAAAGATTAATCAAGTTTACTACTCCCACTAATTGAATGGCCACTAAGGTGAGTAAGGTTAACTTTTTGCTGAACATGATGAGATGATAATCTCCTTCTAGATCAATATTGACTTGACCCATGGGAAAAGACATGTTTTGGGCCTTGGCAAATCATGTTCTACTTTCATGAAACTTTGGTAAGAATCAATGAATGATGCAAAAATAATGGACATGGGGTGGTCTGGTTGTAAGCTTTTTGGGGCAGCTTTTAATTTTTGGACATCATAATTTTTGACTGGTGAAAAATACTTGAGTTGTTTAGAACAAGCTTTTATATTAGGCTTTTGACTAATTTTAGTTTTCAAAAGCTACTGAAAGAGTTTTTTGATGTAGCTTTTCACAAAAAGCTAGTTTACCAAACACTTTCCTGCAATCAGCTAATCCAAACAGATAAAAAGTCAAACAGTTAATCCAAATACATACAAGCAATACCATCAGCCACTTCACTAATACTGGTTGCCACAAACAACATGACATGAAATGGTTTTGGGTAGCGCTTACAAAAATTTGTCCAACTCGAATATCTATAATCTATCCGACTTAAATTAAATCGGGTTTGATCATCAATTTTTTATTTGAATGTTAAATTCGGACAATTCAGTCATGTCCGATTCTAAAATCAGGTCGGGCTCGGGTTTGGGTAAGAAATCCGGGCATTCGAATTTTGTGTTAAATTCAGGTTCAGACGCATTCGGATACTGTCCGAACACTAAAATTCGAACAAAATATTGGAATTATGTACGAATTTAGTGTAAATTCGGGTTTGGTTATATTCGGACAAATCCGAGTTCGGACAATTCGGACCCGGGTTCAGACACCACAAAATGTCCGAATTTGAAATTTTGACAGGCTTCGGGTTTGGGAATTTTGTCCGAATGTCTGAATTGTCCGAACCCGATTTTTTGTCACCGCTAGTTTTGGGTACACCTGCAATTTCTGACCCAACTTGATAACTCTACTCGAACTTGTCTCAAATTTCTCGGTTTTGAACACGATCTTTTCAACTAAACTTGAAATACCTCAAACTCGAAAATTAGTAGGTCCAACCCGACCCGCCCGTTTGACCCAAAAAATTCATTTTTTAAAGTTCAACTTTATTAGAATTTGTTACTTTCTATTGTAATTTTTAACTATTAAACTATAAGTCCAACTTATTTATTTGTTATTTCTCTAATTTAAGTTAAAATAGTTAGGATAATTTATCGTTGCTATAAGATAATCATATTTTATTATGTATATTGTACAAAAAAATAGTATTTAGGGACCATTTTTTAAAAGAAAAAATGGAAGAAAATCGCAATCATAACCCGTTGGGTGATTGAAACTGAAATACATCGCCCATATTAACCCGAACTCAAAATACACCAAACCCGTAAATACCTGAACCCGATATACGCCTGACCCGAAACCCATCTGCTCGACCGAATTGACAGGTCCAGTTTTGGAGGATTTTTTAATATAAAATAGAAAGATTTTTTGAATAAAAAATACTAAATTTGATTGTAAATTAAAAAAATACTCTGAATTTCATATTAATGAATTTTATAATGTTTTTTTAGATATGTAGAAAATTTATTTGATGTGCTGGAACTTCATATCAATTAGAATTCTAGATGGAGCAGGCTTTTAAGTAGGATTCAAGAAAGTTCAAGTTGAAAGTGATAGTTTTCTACTTGTTCGAACTATCTAGGGGTGCTTTAATGTTGAGTGGTAGATAGATATAAATATTAAAGACATCAGGAATTATCTTCAATTCTACGAGGCTTTCTCGATTAATCACGTGTTCAGATAAATCAATATTGCGACATATTGATTAACTAACAAGGGATACTCCGTCCAAAATAGAGTCGATTGGAATCTTAACCCTGGTTTTGAGTTTTCTATTATTTTGTTTCATGACAATTTAGATAGACGTCTTGTAAGAAAGGTCTCCTAAATTCTTTTATGTCCTTCTTTTTTTCCCGAGTTAAAAAAATATCAATTAGAATTTAGAATTTCAATGATACAAATATGTTCCAAGGTAAAAATTAAATTTAAATATTTTGCAACAGTTCAATATTTAATAATCAATTCTTTTCTTTATAAAAGTACCTCACCCTAAAATCCTAAAAGCTCAAAGCTTCAAACTAAGAAAGTCAGGCCCATAAGAAGCCCAACTCTCCCAAAACTCATTCTCCTTCTATGGGTAAAACCATAAAAGTACCATCGTGTCCTTCTGCTTATGGGGAAACTACCACCAATGCACTTGACTCACGTTTCTATAAATACCCAACTCTATTCATGTGACAGAACAATGTTATGTTAGAAGAGGAGAGGAGAGGAGAGGAAATGAAAGGAAAAGATAAAATATTAAAGGATAAGATAAGAAATATTTGAATTAAGTTAGTTGTTGGGTGAAAATATTTTACTAATAAAATTTGAATATTTTGGAGAAAATAAATGAAAAAAGTTATAGGTGTTGGAAAAATTGTATTGGTTTGAGATTAAAATAATATGAAAATTTGATTCTAATAATATAAACTTTTGGTCATAGACTAAATAATATGAACTTTAGATTTGGTTATAATTAATATGAACTTTTACACCATATGTAGACTAAATAATATGCCACCGAGTTAAGTTGAGTTAACTTAACTCAGTGGCGGGATAATGTGGCGGCGGAGGGCAGTCTAGTCAGTACAAATATAACGTATAATGATGTTGCGAGTTTGCTTATATCATATTTTCATTACATTAAACTTTTGAAGAGATACTAAGTTTAATTTTAATCTTTCATAAAAATATATATATATATATATATATATTTCACGTTCGCATTCGTTTTATTTTTTGACATTTTTATCATTTATTTTCCTATAATAATTTATATTTGTATTCGTCCTAATAACTTAATACACCCATATTTGCATTCGTCTAACCTTTCATAAAAATTAAAAAAAATCTTCCACGTTCGCATTAGTCATATTTTTGACATATTTTTTATTTATTTTCCTATATTATTTATATTTGTATTTGTCTCCCTAACTTAACACCCATTCGGAAAAAAAAGGGAAAAAAACTAGTATGGGAAGGGGTAGTAAATGAACCGAAAATGGGATCAAGTCCCGCCTATGTTTTCCGAACATTTCGCTCTCTTTCTTTAGTTTTTCATATTTCATTTTTCATTTTTGGTATTGTTCGATTCATTTTCTCTCTCTTTCCACTTCCTCTTGCCCACCCTCACCCCCACCTCCCACCGCCTTTTTTTTTTTGTTTCTGCTGCCTTCCATTTCCCACCAGTCATTGCTCCGATACGACGCACCTCTTCTTCTTCTTCCTTCATCTTCACAACTTCTGACGATTTCTTCTTCTTCTTCTCATTCTTCTTTAATTTTTGTTTCAGTTATTGTTCAGGTAAAAAAAAAATCGGTATTTTATCTACACTTTTATATTAATTTAGCTCAAAAGAGATATTAAGTTAGAATTTTTACGTAATTTATTTAAATTTTACAGGTTGATGATCAAAGTTGAAAAAATGGATTGGAAAGGAAGTTTTTGGGCTTGATTTGGACAAACACGAACCGACCAAGATTTAAATGGGGTGGAAAAGAAAAAGAAAAAAAATATAATAAAAAAAAGGGGTCATCACGTGCTTTCCCCGTAACTAACCCCACCTTTCTCTCTCTTTACGATCATCAATCATCAATCATCAATCATCAATCATCATTCATCATCATCAGAGGATCATTCTTATCATCGAAAAACATGGGAGCTCACCACATCCATTCTTCTCGGTCAAGAATTCCAAATTTAGTCGATTATTTTTACCAACTCCAACAACCATATGAGATTCTCAGATTCTCCACACCATTTCAAGATCAACGGTTAGATCGATTAATCTTGGGCCTCAAGTTTAGCGGCCGTGAAGAATCGAGCAATCACGATATCGTTGATTATGGGTAGTTAGGTTGAGTCTAAACTCTTACATAAATAGAGTGGTAGGAACAGGGGATGTGATATCAAGTTCTCTTCTATCAATTTTTCATTCAATCAATTTTTCGTCTTTCAATTTCTCTGTTTCAATTCAAGTTGTAATTTTCAGTTTCAAGAAGTAATATAGTCCCCTGTTTCGAGAATTTTTGCTGTTGCAATTCAAGTTGTAATTCAATCAATTCCTTGCTTCACTTTCGTACTGCTATTTTGATTAATCTGAACTTCATTTGATGAGAATTGTTACGGTATTATTACTCTGTTTTGGATTCTCAAAACCCCTGTTTCAAACTCATTTTCGTTGCTCTGTTTCTTTTTAATGCAGTGAATCCATCAACATCATACATAAAAAAAGCAACATTGGGGGTGTTTGGCTAATAGCTTTTTGGGGTAACTTTTAACTTTTTGGACACTGTTAGCTTTTTGACCAAGGTGAAAAAGCTACTTGAGGTGTTTGGTAACAAACTTTTTATATTAGCTTTTTGGACCTAATAAGCTAGTTTTCTAAAAGCTACTTGAAGATTGAGATAGCTTTTCACAAAAAGCTAGTTTACCAAACACTTTTCCTGCAATCAGCTAACCCAAACAGCTAAAGTCAAACAGTTAACCCAAACAGCTATCAGCTAACAACTAACAGCTACCAGGTATCAGCTGGTTGCCAAACAAGGCCATTGTCTTGGTCAATTTTTTTTCCTTTTTCCTTTATTTTTTTTCTTCTCACATTTTGTCTTTTACCGTAGCAAATAAGAGTAGAATTGTGGTACAAATGATTTGTGTCCAGCCATAGTTTTTATTTCTTTTGCTTTTTTTATTTTATTTTATTATTCGCCCATTTTAGTTATAGGTTCATTTACTTTACTCATTGCATGTGGCTTTTATAGTTAATTCACTAGAGTTACATTTAATCAGTTTTTTTTTTTTAAAAAAATTAGGTAGTCAAGTTAATTAGTATTACTAATATTAGTTTCTATTTTTATTCATTGAGTCTTAGGTAATAGTTTATTTTTTTTATTATTTTTTATTATCTCTTATAGTTCATAGTTAAATGAGTTTAAATTATTAATTAATTATTACTAGTTTGCTAATATTTGTTGGTTAAAATTTGACACTACTGTCTTCGTGGGATCGACCGGTATTTACCAGACTACACTACAAGTGGACACCGTACGCTTGCGATCAACAATTCAGAATCAACAGTTTTACTATTATTGATTCTCTTATTACTGCTTGTTTTTGACTCTTCAATTTTACTATTATTGACCTGATTTGGTATTCCAATCAGACCTGAGTCTTAATTTGGGAATTGTCAATTGAACCCCATTTTTACTTGATTATGAAGGTATTACACCGTAATTGTTGTTGATTTGACATGTGGTCACCTATTAATTGTAGCCATGGCTGCATAACTGTACTCTTTATATCGTTTGGGTTGGAGGTGTGGTGTTTTCCACTTGTAAATGACCTTCTCTTATCTTCTATGAACGTATAATGATGTTGTGAGTTTGCTGATGTTTTCATTCATAAAATTTAGCGCTGGCAAAAAATCGGGTCCGGGTAAATTCTGGTCGGATAAATTCGGACGAGGAATTTATGTACGGACCCAGTTTTATTTCGGGTCAGACAATTCGAACGAAGCTAAAATCGGGTTCGGACAATAGAAAAAAGATAAATTTTATTTCCGAATATTCGGTGAATTCGGTCAATATCAAATTTCGGACGAAAAATCTATGTCCAGACCTGGTTTTTTCCAGGTCGGACAATTTGGGTATTTCGGGTCGGACAAAAATTTTCCCGCACTAGTAAAATTATAAATTATCCTGAAACATATGTGTTTGTAAGTAGTTAATATTAAAAAGTAAGTTTGCAAAATTTAAAAGAATAAAAAATCAAACTCAAAAATCATAAAAAAAAAAGGATTTTTGGATGCTAATATACTGAACATTTGGGGTATTGGACAGTAATGCACCGAACTTTGACCTTGGACAATAGTGCGCTGAACTTTCAGGGGTGTTAGACAATAATGCCCCCAGAACGATTTCGATGGTGGCTGACTTGATGGCGATCTTACGGGGCGGACCGAAGAGATAATTTGGCTAAATAATATCTAAATTTATAACATGTCGATCAGTTAACCTATACAAACAAATGTGATTTTATACACCTACAACAAAAATTTCTCAACAAAAATACGTTTAAGCAAATTTGATTTTATGTTTTTTTAACTCTGATTCCCTTTACTTTTGTGTGGATTAGCTAACATGTCATAAATTTAAATATTTTTAAGGTCAATTCATCTCCTCCACCTACAAAGTAGAAATGTCACCGAGTCATCCACTACCGGAATTGTTTTGGGTGCATTATTGTTCCACACCTCCCAAAGTACAGTGTATTATTGTCTAAAACTAACGTTTAATGTATTATTGTCTAACACCCCAAAAATTTAGTATATTAGCATCAAAAAACCCTAAAAAATACATATTATTTTTTTGCTAGAATAGTCATTTATTTTATTAAATATAAATCATAACTGAGTTTTTCAACAAGTATTTTGCTAACCTATGTGCTTTATGGACTCTATCTCTATGAACCTTAACTATTCTATATATATGGAATTTTTCAATTGCCTCTAAGATATTGAAAACTAAAGATGTACATTGAAATAAACATGTACGCGGATGTTGAAGATATCTAATAGCTAATTCTGAATCTGTGGCTATCTCAATAGCAGTGAAAAAATACATATTATTAAGGGTTTTTGCATGTTAATATACTGATTTTTTGGGGTATTGGACAATACTACACCAAACTTTGACCTCGGACAATAACACACTGTATTTTAGAGGGTGTTGAACAATAATGTATATGTAACGATTCCGACAATAGCTGACTCGGGGCAATCCTACGTAGTATGTGGAGGAAACGAATTGACCTAAAAATAATTAAAATTATGACATGTCAGCTAATTCACACATAAGGAAAAAGAATCAACTTTAAGAATAGTAAAAAAAAAAAAATACAAAATCACATTTTCTAAAACGTGCTTTCACTGAGAGATTATTGTTGTAATTATATAAAATCACATTTACTTGTGTGGATTAACCCACATATCATAAATTGAGATATTATTTAGCCAATTATGTTTTAGGCTTGCCATGTAAGATCGCCACGAAGTTAACAACTGTCGAAATCATTTCAAGTGCATTATTGTCCAACACGTCTCAAAGTTCAATACATTATATATTGTTAAATATCAAAGTTTAGTGCATTATTGTTCAATACCTTAAAAATTTAGTATATTAACGTCCAAAATTCCTATTATTAAAGTCTATGTTAAGTATGCATGCCATTTTTTTCGGTATTTCCCTCACTCTGTCTAAAACCCTCTAAAAAGCAAATAAAGACCAAAAGGGCCTCATATTTTGATGTAATTATTTTAAGGGCCTCCTATTTTCACAAAATACTTCCAGGTGCCTTTTTTGTGGTAATAATTATTAGGGCCTTCCTTTCTAACAGAAACTAACTACAAGGTGCCAAAAACTTTTAAATTTATAGAGAAGGACCTCAAATAGGGACCTTTTTGCAAATATCTGATTTTTTGAGGTTTTTATGCAAACAAGCTCAAATAAACACTCTTAACTCTTTTATAATGACTTTAATGGTACTAATTATCACAATCTACTACTTATACCTTATATATTATATTTTCTATGGTTATAGGCCCACCATGCTTAGCAAAATTAATTAAACTTAATTAGTGAGTTTTGACCGTTACCTGAATTTAGTTGCGTTGGATCTCTGGCGTTCTTCAGCTTCCAGTTTACAAAGATGGCTAATCTCAACCCCGCCAACCTTAGATCAAGCACAGCACAGATATGTTTCGTTTCCTACCTCATACCGTAGTCACTAATTCAGTCTATTTAGTTTTTAAAGGATAATGGAACTTTAATCAAGAAATTATAATATTTAAAGCACAAGGTTCAATTGGATAACGTTCCCTACTGGGAAACTTCTTTTATTGAAAGCTTGATAATGGAAATATTACAATGGAAATGCTTAATGAGAACTAGTCTTCTAAGATCATTAGAGAAGCTTGTTTATGGAGAAATGGTGACTCCCAATTTCTCTCTTTGCTCAATACTACCCAAATGACCGTGCCTTCAACACACACTTAATTCCCCTTTTATAGAGGAGCTTCACACAACTTGGATGCCCTAGTGGCTTCAGTACCATTATTACAGATACAGATGTCTACAGTACAAACACGTGACTCTTACAGACTCAATAGTACAAACTTTAAATAACAACCACTCTTTTTAATTACTGGTACCACAGTAGCTTGCAGGTCATAATGCTTGTGGGGCTGCCAAAGATGCTCTATGCTCTCAAATTGTACAGATTGAAATCTTCTCCCTTATCCTGCTCCAATGGATTGTATTTATCAAAGAGTCCTTGAAGATAAGATTTTCCTTCTACAGATAAGAATTCTCCAGCTCCGATTTTTAACAAATATTCATATACATCTTCAGATTTAGCTCCGTTAAGATCAACAAGTTGGTCAAACTTCTTTGGATAAGTGAAGGTAGTGTTACAACAATGGATAACCCTATATCCTCTATCAATATCCATCCATAGATGATGCATTAACTTGTAAAATCCAGTTGTTCTTGCCTTTGAATGATTGATTAATTATTTTTTCTCTTTTTTTCTGGAAACCATTCTTCTAATTTCTCTTGAATAATAGAATTTATAGGATAAGGTAGTTTATCATAAAACATAGCAAAATTCGTAGGGTTATGGCCAATTTTATAATAAAAGAAACTAAACTCATTAATATAATGCTCTAGATATCTCATATCTAGAATTTATATACTAACAAGTTTTCGTTGATATTCCCTTATCTTTTCTTCCATTTCTAGATTAACACCAATAAACTTCATAGAAATTTCTTTGCACAGGGCTTTAAACACTTCAGTAGGATTTTCTACTGCTCTCAATATAGTTTTAGCCTCTTCAGAACTAGAATTATACCAATCTGCCACTGTTCCTGAAAAACAGTGTTCTAAATAATTTAGAAAGTTTTCAGATGTCCGGTTGACATTTAGATTGAGAACACTACTCATACCCCTCTTCCAATGTTCAGATATTTCTTCCCTGTTACGGACTCCATCTAGGTTTAACATGTACCCAGTTTGACTTATGGGAGTAAGACTTACTTCTTCATGAAGAGGTTGATATAAAGTTTTAAAGGAAAATGGCTTAGTTTGTCCAGCTGTATTATTTCTTGGTTGGAAATATCTATTATTACTACGGCTAAACTCACCAAAGTTTTGAGGTACTGGTATGACATGGACTTGGTTTGTTTCAAGTTCTTCCCCAACTTCATTTTCTCTAATCTCATCTAGAGGTACAACCTCCATATCTTCTAATTTGATTAAGTTCATTTGTTGGTAGATTTCTTCTTCAATTAGCACATAATTGACATCTTTAATCTCATTATTATCTTCCTCTTCTAACAATATATGTTTTTCGACAATAGCAGACATAATATTATTAAGAGCTGCTCCTTCTTGTTCTATTTCGAATAACCCATGGAGTTCCTTCAAACTAAGAGTTTGAAGTTCCTTCGTCATCTCTTTCTTGATTATTAGGAGATTCTTCTTCTTCTCTTTTAGTAGTCTCAACATATTCTAGTGCGTTTTTCTTAAGAGAATGCAAAGGAAAAGGAACTTTGTTTTGTTGATTTTGGAAAGGATATTTATTTTTGTAAGTAGTACTAGTATTACTTAAACTTTTATATTCAAGCACTCGATGTCTTGAATCGTTTAACAAACTTATATGGGAAGTATGAGCAAACTTGTTTAAAGCTCTTACTTCACTTCTAAGTGTTTCTAAATCTTTTTTAAGGTCTAAAATTAAATCAAAGATAGAATTTAACTGAGCTCCTACCCCGCTTGTATGATCTGGATTATGGAGGATATGAGCATAATCAGGATAAGGACAATTGGTTGAGGTCATTAAATACTAAATAATATGTTTTTAAATTCACTAATTATAATTAGTGAAGTTTGACACGTGGCTCTGATACCAAATGGAAAAGGACTGAAAATAAAGCAGAAATATGTAAACTATAGTAAACGGAATTATTAAATATGCTAAAATAGAGTTTTTAAAGGCTAAAGACCAAAAATAAAACTAAAAATCAAGCAGAGACTAAAGTGTAAATATGAAAAGTTCAATTGTCACCTAGAAATTATTACCTCATAATATAAAGTAGCTGATAGTTATTTTTCAAAATATTGGGCCCTTATAATAATTACGCTAAAATTTAGACCCCTGATCGTCTTTAATTCCTCTAAAAAGCCCTAATTATATGTATCACTCTTCCCTCACAATTGTCAATTTAGACAAATCTCATCCCACTTCAACACTCCCGTGCCCTATTGCTCGCCCTAAACACTCCGTTCGCCCTGAACCCTAAACCCTATTGCTCGCCCTAAACACTCCGTTCGCCCTGAACCCTAAACCCTATTGCTCGCCCTAAACACTCCATTCGCTGCTAATCCTCCCCTTCTATCTCTCTCTCTCTCTCTCTCTACGCATGCAATTGGGTAATATTGTTTCTGGTGAGTTTTTCCCCTCTCCCTGCTTCATGGTCTTGATTTTGGTTCAATGTTTCTATTTTTTTGAAAATATGGTTATCCATTTTTTGTAAAGCTAGGGAGAAATTGGGTAAGTAAAAAATCGGCTAAATATGGGGAGAAATTGGTTATCCATATCTATAAGTTGGGTTATTAAGATTTGTGGTTTTAGTTGAATCTAAATGACAACCCAGGAACTAAATATCAAAGTAATAGAAGTTGGATTATCAAAATTTCAGATTTTAAGCTAATTTTTAGGTATCTTTTATTTTGAACATGAAAATTATGAAAATTCTATGAGTTATATCTGATTTTAGTTGCAGACAATCCAAGAAGTAAATTCTAAGATTTGTGGTTTGGTTAAACTCGGTTCAGGTCAATTTTTGGGTTTGGGTTTTGTTTATTGGGTCGAATTTTCGGGTTTCGGGTTAGTAGCCTGGTCTAGTATTGAGATTTAGTGTTGATGCAAGTCATGAAATTTATGTTACTTGGGAAAGTGATTGTGTGTATGGATTGTAATCAATTCCATCTGGTACCTGTCTCAATTAACCTCTCTATTGTAGATGGGGAAGAAGAAGTTCATTGATAAGAAAAAAGCCGCAACGTTTCAGCTTCTTGCGCGCGACTCCTCTGATCCTATTTACTCTGAAGACCCTGAGAATGATCGAGTTTTTGTCAGAGTCGATAATAACAATGTCTCAATCAGTGGATTGGATGACAATGGTGAAGGCTCTGATCACGAGGGCTTGTCAAATGATCCCAATTCGATCTTTGCTGATGCTCCAGATGATGAGGATTATGACGAGTTCAGTGGGTCAAGTAGAGCTTTACCCGATCACATAAGGAAAGAGATAATAGAGCTGGGATTCCCGGATGATGGTTATAATTATTTAACTCATTTGAGAGAGATTCGAAATACTGGTGGGGGTTCAGCATATTATCAGAACCCTAAGGCAAATCTTCATGATCTTCGTCACGATGTTAAGGTAATTGTCATTATCCTTGTTTGAAATAATTAAACTCTTATGTCATCTGAGTTGTGCTAGCTAATATGTGATGCAAGTTATTACTGTGGAATCCCACATAGAATGCTGAGTTCCTTTTGCTAAAACTTGTTCTTTTGAGATTCAGGAAGCATTTTGCTTTTTGTTTGTTCATTTTCTCCATTACGATGATTAGTCTTGTATTTTGATGCTTGCCAAGAGAGTTAATCGTCGCTTGTGATTGATTGATGTTGTCACAGGCATATGATGCTTCTCGAGTACCAATAATTAAAGCAAGTGATGATGCAATTCCTAAAAAATTGTATGATGTTGCAGAGAAAACTGTAAATGTACGGGTTCAGAAAGCTGCAGATGCTGAAATCGCTAAATTGCTTGAGGACGGTGAATCACAGTTTGGTTCTGATATTGAGGATTTAGAGGAGGATTTTGTTGTTCAGGCTAACCTTGCAGAAGATTCAGAGGAATGTGATATCTATGTCGAGAAGAGTTTGAGTTCAGTTAGTAAGCTCCAAGAGGAGTCTGTTCCCATGACCCTTCATGGGGGGCTGTCTCAAGCACCCGGCAGTTCCACAGTGGAGGTGAACCGAAGTTTTACCGACAAGCCTAGGGTCCAGCGACTACTGGACCAGCAGTTTGACATGGTACGTTTTACCGAAGAACCCTGGATTTCCCCTTGATTTCTTGTTTGTTGTGGTATTCTTCTACTGACCATCTTCTCTTTTGGTGGTAAAAGAACCAATTTACTGTCTTGACATGTATTGTTTATGCTGATATTTATGTCACAATTGGGTTTCTGGCAGCTTGAGCGTCAAGAATACGGGACAGATAGTGATGAAGATGATTTTGATGATTTCACAGCTGAAGAAGATACATCACTTGCTGAAAAGCTTAAAAATGTCCTTAAGGACAAGGATGTAGATGACTTTGAGTTGGATGGCAAATATAAGGCTCCCGCTGATATTTTACATGACAAAGAAAGGATAAAAGATGTAAAGGTTGTGAGTTCTGCTTCCGATATTGTTCGCAAGTGTGTTGAATATGCTGAGAAATACGAGAACGCTGAAGATGATGATCGGGAAGTGGTAATTGTTGAAGAAAGCAGTGATGAGTCGGAGATTTGGGATTGTGAAACCATAGTCTCAACATATTCAAACCTTGACAACCACCCTGGGAGAATTGGGGCACCTGAAATTACCCGGAAGAAGAAATTGGCTGAAGCTGTGTCGGGAGCCTTGAAAAGTGGCAGTGATAAAGTGATTATTTCCCTTGGAGGAAAGGAGAGGCTTCCTGTCGATTACTTGCCACACGGCAGGAAGGTTACCAAAGAGAGAGTAAAAGCGGTGTCCAAACCTGAGCAGCCAAAGAGAAAGCCGCATGCCGAGGAGTCCAAAGAGGAGAAGAAGGAAAGAAAGGTATTCCCCCCTCCATTCCTCGTGGCATAAGGGCTATGTTACTTGGACTCGGGTACGCATGTCCATATCGGACACGGATACAGGTGTCGGACTCTGCTATTTTAAAGAAATTTTAAACATTTTCATTGTAATTTGAAGTATCGAGTGTCGTATCCTTGTCCCAGTATCAAGGGTCCGACACGGGTACGACAGGGAAAATGAAGAGTTGGAGTAACATAGCATAAGGGTTGCGCAGTTATATCTTTAACATTGTATGATGTCTTATTCAGCCCACTAAGACGTGATACATAGCTATGTTACTTGGACTCGGGTACGCGTGTCCATATCGAACACGGATACAGGTGTCGGACTCTGCTATTTTAAAGAAATTTTATACATTTTCTTTGTAATTTGAAGTGTCGAGTGTCGTATCCTTGTCCGAGTATCAAGGGTTCGACACGGGTCCCACAGGGAAAATGAAGAGTCGGAGTAATTACATAGTAATCCCTTTCCCTACTTTTTGGTAAAATTGACTCGTGAGGATTGCTTTACTACCCTTAACCCCCTTCCCAAGGTGGGCTTGGGTGGGGGCGAAGAAACAGGCTTGTAAAATTGAAGTAGATTTAACTTTACTGTTTTTTACATAGGCTGCAGTAAAGGAAGAAAGGCGAGAGGCCCGACGTTTGAAGAAAGAAATGAAGGGACTTTACCGTGATGAAGCCAAACGTGCTCAGAAAGTTGCTGCTTTTTCTGGTCCATCTTCCATCCATCTTATGTAAGTATCCATGAAAGCCCTGTAATTACTACTGTGTGGTTTTCTTTGATTGAGTATGCCCGTCCCCAAAACAAAAACCCTCAAAAGGAAGAGATAACTTGTGTAAAATTCCCCGTGATCCTGGTGTAAAAGTGTGGCATGGGGTAATCTATCTATCCGTTGGGTATTGTTAGACGTCATCTTTGCTTGATGACTTACAAACTTAATTCCAATTTTCAACAAGTAATTGCAACAGGTAAATGATTGTTTTGAAAAAAAAATGCGGGGAATCGCAATACGGCGCACATTCCCAAGTTTTTATTGTCCTCAGTAGCATTTATTATTTTTACGAGCATATTGCATCCTTTCTTCTGCGGGGCATAACCTTTTTGCCTGCTTTGCATTGCTATGGTAAGCATTAGAATAATGGGTTACTCATATGTTTCTTGACAATGTCATCCTCTATTCCTACTTTCTCGTTCTCTTTTGTGCATATTTCTGTTTGTATATATGATGTATGCCTTCGAGGCTCGGTCTATATGTATGATTTGTTTACTTTTATAGTTCATTTTTTGTATAGTGAGTTGCATTGATTCCTTGGCGGAAACATTCACTATTTAGTTGGGTCGTGTGTCCTTGGATTGAATAGTGAGTTGCATTTTTTGATCCCTGTTTGAACAAATTCGAGCTTCTTCTAGACTCACAAGTCTTTGTATGTTTGATTCTCAGCTAGTTGGTGTTTGTTATCACTCGTATCGGATTTTTAGCTGGTTGTAAGTTGTAACAAATTTGAATCTTTGCTTACTCGGAAATCTAATGTTTGATCTGAAAATGCTTATCAGGTAACACGCCAACCTCTCTAATGTCAGAGGTGCAGTTTTATCCGTTGAGCTGCCATCGAGTTTGACATGAACGTATCGCAAAAGGATGTACTTGGATCTGTGTCAAAAAGTTTTGTAGATTAGTTCAATTATAAGTTTATTGTGCAACAAAATTGGTTCATGTTTTTGGGACATGATTAATAAACACAACCAAGCTGGAGCATATTTTACTATCCTTGCCTTTAGTTATTCCTTTTTACTTTCAGGGTTTGTGAGGTAATAGTTTGCACTATACAGTATATACATTAGACACTCAAACATTGAACCTTCCAAGAAGTTGTAGAGTGCGTAAAAAAGGTTATTCCGTTGCCGGGACTCGAACCCGGGTCTCTCGGGTGAGAGCCGAGTATCCTAACCAGCTAGACTACAACGGAAATTTTTATCTCAGGTCACAGTTGCTTGTATGACCGCTTCTATCTAACATGGTAAAAGATACAAGAAAAGATAAAAAAATAATCCAAACTGAATTTTTGGCTGGGATAAAAAATTATTTGTCTGGGAAAATAATTCGAAGTCAGAGGTGAATGACTGAAAGTAATCCTAACTGTTTGATGGTAATGTGCCAAACTTTTAGCCTATTTTCTTACCCACCAAAAAGTGAAGCTTGGTATCGAAAGTAAACTGTACTGATTAATGATTAATTACTTGATGCCATCAAAATTTTGGATGTTGTTTATATTGTTCTAAACTCCAATTTTGTCAGCAGCTAGTGTTAGTGTATGCCCCATGGAATGGATATGATAAATCTTAAATTCTAATACACAATATGTATGGTTTCAAAGTGTGGAATTATCTTACAGAATCCCATTCTTAAGATTGCAAACTATTTTGGACTTGTGATTCTTAATGATAAGTATATTTTATTATATTCTTGTACTGTGGTTTTATAGCCTGGGACCTCGGTGTGCGATCACTCGATTTGGGCTTTTTACATCAAAATTTTCTAAAAATTAAATTTGAATCTTAGCCATTATGGGTTTTCTGTTATTTTGTTTCATGACAATTTAGATAGACGTCTTGCAAGAAGGGTCTTGTAAGTTCTTTTGTGTCATTATTTCCCGAATTCAAAAACATATCAATTAGAAATTAGAATTCAATGATATAACTATGTTCCGAGGTAAAAATTAAATTTGAATATTTAGCAACAGTTCAATATTTAATGATAAATTCTTTATAAAAGCAGTTCACTTTAAACAACCTAAAAACTCAAGGTCAAAGCCTCAAATTAAGAAAGTCTGGCCCATAAGAGGCCCAACTCTCCCAAAACTCAATCTCCTCCTATGGGTAAAATTGTAAAAGTACCATTGTGCCCTTCCACTAATGGGGAAATTACCATCAATGCACTTGGCTCAAGCTTCTATAAATACCAATTCTATTCATGGGACAAGACAACTCATGCGTTACTTTCTACTCTTTCACTAAACTCTTCATGTAGGAAAAGTATCAAGTCGTCTCATCACCTTCAGCACTAAAACACCAAGGTATAATAACGCTAATTGTGCTCTAGTTAAATTTTTTTACTTTACTTGTTACTAAAATATATATTCCATTCAAAGAAAGCAACCCTATGAACTATAATTATGTCAAGTAGCCGATAACTTAACCACAACTCAAGTAATTGACCTCAATTCAATAGCATGAAAGAAGTTGCTAATAACCTGATGATAGCCATGTAGGGACGAAGCCAACCCTTAACGTTAAGGGGGCAAAAATATCAAAATATATGAAAGAATATGAAAGGGTTGGAAAAATTAAAATTTAATGAAAAAAATGACAATATGACAATATGAAACAGTAAAATATGAAAACAAATTTTTTAAAGTAAAAAAAAATAAAAGAATACCAATATATATGAAAGGATACGATTCTACTTATATTAGGTAACCAAAAAAAAAACACATTAAGATTTGAACACAAAACCTTTGGTTCATCAAAATATAGCTTGCTAATTCCACCATCAAGATTTGAACACAATATATTGCGACCTTTAAAGTAGTATGTGGACCTTCTCTCCATTGTGGTGTCTTCTCTCTGTCCCTGTGACCATGTGAAAGAAAATTCTAAAAATCATGATAAATAGTATGTGGAGGAAGATGTTAATACTCGCGCTGATAAGCATGTGGAAGAAGACGTTGATCAAGACAATGAGGATATGGAAATTAAAAAGGTGACAATGACGATGGGTGGTACGATGAGTACGTAGAAGAAGATCAACACATGAATAACAACAGCTCAACCCCTATTACAAATCACCATGACAAGGGTGATGCTGAATGGTCGTCAAAGAACTCAACAAATAAAGTTCAACGAATATTATAGCCCATGCACTTTCACGACGGGAGAAAAAGTCCAGTTAGAGGTAGGGAAAATAAAAAAAACTCGTACAAAAATATAAGCTCTAGAAACGCCTATATATTACAAAAACTTGCATGTAGAGAAATTGCAGTGCATGTCAAAAAAATTAAATCTCCAATTATAAGTACAAGCCAAATAAATCATACATTACATGCTTCTACTAAGGGTAAAGTAATAGATATTTGACCTTGTTAGATTCCTCTTTTATAGAGCTTCTTTACAACTTAGTAAAATAATTTATTTTTTTAGCTTAGACTAATGTAAAATGTTTCTTTATACCTCATCGAAATTTTTGAGGCATCGAATTTTACATGCAAAGAATATCCTACTAAATAAAAGCTAAAAAATGTAATGAATACGTGTCACAAAACAAAGGTAAAACATGCTAAAAAAATAATCTCTACTAATACAAGCTAAATGAATGATAAATTACATGCAAAGAATATCCTACTATAAACACTCTGGCCCTAAACCCTAAATCAATTAACAAATTACCTCTAAACGAACCACATCTAAAAAAAAAATATAATGAATACGTGTCACAAAACAAAGGTAAAACTAATTAGCTAACTAAACCTACGTTTTTTACTGCAACATTCTTTATATTCATTCCTCCTCATCTTCAACACTCTCCTATGGAAGTTAGAGTGCTTGAAAGCATCAAAAGTAGGGCTTCCAACGGGTCGGTATTCGGGAAATAACCGACCCGTTTTGTATCGGACCCCACAAGCATTGCATAGTGATCCTTTACCTAATGGACCTTCTCTCCATTGTGGTGTCTTCTCAGTTTGGCAATGAGTGCACTTTCTGTTCTTTTGATTCGACCCGTTTGATTTTTGGTCATCGTCAAAATCATGATCATAGAAAGCTAGATCGGCCAATGAGGTTCGAGCCCTTGTCTCTCGTGTCCTCTTTCGTCGTGTTTTGTCAAAAGAGGTTGGCGTCTTAGTTAGGATATCCATGTCCACGTTCGTGCGGGACTCACACTGAGGATTGTCATTATCAATGCTGGTGTCCTTCTCTTCAAAAGATGAGTTTTTTGAGGTATTGTCTTCAACTTTTATTGTGGACATGACCTCGTCAAATTCCTCTTTTTCAGAACTTCTTCCCTTAGAATTCATATCATTATTCTCGTCAGATTCCTCTTTTGTAAAGCTTCTTGCTTTAAGATTCATATCATTATTCTCGTCAGATTCCTCTTTTGCAAAGCTTCTTCCTTTAAGATTCATATCATTGTTCTCGTCAGATTCCTCTTTTACAGAGCTTCTTCCTTTAAGATTCATATCATTGTTCTCGTCATATTCATCCTCTTTTGCAGAGCTTCTTCCTTTAAGATTCATATCATTACTCTCGTCCAACAACAAATTCTCCAAAGTGTTCTCTTCAGCTTCTCCCATGCGTAAAGTTTCACACATCTTGACCTCGCCGGATTCCTCTTCTCCCGAACTTCGTAGCTTAGAATCCACACCATCGTCGCGACCATCCACATCCTCCCGACGCGACAACTCCGTGCAACAAGTAGACTCGGATAACTCCACTTCAAAATCAAGATTCGAAATAGGCGTTGAAGGCCCGAAAGAAATAAGATCTCCACCGAAATCAGTATCCCAAGGCAGTTCCTCCAAAGGGTCAGGAGGAACACATAAGGGATAAGACAAGTAATCATCTTTATTAATGAAGCTATCAAGTTCTTCTTGAGATCTCCATGTATAATAAAATTTTGGGTATTGTTGTTGGTCTTGGATTGATTCCTCCATATCATGGAGAGATTGCATGGTATACGTAATAAAAACATAGGTTAATTATGGATCGTATATTATATGATATGAACGTGCATGGTATTTATACACTCAAAGTGAGGAACAAATCAAAAGTAACTAAAACTCTTGATGGACCAAACAAATCAAATTAGGTTGGTATGACAAAATCTAGGAATCTACGAACGTGTGCATGATTTTATTTTATGAATAAAAAAGGAAACAAAACTCTAGCCGCCTTTTATTAGGGGAAAAAAGTGGTTAAAATATATTTTTAAAAAATGAATATATTAGTTTTGAAGGAAACATAATCTTTTTTTTTTTATAAACGAAACATAATCTCATATACGTATAACAATCTAGGAATCTACGAATGTGTGCGTGAGTTTTTTAAGGAAACATAATCTATACGAGATTAATTATGTTGTTTTACCTTATGTGTTATCGCCAAATTGAATTTATTTTTAAAAAAATGAATATATTTTCCTTTAGTTTAGGAAAATGTTGCTATAAAAAAAGAAAAGAAAATCATTATTGATTTGGTATCCAAATTTAGCATCTAATTCTTGGCTTTTTATTAATTATATGGAAATGAGAAGATAAGATCAACACTAATCATTTGACTACATTTTCTTTGTTTAGATTTTGCCTTTTTGCATATAATCCAAAAAAAGAGAGGATAATTTGAAATTAATAATATTCCTTTAATTTCGGGATTTTCCTAAATGATTTCCTTATGTATAAAACGTGTATAACGGTTGATATTCTTAAGCAATGTTAAAAAAAAAAAAACTACAGCAATACTCCCTCCGTCCCAAATTAATTGACACTTTGATAAAATTTTGACGGTTAATTATTCATAAATTACAATATACTACAATATAAAATTACCTCCATTATAAATTTCAGTAAAATATCTTTCTAATAATAATACTTTTATATTGTAACTCATTTGTAATTTGTGAGTAATTAACGATCAAAATTTTAGTCAAATTCTCAATTAATTTGAGACGGAGGGAGTAATAAATTTTTTTTAATAAATTTTCACCAGTAATAACAAAAGTACATTAAATTTAATTATTGAATTTGATAATATGATGAGGTATTATCAAGTAGGTACTGTCAAGTTCAATAGGAATTGTATAATGACTACAACAGATATCAAAATCGGATACACTTATAGACTTACAGTGGTTGTCAACCATGACAACCACCGTAAATAAAATAAATCTTACTCATACATTTGTCAAGTTTCATCTTAACCATTAGTTTTTTTATTTAATATAAATTGTAAAATACATTTTTTAAAATTTTAGTTTATTTAAAAAAAATTTAGATAAATATTTTCAAAATATGCTTGTTTACTAGGCAAAAACTTAGAGTTAAAATATTTAAATTTTAAAAAAAAATCATAAAAAAATTTTATTGAAGAAAATATATTTTATAATGTTGTATTTTTTTTACCGTAATATTAAAATCCCGATCCTAATCTACGATCTTACGATTTTACGATCCAAAATCCTCAATCGATACAATTCTATTATCGACATTCCAATCCAGGATACTATGTGTGTTAATTTTAATCCTAACTGGATTGGAATTAGGATTATAACAACATTGGTAATATACAACAACTTGAAAGAAAAAACAAAGAAATTAAAATTAAACTCAACCCTAATTAGTTAGTTAACTTGGCCGACAAGCATGAAGGGCATTATAAAAGGCAGCCCTAACTCCCTGATGACCACCACCTCCTCCTCCGTCAACACATCCACCCCTCTCTCCTTCTCCGCCGCCACCACAACCTCGTGTCCCCGTGGGCCCGGACCCACTTCTGGGTCCTTCGGAGACGGGCGGGGGCGGAGTAGAAGGCAGGCAGGTCTCGGTCAACCTGATTCCACAACCCGAATAGGGGGTTGGAGGGGGAGGGGAAACAGAAACCGAAACCAAAACCTAAACCATATTATGTAGTCGCATTTGGAACTTTTTCTAAAAAATCAAAACCAAACTGCGAGCGCTTTTTGGGTCCAGTTTATGATTAACTGTCGCCTGTTCCTAAAGTGTTAAAAGGAACCAGCATCGAAGAATGTTCAACGTTTTCTTTTCAAATTTCAAATTTTGCCAAAAAATTTATCAAAATAGCTTACCGCGGTTAAAGTTGCAGAAAAGTGCAAAACTAAAACCGTAATTTTCAAAAAGCTAAACGGTTGGCTGGTCTGAATTTTTCCGTTTTGATTTTTCTTAGACATCTCTACTTTTAACCGCAAGTTAAACTTGACTGTCATGCAAATATATATATTTTTCTACTTTGTAATATACTGTACAAAAATTGTTTTACTTGTTTAAAGAAATCAGACCTCACCATTACATGGAATCCGGATTTTTGTACTATCTTTTATACTAGTCCTATAAATTCATATTTCAGAATTAATCATATCATGCTTTATAGTTTATAACCATGCTCTTACTTTAATATACATTATTATTATTATTATTATTATTATTACTATTGTTATTAAATTTCATTATTTCTAGTATATAAAAGTCTTGTGTCTCTCCTAGGTGGCAGGGTGTAATGCCGGTTCAATACAAACAACAATAAATCTAGTCTGGTCCCACTAATATGAGGTCTGAAAGACTTCAGATATAAGTAACATTCTCTACATGTCTTATGTATAAAGAGGTTGATTCCAGCAGACCCGTAACAGAAAAACCTATAACTTGGTCTATAAAGGTATGTATTAGTCTAAACCCTAAACTCAATTTTTCATTAAGCTTGGCTTATTGCATGATTTAGTACTATTCACCATTAGCGTTTTATTATACATTTAGGTCAAGCAATCACTTCTTTAAAATACTCTATTCATGCCAAAAAATTTGTCCGTATTTGACTAATAAGGTCAAACATTTCATGTTTTGACTGTTAATTTATGATGACTTAGTATATAAGACTATCCTTATTAGATATATTACAATCCTTTTACCAGGTTCATAAATTGTTATCTACTTATTGGGCTCCATTTTTCTTTCAATATTATCATTAGTTGTTCCTATTTTTCTAATTGTTTACCTAGCTAGTTAAGTAAGTATAATTGTGTTTTGGTTGTCTTCTACACCATTGAAGAACTACCTTGATTGAAAATAGAAAGGCACGCTGGACCAATCTCAAACCGCAAAGTTGGTAGATTTTATTTATGATTATAAATTGAAGAACCTAAAACCTAATTGAAAAGAAATCGTGAAAGAATTTTGAGTCCATACTATCGTTCATCGATTTTCCAGTCAATTAAGGAGTAGACTAGAGAAATTATAGGTCAAATTAGGGGCTTATGATGATCTTGTTACCACTAATGGAGTTGGAGTGAATGAAAAAATGGGTCATCTGATTGTAATGACAATCAATGGAGAAATTCAAAGTGGTTAATATATATTAATATTTTAAATCTTCCTCCATTAATTTTCTTATTACTTATTTTACGGTTTAATTAACAATTATTTCTTTGTTGGCAAAAAAAGAACTACCCTAATTCCACCCAAGATAGACTATGATGCGACATAAATGTCTAGAGTTTAACAATTACCTCCAGCAATGTATACATTTTATAGAATAAAAAAAATGCATTTTTTTAAAAAGTAGCGCAGTCTACAAATTGGTCTACTATTGTTGTGGTGTTGGTACGGTTAATTAACTGTGCCAACAAGCATAAAGGCATTATAAACGACTGGTCGAACAAGGTGTGGGCCTCCCCATGCCGTCTCCAACTCCCTCACCACCTCCTCCTCGCTCAACACATCCACCCCTCTCTCCTTCGCCGTCACCACCATCGACGACGTCCTTAGCATCCTTAGGAACCCCTCGAAAGACACCATTTTGGTGATCGCTAGCTCCAACGGTCTCCCCTCGCTCCCTAGTGGGCCCACTCCTTGGAAAGGAAACGACAGCGTTTTGTACTTATCGCGCAAATACCTCAACCTTGGGTCCCCGTGGGCCTGGACTCGCTTTTGGAGCCTTCGCAGGGCCCGATCAAAGGACGTGCTCACCTGGGCATCGTTGTACCCCCAGACCGCGATGATTCCCCCCGGTTTGCGGAGGAGCCGAGTGGCGACGGAGTAGAAGGTGGGGAGGTCAAACCAGTGGACCGCCTGGGCCACTATGATCAAGTCGACCTGGTTCTCGGACTTGAAAAGGGATACAAGGTCGTCAGAGGTGCCCTGACCCGAAGTTGGGTCGAGTGGGGTGTGGATGTACTTGACCCGAGGGTGGGGAATGGCGTGGAGGAGTTGCGCTTTGCTAATGTCCGTTGCGATCACCTCATCGTAATTCTCGGCGACCTGTAATCCAAAGAAAGATCATTATTAGATGCTCTAGTGATTAGGGGTGACCAGGAAAAACGGATACTTGGATTCATATCTAGAACCAGTAGGATTTAGTAGATTTCGATCGGGATCCTGCTTAACTGGATTTGGGCCTAAATCTAAAAGTTATGCCCCAGTTACAATTGGATTTGGTGCTTCCTGGCATCCAAAATCCAAAACAGTATCCAAGATCCAACTAAATATCTTGAGATTATTATTAATTGAAAAAATTGAATATATGTCATTTTAAACCTAGACTATAGATCCAATGCCAGGAATCCAAGCTCATTTTCTATGAGTCACATACGTATACATTTTTCTTTGTGAGAAACCGTAACTACTTAGTGCTTACTGATACCGTTTTATTGAACTTTGAAGTTTATGATAGACCTTTGAAAATTGGAAACTAACTCTCTGTTACGCTCTTGATATCACAACAGATTTGGGCGAAGGAAGTACTATGATTTCAGACTTTTCAAACAATATGTTTTTTACTCCTAGTATATTTAGACCATTCAGTGGACCCCTATCTTGGGGTGACCTACAACAAGCTTTACAGGATCGAAAGAGAGGTACCCAAACTGCCTATGATAAGCATTACCCATCAACTCCAAAATATTTTCACCTGAAATGAAACTTTTGTTTCAACCAAGACTTGAACTTTGCTCGGAAGGTTAAATGATGGGGGTAGTTATCACTTGACTGCCACCTCTTTGATTTTCAAACATTGTATACTATGTAGTTTGTTATTGTAAGTTTTAACTTTTTTTTTTGAAAAAAATGACATTGTCCAATTGAGGACAAGACAGGAGTTTTTCTAATCGAATACACGGTTGAGTATCCAATATTGGCCCATTGGATCCAGGACAGGAGTTGTGTCTGATTCATAGATACAAAGCAGTTGGGTATAACTTTAGGGTTTAGGATCCAGTTCGAATTTGATCCAAAATTGGATCCCTATTTGAGAATCCAATTCCAATTTGATCCAATACTGGAACCATGAGTTTTAACTGGGTACCCGATATTGCTTACCTCTAATAGTGATGGTTGCAAACCTTTTTTTTTTTTTTTGTTATTTCTGGTATAAAAAGTATTGTGTCACTCCTAAAAGGACGGCGCATAAAGGATTTAGCACATGACGGATAACATAATACTAGTAACAACTAGACAGGTTTGAAGCTCAGGTCGAGTCGTGTCTCGGGCAGGAAGTAACATGACCCACAACCCAGATTCGACCCGACTTAGACTTCAGGTCGGGGTTCTCTGATCCTGACCCTACAGGCTGCAAGTCGCATCATTGGATCAGTCTATTGTCAAATTTGAAATTTAATATTTATCATTTATCTATTTTCATTTTTAAAAAATCCTAAAATTTTAATTTCAGCATGCATATCGAATAATAAAATTCCAAATTCAAAACAAAAAAGAAAAAAGAAAAGTCTTACATCAAATATCTAAGGCTGTGTTCGGCAGTAGTGTTTGATGTAGCGTTTAGCGTCTTGACCAAGTCAAAACTCTAATTGTATAAATATTAGCATTCGGTAAATTAGCGTTTTGAGTAACGTTTAGCGTTTTAAGGAGCGTTTTGCGAAACGTTAATAAAGTTAACGTTTACCGTTTGGAGTAGCGTTTCATATTTTTTAGTCAAAAAATACCCTTTGAAAATTTTATCTTATAAAATTATTGATATCCTTTTATGTCAATTCACATTTATTTGCTAATTCAACCGCTAAATTTACCGAACACAATTCTCGTTTGACCAATCATCCGCTATCTGCTACTTAAACCGCTATCCGCTACCTAAATCGCTATCCGCTACCTGAACTGCTATCCGCTATCTAAAACGCTAATTTTACCGAATAGGGCCTAAGTTATTACAAAAACCAAACATTCCAATTAATTTTTTTAATGAAAATGGATAAATGATAAATAATAAATGATAAATATCTAAGTTATTACATAAAATTCCAAACTAACTTTTGCCTATTCCAAGTTGTCAACCACTTTTAAACTATTCCAAGTGGTAGACTTATTTTAAAAATTATTCCATCTCGTGCGCTTCTTCTTGTACCGTTGTTAAAATATTGTTTGCAAAACTTTTCTTCTCTTTCAAATTCGTTTAGCTCTCCCTATCAATCTCACAATTGACTCACTTGGAATAATATCTAAAGTATTTGACAACTAGGAATAGTTTTTTAAAGTGCTTGAAAACTTGAAATAATTTTTCAAAGTAAGCCTACCACTTGAAATAATTTCAAAAGTGGTTGACAATTTGGAATAGGCAAAAGTTAAAGCCTACCAAATGGAATTTCCCTACATTTATTTATCGGGTCATTGGGTCGGTCTGGTCAAGTCACCTCCTACCTAAACCTAACCCTAATCACATTAGATACCCGACCGAAGTTTACGGGTCGAGTTAAGTGAAATTGGGAAAAAAAACTTTGATCCTAACCCACAAATTTTCAAGTCTGATTGGTCCCCAGTCCAATGATCAGGTCTAGTAACAACACAAGAGCATATGCATCAATGAATGTATCCAAATTCCAAAACAATGATATAGAGAAGAACACAAACAATTCACCAAGACAAGCTTCATTTTGCCATTGCCATCTCTTTTAAGCCTAACATAACCTTTTGGCTACAACACACATTCAGGCCATGTTCTTTTCTGCGGTTGGCAAACTGCGGTACCACAGCATACCGCAATTTACCACAACTCACCACACTTTACCACAAATCATTACTTTTCTCTCTCCTCATTTTTCTCTCTCCTCACTTTTCTCCTCTACTTTTTATATTCTCTTTTCTCACCTACCCCACATACCAATAACCCACCACAATTCCACCACACCCACCACAATTCCACCACACCTCACCACACCATACCGCAAAATACCGCAGAAAAAAACAGGGCCTCAATGTTGATTAAAAACCTGAAGGCAGATAAATGCAGATAAACCAGAGAAAGAGATCGAGAATTACTTACCGCAATGGCGGCCTGGCCGTTACCGGTGCCGACATCCCAAGCCAAGGAGTGTTGATGAGTGAGGCTGGCCAACATGGAGAACCATTCCTTTGGGTAATCTGGCCTTGCTTCTAAGTACAATTCTGCTTGTTTGTCAAACAACCCTGCCATTTTAATATGATATTACAAGGTATGTTTTGTTATATTTATTAGTAACAAAGTTGAAGTTAGTGAGCTTTCTTTATAGTTTATATACTCCTTGTTTTCGTTATGTAGTAAACTAATTGTGAACTAACTACTCTCAAGTCTCACCTGCCGAAATTAATTAATTAGTACTTACCACTAATGTGAGCTTTTACGCGTTACATGTGATTCATGCGCACGATAAAATATGTATTACTCCATTCATTTCATAGTACTCGTTGTGTTAATAATAATATCTCGGAAATGATAAATGTCTTGTGTAAGACACATAATAAGTATTTTATCATGGTATAAAACTTATATATTCGTAAATTAAATTGAAAAAAAATTTACATAATTGGCTTGTATAACTATAATAATATATATAAATGGTATAAAATCACACTTATATATATATATATTTTAAAATTTACAAAAAGGCGTCTAAAATATGCCCAACAGACGAGGTTCATTCGTTAGGATGTTAATTTTAATTGTTGGCGTAGCCAACACGTTCAAAGCTTCTTATAATTGATAATTAATAGTATCTGACAAAAAATTTGGGGTTAAAAATGATAATATGCATTAGTTTTATAAAAAGGAAACACTTAAGTAGGGTCTTGGGGCAAGACACATATCATCGCTCTATCGGATAATATACTAACTTTTATTGGATTGTAATATACCGATATTTATTATTGGACAATAATATCTATGTTTAGCTAAGATTATTATACTATCAGTGACTGAGAGAGTGATGAATGGTGAACTAGTCTCCGTGCTGATGTGGCAGACGGAGGGGAAAAAACCAACCCTTGCCGATTAACCTCGTTAACTCCTTTGTTTTTCTCACTAACCCACGTTGAAAGATCGACCCAAGCATAGTGACAAAGGTGGTGATGAAACGGTTTCTGTGCTGACGTGACACACAACCAACCAATATCTTGTAACATGTGTTAGTGAGAAAAACGGAGGGGTTAACGGGGTTATTTGGTTGGGGCAAATTTTTTCCTTCCGCTAGCCATGTCAGCACGAAGACCTGTTCACGTACTACCCCCTTAAGTGTTGTTAGTATAATAATCTCATCAATATATAAAGGTTCGATATATTGCTGTTAAATAGTAAAGATCGGTATATTACAGTCTAAAACCACAAAATCCCTAATATTACCATCCAGAAATCCTATTAATAATAATTAAAGTAATGCAATAGATGATCGAGAAATAGAGGTATTTTATCATGCATTACTTTAATTTGAACTTTAAAAATTTGTACTCCATTCGTACAATTATTATTATTATTATTATTATTATTATTATTATTATTATGTGATCTCTATTGCACTATCTCTATTTCATAGTGATCCGAAAATTTTAAAATCTAGATTATTTCACAATATTTTTAGAGTTTAAATTATTGAGACTTTTGAAATGTAAAATTCAGATTACTTAAATAAAAAACCCTAATGATAATTATATATTTTGGTATATGTGAACACAATCACACATGCATTCACGTTTCACGATTTGATTAATTAAATTAATTAAGCTGATTTAATTTAAAATGAATAATTAATTCATTAGAAAGCAGAAATTTGCTTTTCGTGTTTCCATCATTCCCTCCATCATTCGAGTTAGTAATTGTATAATACTCCTTGTGTTCCGCGTGAAAGTTGCTTTGTGTTTTTTTTTTTAATAATACTACCTCTGTCCCTTTTTATTTGTCAAATTACCTAACTTTTACATTTCCAATAACTATAATTCTCATTCTATCCCTTATAAATCCACTTTTTCCACCTTTCCAAGGGTATTTTCAAGGACATTTTTGACAATGTACAAATTTTTTACTCCATTCCCCATATTTCTTGGTATCGTGAAAGTAGTTTTAGGGACAATTAATAAGGGATGGAGGTAGTATCACTTTTGTTGGTTGGTGCATGCAAGATGAATTTTTCAAGTCCAATGTGAATCATGCATGGGTATGATGCATGCATGTACATGGGATGTCTACGGTATAGCTTGAACTAAAAGAGTAAATAATCTAAATCATTTTCGGATCGTAACATACCCAGTTTTTGGAGGTGTCGGACCGTAATATTCTTACCTTTATTATTAGATACTAATATACTGAACTTTATACTTAGGAGACTTTAATATACTTACCATGATTTTAACGGTGGTGAACCGGTCCTAAAGATGATTTGAGTGATTTTGTATTGATTCCTTACGGGTCTCGATAAGTTTCCATCGCCTGTCACATTATCCTTGAGACATGTTCACCACTACTTAAGTCATTGTAGTACATTAAAATCATCTAGGTATAAAGGTCGGCAGATTGTTACCCAATAATAAAAATGAGTATATTATGATCCAATACCCCAAAAAATAAGGACATGACCATCCAAAAATCTTAATCTAAATTCTTACTTTGTTCTTGGAAATTTGTTAAAGTGCAAAACAAGTTACCAATGTTTAAACTATAACTAAATTGTGTGTGTTTTTAAGATACAATCATTCATGGGATAACAAACAATGATTGGTTCTTTATATTGTTTCTGTTGGTAGGAAATTGTCAACAAGGTGTTACTAAAGTTATGCTTCAATGGTCTGAATCTTCATATTGTTAATTCTAATCTTCTTGTGATGTGTATAATAAGATGGAGTGTAACAAAGGAATTAAAAGAATTTACTCATATATATATATATATATATATATATATATATATATATAAAACGAAAAAGTCACTTTTAAAGAGGGGCGTTAGAGATGATCATTACTTTGACCCAGTCAATTGACCACATGTTATATTTGTTTATGAAACAATGTAGTTGTTAAAGTCAAAGATCACATGATTAATTAGGATTATATAATAAATAACCAGATAAACTAGCTGTTAGCCTGTTAATCATTAATTTGGAGGTAGGAGTTGGACATGAATCATGTCAGGGGCAACACGATTCATGTCAGTCATGACACAATCCACGTTGATCTTGCTCCACTTTTTTTGCTCATTGGACTGCAACACAATCCGTGTTGGGTCCAAAATTATGAGCGTCAACCATATTACTTGAGTTAACCTTGTTATATTCTTTATACTTGTCCTACTTAATTAATACTTGTATATAATCTACTTCCTTTTCCCTAACTATTTATCTACTTAGGGAGCGTTCTGGAAATTTTTTCATGGGAAGTTTAAGATTTTCCTAGGAAAATTTCCCTTAACCCCCCTTTAGGGAAATTTTCCCTAGGAAAATGGAGAAAATGGTGGGCTCACCGTGAAAATTTTTCCAAGGTCAACCCACATCCAAACATGGGGAAAATAAGTCAACCCGGGAAAATTGACCATTTCCCCGGGGTTATTGACTAACCAAACGCACCCTTAACTAACTTTTTTTCTAATTGTTTATCGCCTTTACATTTTCAATAACAGTTTTATTGTTATCCTTCATAGATAATTTTAAAACCAATAACTTAACAATAATTGAACATATTTTTATGTATTTCTTCCTAAAAAATTTTGTTACATTAATCCTCCACATTTCTTCCCAAAATTTACCCGCAAATTTTATGGTGTTAAGGGCCTACAATGTTCAGTGCTAAAAAGTAGATATAGTAAATGTTATTTTTGGTAAGTTTCGATAATATTTTGTTTGTATGCTAAATGTTATTTTTATTAGTAAATTTCGATAAATTATTATAATTCTCGATAACTTTCTCTTTTATCTACCACCATACGTCCCCACCAAAACGCAGCACTTCACTAATTCACCCCACCCTCTTACCAAATTCCAACTGTCGTCGCTTAATTTGGGCTTATCGTTCTGCGAATGTGGTCATGCTGCTATGAATGAGCTCGAAACTCCTCCATAGCAACAACAATGGCGGCAACATCAATTCATCTTACCCGAGCCACCCGTTGTTTCCCGATTGCTTCTTCAATCTTCTCCCCGTTCATCTCTCCATTAATCAAGCCCCATTGCATAGGGTTACGCTCCAAGCTTAAACTTCTCCGCCATCGCCGTTTTTCTTCGTTGAATTCCTCCAGGAAATTCGCTATCTCTGCCTCTGCTACTCGTGGTGAGCTTTCTATCGCTGTGTTTTCATCTTTATGTATTGGGAAATCTGTTTGTTGCTTGAGGGGTTGTATGGGTATTCATTGTGGCATTTTTACGAACACCTTGTGCTCATTTCTGACCTGGCGAAGTTGTTGAGTAAATGCTAAAAGTGCGACATGGGAAGTGGTAATTCAGACTTGAATTGAATTGGGTTGTGTGAATTATGTTCAATTGTGTTATTCATTGGGACATTTTGGCTGAAGAAGTGGGTTCATGAAGGAGAGGATTATGGGAGTTATTCAGTGAGGCAATTTTACGAACACCTTGTACTCAGTTCAGACCTGGCAAAGTTGTTGAGTGGATGCTAAAAGTGTGACGTGGGAAGTGGTAGTTCAGACTTGAATTGAATTGGGTTGTGTGAATTATGTCTAATTGTGTTATTTCATTTGGACATTTTGGCCGAAGAAGTGGGTTCATGAAGGAGAGGTTTTTGGGAATCATTGTGATTGGTATACATAGCTTGGTCTTACACATGCCAGCTTTCAATTGCTATCTTTTTCTCTTTATACATTAGAAAATCACTTTGTTGCTTGAAGGGTATATGGGTATTCATTACGGCAATTTTACGAACACCCTGTGCTCATTTTGGACCCGGCAAAGTTGTTGAGTAAATGCTAAAAGTGTGGAATGGGAAGTGGTAATTCAGACTTGAATCGAATTGGGTTGTGTGAATTATGTTCAATTGTGGTATTTCATTTGGACATTTTGGCCGAAGGGGTGGGCTCATGAAGGAGAGGATTATGAGAGTTATTGTGATTGGTATACGTAGCTCGGTCTTACACATGTGGAAGGATTTGGAACCACAATTTATTAGGTGCTCTTGGAGTTTATGCTTCAAATAGTGTGATTGTTCACTTGCGTATATCAGATTCTTCACTCTCAAGAGTGTGATTTTTCACTTGCAAATATTCTGGAGTATAAACTCTAGGTATGTGTAATATATATTGATGGAGCACATGATAAATTGTGCTCGGGTATGAGAAGTAATTAATGGGGGACCCCAACTTGGAGGGATGTGAAGTGGGGCCTGGTTGATGTTTATACTTTGCGAGCATATGTCTGATGTGTGTGTTGGGGGGGGGGGGTTTCTTTAGGTAGAAGAAATTCACAATTTGTGAGCATATGTCTGATGTGTGAATTATGTCCAATTGTGAGCATATGTCTGTTGCTGTTGCTATATTGTTGATGGTCCACTGATAACTGTTGTGAAATTGTTCTTTTAAACTGTAGACTGGAGCAGTCATGTCGGAACAGCTGACGAAATATACGATGTCATTGTTGTTGGAGGTGGACACGCTGGGTGCGAAGCTGCTCTTGCTGCTGCTCGGATAGGGGCAAAAACCCTTCTTCTCACTCTGAACATTGATAGAATTGCATGGCAGGTAAATATCTTATATCTGTTGGACAAGCTTCTCATATGTTTATCTATGAGTATTTCTTCCATAGAAGAAAGGGAAACCCTGAAGAAGATAACTGTGTCCATCATATTTTAATTGTTGAAAATCTGTGAGCTCGACATTAGTATTTTTCAAACTAGATGGACAACAAAAGGAAGAACAAATGCCGTGTATTCCCATGAAGTGTGTGTGGGGACATGAGTGTTTATGACATACAGTATATTTTCTATAACAAATGTCCATTCCCAAAAGACAAAATGATTTCGGAAAAACATTTGGAAGTACTCAGAGAGAACCAAAAAGTTTTTTAACAGCACCAGTCCCTTTTTCCTCTCATCTTGATTCTGATGGTACGCAGCTGCTGTCTTAGTTCAATATATGTTACATGCACCTGGAGTATATGCTCCAGGATATCTGCAAGTGAACAATTATAATATTGAGAGTGAATAACCTAATGTCTGCATTGAACAATCACACTATTTGCTTTGGAGCAGAAACTCCAAGAGCACGTAATAAATTGGAGTCTTAGTTGGTGATCAAAATCTCTGTGAAAGGTCATGTAGCTGATTGTGCCAAAGTAACGACTGTTTATAGCATGAACCACTCTCCAAGTATAAAGCCAAAATAATTGCATGTTTGTGCCAAAGTAATGACTGTTATCAGTTATCACTGCCTATCTTAAGACCTTGATTTTTATTCTATTGGACTGTTTATTGTCTCTTCTGAGTTGGTCCTCAGTCAAGTGTGCTGCTAATTTCTGTACAGCCTTGCAACCCTGCAGTTGGTGGACCGGCAAAATCACAACTTGTACATGAAGTAGATGCACTTGGTGGTGAGATAGGAAAAGTTGCTGATAGGTAATATTTCTTGCAGTTCACCGGAAAATTAACCTCTAGAATAGTAATATTGCCCAGTTGCTTGTTTTACAACGAACAGTACCCAAACCAAGAAAACAAACAGGGAAAAAATGTAAAATGGTTATGGGTAGTCATGAGTGAGACTGGTTTCCTGGCACAAGAAAATAGAAAGAAAAAAGAAGGAAAAAAAACTATGAAGATATTTAAAAGTTGTAACTGCGTTTCAAATGGAGAATCTGTCAATGAAAAGAATTATAGTTTCTCTCTCTCTCTCTCTCTCGCATGATTTTTCTTTCTTTTTCCCATGGAAGTTGGGCTGTATCCGCGTTGTTAGAAGAAACTGAACCAGCACTTTACAATGAAAACCTAGAATAAATTCAAGAAGATTTTTTTTTTTTTTTGGGGGGGCGGGGGGGTAACGACAATGTGGTTCATTACACGTAACTCAAAGATGTTTTTGACAAAATTTGGACCATGACATTAAACACTAGACATAATTTACCAGCTATGGTTTGCTGTCCTGTTGCATTAGTCAGTGGCTTGTATTTTCTGACCCTATGCATGTATTATTACCACCTTGATATGCGTGCTTCAATTCCTGAGTATATATTGGCTCTTACCTTCTTGTTCACTTGCTAAACTGAAGGTGTTATTTACAAAAGCGTATACTTAACACATCAAGGGGCCCTGCTGTCCGAGCATTGCGGGCTCAAACTGATAAGAGGGAGTATGCTATGCAGATGAAGACTGTTGTTGAGAAGTAAGTTCTGATCCTAATTATTCTTTTAGGTGCTCCTTTCATCATTTGCCACGCTAGGGCATTCATGATTAATAATATAACATGATTGGTCAGGTTTTTGGACTATTTAATTATGGTAATCTTATTTTCTGCACAGTACGCTGAGTTATTGACCCTGTTGCTCGATCTAGATTTATGATTTGCGTTGCAAATTGCTGCGTATTCTAATTAATGTTTTAACTGCATACTCAGTACAGACAACCTTTCAATCAGAGAAGCTATGGTGACAGATATCATCATTGGGAAGAACGATAACGTGGAAGGTGTCCGCACATTCTTTGGAATGAATTTCTATGCATCTTCAGTCGTTCTTACAACCGGGACATTCATGAGCGGGAAAATATGGGTGGGAAGAACCTCTATGGCTGCAGGAAGGGCCGGAGAGTCAGCATCGCACGGTCTCACTGAAAATCTTCAGAGTTTAGGATTTGAAACTGATAGGTTGAAGACTGGGACTCCTGCACGCGTGGACATCCGTACTGTGGACTTCTCCAAATTGGAACCTCAACATGGAGATGAAGAGGTCATCATTCAATCTTTCGTGTACTTGTACAATAATATACTCCCTCCTTCGCATTTTTTTCTGTCATTCAGATCCACGCGTCAGTCAAATTTGAAAAATTTTGACCGTTAATTTCTCAACATATACAATGTGCTAGTATACGAAACTACTATCAATAGATACGTAATGGGAAATAGTATCTTATGAGTATAATGTTGTAATCTTTTGATAAGTTATATGTGTGAAATTGTTAATCAAAGAAAGACATTGAAGATCGTGAATTATTTAATACGTGATACCGTAGTAGATAAAATGGGAAGGGGGAGTACAATTTTTCTTTTGAGTGCAGAGATGGGTAATCTTTGCATTCTTTGCTCGCAGATGCTTGGTTTGATTGGCATCTTGTGCTAGCATTTGTCCATAAAGCCACAGCCTTGAAATTTGTGGTGTTTGATTTGAGTGAGTTCGTTCTGATACTCGAATATTGATTGAGCAGGTTGGCTGGTTTACCTTTGATCCTGATTATCATATTGAAAGAGAACAAATGTGCTGCTATCTGACACGGACTACAAAGAGCACTCATGAGCTGATAAAGGATAACTTGCATGAAACTCCAACTTATGGAGGATGGGTTGAAGCAAAGGGACCTAGATACTGCCCTTCCATTGAGGATAAGGTATGATTCCCCCATCCCATTAAAAAAAAAAAAGAAGAAGAAGAAGAAGAAAGGAAATGAGGTTTTCTAGGAGAGTGTGCAAGTCATGAGAATGTGCAAGTCATTGACTAAAATTAAGACTATTGTCTAGTGGCTATTTCATGTGCATTGTAGTTACCATGATTGTCTAAAACTTCTTTTCAATTTCTTTCTCAAACCTTTAGTCACTCATTCTGTAATCAGTAATCTAGCATCTAAGTTTGCTATTAGACATGACCAACTATACTGCTGATGCTAGAATCAAGTGTTTAAGTACTGTTTGCCTGGGTTGTGCTAGAAGTTAAACATCCCGTAAAATGTTCCGAAATGTCCGAGGAATTAAATGAGTAATCGGGCAGTTCAACATCATTATCCTGTGGAAATCGCCCCCGATTGAAGAGGCTCTGTCGTGGAGGAAAAAGTTACGGTCAAAGGGGCATTGAGATCTTCAATAGCTTTGAAACAACATATGCATACATGAGTTGGCCGTGCAAACATTAATCAGGTTTTCAGTCTAGTGTTCTGTTATGTTTAATCAGGGCATCGCCTCTCATAAGTAATACCATGGTATGCCATCATAAGCTTGAACCTTTCACGAATTTCCGAATCCCCTCCTACAATGGGGTTTTGGTATTAAGATTGTTAGAATCGGGATCCTAACTCGGATCCATGGGGTAGTTAGGATCGGAATTAAACCACGTAGGATCGTGGATCGGAATGTAGATGGTAGAACTGCATCGAGGATTTTGGATCATAAAATCGTAGGATCGTAGATCAGGATCGAGATTTTAATGACTATGTTTGGTAGGGCTTCAAACTGCTACCGTCTAACACATACTGTTGCCGGCAAACTATATCCATTTGACCAAGGATGGTGGTCCTAGTACTTCTAGAAATGAGCCGTAGCAGATTTGTGTTCTTTCCCACTTCTTATTTGCTGTTTTCAATTAAAGGCCGTTTTCCTGAAAGGCTATGCTATATTCTCAAAAATGGCCTCATTATAGTTACACGTGAATGGTCTCGATCTTCAGATTGTCAGATTTCAAGACAAGGAGTCCCATCAGATTTTCCTTGAACCGGAAGGCCGAACTGTGCCAGAGCTTTATGTACAGGTACTCTATAGCTGTGTTCTCACTTATATGAGGCATTGAAAAATGCTGCTACTTCATGTACAGCAGGGTTTGATTTTCCTCTCTTTCAATTAATCTTTCGTTCAAGGTCTTCTGTGTGAATTAATGTCTTGTTCTAGCTTGTCACCTGTTATTCCGTCTCCTTATCATTTCATTTGAAATCCGCATTCCCCCAAAGCGCTTACAAAAATTTGGGTTCGGGTCAAATTCGGGTCGGTAAATGTTGAAATCTTGACGAAAAATTGATGACCATTACCCAGTTTTTTCGGGTCAAAAAATTCAGACATACGTAAATTTGTGTCATAATCAGGTTCAAACGATAGAAATAAGAGAAATATTGTGTCTGAACTATCTGACAATATTAAAATTTGGAGTTTTGTACGAAAAATCTATGACCGGACCCGATCTTTTCAGGGTTGGACCAAATTGGGTATTCGGGTCGGACAAAATTTTGCCAGCTCTTCCCCTTATCCTTTTCCCTTTTGGGTTTGGTTCATAACAATTCCGTTAAAACTGTCAGGGATTCTCTACTGGCTTGCCTGAGAGACTGCAGTTACCACTGCTGAGAACATTACCTGGACTCGAAAATTGTACGATGCTGAGGCCTGCTTATGCCGTGGAGTACGATTATTTACCTGCTCATCAGTGCTCGAGATCGCTAATGACCAAAAAGCTTCAAGGCCTTTTCTTCTCTGGCCAGATAAATGGAACTACTGGCTATGAGGAAGCTGCTGCGCAGGTTAATTTTCTTCTTTGCTTTCGTTATTGAAGTGAAAAACTACTTTATTGAGTACCTTGATGGAGGATATAGTATACTGGCATAAGTACTTGATTCTAAAAAGATAATTAATGAAATCACATTTTGCTTGTTGAGCAATTTGACATAAATTTTCGGCAAGTTACATGAAGAAGCAACGAAATGTGCAACATAGTGTCCCCCGTGACTCAGTGAATGCTAGTATTTTACCTGTCAGTCTAAGCCGATTTGTACCGTGTTTCTTCTTGTGTAGGGGATTATTTCTGGAATTAATGCGGCCAGACATGCAGATGGCAAATCCCTTATTGTTCTTGAGAGAGAAAGCAGCTATATTGGCACTCTGATTGATGACTTGGTTACCAAGGATCTTCGAGAACCCTATCGAATGTTAACAAGGTACTACGGTTAGGGCCTAGGGAGATCTAGATGTAGGCAGTCTTACCCCCAACAGATGTTTCCATTTGTTGAGGGACGAAATGTGGCTTTTGTTGTCTTTTAAAGATACTGCTTGTATTTTCACTCAGCTTGTTAATGTTGCTTTTGTTGTCTTTTAGCCGCTCAGAGCATCGATTACTTCTCCGTGCTGACAACGCTGATAGTCGTCTCACTCCCCTGGCAAGGGATATTGGGTTGATAGATGATAGACGGTGGAAGTTATACCAAGATAAGCAGTCACGAATTGCTGAGGAGAAAAAACGACTGAAAACCGTCAGGATATCAGGTCCACTTTCTTTCTTATCTTTGCTTTCCTGCTTGTTTGTTTCTCGAGAACAGGGTTCATGAATCATGGGAGAGCTCTAGTCGGACTTGAACCAAATAATATGTTGGATGTTTATGAATTCTGACTAGGGGGGCCTAGGCTTGGGCTCGGTAGACATCCAAGCTTTGGCCGAGTCGAACCCGAGCGGCTTGCAAACCGACTCGGTTTAGTTATAGCCCTAGTCTCCATGGACGTTTCAAGTGTAAATTGGGGTTGGGTTCACAATTACATTGTCTTATGTAATTTACCTTCCAAAGAAATTCGAATTTCTTAGTTTTGAAGAACGTGCAGGTAGTGGTGACCTGGCTGCTGATGTCACCCTGTTATCTGGTCAACCAGTGAAGGACTCTGCGACACTGGAGAGCCTTCTCAAAAAGCCTCATGTCGAGTATAAACTTCTGGACAAGCATGGTTTTGGAAACGAATGCCTGTCTAGAATGGACAAAGAATGTGTAGAGATCGATATTAAATACGAGGGTTTCATCGTTAGACAGCAGCAGCAGTTGCAACAGGTTAGCTTATATATAGCTTGTACTCTGGTAGTTTTTCATTGGATTGGTGAAACTGAGTCTTCGAACTTTGCATATATCCTCATTGAATACTTCGATAGAGCTTTAATAAGTTTTTTCCGTGATTTTTCTCTGACTCCAGATGGTTCACCAGCAACATAGACCGCTTCCGGAGGATCTAGATTACCAATCAATGACAACTTTGTCTCGAGAGGCACGTGAAAAACTTTCCAAGGTAATTACATTGTCCCATCCCGTCTACAACAACAAACCCTAGTGAAGTCCCGCTAACATGAGGTATGGGGGTCCACATGTAGGCATTCTTCCCCCATGCACGAGAGTGCATGAAGAAGCTGATTTGGGTTGGCCAAAAAAACCTTTTAAACAGAAAATCCGTGTTTTGATCCATTCATGATTGTGTTTTTCTTTAGTGATGAGCTTGACGTAGCCCCATACCTCGTCTGGGTGGGATTTCGGAGTATTAGTTTTGGTTTTGGTTTTGTACTTACAACTACGGTATAAAGTATAAACCCGTGTACCAACTAAGTTGATTTTGTAATTGGTAATTTGGAGGCTCCCGGTTTCTGAAAAACAGCTGCAATTTTCTTCCAGGTGAGACCACAGACGATTGGGCAAGCGAGCCGAGTTGGCGGGGTAAGCCCTGCTGACATCACTGCTCTGCTCATCATCCTGGAATCAAACCGAAGACAAGCTCTCGAGCAGAAGAGGCGCAAAATGATGAGTTCGGTGATGGTTGAGTCCGAGAAGGATTCATCCGATTCTCGGGTGGCCGATGCAGCAGTCACCTCTTAGTATGTTACAATTACATTCCAGTTGACCTGTCAAGATGCCCACAAATCCCGATTGCTTGCCTAAACTAACTTCGGGAGAACTCGATAAAGGGAAAAGCTCGGGCTCTGTACGATGAGGTGGTCCGGCGTCATCAGATGTTAAAACCCAGAAGGAATTATGTCGGATCATTTGAAGATAGAACTAGGAACACGAGAAAGCGAAAAAGGTGATGTGTCTAATTCGAAAAACACTAAGTTGGTTGCATTTGCAGTTTTTGTTTATTTTTCGCTTTGCATGTTGCAACCTTTCACCTGATGAGCTTATTTAGAGTAGTATTGTTTACTTCAGCATGTCTTCCCTTTTTTTGAGCCTGAGATTGTAAAATGTAAAGATAAACAGATAACTCCTCCCTCTGTTGGAGAATGTACAAGGATTTCTTCAGCGGTTTGAATGGAAAATATATCATCTTTGTGAGTTCTTTCGTCCTTCACCTTTTCTTCCTCTTCATGCTTGCAACAAAAGGTGTTCTGGATTTCGGTACGGTTTCTGTTTTTGTCATGCGATATTCCGTCTTTGGTGTCTTGACTGGAAATGGATCCATACTGAATTTTTGTTGGCCTTTGACACAATTTTTCACATATTTTCTCCTGCTAAACCTGCGCTACCTTTTGGCACTAGAAAGCTGACATGGTCGTGACAACATACGGTCAAAATACCAAATTGAAATACCAAATTGACTTTTTTTGTCGACATGGCACCATCCGGATGAAGGGTAAAACATTTCCCTCCTAGTTGGAGGTTTTCTTCAAGTTTGGTAGGTTGCTAGTGCTCTGATGACGTGTTGCCATTGTCATGTCAGCTTTCCGACGCCAAAAGGTGGCGGATGTTAAACAGGGACAATATGTGTCTAGTACAAAGTACGGAAGGGTCAAAAAGTCGGTATCGATTATTTTCAGTTCAGATCCAAAAGCAGATATCATTGCATGCCAAAAATTTCCTGTAGGGTATGATAGTGGGCTCATGTTGAATACCGCCCAGCCCAGAAAAGCTCACCGGGCCGGGCCTTGCTAGGCATCCATGATTGATGGACCCAATTGGAAATTTTAGCATTATTTTTGGCTGGTAATTATTCTACAATTTTTTTTTATTTTTTATTTTTATAAAAACAGAGATAGAAAATGGTGAGCCATGATGCCCACATGATAGGCATTTTTTCAAGAAAAAACAGAAGTGTTGTCTTAACTGAGTCATAGTCAACTCAACCAGTTTGATTGGTTCCATGTACCCTCCTTCCTTCATCAGCTCCTCAAATCTCAAATCTGACAACAACTCATCATCTTGTTTGTGTCTGTGTCTGTGTCTATTAGGGAAAACAAAAGAAAAAGAAAAGAAAAATATTCTTAGAACATCATCTTGATGTCTTGATGGGGCAGAGAGAGAGATTGCCCAGAGATCTGACCAACCCTCATTGACTGTTGCCATCTGATTCATTCATTCATTCCTGATGTGTTGCTGTTGTTGTTTCCCATTTGGAAAGTCTTAGTGGTTAAGAAATAAGTAGCAAAAACATACAATGGCGGGTTCGGGTTCGGGTTCAGGTTCGGTCGAGAACCCGAAGGTGGGTGGCTGCTACATATGCTTCATCTCCATTGTTCTCTTTGTCTTCACCGTCTCCGGGGCGGTCTTCTTGGTCTTGTACATGACTGAAGATTCCGAGTCCACGCCGTCGTCTGCTACCTATTGGTACCCGGTGATCGGAATCTCCTTGGTTTGCTTCCCTTGGTTGTTTTGGCTTGTCACCTTCCTCTACCGGGTCGTGTCCCGGACTTTTGGGTTTCGGTTCGTTTGTTTCAACCCGTTTGGTGGTGGGTCCGGCGACCCGGATGAGGAAATCGGGCCCACCACCACCACCGATGCTGACATCGCTGGTGGTGGTGAGGTCGCCCTTAGTGGTGGCAATGGTGATGGCGAGGAGGGTAAAATAGGAAATGAGACCAGGAATGGGAATGGGAATGGGAATGAGAATGGGGAAACGAGACGGGTGCATTTTGGAGGGGTGGTGATAATAGGGGAAGAGAATAATAATGTATCGGAAAGTCCGAGACCATCATCGTCATCATCATCATCGCCATCAATGCAGTCGAACGAGAGTGAGGTGCCTCTAAGGTTGGCCATGGCTTGATGCATTCTCCTGTTACATTATATTCAACAACAACGACAAACTTTAAGGGGAAACACGTTTTATTAGATTATCAGGCAAGACAAGAAAATGGGAATATGTCATATGATTCACAGTTGGCTGCAGCTGTGCTGTGCTGAGATGAGATCAAGAGCAAATGGGTTTGTTTCTGTTGCAATTGTCTGGAGAAAAAGTCATGATGATGATGATGATGATGATGATGATGATGATGATGATGATGATAGAGCAATTTTGAGTTGGGTAATTAAGTTGAATTAGTAGGGTTTGTAGAAATCCCCCTTCCCTAAAACATCATGGATGTGAACTGGTAATTAGTGAATACATATACTTTTGTTTTGTTGTTTGAATACAAGAAGAGCAAATAGTTCTGCCCAGATCTCAAGTTCTTACTTCATTCTCCAATTTTAAAGTAGAATTCTGCATTAGTTCCTCAATGTGTCACTCTAGTAAAATTTTATCTACAATTCAAATTCAGTGAAAACTTATATATATAAATACACACACACATATATATGCAATTATTCATTTATTTGCTTAGCTTCTAAGTTTCAACAAATAAAAATAGGGGTGAGAGCGGGAAATTAAAGTTTTGCCAATGATCGGGGACAAACAAGTACTCCATCAATTTCATATTAATAGTCGTCTTTGGAAATTATACATTGAAGTTTTAAAAAGTTTGACTATAAATTTTTTCATATATACAGTGATGGACAATTACTACTAATAAATTCATAATAAAAAATAATATTGTAAAAATATAATGTTGCAATTGTTAATAAAATATGTTATAAGAAATTATCAATTAAAGATTGACGTCGGAGATCGTAATAGTCAACTATGTGGAAATTAATATGGAACAGACGGAGTATCACTTATAATCTACCACTTTAATTTGTCATGATCTCTAACGAATCAGTTTAACCATTATTTTCTTTTATCACATTATATTCAAGATAATACTTAAATATATTTACATGAAATTATTTTACGACGACTTTAGTGATGCGAATTTTATTAACGCTTGGCTATCAAGTTAATGATAACCTTCTGAAAACCTGCTTTAAACTTATAATATTCTCTAGACTACTAACCGCATTTTTCAATATCTTCGAGTCTTTCTTAAACAAAATTCATTTCAGTTATAACTGTTGAATCCATATGTTCTAAGAAAAGCGAAAAGTTCCAAAAAGGCTTTGGTTGGATAAGGAGAGGTTCTTTCGAATTAGGTTTTGGTATGATTTAGGATCGTTCTAGCGTGCATCTTTATTGGGTCATTTTCATGCCACGATTCAGACCATTTTCGGAGCCAAATCGAGTCATCCATCTAGACATCGGATCGGGTTTTGGTCTGTTTTTTTCGATTCAAATTTTGGATCCTACCTAGACTAGCGCTGACAAAAATTCGGACGAAAAATTCATGTCCAGTTTTTATTCGGGTCTGACCAAATCAAACAATTCGGACGAAATTAAATTCGGGTCATAATCGTGTTCGAACAATAGAAAAAAAGAGAAATATCATGTCTCATCAGAAAATTCGGTCAATATCAAAATTCGGACGAAAAATCTATGTCTAAACCCGACTTTTTTGGGGTCTGACAATTCAAAGTTTTCGGATGGAACTAAAATTTTGCCCACTCTATTGACCTAGCGTTGGCAAAATTTCGTCCGACCCGGAAAAAACCGGGTCTGGATATAGATTTTTCGTTCGAATTTTGATATCGATCGAATATTCGGACATAAAATTCTCTTTTTTCTATTGTCCGAACCCGATTTTTGCTTCGTTCGAATTGTCCGACCCGAAATAAAACCGGGTCCGGACATGGATTTCTCGTCCGAATTTTGACATTGTCCGAATTTGTCTGATCCAAATTTACCCGGACCCGATTTTTTGCCAACACTAGACCTGGATAAGTATTGCCGGGTCTACCAACGAGGACTTGGGCACTTAGGCCCTGTCAAATACATGGGTAAATACAATTTACCCAAATTTATCAGTTTTTACAAAATTTACCAAAATTTACTTAAAATTACCAAACTTAAAAAAATAAAAAAAATTTAATTTTGACATATTGACATCAATTTGCCAAAAGTTACTAGAATTTACCAAAAGTTACCAAAATTTAAATTTTACCCAACTGTTTTTTACCCATGAATTTGACAAGGCTTTAATTTATTTTCGAAGGCAAAAGCCCACGCTTTGAAACCGCAGCCTTTGACAAAACCTCATATCTCTCCTCTCCTCCCTTTAAACCAAAATTTGAAAAGGCAGAAGCACAATTTCAAACCTCACTCTCCCAAAGCGGGAAACACACACACAAACATCAACACACAAGAGATTTTGCAGAAGAAGAGTGTAGCAGAAATGGCGGACGATACCTTGCAGAAGAAGAAACCCATCGCCATGAGTCTCAATCAACTCCATAGTCGTCGCCTTGTCGACCTTTCTGCGTCTCGCTCCAAACCTCCTCCTCCTTCCTCTTCCTTCTTCATCCCCGGTCATCTCTCTCTCTCTCTCTATCATTTCTTCGATTTCTGTATCATTTCTTCTCCGATTTTCGGTAATCTGAGCTTTCGATCGTTTACTTGCAGGCGAAGAAATGGAGCGGCCGAAATTCGAGCTTGGACGGCGTAAAAATGTTGTGGATAATGATGTTCCCAGTTTCTCTGGAATCGCCGATTTTGATTCTTCTCCTAGTCCTGGTTCGCTCTCTATCTGTTATCTGTGATTCTCTTGTTGTTGTTGGGAGTTTGTTTGGGAGGATGATCGGTGAGTTGATCAACTGCAGATGTTGCGAAATCGACGAAGGAGAAGCAGCATAAGATCAATGATAGTATTCCTGGTTTCTCTGCCATTGCTGATTTTGAATCTTCTTCTGGTACGTCTCTCTCTGAAATTTACGCTGAAATTGAGCCTATTGTGGTACCAAATTACTATCAATGAGTCGATTTTACTCTCTTTTTTAAAGTTTTTTTTTTTTTTTTTGGTGTAAAATGGGGTTCAAATAGTCTAGGGTTTGGTAGCTTTGTGTTTGCTCGTGCAACAGAGAAGAAATTTAGTTCAGACCTTACCAAACTACTGTATTTTTTATTTTTTTTGGTGTAAATGGTGTTCAAATTGGTCTAGGGTTTGATAGCTTTGTGTTTGCAAATGCAATAGAGAAGAAATTTAGTTCAGACCTTACTAAGCTATATATATTAAGAAGAGTAAAAATCATTGTTCAGGAGTTTAAATTGATAACAGCTAAAAGAGGTATTTGTTTTTGGTTTCTGTAGACAAATCAAACACGGAGATGCAGAAGATGAAACCGGAGAAAGTGAAAATTGAAGGTAGGAGACGCCTCTGTAAAGTATCAACCCAGGATGATGATGGTTTCTCAGGAACTGGAAAAAATGAAGCAACTGGTGCTAGTATTCCTCGCTTCTCTGGCATTGATGATTTTGAATCTTCTTCTGGTACTCACTCTCTGAATCTTAAGCTTATTATGATACCAGTGAATCAATTTTTTCCCTTTTTTGGTGTGAAGGCCATACTAAAGGGACATTCAAAATTGGTCTATGTTTTGGTAGCGTTGTATTTGCTGGTGCAATGGAGAAGAAATTTAGTTCAGAGCTTACAAAACTGTATATACTAAGAAGTAAAAGTCATTGTTCAGGGGTCTAAATTGATCACAGCTTAAAAAGGTGTTATATTTGGTTTCTGTAGACAAGCCAAAGCCGGAGAAGCAGAATACGAAACCGGAGAAAGTGAAAGTTGAAGGGAGGAGACGCCTCTGTAAAATATCAACCCAGGATGATGATAGTGAGGATTACAAAGATGGGAATAATCAGTTTCGTGATATTTCTGACTTCAGCTCACCACCCCGGTCAAAAGGGCAGGTGGCTGATGCCGATGATGATGGGGGTGCGAATGAGATCAGGGATATACTGAATGATTTGAGTTCTAGGCTTGAGTTCCTGTCGATTGAGAAAAAGAAAAACCCTAGACCATTTGAACCAAGACCTGTTCCCCTTCATGGGGATTCTTTGAATATAGAGTCTAGTGCTGCTGTGGTTCATAAGAAGGTAGAAACGGGAGAGCCTGAATTTACTAGTGCTGGTTCTTCATTTGATGGTTCTGCCTATTTCTCTGATTCATCACCTGGCGTAGCCGATACCGCTAGCAACAGCGAATTAGACAGTGAGAAGTGGAGAGAGTTTGATGGGACTGAGAAATCCAGTAAGAATGTTGATAAAGGGACGTTAAGAAATGTGAACAGGAAAGAGAAGACAAATCCTGCAGTTCCTCGGAGAAAGTTTGTCCCAAATATTGAAGTTGAAGAAGAAGAAGGTGAAGATGATTGTGTAGTCCTGGGAAGCGGACAATTACCTAAGCAAAATCGGCGTGCAATCGCATCGAGTCAGAGTTATGGTAAGTCAAGTGTGGTTGAGGTTTTGGACGATGATGGTCAGGAGAATGTTTCGGAGGATCATGCAATTACATTGAGTGGCCCAAGATCAACTTACAAGTTGCCAGCAAAAATTGGCAAAATGTTGTATCCTCATCAGCGTGATGGCCTAAGGTGGCTGTGGTCTCTTCATTGTCAAGGAAAAGGTGGACTTTTGGGAGATGATATGGGCTTAGGAAAAACAATGCAGGTATGAGTAAATGACACTGGGTATTTACTTCATAGAAGTTAATGTATGCTCTTTCTATTGTTGTTACTTCCCTGTTAATCGTAACTGTTTGTATGGATTTCAGATTTCTGGGTATTTAGCCGGTTTGTTTAATTCACGTTTGATTAAGAGGGTGATGATTGTGGCTCCCAAGACGCTTATCCCTCATTGGATGAAAGAACTATCTGCTGTTGGTCTCTCTCAGATGATGAAAGAGTGAGCTTATCTAACCATTATTTCAACTGAAGATATGTACATCATTTTACTTTAATTTGCTGACTCTACTTCTGCTGCAGATATTTCGGTACAAATGCAAAGTTAAGAGAATATGAGCTACAATATGTACTTCAGGTTTGAAATTGCTAGCCCTAGTTATTTCACTTATTTGACATTGAACATAACTTTGGAGTTCTGAACTGAAGGCTAGATTTTTTGGTCGAGTCCTCATTCCTACAAATGCTTAATCTAGTTGAATTAATCGTTATCTATCTTACAGGATAAAGGAATCCTCTTAACAACTTATGACATTGTACGGAACAATACTAAACAATTATGTGGAGCTGGCTTTTATGAGGATGATTATGAAGATGGCCCAATTTGGGACTACATGATACTTGATGAGGTTGGTCACTATCATTCGATCCATCATTAATTGTTATGTGATATAGAGTGATACTCATGTATTGACTTTCCAATCAGTTCCTAGCAGTGTTCTTTTGACAATAGATCCCACTCTCACTAGAGTAATAGTGATGTATTGATTGATTAGCCATTACTGCTGTCAGTTTTACAATATTCTGAATTTCTGATGGCTTGCTGGAGTAGTCTCATTTTCTTAAGCCTTTTATAATTATAATATCTGATTGTCTTGATATCCTATACAACATCCAGTGTGGATCATGTGAAGCTAGGTCTAGGAAGGTACATTCTGGTGGTATCGACAAATGTATTCATTTTGAAAACACAATGCTTACATGCACAACTTTGATTAAAGGAAAACATTTTTCTTGACCACTACTTATACCTTATCTACTTTCTGTATGACTCTTCTGGCGGCAAATTTATTGCCCATCTTTTATCCTTTGACCCTTTGTCAACTGTATAAAGGCTCCTTTTCTTTAATCACGTTGATTAGTATGTCAAGGTCTCTAATGGTTACGTCAGACCTGTTTTGATTGTCCCTAACATTTGGCGTACCCAAACCAATCTATTGTTGTTGCCTAGGAATCCCCAACAATCTGACTTCCTTTGCTTGTTATCGGTTTCAGGGTCATCTCATTAAGAATCCAAGTACTCAGAGGGCCAAGAGTTTGCTTGAAATCCCCTGTGCACATCGCATTATCATTAGTGGGACACCAATACAAAACAATCTTAAGGTATCCCCTCTGTTGTTCTTATTGTATTTCTGGTTTAGTGAATCAGATCATGTAAAACCAAAATATCACATGCCTCCTTGGGTTTAAACAGGAACTTTGGGCTCTCTTCAACTTCTGCTGTCCTGAACTGTTGGGTGACAAGAAATGGTATCTCTTGCCCTAATCATATTATTGGATGAAATAAGATTGTTTCTTAGCATATGGAATTTGAAATTTTCATTATATCCAGGTTCAAAGATAAATATGAGCATCCCATTCTTCGTGGCAATGACAAAAATGCCTCTGAGAGGGATAAGCGAGTTGGTTCAATGGTTGCCAAGGTAAGGATTGTTTTGTATCTTTATATTGTATTGCATGATTCCGTACTTTGAGGTGTTCAATGGTAACCTTATGTGTTTAATTGATTCAAGATTTCCTACTCTGTACCAAACTAGACCCTCTAGTGATTGTTACACGTTCATATGCTTTCATTAAAGGTCGGTCTACTGCATTTCTTTAACAAATATGGTCTCCACTGCATAAGTCCCCGGTGTTTTCTTATGCTAAATGCCTCAATCATGCAACAAACGTAATCTATTGACAGCCCAAGACTGATGCAAATGTATTCTCCTACTTCGCTTCTTGCAGGAGCTTAGAGAACGTATTCAGCCATATTTTCTTCGACGCCTGAAAAATGAAGTGTTCCGTGATGATGGTGACAAAGAAAATGCAAAGCTGTCGAAGAAGAATGAGATTATAGTGTGGCTGCGTTTGACTAATTGCCAGGTATAGATTTGTATTGAGATGATGTTGAATGATCAATGATATTGGTTGACTTGATGATGTGCCTTTTGTTTCGATAAGTTACTTGATAATGTGTTTACTTTTACTGGTGCAGCGTCACTTGTATGAAGCATTTTTAAAGAGTGAGATAGTCCTCTCAGCTTTCGATGGCTCTCCATTGGCTGCAATAACGGTACTACAGTGTTCTTTTCCATGGATGTTTGATATGCTTTGATTTACGAGCCTAAAAGAGGAAAGACGATACTGGCTCAGTATCTTAACTCTTTAACATTGAAAAAGAAAATTTTATTATTCAGCTGCCGAGGGCTTGGTGTAGCATAGCTGGATAGGATATATTGATGAAATGCCCTATTGCCCTTTCAAAGGGTACACTCTTTTGCAGCAGTTTTCTAATCATTTTCACTAGAAACAAGCCAGATTTCATGGTTGGTTGCTCGCCTCAGCATCTTAGCAAATGAAGTATTTGAAATGCAGATATTTCATTTGACATTAATTTTGTTGGGAGATTTAGTGTCCATACTGCAGTAGTTTCACCAAATCAGCATGAATTCGACATAATTTGATGAAGGAGCCTAGTTGTGGCTTGTATTTTGCCTTTTCATCTGGGTTATTGTGTTGAGCATTCTTCTTGGCATCATATAGGTTCTTCGATGGAGTTGTTATCCCTCCAAAAGTTCCCTCCAGCTCCCTTACTCCCCTGCCCCCTATTTCGAACCAAGAAAGAACAGGAGATAATATAGGGTGTGAAGTGTCATTCACTTACTCTTATATATGCACACTTTGCTTTCTGCAATTATAAAAAACATGATAGTGGTATGTTTATTTCTGAACAAATTTATTGAGATTTTTTTTTTGAAATCAGATTTTGAAAAAGATATGTGATCATCCTTGTCTCTTAACAAAGAGAGCTGCTGAAGATGTATTAGAAGGTTTGGATTCAGAGCTTAATCAGGATGACCGTGATCTGGCTGCAAAATTGGCGATGCATGCTGCAGATTTAACCAGTGTAGATGATTTCCGGGAGAAGCATGATAACATCTCTTGCAAGATCTCGTTTGTGATGTCATTATTGGTTAGTTCCCCCCCCCCCCCCCCCCAAAACACACACACACACACACACACACAAAAAAAAAAAAAAACCCCTCTTTTTTTGGACGGTCATTATCTAGAAATCAACTCAAGTAAGTATACTGGAATCTTTTTGTAGGAAAAACTAATTCCAGAGGGGCATAGCGTTCTTATTTTCTCCCAGACTCGGAAAATGCTTAATCTTATTCAGGTAAGTTTCATCAGTGGATATATTTTCATGAAAGGTCTTAACTTTCATGATCCCTTATTGCCTGTCTCATATGCTTAATCCTATTCAGGTAGTTTTCATCGGTGGATATTTTGTGATAATAGTGTTAACCTCACATTCTTGCATTACATGACCAATCTTGTTCAGTTAGAAGTTATGACATTATCTCATCTTCCTGTAATAGAATGATTGGTCATGTTTCTTAACTTTAAAGCTATGTTGCTATATTTTTGTGACATCACAAATTCATGCAGTTTGCTATTGTTTGCTTAGTGTTGAATCCCGAATCTCAATATCTCTTGTTACTATCAGGATTCACTTGTGAAGAATGGTTTTGATTTCCTCCGCATTGATGGCACCACAAAGGCCCCTGATAGGCTAAAGATTGTAAATGTTAGTGTTTTCCCTCTCCTCCCTGTAAAGTTGATCAATGATCCATCAAATGTTATGTTTTTTGGGTCTCATTCCTGCCTGGTATTCAGGAATTTCAAGAAGGCAATAGCGCTCCTATATTTCTTTTGACCTCTCAAGTGGGTGGGCTTGGCTTAACTCTTACCAGAGCTGATCGGGTGATTGTTGCTGATCCAGCATGGAACCCAAGGTGCGTAGATTGACTGTAACAGTTCTAGCATCAATGTTTTATTTGCGTAGATTTGTACAATTTGGATTTCTGTAACTGGTTCTTCCCTTTCCACTATGCTTCAGTTCTTGATAAAACTGAAAGGAGTCTTCGGTGTGGGGCTTCTTCTTTGGGTATAGTTTAGTCAAACTTTTCTTGGTTTCCGGAAGTTCTGAACTTATGTTTTATTGGTTTGTTTTGTCTTTTTTGTCCACTTTTTTGCGGATACAATGTATAAGCCATCTTGTAGAGATCTTCCTCAGGTTGTACGATTGTTAACCATTTGTGTGTGTAATTTGTGATGCTCTATGTTCAAGTTTAGTATTAATATTTGACGTCTTCTATCACTAGAAATATATCTTATGACGAATGTTCTACCAGCTGCCAACTTGTGAGAGTGTTGTACCAAAGGCCTTAACCGAAGAATGCCAAATAGTTGCTATGAATTGCCGTTTTCTTTTTGCTTTAACCAGCGAATAATTGCATTGACGAGTAAATAAAACTGCCTTGTTTATGACTTTACAGTATGGATAACCAGAGTGTGGACCGTGCATATAGAATTGGCCAGAAGAAAGATGTTCTCGTCTATAGGTTGATGACATGTGGCACCATTGAAGAAAAGATTTACAGGATGCAGGTTAGCTTTGATTGCCTTTTCTTCTGCTGATATTCTCAATTGTAAAGTTTTCAAACCAATTGGGTAAGTTGGTGAAGACTGAGGACATTTCACCCTCCATGCCATAAACTATGGAAGCTACAGCTTTCCAGATGTGCTTCTTATCATTTATGTCCCCTCTTCTTGAGCTGTAAAAGTTCAGATGAAAAGATAGTATAAGTTAATCCTTAGCTACATAAAGTTAAAAAAAAAAGAAAAAAAGATGCAAACGACTTCCGTAGAGCGGCAATATACAATAGACTTTTACCCTGCTTGAATATGTTCTTACATCTTAAACTGCAAATCAGGTATTCAAGGGTGGCTTGTTCAAGACAGCTACGGAGCACAAAGAGCAAACACGCTATTTCACCCAACAGGTTCGGATCTTGACTTTTGTGCACGTCGCTGTTGAGCCATTCTAATGGTATTTGATGTTCTGCATTTGTTTCCAACGCTGTTCAGGACCTTAAGGAACTTTTCAGTCTTCCTAAAGATGGTTTTGACATTTCACCCACTCAGCAGCAGTTGCATGCCGAGCATGGTCACCAGATCTCATTGTAATAACTTCTTGGGCACAATACCTTTTGTCCCCGTCTTGTTTTTTTACTCGAATTATGAGTTGCTATCAAAACAATGTATTATCCTTTGTTGATTGTAATTGGTGTGATTGACAGGAGTGATGATCTCAAAAACCATATAAAGTTCTTAGAATCTTTAGGTATAGGAGGTGTTAGTCACCACAGTTTGCTTTTCTCCAAGTCAGAACCTGCACCAGATGTTGTTCAGGTGGAAGAAGATCCAACAAGGTTAGGAGCTGTCTCCATTTGAACTCATTGATTATTGTGCATTGTAGTATTTGGCTTCTTGTTAGAGCAGGCAAATTTTGTCCGCTTGAATATCCAAATTTGTTCAATCTAGTAAAAAACGGGTATTACGGATGTGCCAAAACCTCCCATGAAGGGTTATATTATCAAATATGATGAGGGAGTTTTAAATGCGTTGTTTTTCAATCTTTTACGTTAGGAGGTTAGTTCATGCATCTTATCTCATTATTTGCCTATAAAAGCATGTATATCTACAACTCTATTACCACCACAACAAAAAGGATTCACAATATATTTTCTACTAGGTGTGCCAAATAGAGAGAAATATTGAGAGAGAGTAATTTCACCAATATTTCTCTCTAGTTGGCACACCTAGTAGAAATTATAGTTAATCCTTTTTGTTGTGGTGGTAATAGAGTTGTGGCTATACATTCTTTTATAGGCAAATAATGAGATAAGATGCATAAACTAACCTCCTAACGTAAAAGATTGAAAAACAACGAATCTAAAACTCCCTCATCATATTTAATAATATAAACTCTTCATGGGAGGTTTTGGGACATCCGTAAGGGTTATGTTCATAACTTTTTGTACGAATTTGACATTGACCGGTTTATGTTCATAACTTTTCGTACGAATTTGACATTGACCGAAAATTTGCCCACTTGATTTCTCTTACTTCTGTTATGTTGTCTGAATTTGATTTTGACTGCACTTAGGCTAGTCCAACCCAAAATAATTGTGCAACGGATTTCAATTTCTTGCCCAAATGTTAGAATTGCCAATTTTTCGCCATTGCTAATTTTGTTGGGAAGCATGATTTTTGTGAACTTTTTTGTAGGCATAGAAAGCAGGCAACCACAATATTCAGGAACTATGGCTCTTCATCCACAGAGCGTCCTGTTGATGGGTAAGATTTCCCAAATATATGCTTGAAAGCTTTATTTTCATGTCCATTCTTGGCCTTTAATGGTGATGCTTAAATGATATTTGTAGCTCTCAATATGCATTCAATCCAAAGGAAGTTCCCATCCACAAAAATGTTTCTTCCCCGGTGGATGATCGTAAGTTAACTGAGTCAGACATCAAGGATCGAATTAATCGATTATCTAAGCTCTTGTCAAACACGGTACGATCTCTTTCTTCTATGGAGCTTTGTTCAATGTTAAAAGGCCTCTCTAACTTGTACAACCAACACCTAGTTCATATTTCTTGTTGACTGCCTGTTTACGCGAATTTTGTGTGCCTATTAAGTATTAAGCTTTCTGAGGAACTATTTGGTCACAAAAACAAATTGCAATCCAGTTCTTCAGAAACTCAACCTTCAGGAAATCTTAGGTTATGTTGTTAGCTTGTTAGGTTCTTGTAAAATGAAATTGAATGAAATTTTTTATCTCTTCACTAATTTTGTATTAAAAACACAGACCATTTTCTCCCTCCCCAATCTGACCCTCTCATTTAGCCTATCGTATTTTCCCATCACTTCATTCTCAAATTGAAAGTAAAATGTTAATGACAAAATCAGTGAAAATTTTCCATTATGTTTTCCAACTAACTCTCCTTCTATCACTATTTCTAAAGCCAAATGAAGGATCTTTCCGCCTTATTTTTCAAGGACCAAACTGAAAGAATGCAATTTCGGTTATAGTTTGCTAGAATTTTTCACCACATTTACACTAATTTCCTTCACTTATAACTTTGGCAACAACCCGTCCGCAGGCCACAGTGTCGAGGCTACCAGACAGGGGGGAGAAACTTCAGAAGCAAATCGCAGATCTAAATCTGGAGCTCCGAAACCTGCAGACACCAAAGAGGAGCAAAGAGGTCATCGACTTGGATGACATTGCCGATGAGTTACAAAGGTCACTCCATGTATAGCAAGATTTTGCCACTATTATTGCTCGGTCATCGTGGGGCTTAAGTCTCTTTTGTACAGATATTCCAGTGAAATTGACACTAGTAGGAGTATGCCATGCCATGCCATCACTTTTCGTCATCTTGGCCGGGCGAGTTCTGTTGTAAAACAATCCCCAGGGCAGGAGGGCACTTGCTTGATGCCCTCCTGGAAAACCGGGCGCTATTTGTCCTGTATAAGCTTTCAAGATATTTATACAGGACTTCCGTTTCTTTTTATTTGTCTTTTGGAGGTGGTGGGTGAAAATTATTGTCGCAAAAATCTATGGAGTAGTTGGTGAGAAGATTAATTGAATGTTTGAATTAAAATCCAAAATTTTGGGTTGTTTCAACAAATGTTAATGGTAAAATAAAAGAAAGCAGTAATTAATACTCCCCGTCCTTTTTTATTTGTCATTTTCGGTTTTTAGTGTTAATTTTTAATTAATAATTTTAATATAAAATTTTTATAAAAAAATATAATATTATACTTTTTTAATAGTATTTTTCATTATAAATCTGTTGACATCAATTAAGATATTAACGGTCAAAATTTTTATCATAATTTTCTAAACGACAGGTAAATGAAAACAGAGGTAGTATATGAACAAGATTGTATAATACTGAGTAAGAGATAATATGAAATGAGAAAAATTAATTAAATTGATGTCAGTATTCATACTCACAATGCATTGACCATTTGCTGCAAATTGGAATGCTGGATTTGAGGGTTTGCTACAAATTCCTAGTGTGAGAAAGTTTGGGTCCGGGTCAAATTTTGATTGGTCAATGTCAAAAAGTGAGCTTGATTTTTCGAATCCAACAATTTGGACTGAACCAAATTTAGGTCGAAATTGAGTTCCGATAATAAAAAAATTGAAATATTATGTTCAAATATTCAATCAAAATATCAAAATTCAGACGAAAAATTTATAACCAAATCCATTCGGATACATTAGAGGATTAGGCTCGGACAAAATTTGGCCCGCGCTCCAAATCCCTCCGATTTGGGGTATTCGGGTCGGCAACGAAAGAGTATATAAAATGGAAATGTAAATAGTAAATACCGCTACAGTCGAAGCAGAGCTTCAATTTCCTCCAACAATGGCGGCATTACTTTCAAGAAAGATAACTACGATCTCACCCTCTCAACTTCGCTCCATTTTCCACTCCCTTTCCTCATTCACCACTTACTCATCCTCCCCATCGTCCGCCATTGTTGCACCTTCTTCGAGCAAACCCTACCTCCCAACCCTAGAACCCTCCCACGACGCCGAACTAATCTCCAGCATCCTCATCCAACACCACAACCCTTTCCATTCCATGGAATCCTCCCTCCAACTCCACGGAATTTCTCTCTCCTCCCACCTTCTCCACCAAACCCTAATTCGCCTCTCCCACTTCTCCAAGATCGCCCTCTCCTTCTTCTCATGGGCGCTGCAGACCCACCATTGCAGATCCTCCATTGACGTCGCCTTCTTCAACCTCATCATCGACATTTTGGGAAAAGTTCGACAGTTCGATGTCGCATGGCAACTCGTAATTCAGATGCAAACCCTAGAAATTAAGCCGGAATCTTCAACTTTTTTGGTGTTAATTCGTCGTTTGATTGCTGCCGGGTTGACCCGCCAAGCGATTCGGGCTTTCGATGATATGCCGGGTTTTACTGAGAGTGAACAGGGTTTGGAGGAGTTTGTGTATGTGCTTGATACTCTGTGTAAATATGGGCATGTTAGGGTTGCAATGGAGGTTTTTAATAAGAGGAAATTAGGGTTTGATGATTTGGGTGTCAAGGTTTATACTGTTTTGATGTGTGGATGGTGTAAGTTGAGGCGGGTCGATAAGGCAGAAGGGTTGTTGAGGGAGATGATTGAGAAGGGTATCGAGCCGAATGTGGTGTGTTACAATGTTTTGCTTGATGGGATTTGCAGGAAATCGAGTTTGCACCCGGATGATCGCTTCGAGAGGACTATTCGGGCTGCGGATAAGGTGTTCGATGAAATGCTCGAGAGAGGGATTGAGCCTGATGTGACGAGTTACTCGATTGTGCTTCATGTTTGTAGCCGTGCCCATAAGCCCGATTTGAGTCTTGATAGGTTGGAGGTGATGAAGGGCAAAGGGATCAGCCCGAGTGTGGCGACGTATACTTCGGTTGTCAAGTGTCTTGCATCTTGTGGGAGGATCAAGGAGGCGGAAAAGTTGCTTGATGAGATGGTTCGGAATGGGGTCACCCCGAGTGCTGCGACGTACAATTGTTTCTTTAAGGAGTTTAGGGGGAGGAAGGATGCGGAAAAGGCTCTGGATTTGTATCGGAAGATGAAGAAAGAGGGCGCTTGTGTGCCTAGCTTGCATACGTACAATATCTTGGTTCAGATGTTTGTGAAGGTGAATAAGATGGAGGTTGTTGAAGAGATATGGAATGACATGAAACAAGCTGGGGCTGGACCCGATTTGGATTCGTATACCGTGTTGATTCATGGGTTAATTGAGAAGGAGAAGTGGCGAGAAGCGTGTGAGTATTTCATGCAGATGATCGAGAAGGGGTTTCTTCCACAGAAGGTTACGTTTGAGACACTTTACCGGGGCCTAATACAGGCCGATAAGCTTAGAACTTGGAGAAGATTGAAGAAGAAACTTGATGAGGAGTCCATATCATTTGGGTCCGAGTTTGAAAACTATCACCTGCAACCATACAAGAGATAAACTTCAGGCATGTCATTTGCATCCTTTGCTAAGATCCCATAAAATTTTCTTGTGTTAATGGTGTTTGCCACTCATGATTGACTTTGAACCTTGGTTGAAACACCCAAGTATCGGTTTCGAGTAAACCCTATACTAAGTCCTAACCCTAAACACCCAAGACAGCCTTACCTCAGTAAACAATCCTGGGTGTTGAGAGGCTGATTTCAACTTATTGAAGGATTTCCACATCTAGTTCAAAGGTTCAGATGTAGACAACCTTCACCCTTTTGTGGACTTTCTCCTGTGCCCTCTGGTTGTAGTATGAATATGCTCGTTAAAGAAGTATTAGAAGAATTACCGGGTTGGTGCATTTGTTTCTCTGAATGTTCAGGCAGTGCAGAAGAATCAGTTCCACTGAGCAGGCCATCTTCAAAAACAAGGAGCTATTGCTGCACCATGACAGCGCCAGTATCATGAGTTGACGACAGCATCTGGGGAGTGTAAATCATGCACACAGTTCGTTCATGACCATAAATACAGAGACATACCATTGAGGCCGCGTACAAAACAGAAGTTTGCAATGCGTCACTCCGTCCTTCTTTAGTGGGGAAGTGCTAACACCATGGATGGAGAGCAATGCTCTTACTTTTGCAATGTTAGGAAGATTTAGATGTTAGACAGCATTTTTCCCATACTGGGATTGGAGTCTTTCAATGATGTATCCTCAAACAGATGTTGCACTTTGAAGCAAGCTATTACTGTTTGTAAAACAAAAGGCATAATTTCACTTCACAATAGAAGATGAAGATTGATTAAGTTACAACAATGTACAATTGTAATACAGCAACATTGCTTCCACTCATTTGCCCCCACTTTGCAGACTGAAACTGTGGGGAGGGGTTAAATATTTGACAGTTGAAACGGGGGTTACAAACACTCTAAAAATTGCCCAGATAATAGACTTGGCTCCCTACCTACACTATAAAATCAGGGTTCTGATTGTTCGAGACTAAAACCCTAGATCGCAGGGGCAACGAGCATTACTCGCTGTTATATAGCTCCTCATAGACCACGATTAGGGCAAGCATTAGCAAAGTGAGAAGGCTCACCACAAGAATAGCACCTCATGCCGGATACAGGTTCACCAGTTGCAGAAACAAAGGTTACATCATTTCCACGCCCCCTACCACGCCGACCTCTGCCTCGTTCAGCAGGTGGCCGACCTCTGCCTCGCTCAGCTTGCCTGCCCCGAGTAGCAGTGGTTCCACCTCTGGAATTTGTATGTGAAGCATTTGGTCTTCCAGTGCCATTGCCAGTCATATCCTCCCACCTGGTTCAAGGGCAAATGTGCATGTATGAAACAACCATCGTACTTGCGTTTTAATCAAACTGAAAGCTATTATCATTAGCTTATGTCCATGATCTAGATAGCTGAAAAAGTATTCGGGTTTTCAGCTTAGATTGTGATGAGATAAAGCAAAATGTCTCTAAATCTCCTCTGCTTTATTTTGTGTAGTAGTAGTAGGTGGAGAATGATTTTAAATCTTGACTTAATAAGACCAAGTCACTCTAAATCTTTTTAATCCAGGGGAAAGATTGGTACATCAAAACCCAACACCCAAATTTTGCAACAAGAACTTTGCAGTATTGGACTTGGATTCAAAAGCTAGTATCACTGGCAATTACGGCCCTGTTCTTTAGACTAGTAAGTTAGGTTTAACATAACTCAACTTTATCTTACCTAACCTTACCAGCTCCCTAAAAAACATTCAAACCAAACTCAAAATTTTAATCAAAAAGAAATTAAAATAATATTATTTTAATCAAAATTATTTCATTTTTTCCAACACTTAAAACTTTTTCACTTATTTTCTTCAAAATATTCAAATTTTATTAATAAAATATTTCCACTCCACAACTAACTTAACTTAAACTAATCCCAACCTTTCCTTGATTTTCCTCTTCTTACCTTGTCAATCTTAACTCAACTCAACCACTCTAAAGAACATGACCGTATAATCCAACATCTATTTGAGATGTCTTACAAGGCAATAGTGACAAACATAACAGAACACGAAACTCAACGACAACCTAAGTCTCACAAATTGATATCTATGGAGAAAATAAACACGCAATAACTCCTACAAATCCAGAGTAGAGGTCAAGAGTCACATACATGAAAAATCCGCACTCCTGAGATTGACAAGTATAAAACTTTCTTCCTCTATTGTTTTCAGTATTTGCTGTTCGCAATACAGCAGGCTCCCCGCAAGAGCTGCAAGTAACTGGTGACTCCCCTGCATTATCGATAAAGGCAACATACATTCCATTACTTTTCTTCATTTTTATTGTTGGGTTTTGCGACGCTTAGAAAATACAGTCATGATACCTGTTGGGTTATTTGCTCCTTGAGCCCTCGAACGTCTAGATGTGGAGACCAGTGAAGGGCAATCATTTGAATTATGCCCCGTCTCTCTGCAGTGGGTGCAGACATTGGGCCGTACATTACTTGCTGGGGTGCTGCGCGAAGACACGGTGGGACCCCGTCCTCTTGTTGGTGCTGAATATACAGAAAACGGTCAGCAGTCCACAAAAACTCAGGATATCAACATCAATTTTAAAAAGAGAAGCGACATGAAGAAAAATAACCTGACGTCCCAGAAGGATTTCGAGAACCAGTTCCAAGATTACGAGAACCAGTTCCACATATTTCAGTAAGTTGTCTGAGCATCTCATCACATCCACCAATGCAGCCTGGAATGGATACATACAGACTAGTTTATAGCAATTTGTAAACAAATGTTATTTTGCTACCTTTTAACAAAGCTGTTTGACAGCAACGTTTATGACAAATTTGACCGTTGCTGAAACCCATGAGTATAGCACAGATCAATATGTTTCTATATCCAGCAGTTTTACTATGCTGCATTTTGTCTCTATTCTTAAGGCCAAGGTAGCCATTAGTTTAGCAGTTCAAGCTTTCTTAATTTCTTTAAATCTGACAATCAAACTTCATAAAAGGGAGATAGACAATTTGACCAAAGTGAGCTTTAAGGTGATTAGCAATGCAAGCACTGCCAAAGTTCAAAGAAGGTTACCCCTTAGCAAAAGAGAAAATTTAGACACCTTCCTTAATCAACATTTTGTTCATAATGTTAGATTCCAATATCCTCCATGGAATCCATCCAAATGTTTCCATTTCAACAAAATTTCTAGCCAGACCTTTACCACAATTCTGATGTGCTTCCATATTATAGTTGTAGGAAGGTAGTCTTAACATTATTTTTTCTGGCAAATGAAAAGGAATATTTTCAGGCTTTGTGAACAAAGAAAGGTAGTTCCTGACATGGACCATTTAGGGTGAAGCCTGTATGATATCATGAAAATCAAACTGAATGGGATTGACAAGGAGCTGGTCAGTAATCAGAACTTCGAAAATAGTAGGTCAGTAATCATAACTTCAAAAAATGTGAAAAACGCTCAAGCAATTTTGGAAGGCAAGTGGAGCACATCAGAAGGCCTATGATAAGACACTATGCTAGGTAAAATGTGGAAAAGTAGGTGTGAGCTCAAGGAATGAAGTGAGAGTGTAAGATACAATGATTACCAGGCATTAAACATACCTAAGTGTTCAGCATTGTAAGTAGGTGGTATTTCTGACCGTCGGAACTTGAACTGAATCAAGAAAACTGGACCTGTAAATTGGATCTCTGTTAGTGATGTTGCACAAATCCCCCACACACGTCAACCAAAATCACATTCAGTAACTGTAAGAAATTGATTAAAGGAATTCACACAATCTCCAACTGCATGTACTCTTATGTACGATAAAAGTTTAGACAAGGCACCTGGTGAGCAAACGTTGCATGGATTAGAAGTTACAGTCGCTTCCAATATAGAGCCAGGAAGCCAAACAACATTCCGGCACTGCAAATTGCAGAACACTAAATTAGCTTGGCCTGATCATGCTTTTCTTATACAGTCAAGCATCAATCTACAGGCTTTGTGACCAAAGGCAAGTGCAGATTATGAAACTCTACTTCATTTGGTTCAGCATTATTGTCACAGTAGACTAACATATGTAAAGACAAAACGAAAACGGAGACTTGGGAAAAAAGGGAAAGGGATGGGTTTAGTAGAGCAAATTATTTAAACATTATCACAATGTTACTAGATAGGTAGTTCTCATCGATCCAGGAATAAGAGCATTTTCAGATTTCTGCCATGAGATTCCCCAGCACAGAGTGCTTTCTTATTTCCTCAAAAGAAAGAAAGAAGAAAGACTGAAGCAGAACTCAAACGGCACAAGTTATACTGACCAGAGGATAAGCCAAGCATCCAACCATGAAGTTTCCATCCTGCCGACAAGGAACGTAAACTTGGTCAAAACTCAAAAGCAATCAAATCTGCAGCAGAAATTTGACTCCCGCATACGTTTGTGCTTTTTTAGCCTACATTCCTAGAGCAAGCTACCAGGTTTTAGTAGAAATCCAATCACATCACCAGGTCCACACTACAAGAGCATAGGACAACCAACCTTCCCCAAAAAAAAAAAAAAAAAAAAACCCACCACCAAAAAAAAAAAATGCACAGAGATGTAACTAGAAGACAAAAAGGAAGAAAACAGACAAAGAGAACATTAACAGAGGGTCAAGAATAGACATGCTGATATACGTAAATGAGCATTTGTTTTTAAACATCCAAGAGTATTGGGCACAACAATGAGAATCACTGAATATGACCTATAGAAGCAGGAAACAAATATGTGGACAAAAATTCTAAGGTCCACAAATTATCCTGTGATAGCAAAGGCAAAATACTTATAGAGTAGCTCTGATGATGGTGATGATATGTTGATTAAGAGAACATTTATTTGGTCACATACTGGTTTACGCTTCAGCACCATATCAGCCTGCTGACAGAGGCCACAGCGTCGAACAAATTCACCCATTGGTTGCTGCTCTTCCGTACTTGATCTGTTAGTTCTGCACAAGAAAATCGCAATTCAAGCTGACATGTGATATGATTATAGCTCCCATTCACAATGATCACTTTCAAATAACTGAAATAGGTACCTGTCAAAGAAGATCTCCATGGCTTCAAAGAGTTTGACCTTACTGATCTTAGCCTGCAAATGATCTCAAATTCTCAACTCAAAATTACAATAAAATTTACAGAATCAATTAATTATTGGTCAATCATCCTTCGCAGGACGATGTTACAGAAAGTCAGTAAGAACCAGACGAAAAGCAAAGCGTTAACGGGCCTCAGAACGACATACATCTAAGAAACAAGCCTTCATTTCCTGCAAACCGGAAGCCAGAATTTCATTTTTCCTCTTTGTCCCTAAGCTAACAGCCTTCATATCATCCTCCATCTTGGCCCTCAGATAAGGTTTCCAAAGCTCGTAGCTGAACCACATAAACACAAAAGGATACATGGAGTATGCTGTTAGTATAAGTAGGCACAGGTTCAAATAGAGAGAATACTATGGCATTTGGACATCAACTTGTTCTTGAAATAACTTTTAATAGTCGCCAAATTATAAGCACAAATTAATCATTATTTCTCAATTAGTCCCGTCTTACTGCAGACCTATTATGTCGAAAAACAGATGGAGAATTTCAGAGCCATAATTCAGTAAAATGCTCCACTATTCACATGATAAGCACCTAAGCCATCTAAAATAATCAGTTCTTCCATCCTATCCCTTCCTGTCTGTCTACCATAATCAAGGATTTTCCTAGTAACTAATTGTGTTATAAGAGTATGTCTGTTATTTAAGCAATACTTGTCGAACTTAAGCTTTCAATCAGGATCACAACGGGCCGGATAGGCTGGCCTAGAAGCACCAACCACAAAGGGACTTTACCACTCCCCACTACTATGATCCTATCTGCAGGAGCCACTTTTACATTCAATGTGCAGCTTTGGACAACAAATGATGATGAGTTGACAATGTAAAGAAAATGATGTCTTGCATAATGACCAATGTTTGGGCCTAAGCATGATAAGGGAGGGATGATGACTTACCCCATATCATCATATCCCATAACAAGTGCTTCCCCCTAAAATTAAAAAAAAAAATCAAAACAACTAGAAGTTAAACATCCAAAAACCTAGTATAGTACCTTTGAAAATGCTATCAAGCTATTCTGCAAGCCATAACTGACATCCTATATCAGTAATGATTATGAATGAATGGACAGCAAATATCATAGAAAACAAAGAGGCATGGAAGATCAAAATATGTGGAAAAGATTAGAGCAACATGGATCTGGTTACTGTAGAAACGTGACTTACAAGATTGGTCGGCGTAAAACGAGTATTAGAGTCTTTAGTAGCATAAAACCGATCCAACAGCTTCTTGATGTGATCATGCATGGTGGCATCAGTTCCAATTCCCGCCTACATACACCGCCCCTCATTTGTATTAATGTCGACATTGTACTTTTGACGAACTTAAGCATAGGATACCCATATACCTTGTCCATGCAACTGAGCAGATCAGCTTCACTTAGAAGTGGTGGCGGCCGGGTAACTCCTGAATCTAAAGTCAGCGTAGTCGGGATGAACTGCAAATAATAAGTCACATATGACTGAACAAGTATTTCATGTAGTCCTGCACATCCCTTGCTATAATTTTTCCCATTGTTCATTCAGGCTTTTTTCCTCTTTTTTTTTATGTGTGTGTGTGTGTGGGGGGGGGGGGGGGGGGGTTGCTTCCACATCATTGATGCAAAGTACAGTCTTTGTAGCAAGTAGTTCATGTAGTCATACAGAAGTTCATTCATGTGAAAAGGCACTACAGTTGTAGCAAGTAGCAGCAGAAACTTTGTCTTTAATTTTTCAAGGTTGAGTAGAATATCCATCAATACCATTTAAAGCATCATAAAACATCCAGTAAAATAAACGGAAGATTTCCAATATGTGGAATAAAAATGAAGAACATACCTGCTGTCCAACCTCATAAGTTGGGATCACAGAACCTCCCCAACTTTCAAATCGATAAACGTCCAAATAATTTCTCTAGAACAAAATTAAATATAAATTAGAATTTAAAAAGGAAACAACCCTTCCAACAGAGACATATCTACACCAGTACAAGCAATGGGACTACCAGAAGTTTAAGTGACAAAAGCATGGGTCCAAGATACACTGCTTACTTTGGAGATGTTTCAACATGAACAAGAGAACAAGGGTAAACTTACAGAAATTATCACTCTTCCTGATGCATTAAATAGTTCACCAGCAATATCAATTTCCACGGTAGTTTCAGCCCCCACAGCTGGCTGTGAAACACAAGCCAGGAAATGGCGGACAACCAGCTCGTATACTTTCTGCAATAAAGCGACAAGGTAAATGAACTCAGCATGATTAGCCATAACATAATGCCTCTAATCTCAAGGATTTTTTTTTTTTTTTTTTTTTGGGGGGGGGGGAGCTGATGCATATAATTTTGCCTGTCATGTCCGACAAAGCAACAACAAAAACTGCAACAAATTGGACAAAAGCCGGTATGGACCCGAGCAAAGTGAGGTCCAGGAGATCCAAATGTATAATGTCGAAAGGAATAAGTTAACCATTTAACTGCAAAACTAGAGTTGGCAATTTGACCTTAAACTCGTTTTTGCCGTTGCTGATGATGGAGGTGTTTGTATGAAACACACATATTTAAGGTTCTGTTATTCAATTCCTTTTCAACTTTCTTTTCCTTGGCAGAGAATCACTATTCATTATTTCGCCAAAATTTCCCAGATGCTATAAACCAAACAGATAAGTTATCTGATGAATTCTAGGAAAATCATTAAGGTGAACAAGAAAAGAGGCATCATTATCTCAACCACCAAAACAATTAAGAAATCCTTAGAAAAGAACAACAAGAAACAGAACAGGAAAGAAGTACTTCACATGCAGAGAGATAACAAAATTTCACAAATAATACATGCAAGCTTCTCTTAAAAGCAGACAGAAATTATCAAACAGTGTGGGAAGATATGTGAACTAACATGGTGGTCCTGGCTCCATCCAGACTCTCCTGCAGAAAACTTTGTCGGGTGAATGGGAGGATGAGCTTTGTCATCATGGCCCCCATTGCTTGGATTTCTCCAGAGGGCTGCTCCCGGATCGAGCAAACGCTGAGCATATGAGCCCCATGTGGGATGTGCTTGTTGCTCTTGTACAATTGCCTAAAATTTTAAATTTTCAATAAACTTTCTTTTTATCTCCAAGCAAACAGAGAAGACTAGGAAGTACAGTAAAGGAAAGCCTACCAAAAAAAACAGGAAGACATTGCAAGAACGATACAAATATAATAGACAGTATAATCGAGCAGGATACCAACATGCAAATCAGTCCGAGCTGAAAAGCTGTCAGTTTCTGTACGAGGATAGCTAATGAAACCAGATTGGTATAACTCTTCTGCCACCTGAGAAACAAGAGAAGATTAAATATAAGACCCTGCAGAGTGCAGACTGTATAATAGAGTTGCATGTTTCAAATTATACATGCAAGTTTTACTTTAATTTATTTTTGGTAAGTCCATGAGTAATTCAGCTTCCTGCTTAAATATTGACCATGTTCATCAGATCTTCTACGATACATGGTGCTATTTTCAGACGTGAACAACCCCAGTGCTCCATCAAAGTTCTCAAAGTCTAGAAGAATTTTATGGGTGAAATTAAGAAAAGCTTACTATGGCTACGTGAAGTTATTTTATGAAGCCGTACTACACTTATGTTCTTACCTTCATTGTGTGTTCTGAACTCATTCTGAAGTAACGAGATGCACGTTTTTCAAGCTCAATAGTACTCAATGGATAAGGTGGATACTTCAGTTTCTCTTGTTGTCTAACATTCGCAACCTGGTATTAGCATTTGTGAAACTTCATCTCCTTGAAACTATAAAGGGAAGCTTCAACCTTAGAATTGCAGTAAACCGTGCATGGGATATTTGATTCACTTACAGTAGCAGTTGGTTCCTCAACACACATTTCATATATCGTGAGAGCACAATTGTAATCGAACAAATGGCCTCGCCTGTGAAATGTTAAGAGGGCGGGTGATTATTGCATTATTAATAGTTATGAATATTGAACAAGTAATGGAAAATGAAAATCTTAAGGTTGCTAAGTAATTTACGTCCAACTGAAACTAGCAGTTCCTTCTTCTGAATTATGAGAACAATTGATTGTCCAGAACTCCTCGGGTTCATGAGCTTGTATTTCCCAGTACCTTTCCACGATAAAGCCAAGTGTTGGAAACTGCAGGTGACAAAAGAAGATTTCGCTTCTGTAAACAGAATGGAAATTGGAAAGAAAATCATAGGAAGCAATTACGGAATTAGATGTATAAAGAGACCATAAACAGGAGTTACACAGCAATACCTGACATGGACCATAGCTTAAAACTAGATTTCTATCCTCTGTAGCAAAATCAAAGTTGAATGCATCTCTAAGAAGCATAGTCTGGAACCTTGTGAAAGAAGCACCAATACGTAGATCCATTTCCTGCAGGTCATCCAATGTTAGTAAAGAAACTTGTAAGAGGCACAAGGAAAAAAACACAAATAAGAATTCCGTAACGATGAACCCGAAGTGTTCCCTACAACCTTTGTTCACCATATGTAGAAGACAAGAGGACTAAGAGAGGTGCATGCAGGGTGATAACTTTAGTTTAAACCTACAGGCCTTAACATCAATTAGTAAGCTATTCCAATTATGCACTTCAAGTTTCCAGACCACCTTCTAATACTACATTCAATTTTGCTCTTTTTCAAACAATACATGCATCGCCTACAGTGGACACCCATTTGGTTGTGTTATCTATTATGCACTTGAGCACCACCTTCCCATTTTATGCTCCTTTGTCTAAGGTTATCATAATGTTTTGCCTTTTTGAAGAAAAAAAAGAACAAAGTTTCAATTGACAAAAACGAAAACACTTATTGCTATATTACGCGGGTCTATACTCTATAGGAATCGGTCTCTCAGCTAGCATATTCTTAGAGGGGTAAGGCTACCTAAATTTGGACCGCTCCAAACTCCCGTCGAAGTGGGACTGACACTAGGTGTATATATTATATACTGCATTGAACACAATTGCCCGCCCAAATTAGGACTGCCCTATTGCATACGCGCCGTTTACATATGCAAACTTCTTAGCAGCCAAAAAAAAGGGAAAGAGAGGGGGAGAGGAAAGCAAATACAACCTTTTATAAGTTGACTACTTACGCAAAATGTGTCATCAATCTGATCCCAACCCAAAGAATATTTAGATACTACTAAGGACATCTGCCCAAAGCATACTATCTCCCACTTCAATGATCCATATACTTTTTCAGCAGCATACTTATTCTCAAGCATATGTTGGACAATTCAGCAATAATGCCTTAAGGACCACAAAATACTAGGATCACTAGTAGCCATAGTTGCATGGATAGAAAACAAGGTGGTGCCATAGCATGTTCAGCAGCATGCTTCCATTCATTCGCAAAAGAAGTGCTTCTAAGTACAAGAATGTCAAAGTAGAGTACCACAAAGTCAACAATAAGAACAACAATCTATAGGGGTTCCTAGGAAGTGACGAGAGTTTAACCTGCCGTGCATCTACCGCATCAGAAAACAATTGGTTTGGACGATCGAGATTTTGTACGGCCTCATGAATATCCCTAGCAACTCCAAGATGAGAAACAGTTAATAACAACATCAGATGATAAGCACCAATACAACATTTAATTGAGCCTGTTTAGGCTTCAGTACCTGTCAATCAATGCAGAGAATCGCGCCCTAAATATATTCAAATTGCGGTTCACTTCAGTACAAACTTCAACCACCTCAAACGCAATGTTTTCTCCTTCTCTATCACAATCAAGCCATAATATCAACCACTGGCAGCTTCGAACTTCCTGCTGCAGAGTCCTCTTGATATCTAACTTGTCCTGAATCATAATTTAGGCACATCAATATCAAACTATAACCCTAGAAAATGCTAATTATTATTACATTGTTTGTGGTGATCCAAACTATCAACTAATTCTTCGATTTCAATACTCTCATACAGACAAACAACACACCAGATCCACAATTAACAATCTGTTAGCACTGAAAGGTTGAATACTTGAATACAATCAAACAAACATCCCACACTTACAACGCAGACGACAAATTAAACACGAAAATTTGATAAAACGGGAGAATTAAGAACCAAAGTTCAGGAAGAAAGTATGACTACATTATCTGTAGTAAATGTGGTAATCCAAACTACAAACTAATTCTTTGATTTCAATACTCTCATACAAACAAACAACGCACCATATCCACAATTACAAATCTGTGAGCATCAACATATCGAACACATTGAATCAAATACGCAGATAACAAATTAAACACGAAACTTTGACAAAATGGGGGAATTAAGAGCCAAACCTCAGGAACAAATTATTACTACATTGTTTGTGGTGATCCAAACTATCAACTAATCCTTTGATTTCAGTACTCTCATACAGACAAACAACGCACCAGACCCACAATTACCAATCTGTTAGCACTGAAAGCTTGAATACAATCAATCAAACATTACATACTTACAAATTACAATGGAGACGACAAATTAAGAACAAAAATTAAGAACTAAACCTCGGAAAAAAAATTATTACCACATTGTCTGTGGTAAATGTAGTGATCCAAACTACAAACTAATTCTTCAATTTCAATACTCTCGAACAAACAAACACCGCACCAGATCCACAATTACAAATCTGTTAACGCCAACAGGTCGAATACATTCAATCAAACACAAAGATGACAAATTAAACACGAAAATTTGACAAAACGGGGGAATTAAGAACCAAACCTCAGAAACAAATTATTACTACATTGTCTGTGGTAAATGTGGTGATCCAAACTACAAATTAATTCTTTGATTTCAATACTCTCATACAAACAAACAACACACCAATACATTCAATCAAACACGCAGATAATAAATTAAACACGAAAATTTGACAAAAATGTCGGAATTAAGAGCCAAACCTCAGGAACAAATTTGCGGACGGGAGCCTGATAAAGCTCAGCAGGATCGCATGAGTGCCATTTCTTGTATCGCTCATCGAATTCGAGCTCCATTAGATGACCAATGACGGAAGTGAAGATCATGTGGACTGACTGACCTCGAATGGTGTAATCGAACTCGAAGATTTTGTTGTACCTGGATCTTCCTTCTCTCATTCTCGCATGGTTCCTCGACAAGATTCCGGCGACTGCTTTCGCCACCGACGGCTTCTCCGCCACGTTGAGTGCCCTAATTTGACGGTTTCCGGCCATCGGCGTTTTCCGCCGGCGGGAGGAGGGTTTGGAGGGGTTTTGGAGGGAGTTTTGGGAAGCGGGAGACACATTTGAGAATCCCTGGATTAAATATTTTTAATTTTAATTTTGGTCTTGTGTATTTTTTTTTTCTTTTTAATTGTGCAAAAAAATATTTTTTTTAAGATAAGTTGTAATAAAAGTCCATCTCCAATGGTGATTTTAACGCTGACGATTTAGAACTGGCAAAATTTTGTCCAATTCTAAAATTCGAATTGTCTGATCCGAAAAATATTGGATCTGAACTTAAATTTTTTGTCTGAATTCTATTATTGACCAAATATGCAGACATAATGTTTCTTTTTTTCTATTGTGCGAACCAAAATTTAACATCGTCCAAATTGTCCGACCCAGACTGACCCAAATAAAAACTGGGTCAAGGCATGAATTTTTAATATGAATTTACCTGGACTCGAATTTTTGTCAGCATTAGTTGACATGGCACGAGATGATGACATAATGATGTTCCATAGGATATTCTAATAGTGATAATGAAATTTGACTCACGAGACGAGTTTGAAGCTAAGTTTAAGACACAAATATTTTAATTATTTATATTTTTTGTTTCTCTCGTCCCCTAGCTAATATTTGATCAATATAACCAAATTAATTATATTAATTAGTAGGCTCGCTTACTTTTTCAATTAACTAGAGTCAAACTCATACTCACCATTGAAAAGCTAATTAAATAAAGAGATTAACCTTGACTTTCTTAATAGAAATCCACAGTATCTACCTCATATAATGAGTGAAAGTCATGGTTACTGCTACAGGTGCTCTGAGAACTTTTCTATATCTAATTGAATTTTGTTGCAATTAGAAACTAAATTATATTATGAAATTTATTCATATTTTTTTAAAAATGGTAACTTGGTAGGTGAAAGAATATGGTTAAGCATTTCTTCTCGCAGGAAATCTTCCCACTTTATCGTTGTACAATATTGATTTGATCTCCCTATTATCTGTGAGATTTCACCTTTTAGCTATTGGCATTTAATGTATCCATTTTAAACGTTAGTCATACGCACATTTGTTTCTCTATAGATATAGGAAATATTGATCCATAAAAATTAAACTTTGAAAGAATATTACGAATGTCATTCACCAGACATCTGATTTGTCTGGGGATCGCGAAGTAACCTTGGATTGCTTGAATTACTGCCAAGTTATCTCCTTCCATGAATATGTGAGCATTGCCTGCTTTAAGTAGACCATCACATAGTACTCTCGCTTCTACCACCAACACAAGATAATCTCCATAATTTTCAGCTCCTACCTTTATCAATGCTTACTTCCAATCTTTGCCACCAAAATTACTCAATCCATATTAGGTCATGTTCTTTTATGCGGTATTTTGCGGAATGGTGTGGTGAGATGTTGTGGAATTGTGGTGGTGTGGTGGAATTGTGGTAGGTTATTAGAATTGTGAGAGAAAAAAGTAATAATTTACGGTAAAATGTGGTGGGTTGTGACAAACTGCAGTAGGTCGTGACACCGCAGTTTGCCAACCGTGGAAAAGAACTGGGTCTTAGTCACTTTTGAATGGCCTAAGGGCAATGACTGACGTTGAAATTACTGATGTCCATTTAATAATAGCTACTATTACACATATTTAAAAGAGATTGTCCTCCCAATCTATAATAAGTCATTTTATGTGCGTGTGAGGAGTGGATGGTGGGGTGGTAAACATAATACGAATGTAACAAATCCGTCCATGGCTAAGAGATATCAAGGTAACTAATAAAACTAGTGAGTAGAATCATAAATTAATTAAATTGATAAAATTTAATTACAAGGGATAGAAAATATAGAGGTAAATTTAGTAAAACTTATATTGAAAATGTTAAATGACAAATAATTAGATACATAAAAATTAGTTAAGTACTCCCTCCGTTCTTTTTTATTTGTCATTTAAGGTTTTCAGTGCCAATTTTTAATCAATAATTTCTAATATAAATGTTTTACAAAAAAATATAATATTATACTTTTTAATTGTATTTTTTATTACAAATCTTATGACATCAATTTTATATGATGAATCATTATATAAATTAAAATATTAACGGTCAAAGTTTTGGTACAATTTTAAGGGCGACTAATAAAACCAAATAGAGGGAGTAGACAAATAAATAAACACAAAAAACTCCATAACATTGTGGGAATTATTTTTTGTATACCGTATTAATAAAGACGAAAGACATCGAGTGAATTGGCTGAATATTCATCATTGACATATCCACTTATTTTTCTTTCATTTTATTAGTTTTTTGATTGAGTTTTGGGTGTGTAATAAATTAACGATGTAAATTTAATTTGAAATGTATAAATTTATTTAAAAAATCACGTTTTACATGTTTATTAACTATTCTTTTGAAAACGGAAAGTTCTCTATGTTGTCATGTATAGGACAAAAAGTCATGAATTTGATTTTAATGATATTCATTCATGCATGAGCATTATTAATATCCTTTTAGACAATTTATCGTTTAATTAATTTTTTAAATCAAAATAAAATTATTTCATTAAAATACCAATCGGCATACAAAATGAAAATAGTGAATGAAATAATTGTAAACCTAAAACATAAACATGAAATTTGACTTTTAAATATCCAATTTAAACCTTAGCGATGCATGATCCCAAAATTATGAATCTATGACAATTTTATCATAAACAATTCTTAATAACTCGATGTCCTTATCATTGATAGAGAATGTCACATTGCGTGCTAAGTAATTTAAAATTTGATCTTCATATCATGTACTAAACCAAACTAGTTAAACAAACTTTTTAAAAAGAGACATAAAACTTTATCATCAAGCAAAATTTTACAAATTAAGAGATGAAATTTATTTACAAAAATATAAAACTAAATTAGCAATTGAAATACAATCTAATCAAATACGTAGTAAAAGTTTATTAAAGAAGTGAAAGGTAAGATTTTTTTTGAAGTAAAGAACAAAAAGACGACTAAATTAACATATTAACATCATCATTCTAACATATTATTTACACTTTTTCATTATAATAGACAACAAAACAATATTATACATTAAGGTGAAAACTACTATCTTATAAATTATGATTCTTAGACCCATCAACACAAGTTTACATAAATAAACAATAACACATAATCCAACTCAAAAAAATCACAAAATTTAGAATAACAATCATAGAACTACCAACTTTTTGCATAAAAGAAAAAGAAAAACCCCAATTCCCTATGATATTTCACCAATTGTGTTGTACTATCTAGGAAGCTTGTTAATGAGTGTTGACCCACTCCCCCACATGTATTCAAATTATCACAAATATTCTAGACTAGAATGATTGGAGTACCTCCAACCCCTAAGCAAGCATGTAGTATAAAAGAACAATCAACAATAATGTGATCTTTGGAATCTCTACCCAATCAAATCTCTTTTGGGTGGTGAGCTAGGTGTCATGGACCCATTTTTGAGGGCCCCAACCTTCTACTTTAGGTACATTTTTTTCAACTTTGGGTGCCTCACAAGTCACACCAATTTCAATGGTTTCAATTTTATTTACTGTTATTTAAAAAATGTCCACTAGAAAAATAAAATCAAAATTTTTTAAATTAACCCAAAAAAAGTGGAAGTGGGGAGAAGAGAGGAGTTAAAAAAAGGTTGTCAAAATATAAGACCTTTATACGGCTGGTTGTGGTTGGTTGTAGTGCGGTGGGAAATAAATGCGGTAAATTATGGTGGGTTGGGAAACGTTGTGGTGGATTGTGATGGATTGAGGAAAATTGTGGTAGATTGTGGTAGGTCGGGAAAATTTTAATTTTTAATAAAAAGATAAATAAAAATTGAAAAAGTAGATTGTGGTAGATTATGATAGATTGTGGTGGGTTGTGGTGAAATATGGAAAGTTGTGGTGCGTTGTGAACCTCCAACAAACCAACCAGCCGTATAAAAGAACGAGGCCTGATATTACACCATCTATTTCAAATTATCACTTTACTTAACTTTTTTTTTTTAAAAACATCACCACTATCTAACTAACTCTATTTTATTTGTTTTTAATTTGTTTCTATCAAAGTGACTTATAATACTAAAATGAGTAAGTATACTTTTAAAAAATATTATTCTCACCATAGTTTATGAATAATAATATTGTATCATAACTCATTATATACATTAATAAATTGATAGTAAAAAATTTTTAGATTTCCACTATATACATCATAACAAAATCAAAACCAAAATCAAAGCTCCAAAATCTCGTTCAAAGGGTCATATATAACAGTTTTATCATAAAATTTTTGTAATTTAAATTACTAATTTTTAAAAAGAAAATTGGAAAAAAATCCATACTTTAGGGTATTGGAATAAAATAATCAAAACTTACAATTTCGTTATGAATGAATTGAACTTTAACTCCTATTATTTTTAACATCCACCACCTAATTAAACTCGTCCAAAAGTGACATGACGGTAGCTTATACGTGTAACTTTCTGCACCTAAAAAATAAGTTGTTTCATGTGTAATATTGTTATCCCCGGTTACTTTTCGTATGAGTTTAACTAAATGGTTGGTGCTAAAAATAATAGGAATTAAAAGTTGAGTTCATATATAACAAAGTTATAAATTCAGATTATTTTTTTCAGATGCCCCAAAATACGAATTACGACTTATTATTTTCCAATTGCCCTTTTTAAAAACCCCACTAGCAAAACAAAATTAAAGTTACAAAAAAAAGGCCCAAAAAGAGGTGGAGTGGTCAGAAAGAGAGGAGTTCCAAGAAAGGGAAGGGAAGGGATGACAATTCCAAAGTTGAAGACTTGTTGAAAATTTTGCCCCATCTTTAATAGACATTTCTTCTCGGTGGAGTATAGTGACTGAATTTTATTTTATTTTTTTCCCCTCTTCTTCTCTTCATAAAAATCCCAAGTTACGTTTCAAGCTTCTCAATCTTCATTGATTGATTCACGCATTTTCTTCTTCTAATTGCGTAATAATTTCTCACACTCTTTTTCTGTTTTGTTCTTCATTTTCTTCTCCCCCTTTCATGTCTTTGCGTGAATTGTTGCTTTTGTGTAAAAAAGCTCAGTTCTTGGTGGAGCAAAAGCTGGGGAAAAGGGGTATTTTCGCAACGATTTTGGTGCCATTTCATGCAATTTTCATGACCCATTTGGGTTTAGATTATACCCAATTTGAATTGGTTCAAGAATTGAGAGGTTTGTATCATTATATTTGTGGGATTTGAAGTTTGACTGATTATATACATACCCACGTTTGAAAAGCCAGTTTATTGATACTATTCAGTGCTCACTCTCTTTCTGTTATGGATTCAATTGGGGTTTAGATGCAAATTTTGAGGGATTCAGCTGAGTTTTAGGGTAAATAGTAAGTGTTTTGGGCTTCTGGAGTTAGGGTTTTGGAGAGTTTTCCAAGGTGGGTATTTCAATTGGGATTGTATCATGGCTTGAATTGGGGTTCAGATGCAAGAAATGAAGAATTTTGGGTGTTTTGGCATTCTGAATTGAGGGGTTGGAGGGTTTTTTCAGGTGGACGTTTTCACCCAGATTCTGATCTTGAGTTTTTTGGTGTTTCTGTGTTTCATGTGGTTGTGAATTGAGTTTTTTGCCCTTAATTGCTTTTGAATAGGGTATAGTTTTCTATTGCAACAGTTAGTTTTTTTCTGGGGTTTTTGGATATCAATTATTTGCAAATGATTGTTTCATCCCCAATGTGCGGTTCGGGCTTGCTAGTAGATTTGCCTGATGATATTCTTGCTGTCATTGGACGGTCTCTTTCGCCGAGGGACATTTGCAATCTTAGCTTATGTTGCAAGGCCCTCAATTCCCTTGTGGCATCCGATAAGATTTGGCTGACCCAATGTGAAATGGTTGGGGTTGTGTCCTCCAAGGACCTTGTTGAGTGGCGAAAAGCGGTTCTATCCTACAAGGCCCTTTGTCGGTTTCTTGTTAGCGTGAGCCCGCTAATTGGGATTTGGGTTCACCAAAACCCTGAGCTTGGGAATGTGGTTTACGTCATGCCTGGTTTTGTGTCAGTAGTTGGATGTCGTATTATCCCACAAGAGCTAGGGCCTTTGGGCATAGAGGAGGGTCCCATTCTATGGGCACCCGTCTTTGAAGTCATTGGTGACTACAATGGCTCGACCGTGTTCATTTTACACGGGAGAGATGGCGATCATGATTATGTCTATCCCGGTTCAGTTAAGTCGGTTGATAAGAATTGTAACGTGTTGTTGCTCGAGGTAGAGCCTAAGAGGGAGAAACACTGGTCCCAAGTTTATAGCAATAGTCCGGAGTATCACTCGGATGAGGACTCGGGGAGGAAGATTTCTAGGTTAGATAGCCGGATATCAAGGTCACAAAGGTTTGTGGAGCAAAGTGCGATAACGGTCCCATTTAACAAGCTCTCATTTGCGGACCGGAGGAAGTTGCTTGAAATAGTCACCTCTAGGATCCGTATGGAGGTCCCGGGTTCATCCTGGGCCCCGCTATTTCCTTGTTTAAGAGGCAATGAGGACGAGTTTCAGGGGGACATGTTGGAGTTATCTGAGCGCCGGTCTTTGTTGATCAAAATGCATAAGCTCGGTGGGGGAAGCGTTGATTGGCTTGCGAGCCATGAGCTTCCTTGCCCTCCGACCCAGATAAACCTCGGCGAGATAAAGAACATTCTAGATCGTTCTAGTGGGTTCCGGAACTCCCTTTGCGGGGAGGAAACTCGCACCCAATGTGCAAGAAAGAAGACCCTCGGGGACTATGTAAGGGACAGCATACGACAAATGTTGAGGAGATCCAGCTCAGCAAATGGTACCACCTGTGGGAGTGTAAAGAGCAGCTCTTCGAGCAGCGAGAGCCGGCATGCGAAGCTCCAGGATTTTCTCAACTCAGGAGACACAATAGGGCTTACCCTAAATGCATGCACAATGAAACTATCCTCATACCGGGCTTGGCCGAATATGCACGAAAGTCGATTTGCTTTGTACAAATTGCCCATTAGGAAACCGACATTAGGTCAAGAATACGCCGGTTTGTGGGGAGGGACTTTTGGGTGGCCCCCCGGGAAGCCCACCGAAGATAAACCCGGGAAAGCCCTCTTCTTTTTGGTCCTTTCGTACCATGAAGAGTCCCCGGGGCAAAGGCAGCTCATTGCAACCAAGATCCTAGAAGGGACCCACTACGTGCTGCACCCGAATGGCTCACCCATGTTCATTGTCAACGTGGACGAGCCCTCGGATGACCCGTTTCCATGGAACTCGGGCGCAGATTCGGTCCCTGTGAGTGTGAAACAGGCCTTTGCAGGGGAGGGCATTGCCAATGGATACGGGTTTAGATACCCGGGTGCAAAGCCAGGGTCTCTTTTCGTACTTCATGATGGAATGCTTGCCTTTCTTTGGAAGGAATCCCGGGCAGTTTTGACTTTGCAGAGGCTGGATTTGGAGGACCTTTTGAAGAAAGGAGAGAGGGTGCCGGCACTTGCACCGATTGCCAACTTTTCGTATTTGACCAAGTCCTACTCCAACGTGTTTGCGGGGTTCACTAACGTGGCGGCTTCTTTGTCTTCATCAAGGTATGCTCCATAGTCCATATAGAATGAAATGCTTGCTTTATGGTGAAAGTTCGATCATCGTTTTACTGCATTTACTTTGCTTACTTGTTGCCCGAACTAAATGATGTGAAACCTTGTATGTATGTATGTATGTATGTATGTATGTATGTAACATGCTTCTGTGAGGATCTTCACTGGTCTCTTTTTCTTTAAGTTTAGTTTCTACGCAAATTGCAAGATAGATTTGTAGCAAAAACATAAGTATATAATCTTTTATCGATAATCTCGTCGAGTCCAAATAAGCATTTTAGGCCCACAAAATTTTGCAAGGTCCGGCTCTAGATCCTCTAATGTGGGTTCGGTTCCATTGTTCAAGAGCCAAAGCAAGATTCGATTAATCATTCAAGAAGACTAAATAAATCTACCCGAATCGAGGTTAATTCGTTGGTTTATGTAGAAGTCTTTGAGTTGTGTAGACTTGGTCTTATTATGTTCATTAGTCAAGGTTGGATGCTAGCGAGATTTGCTTGTTTGTGGCGTCTACCCCGTCTTTTAAGTTGGAATGAATAACTTGTCTTCTCAATCTTCACCATTTGTGTCTCTCGGCTCGTACTTCTTTCATGTGGAGATAATTTGCTTGACTTGAATTGTTGAGTCAATCTCTACTTCTTAGCGACTCGTTGCGACCACTTGTGTTGTGTCTTGATGGGATGTAGGCCTGATTTCATGTGGAGATAGTTTGCTTGACTTTTATTTTACGTTGATTTTCTTCGTGATTTGGGATAATGCTGCCTACATTTGAATCTCCCCAGACTAAACCCTGTAAAAGTGGGACCCACACTGGAAGTGATGCCGGTTTCTTCCTGATTTGCATTGTTTAGTATTTTTGCTTCATCTAGTTTTACTTGTTCGAGTGGCATTTAGAGAGTGTTAAGGTTAATCTTGACTTTTCTTTTATGTTCATTTTCTTTGTGATTTGGGGTAATGTTGCCTACATTTGAATCTCCCCAGACTAGACCCCGTAAAAGTGGGACCCACACTTCCAGCGAGATGACAATTTCTTCCCGATTTGCATTTTTCTAGTATTTTTGCTTCATCTAGTTTTACCCGTTCGAGTAGCATTTAGAGGGTGTTTAGGTTAATAACTTCATCGGTAAATTTCGTCACCTTAATGATGTCTCTCTCTTTCTTTCTCTCTCGCACTCTCTTGATTTTCGTCTACTGACAGGAGAAACCATTAGTAGGTTGCGAGGAAGCGCGTGTACAGAGAAAAAGTTATACGGCCGGCTGCTTACATTCCGGGCATAGAGGGTGGAACTCGGAAGCCATAAAAACCGTCAGTCGCTGCTTTTTTCGAATAAAAAAGGCTCGTGATACCGATATACAAACAAACAAGCAAACTGCAGTAAGGTTGAGGTAACCTTCAAATAGATGTTGAAGAAGAGTGTTTGTTGTTTATGTAATGCTGTAATAATAAAAAAGATGAGATTCAAAGTGAGAGTGATATGTAAAAATCCATCAAGGAAGGAAAAAAAAAGAACCTTCAATAGTTGTATTACTTGTGTAGTTGTGTTGTTTATGCATACTTTGTACTGTCAGACTGATTGTGATTTGTGAGCTGCTTTATGCTTTCTGGTACTTTTGACTGGTCAGATGTCTTTATGATGTGATACTCTCAATTCTGATTGACAATGATAGATATAATAAGGTTGATGATTGTATAATTTATCAACTTTCTCAAATTTTATATAGATTTTTGGATTATAATATACTGTACTTTAGGTATTGGACAATATGGAGATGAGTGACGTCTGTGCAGTGAGAATAAATTTTGGTGGCAATGATTTATTAGAGATCCTCTGTATCAATTTGAGGAAAATTATTTAGTAATTTTTTGAAATTTAACCTGAATCTATGGCGAATAACCTAAAATTCATGTGTTATGCTAGAATGGAGATGGACCTATGTTGTTTGAAGATGTGGCTACTGAGATGAACATGAAATGGAAACGTAGCTATTGTGGATGGGGCATGGAAAAGACAATTTGGATTAGCTTCAACAGCTTGGGTCTCACTTGATGAAAATGTAGAAGATCATGGAGATTCTGGAGGAAAAACGTTCATGGTCTGTTCGACACTCCAAGCGGAATTAGAGGGTGTTTTGTTGGCACTGCGTATAACACTAATACAAGATGATGCCATTCAAATAGCTACTGATTTGGAGTTTGTCATAAGATTTTTACAGAAACCAGATATCTACTTTTTTAAGGTTGCACCATTAGTTGCTACTATAAATACTTTACTTACAAAATTTAATATGTATAGTATATACAAAGTCTCTAGAGAAGTAGTATAAAAAGCACATGTATTGGCAAAGTGTATTTTAAAGTACTCTTGCCTTGTATAATTATGAGTATTTTAATAAAATGATTATTTTGGCGGAAAAAAAGGAAATATTGCTAACTCCTCCAGTCCTCTGTGTCTGAAGGTGTGGATACTGGCTACTATTTTCACCCAAAAAAATAATAAAGGAAATGTTGCTAACTCCTCCATTTCTAGTAGCACATGCTTTCCCGATTTTAAGTATCACTATAATTTTTGTTTTAAAAAAAATTGTCCATTGATTTAACATATAAAATTAATGTTATTAGGCTTGTAATAAAGAATAATATTAAAATATAATATTATATTTTTCATAAAATATTACGAGTACAAATTATTTTTGACTTTTTATAGTTTTCAATATGTCATAGTGAGCATTATCTTTTTTATTAATATAATTTTATAAAAATATAAAAATATATTTTTATAAAATACTCTTTAATAATGTCAAATATTTTAAACATTGACTTTGGAAAATCCACAATAACACAAGTATTCAAGGAATAATTAATTACAATTTACAAAAATATATACACATTAGGCAATTACAACAATTTACAAGTTTATTACCATGGGCCTTTAGCTGTTTGTTTTGTAGGCCCATTATAATTCTTTTTTTTTTTTAATAGAAGGTCCATTATAAATTTATCATCAACCGCTCAAAAACAAAGAAATTTAAAAACAAAAAATATCCAAAGTATCAGCAAGTTCACCATGGTTGCACGACCTTCTACAGTGCTGAAGCTGCCATGGCTTCTCTCTCTCCTCCTCTCTCTCTCATCCTCCGCCTCGCCGTCGCCGGCGCCGGCGAATTCTCCGGCGACCGTCTGCATAATCGGCAGCGGCATCTCCGGTTCATCGCTCGCTCATTTCCTGCGTAAATACTCGCCATCGCCGTCGCCGATCGCCGGAATCAAGATCTTCGAACGGAGCTCCGTCGTCGGCGGCCGCATGGCCACCGTCAACATCGGCGGCGAGACATTCGAGGCCGGAGCATCGATCATCCACCCGAAGAACTACCACGTCTCGAATTTTACGAGCTCGCTGAAGTTGAAGAGGAGATTTGGCGATGATAATGATGATAATGATTCGTTAGGAGTTTGGGATGGGAAGCGGTTTGTGGTGAAAACCCTAAGGTCGGATTCGAAGTTACCGTTTATGAGCAAGGCTGTTTCGTTGATTAATTCTGTGAAATTTTTCTGGCGATATGGATTTTCATTGATGCGAATGCAGAGCTTCGTCGAGGTAACCTAACTCTTTCTTTCTCTCTGGATTTCAATGGTGTTGACTTTCAGATTGTTCAGTTGACCGATTTCTGAGTTCAGGTTATTGTTCTTGAAGTTCTAGTTAGATCAGGTATTACCACCATAATCGGATGAGGTTTATTTACTAATCGCACTTTAAAGACTTGTAGATTGTTTAATTACTTTGTAAATGTGTTATTGCTACACTGATCGAGTGTTATTTGTTAAGTAATTACGTAGATTTTCTGGTGCAATCATAGACTTCTTGCATTTAACAAATGAACATATTTTGATGAGTGATGTGTAAGAAAGAGAGTATTTTTGTTTGTGTTTCACTGTTTACTGATTTAGGGTAAGATTAATAGTTGATATTGGAGTGACCACAGAAATGTCTATGGTTTATTTGGAAATTTGGTGAATTTTCTTGGATGATTTGATGGGTGTTTCTATTTGCTCTGTAGTTGATATGCCCTGATTGTTTTGGTTATCTGATGCAGGCTATGTTAAATAAATTCTTGAAGTTCTATGAGAGCACTGAGACTAGACCAGTATTCAGCAGCGTCGAGGATATGCTCAAATGGTCAGGTTTATATAACCTTACCCGTAGAACTTTGGAAGAGGAATTGATTGATGCCAAGTTGTCTTCGTTGCTCATACAGGAACTCGTAACTGTAAGAACTCTTTGCAACTTCTTATAGGCATTTCATAGGTTATTTTGTATCCTTATGTCATCTGTACTGACTTAAGCATTTGAAATAAGTCAGTTCAAACAGCTTATTTTGCTGAATGGAGTTCAAGGAGTTTATGTTATTGGTTGTGTACCTCTTTAAATGATCATTTTCGCTTTTTTTTCCTCTTGCCTCGATTATGCTCTTTGTATCACATTGAAATTAGATGTCAGCATCCATCCAATTTTGTCTTTGTTTTATGTGGGGGCACTTACGAAGGCCTAAGTAGAACATGTTGAATTTGGATTTTCTATTTGGAGGTGTGTGTGTGTGTGTGTGTGTGTGTGTGTGTGAAATTCAATATTCAGCTACCATTAGAACCCTTTCGATGGAGTTGTAGGTAATAAACGATTTCTAAATCTTTGGTCAACTGGAACCAGTCTCTATATTGCAAAATTTAGGGGTAACACTGCTTCATCCAACCACTCCATACCTCCCCTGAGCGGATTTTGGAGTATTGGTTTGGTTTTCCATCATTACCTTTTCCATGACTGATGAAAACATCTTTCTATATGAGGTAAGGTCCAGACTTATTGGATTTACTATTTGGCTATGTTGTAGGTTATCACACGAATCAATTATGGTCAGAGTGTCCAAATGAGCGGATTGGCAGGAGCGGTATCTTTGGCAGGGTCTGGTGGCGGGTGCTGGGCAGTTGAAGGTGGCAATTGGCAAATGGCTGCAGGACTGATTAACAGCTCTGATGTTGAATTGCACCTTAATGAGGAGATACAGTCTGTCTCCCATCTAGGAGCTTATTATGAACTTAACTCGACAAACGGAAATAGTTATAGATGTCAAGTGACGGCTTTTGCTACACCACTAGATGAACTGAGCATCACATTTGATCCACCCATTTCGGTCCCTGAGAGGAAAATGCAGCATACGTACACTACCTTTATTAAGGGCCTGTTAAATCCTGTGAGTTTCTCCCTTAAGCCGATTATTCGAGCAGAATTCTCGGATTTTGTTTCTCCTTTCGCATGTTTGTCGCTCTTCTGCAAATCACTTATTTTTAAGACTGGTTGATATTTGTTCTTTTGAAGGCATACTTTGGGCTGCGAAAAGTTACAGAAATTCCAGATCTTGTAGGGACCCTTGAGGATCCCAACATCCCTTTCTCTTGTGTGTCGGTTCTGAAGAAACATTCCAAGGAAGAAGTGACTTACAAGATGTTCTCACGGAAGCCGCTGGATGATGCACTACTAGATCAGTTATTCAGGTAATGCTTCATAATTCATATCTATGCGAAAATGCATGAACGAATACAGAAAATTTCAAAGAGTAATTGGCACTCTAGAGTAGAATAGTCCACTATATTCAGCTGTGTGTTGGCTTAACCTGTCAAACTTTAAAAATCTAACTATTAAATTCATCATGTATACAACGATCTTCATTGTGAAACTACTATAATTAGATCTGTAACAAAAAAAAATAAGAATATGATGTTACTTTTGGTAAAACATTATGTGAGAAATTATCAGTCAAAGGACATTTGAGACCACGTAAGAACAAAAAAAAGGGGATACCATATAAATTGACAGAATGCTTTGACGTACGGGGATTGGAACCGGTTATATGGCTCAAATATCGCCCCTACAAATTGAATGTAGACAGGATGTTTCCAATGGACCTAGTTTTCGAAACTTCCACTGCCTATTATTAGGACAGTCCAACCTTACTTCAGGGTCATGGCAATCAACTGTGAGACAAATGAAAAACTTACCTTCCTCCTATACTGAGTGATTTGTGATGTGAGCCCTTTTTCATTCATGGCGTGTTTGTTAGAAACCTAGGGAACATTTTCCTAGGACCCTACCCCTCCGGGAAAAATTTTCCTTAAATTTGAGTGTAAAGCAATGGACCCACATCAAAATTTCCTCTCCATTGATTACAACCAAACATAAGAATTTTGTCATCTTTGATCCACCTTCTCAGGAAAATAAACAACCCTAGTTACCCTACCAAATGCACCGTCGATCATGTATTTGTTTGCATCAATCTAAATGGCTGATTTCTGTTGCTGCCAATACAGTTCCAGGAAGCAGACGATCCGAATGGATTGGGCCGCATATCCTCACTACAACGCTCCAGAGGTGTTCGCACCCTTTATTTTGGACGATCGGCATATGTACTACATAAATACTTTTGAGAGCGCAGCTAGCGCAATGGAGACTGGTGCAGTGTCAGCTGAGAATATGGCCCGGTTAATCCTGTCCAGACTTTCTTCTACCGAACCATTGTCGAGCTTCTCTGATTTGAAGAGCTCTGTTCTTAGAGACAGTAGCGAAGATTATCTGCGCACTGATTTGTAACTCTGCGGATAATACCTCACTGGTTAACTGCGTACATCTTTTGTATAATAGTATGTTGTTGTTATTCTCATAGTTGATTATAACATGTTTTTGTAACAGTGTTGTATATTAAGGATTATGGAGTTAAGAGTCAGTGATTTTCAGTTTCTGGCTTTTTGTAAAATTGTCCCAAAAAAGGTTGAAGAACATTTTGATAAGTCCTATAAGGTCATATAGTTGCGGTTTGGTGACTTGTATGTAATGTAGGACTGTTGGTTCAGTTCTGATCCGACACCTTTTCTGTGAGTAGGCTTCCTATATAAACCGAATGACCTAAAGGAAATTTATACATAAATGGTTAAATATAACATGACTTAAGTATTGGTAAGTCGATTTCAAGTTAACATGGTAGCCAGTAGAAACTTTCTGAGACAGTGAGACCCATAAAGAATCAATACAAATCCACTCAAGTCATCATGAGACCGATTCACCACCATTAAAGACTATTTAGGGTTATACTTATAGCTTATACAGGATGAGGAGCTTGAAGTTCAGAACTCTAAATTTTAACCCATTATTTGCAAGTAACAAAACAAACCCAACTCAAATACTCACTCATGCATTGAGGCCAAAAAAAAAAAAAAAAAGAAAAAGAAAAAAGAACACCCAATTATAAGCAGTCCAGCGAATATAAATCTCTTTCACACATACATTTTGTCTCATGATATTTGGGGATAAATCATCAACATCATCATATTATGAAAAATTCACAAAAAATCTGCACGGTCATGATTCATGAGTTGACATATCAATGTTTGAATAGTTGCTATCATACACTGAATACATGTTCAACAGAAGAAGCATATATATTACCAAGCATCAAGCAAGGAAAGAGGGCAAAAAAGAATTGGTAGTAACCAAATGCTGCAACTACTCTGCTATCAAATGTATGTGACGATGATCGCGTGAGTGAGTGCCTCTTTATGCTAAAAACATACTACACCATGCATCTTCAGCAAACTTCAAAACTTGCTCCTCCAACCGACGAATTGTCATCACTTACATACAGTACAGGGAACTCACATCGAGCTCGGCCACCCTAAAACATCTCATTACCAAATGAAAACGCCCATAAAGTTGAGCAGAAATGCCATCTGGACTGAACATTGAAAGCCGTCGCCCAAAGTTTTCGCGTATAGGACAGGTGGGGGCCCAGGCTAGGTTAAAGCTCGTTCGTCCTCGGAAATTAGTTCAGTTTGACAAGTTTAGAATAGCTCTTCTGAATTGAACTTGTTCCAGGCTTCCTATTTTCATATACCATAAATCAGTGCTCAGCTCATGCTGATAATATATCGACCAGCAAAAAATTTTCATAATAAAAATGAAAACAAGACATTTCTTTTATTATGCATTTCAGAAAAAGAAATCGAGAACATGGAAAAACTAGAACTTCTAAGAATATGTCAGTGACAGTACCTTCAAGAGATCAAAGACCTTCTCAGCAATGTATTTCTGCTGCAAGTTGGCACCCTTCTGTTGCACTTTATCAGGGTGGATGCACAAAGTTGCTTTTCTGTAGACTTTCTTCACTGATGCACCGGTTATCAGATCGGTCAAAGAAACGGGCTGCCAGCCACACTCAGGCCAAAGAACCTAATCACAGATTCATGATTTAGGAAATTATCAAGGATGATCAACCAGGGTACATAAAATCCGTGAGCCAAATGAAATACACGGAAAGGAAACAATTTCCCGTAATCAACTGAATTTGTCGGCAAAAACAAGAAATAGCAAAGATTCACACCCCAAGCACCCAGACAAAGGGTACACTACTAGCACTAGCAGTGCCCTTTTCTTTAATGAAGGCGAGGTAACCACCACCAGGCTAAATAGCCAGGTGATGGGGTTCTCCCACCCCCTAAAACTAAACTGGTGTAGCGAGGTCGGCCAAGGTTGAGGAATCCTCTTTTCGACTGACTCTCCCACTCCAGTCGTTGCTTTTGTTTCTGTTACTTCGAAAGTAGCTGCTTCAGCTTCAGCCACTCGAATTTTCAATATTCCTTTTTATTTCTCATCAAACGAATGGCATCTTCTTCTGGAAATCCTAGCTATTCTTAGCATGATATTGGGGAATCTCATTGCTATTACTCAACCACACAGACTAAGTGCTCTTCTACCACTTCAGTACTAGTGGTGCATATTTATTAAAGGAAAGAACTACAGAAATGGCAAAGCACATATTTTATATAAAGGCTGTGGAAATTGTCTGTTCAAATGAGCAATGGCACTGAGACCAACAATGCGATGAAAGAACTACAGAAATGGCGAAGCACATATTTTATATAAAGGCTGTGGAAATTGTCTTTTCAAATGAGCAATGGCACTGAGACCAACAATGCAATGAGAACTGAGACGAGCCACAGATGTTAAATTACGACAGAGGGACAGTAATTGACACAATCTGCACAGGAAATATTGTATACTACCAGCAAAAAAGAAAGTTACTCTTATATATATATATATATATATATATGTACGCTTATATATATATATATATATATATATATATATATATATATATATATATATATATATATATTCCTGATATCAATTGTTATTTTGCAATTAGCAGACATGATTGAGGTAAAGAATCAATACGTACATATTGCAATGTTGAAAGGAGAGCACGCAAATTCCCCTCCTTTCCTGCTGCCCAGCGTTTAATCTCAATGTCAAGTGTTTCAGCAATCCTCTGCAATCACATAAAACAAAATAATTTTCAAATTAAGTGCAAGCTCTTGATCACGTGACACCTTTATCAAATGTCTATATATGTGAATAAAAACTACGTATGTTCAGCCCATACGAAAGAACATATCCATGTTCAGTTGCTATCAGGAAAATCAAGGAACTCTTCCAAAATCAACGGAAATTGCTATCCTTATCTCCAACAATACAACTAAAGTTGTAAAATATTGTCTTCTTTTTTCCCTCCCCTCTCGTTATGTAACTACCAGACATATGCATTATTTTAGCAGATAATATGAATGCAACACCTAAACTTGGCATAAACTTACATGTCTCTCTTCTTGTTCCCTTTGAGCTTCAAGATCCCTGGCATTCTTCTCAGCCAATGCCTTTGCCTGAAAATGCAAGCAGTAACAATCAGGATACCAGACATAGAGGCATATTGAAAGAGCCAATTAAAAGTTAAAAAAAAAAACTTGTAAAACACGGAAATAAACAGGAGATAAGTGAATGAAATAAATCAATGCCCCCTTCAAGAGTAGAACATACATATTCAGGAATATCTCCAATAGGTCCCCTCCCTCCCAACACACAAAAGAATATCAAGCCAGTATTGGTTGTTCTTTTCTTTTCCTTTTTTGTTTGGTTTTTTTTTAAAATCTTTATTTCTCATTCAACTATTGGTTTTCAGCTTGCAACTTGCAAGGATAAGGCTGCCACTGCCTGTTATTGGATCCCCAAAACTCAGACTTTGCGAATATGAGATCCACACGGTTTGTTGCTGTAGTCCTAATCACACTAATAATGCTATTTACCCAGTCAAGATTACTTAATCTTTCTAGTTTTAACATCAACTTTCATCATAGCTCTTCCAAAAATCTCTTCATGTTCACAAACAACTTGCGTAAAGGATGAGAAACAACTCTCTTTTGAAGAAGGGGGGAGGTTCCAAGATCCAGCTTATATGAGGATGCTTCTACAAAGGTTGGATCTCAGCGATGGCAGCTCCCACAAAACTTGAACGTAGAAACTATATTCTTAATTTATAAAGCCCCACATCCCCCCCCCCCCCCCCAAAAAAAAAAAATGTGGCAGAAAGACACTTGCTAGACTAACGCGATGAGAAACAGAAAAGGGCAGAAGCAACGTCCCTTCACCGTGGCCAGAGAATCAATTACCACACCCCAACACCAACCTGATAATTTTGAGCATTATCCATAAGCACATGAAGATTGATAATTTGACATGGACCACATGGTTACTATGCACATCAGTTAAGGCAATGTCATGCAAATTATTGCTCACTATTACAAATTAACGCCTTGCATAAACATTATTTACAAATTAAAGAGTGCAAAGGTTGAGAACATACAGCACGTTCTTGTGTCCTTTGATGGCGCTCCAATCTAGCTCTTCTCCTTTCTTCAGTTTCACCTTCAAATTCTTGGAATTCCCCTGCTGCTGGAGGACCTGTGGAATGAGAATAGCAGCAAATAAGAGGCAGAAGGAAGAATGTAAATTACAAGATGCAAAGAAGCTGAGAACCCGGTGTTCACTTCTTTTCTATGTTCATCCATCTCCCTGACTACATTTCATTTTCACCCGGATTTATTTGTGCAGCCCTTCTACAAAATGCTGTTAAACCAGTCCCAACTGGTCAGGATGAGGCTTACATATACCTTGACAAAACCCAGTAAGGGTTACCCCCCCCCCTCTTTCTCTGGCGGGTGACAAAAAAGAAATAGGAAGTTTGCTTTGTAAAGAAGAATAAGCAGCACGATTATCTTACCTCCAAAAATCGAACTTAGATCATCAACGATATTTGTAGAGGAAGATGCTTTTTGCATGGTAGATGCAGAATTAACTGATGTTCTGGTTGCTTCAGGGGCTGGCTTGCTCTGAAACTGGGTTTCGAATGGGTCCTGAAAGAAACAGTTTGAATATATAAATAATAAAACCATCTCCATGAAATATAGTTAAAAACCTGATTGGCAAATTGATACACACCGATGAGCCTGTCCTATGCCTAGGTGCACTGCTAGCACGGGAGCCCATGCTAAAGAACGATTCAAGGTCATTGTCATTCCTTGATTGATTAGCTCTGGCAGCAGCAGCAGCAGCCGCCTTTTCACGAGCTTCTTTCTCCCTTGCCTCAGCAGCTCTTGCCCTTTCTCTTGCGTCAGCAGCAGCTTTTTCGGCTCTTTCTTTGGCTTCAGCAGCAGCTCTTTCCCGCGCCTCAGCTTGTGCCCTCTGAACTGCAGCCCTTTCGGCACGTTCTCGAGCTTCAGCTTGTGCTTTTTGAACTGCAGCCCTTTCTGCCCTGGCACGAGCTTCAGCAGCTGCTCTTTCACGCGCTTCCCTAGCAGCCCTGTCAACAGCTTGCCTGGCAAGTTCCCGTTCCCTATCTGCTCTCCTCTTCTCTCTCTCTTTCTCTTCCCGCTCTCTCTCGATACGTCTTCTCTCCTCTTCCTCCCTTCGTCTCCTCTCCTCCTCTTCCCTTTCCCTATGTCGCTTCTCACGTTCCAGTCTTTCCTGCTGTTCCCTGAATGCTCTTTCTTGGGCTTCTTGTGCAGCTTCTTTTTCTACTTGTGCTGTATCTCTGCTTCTTGAAGCCTTTGCATGTTCCCTTTCTCTTACGCCTCTGGCATGCCTAAATCTGGCTTCAGCCCTATCTACAGCCTCCTTCATGGCTGCAGCAGCAACTGAGTTAGAATCAAAGTCTTCACTGGAGTAAACATCAGCACCTCCCTCTAGATTGCTTCGATTTCTTCCCATGGCAAATTCCTCGAGTTCATCAATCGGAGATGCAAAAGAACCCCTCATTCCTCCAGATGCCGAGTTCGGACTCTGGAAAGATGATGCAGAACTGAAGGATGGATAGTCATCAGGTTTCTTATGAGCATTAGCAGCGGAAAACGAACCAGATTCTGCTCTTGAAAACTGAGCTGGTCTTGGAGGGGGAGGTCTTGAAGGTGGAGGAGCAGCTGTAGGTCGTGTAAAAAGAGGAACTTCAGATACAGTGAGCCATATATCTTCAGATGACCCTGTGTTGTCGTCAGTGGGAGGAGAAGTGTGTCCACGGGAACTTGATTCCCTAGAACCGGCATTGCCATATGAAGGAGAAGAAGCATTAGGTACAGACTTCTGCGAATCAGCAGCAAATGAAGGCATATCAAAGACACTCTCTGGAGATTCCTGATAATCATCAACATGCATCTTCTTCTCTGAGGCCCTATCAGGGCTTCTTACAGAAGGCTTGTGGGTTGCGTCCCCACTGGCATGTCTCTCTGAAGCTTTTGGGCCTGACCTTACAGAATTCTCATCCTTTTCTCTCCCATTTATCTCCGCCGAAAATGGCACAGAGCCAAACGCATCAAGGGGATCCACATCATCAAATGCTGCTGCTCCTTTGGTGGAACTTTCAACAGGGTTTCTACCAGAAAGATTACCGATGTCTTCCAAAGGGTCACTAAAGATTCCAGAGGAGGTCGCAGGCTGTGATGTCGATTCTAAGACAACAAAAGGGTCATCAATAACACGTGATGGTTTTTCAGTCGTATCAGATGAAGTCCTGTAGAAGCAGAAACAAAGACCACATAAATTCAGCACCTGATCAGATTACCAGACTAAACTTGCCCATACGAACTGCATTAGAGAAGTCAAAGAAGAGAGCTATTTGACAAGTAGATCCATGTGCACAGCAACTCGATAATGTCCAAACAAACTGCCGAGACTTTTCTAGCAACAGTGAAAGCATACAAGAGGATTATCCTTCGCATAAACTTTAACACAGCCTGACCAAACGAAGCTACAAAGAAGACATAAGACCAGGTTGCAAAAGGCATAACAAACCATGTGAAAGACACCATTTAAGAAAAAATGGGCATCTCGCTGCACTAATGGCTTTTACTATTTTTTTTTTTTAAAACTGACATGAAGCAAAAATAGCTTAAATTGAGGTAATTTAAAAATTCCTAACACGTTATGTTTGAACACCTTGCCTCAATTGATGTAAATGCAAAGGACAGATAGCATAACCAAATATTTGATGGATCATACAGGTTTACAAAAAGAATCCCTGGAGAAATCGTATGTTTTAAGTTTTTGATAGGATTCCCAACTCAAACAAACTCCCAATCCAAAGAAGAGATTCTCAGAAGAATTTCGGGATATAATTACTGTTTCAGGAACTTTTTTTTTCTTCTAGATCAATAATAAAAGAATATATTAAAAAGACACTTAGGGACTGTCACCCCATTGTACGTTATACAAAGGGAGTGCAAAACACTGAAATCAAGCCTTTGCACTCTCCATCCGATACAAAAATCCAAAAGAGATAGCTTTGTACCACAATTGTGCACTTGGCTCCAAGCCTCCAACCATACAACTTCAAAAAATGGAGCTTGAAATCGCACGAGATGAGTTCTTGCCCTCACAAATCCTCTTGTACCTCTCTTTCCAAGTACACCACATCATAATTAATGCCTAATGGTGGCAACTTCCAAATTCCAGAAATCCAACTCTTCTTCAATCTTCTCCTCCAGGCAATCAAGACATCTTTCACATTGGACTCTTTCCAAGTACGCCATCAAAGCAGCTTCCAAATTCCTGTTTTAGGACTTATGTAACCACCACCCGGGTGCAAAAACAAAAAAATACTTGACTACAAAGGCACCTTTACTGGGCAAGTCTTAAAGCAAGCCCGTTGCTTAGAAATTATGGAAGAACATCATATAATCTTACAGAATCCTTTTAGGTCAAGGAAGTCCTGATATTAATGCAACTCAATGTCTAGCAATATAAGGAAGAAAAAAAAAACAATAATAACAACAGAATCATTCAAAATTTCTATAAAAGCTTTAAGATCACCATCCCTTCCTAACACCATAATCCTTCCATTACCTTCCTTCTTGAGAGGAGAGGCAGGTGAGACAACAATAGTTATCAGATCATCTTTCTAAATTTCTATTGTGGATTCAATGCACCCGTGTACACAAACTAAGCTCTAGTAAAAGTGGAAAGTTACTATCTGGACATGACATTCAGGACACTTTCCCAAAATATTGAAAAGGCAATTCAAGTATATAAACCAGTTAAAAATGACAAGAAGTTATAAATAAGCTAGAAAACTAAAGGAGATAGGCACTCTAATTTTTATCTCCCCACTCCATAATTCTACATCCTTTCTGATTTCCCATTTTCTTTCTACAAAAGTAGCAAATTTTCATGGTTATCCTCAAAAAAATGGGAATACACTGAATCTCAACGCAAAACACTAAGTTGTAGTACGGTATGCAACTCTCTGCTCTTCACACAGCTTTTCCAAAGCTTGCCTTAGTCCTGAATTGCTGATGATTTCCCTCGTTTCGTGCACCATGAAAGTCACTCATAATAAAGATTTGCAAGGTCAACTAAGGAAATGTTGCGCGCTACATTATTAAGTGGCATCCTTCCATTCAACTTAAAACTCAATAGCCATAAGAAAAGGAAGAAAAAGAAATTACTATGTTCACTGAGTAGCCATAAGCAAAGCGATTTTTTTGAAAAGATTTTGTGGGCCACTTTAGTTCATGGAAGGAAGGCTGCCTACATTTTGATCCTCTAAACCACGCTCAAAACGTGTTTCCCTTGGAGTTTGTTATTGTTGTTTTTCATTGAGAACTTTCGATACTCATACAGCTGCTGGTTTTGGAAAACCCATCCAATGTAGATGCGAGCTCAAATGCCACAATCCAGACTAAACAACATCCATAGTTGTTTTTCAACACACTCAAGACCCCTTAAACTGGAGAAAGATACCATTGACTCTTCAATCCTCATCATAGGAAACCAAGGACGTCGCAAGTAAAAATTCTTCACAAGGCATGTGGAAACACTCAAAACACCACTCGAACCCATTGCCATCTACCCACACAGCTCAATCTCAAAATCACAAGTTGGTAGTTTAGCACGAATCACATAATCCCAATAACTCAAAATTTCATCCACGGAACAAATAAACCAGCTACTCGTTCATACAACTACGAAAGGATTCCGCAAATTCAACTAGACTAAACAGTCAATCAAATCCCAATCCAGCAATCAGGAAGTGCAGTGCTTACATTTTCACAAAATCAAATCAAACAGACATTACAACTACATCCAAACATCAAACCAAAAACACCCAAAACAAACATTAATCCAAGCATTATACCTGTTAGTTGAAGATGCACCCCCACTACCAGCACCAAATCCCGGCAACAAATCATCAAAAGCAGGAATACTCTTCTCAGCTGGCTTCTCCTTCTTCCCCAAACCTTCCAAAAGATCATCAAACGCATCACTCCCATCATCCTTCTTCACCGGAGCAGAAGTTGAAGAGAATATATCTTCATACTTAACCCCTACATCCTCATCATACACCGGCTTATCGAAAACCGGCATCGACGAAAACCTCGGCCCAGAATCCCCACCACCACCACCACCGCCACCACCAAAAATGGAGTCAAGATTAACCGAAGAAGAATTCGCACCACCAGTAGACTTCGACCTGCTCCCGGAGAACATATCCCCAAACCCCCCTAGATCGGCGAAATCTTCCTTCGTAGTTTTCCGATTGCTAGGTCTAAATAGGGTATCGTGGTCATCGAACAAGGGTGCAGAAGAAGAAGACGAAGATGTTGTAGTTTTGGTACCTCCGATCTCGAAATTGAATGGGGAATTAGAATTCGGCAATGGATTGTTCGACTTTGGAGGCGCCATTGGAGCCGATTTGCCTTGAGGTTTGAAGCCATAATCGCTGGATAACAAACCCTCGAAATCGTTCATTTCTTCTTCTTCTTCTTCTTCAAGTATGGTTGATTGGATCTATACGAGCTCTGATCTGATGGAAGAGAGAGAATGAAGAGAGAGAAAGTGGGGTTGGTGTGGATGGAGGCTAGAAGAAGAAGAAGGTGCTGGCGATGGCGATCATGGAGGTGTTTTGTAAGAGAGAAAACTAGAGAGAGAAAGAGAGAAAAAGAGAGAGAAAGAGAGAGAGAGAAATTTTTTTTTTTCAGAATTTATTTTAGATCTAATCTATACAGTGAAGTGGGAGGGGAAAAAGAAAAAGGAAATAATAAGACAGTAAAAAGATCAAAAACAAAAATGAAAGAGAAATGTGCATAATTATTGCACTAGTCTTGCTTTCAAAATAAATGTAATAATATGGCTACTAATATGATGTGAGAAAAATGTAATTATTGTACTAATCTTGCTTTTCAAAATAATTGTGTTAATGTGTAATCTACTCCCTTAGTCCCATATTAATTGTCGTTCTTGGGAATAGTGTAGTCAAATTTTAAAAATTTTGGTCATAAATTTTTCAACATATATAATGAGTTGCTATATAAAATTATCACAATTATATTCACAACGAAAAATACTACAGTATCATGAATGTATTGTGACATTGAAGACCGCGAATGTAAAAATTATGACAATTAATATGTAACAGAGAGAGTACTACTGGTTTGATGGAGTGATATAAAATCAATTTTAGTTTGATGGTAAAACGTTTGTTTTGCATTATTGAAATTGTGGACTTTGATTTTGATAGAGTTCTATATTTCTATATTCGTCCCAAAATATTTATTCATTTGACTAAATTTTAACTATTGATTACTCACAAATTACAATGAGTTATACTATGAAATAAATACCATTGTAATTTTTAGTGAGATATGTTTCTAATGACATTAATTTCATACTGTATCTTATTATGTATTCGCGAGTAATCAACAATCAAAACTTAAAAATGGACAAACAAGTTAATTCCTTTGTTAATTTAATGACTTTCTAAATTTTATATAATTTCACCGCTCTTACCAATTTAACCAAAAATTACCTAAAGTTTTGATCTCAAAAAAAAAAAAGTATGCTCAACTTTAACATTATACCTAAACTTACCCAGTGATAGACTACAAAGTTTGCCAAAATACACACATACATCAACATCATAGAAATCCAAATTAGACGCACTTCCTCGTTCAAGGAACTGAATACACACATGCACCTGGAGCATGTGCTCCAAATAGGTATGAATGAACAATTATGCTACTAAGAGTAAACAACGGGTAGATATGTATGAACAATTATACAACTAAGATTGAACAACGGTCAGATATAAGTGAACAATTATGCTACTGAAAATGAACAATGACCATATTTGGAGCACGTGCTCCAGAAGTATGTAATAAATTACACATCAAAACATGCCCATAAATTCTACCAGATTTCCATCTCCTTCTAAAACCCTAAACACGAGAAACAAAACTAATTCACAATCCTACAACATCTGTAGTTTTTCAGACATACACCTTAAAAACATCCCCAAAATCTGAGCCTATTTCATCCAAACACAACACCCAACATTACAGAAAACATCAGACGACAAAAAACAGGACAAAGATCATATGTCTCCGGCATTAACTTAAGCAGGGGAGAGTTTACGAGCAGGAGTTTGCTGGACCGCGTTGCTGTCTGTGACATCTGAAGCAGCACGAAATATTTGAACGTCAAAGACGGCTGGCAACTGGCTGACATTGCTGCTGAGTTTGAACAGACAGACATCGAACTCCTGCAGCGAGTTGTCCCTGGCGAAACTGAACCATCCGGAGATGATGATGGCTGCTCCATTTCGAAGGTGGATGTTGAGCCTTGTTGTCCAACTCTTGTCTTTCACGCGGAGCTCCAAGTCTTGGTTCTTTTGGATAAGATGATTCCTTGCCCATGGAGCGGGGATACACTGCGTTTAGAATAAGTTCAGTTCAGAATGAGTTTGTGACAAGTGGGTTTGGAAAAAGTTCGAACAGATAAGTTTAGAATAAGTTCAATGGGGGGGGGGGGGGGGAGTTGAAAAGAAAAGGTGTTGAGATTGCAAGATAACCCATTTATGGAGCCAATTCTCTTGGATTTCGGGTTGAGCATTTTAAAATATGAAAACCGACTATAGACAACCTTTTACAACAACAGACGTAGTATAGTCCTGCTAATGGGGGATAATGAGGGAATTTAGATGCAGACAGTCTTGGACATGTATGAAGAGATTGCTTCCAACAGACCCAAGAAAAAAACCATTTTACTAGAAGTAGAATTAATGTCATTTTGTACTTAAGGGTCTGTTCTTTCTAACTTATTATTTTTTCATAATAAATTTAGTGCAGTATAAATTCATAGAAATAAGTTCAGAATAAGTTGAGAAAATAAGCTCAAAATAATTCACGGGAGATGAATCTTTACCAGGCGATGGAAAGGAGTAACATGAGCGGGTTTAATAACCACCATGAAGCTATCCACGGTAAGTTCCCTCATAGCCATTTGAAAGGCCCGCTCTTTCTCCTCTGCACACGGGGTTCCTCCATTAGGTGCACGAAGCATACTAGGGGCCCGCATCTCAACATCCCGTCTCCTTGACCCACCGCCACAGTAGTCCCTCCGGCCCTTCTTCTTCCACGTTCCTGCAATAGGGGCCCACTCGGAGCCCGAACCTTCATAGTCCGACTCATCTTCATTGTCAAGAACATCGACGGGGCTCTCCCGGGTTTTTCTCTTGCCCTGTTGGGAGCTCCCGCCCTCGGCATTTTCCCTAGAAGTGAAGTCCCTTACAAAGTACGAGCCAACGCTCTCACACAAGTTCTTCCCATCAAATACGCGGACCTTGAAGGAGGAATCACGGTTGTACTTGAACATGAGCAAGTCATTTTCCTTGAAACTGTGAGCTTTGGCAAATTCTTTCCATCCATCTTTGAAGGAAAGGGTGGCATCTTTAGACCTCTCGATCTGTATGTCCCTGGTGGCACCTCCGGGGCCTTTAAGAACCACCATTTGAGGCAACTTCTCCCTTAGATTCTCTGAAAATTTCTTCGGAATCAACTGATAATGCATAGGAGCATGAAACATTAGTCCATTACTCGATAGATCTTTACTTCCAAAAGTAATGATTATGACAACTTGTAAGGCTAAAGAAATCAGCAAAACAAATCATAGAGCAATATTTTTCTAAGTGGGCATTTGGTAAAGCGCATAACTATATGGAGGGATCCTTGGAAGAACCGGTTGAGCATTACAAGGCCATGAAAAATTAAGACATACAAACAGGAGAACATTTGTAACACGAAATCCAAGATCTTTAATTAAGTTAAACTCCATATTTAGTTCCCAACTTCCTTAATTACAAGACCCAGATAAACATGTTTGAGTAGTCATTGGCATGACCAATTAAATTACAATGTTTCGAGCAAGAATGAACCAACAGAAATCTACTCCAAGCACCTCTTCATGATGGTGTATGGCCATGCATTGTTTTAAGAAGTTCATCAACATTTACATTTCATGCTATATGAGCTAGGTAGCCTTGCAAAATTTACACATGCATCATGTTCATTCCTCACCATACAAAAACAACTCTCAATCTAGTTTTGGTTCCCACTTTCATTAGGGTCTTGAATCTGATGTAGGTAATCTTACGTCAACAATCAGATAAGTTCCTCACCATGCAAAAAATGTACATATGTTGAACATACGAATGCTACCGCATAAATAACAATAAAAATTGTTCCCAAAAGACCTACCACTCAACCTTTTGTGGCAAGTCTTTTGAAAACTTGGTCCAAACCCCCCAACCCGACCCGACCCATCCCCTAATCCTGTAACCGGGTCTCACCATAGCATAAAATGCATGCTATTTTTTTTTTGTTGGCAGTGAAGACAAATACACGAGAATAAAAGTCAATTTATCATCCACGCATGGCCATTGTCACCATCGTATGTGCTAGGTCAACTAATCTACTAGAGAACGAGAATTCAGAATGCATGAGTTTCTTAAGCCAAATGAAGGTCACAAATTAAGTACACACTAATAGACTCTTCAATGCAAGACTCGACATGGATACAAATTCTTTTGACCAACAAATTTTGGCCCTTTTTAACATTTAAAACCCTAAATTGGCGGTCCTTTTCAATCAATGTCAACATCACCATATAAAAAAACATCTCTTTTTTTTCGATAATTTGTAAGCCAAAAAGGCTAAGAAGGCATCGATGCTACAAAAATCGCACAACGGCAAAATAACAAGAGTCCAGCAAAATAAGAAACAACACAATTCGCTACAACAGGATCACAAAAAAACAATAAACAAACAGTTTCTTTTGTTTAATAAAAAGATGATCAACAACAACCCTCCACATACCCTTCAACCTTCTTCTACACCAAAATCAAAACTCATCAACATCAAATCCCACAATTTATCATCTTCATTCACCATTTTCCCTCCATTTTCACAAAACCCCAACAAAACCCAGAAACAAAATCGCAAAAAAGCCCATCAATGCACCACAAAATCATCATACATACATACATACATACATGCAGACATACATACATACATACATACATACATGCAAATGAAATTCAATCATATATAAAAAAAGGATTATTGGAATTAAATAATCCGACGGGTAATTTGGATCAAACGAAGTGATCTTTGGACTTTAGATTCAATGAACTATACTTTAACATCCTATTAGATTAAAATGAACTTTCACCGATTTCAACTCATGACTTCAGGTGACTGATCAATTTGTTTTTCCTTTACATTTCACCTTTTAAATAGTTTACTAAGCAATGAAATTTTTCCTCCATTTTCACAAAACCCCAACAAAACCCAGAAACGAAATTGCAAAGAAAACCCATCAATGCACCACAAAATCATCATACATACATACATACATACATACATACATACATACATACATCCATGCAAATCAAATTCAATCATATATAAAAGATGAAAACAAACATTTGATGAAGAACTTAAGAAGTAGAAAGAGTGAGAAGAAAAAGTTACGAGTTGAGAGAGAAAATCGCCAGAGAGAAACTGGAAGAATCGCATGGACTTGAAATTGGTCCAGTAAATCTCTTCTTCGAGTGTTCTTCTGATTCCGCCATTGGAGGAAGCTTTCCCATCTCCATCTCCATTCCCAAACCCAGAATCCTCCATTGATGATCTAAGAAGAAAATGAAGAGAGAGAGAGAGAGCTATCAGAGAGAAAGAGAGAGAAAGCGAGGTGATCAAAGTATAGAAATGGAGTTAAGTAGTGGCTCAACGTAGAGTCAGTAACGTTTTTATATTTTCTATTTTATTTTCCTTTTTCTCTTGGGAAGACCGTCTACATCTGAATCTCTCGTATTTCGTGTTAGCGGATCATGACGAGGTTTGTTGTTGTTGGTCCTGTTCGGCAAAATTAGTGTTTTATACCGTAGATAGAGGTTTATGTACGTAGCAGATAACGGTTTAGGCAGCGGATAGTGATTTAAGTAGCGAATAACGGATGACTGGTCAAATAAAAATTGCGTTCAGTAAATTTAGCGGTTGAATTCACGTATTAATGTGAATTGACATAAAAAGATATCAATAATTTCCAAATATAAAATTTTCAAAGGGTATTTTTTGACCGAAAAATATGAAACACTACTCCAAACGCTAAATGTTACCTTTATCAGCGTTTCGCAAAACGCTCAACGCTAAATGTTCCTCAAAACGCTAGCTCACCGAACGTTAATATTTATGCAATTAGAGTTGACTTAGTCAAGATGCTAAGCGCTACCCAAATGCTACTGGCGAACACAGCCTAGTGATTTTTTGGGTGTAAGCTAAACATTCCTCAAAGCTAATGTTTTTTGGGTGTTGGGGTTTTTTTATGTTTCCCTATATTTGTATTATGTTTAAGTAGAAATATTTTTCATTAGAAATCTGATAATGACAGTCATGTACAATAATTCAATATGTAACTTGATAAATTAATGGTTAAAATTTAAAATTTTTGACCTCATTATTCAAACTAGGACAATTTATTTGGGATAGAGGGAGTATTAGCGTTGTGTAAGCTAGTGTTTGGACTAGTGTTCAAGGAACGTTTAATGTTTCAAATAGCTTTCTGAAACGTTAATAAAGCTAGAGTTTGGGGTGACATTTATTTTTGGGAGTTATACTTATCTTTTTATATACTAACCAACTAATTCAATTGCTAAATTTGCCGAATATAATTTCTTCAAGTAGCTATCCACTCTTAAATCATCATACGCTATTTAAACTACTAATTTTGCCGAACAACGTCTAAATATGAGTCACTTTTGAATATTTTAGGGATACCAAAAAAATGATAATCACGTTGATGGAAACAATTTACATTTATCGGAAAAAATCCTATTTAATGAAATAATTTTATTAGAATGATAAAAGTCACTTTTATGAACGCAAATATGGTAAAATTATTATAAATGTTGCTTTGGAATTATAGCGTTGACAAATATAGGAAAACATAAAATTAAAAGCGCGTTTGGTTGATGGAAAACCATGGAGAAATTGGTCAATTTTCCTATGTTGACCAATTTTTTCCGTATTTGGCTACATTAATGCTTTGAGAAAAAAATTACAATGGGCCAGTAACAAATTATATTTATTGGTAAAAAGTCCTAGTTTAATGAAATAATTTTATCAGAATCAGAAAAAGTAACCGTTACAAAGACAAATAATGGCCCTATTCTTTTATGTGATACATTGGTATGTTGGTGAGATAAAATTAGATAAAGTGGGTGAGATAAACTAAAGATAGGCCCAACGAAGTGGTAAAATGGCCATCTTATAACACAAAAGAATAGGGCATAGATTGTAACACACTATCTAAATCACTAATTTTGTCAAACATGATCTAAATAAGTGTCACTTAGAATATTTTGGAAATACCAAGAAAATGATAATCACGTTGATGGAAACAAATTACATTTATTGGTAAAAAAGTCCTACTTTGAAATAATTTTTATCAGACTTATAAAAGTAACCGTACGTTACAAAGACAAATATGGTAAAATAATTATAAATGTTTCGGAATTATAGTGTGGCAAAGACTGAGAAGCATAAAAAGATAAAATTCCAAACGTTCCATTATTTCATATTATTTATTACTTTAACTGACTTTCTTTTTTTTTTTTTTTTTACAATATTTATCCCTGAATATTGTCAATACCTACTTCATCAATTTTGTTCCTAATAATTAACCATCTTTTTTTAACACTACAATAGTGGGAATATTAATTAATTAAGAAAATAAACCAAAATTTTCAAAGTAAAATCAAAGATATAAATCAAGTCCATCATCCAACTAAGTCAATAGACACACTAGAGAGCAATATATTTTCTAAAATCAAGTTTCAAAAACCTATGCAATGCAAGTGTTTCACCTATTTGAACTTTTCATATTGTAATTTTAAATTAGGCTTACACAAATTTGTAAAGAATAATTGAACATTGATCAAGTTTGTTTGTTAAAATTGTAACATAGTTGTTCACAAAACATGACTGTAACTATAATGCTTACGCACAAAACTTGTTCTGCAAGAATATCGCAAAAAACATACACAATGTATCATTACAAGAATAATGTCCACATCATGAAGTCCATGGTGCGGGAAATATTTTAAGGATTTTTTTTACGGGTAACATTGAATATAGTAAATATAATTTTAATGAATTTGAACAAACTAGTCCATATATATATATATATACATATAGACACACACACGCGAAACAAATCGTACGAGAAACGACTTACTATGACAAGATGAGATGCACTGATATGATTCGTAGATCTTTAATCTAACACCTAATATTAAAATCATGTGTACATATACACAAACTTTGTGGTCATGTTCAGAAACATTGTGTACAGGATGTAGACAGTGTATGGACATAAAAATACACTATGTGGACATGATACAAAAGACTGTTTCTCATCTTCTTATAGTAAGCCCCTTCTTATATCATTTGTTTCTCATATATATATATATATATATATATATATATATATATATATATATATATATATAAATCCTACATCCACACAACTTTACAAAAAAAGAGTGTTAAACTTTCCCATTTTGGGCATCAATATTCCTAACAGGTCCCTTAAACCACTTCCTAGCATCCACAACCCACCACAACATAATAAGTCCCAAGGACAACCCCAGAGCAGCTGATGCATAGTTGAATGTATTCCAAGATATAGGATAGTAAGTTGGCAATAGAAACACTGCACAAGTATAACAGATCCACAGAAATGCCACCAGGCAAACCGGCTTGCTCGCTCGCCCCAGATAGAATGGGCCCGGCTTGAAGTTGTCCTCCTTCATCAGTATCCTTGCAAATATCGGGACCGCGTACCCCCCGACCCACCCGATCGTGCACACGGATGTTATGGCTGTGAACACGACGTTCACTTTCAGGATAGGGAGGCCGAGGAGGATGCAGATGGCTGCACAGAGCCAGACGGCATTGGCGGGGACTTTGTGCTTCGGGTGCACTTTTCGCCATACTGAGGAGAAGGGAATTCCACTGTCTCTTGACAGCGCGTATACCTGCAAAGTATGGATTCGGGTCAATCTAGGATTAGGTTGGGATCGAGTTACCAGTTTCTAGGACTGAAACTGGTAACTGTCAGTGTGGGTTCCGCTTTTGCGGGTTTGGGAAGGTCCAGATGTAGGCAAACCTTGTCTCGGCAAACATGGTTGCTTGTAGAGACATTGATTCCAAGAGACCCAGGCCTATCAAATTCATGGGTAATTCCAATTTACCCAAATTTACCAGTTTTTACTTAAATTTACCAAAATTTATCAAAAATTACTAAACTTAAAAAAAACAAAAAAAAGTTTAATTTTTGATATATTGACATAAATTTGCCACAAGTTACCAGAATTTACCAAAATTTATCAAAAATTACCAAAAGATACCAAAATTTAATTTTTACCCAACTATTTTTTACCCATGAATTTGACAGGCCAAAATGGATAACTTCAGTTTATTAAAATTCACCAGTTTTTGTCTAAATTTATCAAAGATTACCAAAAATTATCAAAGTTGAAAAACAAAATTTTTTAAATTTTGATATGTTAGTGTAAATTTGCCAAAAATTATCAAAATTTACCAAAAATTACCAAAAATTATTAAAAATTACTAAAAGTTACCAAAATTTAACTTTTACTGAACTGCTTTTTACCAAAATCTATAGAAAACCTTTGGAGTTGGAGTACAGTAACAAAGTCAATGTGTTTGTAGTCTTGTGCTCTTGTAGTATAGATCAGGTCAATCCAGGAAGGATTAGGTTGAAATCAAATTACTAGTTTCTAGGACAGAAATAATCACTAATCAGATTGAGTTCAAAATGTTTCAGTTTGTCCAGTTTTACTTGTAATTCGTCTCTAAACAATGACAACCCTTATCAAAATTTAGGCAACTGTCAGCAAAGAGACTGATTCCAAGAGACCCAGATAGAGAAAACCTTTGAAGTTAAAGATCCTTGAAAAGGGAGTGCAGTAACAAAGTAAATGTGTGTGTAGTCTTGTAAATTCATCTCAATTGGGATTTGTGTACTTACAACTCTAGCTGCACTTGTTGTGATAGAAAGCCCGCCAAAGAAAAACGATCCCCAAATGATGAAAAGCAGCACAATTGCTCCAACAGCATTATGGTACCTTCCATGGAACGCGTCATAAAGTATCTGAGCCGGCACAAATGCCCCAGCAGTCTCATTGCTTGGATCATACAAGTAATTGAAGTCCTGGAATAACAACGTCCAACCGACATTGCAGGTAGTTAAGCAAAGTCTTCTGCACCGAACTTATTTTCCTGAACTTAGAAAAACTGACAAAAGGTACCTGAATGCTGAAGGTGAGTGCCAGGATATAAGCCCATCCAAACACAGAAATCATGCCTAAGCTGGAAAGAATCGCAATCGGTCCATTCTTGTCAGCTCCTTTAGTTTCTTCAGTAAGATGTGCTGCAGCATCATACCCGTACAGCGAATATTGGCTCACAAGCAGAGACAAAACCACTGCATACGCTTTATCTGTTATCCCGGTTGAGCTTGCCATTTCAAAATGTGAAAAGACGTAGGAGGCCGGCTTTGTAGTCAGAGCCACCAGAGGAAGCATAATGACTATGACTGCGCCACCAATCACCTAGCATAGAAAAGTTAACGTCTTAACATCTAGAAAACCAAATTTACACTATGTCAATGATGTTTACGGACTTTGATTGATGAGATTCGCCATGTTTTAGGGTTTAGGGTTCAGGGTTTACCTGCCACCAGATTGACACTATGTCAATGATGGCAATGACCTCCAATGCAAAAGTGTTGAGCACTGCCCATATTAACGTCAATCCGATATACATGCATAAAAACAGCCACTTTGGAGCAAAGTATCCCCCATCTTTGTTCGTTCCGGTGCAGAGTAAAATGATACTCTGCATAACCTGTGACCCTGCATAAGCCTGGAAACCAAACCACAGAAATCATATAAGCAAAAACAGCCCTTTCATGCTTATAGATATATAATGTAACATTGTAATTTCACTTACTTGAGTACCTATGCCAGCAATAAGACCTATTGTCTCAAGCCAAGCACAGCACCACGACGCAAATGGACCCCATCTCGGCCCAGCTAAATGGGCTGCCCAAAAGTATAGAGAACCTGTTGTCTGTATGATCGACGAAGAGGGGTAATTCAGAACTCAACAAGGAAGGATGATGTGATTACTTAATACCCAAATAAACGGAAACTAAACGAGCACGGGGCCAGAATTTGATACCCCTAAAGCCCCACAGAACAAGGTGTTTGGGATTATGATGTAGCAATCATACTGCTGAACTAAAAAAAAATTCAGAGAGACTAATTCTGATGACCCAAGATTGTGATATCATTCACATTGTCTACTACTCCATGGAAAAGAAATAGAAGAGGTTTAGAGAAACATTTTGTTTTAGTCCATTACAACCTTAAACAAAAAAACCAGAACCAATATTCCGAAATCCCGCTCAAGCAAGGTACAGAAGACTCGGATGTAGTAGTCTTACCCCCTAAATTTTGCAATTTAAGATACTGGTTCTAATTGACCTAAGATTTAGAAATTGTTCACTACCTACTACTCCATGGAAAAAGAAACATACGAGGTTTAATGCGGCATTTTATGTTAGTCAATTACAATCTTAAGCCGGAAAAACAAAATCCCTTTTGAGGTACTTAAATCATGTACTACTACTACTACTACCCACTACATATTATAATCAGAAAACAAAAATCAATCAAGTCATCCATCAGATCCTGAATTCCACTCACAAATACTAAAACTACAAGCAAGAAACACATCAAATTAAACACATGAGCTACAAACCAAGACATGAACAACCAACCACATCAACATTACGGATCCGGGATATCGACAACAAGAGTTCAAAGAAAATGAAGATATATAACACTAACCGGAAAGGAGGAGCAAATCTCAGCCATGGCAACCCCAACAAACCAAGTGAAGAACGAAACAACAACCCACCCCCACACAAGACTAGCAGGCCCAGCATACTGCAAGCTTGACCCAAACAATGGAGTAATCCCAGTGAAGAGTGTCATCGTCGAAAACGATATCGCCATCGTCTTGAACAGAGTCTGCCATCAAAGATTCACAAAAGAAAAAACTCATTCAGACATTTCATCGAACACATGGCGGGCATGACAAAATCTACACAAATATAACACTACCATTTCTCTTCTGAGTTCTTGCTTGTAACCCAGTTCATTGAGCCTCTTCTCCCCAGAATCAATCTCCATGATCTTTCCTCCTGGGTGATTATTATTCTCCATTGAATCGAGATCTTCTTCTTCCCAAGAACAAAAGAATTAAACCCAGTTCGATCTGGGTGTTGAATCTGAAGCTGGGTATCTTTTTCTTTCAGAGAGAAGAGTTGACTGGTTCGAATATATAATTTGTATCATAGTGTGGAAACAAATGCAGCTGTAGTATATCATATTATCAAATTGGAAGTTTTTTTTTCCCTGGGGCAGCCATAATTGAAAAGTGGTTATTTGGGATTTTTTAGATTTGAAAATTCGGTACAATTTGAAATTAACGGTCCAATCGAAGAAATCCGGGAAATTGGGAGTTGACTTTTCTTTCCTGTCAATTTGTAGGATAGAGAAAGCGGCTATAATTTATTACTCCCTCCGTTCTTTTTTATCTGGCATTTACAGCTTTCAGTGTCAATTTTTAATCAATAATTTCTAATATAATTTTTTTTTAAAAATTATAATATTATACTTTTTTAATAGTATTTTTTATTACGAATCTATTGACATCAATTTTGTATGATGAATCATTATAGAAATTAAGATATTAATGGTCAAAGTTTTTAACACAATTTTCTATATGACAGATAAATAAAAACGGAGGTAGTATCTGGTGTGGGCACATGCATATAGCAATTGAACGTGCACGCTAGTCCCTAGTGTATGTAATTATTCCCTCCGTTCCATATTTATTGTCGTCTTTGGAAATTATACAGACAAATTTTAAAAATTTTGATCATAAATTTCTCAAAATATACAATGAGTTGCTATATAAAATTAATATTATTAGATTTGTAACGAAAAATATTATCATAAAAAAATTGTAATTGTTAATAATATATTATATAAGAAATTATCAATTAAAAAAACACATTGAAAATCATAAAAATTAAAATGATGTCAATTAATATGGAGTAACATTTTTTTTAGTGTATTAATTGCATCATGTGGATAGAGAATCAAGTCATATTGAAGTACATATCACTAGCCCCCATGATTTGGTCCAATTATTAATTGTTTGACCCTGCAAGTAGTTTCAAAAGGGGCTTCAGAAGGACCATAATATCCTATTATCCGAATTGAGTATGGGTGAAATGGATAAAACTCGAACTCTTATATTATTAAAGTCTAGAGCATTGTGTGTAGGTTAATGTCCGTAACGTAAAGGAACATATAAAATATTTTAATTATTATGAGAAGATGAGAAGCATTCTTTTGAATTATGTCATATATATATATATATATATATATATATATATATATATATGGATGGATAGATAGATAGATAGATAGAGAATTCGATCATATAAACATTACATTTATGTGAGCATGGGAGTTGGCTGATCGGGACCATTGGATTTGTAATGAGGAATGGGCGCAAATTCAATTTTTTCCCCCTTTTTTACTGCGAAGAGGAGTCTCACGTGTGATTGGTTGAAAAAAAAGGGAAAAACAGCTGCATTTAATTCATTCCAAGTTCACAAACGCAGAATGCTGGAGATGCATTCAATTCATTCACAATTTCCCATGCGAGTTTTAGTGACACATCAACTAATGGATATCAATTACCAAATAGATGGACATCAATTAATAAACATATAGATATCAAGTAATAAACATATAGACATCAATTAACAATGATAAACGTATGGACATTAAATAATTAACATATGAACATCAAGTTGGGCCAGAACGTGTTCCTGCTTGATCGTTGTATGCTTCTCTCCTACAGGATTCGCCAATCGTACCTTAAATCATTGTAGGGCATATTGCATTCACACGATCTTTATTTTCTTCATTAATTGTTTGACAAGAACTCTTTACAGCCTCCCTGGTAACCTGCAAAGCAACAATACCATCAACCTAGGCTCGGAAACTAGTTGTTAGGATCCAGAGTTCAAGATGACAAATAGTAGCGCACAATTTTTTTAGAGAGGTTGTGACTTTGATTCTCAATTTCACTTCTTTTACTCTCCATTAAGTTAAGTTGGGAAATATATTAGATGCACCCGGAGCATGCACTCCAGATATTTGTGAGTGAACAATCATATGAATCAGAGTGAACAATAATAATAATTAAAGTGAAAAACCTAATACATATGGGTGAACAGTTGTAGAATCTTGAGCACATGTTCCGGGAACACATAATAAATTGCATAAGTTGGGGGATGTTGGTGTCATTTTGGGGGATGTTGGTGTCATTTTTTTTCTTTTTTGAGATGCTTGGGTGTACATGCTCTAGATCTGCTCAGCAGTCGGGTCGGGCGAGGCAGGTCGGAAGTTTTTGACCCATCGGCTCGAGCCCTGTCTGGCCTGATCGACGGGCCAGGTACCCTCAGTCCGAACCTTGACCCTACGAGCCACGAGTCGACAACTATATAAGAGGAATTTTTCTATACAAAAAACCTAAAAACACTTTACACATTTAATTTATGTATTCAGTCAAGTCGTCCGGCGGGGTCGGGTAACAAAAAACCTAAAACCTAATATGGGATTTTTTTTAAAAAAAGTTATCTATTTAGTCGGGTCATTAGGCTGAGTCGGGTCACAGACCCCTGACCCGCGCCCGGGCTGACCATACATCGGGGCCCTGATTTTTTTTTTTGGGGTTGGGCCGGGCCGGGTCACCTTGTAAAATCGTGGCCTTGACTTGCATTTTTTCGACCCCGGCCGGGCGAGTCCCTCATAAATCCGCTACCACAAACTCCATCACTGCTGCCACCACTTCCGCCCCACAACCTCTACCTCACCTCACCTCTCTCTCTCTCCCGCCTCCCCCTTAGGCCGACCACCCTCCCCCAACCTCTCTCTCTCCTCTTTCACGTTAAAATAGAGGAGGCAGAGAAGGACTGGTCTGGCCTCTGTTTTACGTCAAAACAGGGCTGAGACCGACCGCCGTGACCGTTGTCAGTGGTCCCCATACCATCTCCCAGGCGCGCAACCACCAACACCACCACACTCCTCACCACCACCATCCCCAAACCCCTCTGAAACACTAGAAATTCAAAATCAAACTCAAAATCCTCAATTGGCTTCGGTTTCCATGCGAACTTGGGTGGCGAAGGCGGTGGTGTTGGCGGCAGCATCTAGGGCCGGAGCGGTTGTGGTGGTGATTGGTGTTGGTGGTTGTGCCAAATCAAAGAGAGGGGGAGGCATACTCAAGTAGAGACAAGGAAGGGGGAGGCAGGCGGTGGAGGCTTGCAATGGTGGTCGCTGCCTCGCTGGTGTCCTCCAAAGGCGACAACTGGTTCGATGACCTTGCTGGTCGGTAGGTGGTGGTGCTCAGGCTAGGGCATTGGTGTGAAATTGGTGGTGAGGAATGAGGGAGAAGAGGTTGGGGATGGGGTCAACATTTGAAGGGGGGGGGTGAGGTGGTAATTAAAGAAAATGGAAAATGCTAAATTGGCAAAAAAAAAAAAAAAACGCCGCCCCGATTCTTTTTCCTTTTTTTTTTAGCTAAAACACCCTCCATGTAAGCAAGTGTCACCGCCATGTCATACTTCCGACGAGTTGAACTCAGGGGCGTTCCGTTGGAAAAAAATAAAGTGTTAAGCTTAGTTCGTCGAAAACAAAAGTTAAAGGTTAAATCAAAGGACACCTATAGGTTGGTTTATTAGATTCCAATTTTCCTCATTTAATTTAACTCAGTAACTTCTATGGAAATCAATAGTTAAACTATTACTACACATTACGACATAGCTTATTAAGACCTAAGATCCTCCTTTCTCTGCATTATTCAGTACTCACATAATACAATTGATGAGTAAAACCAATTAACAGCCTTCATGAAACAATTGCTACTTCTTTGGGCATTCTCCCACAGTCTGACAATTGCCATCCAATCTTTTTTTCCTTGTTGTCAAATATCACCATCTTATCTTGCATTGAGATATCTGCAAATAGAACAAGGTTATAGTCATAATTCAAGCTCCAACACCCACCATCAACATTGTCGAGTTTCGTGTATATAATAAACTACATTGACTTCTTAAAGGCTTATTCTTTTCAACTTATCATATGTACTTAACTACTTATGATTAGTATCAATCACTGATGAGCATTTGTCAGCAACGATCAATATTCGTTAGCACTCATCAGTATTGATCAGTAATAAGCTACTTTTGATAAGGTGGAAAGAACTAGCCCTAGTTTGCGAAGCCCGAACTTGAATGACTAGATTCAAACCCCACCTACATTGACCCTTTTGGGTAGACCTGGCAAAACTGACTTGACCCAAATGACCCACCCAAACCAAACCCATACCCGAAATTGCAAAAGTTAATTAACCCAAAATGGACTTGAACTCGATGAGACCCAACACGACCTGAATTTATTTTTCACCAAAGTTGTTTGTTTTCTAACAGTAACCTTATCCGACAAAAAATAAAGCAACCTAAAGATGACCCGACCCATGCCTGAACCTTGTTGACATGAACTGAACCAACCCAAATGGGTCCAACCCGAACCCAACCCAAATGACCCAATTTCCAGGTCTACAGTTTTGGGTTCTTACCTCCAATGATGTTGTACTCATGAAGCCCCAGGTCGGAACCATTCAAAATTCCCAAACAGACATTGCCTTTATTCTGCAAGAAGGAAAAACCACTCATTTTGCTGGTTTGTCAAGAACATAAAGAGTGCAGAAGATTGAAAAATAAGGTTCTGAATGTTCACTTACTGAGATGATAAGGTAATTCACAGGGGGCATATCGAACTGAGCAGCGGATCTTCCTCTGTTCCCAAAGCTTAGAGCCAAAGGCTTGAAGTATTCTTCGATTTCATGGATGCTCTGGAAACGCTTTTTACCCTTCCAGCAAACAGGAAGTGTGCCATCCTCTTTTGCATCTTTTAGAGGAGTGCTCTGTAGTTCTTTGGTTATCTGTAAAACGGATTTCACCTCTCAACTGTCAAAATTTTCACCACCTACTTTCTTATGTTTCATGGTTTCCTAATGAAGATACAAGAAAGCCTAATGCAAGTAAGACTGTCTACATCTGGATCTCCCCGAATCCTACTATTCAAGCGGGTTCGTGGATCATATTTAGGGTTGGTTTGATCAACTTGGTAATATGTGATTAGTATTACAACCAACAACAAACACTAGCATGGTCTGATCAATTAAGTTCGGGTATGTAAGTCTGGGCAATTAAGTTCGGGTTAAAAAGAAAAACAAGTTGTTTATGAGGTAAGGCTGTCTAGTGTCTACAGCCGGATCTACCCGGACCCTGTTATAGTAGGACCCGCACTTCGGAAATGTGAATTGCAACTCATTAATCTAGAAACTCACCGAAGAAACGACTGTATGGTAGGCCCGAGAAGAGAAGTAGGTATAAGAACTCCCACTATCAAAAACCACAAGGAGGTTCTTGACACCAGTATCTTTCTTATCGAAAATGAGGCGTGCTGATCCAGATGAGTAGTGTGTTCTGGCAGCACAGATATGCTTCAAACAATCATTCAAAAGGAAGCAACTATCAATCGAATGGTCAAGCAGAGAAATGTGAAATGGTCTTACGCGTGAGTATGAGACATTGGAGTCCAAACTACTTTCGAAGGATCATAAACTTGATCCCCAAAGAAGACATAGCCTCCCCCTTGCCTGCTTAAGCAGTGGCCCACGACATTCTGAGTAAAACCCTGATCGCTGATCTGTGAAACTATGCTCACTTTTCCCTTGCCGAGCCCAAGAACTCCATCCAGATTGAAGGACGAAGCCGGGATCTGGTCATATCCACATCTGCAGATGAAAAACAATCAGTGCACTAACAGTACATGAGCTTGTGATTTGATTTGTTTCCTTTCAGATACATGATTTGCAATTGTATCAAAGAGGTGGTTGCCAACTTCCAAGCTTCCCGGCAAGATTCAATTCTTGGCGGTAGCAAAAATATTTCCCTAGAATGGAAACTGTGGGACTGATGGGTCAGGATTTCATTGGCGGTTTGGTGCCCTTGACCCACAGCTTGTAAAGCTAACTGGTTGTTATCCCTGAGATAGAGGTCCAGTGGACGAGCTTACTCTTCGTTAAAAAAAAAATGATTTTGCAAATGTCTTACTATCTGGTGTTATTTTGTGTTATTTCCTTTTAGACGCTATACAAGAACATCTCAGAATTGGAAGAATGAAGAATGTGTAGCAATATCTTGGATAGATGAATATAGTGGAGGACCCAACTCGATTTGTTCCAATGAGGAAAAAAAAATTGCCTTGTGTGGGTCTCGCTTTTGCGGGGTCTAGGGAGGTCCAGATGTAGGCAACTTTACCTCGACAAACATCACTGTTTATGGAGACACTGATTCCAAGAGACCCACATGAAAAGGTTTCTGAAAACATTTTGAATTCGAAAGGTAAAGGAAAATGTAAAGAAATACCAACCCAATTGCTACACGAGGACTACGCTGAAGCCCATCGGTGAAGTTAAGAGGGATTACATCCCTGACAAGGACACCAAGAGATGAACCACCATCTGCATATTCAACCTCATAATCGCATTGCTCAAAGCTTGCATGCCTTTGACGTCTGTAATTACGAGATTGCACAGCAGCACAAAGGGAATCTGTAGAATGTACTATGTCCTTGCTGGGCTTGTAAGGGGGATGAGGAGCCTGCAAAGTATTTTCATGCATTCATCGATTAGCTTGATTCAACTATCATTCCATGCTACTGTTCTCTGGTCTGAGTTAAATTTTAGCACATCAAGCATTTTCTATATAAATTCTCTGGGTCTCCTGCTTGCTCGGGTGAATTTCTCTAAATACAGATTTCAAAAGTGATATTGATCAAGCATACAACAACAACAACAAACCCCAGTATAGTCCTGCTGACGTGGAATCTGAGGGGATACGGATTTAGGCATCCCCCACCCGTGCACGAGAGTGCATCGTTCATGAAGAGGATGATTCCCACAGACCCAAAAAAACGTTTTGAAAACCGAAAAACAAAACTAATTCAGAAAACGTTTCGAGATCGATTAGGCATGAGTTGTCAGAATCGCATTGTTTTCCAAGCCATTATGAGAATGAATTTGGCCTACCTTAGTACAGCGGATGCAAGGTGCATCACATTGAACCCAAGTGAGATCACTGCCTGTATCAGGATCAAGAAAGTAGGGCTTTGCTGGGTTGCCTATCTTTATTGACACATAGTAAAATCTGCAGCAGGAATAATCATCCGCTGAGGTTTGAAGCTAAAAATATGTCTGCACCACATAAAGACTGTGCCAGAGAGGTTAAGAACATAATAACAAGCTTAACTCAGAAGCTATTCAGTTGGGTGAAATATGATCATTGCCTATAATCACCATCAATTTCCTTCCAAACAGCATGATTGATTGACTGCTAAATTCTCAATACTGTCAAGACACAATACTTGGTAATCACCCCCAAAATATGAGATTTTTCATTTGGGCAAACACCCAATTTGAATCAAACTCCAGAAATGCAAATGAATACCCAATTCAACAGCTAAACTCAGACCTGGCAAAAATTGACCGGACCGAAAACTGACCCGAGCCACCCGAAAGTGTAGGGTTTTGAACACGATTTCTAAACCCGAAACCAACCCATAACGAACCCCGACCGTATTTAGCCTGCCCACCTGCCCAAATTGACAAGTCTAAGCTAAATTGTACTGGGTTTTGAAAACCCCCATGAGAGCAAGAGAAATAGAGAGATTTTTACCCTCTGGGGTAGACATTGCCATAGATGGGGAGAACAACAGAGGAAGCCATGCGATTAAGGGTCAACAATGAAGACAAAATTTCTGCATAAAGTATTGGATCACCCCCTTTTTCAATATCATCACTCACATACGATGACCCAGAAATTGATGCTGATGCAATGCCCAGAAGCAGTATCAGCATCAGCAGCAAGTAACACAACACTTGCTGCTGTTTCTCTCCCATCATTATGAGTATGACTATTTCTAATTCCAACCCCTTTATTCAACGGTTTATAATAAAGGGTAGATCTTTTTATGATATTTTTGTCCTTTTATTTGTTGTTTTTTTCATCTTTTTTGGTGGGGTGAAGAGGAAGGAGGGAAGAAGGTCCCTTAAAGGTCCACCAATGATTGCTTGGTTTTGACAGTTGGGTTTTGAGGGGCCGTTGGAAAATTTGTCACTTCATATTTATACATATATAAAAGTAATAATAATATAGTATTGCCAAAATATTTAAATAATACAGACAACAAATTGATTTAGATGGTTATAAAAAAAAAAAAGAAAAAAGATTTAGATAGGTCTTTCCCAATTCCCAGCACTCACATTGTAGTTCTAAAGATTAGGTTTGTGACACATGGCTATAATGTTGAATTCAGAATTCTTTTTTCAATTTAGAAATTTCATTCAATGATTCAGACTTTGAGTCACTACATTATAGATTCATAGTAGTATCAGTTTTTTTTATTTATTTATTTATTTATTGAGTTGTCCTTGTTTAGAATATTGGACAAAAAAATATGGCACATTTAACCTTCTTCGTTCTCTTTGATAAGTGCTTCTATAGTGACTTTCTTCTCTTTCTAGTTTTTATAGTCTCATGAAGAACTCATAATAGTACCTCTCCCAGATTTACCATTTGTAGAGGGTACTAAGATCTTTAGTTTATAAATTCCAAAAGACCATAAGATTTGTTCACACAGACATTACATAGAGAGTGTGAATGCCGATATTTGAGTTTGAAAACAAATTCTAAGGTGATGACATGAGAAAGCCTCCTTTTAGGTCGACTTTATAAGGTTTTACAATGATCGATAAGCCACGTTAAAATGACAATGCGAGTGACTAACAATTTATTGATGAATTACATTTATCAGAGTTAACCCAAATAAATTATTAATTGCTTTGCTTTTATAATCATTAAAAAATGTAAGAAAAAAACACTATACGTATCATAATAGATTTATGGGAAGATAATTTTACACAATACCTACTAAAGTTTGAAAGTGAGTTTATGGGATTGACAAAGACAAAGACAAAGACAGACAATTGACAATGACAAAGGGTGGATGGATTAGGCTTCAAGAAGAAGGAAATTTCCTGAAAGTTTCTTTGAAATTACATTAATTTTTGGAAATTACTGAGGAATTTCTATAGTAACAATGAAATCATCTATTGGCTTATTTTCAACCGTTCCTTTTTCTTTATTCTTTTTTTTTGGGGGGGGGGTGTTTAGAAATTGAGAACATTTATCATGTTAGAAGGTGTGGGAGATACAAAGGAAAAAAAAAAAGTTGCTAACGGAGACAAATTTTAAAATTTATTGACAAATTAAAATACTAATCAAATAATCTTAATAAGAATGACAAAAATAGCAATTTATAAGGGAAAATATTATAAAAATAATTATAAATATTACATTGGAATTGCAGACATAAAGTAAGTTTAAAGTTACTAATTATAGAGGGAGTATGCTTGCATAGAAAATAATTATAAATATTACATTGACATTGCAAACATAATTAGGAGATGCCTTCTTAACACATACCTGAGCGATGTTATTCTGGATGTGATATGCTTGCATAGAAAATATATACTGATCCCAATCAAGCATAAACTTGGCAGCATTAACTCAAAAGAAACCTGCCAAAGGAGGGCAAATCATAATTAAAGTGTGCTAATTGAATTGAATTGTCATTAATCACTGTCTCATAACCAAAGTTTTGTGTTTTACTTTTTAGGGGTGGGATCTAATGATGAACTTAAGATTTACTTAATCATCAGAAGTTATACAAGTTCATTGTTTTTTCTTCTTTAGGATCCTCCCCTTGCTCTCAAGAACCGTTATATTAGGGTTAGGGTTGTCAAAAATACAGATCCGGGTCCTTTCAAATTCAGACGAACGACATCAACATAGTAACAATTTCACCATGCAATTGGCCCAATACCCTCCCAAATTCGGGGAGTGGGTGGGAAAAGATTGTTTGCAAATGTACACAATGTAGGAGGCAAGTTAATAAAGAGAGGTAGTAGTTTTGTTAGTTACCACCCCTATTTTCTGAACTCCATACCAAGATTCAAAACTTGGTAAAAGCATACTATTCAAAATTGTTGGGTTGATACGTTACGTTTCTCATGAACAATTTGATACTTAACTTGCCCTTAATGCTGACCTACAAAATTTGTCAATGTTACCCCTGATATAGGGGCCCGGTGAACTGACCTCCGCTTAGCTTCACATAAAAATAAAAAAATTTAGGAGGCGAGAATGACGAGTCCATGGATAGTTGAAGGAGACAGTATTCATGGGGCGTCAGGCCGTCCACAACACAGCAGAAAAAGAACAGTATCACAACTGCAGTATCCTGGAAGTGCTTGGAATGATGGTAACACCAAATAATTTTCCCCATAGAGGAAGCATTTGCTTGCTTTCATGTACATTTCAAAATAGTTTACAATCCTAATCGAAAGAAGGTAAAATCATGTCATGGGGTAATTTTGATGGATTCTACATACATTATATGGTTATATGTCCACAATCAAGCCACTTTGAAGACTCTTGACGACTGCTCTCAAAATTTTGGTTGTTTCTTGTGAATGCAAGCCAACTTCCTCACTTTCTGCATACTTGCTGACCAAAACAAAGCTTGAGCAACCCTGGAAAATAAAAACCCATTTTAGAACTCTAACGACACCCAGAAAAGAAAAGAACCAGTGGAAGGGATGGAAATATCTACTTGGTCTAGTTAATGCTGTGAATGACATTTAAGAAGCACAGAAGTACATTGGTAGCCTAAAGATTATTAATTCAACCCCTCAAACAACTCATGATAAAAATGCAGTCCAACAGAATCTCCTAGATTTCCATCGCAGCCACACATCTTCACATAAAAATGACTTACCATTTTGAAGATATCTTTTTCATTTGTTTGACAAGAAAAATGGCATATGTTCACTTCATCTCAAAAATGATCATGAAGAAACATCTTTAGGTGCTAATAGGGACAGTAAGCATCACCACAAATTCTTCAATTTCTCCAAATACTCCATTACTAAGAAGCGACCACCAAAAATAATCGTGAATAACTCATCTTTAGGTGCTAATAAGGTCCAAATACCATAGATCATTTTCAGCTTCCTACTAAAGAAACCCTCCAAGCCGAAACAAGGCTACTAATATAATAAGAAACTCCCCCAAGAAATGCTCAAGCCTTAAGCAATTGAATGCCAGCCCCCTAAGTGCCTTAATGAACTGACAATGAAGCAACAACCAGTCCATTGCCCGCAATCTTATTGGCACATAAAGCAACTTCACCAAGATCTTTACCTTTCTCGGTAAGCGGTTGAAAGTCAAAATAATCCCATGCAATGTTTAGCATAGAAGGGGTTAAAGATATCCAAGTCTCTTTCGATTAAGATTATGTAGAGATCTATGTGCCGAGAAATAGCTCAGCTTTAGAGATTATTTTCAAGGGCATGAAAAGCATCGAAAACAAACAATTATCATGAGTTATGATGAACATACCCATGAATCATGATTCTCCACAAGACCACCGGGCACCCTTCACACAAACATGCAAACATGGACAACTTATTGGATCACTATACGGAGCAAGATAGGGAAGCATTAAAATATGAACGCTAAAGACACGGGTGGAAAACCTATTATAAATAGAGGGCTAGAACAATGGATTATTGAACAAGAAAAGTACCAATTGCCATCTCTTGCCAATTTTTCTTCTGATAAATAAATTTTGTATACGTAAATAATGAGTAGATGATCAGAAACACTACTAACCTCATACAAAAGAGTCTAGGGGTGTCAAAAACCGGTTAGCCGCAATTTCAGTTAACCGCATATACGGTTAACCACATTTGCGGTTTACGGATTTTATAAACCTAAACTTAAACCACTTTATGCGGTTAACCAGTTTGCGGTTAACTGCTTTCGGAAACTAGAAACCAAAACCAAACCGAAACCGCCGGTTAGCCGTATTGATAACATGGTTAACCGCTTTTTGGGTTCGGTTAATGGCTAACAATTGGGTACATACTGGACAACCAAATTTTCTTTCTAGCACACTGGACAACAAATTTTCTTTCTTGGCCAATACACGTGGAGAGAAAGAGACAGCCAAACACAAGGCTGGTCTATGGCTGGAAAGTTCATCGATGCAAATATGACTTAACAATTTGGGTACGGATCCACACATGCAATACACCATAGCACCAAGTCCAAGACACATGGAAAATTCAAACATGGACACAGAGAATCAAAACATGAAAAATACAAGAGTATTCCATTATTTCAAGTCTTGGATTCACTAATCATACTCAATTTAACCCCGACCTCAAGATGCCAAAAAATACCAATACGTGTAACTAACAAGGACTCTACATACATTCCTGCCTTTATCCTTGCTTCTCTAGGAGTACAGGCTCATGTTGATCACATAACTCATGCGCTACTGCCCCATGTTATGTTCAGCACAAGTTTTGCTAACAATATGGCAAGTCTAATTGTCTTACACAGTCACATTGACGTGTATCATCCTTTATTGTCATCCTAAGCTAGTATATTACCAATAAAAGAAGTTATAAACCAGTGGAAATGCATAACTACTAAGCTTCCATAAGTTCTGCCAGTGATGTACGGATTCTCAGATAAAATTCCTTTAATAGCTTTATGAGATGGTGACACAGTTACAGCAGCCAATAGGCCCTACCCCTCTAAACTAGTAAACTCACATGAAATTCCTTCCTGGTACATTTCTTATAGACAGAAATCAACTTCTAATCTGGACCTCCATCCCAGAAACAACTAAAATTTGGAATGTGCACCTATTGCAGTGAAGTGACTAAATAAGTTCCTCACACTACTCCAGCAGAGAGCCCTCAAACAGAAGGAAACAAGCTAAGCAGCTTCCAAATAGCAAACTATAATTTCCTTATTCAAAAATGCGGAATTGTCTATAAATACTAATGCATGTTTAAAGCAAAGGAAGCCAAGTTGAACAGGATGTTATAATTCTTATTGCTCCCAAATCAGCATATTTCATCCATAGATGCTCAAGTCCAAGAACGTTGTTGGGCAATCACCTCTTCCCTGACACTGAAGGGTTTACCACAAATCTATGAAGCACGGATACTTCTATCAGCCTCACGTATCCGTGTCGGATACGTATCCGACACCGACACTCTCGGACACTCCTCGGATACGTGTCGGACACGCGAAAAAACGTGTCCCCTAAATAACTATCAAAATAAACATCCGACACTTGTAGGACTCATGGTGGACACACGTATCCCAACCTTTGGACACTTCCGAATCATTGACAGACATCACATTTTTGGCTAGCCACCTCCATAGACATTCTCAACTATGATTGCCTTCAATATATCATTATTCTTTCTTACTGATTTACCATCTTACACATACCTTTGTCGCTCTTTCACATAACTTTGTCCCTTTTCCATTATTTTGTAAGATTTATGTTATATATATATAGTTTTACGATGCATAAAGTATTAGAGAAAATGTATTCATTAACTAGCATTTTAAAGTAGAATTTGATATTTTATGAAGTACTATATAAAATTAAGGCACGTGTCGGACAACGTGTCGTGTCCTTATTTTTTCAAAAATTGCGTGTCCCCGTGTCCGTGTCGTATCCGTGTCTCGTGTCCGAGTCCGTGCTTCTTTGTCACAAATCATTGGCCAGCTCACAATGCACTAACAGATGTTCGGATCCTTTATTACACAAGGCACGCATTGGCCAGAATGATTTGTCCATGTCTACATATCAGTAGCCAATCATCTTCCATTCCCATTTAGTCCCAAAAATTCAGAATTTGTATCATATGCCCAACTCTCTTCCTTAGCCAAAGTTTGGTTAGAGCCCATTATCTATTTACAATGTCACTCAAGAAGATGATCAGACTAGAATTCAGTAATCAGTAATTCCCTTCAATCAGCAGATCAGCACACGCCTCAAAAGCTTGTCATCAAAGGGACTTTTTTTATAAGACAAAGGAGGCATCAAAAGATAATTCAGAACAGATAGTCCTGTAAAGCTAGTTTATGCATACTAAAAATCCAAAATATTTAACGCACAGTGGCTGGCTAGCAATGCAAGCATGCAACTGATATATACCTCCATTCTATCAGAATAACTCCTCACAATGGAGTAGCAACAACTGTTGATAGAACCTTAAAAGTAAAAAAGCAGTCCCTTGACATTTTGCAACTTAGGAACCATTCTGGACAAGAAACTCTCCAGATGGCACAAAACTTCTATAGGGGCCCTGACCTGAAATATTTTGCAAGAAAAGAATCAAACCTAACACAACTTAGTGTGAAAGGGGCGGTAGCATAAAGAAAAGATCAAATATCAAAGCCTATGGACTATGGATCTTCATCACCCACCAAAGCAAAGTTTCAAGAAGCACATTTTGCCTCTAGCATTCGCATTCCCAACAATGATTGAAACCCCAAAGTTTGATCAGCTTATCACAAATTTGTGTGCACTTTTGAATTATAATAACAAAGCAAACAACATCAGTAAATTTCCCCAAAATTTCTTTCTTGTTGGGGTGGCTAGTATGTCACCAATTTCCTAGCTACCATTCATTTTCCATGAATATTATAGAAATTTTGAAAGGTTCCTTAGAGAACTCCAGCAGAAAGTTCCCAGGGATAGGAAAAATGAAAGAAGCTCCACAATAGAATAACAACTCATTTCCTCATCCAAACAGTTATCCCTCTATAAGTACAAATGCAAAATCACCATTAGAGCAAACAAAGTTTACTCGCAGGATGCTATAGTGATATAAACCATTTTGCTCCCAAACCAACATACTTCACTTAGATATGGTCCAAAGCCCAAACTCCAATAAACTTGTTGGGCAATATCCATCTCTCCTTTAACCCTGAAGTACATTTCAAACCATATCAAAAGTTCATATTCAATTGCCTATGTTCTCTCCTTTAACAGTGAAGTTTTATTTCAAATCATATCGCAAGTCTGCAATGCATCGACAGATGTTATGCCCCTTTACAGCACAACACAACCAACAGCCAAAAGGGCTAATAGTCTCTATATCGACAGCCTATCATATTTCCATCTACTGTTAAAAAGTCAATTCTTCCAAAAAACATTACTAGAGGCCTGAATTTCAACCTTAACCAAAGTTCAGCGGTGGCTAATTATCTACCATTCTTACATCCTCACTAAAAAATATGACCGGCCTAAGATTCAATTACAAGAAAATTCCTCAAATCAGCACACCCTTCATAAGCCTGTCGCTGAAGGAGGCTTTAGCATTGGTAGTTGTTCTAGAGCAGCGACCAGCCGACCACATGCCTATAACCTGAAAATTCTGCAATTTATAGTCTTCAATGTCCTTGCAATGCAACAGACGGCATACCTCCATCCATTCTATCATATTAATTACACACGAATACACGATCCACAAATAACAACATTTAACAGAGCGTACAAAGCACAGAAATAGCATCCCCTTCACATTTTTCCGCCTATAAACATTTTTGGGAATGTAACTGTCCATATGCACAAGGAACATGTACAAGAGCTTGGACAATTTTGAGGGAAAAGAATGCTGCCTAGCACCTATGTTACCTGGACTCGGGACACGGGTGTCCGTGTCGGACACGGATCCAAGTGTCAGACACGGCATCCCCAAAAATTACTAACACGGGGACACGGTATCTAAGGGTCCGGCACGGCAGGAGAAACACAACCCCTAAGTTGCATAACATATTTAATTATATTAAAAGTGAAATATTAATTTTTTTTAAAGGCATCCTTATAAATTATAAACCTAAAAATACTTTAATTTAAGTTGATTTGACTGACCTATGTAAAAGATATAGTCAGCCCAATTTTTAAAAGCCAAAAAAATTAATGCCACTTCAATTTTAGAATAGTCAAAACAAAAAGGTAGAAATGATTAAAAAAACCCTAGGCCCAACTCATTCACTTCACGCCTCCCCCAGTGTCCCCCCCGCCCCCTCCTCTGTTTCTGAAGAAGCAAACAAAGGGAGAGATTCTGTCAATGAAAACGCACTTCCGGCGACCGGAACCGGCGAATTCTGGCCGGAGAAACCCCACCGGTGGGGTCGCACAGTCGACTCGACCAAAAGCCCTCAACTACCGCCCCGAATACCCATCAATTGGTTGTCCAATTGTTCGATCTAGGGTTTGCCGTGACTAGGGTTTCGTTCTTTGGCCGTGTCTCGCGACTTCCCCCAGTGTCCGCCACGGATCCCGTGTCTGGATCCGTGTCATGTCGTGTCAACACTGGTACGGCAGCCCTAATTGCCGTGTCCAGGTAACGTAGCCTAGCACCTTTTTTTATAGGAAAAAGATATATGTTAATAATAGGAATTAGAACCAATGCTCAACTAGCACCATACAAAGTTATGTACAACCAAACAACAAACTGTCCACAAAATCTACCACATCAAAAGAGGAAGAGCTAAACAACCCATTCATCCAAAAGAAGAGAGAGTTGACAAAATTGTCTTTCAATCTCTAAAGAGGGATCTATTAACCCCCTCAAAAACTCTTTGGTTCCTTTCTTTCCAAATAACCCAAAAATCACATGCTGCGTAACACCTTACTTTTGAAGTAGTAGTAGCTCAAAGTGACCAGGACATCAAATGTTTCATGTGTGAGGCTATGATTATTCACCACCCACCCAAGCTGAGTCCCAAGAAGTTTCATTCCATTCTACTATTCACCTTCTCCAAAATGAGTATCACACAAACCTTAAGTTTACAAGGTATTCATTAAAGTTGCATTACATTGAAAAGCCAAGCACCTCAACATATTCCCACATATATCACTTTTGAAGGGGTAGTGGACTGTAGATCACCAATAATCTTCAACCTAGGATCCGATGGATATAGCTTGTCAAGAATTTAAGGGCGAGAGTGAGACTACTTCATTTAACCCTCTTAAGGCTACAAGTCTCTAACACCCTATGTCCAGGCAGGATTCTGGATGAATAGAGTATAAACTAGGGAAGAGGAAGTTCTTACAAGTTTACATGATTTCAGTTAGCATTTGGTTCCACTTGGACAGCAGAATATAGACCATCATAAGATTCAAGGATGAACATATGTCACGATAAAAAAACCAGTTTAAAGGACATCCAACATGCTAACGCAGCATAAGACAACTAGAACATGATATTACATGGCCTTGCCGCTCGTAAAAGGTCCTACAAGTACATGATTCCACAATTTTCCTCTACAGGATTCTTGTAATGTGGGTTCTGAGTACGTACAACAAATACAAACACTATGAACAATTTTATTTGAGATGGATAGAGGTGTGTGATACACTATCCAAGGAATTCGAAGAAGTGCTTAATAACCCAACCACGCAGCAAAAAATGGATTCTATTTCCAAGGACTTCATTTGTAGAAACTTGCCTTGTCCTCCAGAAAAGTACTTGCTATCACCTATTACAGCCTCCTATTTTTATGATTGGCCATGAGAAGGAAGAATTCTAGCATGGACTGCAACACTTGAATCAAGGTTATGGTAGCTAATACAGCTAGCCAATCCAACCCTCCCATTAGGCTTGAGAGTCATAATTTAAAGTGAAGGAGGCACATTGATCAACTTGGGGCAAAAAGCCCATACAGATATTGTATAAGCAAAGCGACCAAGCACAGAATATAGTGTTCCTATTTTGTGTTGATCAGGACCCTAGAGGCCTAAACCAATAGAGAATGCCACAATAATGACAACTTTCATGTGTACTTAATCCTACCCCAGAGCCCAAGAATGCACAAACAACATGACAATGAAAAACAAAATGGCAATGCCACTAACTAAAATGGAAGACGCACCTTCAGATACATCTTCTTTTGTACTAGAGGAAAGGGCAATAGTGGAAGCCCAAAGGATCCATGTTGCACAAAGCAGACTTGAGCTCACAAAAGATTCAAGGCAGTCTAAGAAGCATCGGTAAGTACTCTTGCGTTCTCACAACGATTCAAATCAAAAGATGAAGCCAGAATTCCATGCTCATGGTCAAATCTTTCATCCACCTGTTTGTTCTTACAATGTGGCGTTGTGGAGACCCGTCTATGATAAGTTTTGAGGCAATGATCACGATCCGCAATGCGCTTTTCAAGATGCGATAGCCTCCTCCGATACATCTTCAAAAGCCCATTAGACTCCTTAGACCTTCCATTCTGAGACGCTGCCCTCTTCCTGCTATATGTAATGAGACAATCATTCAAAACTGTATTACTCTTCTGATCTTCTCTTTCATCAACACTTTGCACAAATTCTTGCCTGGTCTCAACAGACCAAAACCCACTTTCTTCTTTACGCGAAACAGAATCCACATCTACAACATTAACCTCGGTCCCAACATTAACATCCTCAGAAACACATGTTTTAACCACTGTCTGAGATTGCAAAGCTTCCAAATGAGCATTTCCATTTACCGCACATCCATTCACAGAACTAGTATTCAACAAGCATGAGTTCCTCGATATCCTAGGAGAGCTATTCATCGCTCTATGTAACCGGATTGCCAATTGGGCATCATCATCCACAACCCCACCTCCATTATTGCCACCATTTTTATCTACAGAAACAAAATTCAACGCACCACCAGCGAACTCCACAGCCCTCCTTGCAACAACTGCTTTCGCAACAGCCTTCTCCTTGGCCTCAACTGCAACAGCAATCTTCTTCTGAGCCACAACATTGGCATCATTCACCATCTCCTCCAAGGATTTACCACCCTTATCCTGTGAATCACAAACCCTAGAACTCTCTAAAGATAAAGAGGTTGAATCCCCACAAATCTTAGTTTCCTTCTTAAGTCTTTTCCTAGGTCTACTTTCACAAACCCTACTACAATCATTCTCAAGCAATTTAGGCATCCAACAATCAAAACAAACCGGCAAATCACCACCGTTACCTGAACCAAACGAGAACATCGAAACACAACTCCTATGAATCCGATGACGGCAACTTTTACACTCAAAGAAATCTGCTGATGAAGACGAAATGTTAGTCAAGCAGTAAGCGCAAAACTGCGATGATTCAACAAGTTTATAGCACGAATTACAGAGAAGCACAATCCGCCACTCGCTAGTTAGGGTTCGTAGCCGGTTCTTAGGGTTTGTGCAATTGATTCGGTGATTGCAGCAATGGCAGTTGGACAAATTAGGCAACTCCCGCGTTTTCTTACTCCGGTGAACTGCAGACAGGCCAGGGTGTTGAGGCGGCAGAGGAAAGTCCGCCGCCGGCGATTCCGCCGTCAGTAGCTGCTTCATCGTCGCCGGAAGTTGAGTTTGAGAGACTGAAAAAGGGTCGGATTGATTAGGGTTTGGGGAGAGATAGAGAGACTGACAGACAAAGGGTTTCTAAGTTGGTAATGCACTGCACAATGTACACAATGCCAGTTGCCAAAAGCCTTTTCTTCTGCACTGTTGTTTGCTGGTTCTATTTCTATTCTATTTCTTAAAAAAGAGCCCAAAACGAGTGATGAATTCGTTTCCCTGTGAATGCTAGACGATCGACGTTCAAGATGATGAATTGGTCTCACTAAGAACGCCAAATGAGCGACGTATAAATGTTGAGTTCCCCTGCTGTGAACGTAAGACGAGCAATGTTCAAAATGATGAGCTCGCTAAAAACGCAAGACAAACGACGTATAATGAGCTCGCTAAGAACGCAAGACGAGCGACATATAGATGATGAGTTGCTCCCGCTGTGAACGTAAGACGAGCAACATTCGCGATGATGAACACCGGAAGAGCAAGGTTCTAGATAGTGCATTCGTCTCATTCAGAATATAACATGAGCCACATATAGATGATGAGTTCCTCTCTCTGTGAATGCAAGACGAGCGTCGTTCAAGATAATGCGTTTGTCTCATTCAGAACACAACATGAGCCACGTATAGATAATGAGTTTCTCTCTCAACGAATGCAAGACGAGCGTCGTTCAAGATGACCGGTGACTTGAATCAAATATCCAAAGGAGGTTAAGTTGATGGATAAGGGTAAAGATGGCCGAGTAAAAGTTATTTTGAAATACACCAGGTGTGTTCAAAAGAGGGGGTTTTTTTTCTGGAAACGAAGTTTGAAAGAGTGTTAATAAGGAATCAAGGAACATTTCTAAATATACTACTCAAAAGAATCTACGCACTCTTGTTACTATGGAGTGTTCACTAGCAAATAATTCTAAATGCATGTAATATACATTTGAAAGAAAGAGACCCTAGCTTTGGAAAACTTGCCAACATCACACACCATTCTTAGGACTCATCTCTCGTTCACTTCTATTGCCAGTTAATAATTCAACCATACTAATTCAAATTCCAAATGCTAGCAACCGATTGCTTTAGAAGTCAAAACGAACATAAATGAAAATTTACGTAACGATGAAATTAGGGTTTGTATATAGACATCATAGATAAAATTAGACTTGCTAAGGTCAATAATAACTTTATAAGCGCCCACGTAAAATAGCTGCTGCATAAAGCACTGCACACAAAATAACAGACGCAAAAATGAATGTCCCCCTCCGAACATGCCTGCAGAATATATAGTAATCGAGCTGATATTGTCTGTCGACAAAGAAACACTAAGCCAAGGGGTTGTCATCTTCTCTAACAGTCTGGTATAAACAAGAAGCAACCCATGAGTAATAGTTCCTTACATGACAGTTACACAAACCTACTCTACCATAATATGTCATTAGATACAAAGTTCAATTCCACAACACCAAATCTGCAAGCCTGACAAATCTAAAGCCCCAGCATAACCCCCTTAATCCCAACAAAAAGAAAGACTATCAATGTTCCTCAAGCCTCTTCATTTCCAGTATACGATACCTAGCCAGATTTAACCGAATTGTGGGTAAACACAGCCGCCTGCAACATTGCACCATTGTTGTATGAGGATACCTGCCAACCAATGTTCCTCATTATTGACAGCACATCAAGATTGGTTACAGCAACATCGAACAAAAAAGAACATGATAAATAACTGCACCAAACATGAAGGATTCTTCACTCCCTCCTGTATTAAGTTGGGATTGCACAATGTTGCAAGAAAAGTGGCTAAAGATCAGTGCACCAATTGACATAATTTGAAACATACTATCAAGTGACAAAACATCAGCTCAATTTTACAACATAACAACCAAGAACACAACTTCATAGTAGAGATCAATGCAATTTACCCCCATTGTTTACTAATTTGTTAATTCATAAACAGTTGCTGATCACCACCAACTAAGGGTAAATGAGAACATTTCAAATGGAACAATTCATAGAGTAACTGAACTTTATCACTTTTATCAGTAACAAGTTCAAAGTTATACGTCCGATGCCCCTCATATATCACCCAAAAATGGCAGGGTTGGGAAACATCACCATGTTTTCAGAGTAGTTAAAAAACCAGCGAGAAAACTGAGCGAGGCCAATAGCCAAAGGGGTGCTAGGCACATAGAAAATCAACAACAGAATATTGAAGGTTGCGACAGACTATGCCAAGCTAATAAACAAGAAAGAATATAATCTAAAACGCATCATTTCAAACCATATCAAAAGTTCACATTGCATTGACATATGTTCTCTCCTTTAACAGGGAAGGTTTATTTCAAATCATATTGCATGTCTGCAACGTATTGACAGATGCTATGCTCATTTACAGCACAACACAACCAACAGCCGAAAGAGCTAATAGTCTCTATATCGACAGCCTATCATTTTTCCATCCTCTGTTAAAAAGTCGATTATTCCCAAAAACATTACTAGAGGCCTGAATTTTAACCTTAACCAAAGTTCAGTGGTGGCTAATTATCTACCATTCTTACATCCTCGCTAAAAAAGATGACCAGCCTAAGATTCGATCACAAGAAACTTTCTCAAATCAGCATACCCTTCATAAGCCTGTCACTGAAAAAGGCTTTAGCATTGGTAGTTGTTCTAGAGCAGCAACCACATGCCTATAACCTGAAAGTTCCGCAATCTATAGTATTCAATGTCCTTGCAATGCAACAGACGGTGTACCTCCATGCATTCTATCATACTAGTTACACACTATCCACCAATAAGAACATTTGACAGAGCCTACAAAGCACAGAAATAGCATCCCCTTCACCGTATGCACAGCCAGCACAGGAAACATGTACAAGAGCTTGTAAACTTTTGAGGAAAAAGAATGCTTCCCAACACCTTTTTTTATAGGGAGAAGATATATGTTAACGATAGGAATTAAAACCGATGCTCAACAAGCACCATACAAAGTTATGTACAACCAAACAACACACAGTCCACAAAATCTACCACATCAAAAGAGGAAGAGCTAAACGGCTCATTCACCCAAAAGAAGAGAGAGTTGACAAAATTTTCTTTCAATCTCTGAAGAGGGACTTATCAACCCCTCAAAAACCCTTTGGTTCCTTTCTCTCCAAATAACCCAAAAATCACATGTTGTGTAACACCTTACTTTTGAAGTAGTAGTAGCTCAAAGTCACAAGGCTATGACTCTCCACCACCCACCCAAGCTGAGTCCCAAGAAGTTTCATTTTGTTCTACTATTCACCTTCTCCAAAATGAGTTTCACACAAACCTAGTTTACAAGGTATTGATTTCAGTCTCATTACATTAAAAAGCCAAGCACCTCAACATATTCCCACTTATATCCCTTTTGAAGGGGTAATGGACAGTAGATCACCAATAATCTTCAACCTGGGATCCAGAGGATATAGCTTGTCAAGAATTTAAGGGCAAGACTACTTCATTTAACCCATTTAAGGCTACAAGTCTCCAACACCCTATGTCTAGGCAGGATTCTGGATGTATATAGAGTATACACTGGGGAAGAGAAGTCGTTACAAGTTTACATGATTTCAGCATTTGGTAACTCTTGAACAGCAGAATATAGACCATCATAGATTCAAGGACGAACATATGTGACAATAAAAAAACCAGTTTAAAAGACATCCGACATGCTAAAGCAGCATAAGAAAGACAACTAGAACATGATATTACATGGCCTTGCCGCTCCTAAAAGGCCCTACAAGTACATGATTCCACAATGTTCCTCTACAGGATTCTTTTAATGTGAGTTCTGAGTATGTCCAACAAATACAAACACTATGAACAACTTTATTTGAGATAGATAGAGGTGTGGGATACACTCCAAGGAATTCAAAGAATTGCTTAATAATCCAACCACGCAGCAAAAATGGATTCTATTTCCAAGGGACTTCATTTGTAGAAACTTGCCTTGTGCTCGAGAAAGGTACTTGCTAAGTTGCTATGACCTATTGCAACCTCCTATTTTTGTGATTGGCGATGAGATGGAAGAATTTTCGCATGGACTGCAACACTTGAATCAAGGTTATGGTAGCTAATACAGCTAGCCAATCCAGCACTCCCTTTATTAAGGCTTGAGAGTCATAATTTAAAGTGAAGAAGGCTCACTGATCAACTTGGGACAAAAAGCCCATACAGATATTGTATAAGCAAAGCCACCAAGCACAGAATATAACATTCCTATTTGTGTTGATCAGGACCCTAGAGGCCTAAACCAATAGAGAATGCCACAATAATGACAACTTTCACGTGTACTTAATCCAACATCGGAGCCCAAAAACGCACAAACAAAATAAAACAAAAAGAAAGCAAAAAATTTAACAAAATAAACAAATAACAGATTAATGGCTCACAGCATTGCGAAGTTCAACACCAAGTTGCTGAATAACAAGGGCAATGCTTCTAGAAACTTTGTGAAGCATGGTGTAGCAAATACACTTTTTTTTTTTTGAATCAAACTCTTCACTGCAGAACTACTCACTAAATTACTCCCACTTCTGTACTGCTTATATAAAATGATAAAAGACACTATTGTTATCTAATCTATACGCTGCACTACTTCCACTTGTGTACTGTATTTGCATCAGTGATGAATTTTCCTGAACTAAACCTTAACCCACGTCAATTTGTGATTCTGAATACCTAGTTCCATTTATCACCAAACTACATTCCTCCCACATCTGTCTCATCTATCCAATCAATTTCTTATTGATCAATCCTCAACTTTGGAAGGCAATCATGGATGTTGTGGGAACATTGCTTTCTGCTGCACAAACTCATTTTGCTTCCCTTCAATGTTCAGAGCTTACCCATCAAACTCAACTCTGGATTGAAAATAGCAGCAACACAACAGGAGCACAAACAAATTTCCAAAATCACAAACCTAAAATCCAACTAAAGCAAAGCAAATCCCATTCACAGCACAAAACACACATTCAAATTCCAAAATCTCATCATCATCAACAACAACAATAATAAACTCTCAGGGCCAGCCCGCTTCAAATTCTAAAACCTAAACAACAACAATAATAAACCTAAACCCTAAATCCAATCAAAAATTACAAACAGCAGCAGGCAGCATACCAAATATCGCACAAATGGACCTACTACTACTCGTCACAACACACATTCAAATTCCAACATCTAATCAACAACATCAACAACAACAACAACGACAACAAACTCTCGTGGCCAACATGCTCAAATCCCAAAATCTAATCAAACCCAAATGAAAAAAAAAAAACTAAAAATAGAAGCAAACAACATACCAAATCTCGCAGAAACAGACCCACTACTACTGGTTCTGAGGAGGCTGTGGTGGAGGCGGCATTCCAGGGCGAGGAGGACCGTACACAGGCACCCCACCAGGCGGCGGCGGCATTCCCGGCCGAGGAGGCGGCGGCGCCGGCATAGGCGGCCCACGCATCATCGGCGGCGGCATTCCCGGCCTCTGCCCATACTGAGGCGGCGGAGGCGGCACTGAAAATGGCCCACCAGGCCGGGACCCACCAGGCGGGAACTGCCCCGGCGGCGGCACCTGCGGCGGCGGGCCCCTCATCTGCGGCGGCGGAGGGAACCCCGGTCCCGGCGGCCTAATCACCGGAGGTGGCGCCGGGTAATTCATCGGCGGACGGGAAATCTGTGGCTGCATCATTCCAGGCGCCGGACCACCAACGCCGCGGACGGGGCCGGCAAGTCCGGGCTGAGCCTGAACCAACGGAGCGGCGGGGACTCCTCGGCCGGCGGCCCTCCCGAGACCTGGCCCGGCCATGGCCGCGCCGGCAGCGGAGGATTTCGCCCGGGACTCCTCCGGCGGAGGAGGTCCCTCGACGGTGACTGAGATGAGCTCCTCTCCACGGAGGAGGACGAGACCTAGGGTTCTCCGATCCTCGCGATCTTCGTTAGGTTTTCCCTTCGCCGGAGGAAGTCGCCGGAACTCCTCGCAGTCGCCGAGGACGAGATTCATGTGGCGGTCGAAGGCCATGAACTTTCCGACGAGCTGGCGGCCGTCGCGGATGGTGACGCGCATGCGGTAGTTGATGAATTGGAGCATCTTGGAGCCCTTAGACATCGACATTGTCGCTGCCTCTGTTGCTCAGATCTCCGAGCAATCTCTTGCTTTCCTTCTTCTTCGTTGTTAGGGTTTATCGCAGAGAGGGAAAGAGAGCGCGAGTGAGAGAGAAAGTGTGTCTAGGGTTTCTGTTAAGTTTCCACTCGGCCCATATATAGTATGTACCCCTACACCCGTCGGTCTTTATCCAATCTGATAACCCGTTCCGAACCCGCCAAGAAATTCTACATTTTGAATATGATTTTCTTGGCCAAACCCAAAAAAAAATCGAACACGTAAATAATGGTCAAATCTGACCCGTTCATTTAACTCGGAAATTTTATTTTTTAAGTTCAAATTTATTTGAATTTGTGAGTTTTTGTTGGAATTCAAAATTATTAAATTATGGTCGTAACTCATTCATTTTTTTTTTAATTTAAGTTAAAACATTTACAATAATTGTATTTTATTATGTATATTGTACCAAAAGTAATATCTAGAAACAAATTATTTTAAGAAAAAACGGAAAAATGTCACAATCATAACTTGTTGAGTTGACCCAAGATCGACATACATCGTCCATATTTACTCGAAATACACTCTACCCGTATTTATATGAAACTGATATACGACCGACTTGTAACCCGCACACCCAAATTGAATGGTCTATGTACACCAATTGTTTCCTTTAGAGATGGTAACGGGGCGGGTCGGAGACGGGGATATACTCCCATGCCCGTCCCGCACCCCACTCCTCGAATCCATCATGTGCTCATCCCCGCTGCGGGTGGGGAATTTTTTTATTTATTTATTTTTACAAGAGTAAATTCGAGTCATCCAAATTAGGTCTATATTTCATCTCCAAACAAGAAGACTTGCAAGTCATGGGAATCTATGGGAATCAATCCCATGACTTCCAAGATGGAATGCCACAATGATACCAAATGAGCTACTAGCTCATTGGCGCTGCGGCCTGCGGGTGGAGAAATTGGCCCCATCCTAATATCCGTTGGTTCCCCGCTCCCAGCGGATATCCAATGGAGATTTAAATTATTACTTTATTTTTATATTAAATTCAACACTGATTATATTCTTCTCACTCTTCCATTCAATAGCATTAGTATTTAAAAACCTCAAGTTCGTGAAATCAAATTGGGTTCTTCAGCTCCACCAGAATTAAAGCATTTCACCCACTTAGTAATATTAGATTTCAAATTTGAATAAACATATTATCACTTTCTTTACATACTTTGTCATTAACTACAAATGTACCCTTCAAATTATGAATATGACATTAATAATTTTATAGATAAATATGTAAATTTAATGTATAGCGGGGACGGGTACACGAGTATGTAGACAGACGGGTTATTTTCCCCAACAAGTAAGTGGAGACGGGGACGGGGGATAATTTGTCCTCGCCCCCGCACAGGTATTTAATATCCTTCCCATATCCATCCCCGTCCACATACTTATCCCCGTTCCCATACCCATACCCATTGGGTGCAAGGATTTTTCCCCAAAGCGGGGCAGACCCCAAGCGGGAATTGAAATTCCACGTTCCACCGACATCTCTAGTTTCCTTGGGAAAAAAAACCTGGAAAACATCATCTTGAAAAAAATAAATCGAACTCATCATAAATTTTACACAGGACTAAACTTCTTTAACTTAGGGTTTTTGGCTCAAAATAATCCGAAGTCGGAGGTCATTGGCTGAAATAACCCAAACTCACTTTTTGGCTGAAAATAATCCAAACTTTTAACCTATTTACTCGGACTAAACCGAAATCATTTTCCGACGTCTGAATACTGACTAATCATCTTATATAAATCCCATTCAACATAAATTCAAAACCAAAATCAATTAAAGAAATACGTGCTCAGGCTGCCCAGTCAGTATTCCCGTCGGAAATCGATTTCGGTTTAGTCCGAGTAAATAGGTTAAAAGTTTGGATTATTTTCAGCCAAAAAGTGAGTTTGGATTATTTTCAGCCAATGACGTCCAACTTCGAATTATTTTGAGCCAAAAACCCTTTAACTTATGAGACATGACCAAGGATTTACCGTTGGGTTAATACTAGCAATGATCAATAATCTAAGTAGGCTTCGTTACATGATGAGTAAGTGTAACTCTTTGAACAAGAAATGAAAGTAATGCAACACTCCATAGAATCTCATCCAACCCGAACCGGGGCCAAAAAATGCGAATAAATTCAATTGATTCAGCCAAAGGAGAATATGATTTTCTAAGCAAACAAATGAGATTTCGAAATTCTGTACACTGTCTGTTTGTATATGTTTCGCAAAAGAAACAGCTATCGGTCAGGTTCCATGATTAGAATGCGTCCGAGATGCCCATATACCGAACACGAGGAACCAGAACACGAACAAGATCGCCCAATATCGTGCTGGCCCGTATCTGATCCTTGTCAGCACAAACTGCAGATTATCCAAACAACACAAAGGTTAAGTCCGTGTAAGAACCACGAAACAACCACCATATGCCCTGGTGCTGTGGCAAAAATCCGGGTCCGCGTCAAATTTCGGTTCATCAAATCATTCAATGTTAAAAACCGGACGAAAAATTTGATAGTGTTACCCAACTTTTAGGTCGGACAATTCGGACCGATGTAAATTCAGGTCATAACTGTGTCCAAATTTTCGGTCAATTTGATCGATATTAAAAGCGAGACAAAAAATCTATGACCGGACCCAGCTTTTTCCAAGTCGGACAAAATCGGGTGTCCCACTAGGACAAAATTTTGCTAGTTCTACAATGCTCAATGGACGAAATTTTGCTAGTTCTACAATGCTCAATGGGTGCCTATTGTCTGTCAAAGAGTTGGTAGCTAAGTTGGTTACTAGTTACCACCACATATTCCAAACTACCCACCAAGGTTCAAGTCTCGGAAGAAGCAAACCAAAGAAAAAGAAAAAAAAACCCTAATGTGGAAATCACGAGGTTGATGGGTGATGCTAGTCATATAGTTCAATACTTGTCCCTTGCCCTTGGCTTGTAAAGCTTGCTGATGGCTACCCCCAAGATAATGTAAATTTGTAATCGGTGACCCCCCCCCCCCCAAAAAAAAAAAAAAAAACCCACCACCACTGAAAAAGAAAGGGGAAAAGAAAACGAATTCAGAGTGAAAGGCATCACAATTTATAGCGATCTACCCCGCCTAGACCTGTCAATTCGGTCGGGTCGAGTTCGGTATACTTGTTTCAGGTCGGGTCAGCTTTTGCCGGGACTCACCCCGCCACAAGAATGGGACACAACACAAGTCAAGACACCAGAAGCCATTTTGGCAAATTGTAGTGTTTCACAAAATCAACAACAAGAGTCTACACCGATAAAGTCCGAGCAGGATTACCCAACAAGAGTCTACACTGATAAAATCAACTATAGTCATGGATCAAGAGACGAAAGATTCAATCTTTTACGACATCTGAGCAATGCCATTTGTTCGGGAATAGTACAAAGTGAGACAGCAACCTACTATGAGCTGAGATCTTGTCATCAGTATATTTGCCTAGACTGTCAATAAAACTGACAACGAAACGTGACTATTTTCATCGATTACGTACTGTATAATAGAAACTGATGACAAGTTTTGACATGCAACCATGACAGCAACATACTAAAACTAAAAGGCTGCAGCAACTTACAAAGCGAAAGAAGATCACGAGAGCCAAGGCACAAACACCACCGAGAAGAATATGCAGGCCGAAATTCGCAGTTCTCTGCAAACAAGGAAAAGAATTATTATGAAGCGAAAGGCTACAATTTGATACTGCTGCCAAGAATTGGACAACTTCTGAGAACAATTTACACAGATAGCCAAGTGCGAGCCATTCAACATAACTTTAACCAAAATTTACCTTCCCAACCCGAGGAGCAATGAGCCAAGCTAGAATAACGGTAAGCAGTCCCGTGGCTAACAAAATGCCGGTTCCTTCCACAGCCCACCGGGTAGCAGCACTTTGAGGAGGCGTAACATCTTCAACGAAAAAATTTGAAACTTGTCCATTTCCTGTGATAGCAAGTGAAGCAGCATCACCACCACTAGGCGGTCCGTTGCCATTGCTGATATTATTTTGATGGTTGGTAGTATTTTGCGGATTAAACCACAAAAAAACCTCGCTGAGCCTTTGCCGCCTGATTGCTGCAACGGCGTCGGGGTCCACACCGGGACTATCTTGAACCCGAGCGGGATTGGGGGCCCCACTTGCTGTCCGGTCCCTTAAAGTTACGTATTCTTTCAAAGAACCAAGGACCTTTCTGAAGTCATTGGTTTTGACATTCGTTGCGAGAGAGCCACATATTTCACAGACGGTGGAGCCGCGATTTACAAACCATTTTAGGGCACACGCGTAGTGCACCAACGCGAGATCATCCTTGCATGAACAACCGAGCTCAATCAACGCGTCCCTACATGACCCGCCCATTTCTACATCCGGGTTGCAGACGAAAACTTCGCCTGTGGGGCTCACAAACTCTTTTGGAGCCGTCTTGGGCTGCTCCTTAACATCATCATTTGAGTCCTGTTGCTTTATAGGAGGACTGATTCCCAGAAAACCGAGCACAATGTCTCCTTGTTTGTCCGATTCAACGCACTGGCACACGCGACAAGTAGGTAGTCCTAGTTCCCTCTCTAAGCTGAGCTGTGAAGATGTGGAAACCCGGGAGCTATCGCTCTTGATAGGTGAAGAGCTCCCGCTGATAGCTCCGTCATTCGCTGAATCTTTCTGGGTTTCTTTGCCCATCACGTTGGTTGGTTTGTGTGAGACTCGATTCCAACTTTCCAAGATAAATAAATGTTTATAACTCCATACAAAGATCGATCCTTGCTTACATAACTCCCACACAGATTCAAGTTAACAACAGTTCAAAGTCTTATGTATTGTGGGCCGGCCCTATGTCTGTGAATCAAATCGTCATTTCTCTCCTATCAAGCAGAATGCCGATTTTGATGACCAGACACCCAACTTCCCATAATAAACCTGATAAACCCATACGTATACATTGAATCAATGTAGCAGAAATATTTGATATAAGCATACGAAAGATGTTGCAAAAATTACACACACAAGCATCCATACAAAGTTAGTACTCCCTCCTTCTCATTTTATCCGTCACCTAGATCTATACGTGAGTCAAACTTTGAAAATTTTGACCATTAACTTCTCAACATATACAATGTTCTAGTACACAAAACCTTTATCATTACATTCCTAACGAAAAATACTAGCGTATAAGTACAATGTTGTAAACTTTCCATAAGATATTATACGCGAAGTTGTTAGTCAAAAGGAGATTGGAGACCGTGAAACATTCAATACGTCACAGATAAAATGCGAAGGGGGGAGTATTCAACAAAATACTAAGCAAACCAACAAAGTCATGTAACTTACTGTTTCAGATAAAACATACCCACAATGAAATAAGGTGTAATCAGACATACTGCAATGAAAAACTCTGAAAAAAGCATTCAGAACTCATGATCCTCATTAAAAAAACAAATCAAAATACCCACAAAATCATCAATGCAACAAAAGGGTTGAAGCTGAGGGCCACAAATTATGTTCAGGACACAAATTCTCTGATACCCACAACAGCATTTGGCACATCCAAACCAACTTCTTTGCAGAAATCAGACTAATTTCAGCATCACCCTAACCCTAATTGAACCCTAAACCCATCCCCAATTCACCCTCCCAGAAAAAATGAACACAGAAACAACTCATGAAGAACCAAATTCTACATGAAATTTCAACATACCCACCAAAAGCAACTCATCTGGGTAATATTATAAGTCAAATAGCAGCAAAAAGGAGTCAAATTTCAACATACCCACAATCAAGTTCTACAACAAAGAACAAAATTCAAGCCCAAAACATGAATCAATCAAAGCTAAGACAAGAAAAGGAGAGAGTACCAAACAAACCTAGAATTAGGTCTGAATGCAGAAGAAGAAAAAAATCAGATTCCTACCCTCCACCAGAAAATTGATCGAGAACTAATGTTGAGATCCAACTAAATTACTGTTTGATGCCCTTTTTTCTTCCCCTTTTTTCTTTCATTTACTTGGGAGTAAAATTTGAGCCTTGCGTATGGGGGTGGTAGAAGAACCCAATACAGTATGTGTCACGAGGGACAACGGGCAAAATCCCACCTCAAAAAAAGTCTTTTTTTTTCCTGGAATTTGTTTCTTTTTTTTGGGTTTTTGTTTAATTTTCTGTGTTTCCTTGTGAAGATTTAGGACAATTGGACGTGTTCTTACCAGTATTTTTAGTGCAGAGGAGGAGGAGTAAATTTTTACAGTTGATGGCGCTATTTTTCAGTCAATCATAGCCAGATCGGATAATTGGGGAATTAGGGTGGAATACTAGTAGAACGATTTCAATGGCCTAGATTTCTTAAAATTTTGGATTTTATTTTTATTATATTCATACATATTTTATGTATTAGGTGGTTAATAATTTTAACTTTAGGAAAAGTTTGTAATACCATCAATTTTTTACTTATTTTATTCTAATACTATGTGTATGCAATGTTATTTATAAATTGACGTGCGAACTCAATAACACACCCGATTGAATTTTGTAATCGTTATTGAGATGTGAGTATTATTTTGATTGTAGTGGGCAAACATGTCCTTGCTGGTTTGCTTTTGTTTAGATTGTTATTTTGCTGCTTTTGTGAACTTTAAGTCATTTGACTTTTGATAATCGGAAAAAAAAATGTTATTTATAAATTGATTTCAAAGGTTGTGGCCAGCAGATTAAGGAGGTTTCTAATTTTCAACCATTACTAGAAAAATATTACTAGTGCTCCATTTATGACGCTTTGGATAGATGTAGCCACCATCGAACATAAACCAATTATCATTTTGCTTCCGTGGAGTTGTATTGGCTTTATTGACTTTCTTTCTCCTTGTCATGCTACATTGACTCTTTAATCTTCAGCCTGCATACTATGATTGCGTTGCTGGTGTGTTGTCCTTGTTGCCACTTCCATTGTTTCACGTGCAGACTCCTTGGAATGTAACAATCTCGAGCGGGAACCTGTTTGTTCCCTCCTTGATTGTGGACTTAACTCTCATGGACCTTGTCCATGTCATGCGAGAACTACTCTTCATCGCTACTATGATGAAAATATTCCATTTTCTCTTGACTGTTCTGCACTATAGGGGAATCATCATCCTCTACGTAAGATTGATCATGTCTTGTCCTTATAGCAGATAACATTCGCATTGTCATGTAGCACATGTTAAATGGATCATATACTTCAATCCACGTCTCAATAGTAAGCTTCTCATAAGCATTACGATTCAAATTAAGAAACGGGGGGCATGTGCCTACTTTCTGGAATCAACTTATCAGTATTCATTGGAGACCACTCCTTTGTATTATTTGAATTTGTCGGAGAACTCGTATAACTTGAGCAAGTCCTACTCTCCACGTATAGCATAGAGTTTTGCGTGGACCCTGAAAACTGAGTCTTGTAAGCTTCAAAAGAGTACTTAGACTCTGTCTCTTCCGATCGAAAACGTTTTGACTCCTTCTTTTGTGCTATAGATTCCTCGTTCTCACTTCCTGTGCTATAGATTCCTCGTTCTCACTTCCTTGAGACATCCACTTTCCCTTCATGGTTAGAGACCTCAACCACCTCCATTTCTTGTTCTGGAAGTATGGGATGCTCATTTTCTTCAAAAAAAACTTGAGCTCATCTAGTATAGACCAGTCTTCCTTAAACACATGTTCTGAAGTCTCATCTTGCAATTCGTCATGGATTTTTCGAAGTTCATGTATTATTTCCTGTTTTCTAGGTTAAAAAACGAGTGCATGCTTTAAGTCTCTCACAGATTCTTCAAGCCTGTTTAACTAGGCAAAGACAATTTCCCTCCTAAATAAGCCTTAACATTACCTGGGTCAAGATCCTAAGCATGCCGGCAAATGATAAGGGCTGAAAATTCTTCGAATTCCAGCCCACACGCAACAAGATTCAATCACAACGATAAACCCACATATGTTTGTTATTGCGCTTCTTCCTCGCATAAAAGTTCACAAATACTCCAGAATCAAAAAGCTTTATTATACGACATTACTGCTTCCTGAAAAATCATTTTTCGAAACAATTTGTTTCCTTCCTCCTTGAGATCATTAGCTATGAGGAAAGCATATGTTGGATGAGATATTCGCTGCAGGCTAGCTATAACATCAATATCAAACTCCCCCTTAGGCAAGCCTAGCAGTCCAAGAGAAGGATCAGTATCAATTGCCCAAACAACCTTCAAAAAAAGCACCTACACACGACAATAAACACCTAAAACATCTAGATTGACTCTACTAACTCACCTTTCAAAACACACACACAACATAGGCACCATCAATGACAACCCAACAAGAAAGATGAGAATTAGATGGAGATAAATTAACCTGCAATAAACTGGGAAAGCAAACAACATAACTAGACACACGCTTAAACCCATAATGCAACAAACAGTGCAGTAGCTACAACCAACACCTCTGTATCATAGCTACCCAACCCTTGAATATGAACTCCCCAAGAACATTGGCCCAAACACCGACCTACCCGATGACTGACGCCCTTGTATCATAGCCACAACCGACCTCAACGTACTATCACAACCACTTACCACAATTGAACCCAAACAACCCAACCACACTAAGCACAACCAAAGAAACGAGTGCGAAACCTCTCTGACCATTGATTATCAGATTTCACCATCCTTGAAAGCTAGCTGATTACAACAAAAAACACCAAACCATAGAAAAACTGACATCTAGGACCCTCCTCGTGGTAGTTGTCGGTCCTAGGTAGAGACAATACTGATACGTTGTAAGTATACATGTGTGATTGTAGCGTGTATCAAGGTCAATTTCATAGGGACTTGCTAAACAATGCACTGTACTAGCCTCCTAATTGATTGCTAAATCGAAGGTTTTGAGTTTATTTTTCTAACTACTAATTCTAAGCTATCAAGACACTCAAATTTAGAAGGAATTAACTAATGAATAAAAACGGTCAGAGGATAAAACTTAAGTCACTTAACGAATCAACTAAGTGGATTGAATATCCAATTCACTAATTGGATACATTCTAGGGTCGATAATCGTATAAAGTTTTTCGCAACGATCTTTTGAAAATGAAGCGAATTGTCTAGCAAGGTCAATCACCTACTTTCGTGATTTTTCAGCTTTAAGTAGGTTAATGATAGAATTATCCCTAACTAAAAATCTCAATGTCTAGTTCATTTTACAGATAGTTTTAGCCATAAGTTTTTGATTATCGAATTTCTCTGCTCAATACTTCATTTAACGATCTAATTCCATGCAATTAGTTGTCAATCAGACGCATTGACATACATAATCAAGGGCTAAATAGAATGCATTAAACTATATTCACATTTATTCAACCCAAATCAAAGCTAATTCATCAAATAACTATAAGATTCATCCCTCAAACTAAAGAAACTACTCACTACTCATGTTTATAACTACAAAGCATGTGAATTCTATTCTAAAAAGCATTAAATTCTAGGTAGGTTGAGAAATAAACCAAAACTTGAGGACTAATCAACAAGGAAAGACTGTCGCTCCTTCCATATTCTTCAAAGCCTCTTTGTGCAATCTTTAACTTTCAATCTTTCTCTCAATCTTCGATTATGATGGAAATATTATTGTGGAATGAAAGTAGATGATGATGGGAGATGATTGCTGGAGATTGATGATGAAAGAAATTACCTGAAACCCTCACACTTACAGCAAAAAACGAGTGAAAACAGTCGAATCTGAACAGATAGACTTGACACGGACCTTGTTGGGATGACACGAGCCATGTTTGTCTTGACACGACCCATGTCACCATCAATACAGGTGGTGGTGATGGTTTCTAGGGAAATTGAGCTATTTGGCCCCATAGGGACCGTGCCTAACTCAACACCGACCGTGTCAGGTACAAAAATTTTAGGTCAATTTGCTTTGGTCATATCTTCTTCCATCGGCGTCCGTTTGACGTGGTTCTTGGTTCGTTGGAAAGCTCTAGGAGTCTACTTTTCATTGGTATAAGCCTCAAAGTAGCAACATACTTATGGGAAAAATGGTTGCCAAAAAGAGTGCACATGTATCAATTTTTCACACATTTTTGTTATCTTATTCATAATTGGTTCATCTTAGTTCGGAATTTAGCTTGTAATATATCATTGGAAAGTTCTTTGAATGATGAATCAAAGATTTATATGAACGTTGGAGTTCATATGATTAATCTGTACAAATTAAACAAAACACCCAAAACTCAATTAAAATAGCAAAATAAGAACATAAAAGATCAATTAATCACATTAATCCCCAAGTTTCACTACAAAAATACTCCCAAAAATTGAGTATATACATTATCAAAGACCACCCCAAAAACAACCTTAAACTTACCAGACTAAACAGTCACAACTAGGGTTGTTTATTGGTATAAGACTGGACCGAATTAGGCCAGACTGGACAAATGAAGACCGAACAAGGGGACTGATTTGGACCGAGGACTGGATCGAACTTTTTTCGGTCCTGAGATGGACCGATCGAAAAAAGTTTGGTCCAAGACTGGATTGACCAAATGGACGGAGTTACGGTGAAGATCTGGGATTAAATTTTGCCAGAACTAGTGAAGCAGTTGACTGTGCATGGTGGCTTGCTGGACGGTGACCGACTGGGCGTGGACCACATGGTGGCCAGTTGCGGAGGAGAAAACAACGAATTTGGGGAGTGGAGCGTCGGTGAAGCGGTTGAGTGCGGAAGGAGGGCGGTGACTCTGACAACCGAGGGACTGGGGAGTGTCAAAGGTTTGAGATTGATAAACTCAGAAACATTAGTGAATAGTAATGGAGAGTTGAAAACAATAGAAAAATAGTTGGTCTATAGTTCGGTCCTCGGTCCAAGTCCCTGGACCGAAGACCGAAACTTAATATTACTTAAATCGAAGACTGGACAGAACTATCTTTGATCCTTTCAATCCAATCCGGTCCAGTTCCTTATTCGACCTGGACTAGATTATAAACAACCCTAGTCACAACTCAACCCAAAGAACGCAGGTCACCACCGCCAACAATCGCTCAACCAAACTTTCCGTTAAAGAGATTAAAAGAGGATGTTTCTAGAAAGTGAAGGATTTGGGGGAGTGAGGTTTTGTACATATTGAATTTTTAACCAAAACAAAAGAGACCTTACAAGGTTATAATTGACTTTCTTACCTTGATAATAAGGACATATTGACAAGTCTTCAAACAATAAAATAAGTAGACAGGACAAGAGGAGGAATATTGTGTTTTACAAAATGTTTACCAAAATAACATGATAGATTTTTAAATGACAAAAATGGTCTTTAGAAATTATTGGGATAATATCCAACTTACCAATAGAATATAAACTCATTACAGGCAAGTTACTAAAATAATTTCCATCTGTGAATTTATATTTTATTTTCCCATTACCCAAAACCATTGATATAATAAATCAGTCAGATTTTATTCCTCTCAATATAAATAAATTACTAAACTACGTATATTCATAATTCTCACGTCACATGAATCATGATCACATCCACAAATTAGAAAAAAAAATTGTTAGGCTAATTTCCACAATATTATCCTTGACCAAAAATAAGAAAAAAATCAAAACGTATCTCTAAAATTAAATTCCCTTATTATTATTACTACTACTAGTATTACACCCTGACCAAGGCTGACCAATCAGGAACCCCCATGACATACCACCAGCCAATCACCGCGCGCCACGTCATCAACTCAGGTCACGTGCAGAGTCACGTGACTACATTCACTCGGACACAGTTTTCAGTCTCTGAGTCATTATATATGCCCGCCAATGGCTGAAGAATAAACCCAGCAAAAAAAAACTCCCCACACAAAATTCATTCTTTCTGTTACCCAAACAGAGCCCACTCTAGAGAGAGAAGGAAGAGAGAGAAAGAAGAGAGAGAAGGGCCAATGGAGTTGAAGATGAGGGGGTTGGGATTAGGGCTCTGTTTGGCTGTGGTTTTGTTAGCTGCTGTGAGTGGAATTCAGGCAGAAGAAGAAGAATTTGTCATCACTTTGGATCATTCTAACTTCAGTAACACTGTTGCCAAACACGACGTTATTGTTGTGGAGTTCTATGCTCCTTGGTATGACAATTTCCCTGTCTCTTTGCCTTTTTAATTTTGGGTTTTTGTAGAATTAAATTGTGGTTTTGATTGATTGTGTAGATGGGTGTTTGGATTTTTGACTTGGGTAGTTTCAAAATCATATCTTTTTTTGTGGGTATTGATTGTATAACTCAAATGGTATGCTGATTTTTTGACTTGGTGTGACAATTTCCCTGTCTTTGCCTTTTAAGTTTTGAGTTTTTTAGTACTCTATTCATCCCAAATTAGTTGACACTTTAATTAAATTTTGATTGTTAATTAGTCACAAATTATAAAAAGTTACAGTATGGAATTACTGTCATTTGAAAGATAATTTACTAAAAATGACAATGGAGATAATTAACGGTCAAGTTTAGTGGAAGTATCAATTAATTTGGAACGGAAGGAGTATAAAGTTTGTGATTTTGATTGATTGTGTTGATGGGTATTTGAATTTTTGACTTGGGTAGTTTAAAAATCATATCTTTTCTTGTGGGTATTGTTTGTAAAGCTTAAATGGCATGCTAATTTTGACCTATTTGCTACTTCTTTGTGATGTTTATCTTTTTAATGGTGCCTTAATATGCAATTTATATTTTCAGTGATGGTTGAAAATTTTATTGTGGAGTGTATTGGGTTTATTAGGGTAGATTAAAAATTCAATTTTTCTTAGTGGGTGTTGAATTTTTTACAGTATAATTTGATGTATTTGCTCTTTTTTTGTGCTCTGTATTCTTTTTCATTGGTGTTTTGATGTGAAATTTTGCAATTTTTGATGGTAAATCTTTCTTTCTGTATGCTAGAAAATGTTACAAGAGTGGAGTGTGAATGTGAGTTTTATTGAAGTGGATAACTGAAATTTTAATGAAATATGTTCATGAGAAAAAAAAGGGTGAATATTTTTACTGTTCCCACGCAATTTGTGTTTGGTAACAGTAAATGAAAACAGAGGACAGTTTCTAGTAGAAACTCCTACAGTTCTACTGGGTCCTTATAGTATTTATGAGGGTCATTATGTCTTTAATTTTAAAATAAAATAAGTTAGTCATAAAAACATTGAAACTTCCAATATATCCAGAGATCCCCTTTTGTATCCTTTATCTATTTTCCTGTCATGTTTATGTCTTTACATCCTTTCCCATTTTTATTTTATTTGTCATTTCAGTTAAAGATGTGTTTGGCGGGGATAAAAGTAATTTTTTAAAGAATGATTTTACTATTTTTCGATGCTTAAAGGATAGAAAATGGGGAAAATCATTGTTTAGAAAAATCATTTTACTCTTTCCTTTGTAAATTATTTTCCTGAATACCTTAAGAAAATTCATTTTTCCGATCCAAGTTAATTGCACAGCCCACTTGCTCCCCCGCCCATATCTACCCTAACACTACGTGAGTATCCCTAGCGCCATCTTTCCATCACTAACTCTCCTGCCATTGCCGTACAACCACCATTGTCGTCAAGCAAGATATCTCCTTTCTCATATTTTTTAGAATATAAAAAATGTACCAAAAAATTGAAAAAACAAACTGAAAATTTATTTTTTTAAAAAAAATCATTTTAGAAGGAAAACTATTTTTCTAAAAAAAATACTTTTTCTTTACACCAAACATACCCTAATTTTAATTTAAATAACATATTACTGACAAGCAAAAAAAAAAGAAAAGAAAGAAATATCCCATATGTCAGAATAAAACCCCAAAAATTGAGTGAAGAAATACTCCCTTTAGCAAATTGTGTTAAAAACTTTGTATAATAATTCTTCATACAAAATTGATGTCATTAGATTCGTAATAAAAAATATTATTATAAAAAATATCATATTATATTTTTTTAAAAAAATTTATATTAAAAATTGATGCTCAAAACCATAAATAACAGGAAAAAAAAGGATGGAGGGAGTTTTTGGTTAGGTCTGTGAGTTTAATGTGACCAACCGATGCTTTTCTCGTGGCTTACTACCATACAGAAGTTAAATTTTCTGTCTATTATATGTGGGTCCCACTCCCCATAATTTTTTAGATTTGTTACAAAATGGACCCATACCATACCATCATGAACATGTATATATGACTACAGTCTATATATATGGGCACTCAACAAATGCAGATAAAGAAAAAAAAAAATAAGAATACTATGATCATGATTCATGAACAATGATAAGTGCTAATCATTGAACAAGATAGTAAGATTTTTTCTTTTAAAATCAACCTTCTTTTTGTGCTACCTTTTTGGTAATGCATGTGTCTCCACTTTTCATGCCTTATTCTCTTGGATTAAGAGCTAGAACTAACAGAATTTTGTCCGACCCGGAAAAAACGGGTTCAGTAAGATTTTTCATCTGAATTTTGATATTGATCGAATATTTGGATATAATATTTCTCTTTTTTCTATTATTCGGACCCGATTTTGACCTGAATTTAGTTTCGCCCGAACTGTCCTACCCGGCCTGTGTGACCCGAATAAAAACCGTGTCTGAACGTGAAATTCTCATCCAATTTTTGACATTGATCGAATTGGACCGACCCGAATTTACTCAGACCCAAATCTTTGTCAGAGCTTGTAAAATTCTTCTAACATTACCTTGTTGCTCTTTTCTCCCTTGTTCCAGGTGTGGCCACTGTAAAAAACTCGCTCCTGAGGTAAATCCCATTGCAAAAACACACACACAAACACACACCCAACACATTGGATGATTATTTCCTTGCATTTTTACTCTCCTCACATTCTAACTAAAAAAAGTTGTGAAACTGCAGTATGAGAAGGCTGCATCTGTACTAGCCAAGCATGACCCTCCAATCCCCCTTGCAAAAGTTGATGCTTCTGATGAATCCAACAAGGATCTTGCACAACAGTATGAAGTTCAGGGATTCCCCACCATTAAAATCCTCAGAAATGGGGGCAAAGTTGTCCAGGAATTCAAGGGTCCAAGGGATGCTGATGGCATTGTGCAGTATGTCAAGAGACAACTTGGACCTGCCTCTGCTGAGATCAAGTCTTCTGATGATGCTGCCAAAGTTGTCGGCGAAAAGAAGATTGCCATTGTTAGTAGATATCTTCTACTCTATGCTTATCCAACTTTCTTGCTTGATTTAGGGTTTAGGGTTTATGGTTGTTTAGGGTTTAGGGTTGTTTAGGGTTCAGGGTTTATGTTAGTAGATATCTTCTACTCTATACATATCCAACTTTCCTGCTTAATTTAGGGTTTAGGGTTGAGGGTTGAGGGTTTATGGTTTAGGGTTGGGGCGATCTAAATATAGACAGGGTTAAGGGTTGGTGGGGGTAATCCGCAAAAACAAGACCGCCATTGTTAGTAGAAATCTTCTACTCTATACTTGATACTTATCCAACTTTCCTGCTTAATTTAGGGTTTAGGGTTGGGGAGATCTAAATATAGACAGGGTTTAGGGTTGGTGAGGGTAATTGGCAAAAAGAAGATCGCCGTTGTTGGTAGAAATCTTCTACTCACTTTCCTGCTTACTTTAGGGTTTAAGGTTTAAGGTTTAGGGTTTAGGGTTTAGGATTGAGAAGATCTAAATATAGACAGGGTTTAGGGTTGGTGAGGGTAATCGGCAAAAAGATCGCCATTGTTAGTATCTTCTGCTCTATACTTGGCCAAATTTCTTGCTTAGTTTGGTGAAGTGAATTGATGCTTTAGTTAGACGGGGTTTTGGGTAAATATGAGAATCGGGTCTTTTTGGTGGGGTTTGGGTTGGATCAGGTTGGGTCAACAAGGTTTGGGTTGCAGCGGATTAGGGTTAGGGTTGGACACATTTTGAATTGCCAAATAGGTTTTTTTGAGATAATGAAGGATAACCAACCTACTCTTAGGGTGGGTCCTGCTTAGATGGGGTTTTGGGTGGATATGGGAAGTGGGTCATTCTAGTCGGGTTTGGGTCGGATAAGGTTGGCTCAACAATGAATAGAGTTTGAATAATCGGGAAAAAAATATGTACGCAGGTTGGTATTTTCCCAAAGTTTGAAGGGGAGGAGTACGAAAATTTCATCAAGTTGGCTGAGAAACTTCGGGCTGACTATGACTTCGGACACACATCTGATGCCAAGCTCCTTCCCAAGGGTGATTCATCGGTTGCTGGCCCGATCATCAGACTCTTTAAGCCATTTGATGAGCTCATTTCTGATTCCAAGGTATCATTCTTAATGTTTTAAAAAAGGGTATTTCTTGGTTGTTACAGCAGCTTATTCTACTAGTATTGCAACAATGTCATGGAAACAGATTGTTGAATCTAAGTTATTGTGTTTTTCTCCATAGGATTTCGATTTAGACGCTGCCACGAAGTTCATCGAAAAAGAGGACATGCCCTCTGTTGTTGTGTTCGACCAAGAGGACGAGGCTGGTCTTGCCTACCTTGGGAAAATCTTCTCTGGTGAAAACGGCAAGGTGAGTCCGAAGTTGTAACTCTTACGACATAATCCATTTTTTCAAGGCTGTCAAAAATCTGGATTCGGGTCATTTCAGGTCCAGATGAATTGGACATTGGATATATCTATTTTTTTCAGGGGACGGGTCATAATCTAGTTAGGACATAGAAATGCAAAAAAATCTTGTTTGAATTTGTTAAGGATAAACTTATCATGTGAAAAGAACCCTTTTTTCAGGGCTGTAAAAGAATTTGGTTCAAGTCATTTCGGGTCCTAATGAATTGGACTATCCAATTTTTGGGGTTTTTTTTCGTGTTGAACAACTCACACAATTCTAACTTTGGGTCAAAAATTGGGTCCAATGCAAAAAATAGTGTCCAGATTTTCGTTCAAATCGGCAAATACAAAAATTCAGGCAAAAATATATGATCATGCCCATTTCATTCTCTAGGTCATTTGAATCGGTGATTCAGATTGGACAGTTTTTTGATAGCCCTACCATTTTTTGTGCCGATAGAAAATCATGCAAATTTCTGAACTTGGCAGGTGATAATGCTGTTGGACTTCAGCAGTGATAATGCAGCAGCATTGAAGTCGAAATTCTACGACATTGCTTACCTTCTCAAAGGTGGAGACCTTAGCTTTATACTTGGTGATCTTGAGCCAAGCAAGCCTCTTATGCAGTACTTCAAGCTCGAAGCTTCTCAAGCTCCCTTGATCTTCATTCAAAAGGGTGACAACAAATTCCTGAAAACCAATGTCGAGGTTGATCAAATTGTCCCATGGTTCAAGAAGTTCTTGGTAAGATTTCGTCTTCTCTCAGATTGCTACATCAGATCCCTCCAAAACCGTATTTTGCAGCAGGATTTTCGGGATGCTGGATTTGGAAGATTTTGATGTTATAGCTTCTAAATTCGGAGATTATGTTGTGGTGTATGTGTAGGATGACAAGGCTGAGCCACACGTCGTGTCCCAACCTATTCCTGAAGAAAACAATGAGCCGATGAAGGTCGTGGTTCGTGACAGTTTGCAAGACATGGTCTTCAAATCTGGAAAAGATGGTATATTTCTCTTGCACATGCTCTAGGGTTTAGGGTTAGGGTTAGGGTTTAGGGTTTATAGTTTTGGGTTAGGGTTTAGGGTTTAGTTGTAGTGAACAATTTTATAAATCTTGGGTCAACTGAAATCAGTCTCTCTGAATTTTTTATCCAGAGGTAAAGTTGCTACATCATATCCCCGCTATCAGTTTTACATTGGGATTTCAGGGTATTGGGATTTGGATTTGAAATTAGGAAAACATTTTGAATTTTTATTGTCCTGTCGCATGTAAGGTCGAATAGGGATATGAGTTCGGATTAGGTCAAAATGGGTTAGTAGAATGCTTTTGAGTCGAATACGTATTTACTTCAACCTTAAGTAAGGTCCTATTCTCCTCATCTTATTCTTAACTGAACTTTTTTTTTTTTCCTGAACTTAACCTTTTTGCGCAACTCACCTATTGCAGTTTTCCTTGAATTCTATGCACCATGGTGCGGTTACTGCAAGAAAATCGCGCCAATCCTAGAAGAAGTAGCCGCCCACTACGAGAAGGACCCTAATGTCATGATCGCAAAATTCGTAAGTCCTCCTTCATCAACCCTCGATAGATTACATTTTTATCCGATTGTTCAAAAATGTACATCATATCTTACATCAAATGTCTTTTTCATACAGGATGCGACATCAAACGATGTCCCATCCGAGACATTCAAAGTGCAAGGGTACCCAACCATGTTCTTCATTTCTTCAAAGGGGATGGTAACCGAGTACCAAGGAGGCAGGGAGAAGGAGGACTTCATCAACTTTATCGAGGAGAACCGGACCACCAAACAAGACAAGACCCAAAACGACGAAATCGAGAAGAAGAGTGATGAGGAAGCTCTCAAGGATGAATTGTAAAGAGTGATAGTGAAATGAGGTGTTTTTTCCCCCCTGAGTAAAAGTGTCTAGGAAGAGTAGATTGGTTAGTTTTTGGGTGTTTGTAGTTGAGTCTTGTTGTCATGGGTTTTCATTCATTTTTGCTAATAAAATTGGCAAAATATAAGACACCATTTTTTGTTGGGCACTTGCCTTGCAATTGCATTGGTGCTTCCTTGCCCTATCCAATGTAATAATAGCCTGTGTGTTTGGCAACAGGGGAAGTTTTTTTCATGGATGCTGAAGAAAAGAAATGAAATTTTTTTTTTGGTATTTTGCAACCTATTTCTCTATGCTAAGTAGTATTTTTTCCGATTATTATTTATTTGGGGAAAAATCCAAAATAATAAACTGACAAAATATAGCGAAGCAGTTACTTCTAACCTGCTTTTAAAGAAAATCTATGAATACCCGAGTGTGTTCAAACATGTTTTTTCTTTTAAGTTTATTGTTGGATGAATCATTTTTGCCGCCATTAAAGAAGTTTTAGCACAATAAAACTATAAATAGGGAAAAGAAAATACTCCTATCACTCAACAATAAAACATCTAGCATAAAAAAGATAAAAGAATGTCGATTCCTCGAACTCAAACCCTTATTCAAAAGAAAACAAGTGACAAAACACTTGAACCAACCTGTGTAGGTTTTATTTCACTCAATTTGTACACTAATTCTTTCATTCTTCCCACTCTAAAAATATTTTCAGCACCTTCCCATACCCTAACCCTAAGGCCATAATTTTGTGAGCTCATTTAGCTAACCAGCCTTCTTCATCTGCCCAAATGGCCCCAATGCAGGACAGTTCAATATTAACCCTAAATCAATTTCAGGAAATAACACAAGTAGATAGAGCATGCTCTAGAATAAGGCTGACAGAATCTGATCATTGGCAACCAATAAGCCTTGAATTTAATGTTTACAAATGCAAGTGTCTGAGTTTTTACATGGCACAGAATTGGTGTTGTTAGATCTCCACCCTCCAAAACTTAACCAGACGGTCCGCAGACATAATCTCTGGCAGTGAGAGCAAGTGTTATGAATTTATGTTGATGAAAATCACAACTGAATTTCTGCATTTCAGAATCTCTGGCCTCGAATGTACAGTTGGCGAAGGCTACAGACCGGTGCTCTATTATTAGGGTCTGAACCCTGACGGGCATTTCACTTCGCCAGTAGACGGGACAATCTGCTCGGGAAACATTTACAAAAATAAAAGGAAATCAGTTAATCATGATCTAAATTCTCATTTCTCACAAGGAGCTTTCACACAAGTGGACACAGTTGAACCCTAAGGGTATACAGGACAACTGGACAGCTCCAGGGGCAAAACTGAAGAGTTAAATTATTTTTGTGCCATATAAGTCCAGGTTTTTGTAAGTTTTGCCATCAAACTTTTAAATTTGTTAAATATGCCATTCAAGTTTGAAAAAAAAGGTCAAAAAATACCAGAAAATAGGTTAACCTAAATGTTTGGTGGCAAAACTGACAAAATCCTACACTTAAGTAACTTTTATCTTGGATGGCAGGTGATAACCTGCTTTTGTGGCATTTTTGACAAATTTTTGGTATATTTCACAAAATTAAAAATTCGGTGACAAAATTGACAAAAGCCTAGACTTATATGGCACAAAAAAGATTTTAACTCCAAAAACTGAACTTGGTAGGTCTCTGAACAGTGATTTCAAGCGAGCTTTTCAGATCATTACTGTCCACCGCAAAAAGAAAAAAAAATGCAGAGCAAAGGGTAAGGAAAGCGGAATAACCTCAAAACCTCCTTGATCTCTGTTGAGGATACCCAGGCAATCCCATTCCTGGATCCTTTCTTCTCATCTGTTTCGAAATGATTATAACAGATCAGTCAAAGTTTAAAGAAAAAACAATGCTTCTAACAAAGCAGCAGCAGTTATTTTACGCTTTTACCTGTTGCTGTTGATGGGCCTGATTAGCCATGCCTCGTTGCATAGGCATTCCTCCGGGGTTCATTCCCCCAGCCACTCCGGTCTGAGACGCCATATTATAGGGGGCCATGCCCTGCGGTTGCATCCTCTGCATACCAACCATTTGCATTTGCCGAGGCATATTCCTATTCGGAACAATGTGGGACCCGTGCATGTTACCTGCAACTGCATTTCCGGGCGGGACCTGTAAATATATGAGTGCGTGTAAGCGCACGAGAACACAACCCAGACAGTTTGAAAATATACTAAAGGCCAATATAATTGCATGACAAACAGCCGCAAGATCACAATGTCACATCTAGAGCTCGCAAAAGTTTGTCTGACCCCATCACCTGAATTTGTCTGACCGGAAAAAAACTGGGTTGGTCATTAGATTCTTTGTCCATATTCCACCAGACAAATTTGAACAAATATATGATCACAATATTTCTCTTACTTCTATTGTCCGAACCTGACTTGGAGCCGCATTTATGCCTCCCCGAATTGTTTACAACAGACCCTAGTATGACCTTGAAAAAAGTTTTGACCACGGTATTTGATCGATTTGTATGACCGAATTTGACACAGACCCAAATTTTTGCCAGCTCTAAACCCTCATTGCATCTAACAGAGAAAGACACAAATTCACACACCAATTTCTATTTTGAGAAGATTAAGCAAGGGGAGAACCCTAGATACCGGTTGAGAAGGTTGAATGGTTGCTTGCCCTTCAAAATCAGCAGTGTTATCGACTGGCCTAGTAGGGTAATTGACTGCCTTTTCTTCGGGTCGGTATGGTACAAATGCACTGAAACAGATATTGACAGGGTTAAAGAGTGTAACGATATCAAATTAATGAAATGTTTCAGTGGAATTCATACTATGTTCAAGAGAGTAGAGAAAGGGACTAAAAACAAGCAGAGGAGCTTACTTCCGACCCGGAAAAGGTTCAGCCTTGAAGTATCTGATATGAAAGGAAAAATTTAAAATAAAGATGAATTAGCAGCAAAGGAGACAATATTGAGAGCAAAACAAGATCCTACAAAATCAGATATTCATATACGGAAATACTGGTGTCTTCACATCAGACCGACTGATAATGCACTAAGAACACTAACAGCATAGAACCCCTTTCAATATTATTTATGAAAATGACTAACAACCATATCAGAATTCAAAAACCATACTGAAATATTCTGCAAAAATCCCTTACATTCAATAAACGAAGTTTCCAAATGCAAAGATGCAGAACCTAACTTCCAATAAATGGCTTCTTACATTTCAAGGTCTAACTATACAATTAAGATACACTAGCAATCAAGTTAAGATTAACAACACGACGTGATAGAGAAAGGCGCCAAGTTTAGTAGTCATACTCATGCTCAAGGGCTTGTGCAGCTGTTATTCGCTTACGGGGATCATATCTGCATATTTTTCAACGACAAAACCACAATGATTACATAGCAATAAATACAGAAAACTCATCCATAAAAGAATAGGATGATGAACTTTCTCACAATATATTAACCACTTGAAGATTAGGAAGAGTGCTTATATAGTCAACACTCAAAAATATTTACAGAAGACTTAGAACTAGCACCCCCGACATAATGTTTCTTAACCCAACCAACACCCAGCAATGCATGAAGGGTAATTTTCATGTTTCTAGGAAGCGCAACAGTTTTGAAGAGTAGAACAACTTACTCAAGCATTTTCGAGAGCAGATCATAAGCGGGTGTTTTAGGAGAGAGATGTACAACACTATAAAGCGCGGTATTGTCACTGTTGCAAACATTCAATCAAAGAACAAAGGAAAAGCATATCAATTCAGCAAAGTCCAAAATAAAAGGGAAGTGTAAAAAACATTATACAAATGAGCCGAAACAGTATGGCATGAACACATTGGTGGAAGAACATACATAATAATCAGGCATTAAAAACTTAAAAGGAGGATGGAAATGTAGGGAATCAACTCACTATTTGTGTCCTTGAATATGCTGCACATCTTGCTGCCAATGGGGAAGATTCACAAGTGTTGGCCACTTTTCGGGTGTAGGATGACCTGAAGAGGTAGATTTCGATCAACTTACAGCTCTTTGCTGCGAATATAAGAGCACAAGACAGGTATTTTTAGGTTGTTTACCTAAGACCTTGAATATTTTGTCAAGTTGATCCAGCTGTGAAAAAATGAAACTCATATTAGTACGATTATAACAGAACAGAACATACAGATAATAAACAAGAACAAGTTAGATCAGAATTCCAGCTGTAGTTATATGAGAGAAAACAGTGCTATTTCAAATACCTGAAAAGGATTAGGTGTGGCTTTCACTTCAGCACCTTGAAACAACGGCTTTAAAGTAAGAAGCTCCGCAAATATGCATCCAACAGCCCACATATCTGATCCATGCAAAAAGACTGTCAACATCCAGCAAATGCTACATGCAATGCAAAACTTGTCATAAATTCTGGGAAAACAGAAAAAGGATAGGACTGAAGATAAGGATACCAACAGCACTAGTGTAGTGTTTCGCTCCAAGAAGCAGCTCAGGAGCACGATACCAAATCGTCACAACAACCTGCATGCAACTTAAGCCACAACGTAAGCCGCAATCCACTAAAAGTCGCGGCAAGATGGAAGGAGGGGGGGGGGGGAGGCTTTAAAAAACTAAAAACATGGAAGAAAGACCAAATTTTACAACAATCGTCTTACCCTATTTTCCTTCTAGTTTTACAGGCTAATATCGCTCAATTAGATGGGGACAATTTGGGTACTATATAACTCTATTAGTTTGCTTTCAGGCTCCTATGGTTGATAACAATGTCACTAGAACATCAACCAAACAAGCTAACAAGTGCCAGATTCATCTTAACAATTGTAAAGTGTAGGATTGAACAAAGTTTTACCCCGTTGTCAGCAAGTGGCTTCAGTGGAGCTTGATATACTCTTGCCAATCCAAAATCTGCAATTTTAACGACCCCTTGCTCTTCTCCTTCACCCATAACCTTCAAAAAGGCAATTCCACAGAGGAAAGACATGAGCATATCACAAGAGAAAGCTTCATACATGTGCACACATGGAACATTGAGTGAGTGACAGTATGCAGATACTTACCAAGATGTTTGATGGCTTCAGGTCTCGATGGACGATCCAGTTGCTGCACCAAAGAAGTCATCAGAAGAGGGAAATTTGATAATAGGGGGATGATACTAGATAAGTTTGGTATTGATTGTTAGAGAATACCTATGCAGGTAATTTAGTCCATTAAGTAGCTGCCAAAGTAGTGACTTTACAGTGTACTGATTGATTGCTTGGTTCACCTTGTCTCTATGGTATCTAATGATTTCCTGCCATAGCAATTTCAAACAAAAAGAAAGAGGCAAAAAAGAGAAGATACATGAATAAGGTAACACAATTTCATTCCTCTTCCTTAGACGAATGTAGAGAGAATTTCCATCACTAATGAGGCTAGAAAATGAAGAAATCGTAGTAATGAATTCAAAACCAAATCCCTCAATCAAATAACAAAGAGAAAGGATGGGATACCTACATAAAGATCATGCTCAGCATAATCAAATGCAAGGTACAACGACATGTCCGCGGGGTTGGTGTGCACATTCACAAGCTTGACCACATTCTCATGATTAATTTCCCGAAGCAACTGCATTTAAAAGAAGACCAACAAATGAAGAAAGAACAGAATTCTTTATACAAACAGTGAAAATCTAGGCGCTTAAATCTGACCACAAGTGGCTGAGTTCTAGCCAACTAAGCCCCTCAGCCATCTACCAACATTCACATCCCAAATTTCATACTGTGCCAATGAAACTAGCCATGTCCATAGAACACCTAAACAAGTATAGAACTTTCAAATGAATATGTTCTTAAAATCCTGCCTAATCTTCTAGCAATTCCCAATGCATAAAACAGCTAGTTGCCCATTAATGTCAATTTGCAGCAGAAACTGTTGAATGCTAATAGCAAGACCCACTTCAATAAGTGATATAACTGCTCCTGAATGCTAATAGCAAGACCCACTTCAATCAACACAAACCCTAATTTCACAATAGCAATAAAACAATGACTGCTTCTGAATGCTACTAGCAAGACCCACTTCAATCAACACAAACCCTAATTTCACAATAGCAATAAACCAATGACCCCCCAAAACTCAAAATTCAAATTACCAACACAATCATCGGCGCTCCAGATAAGAGATGCACTTAACAATGCCAATTTTGCAGCATTTCAAGGACTCTTTAATCAACAATTTCAATTCCACATTTAACACCGCAAATGGAATCAACATGAATCCTTGACACCCAATAATCCCGAAATTTAACCCAAATTCCAAACCCTAATCCGACAATACACGCAAAACATCGAAATTTCGCAATTCCCAACAAAATCAAAATGAACAAAAAGCCCTCACGCACCATGATTTCTCGAACGGCGGTGGGGGAGACGCCATCGCCATCTTTGGACTGCTTGAATTTCTTGATGGCGATGGATTTGCCGCGATTAGGAGAGGGGGGTTTGATGCGAGCCAAGAACACCAACCCATAAGTTCCTTCTCCGATTTTTCCGATCAGATCGTACTGTTGTAGCCACTCAGGCCTGTTGCTGTTGTGAAGATTGTGTTGTTGTTGTTGTTGCTGCTGTTGTTGTTGGAGATGATGGTTTCCCAGCAACCCGCCTCCTCTGTTGCTCATTGTGGGTAGCTTTTTTGCTGCTTTCTCTATCTGTATCTCTCCCAAGTTTGAGTATCTTCGGACGGGAAAATTTGAATTTAGGAAAAAGAAAGCAAAAAGAATGAATGAATGCAGGTTGTTAAGAAGAAGACGACCTGGTCGCTGGGTTTTTCGGACTATATGGCTCAGTGAGTAACTAACCGCGGTTGCAAAAATCTGTTCCTCTGTTTCATAGGATAGATAGAAAATTACAGCATATATATACCAAAAAATTCCCGAGGTGCCATGTATTTCTAATAATTGATTAGAAGGGATCACAGTTTTTTAATGCACTTAAAGGGAACCACATCTTCAAAGCACTAGTTGCTATGTGATTTTCCGACCATTTTGACTGAATTCCGGCGACGTATATATGAAAAGACAAAAATACCTCTATGTTTTATCAAACAATTGCTGAGATGTGTCATGCATTTCTAAAAACTGATTGGACGGGGACCACTTTTTTCACACCTCTTCTCTGCACTCTCTCCACCCCCAAATATCAATACAATTCAACCTATCAAAACAATAAATAAACCCATTTATTCTCCTTCTTCTTCATTTGTCCACCACCCGACCACCAGCACAGCCACCAGTCCAACCGCCAACAACACCACCATCACTCAATTCGGCACTCAGCCACCACCAAGAACCACCACGACTATTTTAAATCAAACCACAATCTAAGTTTGACACAATCAAACACAAATCCCTCTCTTTATTCCATCAGCATGTCAATTTCTCAATCTATTTTTTGTTTTTGGATCTTAACTCAACCCATCAATACTTAATATCAAGCAAGCATGGAGAGAGAATGAGGAAGGGCGTCAGGTGGGACATTTGGTTGTCGTGGGTTTGGGCGTCGGTCAACATAAGTCATGGCAGGCCTCGGCCATGCCGAGTCCGGTCGTGAAATAGAGGAGAAACGGGGATGGTTCAGGATTGAGTTCAGGTGGTTATGAGTGTTTTTGGGTGTTTGGAGTAGCTTTTTCTGGTGATATTTGGGATGCAAAAATGAAGTCTTATTGGCGGTTCTGGTGTGGGTGTTGAATTCAGTTTGAAACAGGGGATGAGAAGAGGGATTAGTGTTTGGTTGTGTCAAATTTACATTGAGATTTGATTTAAAATGGCCATTATTGTTCTCAGTGGTGGCTGAGCGCTGAAGTGGTGGTGGTGTTGGTGGTGGTTGGACTGGTGGTAGTGGTGGTGGTCGAGTGGTGGACGAACGAAGAAGAATATGAGTTTGTTTATGGTTTTGATGAGTTGAGTTGTATTAATATTTGGAGGAGAAGAGAGAAAGTGCAGAGAAGAGATGTGAAAAAAGTTGTCCCCCTCGAGTCAGTTTTTAGAAATGTATGACACCTCCCAGTAATTGTTTGATAAAACATAGAGATATTTCTGTCTTTATATATATAATTTAAAAAATGTTTTAGCAACTACACTTCATTACCTATCTGGGGGCAGGAACGAAAAAAACAAAAACAATATTGGGTAGGCATGAAAAAAATAAAAAGAATGTGGTGATGGATTTGGTACCATTACAATATAATTTTATTTTTTTTGGACCACCAGAATACAAATTTAAAGTAGGGATTATTGCTATCCAATTTGCAAAAGTAGGGATTATTAGAATCCAATTTCCCTATATATGTATATATATATATATATATATATATATATCACCGAAATTCAGTCAAAATGGTCAAAAAATCACTCAGCAGCCAGTTCTTTGAAGATGTAGTTCCCTTCGAGTGCATTAAAAAAATGTAGTCCCCTTTTAGTAAGTTGTTAGAAATGTGTGTGGCACCTCCCAACAATTTTTTGGGCTAAAATATATACTTAAAAACTGTTGGATATACAACTTTGTGAGAGCTTATTCTTCCTTTTACTGTCACAGTCTCAGTCACCACCATTCACAAGAATCTGAAACTTTCCAAGTTCTACCTCTCTAATATATTCGATTTCATTAGAAATCACACTATAGCCCCCCTCTTCTCAAATTCTAGCATATGCACATTCTTCCTCTTAACGCTCGTTTGGCAAGAGAGTTAACAACGATGGTAGGAGCTCATAAGAGTAAATGAGGGTGAAGGTATAAACGTGTTTGTAAGAATAAACTATTTACCCTTACTTGGAATAACAATTGGGAGAGTTTATAAGAGTAATTTTTTAATTGACGTATTTATCATTTCATATCATACGTAATACAATGACACTCATACAATAGCTCTACGCCCATTCTGTCTCTAACCCCTTCCCTTTTCTCCCTATTCTCTCTCTACCCCCCCCCCCCCAAAAAAAAAGAAAATCTCTCTCTACCTCCCTCTTTCTCCACCCCTTCCGTCCCCCTTTCTCTTTCTCTCACACATATGTCTCTCTCTCACATGTCTCTCTTTCTCTATCTTTCCCTCACATCTCTCTCATGAGAGAGAGAGAGAGAGAGAGAGAGAGAGAGAGAGAGAGAGAGAGAGAGAGAGAGAGAGAGAGAGAGAGAGAGAGACGGATAAGTGTGTGTGTGCATGCGAGAGAGAGAGAGAGAGAGAGAGAGAGAGATGTGTGTGTGAGAGAGAAAGATCTCGCAGCATGACATGGAGAAATGGAATGGTAAAATTGTCAATTTACATATTATGTTAATGTCATTAAACTCTTCCTTATATCCCAAGTTGGAATGTAAGAAAAATAAGAGTTAAAAGGAGTAAAGGAAGGTAAATCTCACTCCCCCTTACTCCCTCTTACCCCCTCTCACTCTATTCCCAATAAGGAAAAGTAAGAACCCTCCTTAAACCCCCTCCCGCCTAACCCTCCCTAACTCTTCTCCTAAGCAGGGCATAAGGGTTAATCTAATCTTATCTTTAAGTTAGAGTGGCTTAATTTTAGCAACGACCCATTTCTTGCTCTGTTTAGCCATCCCTGTTTGTTAACCCCTTTTGGTTAGACTTCCGGTAAGTGGTCGAAATTGCCCCCGAGTCCTCTCTTTATTTGTGGTTAATTTCCGTGTTTCGGATCCTTGCTTATGTATGTTTTTTATCAGCATAGTTGTAATTAAATCTTTTTTGATCAACTAGCAATTTGTGAACCTTGCTTAAACTAACCAAACTCTTGAGACTAAAATGAATTGAATTTTCGACCCCAACTCCCCGTGGAGACGATAACAAAGCCCGACTATACTACAGATAAACAATCTCACATAAAACTTGGTGAAAAAGAAAATCACATGTTCTTTACTTATATATATACACACACACACACACACACTCCAATTGGTAACTCTAAAGAGAGGGGAAAATCCAGAACCATAGGCTTAGTTGATGATCTTGTTCATCTCTGCACAAGAAGATTTGCAAGTCATAATAGTTGATTTCACGACCTTCAACATGAAAAGTTATCGTGGTATCGAATGAGCTACTAACTGATATATTTTTTACATAGAGGAAGGAAGGAGAAGAGAGGATTTGGAATCGTGGTCGGAGTGCCCTGGAAATTGAGTAAGCATAAAATGAAGCTCTTTGACAAATCGGTCCATAGCTAGGGTAGGTAAACATATAGGGAATACAATTCCCCTTTCCCCGTTCTTCCTCTTACACATGTTGTAAAAACTAGCAAAACTCGTTACTCTACGGCCAATTCCACCATATATGGGTACACCCCATCCATAATCTATTTGATCCATCGGTATTTTCGTGATATCAGAGAGTTGAAAGCTATAAGGGGTGATGATCACCCTAGGCCTACCTTTGATGACTAATAGGTCAGCGAGGGACCTTATATATTCATCATCAACCTGATCCTTGGCCTTTCTTATCAACTCTATGACATAGCCCAACGAGTTCTGACAGAGCTCGTTGGCAGTGCATAAAGCTGCTGGGTATGCCACTGCATTCCCATAGTATTCCTTTGCCGGGTGGCTTGAGTTTGGACCGCAAATTTACCACAATAATGAGGTGAACCACCTCATCTGGCTCCGGCTTGAGGGCTATGGTCCGGCATCGCCATAGGCACGTGCTCAACAAGTCGAACGTGGTCAACGATGATTTTAATTGGGGTGGGACCCAACGTTGAAGGGCAGACATTTCTTTAGCACCTGTATGTCAAGAGTCACGACTTTTTACAACAACAACAACAAGATTCTAAAAAGAATAGGTTTAAATCAATCAAATCATCTTTAGTTATGTTAAATATATAATAATTTAATTTTTATGTTAAAATAAAATGTCTAGTTAAAAAATATAACGTCTCAATACTCATACTTTCTTTTATTGTCAAGACCCAAGTGACTCACCAAAAAAGGTTCTGTGGATTAAATTTTCCGGGGGAATGATGCTGAGATTGGGGTAAGCATCGTCGTTATGCTCGTGATGGAGCCGTGTAATTCGAGGTGGCTGACGAGCGCAAAGACGGTGGCGTTCCCACACGGGTTGCGCAAACAATTGGACTCCCCGTGCCAACTCTGAGACTGCATTCAAGAATTGCCAAAATCCCGTTGCATCCATCATACAATGGTTTTCTCTGACCGCTAATATAAATCCTCCACACTTTAACCTCGTCACCTGTACAAACAACAAAACACACTAATACAATGAATGATTATATGTGTCTTGGAACAGACATTGTTTAAACTCGTGGAGTGTATGATCAATTTTACTTACGGTCATACTCAATCTTTTCATGTCGAAAAAATTCAATTATCTGGCATAGGTCAATAATATTTTGCATGTCCTACAAAAATGCGTGTTTTGGTGTAGCGAAACTAGTGCGGTTAAAAGATCCGCTTCACGTCAAATTTGTGACGATCAAATCAGTCACTGTTAGGAATTCGGACGAGAAATTCACTCATTGCTCTTTTTTTGGAGATGGATCAGCTAAGATCAGACGGCAGGGATATTAGAAATGGACAATGATGCATATCTTGACTTAAGATGGTTAATAACTATCTTAAATTATCTATATTTTACATTTTATTAATTTTTAATAATATTTTCTCTAATAACTATGTACTGTAACCAAATCTCCCATTGGTCGGTTTAGCCAATGTTAAATTTCGGACAAAAATCTTTAACCAATTTACTATACTAAAATTCGGACACTCGGGTAGGTCGGACCACATCTTTCCAGCTCTATGTAAAATAAATGCATGTTTCTAACATAGCTAACCAAAGATATACCTGGAAGTGTAGCAAGGGGGTATGAAGCACCCCGACCGAACCAGGGACATCAAACATAAGCTCCTCGAAACACGGAACAGGCGGCCGGAGATCCTCCTCGCCGAACTCCTCCAAACAAACATCCGCGTCGGCCTCCACGAACAACACCCCCTCGCCGGTGCACTCCACGACCAGCTTCCGGCCGGGTTTCTCCCGGAGCCGCCCCGCCAACAGGTAGTACGCCACCAGCGCCGCCCCTACCGCTGCCTTGATCACCTTCGCCGGGTCTTCGTCACGGCGGTTATTACCGTTGTAGAAGAAGATTAAGGGTATTTGGAAGCGGAGGCCCTCCTGGTCGTCGATGTCGGAGAGGTCTTTGAGCTCGTGCGGGGTGGGTCGTGCTGGTGGGATGAGTTCTGGCACGGACCGTGTCACTTTGAACGTGAGATTTGATGGTTTGGACACACTTATGTCCATGTTTTTGGGTTTGTCTAGGTTAGTCAGAGTTTGCTGCAATGGAGTATTTTTTTTTTTTTTTTTGGGTTCTTTTTTGGGATGCAAACGGTGGGAGAACCTCATTTATTCACGTAAAAGACTGGTTGCATGGTAATAAAATCACATGATGTGGTGGTATCCACATCAAGCAAGTGTAGAATTTTGGTAGGTAGAGATCGATCGGTTGAAATGTATTACATTTTTGTTTTTAAAAAATTTGTCTCTAAATACTGATTTTGTAAACTATTCATAATAAAATACGATTATCTTCTAGTAATGATAGATTATTATTGTAAATGCTTCAATTCAAGTTAGTGACATAACGAATAATGAGTCGCGTTTATGATTTAATAGTCATGAATTTCAACGAAAAAATTACAACTTCTAATAAAATTGAACTTAAAGAAATAAAATTTTCAAATCAAACAGACGGTCGGATTGGACATGCTAATTTATGAATTTTTCGGGTTCAAGTTAAGGAAACCATGTTTATAATCCAAATTTTTTTGAACAATTTCGAATTAGATTTACGAGTTTGGTCAAAAGGGGTCTATTCGTAGGGGGTAGGGCCGTAGGGGTCATTGAGATATTTCATCTCAACACCCTTATCAACAAATTGATTTCCAAATGGACAACTAAATGACACATCACATTTATGTATTTAGATTTCCAAATGGGTAACTAAAGGACACATTACTTTTATGCATTTAGAGTTGTGTATTATTCGGTTTCCATATAAATAAATCGATAACTAATTGAACCAAATCGAATTAATTATATTTCGTTCGGTTTTTGGTTTAGATTTTAGCTTTTATTGAATTTTTTATTTATCCAATTTGATTTGGTTCGATTTTGACACAATAAATATCTCGATCATACGTCCATGTTTTGTATAATTGAAAGAAATTTATTTTCAATTTAGATTGTAATGGATCAAAGTAATTAAAATGACTCGTTAGATCGCTTATGCTTCTTTTCTATGAAATTGTTAGTAGCAAATGATTTTTAAATCTTAGGACAACTGAAACCAATCTCCCTAAACTGCTATGTTTACTAATAAGATTACTACATACAACCCCTCCATATCTCACGTAGACAAGATTTCGGAGTATTTGTGAAATAATGGACTTGAGCCCAATTCAACCCCAAAAGCTAGCTTAGGAGGTTGAGGCACCCAAGCCATTATAAACACCACAATATGGGTGTCAAAGGCCGATGTGGGACAACTCAACACGCCCCCCTCACCACGAGGCGCAGACAAGCTGCGTAGCGGCTAACATCAATGACCACGTCTGATACCATGTGAAATAATGGACTTGAGCCCAATTCAACCCCAAAAGCTAGCTTAGGAGGTTGAGGCACCCAAGCCATTATAAACACCACAATATGGGTGTCAAAGGCCGATGTGGGACAACTCAACAGTATTGCTTTCAGTTTTGGATCATTAATTTCTCAACATATACAACCGTTTAATATGCGAAAGTAATACAATTAAATTTATAATTAAAAATATCATAAGACTATAGGTGGGATCTCGGAGTATTACTTTTAGTATTTATCAAAAAATGACATCGGAGATGGAGGAAATATGTGTCATCATTAATTTAGTGTCAACCCCCAACTACTAAGGTTGGTAGTTGTACCATTGTGTTGTTGAATTAACTATGGTTGTGGGTCTAACTCATTTATAGACCTCCATTTTAGCATGTGGATATAAGTTGGAGGCATGGTTTGTGGATGTAGTACTTTTGTACAGAATGCAGGAAAAGTATTGTTGGGTACCCCTCTGGTGCTACTAGTCACTGTACATTTGTACCCAATTTTGTTGAGGTTCCGGTCTTTTGTGTGGCGCGATGAAATAATTGAAAAGTGTGGTAATTTTAGTACTGTTCATCGGTTCAAAACTAAACTGAATCGAGCAAACCGAAAGCTTAATAAGAGGCAAAGTCCAATCTGAAAACCGAACCAAATAAAAAAGCATGGTTTAGTATGGTTCGGTTCTCGGCACCTCTATTTGGGTTTTTTTTATCGAAATCGGCCCGAATCGAACAAACCGAAAACATGAATCGAATAAAAATCGGTTCGGTTTGGACCGATTCGGTTCCCGTTTATTCGGTTGAAAACCGAATAATGCACACCCCTGGTGGTGAAATGTGGTGAGTCGTAGTGAGAGTTGCGGTAGGTTGGGTAGACGAGGAGAAAAAAAAATAGAAAAGAAAAGTGAAAAGAGAGAAAAGTAAGAAAACATATTGATAATAATTATGATAAAGTGTGATGAAATGTAGAAGAATATTGAGTAGTATGATGAGTTATACCATCGTACCACACCATATAAAAGAATATGGCCTGAGTGTTCTTGCCGCATAAGTTTTCAGTTGATCACCGTGGTCTCGTCGTAGGCGTTCCATTGCCTCCCATAGGCCATAGCCCATAGATGATAGGTGAGGATTCTATCTCTTCAAACGTATATGGCATACAATCAAGATCTTGATATCTTAAAATTGAAATTGACTAAAGAAGAGGAAATTTTATTTTTTTTGAAATCAAACATAACCATTTCATTAATAGCAAATCATACGGCACTTACAATAAAAATCGTGATTGAACAATTGTAGATCTAAAACATAGATATGAAATTCAACTTCCAAATAATTAATACTAATCTTACTGACGTTCGGCTCCGATTTCTTCGATGACTCTTCATCTTTCCTCGATAACTCTGCATCTTTATCATTGACGGAGAACCTTACAACCCGTGCCATAAAGACTTAAAAGTAAATATTCATCCAACGTATCAGACCACACCAACTGAACAAAAACTCTAGAAATAGACTAAAAACCCTAAATAGAGTACAATAAAAACTCTAATTACAAAAGAATAGACTAATCTTTGCATAAACGTAAAACCAAACTAATAATAGCAGTAAAAATCAATCAAATTGAGACTTACCATCGAAAAGAAGAGAAAATTTTTGATATTGAGGAACCCGACTTTCGACACTGTAGAGAAACAACGCTGATCACTCTATCCCATCGGTAGAATCATGACACAAAAAAGAGTATATCATTTTCAGGTCTACATGCTACAAAAAAAAAAAAAAAAAGAAAGAAAGAAAGAAAGAAAACATGATGAGTTACCAAATCCACATTTACATGCTGACACGTTAGATTAATTTTTCGGCGGGTCAAACATGGTGATTTCCTACCAGAAAAAACATGTTAAAAGTTGGACACGCTAATCCTTGTTTGTACTAATTTAAAACAATAAGAGTATGACTATTGTTGTATGAAACCCGATGGCTAAGATATGGATATGGTGTGTAAAAATAGGTACTATGTACAACCAAACAAACAAATCCGTTACATTGTCAACCTTATTCATAGTATCATAATTGTTTTTTGTTAAAAAATATCAAAAACCGACTAAAAGGGCATCATATTTTGGTGTAATAATTTTAAGGGCCCTATTTTTTGATAAATAATTGTTGGGTGACATTATTTTTGATGTAAATATTTAGGAGTGACATTCCGGCCAAAAATGATGTAAAGCGGTAGATTTTATGTGTTAGACGTGTTTTAAATTGAAGTCTATACTTATCTCTAACATATACAAGTAAATCGGTTAACATAATAAACACGTCTAAACATAAAACCAACTATTTCGGGCCATTTTTGGCCGGAAATTGGCTGGAATGTCACCCCTAAATATTTACGTCAAAAATAATGTCATCCAACAATTATTTATTAAAAAATAGGACCTTTAAAATTATTATACCAAACTATGAGGCCCCTTTAGTCGTTTATAAATTAGGAAAATGCTAGAAAACCAAGCGTATGTTATAGTTGAAAACGCACGTTGACAATGTAAAGGGGTGGTGGCGCAGTTGGCTAGCGCGTAGGTCTCATAGCTGTATTGAGTGATCCTGAGGTCGAGAGTTCGAACCTCTCTCACCCCAAAAATTTTTCCCTTTCCCTGTTAGCATTTCCGTAAAAAAAGTTGTAAAATATGCGGTGAGCGTGGATCGAACATGCGACCTTCAGATCTTCAGTCTGACGCTCTCCCAACTGAGCTATCCCCGCTTACTGATTAAGTGGTATAATGTTACATTCAAATAGGGGTGAAGAATATCGGATACCTAGTTGGAGTTTATCGATCCAGTCCTGGATCCTTAGTTGGGTACCGAGTTATTAAAACTCACACAATATCACTTTTTCCAAAAAAAAGTTGAATTCACAATATTGTTCAAAAAGTCAGATATCATAATACTTCCTTCGCCCAAATCATCTCACGTAAGTGCTTATCCCTGCCATGTCATTTTTACGACAAGTTGGAATGCGTTGGATATGCTAACAAATTACTAATGGCAATCTAATCAATGAACCCTTTTTATCAAGCATATTTTAAGCAATCTTTTATAAATTAAAAAAATGCTATTGATAAAAGTATAACTTATACAATTTATATATTCTAGGTCCGCAAAGATCAACCTTCTTAAGAATCCACTAAACCACATTCAAATATGTTTTTCCGTGAAAATTGTTGTTGTTATTATATGTGGTGGTATGGTTCAAATTTAGCCAGCTATCCCTCTTTTTCCAAATGTCTTTGTAAGTTTGAAGTGGACAACATTTATCAGTAAACTGCGTGCAAAAAATATATAGCAGCTGATGCAAATACAAATAAAGAATAGTCGATTCACAAAACGTCCACGTTTGAGAAAGTGCCCCACCATTAATATTGATAAAAATATTGATAGTGAATGAAAAACCTAGCTTCAATGCTTAACCACGTAAAAAAAAAAGGAAAGTTGGATTCTAATATTCCCCATTTTCAGCTTTTGTATCACAATAATCCCTACTTTGATTTTTTTATTCTGGTGGTTCAAAAAAATAAAGATTATATTCTAGTCATGGGAGTTGATCTCACAACCTTCAACAAAGAAGGTCATTGTGATACCAAAAGAGTTATTGGCTAGCCGATTGATATATTTTTTTACATGGATGAAGGCAGGAGAAGAGAGGTTTTCGAACCAGTGTCGGAGTTCCCTGGAAAATTAGCAAGCATAAACTGAAGCTGCTTGACAAATCGGTCCATAGCTGGGCCAGGTAAAGATATAGGGAATACAATCCCCCTTTCCTCGTTCTTCCTCTTACACTTATTGTAAAAACTAGAATAACTCGACGCTCTGCGGCTAGTTCCACCATATACGGATACACCCCATCCAAAGTCGGTTTGATCCAACGGTATTTTTGTGACATCCGAGATCTGAAAGCTATAGGGGGTGATGATCACCCCAGGCTTACCTTTGATGACCAAGAGGTCAACGAGGGATCTCATGTATTCATCATCAACCTCAGCCTTGGCCTTTTTTATCAACTCTATGGCGTACCCCAACGAGTTTTGAGAAAGCTCGTTGGCAGTGCATAAAGCTGTTGGGTATGCCAATGCATTCCCGTAGTATCCCTTTGACAAGGGCGGCTTGAGTTTGGATCGGACATTTACAACAACAATAAAGTGAACTACCTCCTCTGGCCCCGGCTCAAGGGCAATAATGCGACATCGCCAGAGACAAGCACTCAGCACATCGAACGTGGTTGATGATGATTTCAAGTGGGGCGGGACCCAACGTCGTAGGGCAGACATTTCTTTTGCACCTATATGTCACGATTCACAGTTTTTTATAACAATAACAAGAAACTTTCAGGAAAAATAAGTTTAAACGCGATGTGAAAATCTAGATATAGGCATATTTTCTCTAATGAACTGAAATGCATGAAGAGATTAATAACGCAACTCACAATGTTTTGTGTTACCTCAATAACAACATAAATGGTGAAATAGGTTTAAAGTCGTCTCTTGAGCTGGGGGTATCTCCTTAAATTGATTGCAAAATCTTAAACAAATTGCCATTAAAAAAAGTACGATAGAAAATGTCTCGATAAGTTCCACCAAATTGACTCAACTTGGTAGGCACAATCAGTGGCGGAGCTAGAGGGGGGGGGGGGCACGGCACCCCATGCTTCATGAAACCTATGTATATTAATTGGTATCTGTAAAACAAACCATGAGTACTTTGGTAGCTGGATGGTAGTACTTTGACTTGAGAATGTTCAATTTTTGGTAATTGGTTCAAATCTTATTAGTAGCAATTTTATTTCAAAGCATTCCCTGTTTGTTGATTCATTCATCTAACTTGTTATTTTATTTCTTTTAGTTTATTTTGTAGTTTAATTCATCCTTTATATCAATTATTTTATGGTCTTTGTTTTATTTTTTGAGTAGTCTTTTCAACTAGATTATGAGTTAATGTTAACAATTACAATATTAGATTTCTTGTATCTGGTCTCTTACACATGTATGCATTCTTGTTTTTCACTTTGTACTATATTAAATACTATAGTTTTAAGTAATTTAATAAATACTTTCATAGACTTATATTTCCCCATTTGTCATCTTAATATTTCACTATGAGTCCTTTCAAAAGATTTCTTTTTTACCTATGGAATCAACTTTTTCATGTACTCTCATATATAACAGGAAAATTGCCTATGCATACACTGCTCAGACCTCTTGCTAGCGGGACTATAATGGGATATGATAGAAAAGCTTGGACAAAGGCTTAATAAACATGTAAAAATGAATATATAATTTGATTATTAAACTTATGATAAACAATTGAAAGAATATTAATAAACCGGCACGTCCAATAAATTTTTTCTGGCTCCGCCCCTAAGTACAATAGTATTTCGTATATTAGATGTATCAGTCAAATTAACCTCTGATTGACAGAGTAGTGTAGACACCACTAAAATATCAATATATTGGCGATAGGATGTGTCTTTGGATGAATATACCTTTTTGTTTTTCAATAAATTAATATTGAATATGAATTTTGGCACTGACTTTTTTAATTGAATCAACCTCATCTGTTAGTCATATTTTGAACTATATGTGACAAAATTCCAAAAACTATGTAATGTTATAGTTATAGAACTATCCCAATACTCATGCTTTGTTTATTGTCAAGAGCCAAGTGACTCACCAAAGAAGAAGGTCCGGTGGACTAAATTTTCCGGGGGGATGATGGCGGGGTTGGGGTAAGCCTCGTTGTTATGCTCGTGATGGAGACGTGTTATTCGAGGTGGACGACGAGCAGAAAGACGATGGCGTTCCCACACGGGGTGCCCAGATAGTTGGGCTCCCCGTGCCAACTCTGAGACGACATTCAAGAATTGCCACAATCCTGTTCCATCTATTATGCAATGGTTCATTCTAACTACCAAGATGAATCCTCCACACTTTAACCTTGTTACCTACGTACAAACAACGAAGTTGAAATGTGTTGTAAAGATGTAAGCCTTGTTCGGCAAAATTAGCGTTTTAGATAGCGAATAGAAGTTTATGTAGCGGATGATGATTTAAACAATGGATATTAGTTTAAGTAGCGGATATCGGATGACTGTTCAAATAAGAATTGTGTTCGGTAAATTTAGCGGTTGAATTAACAGATTAATGTGAATTGACATGAAATAGTATCAATAATTTTCAAAGATAAAATATTCAAAGAGTATTTTTTGACCGAAAAATAATGAAACGCTACTCCAAACGCTAAACATTAATTTTGAAACGCTCCTTAAAACGCTAAACACTCCTCAAAACGTTAGTTTACTGAACGCTAATATTTATGCAATTAGAATTTTGACTTGGTCAAGATACTAAATTCTACCCCAAACATTACTACCGAACAAAGTTGTAATTTCTCAAGTAAAGATGAATAACTAATGTCCGAGCAATGCTTGCCAAGCTGGGTACTACTGATGTTACAAAGGTAAGACTGTAAAATGGTAAGTGTAAAATTGTCTTTTACAAAAGTGAGTGTTCATAATGATTTCAAAAAAAAAAAATTAGGCATCGCAAAATTTGAACCAACTAGAAAATTCGGTTTTGTCTGACTCAAAAGTTAGGTATGGCTTGTCATTGTTCGGTTAACAACTTGGTTAAAATTGTTCCAATTTTGGGGGAAATCCGAGTTCAGTCATTTCACACAATCGGACAATATTCATATTTGATTTGTGAGCAAATTCAGGTTAACTTTGTGTACAATATGGATATCAAATAATCGGACAATATTGATCATTCTGACACGAAAAATATGAACCTGTCTTTATAAACAATTCGGACATCAAAAATTCGAGTCTGCGTATGAGTTCAATATCCAAATTGTTTATTGAACATTGTCCCGGGCAATAGGTTTTTAACCAAATAACCAATTTAACCAAATCCGAAATTTTCCATACCTGGATTTTTGTCTCGGTGGACCCTTTTTTTTTAAATATATAATATCTCGGTGGACTTCAAGATGTCTCATGTAATTAGGGGTGGCAGAAAATTGGGTCCAGGTCTTATCGGGTTTGGTCAATTCAGTATTCGGTCAAAAACCTCAAATCCTAACCCTGTTCGAATTTTAATTATGACACATTTTTCAAACCCGAACCCGAACCCTGTTGACCGAATGTGTCCGATTGCCCGAATTTCATAAATGACTTTTTTACTATTTTTAATAATATATCTTGTGATTCACTGATTCTTGCCCAATTTCGGGTTCGGTCAACCCGGACCCGATTGACCGAATTCGATTTTCTTCAAAAATTCGGTCAACCCGAATATGTTTTGCTAAACCCGAACCCAACCCGTATTTTATTCGGTCAATTACCGAATGACCGAATTTTCAGATTCGATCAAATCGCCATGTCCAATACCCGATTTTTCCGAGTCGGTAAAATTCGGACTATCGGGTCAGTCAAATTTTTGCCCGCCCAACATGTAACCATTGCTTTTGTTTAAAGGTGTACCTGGAAGTGGAGCAAGGGGGTATGAAGCACTCCGACTGAGCCAGGGACATCAAAAATAAGCTCCTCGAGACAAGGAACCGGCGGCCGGAGATCCTCCTCGCCGAACTCCTCCAAACAAACATCGGCGTCCGCCTCCACGAACAACACCCCCTCGCCGGTGCATTCCACGGCCAACTTCCGAGCGGGTTTCTCCCGGAGCCGCCCCGCCAACGGGTAGTACTCCACCAGCGCCGCCCCTACCGCCGCCTTGATCACCTTCCCCGGGTCATCGTCGCGGCGGCTGTTTTTATAGAAGAAGATCATGGGTATCTGGCAGCGGAGGCGCTCCTGGTCGTCGATGTCGGAGAGGTCTTCGAACTCGTGCGGGGTGGGTCCCGCCGGAGGGACTAGTTCTGGCACGGACCGCGTTACGTTGAACACGAGGTTCGATGGTTCGGACCCATTTGTGGCCATGGGTGGTTATTATGATTTTGGTGCAAATGTGCAAACAAAGGATACGATTTTGCATTTATATAGACATGACCCACGTAATCCCAATCGCTCCTTACCTCCTTGTGGGGGTTGGGGGGGTTGGGTGTCTGTTGGTGGAGTTCGGGGAGTAAATTATCATCAAGATTATGCTCTTTTATGTGATTGGTAAGATGCGAAATGGTGTGGTGTGGTGAAATTGTGGAAAATACGGTAAAGTGTAGAATTATACGGTAAAATTTGTGCAAAGTGTTGTTAATGTGGGAGATTAGGAGAGAGAATGTGAAAGGTAGAACACAACGTCAGTTGGGTACCGGGTTATAAAACTCACACAACGTCACTTTTTCCAAAAAAAGTTGAATTCACAATAATAAACTAGACTGTTCGAAAAGTCAGATATCATAATACTTCCTTCGCCCAAATCATCTCACGTAAGTGCTTATCCCTGCCATGTCATTTTTACGACAAGTTGAAATGCGTTGGATATGCTAACAAATTACTAATGACAATCTAATCAATGAACCCTTTTTATTAAGCATATTTTAAGCAATCTTTTATAAATTAAAAAATGTTATTGATAATAGTATAACTTATACAACTTATATATTGTAGGTCTGCAAAGATCAACCTTCTTATGAATCCGCTTAGACCATGTTTAAATATGTTTTTCCTTAAAATTTGTTGTTGTTGTTGTTATATATGGTGGCATGGTGCAAATTTAGCTACCTATCCCTCTTTTTCCAAATGTCTTTTTAAGTTTGAAGTGGACAACATTTATTGCTTAACCATACACAAAAAATATATAGCAGCTGATGCAAATACTAATAAAGGATAATTCGATGCACAAAACATCCCCGTTTGAGAAGTGTCCCACCATTAATATTGACGCAAATATTGATAGTGAATGGAAAACCTTCAATGCTTAACCAAAGAATTGATCTCACAACCTTCACCAAGGAAGGTCATTGTGATACCAAAAGAGCTATTAGCTAATGTAGCTTTTACATGGATGAAGAAAGGAGAAGAGAGGTTTTCGAACCATTGTCGGAATTCCCTCGAAATTGAGCAAGCATAAAATGGAGCTGCTTGACAAATCGGTCCATAGCTAGGGCAGGTAAAGATATAGGGAATACAATTCCCCTTTCCCCGTTCTTACGCTTACACTTAACATAAAAACTAGCAAAACTAGTCACTCTACGGCTAGTTCCACCATATACAGGTACACCCCATCCATAATCTATTTGATCCAACGGTATTTTCGTGACATCAGAGATCTGAAAGCTATAAGGGATGATGATCACCCTTGGCCTACCTTTGATGACCAAGAGGTCAGCGAGGGATCTCATGTATTCATCATCAACCTCAGCCTTGGCCTTTTTTATCAGCTCTATGGCGTACCCCAACGAGTTTTGAGAAAGCTCATTGGCAGTGCATAAAGCCGCTGGGTATGCCAATGCATTCCCGTAGTATCCCTTTGACAAGGGAGGCTTGAGTTTGGATCGGGCATTTACCACAGCAATGAAGTGAACCACCTCCTCTGGCCCTGGCTCAAGGGCAATGGTGCGACATCGCCATAGACAAGCGCTCAGCACATCGAACATGGTTGACGATGATTTCAGGTGGGGTGGGACCCAACGTCGCAGGGCAAACATTTCTTTTGCACCTATATGTCACAATTCACAGCTTTTTACAACAATAACAACAAACTTTCTAGAAAAACAAGTTTAAACGTCATATGAAGATCTGGATATAGGTAGATTCTCTCTAATGAACTGAAATGCATGAAGAGATTAATAACTCAACTCATAATGTTTTGTGTGAAATTACCTCAATAACAACATAAGTGGTAAAATAGGTTTAAAGTCGTCTCTTGAGATGGGGTATCTCCTTAAATTGATTGCAAAATCTTAATCAAATTGGCATTAGAAAAATACGATAGAGAATGTCTCAATAAATTCCAACCAAACTGACTCAACTTGGTAGGCACAATAATGTCTCGGATATAAGATAAATCGGTCAAATTAACCTTTGATTGGCTGCGTAGTGTAGACACCATTAAAATGTCGATTGGGGATATGATATGTCTTTGGCTTAATATACTTTTTAAGTGTCTTGTTTTTCAATAAATTAATATTTAATATGAATTATGACATTGTCTTTTTTTCATAAGTCACACCTTAATTGAATCAACCTTGTAACGCCCCGACCTCTCCCGGACCGCGGATATTACCGATAACTGCTTCAAAGATTGATAATTGGTTCCACAAGTCACCACGAATCTTTCCAGCATGCTTCGTCCTCGCTCACACACCTCCTGGGAAAACTTCTCAGGAGGCCACCCATCCCGAGACTACTCCCAGCCAAGCACACTTAAATGAGGAGTTCTCAACGGATGAGCTACCGTAAAAGAAGGTGCACATTGGTGATATAAGTAGTCATTTCAATCCATCTAAGTCACGCTTGACCATATATCTAGGGTATTACAAACCTTATCTGTTATCTTTTGTGAATTTCAAAAACTATGTAATGTTATAGTTATAGAATTCAAGTAAATCATCTCTAGTTAAATGTATAATAGTTTAATTTTTATGTTAAAATAAAATGCTTAGTTAGAAAATATAACGTCCCAATACTCTTTTTTTTTTATAGGAAATTCCATTTGGTACGCTTCAACTTTTGCCTATTCCAAGTTGCCAACCACTTTTTAAACTATTCCAAGTGGTAAACTTATTTTGAAAATTATTCCATCTCGTGATCTTCTTTTTGCACCGTTGTTAAAATATTGCGCGTAAAACTTTCCACCTCTCTCAATTTCATTTAGTTCTCCCTATTAATCTCACAATCGGCTCACTTGAAATAATATCTAAAGTGGTTGACAACTAGAAATAACTTTTAAAGTGCTTGAAAACTTGGAGTAATTTTTAAAGTTTTCAAAATAAGCCTACCATTTGGAATAATTTTCACAATATGCCTACCATTTGCAATAATTTTAAAAGTGATTGACAATTTGGAATAGGCAAAAATTGAAGCCTACTATATAAAATTTCTTTTTTTTTTCAATTATCAAGAGCCAAGTGACTCACCAAAGAAGAAGGTCCTGTGGACTAAATTTTCCGGGGGAATGATGGCGGGGTTGGGGTAAGCATCGTCGTTATGCTCGTGATGGAGCCGTGCTATTCGAGGTGGACGACGAGTGGAAAGACGATGCCGCTCCCACACGGGTGGAACAGATAATTGGACTCCCCGTGCCAACTCTGAGACTGCATTCAAGAATTGCCAATATCCTGTCGCATCTATTATGCAATGGTTCATTCTAACCACTAATATAAATCCTCCACACTTTAACCTCGTCACCTATACAAACAACAAAATACACAAACATAATGAGTGACGATATGTGTCTTGGGACAGACATTTTTTATACAGTAATTAGTGAGAAAATTAATTACATATATTCAATTAAAAACAAGATTTGGAGTTAAATTAAAGTGGAAATATGTCGAATAAAGATCTGGAGTTAATTATCCACCTAGCATACTTTATTCTACATATATATCTTATTATTTTTTTTTTTACAAGGGTAAGTTCAGGTGACCCTGCTCATCTCACGTTCATGCCAACTGAGCTACTAGCTCATTGGCACACTTTATTCTACATATATCCACTTTATTCCAATGATTATATGGTACATTTTGGAGTAATTCTATAGATCCACCAACGTGTTAAATCTTAAAAATCATCAATATTTATTGTAAAATTTATCATAAATTTATCAATATTATTGTAAAATTTATCAATATATATTTTTTGAATTATCAACTTTACACAAATTCATCACTTAAAAAATTGACCTAATTTAATACATGCACATCATGGATCTAGGTAGATCCATACAGTGTACCTAATAATTTGTAAATTACACAAATTATATCATATACCATGGTGAACCTACCTTAGTTCACCATATGCATGCATTAAAATAAGTCAATTTTTTACGTGATTAATTTATGCAAAATAATTCGATAAAGTTAGAAAATATCGATGAAATTTACATTAATGTTGATCAATTTATAATCATAGTTATTAAATTTCGATCCTAACCTACGATTCTACGATTTTATGATCCAAAATCCTCAATGTGATTCTACTATTTACATTCCGATCCATGATTATATGTGGATTAACTCTGATCCTAACTATCCTATAAATTCGAATTAGGAACTCAATTTTAACAACCTTATTTATAATAAATTTTATAATAAATATAAATGAACCTTTTTTTTAATATTTAATATTTTAATGGATCTAGATAGGTAACCATTGCTTTGTTTAAAGGTGTACCTGGAAGTGGAGCAAGGGGGTATGAAGCACTCCGACTGAGCCAGGGACATCAAAAATAAGCTCCTCCCAACAAGGAACCGGCGGCCGGAGATCCTCCTCGCCGAACTCCTCCAAACTAACATCCGTGTCGGCCTCCACGAACAACACCCCCTCTCCGGTGCACTCCACGGCCAACTTCCGGCCGGGTTTCTCCCGGAGCCGCCCCGCCAGCGGGTAGTATGCCACCAGCGCCGCCCCTACCGCCGCCTTGATCACCTTCGTCGGGTCATCGTCGCGGCGGCTGTTTTTGTAGAAGAAGATCAAGGGTATTTGGAAGCGGAGGCCCTCCTGGTCGTCGATGTCGGAGAGGTCTTTGAACTCGCGCGGGGTGGGACCAGCCGGAGGGACGAGTTCTGGCACGGCCCGTGTCACCTTGAACACGAGCTTAGATGGTTCGGACCCATTTGTGGCCATGGGCAGTTGTTATGATTTTGGTGCAAATGTGCAAACAAAGGATACGATTTTGCATTTATATAGACATGACCCACGTAATCCCAATCGCTCCTCATCTCCTTGTGGGGGGTGGGGGTCCTATGTTGGCGGGGATTAAATTATCACTAAATTATTTTAAAATATTAAAAGATGGTATTGTAGACTTTTTTTTTTTTGTCAATTTTATTGTTGAGCTATCTTAAAATTTTGAAAGCAATACCTTATAAATATTTCTTTATGAGTATAATTACAAATTACAACCCCATTCCGTCCTCCTTAGGTCTTGTTCTTTTATGCGGCAAATTAGGTACGATAAATGGTATGGTACGATAATATTGAGGAAGTGTGGTATGGTATGGTAGGATATGGTAAAATTTGTGGTAAGAATGATTGATGTGATAGACAAGAAAAGAGAATGTGTAAAGTAGAAAAGAAAAATGAGAAGAGAGAAAAGTAAAGTGAGAGAAAGTTATAATTGTTGTGGTAAAGAGTGACATAATATGGTATAGTATGGAAGGATTATGCTAAGTGTGGAAAAATATGGCAGGTGCGGTATGGAACCGCACAAAAGAATAACTTTTTATTTCCACTTTTTAACTCATACCTAGAGTTGACAAAATTTTATCCGACCCGAAAAATCTGAATTGTTCGATATGGATAAAAACAGGTCCGGATATAGATTTTTTGTCCGAATTTTATTATTGACTGAATATTCTGACATAATATTTCTCTTTTTTCTGTTGTCCAAACTCGCTTTTGATCTAATTTTAGCTCTGTCTGAATTATTCGACCCAAATAAAATCGGGTTTGGACATAAATTTTTCATCTGAATTTTAACATTAACCAAATTTGATTAACCCGAATTTTTGTGAACGCTACTCATACCGCTCCCAACTACTAACTCCCAACTATACAAATAGGGATTAGCACATTTATGCATTGCATTACCACAAACTACTATCAACTTAATGCTAGAGTCTCCGTACATGTTGATGTACTTGTCCGAAAGACAACTATACCTATTGTTACATCCTTATCAAGGGCGGAGCTAGAGGGGGTGGTGGGGGCCATGGCACCCCCCATGCTGCAGGAAAACTATGTATATTAATATGTGTAAAGTACGACAAGAATATCTTGGTTGGATGGTAGTACCTTAAAAATATTTAATTTTTAGTCACAAGTTCAAACCTTATAAGGTGCAATTTTGTTTCAAAGCTTTCCCAAGAATTTTTTATTTCTTTTAATGTTTATTTTGTAGTTTACTTATATCAACTATTTTATTTATTTGTCTTTCTTTTATTTTTTGAGTAGTCATTTCAACTAGATTATGAGTTAATTTTAACAATTATAATATTAGATCTCAACTTGTATTTGGTCTCTTATACATGTATGCATTCTTGTTTCTCACTTTGCACTATATTAAATACTATAGTTTTAAATATTTTAATAAATACTTTTCATAGACTTATATTTCCCTATTTTTCATTTTAATATTTCATTATGAGTTTTTCCAAAATATTTTTTTTTACTAACAAAATCAACCTCTTCATATACTCTTCATGTACTTTCATATATAAGAAGAAATTAGTCTATAGCCCAGACCTCGCGTTATCGGACTATAATAGGGCTATGTTATTGTTCTTGTACTTGTAGCATATTTCATTGTGAGCTCAAAAGTTAAATAAGTATCTTTACTAACTATAAAAAGCTTGAATAAAAACTTAATAAACAAGTAAAAATGAATAATTTGAAAATTAAACTCATGATAAACAGTTGAAAGAATATTAATAAATCGGCACCCCCAATAAATTTTTTCTGGCTCCGCCCCTGATCCTTATTATTTGTACAAGTATAAATTTGACTAAAGGATGGTTAAAATCTGAAAAGTTGCTCAATGGGTGTATTATTTTGTTGTTTATTTATACTAGTATAAACCCGCAATATTCGCAGTGTCGATGGATGTGAGTATGAGTACAGTTTTCAAAATTCTGGTACATATAGGTATTGAACAAGTATGATGTTTGAAAGTGGATACAATTAAGGTTGTCAAAATTAGGATTTTAACTCGGATTCATAGAATAGTTAGGGTCAAAATTAATCCACGTAGAATCATGGGTCGAAATATAAATACTATCGCATTGAAGATTCTAGATGATAAAATCGTAATATCATAAATTAGAATCGAGATTTTAATAACTATAGATATAACCAAACCAACAAACAAACCTGCTACATATTGTCAGCCTTATTCATAGTATCGTTTTTTATTAAAAAACAATGATTTTTTTTTAAAGGCACATTAAGAAAGAACAAAAAAAAAAGGAAAAGGATAGAAAGCATTTGTTACTATATTAAGAAAGAGCTCCTTAGCATATGATGGGGTGGTGGCGCAGTTGGCTAGCGCGTAGGTCTCATAGCTGAATTGAGTAATCCTGAGGTCGAGAGTTCGAGCCTCTCTCACCCCAAATTTTTTCCCTTCCTCTCTGTTAGCACTTCAGTTAAAAAGGTTGTAAAACATGCGGTAAACATGGATTGAACACGCGACCTTCAGATCTTCAGTCTGACACTCTCCCAATTGAGCTATCCCCGCTTATTGATTTAATTTTACAGTTTCAATAACTCGTACTCAGATTGCAAGTTTATAACAGTTTTGGACATGTTTTGCAATCAGGCAATCAGCTACTATATGTTCGGGTTAACTAATTGTAGGAAATTTTATTGGTAAATTAGTTGTTTGTAAAAGAAATACCTCATAATGGTTCATCAAGTAGTTTTTGAAAACTAACTTATTGGATCTAAAAACCTATATATAAAAAGTTACTCACCAAATAGCTCGAGTGTCTAAAATCAAAAAGCTAAAAGTTAACTCAAAAAGCTTGTTGCCAGACACCCCGTTTAAATTTTAACAATTTTGGAGACCAAAGAAGGAAAAAAGTAAGGGTGTGTCTGGTGCAGGTGAAAACATTTTTCCAACAAAATGGTTTTCCTTGTAAAATGATTTTCCAGGAATATAAGTTTCCAAATTATTTTTTCACTTGTTTGGTAGATATACATATGCATACGTACCTCTCTTGGACTAGAAGAGAGAAGAAAAAAAAAAGAGAGAGAGAGAAAGAGTTGGATGATAAATGCGTTCGAGTTGAAATGTGAGTGAATGCGAGGAGCTTGGGGCGCGAGGATTGACATGGATTGGGAATTTTGATTTCTTTAAGCTAACCTAAAGAAATAGTTTATAAAAGGAGGAGAGAAAATTATTTTCACTGAAAATGACTTTCCCCATTTTTTGACTCCCAAATGCCTAAAAATGGAAAAATCATTTTCTGAAAAATGATTTTCCACCCGCCAGACACACCCTAAGTAGAAAATGATAAATGTATTGACACTTTTGCATCTCTTAAGGCTTAAACTGAGCTAGCTCCAAGATTTAATCTTGACTATTATTTAAGAAATAGCTCGTCAGTAGGAAGATAGAATAAACCTCTTCTCCATATATTTTTTAAGCTTGCTTAAGATAATCTTAACCTGGGCCCTACCCTGTCAGTAGGAGAAAGAACGGTTTCATGACCGTACCCGATTTTTTCCAAATAAGACAAATTTCTCGGCCCTACATCATAAATACAAAATTCCATAAAACATAAGTTAGTTAGAAAAATACATCAAAGTGAGGCCTTTAATTTCAGCATTCTTATTTCTTTCATGGTTTAATTTCTACTTTCTATGTTTGTAAACAAGCCCTAGCAATCACAAAGTGGGGTGATGGCGCAGTTGGCTAGCGCGTAGGTCTCATAGCTTAATTGAGTGATCCTGAGGTCGAGAGTTCGAGCCTCTCTCACCCCAAGTTTTTTGTCTTTTTCCTGTTTTACCTTTCACTTCTTTGCATGGGTTGTCATTTGTTAAATATAACAACAGTTCAAAAAAGTTGTAAAATTTGCGGTGAGCGTAGATCGAACACGCAACCTTTAGATCTTCAGTCTAACGCTCTCCCAACTGAGCTATCCCCACTTAATGAAAGTGTTGTTCGGTTTGTAATTTTCTATAAGGTAATAGTGATAATTTAGAGATAAAAGAGGGAAAAAAAATTAAGAAATGAGAAATGAGGAAGAAAAAGAGATATGACTAAATTGTATAAGTGCAGTATCATAAAATGAACTGATGAAATGAGAATAATAGATAAAAACTATCAAATAATATTGTGGAAATCATGAAACTGATATAATTATTACTGTCAAAAAGTTGATATTAAAAATCATAAATTTACTAATTTGAGGTATCAATGGTAAGACTCTTATCATCATACCGCCACATATATGTGAAAATATAATGCGACATATCCAGAGAACTAGTAAATCAAAATAATGGATTAAATTAAGCAACTAATCGATTGGAAAATTCAGCAACTAATTTATACGAAAGTATATGTTTTTGGTTTTTGATAACAAATCTAATGATGCTAATTTTATACTGTAACATCACCGTATGTAGACAAATAATAAGCAATAGAGAGCTAGAACATATTGCAACTCTTGCTGTAGAAAACATATTAATTTCACTCATCTTCATTCATGTATATTTTCATAGATAATGAGAGATACAACATACACAAATCTTTCCCCTTCCCTTGCCAATAAAAGAATGAGTGATTCAAAAGAAGCCAAAGTCTATAAATTTCCTGTGCCTGTACACAAAACTGGAAAAAATTAACTCTTCAAATATTGATTCTTTTTTTCACCCTTTTTTGTGATCAGTAGTATATATATCTCAAAAAATTCTGGGTTCTCATTGTGTATTTGTGTTCTTCGTATAGCCACTGACGGCATACCCTCTTTTCGCGTTCTTTGAAATTTGTCGATGGTCTTCTTTTTCCTGCTGTGTGTGACTGAAAGAAACCCGGATAGTTTCTACTGATAACTAGCCACTGGTGATTTCCACAGCACAGTCTTGAAGAAGAACTTGTGAATCTTTCGTAGGTATCTCGGGATCCAAGAAAAGATGGTCAAGCATAGCCAGAGACTTGAGTTGAGTTCCCAGTGATGCGATCGTCTTTTGGCACTCTGCTAGCTTGTTGGCGGCTACAGCGAGTTCTTTCTCCTGCAAAATGCATGCCAGAAACAGTTACATATCACACGACGTGTGAGTATGTTTAGCATGCATGTAGAAGTTGTCAGGAATTTAACATGCTAGAAGTAAGACAATATGATCTTATCCAAAGTCGAGCTGTTTTCTGAAGTAAAATAAGAAATGCTGAGAACAAGTTCAGATAATAAGTTCTGAATAAGTTCGTCTCGCAAAAAAACTTAGAAAAGTTTAGAAAATAAGTTCAGGAAAATATGTTCATAATAAGTTCAGTTCAGCATGACGTCAGTCAAAATAAGCTGAAGAGAACAGACCAGTCTTTCACAATTCACTTAATGACACAAACTAAAACTAGTCTACATGTTTTCCAACACAAAAGACCTTATAGAAGTTCAGCACAGTGATATTCTGGTATCAAAGTCTAGGTGATATCCTTTTAGTTCATTAAAAAGTTCAACCAAATATGAAAATTGGTAGGAAATCAACGGACCTGTTGTACATTCATTTCCTCCTTCATAAGAGGTGCGAATCGAAACCCGGTGTCCTGTTTTGTTTCTGAAAGCTTCTCCTCCAACTCCCTACACTTGGCTGCAAACTCTACTGACAATTTCCGCTCCTTCTCCACCTCTTCCTCCAACGAACCAACTTTAGCTAAGCTTAACCGACACTTCTGAAGCTCTTTCTCGACGCCCTCCTTTGATTCATTCGCCAAACTTAACTGACACTTCCACGATTCGACCTCTCTTTTAACCATAGAAAGCTCGTCCTCCAACTCCTTGCACTTAGTGGCAAACTCTTCAGACACCCGCTTCTCCTTCTCAAGCTCGCCCTCCAAGGACCCGACTTTAGCAACAAGGGATCTAACCTCGGACTGATGGGCATCATCGGCTTCACGTTTCATTCTAGAAAGTTCTTCTTCCAAAGCTCGGCACTTGGCAGAAACCTCGGAACACATACACCTCTCCTTTTCAACCTCGCCCTCGAGATAGGCAACTCGAGACACCAAAAGCTCGGTCTCACTCTCAATGTCTCTAAGTCGGGACTCTGCTTCTTCCCTCCTTACATTGGCATCCTCGAGTTCCATCTCGATCGCCTGCTTAAGCTCATTGGCTAAATCCAGCTCGGCCTGCAGCATCCCCATCTTCATATTCGCATCTCTTAGCTGAGCTTGGGAGATCTGAAGCGTGCCCTTTTGAGCCTCAAGCATTTCTATCTTCTCCTCGAGCTCAGCCGTCCTGTTTATCATGGTTTCAAGCTCGGCTTTCAACAAGGCTTCGCTGTCAACTGTATGCTTTTCTGTTGTAGAAGTCACCGATGACACAATAGAGCAGCTTCTGCTTTCTCTTGCTGTCGGCAATGCTGCTAGCCTCTCCATCTCGAGGAAATCATCCATGAGATTGATTTCTGGTAAATGGGCCGGTGACCATATGTCCGATGATCTTTCTCCATAGTCCGATTGGCTGTCTGTGACGGACCCCACATGAGACGGGGAGCCAGAGAATATTGACTTATGGTCGTGAAAGGTAGTTGCCTTACGAAGCATGGTTTTCAACCTCCGGCATTCAGCTTCAAGCTTAGCCACCCATTTTATGCTGTCTAAGTTGTGTTTGCTCGCCGTTTCTGCTGTTTTTGTGCTCAAGTCCCTCTCTAGGGTTCTCACTTTGAGCTCATGTAAGCGGGATTGGAGCTCCATTTGCAGAGACACATTCTCCTTCTCGAGGATTCCCAACCTGACGCGAAGATCAGACTCCAAAGAGGCTGCTGCTTCAGATTTGGCATTCGATGTTTCAAGCTGCGCATGAAGATCAGCAAGCTGGGTTTCCAGTTCGGACTTGTTCATCTGCAGATCGTGCTTGTCTTTCAACTGTCTCAACTGTCTTACGCACTCCTTGAGGGCCCCATCAAGATGGGCGACCTTATCCTCGAGGGATGAGTTTTTCTTCGTAGCTAGATCGAGTTGTTGCTTCAGGGCGATCACTTCGTTTTCTGCTTTTTCCCAACCTAATTTTTCAGAGTGGTGTAATGTAAATAAGCAACACAGAGAGATGACTGAATGCCACACAAACGGTTTTTGTTGTTGTTGTTATTGTTTTTCTTGTCTACCCTAGATTGCAAAATACCTCATTGCAAGGAGTTTAGTGGGACGTTTGGTCTTAGTTTACTAGAAGTCAATATGAGTGTAAGAAGCCAGCCATGAAATGAACGAACAACATTGTGCAAAGTGGAAAGGAAATAGTAGTGCAATTTATAACGTGTTCCTGGAGTTTGTGCTCCAAATAGTGTGATTGTTCACTTGCAGATATCCTGGAGTATAAACTCCAGATGCATGCAACATATATTGAAATTGTAGAGCATCAAGCTACCTGCAACAGCTTCTTCTGCGACTTTGGAATGCTGCTTTACCAATTCCTCCTTTGCACTTATAGTTGCAAGGGCAGAAGAGAGTTTCTCAGCAAGAATTTTGATGCTGTCGTTGGCATCTTCATCTTGCAGCGCACTTTTCGTGGCGACTTCAGATGGTTGTGTGTTTTGGTTTGAGTTTGCCTGAAAGTAGAGTGCTAAGGTTCATCAGTATTGATTGAAGCCAATGAAGTGAAAATGACAAGACAAAACAAATGATTATGCACCCTCTTCATCAATCAAGAAAACAAGTACTCTCGACGGATTTAAAACCAATCTTCTCATGTCACTATGAAATGGATGAAACTCATATTGAAGTCACTTCGGTAGGATAAAGGACAAATCAACAATGACAATCACTAACAAAGGTGAAGTGCAAGAAACTCGATGCCCAAATCCAAATCTAATACCCCAAATTCCCGTTGGAAACACAATTTGGGAGGGTCTAATGTAGCAATCTTACCCGTATAACAACAAACTCCCAAGGGAACCAATGTAGCAGTCTTACCCTTAGATTAAAATATTCAAAGAGATTGTTAGTAAACTCATGAGCTAAACATTCAGCAATGCCACAAATGTTGGTGCCAAAAATATAAGCTCAAAGTCCACCTTGATTGGAATGTTATATGCCCTCATTTAAACACACACACACACACACACAAACAAGGGTAAAAAAAATCCAAGAATTGCGATATTCATGGTTCACAATTTGTCAAGGATTACAAATATAGTAGTGTAGCATTGTCAATGAAGAATTGAGCCCATTTTAGCATCTAGATGAAGCATATCATGAACAAACCAAAATGAGCATTGGATATACACACACACACACATTTGATTCCAATAAACTGATGACAATTGTATTCATTTTCATGATAGGATTATTGGATATCTGATCAAAAACAAAAGAATGTGATGAATGGATTGTAACCTGCTGCTCATCTGATAATTTCTCAAGAGGTGATGATGATGATCCTGATCCCAAGCTCTCGGGCTCACCGGAATTCTTATCCGATGACCTCCTCCTCCACAACCAACTCCGGCGGTCCATCAAATTACCCGATCACAACTTAGTTCGTCGCCCAACAAAATGTAGGAATGTCCCTAATCTCAATCCTCAATTTCACCTCGAAATCGGCCGATTCAGCCCTCAAATTCCTGCAAATTTTGATGAGCAGAATCCAGACTATGTCAATCGAAATGGGTAGGTTTCAGAACTGCAAGAACAGCCTAGTTCATCACCCAAAAAAATGTAGGAATGTCCCTAATCCCAACCCTCAATTTCACCTCGAAATCGACCGATTCAGCCCTCAAATTCCTGCAAATTTTGATGGGCAGAATCCAAATTGCGTCAATCAAAATGGGTAGGTTTCAGAACTGCAAGAACAACAAAGATTGTCGGTGAACGATGATCGATCCCCAACAAAACCCTGAGATTTGACCTTGAAAATTTAGGATATCGTCTCAATTTCTCAATCTACACAAATGGAGGAACAAAAAAAAACGCAATCATTCACTAGCCAAATTCTGACCTCGGAGGATCGAATGCTCAAACTTCAAACCCTTTCAAAAATCACCCAAAAGAAGGAAGAAAGAAAGAAAACAATGTTGTTGAACCCTAAAATTAGGGTTGTTGATTAAATCAGTGATCAATCGAAGCATAGATTTTTGAGCAAGTATAAGTAAGTTGATGGGTACCCCAAATTACCATAGTTGGGAAGTATATAAAGCTCACAGACACCACGAAACAGGGGAGAAGAAAGTGATAGGAAGAGAGAGAAAGATCAAGGAGAAGGACCCACAAAGGAAAGCTCAGATTGTGGGAAAATTTTATTGTTGAAAATTGAAATTGTGAGTGTTGATGGTAGAAAATAAATGCGTAAATGACAATATTTGGAGTACAAGTATGAAAGTTTGAAAAAATGGAGGAGGATCAGACCTCGAAATCTGGGAATGAATCAGAGAAGACAGGAGGGAATCATCACTGCTTGATCCCACAGACAAAGGGATTATGGAACAGCTTGGAGCATATGGGGAATGTCACAAATCACAATGAGAGAGAGGGGGAAAAAAAGGAAAGTTGGTTTAACAATAATATATATTCCATCAGTTTCATATTATTAATTATTCACAAATTATAATGAGTTAAATATGAAATTACAGATAATTTACTAAAAATTACAATCATACTAATTTCATATTATAATTCGTTGTAATTTGTGAATAATCAACAGTTAAAATTTAGTCAAATGACGAGTATTTTGTGATAGAGGTAGTATATATGTTATTGACAATTGCAATATTATACTTTTATGATAATATTTTTCGTTACGAATCTAATGGTGGTAATTTTATATAACAACTCATTGTATATATTGAGAAATTTATAGTCAAAATTTTTAAAATTTGATTGCACGATTGACAAAGATGACAATTAATATGGAATGGTACTGTCTCCGTCCCAAAATATTTGTTCAGTTGACTAAGGTTTGATCGCGAATTACTCACAAATTACAATGATTTACAATATAAATTAACATGATTGTAATTTTTATTAGTTACGTATCTTTCTAATGACGGTAATTTCATATTATAACTTGTAGTAATTTGTGAATAATCAATGATCAAAATTTAACCAAATGAAGAAATATTTTGGGACGAATATACTAATCTCCATCAAGAGAAAATAATAGTGATAATGCATGTTCCATCAAGAAAAGAAACAATAATAATAAATTAATAATGCATGATTTGATTCCATTTGAAGTTTTTTTTTTTTTTTTTGGTGTATTCAAGAGATTCAAGATTTTTCCTTTTTTTTAGATAGAATGCACCCATATTATGAGATTATTATGTGTCTTATTAATTTTGTTGCTTTTCTTTTATTACTATTCTCATTTTGCATGTTTTTCTACACGAATTGTTAATTTTTTATGGCTTTAAATAATTCAAAAATAAAAGAGCATGTCGTGCTAGTGCATGCAGATTTGGATTTGTGGGTGGAGAAAAGATGTTTGAAAAGTGTTGATTTTACACCACTTAATATTTATCATAACTTTAAAACTCCATTGTTTAATAAAGTTGATGATTTTGACAAGTTATGTGCAAATACTTTTGACAAACTGAGTCATCAAGATTCAAATCACAACCAGGCACATGCTCTCCAAATTCTTTCATGCTGAGCCCTTAGTTTTTATTTACCTGCAACTTCAGCTTTTTAAATTATTATATTATATTATGTAGTATATATATGTATTTATCTATTTATATAATGTTATAAATTATAAGTGGTGATTTGTGTCATAAAATTTGGGTCATTTGTTGAGGCATAAAAATGAAGTATTCTCTATGTTTAAGAAATTCAAAGCCATTATTGAAAATTAGACTGCCAGGAAAATAGGGTTACAGGACGTATCAATTAGACTTCGTTAGAAAGAAGCTAATGCTCTCCAATGCTGGAATGCGAAGCTTGTTCAACGACTTATCGTCTTATCAACCTATCTCTATTTGATTTTCCTTTCTTTACTTTAAAATCTTATAAAAGGTTTGGTCATATAATCGTGTTGACTATTAGAATATTAGCAATAGAGTGTGAAAATAATGGAAGAATAGTGGAATAATTCTACATGAGAGTAGAAGAATAGTGGGTGTAAATTTCCTTTTCCCTTTTCCCTTTCTCTCTCTTCTTTCCCCTTCTCTTCCTATCTATCTCTTCCCTTCACACTCCCTCCTCTCACTCGCTTTCTTCCACGCTAAACGTGAGAGAGAGGTTATGACATTTTTCTTCCACACTAACTCAACCAATCAGGAATTGACACATCACTTCCTCCCTCCCTCATTCCATGCTGCATCAATTGCTCTTATATTTTGAGAATATTTGGATGTCTTGTTTGTGTTCCGTTAATAACTAGCTCCTAGAATGTATAATGCATATTTCTTAGTTATGCATCCAACTCCAAATAATATCATTTATATTTATTGTGAAATCAAGAACATCGTTCAAAAAGGGCAAGCAAGAAGCAAAACAACCACGAACAAAGCAACCACAAGATTTACATTTGAAGTAGGGACAAAGAAATATATGGGTGGAACCATACCACGTCCCCATCAACCTTTTACACATATAATATATATTTTTAGAATATACAATGTTGAATATATGAATTACTCTAAAAATATATGGAGCAGTTTAAGTTAGAAGCATTATTTTTCATTAAAAAAAATGTTAGAAGCATTACTCAAAAAATATATGTAGTTTATATTGCTAGTTTTCGTGTGAAAAGATCACTTGGAAGAAGACCATTCGTTGTTTCGTTAGATTTGATATAAAAGATGTCACATGAAACCTAGATATTTGGGCTGACACAAGTTTCAGAACAACAAACCATCGATTTCCTTTGTCTTCACCTTCGAATGCACGCCTCTAATTTGCAGAGTTGCCCCACATTTTTATGGGCTCAATCTTAGCCCACACGTATCATCAATGGGCCCAATTTATTTTGTGTACTCTTTTTTTAAAAATGAAAAACAGCCATTGCTTGGCTATATATGTCAATTCGGGTGGACGGCGGTTACAGGTCGGACATATATTGAGTTTCGGGTGAATACGAGTATGGTATATTTTGAGTTTGGGTAAATAAGAGCAGTGTAGTTCAGTTTCAGAAAATTCAATATATGGATTATGACTTTTTTTGTGCTTTTTCTTTTGAAAATTTGTCTCTAAATATTATTTTTTTGCGTAATATACCTAATAAATGCAAATTCTAGTATAAGATTGTCTCACATAAACTTACTGCGAGACAAACTATTCATAGGGTGATCTTTTTAATATTTTACTATGACTAATTAATGATATTAGAATGACATTCTAATATGAATGTAACTAATAATTTATCAAGGGGTGACTTATACCAAAGTCGGCTCAAATAAATTATTTGTCACCCCAGTATTTATAAATAGTTACAAAAAATTATATGTATTACGATAAATTTATAGTGAGACGATCTTACGTAAGAATGATTGGATAATAAAATACGATTGACTTTTAGTAACGATAATTTATTGTAAAATTTTCAACTTAAACTAGAGAAATAATAAACGGATAAGTTATGCTTATAATTACCTGAATTCCAACGAAAAAATACAAATTTTAATAGAGTTGAACTTAAAAAGTGAATTTTTGAAGTTAAATGGACGGTTTGAATATGATCTACTAATTTTATGGGCCGGGTCCGAAAATTGACCGCTCTACTTGGCAGTTGGCACCTTCACTGCCTTCAAAAAAGACATTAAATCGGTGTCGTTTTTCGATTGTTTAAAACCAAACGAATTTTTTGTTTTTTTTAAACAAAACAAAATTCGCAAGCTCTTTGTCCAGCGTAAAACAAATATGCAAATTTTCCCATTTTTTGGTCCCCAATTTACCGCCGCGAGAAAAAGGAAAAATACGGCGAGAAAATTACAAGTTCAAACTATAGAGAGAGAGAGGGAACTCGTCAACGAGACACAGTCATTTCAGAACAGAAGTAATAAGAGAGAGAAAGAGAGAGATAGAGAGAGAAAAAAGAGCCCTAAATTGATTCCAAAATTCCAAGAACTATTCTATCTTTTCTCTCTCTATTGATTCTGAAGTTTGAAGTTTGAAGTTTGAAATCATTCATTTCTGTTTGATTTTGCTTGAAACCCTAGCTTAGTGGAAGCAATTAAGCAAACAATATCTGCAGTTTGTGGTTTTGTTTTTTGTGCTTGTTTTCATTTGATTCTTGAGTTGGCTGGAAAATTTGAAAGAAAAAGCAAGAAAATGAGTTCGCAAGTCGTACCGCCACCACCACCGGGTCCACGGCGGAGCAGCATGAATCAGCGGCGGCCGTCGACGTCGTCGTCGAGGAGGCCGGCGTCGGAGAATGGTTCTTCCAAGCCTACTTCGCCTCCGTAATTTTCCTTTTCATTTTTCAGCTGATTTCAGTTTATTGAAGTTGAACTGGATGTAAATGATTGATTTTCAGTGGTGCTTTTGTCGAATTGAATTGAATTGCATTGAACTGGATTGAATTTTAGGTCGTCGGTGGCTGGAAATGAAAGGACGGTGAAGAAGCTGAGATTGACAAAGGCTTTGACGATTCCGGAAGGTACGACGGTGTCCGATGCTTGCCGGAGAATGGCTGCTCGTCGTGTGGACGCTTGTTTGTTGACGGATTCCAATGCTTTGTTGTCTGGTATTGTTACTGACAAGGTATACTTTCGATTGAATTTGTGTTGTTTCGTATGTTTAATTGTGTATTTGCTGTTGTTTCCAAAGAATTTCCGGCGGTTGGCATTGTTACTGACAAGGTATAGTTCTTATTGAATTTGTGTGGTTTTGTCTGTTTGATTGCGCATTTACTGTATGTTTTCAAAGAATTTTGGGTGATTGTGAGGTTTCTGTGGATTTTAGGACATTGCTTCCAGAGTCATTGCAGAGGGGTTGAGGCCGGATCAAACTATTGTGTCAAAAGTCATGACTAGAAATCCGACATTTGTGTCCTCAGATACTTCAGCTCTTGATGCCCTTCAGAAAATGGTCCAAGGTAAACTATAAGGATAAACAGGACAGGGGTTTGGTGTTTTTATAATGTTTAATTTTGTGATATGCATCATAAGGAGTGAAAATAGTCATGTTGATACTCTTATTGGTATAGGCAATTACTCGGAATTGCAGTTTCTTGTGAGTTGTGACATGTTGAAGTTTTTTCATGTAATTGGATAGATGCATCGGTGCTGTTTCTTTGGAGCAAGAATTAAGCTCATTCTCTTTATTATCAGTCATTCTTCTTATATGAATCAACGCCAGCACTCTGCATTTGAAAAAAAAAGTACCAATTTTGGCACATTTTGCTCTAGGGGAAGGAAATGACTTTGTCTTGAATGACAAAAGCAGCCTTGCAGATAACTTTGATGATCCATAACTTACCTTTCTTACTCTGTCAATCGGAATGGATTTAAAATCAAATGCGATACAATCTGGTCTGCTGTAAACATATGTTCATAAGGGTAGCATGACGAACTTGGATGAATAATATTTTGCATCTTTATAACCTGAAAGGATTGTCCTTCGAGGAAAACAGATGTTTGCAATCAGAGATGTTCTGAATCTATGTCTTGGTTTTATCTAGGATATCTGTTTCTAAAACTTTGAAACTGTCTCATACTGTGCATTTATTTGCAGGAAAGTTCAGACATCTTCCTGTCGTTGAAAACGGTGAAGTGATTGCTTTGCTGGATATTACAAAGTGTTTGTACGATGCCATATCAAGAATGGAGAAGGCTGCGGAACAGGGTAGTCAACTTGCTGCGGCTGTTGAGGGCAGCAATTCAAATGGTTCGTTGAATAGTCACTCAAAAAGCTCTTTTGGACTGGTTTGTTTGTTTCTTCATGCTTTCCATGAGGTCTTGGTAATGGAGGTGTAGAATCTGACAACTTAAATCACTAAAAGCTTAGAGAGATCTGGAGTTATGTCTTCTCTCCTTACATGTTTTTGTGTCTCTGAGGATGATAGTCCCCCATCGTGGTTTGAAGCTCTATTTTATTCCTGGGAATGCTTCATTTGATAGGTTACAACTAATTTCACCTTCTCTCCCCCCTTTTCTTGTACATTTGGTTTATTGTAATCCTTAGAATTCTTTACTGAACCATGACGTTTGGGGCCGTCGAAATGTAATTTTCACTGAATCACTGATCCTCAAAGCCATCTAAGATGAGAATTGAGTTTTGCATGGTTTTTTTAAAGGGTAGCCGATTATACTAAAAGATAAATTCTAACCTACAATGGGGCCTAAGATTTCTTGTACTGAGTGAGCACTGGGGATTTTCGGAAGTTATAATTTATTGGTAGAGATGTATTGTTCTCTCTAATGTCTCTGTGATGATGTCTTTTTCAGCTCCAATGGCGTTCATAGAGATGCTTAGGGAACGGATGTTCAAGCCCTCCTTGGCAAGTATTATAACTGAAAACACGAAGTATGTATTAGTGTTTTCCTGAGTTCATTGTGTGTTAATGATTGTGTTGCTAGATTTTCTTGTTAAAGGTGCCTTATGCTGCATGTTTCAGGCTAGCAACAGCCTCGCCATCAGATCCTGTTCGTGTCGCTGCAAAAAAGATGCAAGAGGCCCGTGTTAGTTCAGTACTTGTAATGAGTGGCAGCAGGATTCAGGGGATTCTAACGTACTGGATCTCATTTTGTATTTGATTCTTTTTTTCCTAGGTCTGCTTATTTTAATGCATTTAAAATGATGTCTCATTGCGGTGCGCAGCTCCAAGGACATCCTTCTGCGAGTTGTAGCTCAGAACTTGCCCCCTGAATTGACTTTGGTTGAAAAGGTTTCAAAACTTCAACAACTTTAGCATCTTACAAATCTGTATACTTGGAAGCATTTTTATCTCAATTCTTTTTTTAGGGCTTGCATTGATTTTTTTTGTTAACTTTTCTTCAAGGTGATGACACCCAGCCCTGAATATGTTACAATAGACACCACCATTCTTGAAGCCTTGCATACAATGCATGATGGGAGATTTCTTCATCTTCCGGTTCAGGATAGAGGTAAGCATCATTGCCCATCTTTGTTTGAGTCACTTGCCCCATGAAACAAGTCAAAGGGATTGTGTTGATTTTATGTGTTATTGTGTCTTGGCAGATGGGTCATTTGTTGCTTGTGTTGATGTCTTGCAGCTGACACATGCTGCTATTTCTATGGTAATTCTTATCTGGTTTCTATTTTGGCTTCTATTTTTCCTTTTCTCTGGATATTCATAATAATGTATGCAATAGTTAAACATTGGTAAAACATGCTCTAGAAAAAGTATTATGTGAACGCATATGAAACATACTGTACCCAACAGATGAAATCTTGTGCTCACCTATGGTAATGGGAAGCTATATTTTTTCCTCAACTTTTGTTTAGGCTATCTGCATTTGAAGAGGGTATGGAGAATAAGCATTAAGATATTATCTGTTTAAGTGCTGATAATTTTTTTTTTCTGTTGCATTTGAAATGTTAATACATCAAGGTTCCTTCATTATTCACATAACAATTATGTTCTTATTAGCTCCCAATGTTTTTTGGTGTCCTTTATTGACATAATTTCCTTTTGCTTTTATTTGTCCCCCTATTTTTATGACCTTTTTTTTTTTCTTGAGGAAGGAGGGGAGGGGAATCCCGAATCCTCTTTGGTCTGCCCAAAGTTGTGTGACAATTTTCAAAACATCATATGTTGAAGGGGAATGACAGTTTTACCTTATTGAAATGATGAAAGATCATATGTAAGCAGTTGGATTCTTTCTAGAGTTTTGTTGGGAACAACATTGATGTCAAGGAGCTAAAATATTTATTTGTTTAGTTTGCTATCCAAATACATTTTCAGTAGCTATCTATATGCACTTTAGTTGACAATTGTGGTTCAAAATGGAGTCCCACATGAACTTAAACCCCCCACATGTGAGAAGTCCACGGCTGTGCTTTGGAGCCCCTGCCTGAGCCGTAGGAGTCTGTGTTTTCTTTTGTTTTATTTTTTCCGCTTCATGCTCGTTTAATCTAAGGTTTGGATGTGTAGGAGTTGCACTATGGTTATATTTAGCATTATGAATGAAATGATTGAGAAACACATATGAAACAACTTGACTTCTATGTCAACAAATATATACACAAGTTCATGACTATTTGGTTTGTATGTGATCCTTTAGGGGAGGATTTTAGCCGTACATTCGGTTACTTCCGCTTTCATTTGGTTTGTATGTGACTGTTTGGTTCATACTTGGTTTCAGTTGCATGTTTTCTGTTTTGCTGTCTGGAATGTGTGTTATAACATCAATCACTACTGCATGTTTTAATTATGCATCCTGGGCCCTGGCCTTGTCGCTGTATTTTTAAAAGGTTGAGAGTAGCTCTGATGTGGCCACTACAATGATGCAAAAATTTTGGGACTCGGTACTTGCCTTGGAACCCGTAGATGATTCTGACACTCACAGGCAAGGATTATGCTTTGGAATTGTTTCAGCTCTCTTTAGCAATTAGTTTGGGTTCTTATTTTATGATTTCTTGTTTCCAGTGAAATGTCTGCTGCATTGCCCTCTGAAGGAACTGATATTTCAAGATATCCATCACTTGTTGGTCTTGGAAATTTGTTTTCGTTTAAATTTGAGTACCCCAAGGGCAGAGTTCATCGCTTTAATGCTGGTAAGTGTCATCCTTAAGCTTGCCTTTTGATTTCCCTAGATTGACAAGACTTTAAGAGATGAATGATGCGTAACTAATGAAGGCGGGAGTTCTTTTCTAGACAAGAGACAAAAACTTTGGAGAAGAGGTTAGGAGAAGGGAAGTTACTGTTTTGGTTCCAAATGTGGATTTTATGGAAGGAAGCATGGGATTATCGAACTTTTATGCTTTCCCCCTTCCCGTGCTTTCTCCTCGTTCCCTTGCTTTGATTTTATTTCTTGGGATCCATCCATACCTCATGGTGCATTTGGTGCTGCAGACATGGGATTGGGTGTGAAGGTTTCATTTTGTGCATTTGATATGAGTGATTGAGATTTAGAGGGAAAGGATGGAGAGCAAGAAATGACTCATATTAGCGTATTCTTTTGCCTATTAGGGCTAGGTATTTGTAGGCCTAAAACCCTTAGATTGGCTTTCCACTCAAGTTTCAACCTGAAGCTTGCTGAGCCTGCTCTTATATTTGCAATGAGACTCAGACTTGAGGGATTCGATCAAGTTTGTGTCGTTATCCTCCCAATGGAAGAGCTTTGACATTTGTGATTCTGTTTCATGTAATTAATTCCTGAGGACATGACCCCCCCCCCCCCCCCCCAAAAAAAAAAAGAAAAAGAAAAGAAGTTGCCCCTTTTGTACTTGTTGGCTGATATCTCCTTCCTGTTGTGATATATTGATTGCTCACCAAAAGAAAATTGTCATTTGCAATAATTGTGCATGCTATGTTGATTGGCCTTAAATGAGTAGTTACAGTTTCTTACTTTCTCATTTTGAAAATCAATTCAGGTGCTGAGAGTTTGGATGAACTGGTGTCTGCTGTCATCCAAAGAGTAGGATCTGTTGACGGTGACAGTCGTCCACAGTTGTTGGTATGTTTTTGTATGATTGCTCCATTCCTTGTACATCTTTTTCTTCATACACATTCTAACTCAGATGTTATTTTCAATTGTAGTACGATGACGATGAAGGTGATAGAGTTTTACTCACATGTGACGCGGATCTTGCTGGTGCTGTTGTCCATGCTAGATCAGCTGGACAGAAGGTATTGCTTGCTGATTTTATAGTGTTCATTTTCCTGCAAATTTCTTATGGTCCACCAATGTATGGCTTCCATACACCCCTTCAATATTGTTGATTTTGTGGGTCTCTTTTGTGTACTTTTCTCATAACTCCGTTGCTAATTTCCCGGATTGTTTACTTGTTTTGCTGGCCTGTTTGGAGACAACATTGGTTTGTCACTCTAGCAAATTTCCCCAAGTTCATTTCTGTTTAGGGTTTATCTTCTAGTTAGATCATTTAATGGCTGTCCTTTGCCAATTTACGAGACAGCAACTTTGAAACCTTTTTTTGTTTTTAATCCATTGAAGATTAGAGACCACATCTCCATCTCCAAGTAATTTGAGAAAAATCCTTTTGATGCCATATTGTAACTGCAGCTTCTACGGTCTTGGAACCAATAACATCTGCTATTTTGCTGTGATTATATCGATATCAAATCTGAAGTAACCAAGCTTATAGCTTCTCATTATTGAGATGTTACAAAGACCAATCAAAGGAGTTCTGTTTTTTCTACGGCTGCATTCTTTTTGGCAATGATGAATAGACATGAAACATAGCTATGCTTCAAAATGCTCGAGATTTGTCACATTACACTTCAACTGTTTGATATCCAAGCCGCGTGTTCTCAGGTTTTGAGATTACATTTAGAGTTCCCAGAGCCTGTTGAGGAACCACCTTCTCCGATAAACACCACCACAGTTGAGAAATCAAGATGGACGTCCGCTCATTCCGCAGTTGTTGCAGGAGCAATGGTTCTGGCTGGCATTGGGGTCACAGTGTATTTGAAGCGTGCAAACTCATGACGAGGTGCACAAAAAAACTCTGCACAGGGTTGTCACCCAAATGACCAATTTTGTTCCCGATTTGACATGTACTTAAATTCTCAGGTTCATGTCGAGCTTTTTGTGACCCGTGAGACATGTTCGGGTTCAACAACTTATACTGCTGACTAAATGTGGGGGGAGGTCTTAATCTGCCCATAGATGATGATGATAATGATGAAGATACAATATACTCAATCATAGCTGTTTTTGGATGGATATGTGATCCAGCAATTTGCCCAATATCTGTATATCTTGATGGTACAAGAACTACCAAAACTAAACACTTGACTTGATTAGCCTAGTATGTTTTTGCTTACTATACTCTCTTTCTGAGTGTTGAAAGAGCAAATATATAATAAAATTTCTGTTTCTGATTGTATTTATTACTTCTACATTGGTAAAGAATATACATTGGTTAGTAGGCTATATTGTCAGTCCTGAACCACTCAGTGACCCAGATAGGTAATTTTTCTAACTCTGTTCTTTTTTATCTGAACTTTTAAGTAACTTTTTCTATTCCATATTATTTGTTATTTTACCGTTTTGATAACATATTAATTAATTCTTCCTTCCCGTATTATTTGTCTCTTAAGACATAATATACAAAATCAAGAAACTTTCAATTTACTCCGTTTTTTTAAATTGTCATCTTGGTAATTGTGATAAAAACTTTGACCGTTAATATCTTAATTTGTACAATGATTCATCATACAAAATTGATGTTGTTAGATTTGTTATAAAAAATACTATCAGAAAGTAGATCTTTATAAAAGTATTATGTGTGAAATTGTTAATTAAAAACGGACCTAAAAAAGCGTGAAAGACAAATAAAAATAAGCGAAGAGAGTACATTAATTTACATTGTTGGAAATGACAAAAATGTGAATAAAATGGTGAATAATGAAGAAAAATAGTGAATAAAAGAGAAAAGTTGAAGAAAAAGATGTATTTAATAAGGTTAATTTGATAAATTAGTAATTAATCAGTCATTGGAATTGTAAGATCACAGATATTATGAGAAAAAAAATTAGTTAAAGTGACAGATAATATAGGAAAAAATGAGTACTATTTTTATTTTCCATTAACATTCATTGAATCAAATCCAATAATATGATTTCAATTGAGCACATTTAATTAATTTTCTCCCTAACTATCCTATAATTTTTGTAATGTTCATTTCCCTCCATTATCTTTAAAAGACAATAAAAGAAACAAAGGGAGTAATACATTTTACATTTTGCATTAATCAAGTGGGTGCAAGCTAATTGAGCCGGGCAGTGGTTGACCTCGGCTTCCGTAGTATACGGCGGCTCACTCGTGGCCAACCACCGGTTCACGGTGACGTCGCTCTCGTCGTCGTACGCCCCCGTGTGGACGAAGTCGAGGAACCAGCCAGGCTTGTTCCCCGAGTTGTCGTGGCCAATGACGAGCCGGCAAGCCTGGTAACACGGCTTGCCGGTGGGAATCTAGAAGTAATCGCGGCTTCCCTTTTCGAAGTAGTCGTAGGATGGGCCCCGCGTCCCGTACTGCACGAGGTTGTCCACGTGTAAGAAGCATGAACTCGAGGAACAGAGGGTTAAACTGACTTTGGCGTCTGTTCCTGCGTTCTTGCGGCCGCCTGTTCCTACCTCCACTTTGTAAGTGCACCCCTAGGAACATTATGAAAGCATTTCACATTGAGAACTTTTTTTCAATGGGCTGATATGAGAAGTCTATTTGATTGACTGTTTGTAGAAATTATCATTTAATCCAAAATTTATTAAAATTGGATATATGCCATCATAAAAGTAATTGATACATATTATTTTAAAATTAGAGGTAAAGATTATAAATGGAATTTCAACAATTACTTTTTAAAAAAAATTAATTTACTCAACACAACTTTTCCAAACAGCCAATCGAAACAGCTAATAAAACCGTCAATTTAAACAGCTAATAGTAAAGATCTAATGTAAACAGCCAACAATTAATAGCTAACAACTGTTTGCTAAACAGGGTCATACTATTAATTATTATTATTATTATTGATTATAAAAAATATTGGAATGTATTTGCTACGCCAATAAAATTACAAATGACACCCTCGAATCCCATCTGATGGGTAAATTTTAGACACTTTTCTTTGTAAATTATATTTTAAAATTATGGATAAATATAATTCTACACAATTTATATATAGTATTATAGTGATTGAAGTCAATCAATTTTTTTTCAATTTAATATCTAAATATATGAGTTTTATACAAAGGTAAGACACTTTTCCCCCAAAGCTCATATTATTTTCAAATTAATTTAGGTACATAGGATATTGTAAGGCACTTGTCATTGTATAGTTATGTCAAAGAAAAATCACACACTAAGATCAATATAAATTTGTATATGTAAAATATTGAGAAAAATATACCGAGGAAAAGGAAATGAAACTCATGAGGATCAGAATAAGCAAAAACTTAAGACTGGTTGCTTTCATCTCCATGACTTCGAGCCCTAAATGCAATCAAAATACTATAATTACTACTCAGAAAATTTGGTCCATTTTTGTGTAAGAATTGGTGAATAAATGAACCCTCAAACCTTGTCAACGTATTTATCCAATGGTTTACTAGTTGAAGATGCATGGAATGCATGTGAGAGTACGTAAATTTTGCATGAGAAAGGGAACGACGACGATAGTTTTGTTACGTTGGACAAATTAATAAGTCTAACACGAATCAAAGCGGTGAAGTTTGTCATGGGGTGCCACAATTTACAAGTCCACTAGGATTTGAGAATGTAATTCATAAGAATATGAGGCTGCCGAAGATTCAAATTTGGGACCTGGAATTATCCAATCTGACTCTGATACTATATGAAACCGTCACAACCAACCAAAAGCTGATGACTAAAGACCCAATAATTACTTTATACTCTAACCATAAGGAAAAAAAAAAAACAAATTTTTTTAAATTATTCAGATCATGAAGGTAGACATGAAAAATAAGTAAATCACACATGATGCTCATAAAAATAAAAAAAAACTCCTGAAATCCCTCTTCAAATCCCCAAGTATATATGTTGGCTATCCATTTCCAAAGTCAGGCCTTCATCTTCAACCTTGCTCTTGCAATTTCCTAAGTCGGGCCTTCAACTTGATGATGCATCATTGAGTTTGTTTCATCTTCCCCACAATTCCGGTTGTTTCTATCTTCCATTTCACATGGCTCCTCTGGCATATAGAAATTCAAGTTTCATAATTGTAATGTGAGACTGAGGTTATACAAAATACAAGTGGTTGTATCCAAGGTTGTAAAATTTGGATCCTAACTCGGATCCATGGGGTAGTTAGGATCGGAATTAACTCACGTAGGATCGTGGATCGGAATTAATGTAGATAGTAGAATCGTTTCGAAGATTTTGGATCGTAAAATCGTAGGATTGTAGATCAGGATCGGGATTTCGATAACTATGGTTGTATCACTGTATGGTTACTTTCTGTTTATTAAACTCTGTACTCATATTGCTATGGTTTTGTCAATAAAAATCATTTGCCTAATACGAGCTAGACCCCAAATTTCAACCAAAAAAATCTCCACATGGCCGTCGTACGTACGGTATGGTCCATGCATGATTTATTTATTTATTTAATCTTTGGATTGGTTCAACTATCTAATCCAATCTAATCCAATCAAATTCAAACTTATCCAAACTTTACACAATTCTCAAAAAAATAATCTCTCTAAAACATAATTTCCCAAAAAAGTATCATAATTTATCCAAACCAATTCAATCCAATCCAATCCATCCAGACCTGATTTTAACCAATTCAAAGAACAAGAATTTTCTCTAGCAGTTAGCATTGTATTCATGAATTCTCATCAACTTGCAAGAATAATATAATTAATTAATATTTATGCAAAGAATAATAGTACGTATAATTAATCTATATTGCCTTTTATTATCTATAAATAGCCGTCGTAGTGAGTTCAGTCATTCACCAATTTCTCATACCAAAATAAAAGTTTTCAATAGCATTTGGCGGTCGTAGTCATGGAATTGAAAGCAACGCACCTTACGTTTTGCCTCGTCTTGGTCCTCATCACCCTCGTTTCCTATTCCTCGGTATATATTTTTAATTTGTCCATATCATAGATTATATCAAATTTAATTTTATGATCGAGTGTGTACCAAAATAATAGTGATGAGGCAAATATTTTTCTTTTAATTTAACATACTTATGTGGATATGTCATGTTCTGCTACTTTTACAAGATGGTTATTAATCATCTTGTCACAAGACGCGTATCATGATCCTTGTGGTTGTGGATATATAGCTTATTTATTATAGGGTCATTTATATTTGTCAACATAACTAATTAACAAAGTAACTTGACAATGTCTGCAGGGGTGCATTTACAAGATCGAGGTGGGAACTGGAGATCGTAAAAACTCAGGAACCGACGCAGTAATGAGTTTAACCCTGTGTTCCCCAAGTAGCAATTGCTTCTTACATGTGCCCAACCTTGCACAATACGGAACACGAGGCCCATCGTACGACTACTTTGAAAGGGGAAATCGCGATCTTTTCCAAATCACAACAAACGGACCGTGTTCCCAAGCTTGTAGGATGATCATAGGCCATGATAACAGCGGAAACAAGCCTGGGTGGTACCTTGATTTTGTGTACGCTGGTGCATACGAAAACAACGGCATTAAAAGGTTCCAGAGTGACTTCACTGTGAACCGGTGGTTGGCAACGAGTGAGCCGCCGTACAACACGGAGGCCGAGGTCAACCGTTGCCCTGTCCTGGTCAAGGCTAAGCCCTAGTGTGGGGATCTCATGTGTGTTAGGGTCTATGTGTTCTCCAAGTGAGGAGGACTAGGCACTAATTAGGGTTGTTCCTTAATGTCATGGATAATTTGGTTTCATGTAATAGTTAATAATGGCTTTAATTAGCTTGCATTGTCTTGTGTTTTGTTCCTTGGCTTAATGTTATCAATGAATTTCAAGGTTTATGAGTTTGGTTTCTTGTGGTTGTTTGTTTTGTTGCTTGCCTAAACTTTGTTGGCTATGAAATTGTAGCTATGTTATGTTGTTTCCAGGTATTAATAATAAAAAAAGGAAAATTTCATTTGGTAAACTTCTACTTTTGTCTATTCCAAGTTGTCAACCACTTTTAAAATTATTTCAAGTGGTAGGTTTATTTTGAAAGTTATTTCAAATGGTAGGCTTATTTTGAAAACTTTGAGAATTATTCCAAATTTTCAAGCACTTTAAAAATTATTCTCAGTTGTCAGATATTTTAGATATTGTTCAAAGTGAGTCGATTGTGGGATTGATAGGGAAAACTAAATGAAATTGAGAGAGGAAGAAAGTTTTGCGAACAATATTTTAACAATGGTATAAGAAGAAACTCGTGAAATGGAATAATTTTTAAAGTAAGCTTACCGCTTGGAATAGTTTAGAAAGTGGTTGACAACTTGGAATAGGCAAAAGTTGAAGTCTACCAAATGGTAAAATGAGTCCCTTCCATTTTTTTGCCCTCTAATAAACCCTATTTTCCTATTCTTTGAAACGGGTGTCATCGATTCTTGTCTATGGTATGCCTGAATTCGAATGGTTTCTATTCCAGTTGTTAGTTGGATTTTACGTTTACACAAATAAAATTAGTTTCTTTATTCGTAAGAGTTGTATTTATTCTTATTTAGGACTCTTAGTCTCTTCTAGAGTTTTATTCAATTGATGTGGTCTAATACGTTGAATGAAGATTAACTTTCGATTGATGTGGATGAAATATGGATGGAAGAGTTTCAATAGGCTTTTGCAATTTTCGGGCTTCATATACCATAAAACGCAGTCTCATCACTTAAAACTGTCAAATTCTGCAAAACCACACAAAGGAGGTTGAAAAAAGGGCCACTCTGGTTGGGAGTGGTCACTTTGGGCAGCCCAGCTTGGCCTCTGTCCTGCTGTGTTTGGATCAAAATTTTTCTTGAGGTTTCTACCACAGTTGAGGTGCCTATAGGGGATGACCGTGATGTACTTGTTTTCCCAAAAAAGGTAGGGAATGATAATGTTTCAACCTCAAAATCAAAAAATTTACATCAAAACAACAACACCAACTATAATATGAAAGTTGGGATAAAATCAACATTTGAAATCAAAATAAGCGCTAATCCACTATAAAAATTCCCTAAAAATCTAGTCAAAATATGCCCTTATCACAATCTAAGTTAAAAAGTAATTTTTTCCAACTATTTAGATCATGGACATACATATGAATGTAAAACCTCGATTTCACCACCTGTTACCTCGGTTTTATTGTCATGCAATACTTATCTAATTGATTTTAGTATAAGTTTGATAGTGTTTCTTCCCATCTTTACTAATATTGTGACTAAGTTGCTTAATTGTCTCATTTTTAGGTGAATTTGACATAACGAAACTTTTACAGGGTTTATGGGTGTCGATTGCAACTGATGATGACAATGGAGACGAAGGAGTAGAATTAGGCAACAAAAGGAGTTAAAGGAAGGCGATACAAGCAGCTGGGCTGGCCAGCATAATCGCGCTAGAAAATTAGAAGAAAAAAAAGGAGATTCTCCCATTCAGTATAGGCATCTGTACTGGGATATATTTTTTAAATGTGTAATTGATAAACAGAATATAGAGTTTTTGGATGCTATGTTTTCTACACTTATGTTTTAGGGTTTTGGGGAGAGACTTTCTATCTAACGCCTCTCTAGTTTCTAGGTTTAGTTTAATTTTCTCTCACAAATAATTTAATTAGATTATGTTTTGCAGGAAGATTCATGAATTCCACTCTCAATTCAAGACTACGTTTTCCGTCTCTCTCTATCTTTATGGTTATTTAATTATTATCTTCTTGTTAGTTTGATTTCGTTCCTTTTCAATTGCAATCTTATGTTAATTAATAATTGTTAGTTTAGTGGTGTTTGGGTTGTGATTGATGCATTAATTGATGACTAATTGATGTTGTTTAGGCCTAATCTATCCAACTTCATACTTGTAGTTTGAGTTTTTCTCCATGCTTATCACATGTTTGATAAAATGCTTGAGAGAGTTTTCATTTGTATCTTTGGGTAATTGATTTATGTTGAGAGGTACGTGTTAGGATTCTCAGGGCGTGATTAGCAGACAAACAATAAATAGAGCGAAAAATAAATAAAAATTCGACACGAGGAATTAACATGGAAAAACCCAAACAGGAAAAAAACCACGAACGATGCACTATCAAAGGATTACAACGGTGTTTCAGAGATTTCCAAACCTCCACAATCTCTCACAGCCTTTCTAGAGTTACAACCTGAGAACTCAACACTCACAGTTGAACCTCACACAACTCCCTCAGGAACACAGAGATTACAAGTCAATCTCTTGTGGTATAAGATGAAACACTCTCAATTGCTATTGAGGTGTAAATCAAGGAGAACAAGACCCCTATATATACTAGAAGGTACAGAAGGGAACTCTAGGGAACAACATAGAAAATAGCCGTCGCATAATAAAAAACACACACGTAGGCTTTTATTTACGACCCAACAGAGCGAATCGTCCAGCAGCTGCCAGGTGCTAGTAGCGCCACAATAGGCGCTGGCAGCGCGAAGCTTCTCAATCTCTCTCACCAAAGCGCTGGAAGCGCTGCTTCAGGCGCTGGTAGCACCAACTCCACGCGAGAGACAAAGGGAGACGGTGAGGCGCTGGGAGCGCCGCTTCATGCGCTGGTAGCGCCAGCTTGTTCTTTTTCCTTCCTTCTCCCAGTAGGTCTCCACTCACACATCAAATTGGTCTTCACAACCAACAATACGTGATGTCGACTTGTTAGTCTGAGTAGAAAAAATAGTTAGGGTTTTGACATGAGAATAGTCAAATTTTAACTAGGTCTAAGGTTGATGTTCCTGCGCGCAGTTTATAAAACTAACTCCACGAGAGCAACCGCTGAATAGGTTGTTAGAATGGTAAAAGTAGCCTTTGACCCTCCAAAGAGGGCTTTGGTGTTCCTTTATGGTACAATAGATTACTCTTAGTTACTCTCTCCGTCCATTAATGAGTGTCAATTTTTCTAACTACCTTGTCCCTTTTTATTTGTCAATTTTACAATTTCAACCATGTTAGTAAAATACGGTGCGGGAATCAAATGCATAAAATACGGTACTTGTTTTATTCGGTAGCATTATGTAAAAATACGGTCAATTATTCGTCGATATAAATGTTGACTTTTATTAAACGGTGATACACGAAAAATTCGTGTTTTATACGGTAATTTTTTATTCGGGAACACTAATAAATTCTTATTATTATATCGATGTTGTGTCAATAATCCTTACTTTCCCCTTTTTAAACGAATAGTTCGTGTATTAAACACGTTTTAAACGTTATAATTCGGCGAGGTCAAAAAAACGCCCTTATTATTCGACAGCCTCCATAGAAGACGGATTCACGCTTTTTAAACGGTCAATTCGTCAATACGTGTTTTATAAGCTTATTATACGCATTTTAACTAACAGAGAATTTCAATAATTAAAATACCCAAATTACCCTTAATTAATGAATTTGAGTTTTATTTACCTTTTAAAATTCTCCTTTATTCTTCTCTTTGCATCAAAATTAGTGAAAGGGTATAATTGTCTTTGAACAAATTTTTTGCTATGTTTCTAATGAGCATTGGACTTGTAAAGGTAGTTGTTTTGACAATCATAAAGGGACCGAGGGAGTACTTGTTTAGAATTAGTAGAATAGGTCATTTAGATTGATTAGTTGTTGAATCTTGATTTTGTGCGCCACCTAAGCATTTTTTTTTTCTTTTCATAGTGGGTAACTTTTCATGATTACCTATCCTTTGTTAATTTACCTAGCTTGAAACACATTTATTAGTTTGGAGTGTCTTAAACACAAAACCTTAAATGGTACTATTATTTTACGGCTTTTTGTTTTTTCAAACTTAAATTGGAAGGTGGTTATATAAGGAAAGTCATATAAATTTTTTTTGTCTCCATACTATCATCATGTATTAATTTCATTTCATACAAACCAAAATATTAAAAAAATTTATTAGTGCACTTTTTAAAATTAATGGTACTATTATTTTATTAATTTTTATAATGTTATTAAATTCTATACTAGTTTTTTGGTTGCTGTGGAATAGATTTTAGCGTGTAGGGTCTAGGGTTCTTCCAAATTGCCATCCCTAGCTAGAATGTGTCACTTGTAATGGGGTCTATCAAATTGGTGACTCCAAGCGTCATTCAGATAATAACCTACAACTGTTTGAGCATATTCTCCTCTCTCTCATTTCAAAATGAATTTACATTGGGCCCAATAAAACTTTTTTGTTTTAAAAATGTTTTTACATTACAGTGTCGAATATATTGAGCTCGGTCTCATTTTTCTCCATGTTTTGTTTTTAGGTATCAGCGGGATATTTTGGGCAGATTCGTGGCAAGGATAACCCACATAGCAAATCAGGCCGCCACATAGTTATTTAGTCTTAAGTTTCAATATTAGTAGTTGGCTCACCTCTATAATTTGACTCACACGTTTTAATATTTTCATATTAGTTAAACAATTTATGTTTTTCTCTAATTTTTCCATACAACAACAACCTCCCAGGTGACACGTTTGAGCGTGGTTTGGGGGATCCTAAAGTAGGCAGCCTTACCCTCATGAACAAAAGTTCATGGAGAGACTGATTCCGACGGATTCGAAGCAAAAACAGAGAAGAAGCTTGTTAAGAGAAGAGAAACATACTAGGGTGTTGCTATTATTATCGGAAGGGCTAACAGGTATTTGCACAAGGAAACAAATACAAGCCAAAAGACGAGAAGCTAACTCGTATCACAAACACCCTTCCTCACCCTACGACCTTAATACTAGCCCACCAAGCCCCCCTGTCTAGAGCCATGTCCTCCACTAAACCTAGGTGTCTTAGATCTTCTCTTAACACCTCTCTCATCTGAAATATATTTTATTTTAGTGTTTTCATCGCCAAAGTCTTGATTTCCCTCTTTGGGGGGAGCGGCGTGATGCTCTCGGCTTTTATACGCTTCTGCTAAATCAAGATTAAAGTGGATTAAAATATTGTTAAGTAAAACTCTAAAAGTCGGGGCGTTACACCTACATCCCCAGATTAATTATCTTGTTCGCTTGCGCTGCAATATTAGTCCAGGGCAATAGGATTTAATTCCTTACAAGAGGTTTCTTATCCGAATCTCGATCCTAACAAGTGGTATAAAAGATGGCTTCAACCAAATTTATCAGATTCGGAGATAACCAGGTTCAATCAGATTCAGATTGAGATTCTTGTAAAGTAGGTTTCAATTAAGAGTCTATTTTGAGATGTTTTCTACAAGATCAATCTTTCAAGATCATTTCTACACCTGACGGTTTGATTGGCCTTCAAGGAAATTGGTGATGTCATATCTTCGTGGAATTTGGTCCAATGTGGAGTTTGTTAGTCAGTGTCCCAATTCCATTCAGACTCAGATTTGGAAATAAATAATTAATTTCCTTATTGATACTACTTGGACTCCAAAGTTAATTTTGACTAGAAGACTATATATTATACATCTACTTGGGTTTGCTATAAGTACTGGGTTATTCAATCTAGTTTGATGTAGCCAAATTATGTGCCTCTAAGGCACCTTCATGAGATTTTTTTTTCTATTCCACTTTGAGAGTTTTTATCATGAGATTGTAATCTCCTTTATATCTCGTTACTCTCCTTTTCAGATGTGTCTACTCCTGTTGTGCTATAACCATTTGAGATCTTTCTTTCTTGATCTCGCTGTGTTATACAACCGTTTGAGATACTCTTTAATCTTTCCATTATGGTGGATTTTATTTTGCCTCATGTGGTTTTTCCTCGCATTGGGTTTCCACAAAAAAAAATATTGTCTTCATCACTCCTACATTGTTTTTGTTTATTTTTTCAAAAACCGACATTCTTAAATTAATTATTTTGTTAGCTTCCGTTGAAATATTAGATCCAGTTCAATCTGGATCTAATCCTTAACATGAGGTTTCATATTTGAATCTCGATCCTAACAATCACACATCAAAAAGATGGATTAGCACATATCATTACTTGTGAGAGCTTTTGTATTCCCTTTGAGAGCTTTATTGGGTTTCATCTTAAACTATTCTATCTTTGTATTGCCATAGAGAAAGAGGGGTTAAGAAATGTCCTCTAATCTTGATCAAATCACACATTGTCATTGTGATCACCTTTGTACTCATCTTTTGTCATAGTATAATTTTTCTGCATATCCCTGCCCGCGGGTTTTTGTCGGAGTTCTTCAATTTCCCATGTAAATTGTTCGCCCTTTAGTTAAGCTTTCATTGTTTTCATTTGATTCAATCTTATACCAAATTTTTGTATATTTTCTACCAGTATTGGTTATAGTCCATCTATTTAAGCTTAATGTCAAGGGTTCAATATCTCTTCCGAAATATTATTTTTGGCTTTCACGCAATTGATTTTCCAAATGTACTTTTCTTCCTTTCTTGTCCTATTTTTCTTATATAAAAATGATTCACCCTAATAATATGTTCTGGCTCCACTGCCGATTGATGAAAAAGACGAGGGAAAAGACAAGTAGGGGTATTTTTAGACTAAAATTTACAATACCTGAAACAATAAAACCTAATGCATTCATCTAAAATCAAGTATGGTAAAATTGAATGCGAGCCATAAAACCGTGCGTAAAAATATTAAATTTCAAAAACCATGGGGAGTAAATAGTAAAGTTGGACCCTTTAGTTTTAAGCTAGTGTGACAAAATTTTGTGTTCGGGTAAATTTGGTTGGACAAGTTTGGTTAATGACAAAATTTAGATGAGAAATTCATATCCGGACCCAGTTTTATCTCGAGTCGGACAATTCAGACGAAACTAAAATTAGGTTCGGCCAATAGAAAAAAAGAAAAATTTTATGTCCGAATATTCGATTAATTTGGTCAATGTTAAGTTTCACCCAATTTTAAAAAAAAAGAAGTTAAGTTTCACCCAATTTGGGGAAACTAAAGAGAGAAGAGGGAGAGAGATTGAAGAAATGATGTTATTAATTATCTCAACTCAAAGATACAAGGAGGAGAGGTAGGTTATTTATAACCAACCTCCCTAACAAACCAAGAAACAAGATAAAAGAAAACAAAGAAATAAACTTGTGAACAAATTGGAAATACAAGATTTACTATTCCTAACACCCCCTCAAATTGGAGGGTGTCAAAACTCCAATTTGCCAACAATGGAAATCTTGAACTTTAACTCCAACAGCTTCCTCGCCATCACCACAACTTGTAATAACGGGTGAAATAGACGTAGACACGGAAGAAATTCGTGGAGTCAAATGACGAAAGAAAGAGAGAAAGATAGATTGCTGAACTTTTCCAGGTATTGAAATTGTCTCCGGCGAATACAATGGCCTAATAGAGACTTTCCTGGTTGATCGGACGAGAGAACGAAGAGAGGATCACATGGATCATCCTCAAATCAACTGAAACTGGAGCATTTGTGGCCCCGACATTTCTCTTCACATGCATTTCAAAATCTCCAACCCTTAGCTGTAATTCAACAATGCTGGTCTCATCACAAACTTCCAAAAGCAATGCCTCAAATGCATTAGGGAAAGTGACACTTCGCATGTCATGCTTCTTGATCCACTCAATTGTGTGGTCTTTGATGACATTTTGCCGGGATGTGACAACGGAAAAATTACAAAATCTTGTTGGCTTCTTGAGGGTGTTTTGAGCTCCAGGGATGGGGTGAATCCTATCTTTGAAGTAAGTTGTTTTAAAGAACTCAGGAACACGGATATCAGCTTCATCGCGAGAACACTTCCATATCTTAAAAAACTCATAAACGTGGTACTCCGATACTGAATGATTCGATGAATAGTGATCCGCAATGAATCTGTTCAAAGTTGAGACAAAGTTTCCGAGGACCTCATCAACATCCACAGCAACAACATTTTCAGGCAAGGAATCCCCATTAGAGAACCCAGTAGAACAGAAACTTCCTCCTTTTTGACAAACCCCACCACTATGTTCTTCATCAGCCCGCCTCAATGAAGGCAATCTAATGATACTGGACCAAACAGCTTGGCCAGGCTTCTTGAAAGAACTAGCATGTAAGATGCTGCCAGCAGAGCCATGGAAGGAGCGTAGAGAAACAGTAGTCTCCATGAAATTGGATCACCAGCAAGAACAACAACAAGAACCATCCAACAATGTTTTTTTTTCTTTTACTTGGATCCCTCCTTGAATATCACTCAAAGATTAACAAGAAAACCCCAAAACAAAATCGAATACCCCAAATGATGATCCGAACCTGAAACGATGATTTGATCTTCAAGAAGTCATCCCAGCCACCGAAAATCCATCTCCAGTTTTACCAAAACAATCGCACCCGCCGCCGCGAATTCCACCACAGCGCAGCCGCCGCGACGATGAGGCTGACGTTAGTAGAAGTCCAGCCCGCCGGTGCCGTTGAGCGTGAACTCTGCAAGGGTGGCCGGAGGGATGACGCCGGCGCCGCCACACTCGACCTTGCCGGAGGCGCAATCGCCGGAGAAGCAGGAGAACTTATGGTGGACGGGTCGACGGAGCAGAGGGTCCAAGCCCAGATCTGACCCGACCAAGACTTGGGGAAGGTTAGAGTTCGGGATTTCCCGGAGGGAAGAGTGAATCCGGTGGTTGGAAACGGCGGGGAGGTGGCGCCGAAGAGAAGTCCCGGCCATACTGTGTGACGACACTTGTTGACCAACCGAAACGACGCGGATTGAGACTGTGAAGGAAAGAGAGGAAGAACGAAGAAGAAGAAGAAGAAGAGGGTGAAGATGGAAGCCATTGAAGAGTAGTGGGGTTGCTGCGATTGATTTGAGTATTGAGAGAGGAAGAGGAGGGAGGAACCCTAAAATGTGGAAGGAGAAGAGGAAGAAGAACGATACAGAAGCAAGCAAATAACCATGCTCTGATACCATGTTAAGTTTCACCCAATTTGGGGAAACTAAAGAGAGAAGAGGGAGAGAGATTGAAGAAATGATGTTATTGATTATCGCAACTCAAAGATACAAGGGGGAGAGGTAGGTTATTTATAACCAACCTCCCTAACAAACCAAGAAACAAGATAAAAGAAAACAAAGAAATAAACTTGTGAACAAATTGGAAATACAAGATTTACTATTCCTAACAGTCAATATCGAAATTCAGATGAAAAATCTATATTTAGACCCAATTTTTTCTAGGTCAGACAATTCAGAAATCCTGGGTCGGACAAAATTTTACCAACTCTAGTTTAAGCGGACTGTTCAGCCAGATGTGTGAGAACTCTGACTACAGTGAGAACTCTGAATCCTAACCGTGGAGTTTACAATGAGCGACTAAGATTTTAAGCAGGTTGTTCAGTTACTCAAGCGAGCTGCTATAAGAGCACCCGTAATGGTGAGTTTGAGTTTGGTTAATTGGATGACGTGGAATCTGTGGACCTCTATCAAGAGAGTCAAAATTTAACTATTTATTTAGCTAGCTTTCCAATGGTGAGCATGAATTTGACTCATATTAATTAAAAAATGTAGAGAGACCCTACTTAATAATATAACTAATTTAGTTATATCGATAAAAAATTGAGGTGGAGGCAAAGAAAAAAAATATGATTAAAATATTAGTATGTTAAACTTGCTTTTCAAACTCGTTTCGCAAGACTGACGAAAAGATTCTCACGAGACGAGTCTTATTACCATCAGTGAAATGTCCTACACGACCTCATTCCATTCTCATTTCATATTATGTCAGCAGTGAGTCGAATTGAAACTCACCATTGCAGATGCTTTAATCATTGACGTATGTCTTTTTTTTTGACATGTAGTAAAAATTAAGGCATTACATGATTGATTTCTCTTCGATCTGTTAGCAAGTGATTTTTCTATAACCTATTATCCCAGTGGAAGAGCGTACTATTTCCAAAAAGTTTTTCCCCACTATAGACCATGTCATTCGAAAATGATAAATGTCTTGGACAAGACACATATCAAGTGTCTTGTCATTATATAAAATCTATAAATTTGTAAATTAAGTTGAGAAAAAAATTTCACGATTGACTTATATAACTATAATAATATATATAAATAACATAAAATCACGGGGGAGGTTCACTCGTTAGGGTGTTAATTTTAATTATTGGCGTCGGCAACACATTCCAAGCTTCTTATAATTTATAATTAATAATATCTATCAAAAAATTAAAATTAAAAATGATAATACATATTAATTTAGTAAGAAGCAAAACACTTAAACAATATTTTACCTCAAACAAGTCTCATCACTTCCATCCATTATTGTACGTATTTTTTGGTGTTTTATTTACCTTCGCCGACCACAGTGTGGGGCTGAAGAAAAACGTGCGGACTTGAAGTTTTGGTTTTAGTGGTAAGTGTAACAGCTCCAGCCTCCAATACATTGATTTATTTATTTATGACAATTTGACAATTCTTTAGAGGATTTATGTCGATTTTCGCTCCGTTTCATATTAACTGTCGTCTTTGAAAATCGTGTAGTTAAACTAAAAAAATTTTGACCATAAATTTCTTATTATATACAATGAATTGTTATATAAAATTATCATTATTATATTCGTAACGAAAAATACTATCATAAAAGTATAATATTGCAATTGTTAATAACATATTATATAAGGAATAATCAATCAAAGAGTGATATTGGAGACCGAGAGAGTCAAAATTATGACAATTAATATGAAACGGAAGGAGTATTTTATTAGTGTTCCGGGTGCTATCAATTCATAGGCCCCACAAAATTTGATAAGCATGCACTAGTTTTTAACATCTATAAATAGCGCAGGTCTATCATGCACCAACTCACACAAAACAAAATCAAACATTAATTGTAGGGGTCGTACTAGTTTTATAGGGTGGCCATGGAGAAACAAGCAAATTATGCTCTGATTTGCGTAGCCTTTTTCCTCATCTGCTTTTTCGCCCCTTCATCTGTATGTTACTATGTTTGTTTAATATCTTCTTCATGGATACAATCTTTATTACTCATGCATGTAGATACATTCAAGTGTCTCCATCTCTTTTCATTAAACTGATATTTATCATCAATTTAGTTTAACCCATGTTTTTTTTTTTTTTTATTGTTATGATTAACTGCCTATTATAAGGGATTTAATTTTAGGGAGATATCGGATGACTGACAATATACCGATCGACTTTTAGGGTATTAGATTGTAATATACCGATCTTTATTATTAGACAACAATATCTCTGACCTTTATAATTAGGTGATATTATTATACCAAATGTGATTAAGGGAGTCGTGATTGCTGAACTGGCCTCCGTGCTGAAATGATAGGTGGAGGAAAAATAATCGGCCCTTGCCTAGTAATCCCGTTAATGCCTCCATTTTTCTTAGCAACCCATGTTTAAAAAATCGGCCCCAACATAGTAACTAAAGAGTGGTGAACCGGCCCTCGTATTGATGTGGCCAACAACCAACCAATTTCTTGTAATGTGGGTCAGTGAAAAAACAGAGTTAGCGGGGTTGTTGGGTTGGGGCAGGCTTTTATTTATTTATTTATTTTTTTTAACTCTCCGCCAGCCACGTCAGTATGGACAATAATTCAGCACCTCCTGAGCTATTGTTGGTATAATAATGTTACCTAAGTATAAAGATTAGAGATACTGTTGTCCTATAGTAAATGTCAGTATGTTACAATTCAATACCTCAAAAAATTGGTATATTATCATTAAAAAAAATCCTTTATTTTACACTTTAATGAATGTAATGATATATTGTTCTCCGTTAATTTAAATCAATATATCTCATAAATGAAACATGACAAATCTATTGATCTAACATTAAAACTTGTACGTACGTACGTATATGCATGCAGGGTCTACAGCAGACAAATTGCACCTACAAAATCACGGTCAAAACTGCGAATGAGGTCAACGCAGGGACAACTTCTAAAGTAGGTTTAAATATGTGCTATCGTCAAGGGGGCTGCTTTGCTATTGTACCTGATCTTGCGGTACATGGAGACAATGGGGCAAACTATACATACTTTGCAACAGGAAGTGTCGACAATTTCACTTTGACACCTCATGCGTGTCTCCGTCCATGTCTAATAGATTTAATTCTCCAGAGCAGAGGCAATTTTCCTGATTGGATCGTCCAGGATGTTCAAATTCTGACTATTTATTCAGGCTATGTTATCGGACGCCACCCCTTTGAAGTAAACGAGCTCTTGTACCCGAACACAACTTACACCTATGGCCAGTGCCCAACAATTAAGTTTCAACCGGATAACCTCGAATTGTTCGCAGAAGAAGCTTGATCGAGCTCAAGATCGATCGATCAAGCTCGCAACACTCTTTCTATATACGTGTTTTCTATGGGAGTTTGTCGTTGCTGTTGGAAAAAAATAAGCAGTGTTGTCCTTGTTGAAATAAATAAATAAATAAATAAATAATGAATGAATGAATGAATTCCCAAAATCACACTAGTGAAGCTATATTGAAGTTTGTTATTATTATATAAGGGTCTGTAAAATGTTTGTACTTAAATAAATTATGAAAATTAATGTGTGTGGGTCGTTGTCAATGGGATTTTTATATGGTTTAATTATTGCATAGTATTTGATGTATACCATGTTAGTCTTAGTATATTGACCTCACGCATTTTGTTATATTAGGTAGTTTAAGCTTCCTCGCTGGATCCCTTTGTTAAAGACCATTCGAAAACTTAATAGATCAAGTATCTAATTATTCATGACAAACATAATAATCCATTAACTTACAATTTCATAAATGAGATCGAAATAATTACTTCCCCCAAGACTTGAATCTTGGTGGAGAATTAACATGGAAGATGAGATGGTTGCTATTTGAATCACTTTACTCCTCCCCCATGGCGTTAATTATGATTAACTGATTATTAAAAATAAGGGATTAAATACTTGTTGGATGCACATCATTAATTTCAAATGACATATATGACACTGGTTAAATGTCTTCTCCCTTATGAAATCAATATTTATTATCGTTTTTAACCCCAATTTTTTTGACAAATACTATTAATTATCAATTATAAGAAGCTTGGAATATATATATTGGCTACGCCAACAATTATAATTGACACCCTAATGAATGAACCCCATCTGTTGGGCATATTTTGGACGCATTTTCATAAATTTTAAAAAATATTGATAAATGTGTGATTTTATACAATTTATATATATTATTATAGTTATAGAAGTCAATCATGTAACTTTTTTCCAATTTAATTTACAAATATATAAATTTTCTATAGTGACCAGACACATAATATGTGTCTTGCACAAGACTTTTATCATTTTCCTATTGGTTATGATGACATATTTGTACTACACAATTGTAGAAAACATTATGAACAATATTAGACTTTTATACAATTTTTAATTGATAAATATCCCTATAGCTTTACATTTCAATTATACTCTTCCCTTTTTTTAAAAAAAAAATAATAATATTACATGTAGATGGATGCATTAGTAACAGCAGAGGTTCACTTGCAAGTACAAAATCACGATCAAAACTGCGAACGTACTCAACGCAGGGACAACTTCCAAAGTAGGTTTAAGTCTGTGCAATCATAAAGTTGACGGGGAACACATTTTGTACGTATGACCAGTGCACAACAACTAGGGTTCAACCGGGTAACCTGGGATTGTTCGGAGAAGCTTCATCGATCGAGCTCAAGATCGATCAAGCTTGCAACAAACATGTTTTCTCTGAGAGTTTTTCGTTACTGTACGTTGGAGAAAAAAAAAGTAGTGTGGCCCTTGTTGAAATAAGTAAATAAAGAAAGAAATAAATAAAGTCATTACAATGTAGTTAGGGTTGCTGTAATGACGTGTTTTTCCTGGGAGTTTGTCGTTGCTGTTGGAGAAAAAATAAATAGTGTGGCCCTTGTTGAAATAAGTAAAGAAAAGAACGAAAAAAATAAAGTCATTACAATGTAGTTAGGGTTGCTGTAATGGCGTGTTTTCTCTAAGAGTTTGTCGTTACTGTTGGAGAAAAAATAAGTAGTGTGACCCTTGTTGAAATAAGTAAAGAAAAGGAAGAAAGAAATAAAGTCATTACAATATATGTAATTAGGGTTGCTCTAATGACGTGTTTCCTCTGGGAGTTTGTCGTTACTATTGCTCTAGCTAGCTAGTATAGGAATCCCATGCGCATGGGCGGATTTGGGGGCATGCCGACGGTGGCCACTGCCGCAACCCAAAAAATAAAATTAGGATAATTTGAAATAAAAATTATGGGTTTTATGTTTATTATATAAAATAACTGTATATTGGCCAGAAAGTCGAGATTCGCCACATGCGGAAGGGTCTATGTGTTCTCTAAACTTTGTAGGCCATAAAATTGTTTGTTGCATTCCTAAACAAAGTGATGGAGTAAATTACATTTACCCTACCTAATATTTCTGGTAATAATTTTTACACACCCGATATTTGTGAAATAATTTTTACCTTACCTGACATTAAGTGTTCATAAATTTAAACCTCCTAAGATATTTTATAATTGATTTTTGTTGGATTTTCCGGCGTAACATTAAAAAGATAAATATGAATTGATTTTTTTACCCGTATATTACTTCATATGACTTTCAATTAAATATGAATTGACTTTTTACCCTTAATATTAATTCATATGACATTAACAGAGGAGTGTTGAAGAAGAGGAGTGTGAGAGGAATCGACTGTTTGTGTTTTCTATTTGGAGTTTCGACACACCTTTTTCCATACAAAACAATGAAAGGGTCATTTAAGTCATGTCCTTCTCAATATTATGGGCAGCATGGTATATTTACATAGTCATATAAAGGTATTATTGTATTTTCTCATTTTCGATGAGAAATAAACGGATTTTACTACTAAAAATCACTTTCACTTAATGTCAGATAAGGTAAAAATTATTACCACAAATATCAGGTAGGGTAAATGTTAAGGTTTATGTGTTTTGTTTGTTGCTTGTCTTAGGCTATGAAATTGTGGCCCTTGTAAGTGATTTCTGAGTTAATATTAGGAAAGCATGCATGGTATCATCACTTCATCAATTAATGTGTTTTTTTTTTTAGAATAATTAATGTGTCTTAGTATTACATGCATGGTGAATTTTTATAGTAAAGTAAGATAATAAGTACAAAGTACTCCGTGTTCTTAATTATTTGTCTACTTAGTTACTCCATCTGTCCCAAATTAATAGGCATTTTGACTAAATTTTGACCGTTAATTATTCACAAATTACAATGAGTTACAATATGAAATTACATCGAATTGTAATTTTTAGTAAATTTTTTCTAGTGTCGGTAATTTCAAGGACGTCTATCCGTCCTTAAAATTATTTGTTTTAATTATTTCTAACGATTGTGCCAAGCATTGTGTAATCAAAATACTATGATGTTAGATATAGCCAGCCTTCATATATGTACAAAAATGTATGAAGAGACGGATTCCAATGAATATAAAAAACGAAACCATTTTAACAAAACAATTTGGAAAACCAATGGGACAAAAGAGACCATACTAAAATAGATGTCACAAACGTGAAAAATAGACAATTATAAACTTTCAAAATACAAAAGCGAAAACAAATAACTTGCCACAAACTTTTGAATAGATAAACACAAAAAAAAAAATTAAAAGAAAAGAACGGCCCTAAGGCTCTACCAAAACGAAAAGGCAAAGGCAAGCAACAAAACTAGGCAATAGAAAATGAATCCAATTTACCAGAGTGGTCTTTCTAACGTGAATTCTGAACGGATCTCCATGTAGGGAGGCAGATAACCTTTCCCTATGAATAGGAATACATAAAGGGGTTGATTCCAGCGGATTCAAAAAAAAATCCTTTCGAAAATCAAAAACAAAACCATTTAAAAACTCATGGGAAAAAACTAAGATGTCAAACAAGAGATCGAGACAAAGCCACAATAACTACAACACAATCGCTAAAAATACAAAATTATAAACTTCCTAAATTCAAACATGGTAAAAATTAAATGCCACAAACTTCACCATAGATAAACCCAAAAAATCAAAAAAAAAAAAAGGAACCCCTAAAACTCTACCACAATGAAAAGGCAATAAAGCCCACCAACAAAGGCAACAAAAAATGAATCAACTCACAACCCAACCCAAACCCATTACTTTTATACAACTTTCCGTGCTTATCTTGGGTAGCCAAAACCAACACCACCCAATCCTCTTTGGTTGCATAACCCACAGCATTAAACGCCGGACCATCTAGAAGCTTCTGGTAAATCGTCATCGTAAAATTTTTTATGACAAGGTCCTTGTTGAGCCCAATAACGCACACGGGTATGATGGCCCCGTGGCTAATTTTGTAGGGGTCCATCTCGCACTTTTCAACCACTTTCTTGTGTTCTTCGAGGTAGGTCGCCGTGTGTCCTGGGACACACACGCGTTGGTCGAGTTTCATCGGGTCTAGGGCTATGAATTTTTCAGCAATGCAATCGGCGTGTTTGTTTTCATGGAAGGCGCCGAGTTCTTTGTTTTCTCGGTAGTCGTTCAGGCCTTCGAAGAGGCTATCTTTGGATATCATGTTACCATCGGAAACGACGTGAACCATTGGGAGGAGGATGAACAGGAGAAGGAGTTGGGAGTTATTAGAAATCATTTTTTCTATTAGTATTAGAAGGGTGAAAACCCAAATCGTCGAAACAAAGAATAAAAACAGGTACAAATAAACAACTATAATTAAATAGCACAAACGATAATAATACAACCGGTAATAATGAACTTAATCAGGAGACATTAAAGAGTTGTTTTCCTGCTTTTTCTCCTTCAAAAATTTTTCGATCTTTATGACATTAATTAATTTAGACACCGAGTTAGTTATTTCAGTTCTATATGGGATAAATGGATTAATTTAGACACCGTGTTTTTTGGGGAAGGAGTATGCATGCGCCAAGGATTGTTTCTATGTCTGAATGTTTCCCTTGCTTCATGCTTAAATAGTGAAAGGAAATAATTACTAATATGTCTACAAAATTAATTACAATAATTTTAAATGCACACTGTATATATATATATATATATATATATATATATATATATATATATATATATATATATATATGACTATATAATAAGATATGAAGTATTAAAAAAAAGGGTTTTGGCTTAAAATAATCTAAATCGGAGGTGAATGGCTAAAAATAATTTAAACTAACTTATTGGTTGAGAATGTGCCTAACTTTTAACCTATTTACCCTGACAAACCATAGTTGAATTCCGACATCACAAAACTGACTTGACACCCTTTAAAAATTTGAACCTAACTGAAGATAATATCAACTGACTAAATCAGTTGTTAACCTATTGCATCTTTGAATTTTTTAAGCATGCCAAGTTAGCTTTACGACGTAGGAATTCACTTCTGGTTTAGTTATAGTAAATATGTTAAAAGTTTGGCACATTCTTAGTCAAAAAGTTAGTTTGGATTATTTTCAACTATTCACCTCTGACTTCGGATTATTTTGAACCAAAAACCTTTAAAAAGAATGGAAAAACAATGTCTAATCACATTAAGGACCATGGAGACCTAGAAATGAACAAATTTTGATATAAATGACTCGCGGCCATGGATATATTACTAGGATGTCTGCAATAGAGGGTTTGGGTTGCTCGAGAAGAAAGTCATGACTATCAGTACTCCAAATCTTTTCCGGATGTCAGCAAAGGAGAATTATAGTTCGCCTTTTATATATATTAATGAATATCTACAAAGGCAAACCATAGTTCCCCTTTGTAGACATCCCGGAAAGATGCGCTAGAATTTGAGAGGATTTGGGGGGCTCGAGAAGAGAGAAAGGGGTGGTTTGGCGTCGGTCGCCGATGCTAGGAGTGGCTAGAGGTAGTTTCCAGTGTCGAGGTAGTAAGCGTATGTGGTAGGGTGGGGTGGTGGTGCTAGTGGTGGGCGAAGAGGTGGTGGTGGGCGGAGGAGGTTGAGGCAAGCAATTGGGGAACAAAAAAATTGAATGCCCACATGGCATCCCAATCAGCTCTTCATGGGCCCCCTTCTTTTACACAAATTAGACTCTCATAGTCTTCTAGTTCCTTCATAGTCACTTGTGTTCTTGGGTCATCCTTTAAATTCGTCTGGACATTTATACATACATATATGTTAGGGAAGATGGGGACAACACAGTCACCGTAATACAAGATGAGAGATCATTTGGGTCGTTAAGAGCTGAGGATTAAGACCCGTCTTCCCTTAAGACTTACTCACTAAACCATGAATAGACTTCTGGGTATAACCTAACTACTTGTGAGTAAAGAACAATTCTCAAAATCTCTCCAAGAATATTAATGTAGTCAATACCTCAAAGAGTGTATTGAAGCTCTATTGGAACTTGAGTAAGTGGTTTTGAATGAATGAATTGATCCTCTTTTTATAGTGGATTAGAGCATCAAGACTTGCCTCATGATTCAAGAGAATGATCCATCAGATTGCGAATATCGGAACATGATTGAGGAGGTTAATACTGACTGACCAAAACAGTCAATATTCAACCAAATGATAATCCCCAGTCACATTAAAATTCGAGCTAGACAAAAAATCAGGAAATTCAAATCTCGCATAACTGGGCAATGACACGGATCTTATCACTTGGACATGGTTCGTGTTGACCCTGACACTTGTCAAGGCTGAAGGCAATGAAAATTGCAAAATGATAAACATCGAGTTAAGAAAGTTAATAGCTATCTTGAATTTCACCTAAATGATTCAAAAAATTAATATGAGGATATTTAAATCATTATAAATATATATTTCATTACTTTAAGGGTTATTATAACTTATAAGCTATATAAAAATATTTATTTATTTTATTTTTCATAAATATAAAACTACGTATAGAAATATAGAATGTACATCATTTAGTACGGTTAATAAAATAAGACTATTATTTATATGTGTTGACCTAGCTAATAGGTATTATACTCTTATTATTGATAAATATATAATTACAGGAAATAAATATTAATAAAAGTTACAAAAATGTGAATTATGGACAATTCAAAATGTTTTTATACATCTTGATGCAAGAAAAGAATACGAGTAGGACCAATCTCAGGGACTGAAATTGCATTTGGGACAGCCATGTCTTCAACAAATTTGAATTATACTTACTTGATCAGGAGAAGAAACAATCAAGGAATCACATGAGATTGTGAGGCTCTGACACCATGATATGATTCAGCCAAGAATCACAAACATATGAACTAAAATTAAAAATCAATGACAAAGAGAGAAGTTTTGTCTGAGAGAAATTGAGAGCATTGTTATTATCATATCAGAAGGTATTTGAATGAACGACTTTACAATCTATTACACCTCTATATATACATACAGAATTTGAAGAAACAAAGGGAAAGAATTAGTCAAGAAGTAACAGCCTGCGCGTACAATCTGTTGAGCAAGGTTGTTAAAATCGGGATCCTAACTCGGATCCGTGAGGTAGTTAGAACCGAAATTAACCCACGTAGGATCGTGGATCGAGATGTAGATAGTAGAATCGCATCGAAGATTTTGGATCATAAAATCGAAGGATCGTAGATCAGAATCGGGATTTTAATACCATGAGAACCAGAGTTGGACGGACTTGAGAATGAACCCCATTCCCTCTTCTGGTGTCCTTCTACATCTAGTGCAAAGCCCTTTTGCGTTGCTGCATCTACAGTGAGGCTCTTCTTTGGTTATACGAGTATTATTCCAGCAGCCTGTCTTCAGTGTGTAATCTGCAACCATAATAGAGAGGGGTACATGGAAACCGGATTATCAACACCTTGTGTTCATTGCGAGTGATAGGCACAAAAGTACAAAGCCTGGTACCGAAAAAATCAGCACTAATAAGAAGAATGTCCATGCAGAGGTTGAAGTTGATCAAGATAGGCCAAAAACCACAATACTCGGTAAAATTTGGCATGAGCCAGACAATGAAATTGACAGTAGCCCTAACCAATTTCATTCATCACATTCTTTCATTGGTGACAGTCTTCTATGACATTGCTTCCTCCTCGTGAGAGGATAGCTGAACATCAGGAACCTCCTCAATCTCCTCTTCAGGCTGATGAACGACATACGATGTGGAAAGGAGAAATATGTTAGACCCGATAAGAGTAACCCATACCTCATTTATATAACACAGTAAGCCTAAAGCGACATTAGGTGATTCGATTGCATTTTTCCATTTCTAAAGCATAATCTTCGGTAGAATTTGATGTGATCCAGACTGAGCTAACTACAAAGTTTGATGAACACATTGACTGCCTTTTGTAGACAATCTTTCTGGATAAAAAGACAGCACATTCAGAACCCCGACACCCACTATAACCTTACAAGACTAACCCGGCAGACGATGACCAATATGGAAGCTTTCTAAGAAGCAAAGCAATCATAATCCTGACACAATGCACTTTCAAGGTCAAACATTTGCGAGTACCTGCCACAGTCTCAACAGACACCAGAAAAGATAGTTGATGATCATAACCAAGCAGAAAAGTTTGCCCGCCCATGAGCCACATGCAAGGTACCTGGTCAATATCAGATGTATCAAGAGGATAAGAAAATAATATCGAACAGAATATATCCCACATAAATCAATACAAGAGAGCACTTCCAATAGAGTTTGGATTCATGTTTCATGTATTCTCCTGGATTTATGAACTCCAAAGAATACTGAATGAGTCATCACTGCAAAATCGCCCAGCTCTACATCTTGATTGAACACACACACACAAATTTAGCATATGCGAGGTTGGAAAGTAGACTTTTAATATATCTTAAGATATGGTATCCAGATCACATGATAAAATGCATCAAATAGAATGATCCCGGTCATTGTGAGAACTAAACCCCCCCCCCCCCCCAATCAAAACAAGAGAAACTCTAAAAACCATGGCAAAACAATTCTCCACTACCTTGACAGCCGTTCAAGAAGACTCTGATCAGTACATTTCAGAGCCCTTTCATAAACTATCTGTGTTCGTTTTGCAACATCTCGCCAACTATATAGTTCTTTCATCTAGAATCAAAAGAAAATGGAATGAGAATTCAAACAAGGAAATTAAAGAACAATAATGGTTCACTTCGGCTAATAGAATCATCTTTGCTCACCCGAAGATGCATAACTTGCGGATCAATATCTGGAAGCATCATTATTGCCTTTCCAACCGCTTGCACCATATCTGAAGGATCCGGTTTTGCTAGTACAACCATGTCATCCGGCAAAACCTAGTAAGTGAAAATATAAGCCAATCCCTTTAGTAAAGTATTGCTTACATAGTTACATTTACTCAGGTTTCAAACACACGTATATTGAAAGTGGAGGATTCAATTGTTCTGAAAGATAAAGCCTAGTAAGAGAGAGAGAGAGAGAGAGAGAGAGAGAGAGAGAACACTTACTTCTGGGACACCTCCAACCCTAGTACTGACTGTCAATAGACCACAGCTAGCTGCTTCCAAAATGGCTATGCAAAATGCTTCTGTCAAAGAACTGTCAAAACAGTTAAATGAGAAGATTACAGTCGATGGAATGCACTTAACAGGACTTTAGGAATCCAAGTTGTTCAAGTACATATCGACAAAACATGTACCTGTTTAGAAAAATGTGTCCCGAGATCAAAACAGACCGTACTTGAGCATGTGGTACAGCACCCAGCATTTCAACTCGATCTTGAAGTGAATGTTTTTCCCGCATCTCTTCCAACCGCACCCTTTTAGGGCCATCACCCCCAATAATGAAACGAACCTGAGACCAATCCCAGCAAATGATGACCAATCGAGAAAATGATAGTGCCAAAGGTGCCAAAAAATGAATGAAAATCAAGTGATCCCTTATATTTGCAGAATGGTGACCTTAGAGCAAATGTTAGCATGAGCTAAGTCACAAAAAGGGGAACAGGAGTTAGCCTGTTTCAAAAGGATTAAATTAAACATATCCTTATACTCACATTGGGGTGAAGGCGACAAACTTCAGGGATGACTTCAACTAGCAAATCTGCACCCTTTCTATATACCAGTCTACTTATCACAACGATGACAATTTGGTTTCTGGGAAGTCGCTCAGGTGCAGGCTTGAACATAGCTGTGTCAACAGCATTTGGTATTACATACACCTTTTTAGCAGGAATTCCAGATCTTAACACTGTATTTTCCTTGCTTGTATGAGAAACACAAATTGCTTGAGTTGCATCAGCTAAGGTAAACTGAAGGACTTTGTTCATGTGAATACTACCAACATCAGCAAAACCATACAACGAATGATCAGTAAACACAACTTTGTAGCCCATTGTACGTGCGTGCATCAAAGCTTCATGGCAGAGTGTTGAAAAGGCTTGGTGTCCATGAACCAACGATATTTTCTCCCGGATAAGAATGGTCCTAACTATTGGAAGTGTCCCTGAAAATGTGGGCAACACGCTCTGCATAACAAAAGGCTTCCATGGGACATAATAAACCTTCAGGCCATTTGTCATGTATCTAACTCCAGACCGATTTCCATATGCATGAGTCATAACAATGACCTGTTTCATCTACAAGTTTTTTCAAAATGATCAAGATACTTTCTTTTCTATCATGACGTGAAAAACAGAGAGATAACGGATGCCACAGGATAATGGCAAAGTTTTCCATGCAAAGAGAAACAAAATCTGAACTAGAATTAGAAAAAGGGGAGGGGGGTGTGACACAAACTAGGAATTGCAACTTACTCAAATATTTCAGCATAAAACTAAGGAACAAACCGAAACCGAAACCAAAACCAACCAATATTCTAAAATCCAACCCAGGGCGAGGTGTATATCTGGGCCATTGCCAACCATGCCTCGTCTATTTTTCCTAGTAACCAACTTGCATAAACTAGAATGTACTCAAGTGATGCCTACAAATTCGCATTGAGATATGCCTCTTTTCCACCAGAAAACACATTAATGAGTAACGGCAATGGATCTAGGCCACAGCAAACTAGTAGGTTTAATGTAGACTAAAACGACTAGGTTACCTTGTGGCCAAGTTCAAGTAAACACTGCGATAGATAATAGATGTGACTTTCGACGCCGCCAAAATTAGGGTAGAAAAAATCAGACACCATCAATATTCGATGCTTCCCTTGACTCACCATATTGCATACCCTTTAAGCAAACAACAAAACCTGCAAGGAAACTGAACATTATACACCTTAGAACACAATGGCATGTCATACAACAAACACAACACCATTATGGAACTATCTTGGAAGCTCAAGCAGTAAAACAGCAAACAAGCTTCCTTAATATGAGAAAGGATTGAACCCAGATTCCTAATTACTAAAATTAGGTAATTTCTTTTCCATGATATAAGACAGTTTCTCTAGTTTTGATATCAGCATAAACCCGTCAGCATCTTCAAATTACCCATTCAATTACAGACTCATCAATGCAAAAACTACTAACTTCACAGAACTAACAGATAAACACCAAATTACCCATTCAATTACAGACTCATCAATGCAAATGTCACACATAATCCACAAATGTTCATAATAGTATCATCAGAAATCAATTTCAACAGTTCTATGGCGACGGATCGTACGGCAGTTTACTAACTAATGGCGCTAATCAACCCAGATGGACCAAACTATTGTTCGATTTGCCGCATAATTTGGCAGAAAATCTGAAATTTCATCAGTTGAGAATACCAAATGTCCCAGACAATCAACAAAAAATCAATCAGAAACACAGATGCCATTTTCACCAGCTATAAACTAGGTATCCAACGATCTAGCACACGTCAGAAATTTGAAACCGAAATAAATGGAGGGTTCAGAACCGACGAATGACAGAGAGAGGGAAGGAATTACCGCTGAACTTGACGGCCGGCGACCAGAGAGCCGGGAGGAGGGAGCGGGGACTCGGGGAGGGGCGTGCGGCAGAAGCTCAGTCTATTGTAGTGTCAAATTTTGTGTTGATTTTAATTAGGACAATAAATAATTTAAATTTAATTTAAATAGAAAAGGTGTATTATGTTTCAAAATCTCCAACTTTTGCATTTGTGAAGTTTTTGATTATGATATCACGAAGTTCACATTTCACTAATAGCAACTCAATTTTTGGTTGTTATTTATTAGCAATCCAACTCTTTAACATAATTTAAACTCGATTTTTGTGATGTGGCATTTGTGTTATTGCTTTGACACACTTCTATTTTACATATCTATACCCTTATAAATGTTCAAATGTCTGCCTCCTATAGCAATCTACAGTAAAAAGGTTTCACGGTTCATTCAAGTAATAATGCAGGGCTTCTTTTAGGGTTTTCAGCCTGCTAAACTCTTACCCCTGATCTCACTCTCGCCTCCCACTCTCTCTCTCTGCAGTAGCTCCATTCCTTCCTCCGTCGCTCATAGATGTGAATTGAGAAGGCAAGCAAAAATGGCTTTAAATTAGGCTCTCCCCCCGTCCCACATCTCTACAACAAATTCAAGGATTTTTCAGGTTCTGATCTCTCTTTCTCCTTTTTAGGTTCGGATCTCTCCTTCTCTCTAAAATTTGAGTTTCTTGTTTGGTCACAATGAGTTAAATCTACATTTCGGAATATTAATTTTTTTTGAAGAAGAAAAAAACTCTTGGGAAAACTATATTCTCGACTTATGAGACAGTACACAGCTACACATGGTCAATCTAGCTCGGACAAACCTCAGGCTAGATATGTTCTTCCCTTCCCAAGACAACGTTAGCCAAATTATGAGCCGCTTAATTTCATCTCATTTAACTTAACCCCCACTTATAACTACTAAAACCATTGGCCAACAAAATCAAATCTTCTACTACTACATCAAACTCACTAAGAAAAGATATGAGATTGATAATCTTCTAAATAATTGATCAGCAATCGATCTCTAGCTTCACTCGTTCATAAGAAAACCCCGGCCAACACTAGTTATGCCACAAAAAGGGGCAACCCTCATTTCAACTATCCTTACTTGCAACAAGAAGATCCCTTTGGGCATTCCTAGTGTTGACCTACCTTTGGGCATTCCTTGCAGCTACCGCAAGGCCTACCTACCCATCCTCAGCAACTGCGACATCACAATTTGATATGATACTTTTGAGAAGGCGCTAACTTTGTCGACATCACAAGTACCATACTTTTGGCAAAAGGGTTCAAGTTGGGTAAATCGAACCATGCTCCAATTAGATATACACTCATTGCTGTAAAAATCTCTTTGTCGTCAAAAGGTCACGCCAAAGTATCCTTGATCCTTCTCAAGCTTAACGGGATTTTCAAAATTAGCTTCTGCTCCCTTTGTCAATAGGCTCCACATCCCATGAGCCCTCCTCGGTTAAAAGATCACTAACCAACCCTTAAAATTAGTACTTCGTCCATTTTTTTTATCTGTTACGGTTTTCAGTGCCAATTTTTAATCAATAATTTCTAATATAAAACTTTTATAGAAAAATATAATATTATACTTTCTTAATAGTATTTTTTATTACAAATTTAATGATATCAATTTTATATAATGAATCATTATACAAATTAAAATATTAACGGTCAAAATTTTTGCTACAATTTCCTAGACGACAGATAAAACAAAACGGATGTAGTATATATTACCTACATGACCTCCACCAACCCCCTCCCCCTCCCCCCCCCCCAACGGAAAAGGGGAGTTACATTAATGATTCATTCAAAAAAGCACACATATCTTTCAAAACTAAATTATAAGTAAAATATGGTGTCATACCGACCCAAACCTTTTTACAAGGCATCTACAGATGACTATAGGCTATTTTATTTGCTGCTTTGTTCTCCTCCATTATGATACCAGAAACTAGCTTCCCTCATTTAATTTCTTCTCCAATGATCAATATACGAATATTTCAAACTAAATGTATATAATTTATCCACAAAAGTCGATATTCAACAACCCTTTTAGCTGTTTAGGAGCTAACGAATTAAAATCCTTATTTATATTTCTTTACTAACCAATCAATCACAAAAGTATTGACCGCTTTGGTTTCCTAGTTATGTGGAGATTCTAAACACGATGAGCTTACACGTGGCAGTATGCAATCTGAGGTGGCATGCATGCAGACAACAAGCTTGCCACCTCCTTCAAAATCTGATCCACTTAAATAGCTAGTCACCAACCAATTAAACGGCCAAACAACAATCTGACATTTCCTCCAGTCCAGATTATTATAATATCGAATTAGGCAAGGATTAAGAGAGTTAAGCAAGGATTAAGAGAGTTAATTACGATGGCTTCAATGTTTACAGTCAAGCATATGGTGTTAAACACCTCCATTTTCAGATCAAAATTAACATCAAAGGCGGACCACTTGTTATTTCCTCAGTTTTCTAATTTCTCTCGAGCTTCCTTCTCTTCTGCGTCGGTACATGAGCAGGTAATTAATTAACTAATCTTGATCATTAATCAGTCAATTGATTTACTTAATTAATGCGATATTAATCTTGCTGTTTTTCTAATATATTATTCAAAAATAGTATCGACTTTGGCCGCAATATACGTAGTAAGTTAGCATTTTGTTAGGTTATTACACATGGAATTGAAAATAAATGATATACTAGTAGTTGAATTTTGGCCCTGTTCTTTTATGCGGTATTTTGTGGAGTGGTATCATGAGGTATGGTAGAATTGTGGTGGGGTGTGGTGGAATTGTGGTAGGTTATTGGTATGTGGGGTAGGTGAAGAGAGAATGTTAAAAGTAGAGAAAAGTGAGGAGAGATAAAAGTAATGATTTGTGGTAAAATGTGGTGGATTGTGGCAAATTACGATAGGCTGTGGCACCACAGTTTGTTACGGCAGAAAAGAACAGGGCCTTTACAAATACAATAACACAAAACGACATACATGCATTAATTATTCTTTTGCGGGTGATGGTATGAATTTTGATATATTCAAGATAGTTTGTATGTCTCCTACCTTTCATTAAAGTAGTACTCCCTCCTGCCCTCAATAATTGTCACAATTGAGTTTTGGAAAAATTTTAAGAAAATAGTATTGAAAATGATAATTGTATTGGAAATGATAAAAGTGATAAATAAATTTCTATTTTGGTTATATAGTTGTATTGGTAATGATAAAAGTAAGAGGTGAATTTAGAAAATTGTCATTAATATTGTATTGAAAGTATAAAATGACAGATATTATGGAAAATAAAGAATTAGTTAAAGTGACAAATATTGAGGAATCGAGAGAGTATTTCTTATGATTTTTTATACTATTTTTTTAATAGTAAAATCCTAAGAAAATTGCAATTTGGTGCACAAACGATACCTTAATGGAGTCGATGCTTTTTTTTAAGCTTATTTTAAATTTGTTTTTCTGAAATATAATAGATAAAAATACGACCTTATGCAATTTATATGTGATATGTGATATTATCGGCGTGAAATTCAATGCTATCATTTAGTTTTATTTTAATATATATATAATAACATAGTTTTAAATTTTAATGATATGACAAGACAATTAAAAATGACTTACATCGTCTGTGATGCATGTAGAATCGGTACCCTAGTTCAGGTGCGGGTGCAGCAGAAGCCAACGCGAAAGAAGCCGAGAGACGAAGGGTGGTTCGAACAGACTTCGATGACTATGAAGACGAGAAGGTGGCGGATGAGATAAAGCAGACGGCCCAGAATATAAGCCAGGCGGCCAAGGACGGTGCAGGGAAGGCGACGGAGGCCATGCAGAATGCTGGAGAGAAAGCCAAGGAGACGGCCAAGGGTGCATGGGAGACCGCCAAGGGCGCGACACACAAGATAAAAGAGACCGTCGTCGGGAGTAGTAGTGGTAGTAGTAGTGAAGATGATGTGGATCCGGATCACCGTATGGATCCGGATCTCAACTTGCCCCAGTATGGCAAGCATGCGGTGGATCGCATGGAGGATCTTAACTTGCCCAAGTATGGTGATGCTCGGGACGTCGAGGTTAGGGACCAAAGCAAGCTTCGGAGCGGCGGTTCCTAACCTCAGATCGATAAATAGATGATTTTTATTCATTTTAAATTCCGTCGACGTATCTGAATATCCTTCAAGGATGATTTTAAATTTCCTTAAAGTAGGTAGCTAGCCACAAAGGGATAGATGAGTTGATAATAGTTGAAGTATCTGTTTCTAAGAATTTTGCTAGTTATGTTCTCCAACTTCATTTATGTTATCATGTTTGGGACTGGTAATGATAAATTTTGCTAGTAATGTTCTTGATCAACTTCATTTATGTTATCATGTCTGGGTCTGGTAATGATGTTTGCACATCTTTAAATGACAAGAGTTTGTTTTGGACAATGTCTGATCAAATCATGGATGAAAATTGAATGTATATTCTAGACAACTGTGAATTTATAAGTAAAGTTGATGACTATTATATTGGAGGTTAACGTACATCTTGTTATATAATTTTATATAGATTATATGACATTATAATCTTTTAGGAATATTAAGTTCGTAAATTTTTGATAAATTTTTGATATACTTTATAACCATCAAAATGTAGTCAAGCCGTTAATTCGTAATTAGGGACAATTCCTGGAGTTAGTCCTGGAGTTAGTCCCTCGTGGAATACTAAGTACGCTAATACACGTTGCGGATTAAAAAAACTTTCTATCTCAGAAAAAAATTACGCTCCAACGAACGGTAGAAATTCTTTGTCCATTTCTGAGATCTCCGTTCCCCTCATTTATCTTCTCTTTTCGTTATATTTCCGGCGGAAGCTTTAGTGCGAAGTTACTCGACCATCGGGAGAGGTGCAATAGCCAAGTATAACATTTGATAGACTTTATAACCAAGTATAACATTGACTATATATATGACGGTTATTTTTTGGCCGGATTACATGTAAAATAGATATGGAACTAAACCATAAAAATAATGGCCACATAGCCTACATCACAATGGATTAATTGATGTTAACTCCGCGGTAGAATATTGATAAAATTCTATCTCCAAAAGTTAGATTATTATGAGTTAAATATAAATTAGTTCAGGATAATGTGGTCTAAATTCCCCAAGATTCAGGATAATGTGGTTTAAATTCCCTAAGCTTGGGGGAAAACCTAATATTCCTTTTATGTATATAATTATTAAATTTACAAAATGGCATATAAAAACATATATTACTAATGGATGGCCTTGATAATGCCATGTCATTGGTCAATGAGCATCAAGTCCCTTATACTTAATCATAATTCATAATCATAACTATATAAAAAGGGTTAGTATTTAAAACATATGCAAAATGATATGAATTTTGAGACAAGATATATCTTAAATATATGGTTTTGATGTAAATATCGAACTTTCACATAATAAATTAAAAAATAATATAGCTGACTTCTATAATCATAGACCACATATAAATAGTATAGATATTATTTTTATACACAATTTCTTAAATTTACTAAAAACCCAAAAATATATCTAATATATAAAATTCATTTGATTAGCATGTGATTTATAATTTATAATTGTCAGTAAAAAAAAATGTATATAATCTCTTAGGTGCTTAAAAAGTATTTCGTGGTAGTGGGGAAACTACTAAACAATCACACACACACATATACCAAGTAACCAATGAATTCTTAGTTTAGGTGGTATCCGCATATTGTGGTATATATTCCATATGTTTTGTGATCGATTTTTAGGCAAAGCAATAGGTATGTATATCTGATTTCCCCTCCCTCCATGAACTGATGGACTCATTAGGCTCTACCTGTAGAAACTGTGATGTCCTCAACAACACTGTCGCTGAGGACCTCAGCCATGTCCAGAATGTTTTGTTTGAAAGAACAAATAAGGGAAGTTTCCAAATAACATATATCCTTAAATCAGAATTGTAACGCCCCGGAAATTCAATTATAGAAAGTCAAAGTCAAACTAACGTTAACAGACAAAACTTAGCGGAAGACTTCAAATTCAGTTTGGGCGTCACTGCCGTATCCCCGAAGGAATACAAGGCGAGAAAGGAAAACACAACTGTCTGCTAACGACAACTACTAAAACTCAACAAACTTTAAGAATTCATAACGAAAACAAAATAAAAGGTTCAAGGACTTCTAGACTCGTCGTCCTCACTTCTAACTCCCGTCCCCAGCATTTAGATCTTCACCTGAAATCAAAACATTTCAGAAAATGAGGGGGAAATCTCAATAATGTCTACCCCTAACGTTTAAAACAGTTTAAGTTCATTTCAATTCATTTTAGGGAGAGGGATCAAATCAAACGTTTTACAAACCTTTAACCCTTAACTGTTTTCCTCAACCCATCCAATCCATATTTTAATTTGCGGGCGGGATACCAAATCCCTTAAAGTAACATCGCCTACCAAAGGCATCAAGAACATCGCCTACCAAAGGCATAAAACATCGCCTACCAAAGGCATCAAAAACATCGCCTACCAAAGGCATCAAGAACATCGCCTACCAAAGGCATCAATAATATCGCCTACCAAAGGCATCAAATACTATCCTATATCAGGGAAGGAAGCCCTGATCTCCTGGTCCATAACCCTGCAGGTTGTTACACCTGCACAATAGGTTATCCCCCGAAACCCGCTTAACGTTTCCGCTTGAATTATTTAACAATATTCAAACTCAACTCACGACTCTCAAGTCAACCATCCCAAGTTATCAAAACCATTAAAAAAAACTTTGAATAAAAGACCATCCAATTTCTCAACTCAAATAAACCAAGATCACAAACGAATCAAAAGATTATCAAAAACAGATGGTCGTATTTCCACCAAAGTCCCCTTTCGGGATGCAATTCTCAAAATAGATTATAAAACATCAAAACACAGTTAAAGAGCATCCCGGTGGGGATTAGAGCATAGACAATTACCTGATATACTTCACAGCACAGCAAGAGAAGAACACACTTGAGCTCAGTAACGTCTCGCACTAACTCGGGCCTAGAATAAAAGTAATTATCTAATCAAAACGCGTTCTAACGAGGTTAGTATTAACTATCAACTACCTAACCCATCCCCTAGGAACACTTAGGTTCCTATCATTTATGAAATTACACTTAACATCTCTAAGATAACACATAACATGATCACACATTAATTTCACTCAACAATTCTTTATAAATAAACGCAAACAGAGGACAGATTATAACATTCACATAAAACGGGTCACAACTCGACTTCCCGACATCCTATGGGTCTGGTTCTGGACTTTTCGGAAACCTCGGGATGTCTACTAAAACTTCTATGTTGATGGTTAAGCCCAACTCAGTCCCGAAGGACCTCAAAAACACCCGTCTTTCCCATTGGTCCAGATCTGACAGGTTCCGGTAAAACGGTTATAACTCGGGCTATACAAATCAAACGTTCGATCCGTAAAACTCCTATGGTTCCTAACATCTAAGGGAACCTCCAGTTCAAAGGGTTTGATCAAAAGGTAACTACACTAGCCGTGGCAACCCGATCTTTAGACACTAACAAAACTGTCCCGTTAACGGTTATCAATTAATTTGTTATTTCGGTTCTAACTTTTACCAAACGGTCTCGGGGTTCTAATTTGGACTCGAAACAGTAGCTAGGGTCTAAGATAGGAAGTCCAACTCAACTTAGGTCCAACAATTAAACTTGTAGAAGTAAATTTAATTTAGAAAACATGAAAGACCCTTTAATAACTTTAATAAAAACTAAGGTCATAAAAGGAATAAAATTACTTAAAACATAAATTACTTGACCAAGATTTTAAAGATTAAAGCATGGATTATTTACAATTAGTTATAACAAGGGAAAATAATCAAGAATCAAGAATTAATAACAAGAATCGAATTCCTTTTTAGTAATTTAACCAACTCACTTATTTAATCAAGATTACACATGAAATTAACATGAATGAACCCTAAGAGAATTTAAAGAACATATGAATATGTAACTAACGATTCAAGAATTAATCTTAGATAATTATACTTTAAAGATTCGTGCATACAATAATAATGTTATCTAAACCCTAACATGAATGAGTCTAAAAAAAATAAAAGAACATACAATATTTAACTTAATGAAACAAGAAACCTAATTAATTTTCAAGAATCAAGATTTTATTAACAAGATTTCAACTTCTAGTAAGTTAACTAATTTATTTAACAAACTTAATAAGATTTACTTTTAAAGAACAATAAAGAACATAACGATTTTTATAACTAAAATTCAAGAATTCACCTAGGTAAATAAATTTCCAAATTCGTACATACAATAATATTGTGGTCTAACGATTCATGTAAAGAAAATAAAGAACATTAAAGAACTACTTTTAAACCTAATAATCAACTATTACAACCTAAATCTAATTACAATTTATTACATAAAATTACACATATCAAGTAAACAAATTACACATAACAATTAGGAAATTACACATAATTACAACAAGAAAATAATTACAATTAATTTCTCCTAATTACAAAAAAATTACAGAAATTAATAACAATAATAATACAAATATATAAATAAGATTATTTACTATTAAAACAAGAAAATAAAAGAAAAAGAAAAAGAAAGAAAGAATCAGATTAGGGTTAGGGCAGATTAGGGTTAGGGTTAGGGTTAGAGTTAGGGTTTTTACGCAGGTGTTTCTCGGCGGTTCTGGGCGGCGGTCGGCAGGAGGTGGTGCGACAGTCGAGGCGGCGACGAGGGGCGGCGTCGGAAGGTGGTTGTCGGACGGTCAGGGGCAGCGACGAGGGCGGCGTTCGACGTTGGTTTCGAGCGGCAGTGGCGAGTTCGAGGCCCTTTTCTTCGGCGAAGCGTGGCGGCGTTAGGGGCGGCGATCGGTCGCTGGGGATGAGCGGCAGCGGCGGCGGCAGTGGCGGCAGTGGCGCTCGTGGTCGTCCGAAGGAACGGACGGAAAGAAAAGAGAGAGAGAAAGAGAAAGGAGAGAAAGAGAGGGGTGGACGGTGGTGGCTGCGGTGTCGCGGGTGCCGGGGTGGTTGCCGGCGGTGGCTAGGGCGGCGATGCTGGTGGTCGGGGCTGCTGGGCGAGAGAGGGAGAGAGGAAGGAAGAGGGGGGGAAAAGAGGAAAAGAGAAAGAGAGGGGGTTGGTTGTGGTGGCTGCCGGCGACACCACGGCTGGGCGGTGGCTGCTGGTGGTTGCCGGTGGCTGCTGGCCGAGGGGAGAGCAGGGAGGGAGAGAGAGTTGGAGGGAGCTAGGGTTTGGTATTGAGAGATTAGGGTTTTTAGGGTTTGAGAGGGGAGAAAGGGGTTTATATATTACCCATTTAGTTAGGCTCAATTAACTAATCTAATCTAATCCTAATCCAACCCATTTAACAAATAAAAACTGATTTTTCTAAAAACCTAATAATTCTAATAATAGTAATAATAATATTAATTTTAATAATCATATAATCACATAACAAATAATATTCACGTAATTATTCACATAATAATATTAACCAGCGGAAATTACTATTCTACCCTTGTTAGCCCCTCAACGGTCCTACGAGCTCAAGCGTTAGCATAAATAAACACAGTACGAACAACAGTAAATAACGAAGTCAAACCTATTCTATTAACGACGTCACGGTCAACATCGTTGGATTTTTCGGGGTTTTACATCATTACCTTCTTAAAAGAAGTTTCGTCCTCGAAACTTAAACTTAAACTTAACCCTAACGGTCCGGTAAGGAAAACTAACGGTTTCATTCCTCCTAAAACTCGAGGTTTTACATCATTACCTTCTTAAAAGAAGTTTCGTCCCCGAAACTTGACGCGGCTTAGGCTTGGAACAAGTGAGGGTACTTCCTCCTCATCTCGTCTTCTGTTTCCCAGGTTGCTTCTGTTGTAGTATGGTTTGCCCACCGTACCTTTACCAAAGGAACTACTTTTCTCCTTAGCTGCTTTTCCCTACGGTCTAGTATTTCTAGCGGCTGCTATTCATAGCTCAGATCTTCTTGCAGCTGAAGCGGCTCGGGATCAATCACATGGGTCGGGTCCGGAACATATTTCCTGAGTTGTGACACATGAAAGACATTGTGCACTCTGGGGAGTTCTTCTGGCAGCTGTAACTTGTAGGCGACTTCTCCGATGCGTTCCAAAATTGGGTATGGCCCGATAAACCTTGGTGTCAACTTCCCCGACTGGCCGAATCTCATGACTCCCTTTGTAGGTGAGACCCGCAAAAACACGTATTCCCCTACTTCAAACTCTAGAGGTCTTCTCCTTTTGTCAGCATAACTCTTTTGTCGACTTTGTGCTGCCTTCATCTTGTCTTGAATGATTCGAACCTTCTGAGTAGTGGCCTGGATTAGGTCCGGTCCAATTGTTAGAGCTTCATCGATGTCCTGCCAACATAGGGGAGTTCTACATCTCCTTCCATACAAAGCTTCGAAGGGTGACATCCCTATACTAGCATGGTAACTGTTGTTGTATGAGAACTCAATGAGAGTCAACTCGTCATCCCACGAGTCCTTGAAATCTAAAGCGCATGCTCGCAGCATATCTTCGAGGGTTTGGATGGTCCTCTCTGTGCATCCATACATGGGTGAAAAGCGGTGCTGAACTTGAGCTTTGTGCCAAACGCCTCTTGTAACTTTTTCCAAAAACCCGACTGAAATCTGGTGTCTCTGTCTGAGACTATAGAACTGGGTACTCCGTGTAACCTTACAATCTCCCTTACATAGGCTTGAGCTAGCTGATCTAGGGACCAATTGTTGGCGATGGCTAGGAAATGAGCTGACTTGGTCAAACGATCTACAATCACCCATATTGCATTGTGTTTCCGCCTGGTCCTTGGTAGACCTATCACAAAATCCATTGATATCGAATCCCATTTCCACTCAGGGACGTCTAACGGTTGCAGAAGTCCGGCTGGTCGTTGATGCTCTGCCTTGACTCGCTGGCAAGTAAGACACTTGGCCACAAAGTCTGCCACTTCTTGTTTCATATTACTCCACCAGAACATCTGTTTAAGATCCTTGTACAACTTATTTCCCCCTGGATGCACTGAGTACGGCGTATTGTGCCCCTCTTCTAGAATCCTCCTTTTCAGCTCCTCCATATTGGGTACACAGATGCGGTTATGAAACCGTAATGTACCGTCTTCGTGGATCACAAAGCCAGGGGCTTTCCCTTGCAACACTTCTTCCCGTATCTTGACAAGCTGTAAGTCCAGCTCTTGAGTTCTCTTGATCTCCTCCATTAGAGTAGGTTGTAATTCCATGGCATTCAATACAGCTTTCCTCCCAGGTGTTACCACATTAATCTCCAATCTCCTAAACTCCTCGCACAACTCGTGCGGCATCGTCATCAAGTGGCTTATAGCAGGATACGGTCTTCTACTCAGGGCATCAGCCACCACATTTGCCTTTCCGGGATGATATTGAAAATTCACATCGTAATCCTTCAGGAACTTTAACCATCTTGTCTGCCTGAGGTTGAGCTCCTTCTGTGTGAAAAGATACTTCAAACTCTGATGGTCTGTGAATATCTCGCAGTGTACTCCACAAAGATAATGCCTCCAAATCTTAAGCGCAAAACCATCGCCGCTAACTCTGGTCATGAGTGGGGTAATTCTTCTCATGCGTCTTCAGTTGCCTGGATGCATATGCGATCACCTTCCCTTCCTGCATGAGCACACAACCCAATCCACCATGCGATGCGTCACTGTAGATAACAAAACCTTCGTTCCCTTGAGGTAAGGCAAGAATAGGGGCCGAGGTGAGCCTCTTCTTCAATTCCTGGAATGCTTGCTCACATTTTTCCGACCATGTGAACTTTATTGACTTCCGAGTCAAATTGGTCAACGGGGTGGCGATTTTTGAGAAGTCTTGCACGAACTTCCTATAATACCCTGCCAAACCCAGAAAACTCCTAATCTCCGTGGCATTCTTCGGTGTCGGCCACTTGGTGATGGCCTCCACCTTTTGAGGGTCTACTGCCACTCCTTCCTTAGACACCACATGTCCTAAGAACGCTACTTGTTCCAACCAAAACTCACACTTCTTAAGCTTCGCATAAAGCTTGTTGCTCCGTAGAGTCGTCAATACTTCTCTCAGATGATTCGCATGCTCCTCTCGTGTTCCTGAGTATACCAATATGTCGTCGATGAATACCACTACAAACTTATCCAGGAATGGCTCGAACACTCTGTTCATCAAATCCATGAAAGCGGCTGGGGCATTTGTAAGCCCAAAAGGCATTACCACGAACTCATAATGACCATACCGAGTTCGGAATGCGGTTTTAGAGATATCTTCCTCGCGAATTCGTAACTGGTGATAACCTGACCTCAGGTCTATCTTAGAAAACGTTGTCGCTCCTCGCAACTGGTCGAAAAGATCATCAATACGAGGTAGAGGGTAACGATTTTTGACGGTAATCTTGTTCAACTCCCGGTAATCGATGCACAACCTCATGCTACCATCCTTCTTCTTCACGAACAAGCGATGCAGGTGCTCCCGTGGTGACGTCTTTGGGTCGTATATATCCCTTTCTAGCAGCTCGTCGGTTGAGTCTTCAACTCCTTAAGCTCTGCGCCATGCGATATGGGGCTTTTGAAGCAGTGCGGCCCGGGCTCCAAATCAATGCAATCTACTGCACGATTGGAGGCGGACTTAATCTCCTCCGAAACACATCAGATACTCCCGCACTAGGGATATTCTCAATCGTAAGCTCCTCCGCCTTGGTGTCGATTACGTTGCATAGAAACCCTTCACAACCTTGGCCTAACAACTTTTGAGCCTTGAGAGCAGAGATGATCCGTACACTATGAAGGTGCCTATCACTCCAATGCACTACCTTCTTTCCGTTTGGTCCCATTAAGGTCACCTTTTGCTTATAACAATCTATCTGGGCTCTATATTTTGCTAACCAGTCCATCCCCAAAATGACGTCGAACTCCATTAGGTCAAACATATAAAGGTCAGCCTCAAACTCCTGTCCTGCTATCACTATAGGGCATCCACCATATAACTCTCCACAGCTAATGGTATCCCCGGTAGGTAGGGCTACAGACATAGGCTTACTATTCTCTGAGGGTTTCATCTTAGCCTTCTCTACTATAGCTCGTCCAACAAAAGAATGACTAGCACCAGAATCAAATAAAATAGAGATATTGTAGAGGTGGAGAGAGAAGGTACCCGTCACAACGTCTGCTTCATTCTCAGCCTCTTCTTTCCTCATTACGTATACTCGTTCTCCTCCGTTGGCTTGGTTCTTTATTGACGAGGCGGTTTCTTGGCCTCCTCGGTTATTCTGATTTCCACCAGATCCACTTTGGTTTTGCTGTTGTGGCCTTTGGTTCCCATTATAGCCTCCCCGGTTTTGATATGTTGTCTGCGGGGCTCTCCAATTCCCATTGTTCCCATTATTTCCGTTACTTCCATTGTTCCCTCCACTTCGGCCCCCTGTCGGCTGCTGAGGGCACTGACGTACCTGATGTTGGAAACTCCCGCAGTTGAAACATCCTCCTTGCACATTCCTTACTCTACAATCCCGTGGATAATGGCCTGGTCGACCACAAACCTTGCAGATTGGAGTATTCGACGGCCACGCCCAAGACCGATTTCCTGCCGGTTGCTAGGCGGAACCTCTTCTCCCGAAAATGTTGAGGTGGGTTAAAGCGGGGTGGTTCTTTCCTTTTGCCCTTGTATGCCTAATCGTGCGTTCCATGTCATGCATCACCCTTTCTACTGATGAGGGCAACGCTCAAAGTAATGCAGTAGGCGTGAACTCCGTGATGACATGCGATCTGAATCTTGCAATTCAATCCATCCTAAAGCGGTCCATCCTTAGCTGCTCAGTGGCTACCAAAGCGGATGCAAATCGAGATAGCTCGGTGAACTTTGTAGAGTAGGCAAGCACGCTAGTTTCCCCTTGACGCAGATTCATGAACTCCTTTTCTTTCGCCTTCTGGAGAGAAATTGGGTAAAATCGATCCTTTAGCACCACCTTAAAGTGGTTCCAATCGAAACCCGGTTCAGTTCTAATTTCCTTCACACTGGCCCACCACAAATCGGCCTCCTCTTTCAGATGGTACGCAGCAAAGTCTACCCTTAGCTCCTCGGGGCAACGAGTTGTGTCAAAAATCTTTTCAATCTCTCTAACCCAATCTTCAAAGACTTTGGGATCAGCTACCCCTGTGTAAGTGGGTGGGTTGAAGCTGTTGAACCTTTGGAGAAGAGCGGAGGGGTCATCTTCCCTCCCTCCTCCTTGTCGATCCACCACTTTCCTCAGTAGGTCCTTGTACTTGCCGAGCATCTCAATCATTAGCATGCTAGCAAGGTCGTTCCCCGGTGTTGCTGTACTTGACCCTGGTATCAAATGAGCCAAGCGTTGGCGCGATTCGATTCTGCGGTTGAGGGCGCTGTCGGCCCGAGTACCATGGTTAGGTTGAGTACCGTTCGCGTCCGACATCCTGATTCAAAGGGTTGATTTAGTCTACTTAAGGGGTTTCCAATCCATAGTCTCAACATCATACTAAAGGTAGCTACTTGGTCCGGACTTCTCATAGGGTGCTAAACAATACGAAAACGTAATTCTATTTCACCAAGTAATTTCTTATGTCAACAGTTTATTTCATGAATTCTCATCACATATTGAAAGGTCACAAAACAATATTTCTTTATACCGATGTAATCATGTACAATATTTTCAAAGAAACAACAAGTCAATATTCAGATTATATCACAGTTTAACAAAAATATCAACATAACAACTATACACCAACACTCAACACATAGTAGTCATCCTACTCAGATAATTCTCCTGCATCGAGGGTTCTTCCTCGCTGAAACTGGAGTCCACTCAGGATCACTCGTCTCATCCCCCGAGCCCTCCTCGGGGTCTTCTCCTGTTTCCCGGTCCACCTCATCCTCCTCCTCGGGTGGAATATCATGCTCGGGCTCAACGGCGGGTGCAGCCGTGACCCTAGAAGTTACCTCGGGCTCGGGATCCTGGGCGCTATCCTCGGCGGGATCCTCCTCCGGATCTTCTTCAGGGTCATCCTCATGATCCTCAGCTGGTACAGGAGCTGGATTCACTTGAACCCTCTCTACTCGGCGCATCCCAATCCGGGCGATCCTAGAAAAGACTCCCGGGATTCGGTGCTCCGGCTCTACCCGGTACCTCTGACACCAACAACACGGGTGTGGGTACCTCTCTCCTCCGGAGGTGGCAAGAACGACGCACGGTATGGCCCCACCAGGATCATCTCGTAGGTGAGTAGAAAAGCATTGGCACGAGCTTCCTCGTTGTCACGGCGGGGAGTTCGGAACATCCTTGGTGTATCGTTCGATCTCATCGTAAAATTCAGCATGTGGGTTCCCAAATACCCACCAGGGAGGAATGGGTGTGTAACGGTGAAAGCACGGCGTAAGTCTTGGTGACGATGTGTGCGTTGTGCCATCCTACAAGGTTAGAACGCGTTACACATAAAATACTGATGATATAATCAAAATAAAATATTCAGGGAAAGCATGGAACCATTTTCCCCCATCCTACGCTCATCACTCCGAACTTAGCTTCCTAGGGTCCATCTAAACCTAAAGGACTCTGAGGAGCTACTAGGTCGCAACTCAGAGCTCTGATACCATTCTGTAACGCCCCCGAAATTCAATTATAGAAAGTCAAAGTCAAACTAACGTTAACAGACAAAACTTAGCGAAAGACTTCAAATTCAGTTTGGGCGTCACTGCCGTATCCCCGAAGGAATACAAGGCGAGAAAGGAAAACACAACTGTCTGCTAACGACAACTACTAACAACTCAACAAACTTTAAGAATTCATAACGAAAACAAAATAAAAGGTTCAAGGACTTCTAGACTCGTCGTCCTCACTTCTAACTCCCGTCCCCAGCATTTAGATCTTCACCTGAAATCAAAACATTTCAGAAAATAAGGGGAAATCTCAATAATGTCTACCCCTAACGTTTAAAACAGTTTAAGTTCATTTCAATTCATTTTAGGGAGAGGGATCAAATCAAACGTTTTACAAACCTTTAACCCTTAACTGTTTTCCTCAACCCATCCAATCCATATTTTAATTTGCGGGCGGGATACCAAATCCCTTAAAGTAACATCGCCTACCAAAGGCATCAAGAACATCGCCTACCAAAGGCATAAAACATCGCCTACCAAAGGCATCAAAAACATCGCCTACCAAAGGCATCAAGAACATCGCCTACCAAAGGCATCAATAATATCGCCTACCAAAGGCATCAAATACTATCCTATATCAGGGAAGGAAGCCCTGATCTCCTGGTCCATAACCCTGCAGGTTGTTACACCTGCACAACAGGTTATCCCCCGAAACCCGCTTAACGTTTCCACTTGAATTATTTAACAATATTCAAACTCAACTCACGACTCTCAAGTCAACCATCCCAAGTTATCAAAACCATTAAAAAAAACTTTGAATAAAAGACCATCCAATTTCTCAACTCAAATAAACCAAGATCACAAACGAATCAAAAGATTATCAAAAACAGATGGTCGTATTTCCACCAAAGTCCCCTTTCGGGATGCAATTCTCAAAATAGATTATAAAACATCAAAACACAGTTAAAGAGCATCCCGGTGGGGATTAGAGCATAGACAATTACCTGATATACTTCACAGCACAGCAAGAGAAGAACACACTTGAGCTCAGTAACGTCTCGCACTAACTCGGGCCTAGAATAAAAGTAATTATCTAATCAAAACGCGTTCTAACGAGGTTAGTATTAACTATCAACTACCTAACCCATCCCCTAGGAACACTTAGGTTCCTATCATTTATGAAATTACACTTAACATCTCTAAGATAACACATAACATGATCACACATTAATTTCACTCAACAATTCTTTATAAATAAACGCAAACAGAGGACAGATTATAACATTCACATAAAACGGGTCACAACTCGACTTCCCGACATCCTATGGGTCTGGTTCTGGACTTTTCGGAAACCTCGGGATGTCTACTAAAACTTCTATGTTGATGGTTAAGCCAAACTCACTCCCGAAGGACCTCAAAAACACCCGTCTTTCCCATTGGTCCAGATCTGACAGGTTCCGGTAAAACGGTTATAACTCGGGCTATACAAATCAAACGTTCGATCCGTAAAATTCCTATGGTTCCTAACATCTAAGGGAACCTCCAGTTCAAAGGGTTTGATCAAAAGGTAACTACACTAGTCGTGGCAACCCGATCTTTAGACACTAACAAAACTGTCCCGTTAACGGTTATCAATTAATTTGTTATTTCGGTTCTAACTTTTACCAAACGGTCTCGGGGTTCTAATTTGGACTCGAAACAGTAGCTAGGGTCTAAGATAGGAAGTCCAACTCAACTTAGGTCCAACAATTAAACTTGTAGAAGTAAATTTAATTTAGAAAACATGAAAGACCCTTTAATAACTTTAATAAAAACTAAGGTCATAAAAGGAATAAAATTACTTAAAACATAAATTACTTGACCAAGATTTTAAAGATTAAAGCATGGATTATTTACAATTAGTTATAACAAGGGAAAATAATCAAGAATCAAGAATTAATAACAAGAATCGAATTCCTTTTTAGTAATTTAACCAACTCACTTATTTAATCAAGATTACACATGAAATTAACATGAATGAACCCTAAGAGAATTTAAAGAACATATGAATATTTAACTAACGATTCAAGAATTAATCTTAGATAATTATACTTTAAAGATTCGTGCATACAATAATAATGTTATCTAAACCCTAACATGAATGAGTCTAAAAAAAATAAAAGAACATACAATATTTAACTTAATGAAACAAGAAACCTAATTAATTTTCAAGAATCAAGATTTTATTAACAAGATTTCAACTTCTAGTAAGTTAACTAATTTATTTAACAAACTTAATAAGATTTACTTTTAAAGAACAATAAAGAACATAACGATTTTTATAACTAAAATTCAAGAATTCACCTAGGTAAATAAATTTCCAAATTCGTACATACAATAATATTGTGGTCTAACGATTCATGTAAAGAAAATAAAGAACATTAATGAACTACTTTTAAACCTAATAATCAACTATTACAACCTAAATCTAATTACAATTTATTACATAAAATTACACATATCAAGTAAACAAATTACACATAACAATTAGGAAATTACACATAATTACAACAAGAAAATAATTACAATTAATTTCTCCTAATTACAAAAAAATTACAGAAATTAATAACAATAATAATACAAATATATAAATAAGATTATTTACTATTAAAACAAGAAAATAAAAGAAAAAGAAAAAGAAAGAAAGAATCAGATTAGGGTTAGGGCAGATTAGGGTTAGGGTTAGGGTTAGAGTTAGGGTTTTTACGCAGGTGTTTCTCGGCGGTTCTGGGCGGCGGTCGGCAGGAGGTGGTGCGACAGTCGAGGCGGCGACGAGGGGCGGCGTCGGAAGGTGGTTGTCGGACGGTCAGGCGGCGGCGGCGTTCGGCGTTGGTTTCGAGCGGCGGCCGTGGCAGTTCGAGGCCCTTTTCTTCGGCGAGCGGCGGCGGCGTTGAAGGCGGCGAGGGTCGCTGAGGATGAGCGGCGGCAGCGGCGGTGGCGGCAGCCAGTGGCGCTGTGGTCGTCCGAGTGCGAAGGAACGGACGGAAAGAAAAGAGAGAGAGAAAGAGAAAGGAGAGAAAGAGAGGGGTGGACGGTGGTGGCTGCGGTGTCGCGGTGGTGCGGCGGTGGCTAGGGCGTCTTTGGCGGTGGTGGTCTGGCGAGAGAGGGAGAGAGGAAGGAAGAGGGGGGAGAAGAGGAAAAGAGAAAGAGAGGGGGTTGGTTGTGGTGGTCGCGACACCACTACCTGTGGTCGGTGGTTGCCGTGGTGGCCGAGGGGAGAGCGAGGAGGAGAGAGAGTTGGAGGAGCTAGGGTTTGGTATTGAGAGATTAGGGTTTTTAGGGTTTGAGAGGGGAGAAAGGGGTTTATATATTACCCATTTAGTTAGGCCCAATTAACTAATCTAATCTAATCCTAATCCAACCCATTTAACAAATAAAAACTGATTTTTCTAAAAACCTAATAATTCTAATAATAGTAATAATAATATTAATTTTAATAATCATATAATCACATAACAAATAATATTCACGTAATTATTCACATAATAATATTAACCAGCGGAAATTACTATTCTACCCTTGTTAGCCCCTCAACGGTCCTACGAGCTCAAGCGTTAGCATAAATAAGCACATTACGAACAACAGTAAATAACGAAGTCAAACCTATTCTATTAACGACGTCACGGTCAACATCGTTGGATTTTTCGGGGTTTTACAAGAATATTCTCCTAAATATCACATATACTTATTCTGATTTTATCTTCCCAGATTATGTATTATTAAGCAAATATTGAAGCTTCCAAAAAATGAAGATATAGAGGATCAACCAAATCTGGAAAAGAATCTTCAACTAAGGAAACACTAAGACTAGCCATTGCATGCATTGAAAGCCAAGCATCTATATAAAGAACGACTGCCTCCCTTTTGTTATTAGGCGATTCCAAGCAAGTAATCGCGGTGTAGAAAATCGTGTGAGATTTCTGAGTGTAGCCAATGAGTCCTTGGTGACTTATGTAGCCAGTAAGGTAATTCTGGTCGGTGAGGTAACCAATGACCTTGGCGAGTAGCCAAATATGTTGGTGAAGTGTTGTGTAGCAAAGCCTTGAAGTACTAAGGCTTTGTGAGGTTAATATCCAATGCAATTCATCATCCTCTTCTCTAGCTACCTCGTCTGTGAGGCCCCTTTTCTCTGTCTCGTCTATGAGGTGTCTGCTCTGCCTCATCTGAAAAGCTCGTCTGTGAGGTCTCTGCTCTCTGCCTCGTCTGTGAGGTCCCTTCTCCCTGCCTCATCTGTAAGTCCCCTCATCACAAGCCTCGTTTGTGAGTCCCCTCAACAGAAACTGAACTTCAGTTTCTGTCCATGTAAGCAGTCATCAAGGACCTCACTGTCCTGATTCTGCTAGGTTCCCTAACCTCCTCTATTTTTATTGTACCTGAATGTGTATCTAATAAAGATGTATTATTCAGTTCATTCAAGTGCTATTAACGTCTTTATGTTTATATGTGAAGAACTTTGAATCAAACCTTTTCACCCCCAAGGGTCTCAACACCACCAATGTAAATAACAAATAAAATTCATGATAAAAAAAAATATAATATGTCTAAGGCCGTGTTCTATACTGCGGTATTTTGCAGTATTTTACGGTGAGGTGTGGTGGAATTGTGGTGGGGTGTGGTGGAATTGTGGTAGGTTATTGGTATGTGGGGTAGGTGAGGAGAGAATGTAAAAAGTAGAGGAGAAAAGTGAGGAGAGAAAAAAGTAATGATTTGCGGTGAAATGTGGTGGGTTGTGGCAAACTGCGGTATCGTGTGGCACCGCAGTTTGCCAACCGCAGTATAGAACACGGCCTAAGTTCCATAAAGGACAATTTGATCCTTTTACTTTTATTACATATATAAAATACTGTAACATAATCATAAATTACTATATCTTTTAGCATTGATGCAAACGTGGATAGATGGCCTTGATTCCTAAGCAATACAAAAAAGAACTCTTTTCATTTATTGTGAAAGGCACAAATTATTCACCACGTGGCATCATTCAACTTTCGTGGCATGCATGCAAACAGTACTCATCCCATCCTCCGTGAGACCTTATCCAATTATACGTGATGATGAAGCACCCAGCAACCAACTCCCCAACCATTTTAAGCACCCAGCAAAAGCGTTGAAACAACAAAAACAATCGAAGAAGAAGAAATCTTAGAAGTTTAGTCAGAATGACAAAAGTGTTGATGATGATGAAGCAAATGACCAGCTCTATTTTGCGTTTAAACAGCTCAAAACCTGCCTTTTTCCCTTCAAATTATGTCTCTAGAGTTTCCTTCACTTCTGGGTCAAGGTTCTATCAGGTATATCTCCTCACTGCTTTGCTTGATTACTTCTTTTGTTTCTACTAATTGGCTGTAATTTAAGCACAAACAATGTTCGTATCAGATGTGTTCATAGAATCTCCCGTAGTTGAGATTGCCCAAGTATACATGATGCAGATGCGTCATGCATGGCTTGTACTCTTCTGTTAGGCGGTTACATTCGTAAGATCTGTATATATGCTATTGTTTTATTATGTATGTACGTAGGGCTGCCAAAAATCCCAGTCTGAGTAATTTCATGTTTGGACAAATAGGATATCATTTTGGACGAAAACCAAATGTTTGATACCTAGCTTTTTTTTGAGTATTTTTGGGTCGTACAAATAAAATAAGCATAAATTCGGTCTAGATAAGGAATTGGGACTATAGAAATTGGGAAAACAAATTGTGTTTGATTTGCAGTCATATCGGTCAATGTCAAAATTCTAACGTAAATCTATGACCGCACTCAAATTTTTTCTAGTCAGGCAAATCCTTTTTTGCCGGCCCTACCCTATATGTATGTATGTATGCATATGGCTGGGGCGTTTTTTTGTTACATGGTATTCCTGAATCTAGATGGGTCCTCTAAGGAATCCACTGAAAAAGAAAATTATCAATATTCATTGCAAAATTTATAGGTACGTACTCTTAGCTAGGTCAAACGGCGTCATTGAGACTGTATAACTATTATTGTTTAATTTTGGGTTGCCCAAGTATACTATGTTATGTGTTAGGTTGTTTACTATTTTATTTTATTCATAATTTTATGTTGATATTGGGCACTAAATTGTTGATTGATTCCCGTGTAGAGTCGGTATCCAAGCGAGGATGCCACCGGAGACAACGAGTCAACTGCCCGGCATAGAATCCGAGAGGCCCAACAAGTCTACGAGGATAACGAAGAAGCCGACAGGGTAGTGGAAGACATAAAGCAAAAAGCCAAAGACACGGCTCGAAGCATCAACGAGCGAGCCAAGGAAGGGGCCCACCAAGCCGGTGACGCCATGCACGACACCAAAGAGCGGGCCAAAGAGGGGGCCCACCAAGCCGGTGACGCAATGCATGATACGAAAGAGCGGGTCAAAGCAAGGGCCCACGAGACCAAGGAGAAGACCAAGGACACCATGTCTTGGGCGGCCGACAAGACCAAGGAGGGGGCCAGCAAGGCGGCGGAGGCGGTGCAGAATGTAGGAGAGAAGGCCAAGGGTGCATGGGAGACTGCCAAGGACGCGACGCATAAGATCAAGGAGACTGTTGTAGGGGAGGACGACGATGACAGGTAAAAACAAAAATGATAAGCATCTTGAATTAAGGAAAATATAACAAAGAGTTGAATTGATTACTCATCTTAAATTACACCTAAATTGCTTATTATTAGTTTAAAGGTTGCTGCAACTTATTAAACTTTATGAAATTACATGCAAAATATTAATTTTTTGTGGAATTATCTCAATCAAAGTTTAAGCTGCTAGTTGAAGGTCCAGTAATAGTTATATATTTTGACATGTTCCCTTACGTAATGTTTTTTGGACTTGAAGTGTGGATGCTGTAAAAGTCTTTACTTTGCGCAAATGAATATCAAGGGTGTTGGAATTCGAACCTGAGACCTTTTATTCATCAGTCTGACTCTAACTAATACCATGTGAAAGCATCTCAACCAAAAATTTAAGCCGATGGTTAAAGATCCAATAATAGTTATATATTGTAACATTCTCCATTGTTTTTTGGTTATGATATACTACCTCTGTCCCTTTTTATTTGTCCAATTACCTAACATTTACATTTTCAATAACTATAATTTCCATTTTATCCCTTATAAATATACTTTTTGCACCTTTCTAAGGATATTTTCAAGGACATTTTGGACAATGTACAAATTTTTTGCCCAATTCACTATATTTCTTGGTCTCATAAAAGTAGTTTCAAAGACAATTAATCAGGGACGGAGGTAGTAATTAGGTACCATTTATATTTGTCAACCTACTTAAGTTCAATTAATATTTGTCTGACCTATTTAAGTTTGTGGACGTATTTGTTCATATGTGATTAGGAAAAATTTGTCACATAAATTACATTATAGATGATTTAAGATGTTTAATGATTCAAGATTTGTGTTATTGTCGCAGGTATAAGGCAAGGCCAGAGGATTATATTGAGGATCGCATGCCAAAGCGCCCTCCGTTCGATGTTGGGAACAAGGATCGAACCATGCACCGTGGTGGGCCGTAAGCTATACTGCACATCTGTCTATCTTTCCCATTAGAGTTTTTGAATGCATGGGGAATTATGGGTGTCTGGTGGGGTTTGAACCGGCGATGTCTTCTTGTAGTAGCTAGTTTTTTGTCCCACAGGGTATCCATCTATCGTTTGACCATCAAGCTTGTTTTTGTTTGTAAGTCTGTTTTTTGCTTGAGAAAGTTGATAGAAAAATTTGCAACATCAAGTTTAATAAGAAGAAATCAATGGATATGTAGATTCCAGTTTGCTTATGTCCTTTTTGTCCTGTTTCATTTTGCTTATTGGAGATGAAAAACAAAAATGTATGTTCAACTAGGATATAATAACTGTTAGTTTAAACATTTGACTGAAATGGTTCTACTGGGTTAACCCAGACATTGTTTGCATGTTTCAAGTTTAGTTTAAAGGATCTTCGTCTAGGTTGAAATGGTTCCACAATTTGCACACATATATTTTCATGCTTCAAGCATAATGGTTGAGATGGTTCAACTATTCGCACACGGACTTTTTCACGTGTTCATCAGCAAAGTGATGCATCTACTCTGATATGACATGCAGTATATACATTCAAGAATCAACTTAACCTAAAGTTTAGAAATGGTTAATGATTCCATGGATGAAAATTTTCACTTATAAAGTTTCTCTGTTTCTGATCCCATATGTATCCTCAATCAAAAGGTCAATACCAACCTGCTTATGTGGCCACGGCCACCGGTAAAAAAATTTTTTTAGTGTTTTGGTATAATTTGAGATAAAAAAAAAATTACAAATTTTATGTTTATTGGATGAATATTTTAGTGTATTGGTCACCCCTAATTAGAAGACCTAGATCTGACACTGGTGTCATATGTTGCCTTACAAAGCCTACTTGGACCTAAACTATATATATGAATATAATGCCTACCCAACACCCCAAAAATAATCTCGTGTACTGTTGCATTATGCCTTATTCCTTGAAATATCTTAGATTGTTACTATAATGTTGTGATGTTATATATGCACGTTTTTACTATACTTTCCTTTTATCTGAAATGACAAATTTAACTCTGATAATTACATATACCGAATCCAAAGACCAATGAGACTGTGATCAATATAAACAAATTTGGTACATCACCATGCCTTGTGCCTTTGAAATATTTTGGACTATTACTATGATTTTGTGGCATTGTGCTATTAATATGCTTACCATTGTGTTACATACAGTCAAAAAAATCGGACTCAGATATTGAATCAGTGGTTCTAACTTTACTCACTTAATATATGCAGTACGTACGTACCACTATAATGTTGCACTGACTGTTAATATGAGTATCTTCATGAACTTTGTTTACTTAATATATATGGTACGTACTACTATAATGTTGGACTAACTGTTAATATGAGTATCATTCATGAAGAGAAATACGATTCACGATTTGTTCATGTTTTAAACAAGGCTATTGATCAAGTGGAGATAGCTCCGAAAATTTGTGGACCAATGGCAATGTGGTCGAACTTTTGGAAGGAGGACAACCTATATTTTGCTAATTAAGGAGACTGTTCGGATTTCGATCGATATCCCCTTTGTTCATACTATTTTCACTTGATTAGGTGTTTGTTCTGGCATGTGATATTAGGATTTTTGAACTCTTCAACCATTTCGACTTTGAATAATGAGAAAAAAGAAATTATAATAATTATGAATTGACTATGAATATACAAGAAGAACAATTCTTCAAACTTGTACACTTAGCATGTGTGATCTAATATAGACAAACAAACCTATCAATAGTACAGTATGCACTTTGAATATATGACTCTTGACATTGAACTTACATTCTACAATTATATTTGAAATAGTACTTGGGATAGACATTAAATTGACACTAACTATTGACTAAAATTATACTATTTACTTCAACTTTTTTTCTTTTGAGGCAGTAATAATTCAGGATTAGTATATGTGAATATCATAATCTATTGCGACCATTTTATAGCAAAATTTAGAGTATTGAAATTAAAATTATTTGATTTAGAGGTAGTAATTACATTAAACCCGAAACCCTAAATCATAAAACTAAGGGTATAGAAAATTAATTGTCCTATATTTTAAAATCTAAAATGCAAAAAAAAAAACCAGTCTTTTTTAACCATTGATTATAATTTTTTTTGTTTGGGGGAGGGGGTGTTTCTTAAAGCAACTTCCAAAAAAGTTGAAAAGTAGTCAGCCTCAACAAAAATTTTGTTCAAGTATTTGAAGGAAAAAAAGGGCAGACATGAGAATTAATATATGTTGCAGATTTGACTAAGATTCGGAACCAATGTGATGGGTTCAAACTTTGACTGACTTTCATAATATTCTTAGACTACGCTCTTCACGTTCACATAAAATAAAAGTATATTTTTAATCAAGCATAAAGTGATCAGGTTATTAAATTAATACGACAAATTAATGATATTGTACTCGCCAGTACTTCATAAAAGGCGGCAAAAATTAAATTAGTATTCCCTCTATTTTTTATATTATATGTTGTTGTGAAGAATTGCGTAAAATTAGGATGGTAAAAATAACTTGAGTAGTTAATATAGTTAATAGAAAAAATATTTAAATATAGCTAATTAAAATTAATTTTAGTATTTTATTCAATGAATGCTATGCTTAATTAAAAAAAAGGTTACAATAACAGGTAATATAAAGTGAAAAATTAATTAAGAAATAAGATAAAAAAATGGAAGAATTTAAATGTACACTTTTAAAAATACTCGTCTGCTTAGTTTTATTTTTCTTTCTTCTCTCTTTTTTCGGGAGTAAGACACACCGTCTCATTGACTTATGCTGAGGCAAACTTCGAGTTTTTCTTTTTTCTTTTTATATTTGAGAATCATATTTTTCAACTGTGTTTTTTTTAGCTATGTGTAGACACCTGAAAAGTGTCTCATAATTGTGTAATTTTATTTATATGCATTTTTATTCTTTCTATTTTATTTCAGAAAAATGCCAAATAAAGTGAAATGCAAAATGAAGAAAAAACCACAAAAAAAGTCAACCTGATCGCTTTTGCACGCGCCCGAGGCGAAACGAAATGGCTGGCGGAACCGCCCACATACCGCCAGGTATTGTGGGCGGGTTCTGCCCGACCCGAGGCGCCTTCATCCGCCTCGGAAAGCGTGCCACGACCTAATTTTTCCCTGCAGCTGGGCCGAGATACTTGGCGGTATCACAGCCATTTCCCCCCTCTCATTTTGACCTAAAATCTCAACCCTAATTCCTCCTATAAAAACCCCACTCATTTTCACTTCAACCCTACACCGAAATGACCCTGGAGTATTGACACTTGGTGATTTCATTTTCTCTTCTCCCTCTTTATTTCTCTCATTTTTGCATACACTTAATTGGCATTTTATTCCATTTCTCTCTATCTCTTCCCCATTCATATTATCTTGTAACTTGAGTTAACCCTAAAATCGACCTAAATAATATGGATTGATTGTGAATAAAGGTACGCTTGTATTCAATTCTTTTATTTCTCGTATTTATTTCTTGTTTTATTATTGCATTTGTATGTGACTAAATAATACTAATTAACACTCCGTTCTACTCTCTTCTTCTCCTCCTCTTCTTCTTTCTTTTTATTTAACCGGTTTAGTAAAGTCCGTTCGTTGAACGGGCGGATTCGGGAATTTTTATTCTCGAATTCGTAATCTTACCCCCGGATCCGAATCTCGTGGTTCGTGGTTTGTGGAATCTTATTTCTTGAGTTTATTAATTCTCGCTCAAAAATTAATAGGCGACTCTTCTTTTCTTTTCTTTCTTTTTCTTTCGTCCCTTTTCTTTTCGTATTTTATTTTCTGTTTCGAAAAACTTTAAAAAAAAATTTCTTTTCTTTTTTTTACTTTCTATCTCGGAAGCAAATCCCAAGGCCCGGACAGACAGAATTCTGGTCAGTCCCGAGCCCCGGATCTGACTTCCAGTTCCGGGACCCCTTTTCGGAGCAACTGACTCACAATACCTGCAAGTATTGCTACAGTAAATCGTCTCGAGCCTAGTCCCGAGACTCTCTGTTTCTTTTTTTTTCTTGTTTTTCTTTTATTTTCTGTTCACTTTCTGAATAAGTAAAACCCTTAAACTTTAATAAAATCTAAAAGAAAAGAGTTTACTTAAATTTTAGTTTTAATTTATTTAAAAGGAAATTCAAGCGAATCTTCTAAAAGAAAAGACACCTCTTTCGACTCACCGTTTATCGTGAGGGACACCAACGGGGATTTTCTCGGGTCCCACACTATGTTTTATCTGGCAATTTATAACATGAAGAGAAATGTCACTATTTATCTCAAAATAATTTTTAAAATTTTTAGTAGGATTATGTTTTTTTTTTTGAAAATTTTCCTTAAGATATTCCAAATAGTATCATTTATTGTTTCATTCCACATTTGTTAAATACTTAGCATAAATTATAAGGTAGGTAAACATAAATTGCTTAAGTATATATATATGGCTAAAAAATAAATGTTAGAAGCCTCAGGGCAACTAAATGTGAAAAACTTACAAGTCGTTGTTTTGTTGTGAGATGACTAATAAATAATAACTCATAATTAACTAATTAAAGTGACTTTTATATATTTAAAAAAAGGAATTTTGGATGCTAATATACTGAACTTTTGGGGTATTGGACAATAATACATTGAACTTTGACATTGGACAATAATGCACTGAACTTTGGGGGGTGTTGGACAATAATGCACTCGAGACAATTTCGACGGTGGCAAACTTGGTGATAATCTTACGTGACAGACCGAGAAGATAAATATTTTGGGACCAATTCATCTCCTCCACCCGCTACATAGGATTGCCACCAAGTTAGCCATTGCCAAAATCATAATGAGTGCATTATTGTTCAACACCCCCAAAGTACAGTATATTATTGTCCAAGGTCAAAGTTCAGTGCATTATTGTCCAATACCCCAAAAGTTCAGTATATTAGCATCCAAAAACCCTTAAAAAAAAGTCTTATATAAGATCATTTATTGGTACTATACAAAATAAATATAGTCACATTTAGTGGTGGCAAAAAATTAGGTTCGGGTCAAATAGCGTTCGGACAATTTGGATATTCGGACAAAATCTCTAAACCTGAACCCTGTCCGAATTTTTAAATTCGGACACTTTGTGGTGTCCAAACCCGGATTCAAATTGTTTGAATTTGTCTGAATCTGAATTTGTCCGAAAACACCCAAACCCTGATTTACACTATCAATTTAGACACAATTTCAATATTTAGTCTAAATTGAAAGGTTCGGACATTGTCTGAATGTGTCCGAACCCGAATTTGGCACGAAACTCAGAACGTCGAATTTCTTACCCAAACCCAAACCCGACCCGATTTTAGAATCATACATGACTGATTTGTCCGAATTCAAAATCGGGCAACAAATTGATGACCAAACCCAATTTAATTCGAATTGGATAAATTCAGATATTTAGGTCGGATTGATTTTGGTCAGAGCTAATCACATTGAACCAAGCTAGCAACATGCCCATACGGGCGAAATTGGTTGGGGGCTAAAATGCAAACAAAAGCCTGCAAAGCATAACAAACATATATGAAGTCCTTTACATGAATGATAATATATATTTTTTGAAGGAATATTTTTTCGAAAGAGAGAGATATATATATATATATAATTAACTTTGCCGAAAGCATATGTAATCAGACTAAAGAGTCTTACAACACACATACAGTACTGTATATAATCAATTGAAGAAACTGTTTTTAAGTCAAATATTTAATTTAGTACAAACGAACAATTGGCGACCGACAAACGGTTCACAGAGAGAATATTTGATGGTGATTGTGAACAGTAGTCACACATACCCACATTATTATTATTATTATTATTATTATTATTATTATTAACGAATTTGAGGCCAAATGATAGATTTAAGAGATGTAAATATAATTTTAAATAAAGACTGAAGACGATGGCATGTTGCATGCAGCATGTTTCCACAATAGTTACTATCGTTATCCTAATTATTTGTTACTATAACTACTTTTATAGAACTAGTAAGTAAAAAATAATATATCAAAATTTAAAGGTTGCAAAAAATCCTTGGAAATACCTTTGAGATTACCTTTAAAATAAAGTAAAAAGTTTATTTATCAAGAATAAAATAAGTATTATCCTTAGTAAAATTATAAAATTTAAGTAATTTAACAAATAGAAAAAAAATGCGCTTTTGTTAGTCTACTATTTGTACTGTAGTGTTATCTTAGGTTGCTTTCTATTCTGTCTTCATCCCTTTGAAGCCCTCCCCCTTGCTTTCTTATAATGTCTTTGAAAGAATTCTCGGGCACCAGGTGAATAAGATTATAAAAATTATGCACAACTTAGAGCGCAAGGACAATAGGAATTCGAATAATTCTCGGGGGACGGTCGAAGTCTAGGGGTAGAGGCAAGCCTAGAGACATGAGCAATGTTCTGTGCTATGGTTGTGGTGATACATGTCATTTTAAGAGGGATTGCCCTAAACCTGAGAAGGGGAAGAATAATGATGACCGAGACTCTATCAACGTACTCTGCAGAAGACCATTGTGAAGCCCTAATTTTGAGTGTGTCTAGTCCTTAAGAGTCATGGATAGTTTACTCTGGTGCATCCTTTCATGTTTCCTTCGATAGGGAGTTATTTCGTAATTTCAGGAGTGAGAATTTTGGCAAGGTGTATCTTGCTAATGACAAGTGTCATGATATAACAGGTAGAGGAGATGTGACTATTAAGACTACTAATGGTGGTCTTTAAAAGTTGGAGGATGTGAGGTATATTCCTGGTATTGAGAGGAATTTGATTTCAGTGAATCAACTCAATGAGATGGGTTACACTACAGGGTTCGGGAATGGAAGATGGAAGATCGTGAAGGGTGTTATGGTAGTGGCGATAGGATTGAGGTCTGCTACTTTGTACTCCACCGGGGATATCACTAACATGATTTCTAATACTTCTTGTTTTAGCTTATGGCATTGCAGGCTTGGTCACATGAATGAGAAGAGGGTTAGTTTCACCAAAACTGGCAAGGAACCTAAGGAGGCACGGAGTGACTCAGGTGACAAGAAGCTAGTGGGAGCTGAGGCGACCAAGGTTTCTGTTAGGCTTGGTATGCCTAGGAGGGAAACAGAGGAACCACAAGAAGCTCCACATATTGTAGATTAGGTTGCTGAAGAGCCTGAACCACATGAGTTATGTGAAAGCTCTAGTGAGGATGAGCATACTCCACCACCTACTATGAGGAGATCCATGAGGACTACCAAAGAATCATATACTAAGGTTGTGCAGGCGGAGGCTCAGTTCAAGTGGGAGCACGCAATGGTCGATGAAATTGCGTCACTTGAGAAAAACAGAACCTGGGAGCCAGCCAGGTTGCCTGCCGGAAGGAAAGCCTTGTTGAAGAAATGGGTCTACAGGATCAAGGATAAGCCAGTAGATGCTGGAAAATTGAGGCATGGTGCAGCCTCAGGAGACCTCTCGGACTGATAAAGAGGTCGGTCGATGCACTAGAGGAACTCGTGCTAAAAGTGAGGATTCCAGAAGGCTTGGTCTCCAAGTGGGAGATTGTTGTGTGTGGAGACCAAGTGGGAAATAAAGGGAAAGAAGGAAAGCATTCCTTTCTGCAGATGTTTCCTTTATGCGACAACTTTCCTTATTATTATGACCTAGTTTCTCTCGTACCACTAATATATATGGGGGTCAAATCTTCCCCCTAAATTATCAAGTGAGATAGAGAGAAACACAACTTGTGTAATTGTAATCCTCCTATTACGAACTAGTGCATCGATTCCGTGATTTTTTTCTCGCTTTGGTGTCAATTTCTGATTTCTTTTCCGCTATTATTTCCTATTATTTGTGGTTTCTTGAGTGCTCTTCGATCCTAACAGGTATATGACCAACATCCTTGACTGATCTTCATATCAAAACCTATAGTTTCTATCTTCCGGATGTCCTTGATAGGCATATGACCAACATCCTTGGTATAAAAATTATGCCCAATGTCTTTGAAGATAAGGACGTTGACTTTCATATCAAAACCTCGTTTCGATATTCCAGATGTCCTTGTTAGGCATATGACCAACATCCTTGATTGATCTTCATCAACCTCCTCGAACCTGTAAGAAAGGATGTTTCTACAGCCTTAATTCTCAAAGTTTTCTCTCGATTTCATGCACTATCATAAACATATGTACAGTAAGAAGCATGTTTTTTATGGGGATTATTGGATGATAATACACTGAACTTTAGGGGCATTGGACAATAATACACTGAACTTTTTTCTTTGACTCTAATACACTGAACTTTAAGGGTATTGGACAATAATGCACTCAGACCAATTCAGCTGGTGGTTGACGCGGTGGTTGTCCTACTTTGAGGTATTGTTTTTCTATTTTTTTCCAAAAAAATATATTAGTCATCCTGCTTATGTGTACTTTCTTACACGACAAAAAAAAATTCTGAAAAAATAGAAAAACAACACCTCAAAGTAAGATAGCCACCAAAGCTCAAACAGTGTATTAGAGTCAAGAAAAGAGTTCAGTGTATTATTATTATCCAATAATCCTTTTTATGGTGACTATCTTTTTTATGAATATAAGGACGCTTTATAATTTATCGTGAATAATTCTGTTTGATAAAAATAATTTCTTTATAAATTATTAGTCATAGGTATATTATATATAATAATGTAAAACTTATTCATTATAATAAAGTCTTAAACAAATAATGTACAAAAGAGTTTCTCTCTCACCATCATTTGAATGAGACAATTATGACTATAACTAATGTTCTCTTTCTTGTATTATTCTATGTACACGTACTAGGACATTGCCACTTCAATTCACAGCAAAAACATTGTCAATGCATGGAGCAATCAAACAGTCAATTAGATGAGCGGTCATTCTCCTTGAAATATGTTTTGTTTTTTTACCTCCATATATTGTGAACTTATTAACGGTATTAGTTTATTTAAATGGAAGATTGAATTCAAGTCTTTCGTATTATTTCATTGGTTACGCACAAATTAGACTTTACTAACCATGTGAATATTATTTTTTTTATTTTAAGATTTAGATAGAAAATATTTATAATTTTTGTCAGTTACAATCTTAAACGTTAATCACAAATTATTAGTAGATATCAATAATCATTATTAGTAAATGCTGACCGGTTTCGATCTATTAGTGACTATAAGCTATCAATAATCATTATTTATAACTTTTGCAAGTCGCCAATCACTTGGTTTCTACTAGCTAGTAACTATATGCTATCAATGATTATTATTTTCAAAATTAATATTAGTAACTGATATATATATATATATATATATTAATAATGATAAATGCTAATATGAAAGGTGTTAAAATTGGTACTTATTACTAATTCTAAACAATAAAACGAATCATGCACCCAATCAACTAGTTGGTATTGAATCTAACTAGTTGGTATTAGCATTCAGAATAATTAAGTACTAACAAAGTGAATAAGTTTACTTTCATGTTTAAATTTAGCCTTGAACAAATTTTGTGAAAGTGAAGCCTTAAATAATAAATTATTATTTTTGTTATTCTTGCTGTTGTTTTTATTAGTAGAATGTTACTGTTGTTGAACCAGAAAGGTTATAAGAATGATGATATATGCACTATATATCTGACGGTGTCAATTTAAGTATGCATGTAGACCAATCAACTTACATATTTGGACACCACTTGTTGGCATAAAACATTAAAGAATAATCCATTTATATTTTACTACAATGAAGGGTACTATGGACATATGGTCCCTTTGTCCTCCACGGATCCGACTTGAGGGGCAAATTTGAGTTAAAATGATTATTAATTATATTGAGTTTTATTCAAATTACTATAAAAATTATATATAAATAAATTTAAATTATTATAAATGTGTATTTAATATTACTATGAGGGTTATTATCATCCATAAATCATACAAAAATATTTTGTCTATATTTTTTTATAGATATAGAATTATTCATAAAATGTGTATTCATTATTATGGTTGATATGATTAGACCACTAATTAAATATGTCAAGATAGTCAATAAATGTTCTACTCTTATAGTTGATAAATATATGTAATCACTAAAAGAATGTTATTTAATATCGTAAAAATGTAAATTATAGATAATTCAAAATGATTATTAACCATATTTAGTTTTTTCTTACTTGAAAAGATTTGAACAAGCTAAAGTTGATCGCAAATAATAAAAATAAGACATATAATATTTGAATTTTGTATCGAACCAATAAATATCAACATGAGAATGACAAATTTATAATTATATATAACTACTTTTTTTAGGCATATACTACGTAGGACCTACATAGGTCCTCCACATGCAATTAAAATATGTTAATTTATTTATTGATGAATTTTTATAACAAGTTGATAAATTTACATATATTGATTAATTTTACAATATTATTCATAAGTTGATGATGAATATTAAAATAAATATTGATTATTCTTTTTACAAATTTAATTCCTTGGAAGATATAGGTAGGTACGTACATACTTCAAGGAATATCATATAATAATTGTAAAATATTTGATTGAAATAAAAAATTGACAAATATTGATTATAATAGGTGTCCTTTTATAATTTTGGAGGAAAAATCATGAAAATTTTTGTCCACAATTTTAAAATACAAAAGTTATCTTTCTAATAAAGCAAAAAAAAAGCGAAAACAGTAAAAAGAGAATAATGTGATAAAGTAGTTATTAATATATTATTAAAATAATAATTATTATATATTAATAAAAAAAATTAATTAAAATGACAAATAGTATGGAACAATGTTGGCCAACATATCCTAGGGGTCGTTTGGTATTAGGGAGTTGAGAGGTGGGAATGAGAATACATCTATATGTAATACAACTCTCATGTATGTTTTATAGGAATGGTAAAAAAAAGAGATTGGGAATGGAAATAGAGAACCCCCAACTCCCACTGATATATTACCAGGGGAGGGGTGGTAATTCATCTAGGAATTCATAAGTCATGTAAATTAAATACCAATATTGTCCTAATATTTGATTAATATTACCAATACTACCTCACTCTATTTAAATTAATCAAGAATATTTTAGTAAATGTACGTTTATTAGTACTAATCCCAACCCTATTTTGAATTACCATGTAACAAATAAGGAATTTAGGAATTTATAAATTCATTCTTATTAACCTTTTCTCAGGGAGGAGGGTAGATACGACGTTGAAACAAATGGCACCACTCAAAGCTCCCGGTCCGGACGGTATACCTGTTTGCTTCTACCAACAACTCTGGCCAACGGTAAGGGAAGAAGTATCAGAGGTTGTACCCCAAATGCTCAAGTCTGGCACGCTTTTGATGGCTGATAGCTGCTTGCTTGCACATGAAGTACTTACTTACATCAAGAAGAAAAAACAAGGCAAGAAAATAACATCAATAAAAGTGGACATGAAGAAGGCGCATGACAGAATTATTAGTTGGGACTTCCTATAGAAGGTCCTACAAAGGCTGGGGTTTCCTGATCACTGAGTATGTTTAATAATGGAATTTGTCAGCACAGTAAGGTACTTGGTACTGATAAATGGAGTTCCATCACCAACTTTTACCCCAGAAGCAGGTCTGAGAGTTGAGACAGGGAGATCCGTTGTCAGTTGTCACCATCCTTTCCATTTTGTGCTTAGATGTCTTGGCCTTCAACCTTCGGGTGGCGCGAGAGAGGCAACAAATGAGAGGGGTTAAGGTTGCAAGGGGGAGCCCTGCCCTCACTCACATGTTTTTTGCAGATGATTCCATTTTATTCACGGAGCTGTCAGTTGACTATTGCCCAAACTTGAAGAATATCCTAGATGGGTTTTGTGAAATATCAGGTCAAGTGGTTAATGTTGGGAAATCTCAAATGATGGCGTCTCCTGATGTAGATCAGGAAGAGAAGGAGGGCTGAAACTTGTCTTGGGCTATCAGTTGGAAGATGCATTCAACAGGTACCTTGGAATCCCACCCATTGTCACAAGACACAGAACATCCCAATTCGGGTTCCTAATTGAAGACATAGAAAGGAAATTGCAAAGATGGAGAGCATCACTACTTTCCCCAGCCGAAAGAATAATTCTTGTCAACTAGGTGTTGCGGCTGTGCACAAGCACATCTTGGCTATTTTTCAAGATCCCCATAAAGATAGCTGATAGAATTGACATCATCATTGCAAATTTCTTTTGGTGGATTAGTAATAATAAGTTTGGTAAGCACTAGGCGACAAAGGACAAAGTGTTTGCACCTAAGGGAGCATGGGGACTAGGGTTAAAGAGAACAACATGGGTTAATGATGCACTGCAGGAAAAAAAGGCTTGGAGATTAGAACAAAACAGGGACACGTTGCTACCAAAAGTTTATAAGGCTAGGTAAAAATGCACTTCCCCCTGGAGAGAAAGAGGAGAAAATACACAAGGCTCCCCTGGGTGGCGAAGTATGTGCAGAGCAAGTGAAGGGCTGAAGCAGGGTATCAAAGTAACGGTGAGGAATGGCAAGAGAGAACGCATTTTGGAGGACATATGGCCTGGAGACAAATATTTGGAGCTGAAAAGCGGAGCATTAATCGTTCAGAATGGGTGGGGAAATCAATCCACAATCCCATGACACAGCAAGGCGGCTGGAATGTATAGCTGATACGGAAATCCTTCACTTGGGACACAGCCAAGTGTTTATGGCATATCCGTTAAGAGAATTGTATGAAGAGGACAGACTCTACTAGGGAAATCCAAACGATGGGAAATATTATGTTAAATCAGGATACCATTTCCTCTGGGGAAAAAAAATATTAGGGAAGGAAAATAGGGACAACAAATACCGGAATGGGAGGCCAGGAACTGGAAGAAAATATGGAGCCTACAGGTTCCCTCAAAATGGAAAACACTCTTCTGGAAGATCAGTCATTTAGCACTCTCAACTGTAGATATATAAGCGAGTCTGTTGGGATCACAACACAAATCTAGTCTGCAACATTTGTAGTAAGGGACCAGAGTCCTCTCCGCACCTCTTTAGAGACTGTGAGTGGACAACTATGATTTGGTTTGCTTCATCAGTGGGTATGATTAACCAACAGTACCTCCAGATCTCCTGTAGCAATTAGATTTATAACTGGCTAACAATCCTTTTTAAGCATATGGAATCAGGTCCGGATCTTGTCAAGAATTTCTAGGTACTTGTTTGCTCATCTGGATAGGTCGGAATAATGATTTGTTTAACAACATCAAAGTACAACCCAGAGAGGTGGTCAAATGGGTTAGAGAGGCCTGCCAGAGGAAGAATGACACCAGAGTCAAGGAGTCAGTACGAGGTAACCTCAACCCCAGGGGGCAAGACGCTGGAAATCCTAAATCACATTTATGAGTGGAAGACATTAAATGTGGGTCAGGTTCAAGCGGACTACTGTTGAGACGGAGCATGGGATAAAAAGACTTTGTGTGGAGGTATAGGGTGGGTTACATTTTAGAATGGCATCAGATCCCAAGGAGCACGGAAGACGTTTGGATTCTCTTCACTGCAAATGGAACTATTGGCAATAGAAGCAGCGCTCACTGATGCACCAACAAGAGGATTGCAAAGTGTTGGAATAGCAACAGATTCAGCATAGATGATATAGGCTTTTTGAGGGAATATTTGTGTTCACCCCATTTGTCAATGGCTGTTAGATAGCTGTAAAAGTAAGCTTTAAGTTTTTAATTATTGTCGTATCATTAAGGTAAATAGGCAAGTCGTCAAGGAAACACATGCTCTAGCTAGAGCAGCCAAGAGCGGAGCCCTTCCAAAATGATTAGGTTTATTACTGTACTCTGTCTATTAATTACAAAAAAAAAAAAGGGTTTTGCAAACAATGTCATGGTCTAAAAGTCGTGTTTACCCCTGTATGAAAAGAATTGGAACTAGGTAGCCAAGTGATGGGAATGATGTCACAACTCAGAAATCCAAACAGAATAGGACTGGCTAGTAGTACAGAATTTAGAATAGAACCCTCAAGTACCACTCCTCATTCTTCTACTCTCCTCCCTCATTAATCTCTACTCTCTAGAGAGAGAAAGAAACAGACACAAGTTAGTGGGTAGTGAGAGAAAAAGCTAAAGCACCCTCCCAACCCAACTCTACAGTCATTCATTCTATTCCATTCATTCATTCATTCATCCATCCATCCATCCTGCACTTTCACACAAATACAGAGAGATAGAGTCTTGAAAGAGAGAAAAAGAGAGAGAAAGAGAGAGACTTGAAAGAGAGAGAAAGAGAGAGAAAAAGAGAGAGAGAGAGAGAGTGAGAGAGAGAGAGATCAAACAAATCAAACCCCACTTCAATCTCCACCACCACCACCATCTAAGCTTGATCATCATCATCATCATCATCATCATCATGATCTACCTTCTGGGTCTTCCTTCCATCATCATATCAAGTTGTGATCAGTGATTAATCTTTCTGGGGATTGATCAAGAGATAAAAACAGTAGTTGGAGGATGAGATTTGCAGGAGTTTGAACAAATCCTCCACATGCACACTGCAAATAGGTAAGCTTCTTAACCCTACTACATGCAAATACTTAATTACTACTTCCAAATATTTATTCACATATATAATTAAGCTGGGTAGGGTCACAAAATAACCTAGGAGACAAAATTAAATCAGATAGATGGAACATCAGAATCAGAGTCAGAACCAGAACAACCAGCGCCGGACAATGGCGGCGGCAGGGACGGCGGCCGGAACTCAGAACCTGCCGCACCCGCCGCCGCAGCCCTGTCCACGTTGCAACTCAAACAACACAAAGTTCTGTTACTACAACAACTACAGCCTGTCTCAGCCGAGGTACTTCTGCAAGGGGTGTCGTCGCTACTGGACTCACGGCGGAACCCTACGCAACGTCCCCGTCGGCGGCGGCTCTCGCAAGCGGAAACGCCCCAAGCTCGCCTCCCCCGCCGCCGTCCCCCGGGCGGCGCGTGATGCTCCGGCGGGGTTTGAGCAGGTGGGTGGTGGTGGTGGTAGTAATAGTAATAATAATGGTGTGATGAATATTGGACAAAGTCTTGCTTGTGGGAGTTTGTTGGGTACGCCGGTGGGTGGCGGTGGTGGGGCCACCGCCGCCGCCGCCGCGTTTTACGGTGGTGCCGGGGGGTTCTTGCCGTCGTTGGCGGGGATTCCGGCGGTCAACTTTGGGTCGAACTTGGGCTTGTTGCATGGGCTGGGCCTTCCTAACTTGGATCATCATGGGCTACCTCAACCACAACACCACCATCAACAACAGCAACAGCAACAGCAACAAGAAACGATGTCGTTTCAAGAGCTGCTTCACCACCATCACCAACAGAATATACACCCCAGCCTAATACCAACGCTTCAGGCTGGAGATTGGATTCTTAACAACAACAGCAACAACAACAACAACAACACGGAAAACAACAACGACAACAACAACAATACGAACAACAGCAACAACAACAACGACCCGGATCAGTGGCCCGATTTCCAAGTGGGTAGTACCGGGCTTGATGATCCTTAATCATCCAGCAGATCAGAGAGATTAATTAATGTGAGATTTGATTAATTGCATAGTTAGAGTTAATCAATCAGGTAAAATCTTAGCTAGCTTCAGTAATTAATTTCCTTTTGGGGTAAATTTTGGTGAAATGATCGAAATGGGGTTGACATGATCATAATTTTTTTTTTTAAAAAAAAACAATATTTTTTGCTAGCTAATTATCTTAAGGGGGGCATGGTATACTTGGAAATTAAAGCGGGGTTGGGGAATATATAGAAAGATATGTAGGGTTTTAGAGTGATATTTTTGCTGTTTGTGGGTGAAAATGGATTCTTTTTGATGTTTTGGGGTGTTAGGTTTGTAATGGTAAGTTAGATTTTAATTAGTACTAATGATGATGATGATGTTTGCATGGATTTTGTTTGAATAAATATTAGTGTTAGTTGTTGGGACTTTGTGTTTGTGATTATGTTTGATTTGATATGCATGATCATTATATTGGCTAATGGTGATGAGGTTGTTGTTGCTTAATTACTACTCCCTTCCTTCCATGTTAATTTTCATAATTTTATTTTTTAGTCTCCAATATTATTTTTTGATTGATAATTTCTTACATATTATGTTATTAAGACCCTATTCTTGGGGCAAGACACTTATCATCACCCATTCTTTTATACGGGGATCATTTGCGGTTCCACATCGCAACTCAATTTTCATTTTCCACTACAACTCACCATGACTTTTCATTTCCTTTTTTTATTAAAAGTGAAAACTTTTCAAATAAAAAGTCAAAACTTTCATTCTATTTCCACCTACCATTATTTTCAAACTATAATATACCAACTCACCTTTCATTATTTTCATCACAGCTTCCCACATCCCACCACAACTTTCCACAATTCCACCGTACCGCAACCAACCGCAACCGCACCGTAAAAAAGAACGGGGTCTAACAATTGCAATATCATACTTTTATAATAGTATTTTTCGTTACGAATCTAATAATGATAATTTTATATAGTAACTCATTGTATATATCGAGAAATTTAAGCTAAATTTTTTAAAATTTTACTGTAATTTTAAAAAATGATAATTAATATGCAATTGAAAGAGTACTTCCTAATGAAGAAATAAAAAAGATGAAGAAAGAGAGATGATAACAGATACATATGAATATATAATGAGTGAAGTCAGAAATTAATATTATAGAAAAATAAAAATGCATGGGAATATATAGAGTTGGCTTTTGGAAAAGTAGATGGGCAGGGAGAGAGTGAGAGTGGTGGCTGACTGCATGTGGCTTTCGAATCTGCCTGACGATGGAACTGTTGAACCCCTCCATCATCTTTCTGCTTTTGCAGTCTATTTAGATTTTATTCTTTCTTTTTTTTAAATGATAAAAAAACTATAAATAATAAATAAAGTAGAGCTAAAAAGAATGTATAGGTAGGAGAGTCTAGGAGAATGTATAGACCATATATAATGTATATATACGATATGAATTTAGATTTTTTTGATTTCAATAACTCAACTTTGGATCATATATATGACATATTAAATGACTCCAACTTTCAAAATACATGGCAACGACTTAAGGCTATGTTCGTTTGTGCGGTTGGTAAGATGGAAAAATAATACGGTGTGATGAATTGGTAGAAAGTGTAGTAATATGTGGAATGATATGATGAAATTTGTGGAAAGTATGGTTGATGTAGTAGATGAGGAGAGACAATGTGAAAACTAGAAGATGAGAAGAAAGAAAAGTGAGAAGATATATTGGTAATGATTGTGGTAAGGTGTGGTAAAGTGTGAAAGAATATTGGGTAATATAATTGTAGTACCGTACCGCACCGTTCCGTATAAAAGAACAGGACCAAAATTGGTTGTGGAGTTATGTGGAAAATTTGCTCACACCTCAGTTCAGGTTTATAATATGAGAAATTATATTTAAATAATTTGAACTTTAGCCCATAGTAAACTAATTAAATAATTTGAAGTTCAGATTTGGTTGTAAATAATCTAATTTTTGGTCTCCTTAGATTCTAATAACACGCCACCGAGTTAAGTTGAACTTAACTCGGCGACAGGATGAAAATAGTAAGTTGACATGGCAGTATGGCACAGCTAAAAAGCCCAGGTACGTGCTTTCGCCGCCACGTCATCCCGCCGTCGAGTTATGTTCAACTTAACTAGGTAACGTGCTACTAGAATCCAAGGGGTCCAAAGTTTAGATTATTTAGAATCAAATCTAAAGTTCAGATTATTTAGTCTACTATGGCCCAAAGTTCAGATTATTTAAATCCAATTTCCCTTATAATATTTATAAATATAATCCTAATATTTTTAAGTTAATATTTACTCATCCTAAACTTTTGAACCAATTTTATTTAGGTACTGTTGTAGAATTCGTTTGCTGAAATGACTGACAATTTTAACAAATAAATTTGTCACATACCATACATTCACCGACAAGGTTGCTAAATTTACTGGGAAAGTAATTAAATAAAATTGATTCAAAACTTTTAGGTTGTTAAATATTAATTTGCAAATGTTTGGGTTAACTAGATTTATAAATGTCATAAATCTAAAGGGGTGTATATAGATTTTTCAGAGTTAAGTACTAACAAAATTGTACTATATGTATTACCAAAAACTTTGTCACTCTACCATCGAATGAACTAAAATGAAAGATGGTATACTAAAATCTATCACCTCCAAAGTTCGTATTAGAGTAAGGTCTTTACTTTTACCAAGATTTGAATCTTAGTAAAAATATTGGAAGATGCATTAATGGATAGGTTGAAAGATGGGGTGATTGCCGTTTGGATACTATCCATTTGATATTTGGAATACACATTGTGTTGTATGTTCATTTGGATATCTCATCTGTGACATGATATCATCTTTTTGGGATTTTTTTTTTTTTGCTTGATGCAAACTCTTTATGACAACTAATTCCAAAAGTTTTTCCCCAAGAAGATATTTTTGCCATGAAAATACAAACAAGAGAATCTTGAAAGAAATTATAATTGTTCACTTTTGGCACAATTCTCGAATAAGTGATTTCATCAATCAATCTAATGAAGTTTGAAAAATTTTATGTTGAACCAAACATAGTGGGTTCTCATTCTAACTAGTGATGAGCGGGAATGTAATTAATATTCAAGCCAAAGTCAAGATCAACGTCAAGCCCTTGAGATTTTAACTCTTATACATGCAAGTCAAAGTCAATGTCAGTCAAGCACTTGAGATGTAAACTCGTATATATTCAAGCCAAAGTCATGATCAAAATAATAGACAAAAGTCAAGATCAAAGTCAAGAGCTTTGACTTCTTATGTGAACTCCTTGACTAAATCCCCGGTTCGCGTTAACTTTATTTACGTATAAATATATAATGAATTTGATCCCTTAAATATTATGCTTAATCTTATTTCTAGAAGTTTGAATAATATTTATGGGATCATCTTTTTTCATGATTTCAACCTAAATCTAACCTTCGGCCAAAGTTTCATGTGACCAGATAAAATCAAAGGAGACCAAAACATAATTAGATAAATACTAAAATGATGATACTTCATAGTATTCAAGTATTGTGCTTGATTTAATCCCTAGTTTAGCTCTTTCTGAACTTCATGGATATATAATTCCCTAGCTAGGATCAATAAAGATTAACAATAAAACTAAATCTTAGAAAACTTGTCTAAATTCGGTGTTTATAAATTCGTAAGCTTGATTGATCATTCATCATTGTGTGGCTCATGAATAAAATAAAACAACTCTTTTAATATTGAGTGATAATAAGTGGTCACAAACAGGGTATTATACATGTTCTATGTATATACAATATAATGAACAACAATAATTACATGCAATTCTTAGTGCGAATTATATATGTACGTTTTTATATTATATATGGGGAGACTATACGTTCTTTTTAAATTACTTATAAATAATGTATTATTGATAAGTAGTAACAAGTGTCATCGAGTGTTAACGAGTGCTAATTAATGTTAGATGAATGTAGATCAATATTGATGAGTGTTCATCAAAGATAAATAAAAATGTAACTTGAAAAATCATCATGAGCATTAATGAGTGCTGATGAATGTTAATGAGTGCTAATTAATATTGATGAATAAATGTTGATGAATGTTAATCAGTGCTAAGTAATATTGATGAGTGTCAAACTGATACTAATAAGTGCTTATCAGAAATAAAAATATAACTTACAAACATCATCTGGTACTTATCAATATTGATCATGAGTGTCAATAAGTGGTGATGAGTAGTGACGAGTTCTAACTAGTGTTGCTCAACATTAAAAGATGATCATAAGTACCTTCTTTTTTTATCTATATATTTACGTAAGTATGGATCCATGGGACTCTTATTTCAAACGAATACTAGCATATCATGCCTTACAATGGACAGCAACGAGGAATGTCAATATCCAAAAAAAGGTCCACACCCACCACAACATTTTTCAACCTGTAAAAAGGAACACTTCCCCAAAATTCAAACCTTGAAGGGAAGAAATGAGATAATGAGCCCCTCGCAAGTACTTATGATATATTGAAAAGAGCAAAACAATGCAAAATATACATCTACCTAACATAGACATCTCAGTTACTCTGTTGTACTGCAGTAGACTCATTGACTAAAGGACTTCAACCCATGACATCCATATGCACCAAACTAGAGATATAGAGTAGTAGTAGTGTAGTGTTCACACACAATTTGTGAGATGGGCACACTATTAAACATGAAAATGGGGTGATGGTCCCATTAGTATGAACATATATAGTGTATGTAATGTGGTAGTGGAAGTCCCAATCAAGGGGGAGATTGAAGAGTGAAGACATGTAAATATATCCCATCATCATGAGTAGCAATCAGCATGGGAAGAAGAAGAAGAACCAAACAAAGAATGCAAAAATTGAGAGGTGGTATTAGTTAGTGGTTCTTTTATCATTTGGTCATTTGGTCTACCACTTTGAGTTGTCCAGCCAGGCCACCACCACCTTCCTTTTTCCTTGTATTTTTGTGGGTTAAAGAAGGGACAGTCAACTAATTTATGTAATGATTCATGATCTAAAGTTTTAGCATTTTTTACTTATGTACGGTATGGAACTATGGGTTATGGTGGACAATGAGCCGGATTATCTAGGGTAAAAAATTGGTTGTGATAAATGAAAATAGGTATCAATAGAGGGTCGGGTTATTAGGAAGTTAGTATGTTTAACTATGTTAGAGGGTCAATGAATGAACTATATCGGGTCAATTTATTAACAACCCCAACACAAGTACTTTTCATTTTTATTTAAATGCTCCAACAACAATCTTTTAGATGATACATTTGAGTGCGGAATGGGGGATCCTAATGTAAACAGTCTTACTCCTATGATTATGAACAAAAGTTCATGGAAAGACTAGTTTCACAGCGAAACAAAGGAGAAGCTTTTTGAAGTAAAAAACTATACTAGTGTGCTATGTGTGGTAAGTACTTGGCTACCTGCACAAGCAAATCAAATATCAGTCAAAAGATAAAAGACTAGCTTGATTTAAATCTAAATTTAGTTAAATATATTAGTAATATATCACATTACACGCCAATGAGCTTTAGCTCAAATGGCATAAGGGTGAGAGGTTTATCCTCCCCAATCCAGGAGTTTGATTCCTAGTGACCACAATTTTCTTGGTGGGAATTGTTGGTACCCGTGGAAGGCTTTTCTTGTGGCCCGACTTCTTACCATTGTACCAAAAAAAAAAAAAAAAAAAAAAAACTAGTGTTGATAATTTTACAAATATACTTCATTTTAAATTTTAGGCCAAAACTTTAATAAGCCAATCATGACCCTATAGCCTACCCTACATAGTTATTCATACAAAACTACAACACTACCAAAGCTATCATTTTAACCAACCTTATCCCTGCATATATCATACATGTACGCAAAAGTAGTATTGGGGATAAAAAGTAATGCAATTGAACCAACCTTCATAAACTTAGGCCATGTTCTTTTATGCGTTATTTTGCGGAATTGTGTGGTGAGGTGTGGTGGAATTGTGGCGGGGTGTGGTGGAATTGTGATAGATTATTGGTATGTGGGGTAGGTGAGGAGAGAGAATGTAAAAAGTAGAGGAGAAAAGTAAGGAAAGAGAAAAGTGAGGAGAGAGAAAAGTAATGATTTACGGTAAAATATGGTGGGTTGTGGCAAATTGCGGTAGGCTGTGACACCGCAGTTTGTCAACCACAGAAAAGAAAAGAGCCTTAACCTAATTAACAGGCCAACACAAATGTGTACATGCATATAAACCTCAAGCCCCTCCCCTCCCTGACATACATATACCCACATGCCTACATAACATACAAAGATTGACTCGAAGGGCCTCATTTTTAACCATAAACCGGAATTGCGGGATCACAGTGACGAGATGCATCACCAATGAATGTCCCATTGAACAAACACAATCTGGACTTGACATTTCAGACATCAGATTACTTATACTAGCTTTGGATATATAGGATAATTATGAAGGCCTTTTGCGCCATATAATTGATCCATGATCATAATCTCAGTTTCTTTATACTACTCGACATTTACCACAATTAACTGTTTCTATATCTCCACCATTGAAGTTTAATATTTTTGCTACCGTCGTTATTTCTGCAAGGCAAATGGAACAAAAACAGGCAATTAGAACATCTTCAACTGTCTTAGTCTCTAATCAGTAAAAAAAAAGGCCACAAAACCAAGACCCTGATCATTTTCCTCCATGAAAGTTAATGAGGTCAAAGTCCAAGGGGCAGAGGATGAGATCCCAACAGCATCACTAACACATGATAGTTACAAAAGAAAAGAAATTAAAACAATCTTATTAGACTATTAATGCCATCATATTCATACAAAAAGCACCAAATTATGCAGAAAATGTATGTCTGTAAGGGATCGAGATGTAATTGGCTATATCTTTGCTCTATATAAGATAGCTAAGTAACTAACACCAAACTTGTGGAAGTTAGCCTCTTGCTAGAGTTTCATTTCCTTGTTCTCTCCTTGTTGCCTCTTAAGCCAATCGATTGTAGAGCAGAAATACACTAATAGCTGAAAATACCATGGTTGCACTAGCCCCTTGATGACACCAAGACCATGTGTAAAGACAATGAAGTTCTTAGTAAGCCCACAAAACCAAAAAAGATGCATCAACTTCATCTTTTCAGGTGGCATCACATGAACTCGACATAAGTTTTGATTACGAAAGAAGCAAGAATTCTGATTAGTTACTTCGAATCCATCAGGCCCCAAAATAAGCAAAAAGCCTAACTGAAAGGTATATTCAAGTTGCCAAAGACTTGTCATTCCCAAGGCCGCAGCAGAACTTTCAATTGTAAATGACAGTGATACAAATTGGATCCACATTTTGGCACCAAACATTAGAAATACAGAGCAATCACAAACCGGAACCTATACGTAACATTTCAGAGAAACAATTTCATTTCCCAACATATATTTCAATTTACAGTAGATAAACTCCCCAAAGTTATCAAGACATGGTATAAAGATTGAGATTTAGATTGCAATCCATAGTTTGGTACAAATCACAACTAACACAGACAATCTTCTGCTAATTAAGGTCACCTGTGCCTTCGAGGTTACTCCACAAGGATAAAACATAGCACAGAAACTACTGAGGATTGAGGAGACCCGACCAAAGATTTTAAATTTACAATACACATTTTAGAGGAATTTTAAGACCGCCAAAGCATACCATTCATTGCAAAATGTGCAACGCTCTTAGTACTGGTTGGTAGGTGCAATTAGATTGGTGATGGATTAAACCAAACAAAAGATCACATATTTGATCCACATCGAACCAAAATATGACATTAGAACTCTGAAATTCCTAAGGTATGCAAAAACATCAGTTATTCATATTTCACAAATATGATGCAAATGGAACCATGTGACTAGGATTTATTTTTATATTTGGACAGACCATAATTCATGATCACCTAAGGTTGTCTATAGCCCATATGAACAATGATGCCAGCATATGTTAACTAAGTCCATAGGAATACCTGACTAAAGGCTTTTATTTCACATTTTAGAATTTAGAGAATCCAAGGACCTAACTCAAATATTCCCATTCACAGCTCAAAGTGAAAGCCTACTCTTTTTGTGCTTTCTACCCAAGGATGCTCACCCTTAGATCGAATACGGCCCCTAAAGTGAAAACATTTTACACCTTTGATGCATATTGTGGGACACAGGAAACACCTCAGACCTGATATCAAGATCTAAACAAGAAATTTCTTAAGGAAACTCCAATCCTAAAAATTATATCATTTCTGAGCAACAAGGTTTTGTGGGATTCCAAATCTTGAGCTCAAATGACAGTTTGTGATTAAGAGAGACTGTAATTCACGACAAATCACAACTAGAAATGGTTTCGAATTTTAAGCCGATACTCATTTCATGAAGCTCGTACATAGCACATCCTAATACAAAATTTCTAGATCCACAACTGTTTCTCACAATTCCCAAATATAACCTGCATTTGCCTACACAGTTGTCAGTTGTCACTTATCACATGACAACATTATTTTAAAAAAAAGGTAAAATTTCTTGATTATCACATGCAAATCCTAACATCTAACTTCTCCAAAAAAGGGAGACTCTAGTACAAAAAAGGCGATATAACGGTACAATTTATCAGTTAACCAGGACCATTTGGAATATCCAGCCATGATTGTTTGAGCCTTTGAGGAATATATCCATATGCTAGAAGAAAGTATACTTATTTCAAATTAAGAATATTGTAATTAATTACCAGCACATAACATGGGCAGAAGAATAAGATTAAAGCAGAGTATATTTTAATGACTTGTTTCAAATTAAGAATATTGTAATTAATTACCAGCACATAACGTAGACAGAAGAATAGATTAAAGCAGAGTATATTTTAATGGATGCTGGTTCCTTCGCCAAAAAAAATAAATTTAAAAAAGGATGCTAGCTGTAGTACAGTAGCTTCCAGAAGACAGAAAACCACACTGCTTTGAACCAGTAGCAGCCTTGCTGACTACCAGCTTTAGCTTCTAAGTTTCCCACCAAGGATGAAACCTTAGTAGAACTGGGAAAAAAAATCTTTTGTGGGATTAATGGATATACTTGTCATGAATTGTTGGATAATGCTTTTACCCATATTATGATTACTGGTGGCAAAAGAACGGGTTCAACTCAAGTTGGTTTCGGACAATTTGGACAAATCCGCAAACCCAAACCCTGTCCGACTTTAAAATTCGGACTTTTTGTGATGTTCGAAGCCGAACCCGAATTGTCCAGATTTGTCCAAAAATATCAAAACCCGAATTTACTCTAAATTTAGACACAATTTCAATATTTCGTCCAAATTGTATGGTTCAGACACCGTCCGAATGTCCGAACTGAATTTGACACAAAACTCGGACGTCCGAATTTCACCCCGGACCTGAATTTTAAACTTGGGCATGACCGAATCGTCCGAATTTAAAATTCGTGCAAAAAATTGATGATCAAACCCAGTTTAATTCAGGTCGGACAGATTTTTGCCAGCGCTCCGATGAGGGTCCACCTTGCTAGCCTGCTTACCATTATAAAAAATAAAAACTTTAAGATGCTAGTTTCATAAAATTTAACAAGAAAAACCGCTGCTTGCCAGCTTTAACTCAGCTGGCTTAGGGTCCACTCCAAAAAAAGGGGGGCCCTCTCTCTCCATATCTACGTTTCACCAGTCAACCTCCATGCTTGCTTTTCAATCTCATAGTTTTGACATTTATTTATGTCTATGCACAGATCCACCGACAAATCTGAGCATACAACCAACAACCCAGGAAACATATAGAAAGAGCTCATTTTGCTGCAAAGAAACTAAAAGGGGAGAGTGAAGAGGAGAAAAACAAACCCAGATCTGATCACCAGTCAAGATCCCATTATGGCTTCCAAACTTGTGATTGCAGTAATTTTTCTTCTTGATCTCATTGCTTTTGGGCTAGCTGTTGCTGCTGAGCAAAGAAGAAGCCATGTATGTAACTTTCTCTCTGTCTCTCTTTTGCTCTTTTACATTGTTGGTAACCTACAATCATATTTCAGATAAAAATTCAGATTGAGAAGTTTAGTAGTCACATGAATTCTGTGGTATCAGTGAAATTTAGCTGATGGGTCAACTATAGTTATCTGTTCTTATGCCTACTTAAACTTTAATTTCTACCACCTTTTTGATTTGCTATGAGAGTTAATTCAAGGGGTAATTTCTGACAATCTCTTCTAAACTATTGCAAATTCATATGTATGTAGCTGGATCTAGGGCATTTTCCTGGTCTAATCATGAATTAGATTTATGAGGACCCTCTTCAATGTTTCTGAAGTGGTGGAGAGTTTATCTACTAATCCAAATGTAGGTTGCCTTCTATCTGCAATAGGAGTAAGGCTGCATAATTGACAAATCAAAACATGAAGTAGGAGAACCAAATCTAACACATCCCAACATCTGACAATACAAATTTCTGGGCAATGTTGCCTGCACTTGACAAACTTTACAAGAAAGCTGAACAACATAGCTGTAAGGGGTCATAATAGTCCCAGCCATAATTTAATTGAACACAGATTGATTGCCCATTTACTATATTTACTGAGGGCCTGTTCATCTCAGCTTGGTTTTAGAAGAATAAATCAATTTAGAACAAGTTCTGTTAATAAGTTTAGAATGTTATGTAAAATGCTCTCTCCAACAAAAAATCACTATAAGTTTAGAAAATAAGTTCAGAGTAAAGAGAGTAAGCTCTTAGAAGATGGATTTCTGAAATTAAGGCAACTGCAAAGTGTCATTCTAGATCTTGGCAATATAGTAATCACCTGTTTGGAAAGCTTCTAAATGAAAGCTGTCATGGCATCTGAAATGTAGTCCTCGCCATGACATGATCTTGGAAGTAAAATCGCGTATCAAAATTATCCTTCTCTCCTTTGATTACAGGGCAAGGTCACTCAAGATCCAGGTGCGAACTACAAGTACTGTGTCTATGATAAAGACATTGCAACAGGATACGGGGTCGGGGCATTTTTCTGTCTTCTGGCTAGTCAAGTGATTGTAATGGCAGCTAGCCGTTGCTTCTGCTGTGGGAAGGCTTTGAGGCCTGGAGGATCTAGGGCTTGTGCTGTCATTCTTTTCATCATTTGCTGGTATGTTGTGCTACCCATCATCTTTAAAGTTATAGGAATGATGGACAACTTTTTGTTCGAAAAGATTATGACAAGAAGTGAACAAGTTATCTACTAGGGAAAAAATGGTGCTCAGTGCTCACCTTTACCTACGACTTAGCTAGAAGTGATGCTGAGTTTAGGGTCTATAGCAGTGACAATTCTACATCACACAATATCTATCATTACACAAATGAACTTGAAACTATGCAGTTACATGAATTTTAGGAAGAATTTAGTTGGTGGGGAATAAAATCTTCAACGTCAATCCTGAAGCAAAATATTGTATGAACCTATCTTCGTGTTCCTTGGGAGGGCATCTATTTAAATCTAACATCTAATTTCTACAACCACTTTAGACACTAAAGTTTCAATCCTGCCCTGCACTGCATGCCACTATGGAGGCTAGTCCTAATCTGTGTTACTCTGACTCGGGTATGGATATCGGGCACGGACACATATCCGTGGGTCGGACACATTTTTTAAATTCTGTAGGACTCGAGGACTGGGTCTTGTATTCGGACACGGGTACGGGGACACGAATATGGGTGCGGAGGCAATTTTTATAATAAGTTAATGCTTAAAAAGTTCATAATCATTGCTCATAAAGCAACAATAACGACCTAGATAAAGTCTAACATAAAAATTAACTGTAAATTTGTGGAGTTCATTCATAAAACAATCAAAATTTCCCGAGTTAGATGAGTGTCTTCATTCTACATCATCCAAGGACAACTCAGCCATGTCCGATTGCCAAAGGGGTGTCGGACACATATCATGGGGCCATATCCATGCCGTGTCGTGTCGGACACGGGTACGACTGCTATTTAGAAGAGTCGGAGTACCAGAAGTCCTAATTTAGCATGAGAAACCAGTTTGGGGCATAAATTCTCAAAACCTGTTCATTCCTTTGTAGCTCATTTAATGACTGTTGACATTTTGCTCACTGAAACCGAAATATTGCACACTTTCATCTCATTAACTCCTATGGATGTTGCCTGTTCAGGTTGACATTCTTCATTGCTGAGGTTTGCTTATTGGCGGGTTCAGTGAGGAATGCTTACCACACAAAATACAGAACCTACTATGAAGACAAAGCTCCTTCCTGTGAGACTGTGAGGAAAGGAGTCTTTGCAGCTGGAGCTGCTTTCACTTTCTTTACTGCCATTATTTCGGAAGTCTACTATGTTTGCTACTCTAAGGCAAGGGACACCTACGGGCCTTGAAGAGCCGAACACCAGGAAGTAGATTAATACTTTACATCATAACACAGTATGAAGAGACACGATTTTTAGGCTGATTCATTGATGTGCTTTGGAATAACTTTCGAATGTATTCCTAATATTAGTTAGGGCTCTGAGAACTGAAGAGATCTTGGGTTGTGTGTTGTATTCTGTGTTTACTTTTTGCTTGTCTATATTATAAAGTTGGATGATATGGTATTTTGGATTCCTCTCTTTAATTCTTAAAAGAGGTATGAGTCTTACTCACCCCCATGCCCCCAACCCCTATAAGTAACAACTGATAGTAGAAACCTATCAATCCTACTGACACCCAGTTTTCGACATTCTCATGAAGCTGCTCGAAATTAGTTAATAAAATGCTAGTTTTCTGTAAATTCTAAGCAATATAATGATGACTCTCTCATTACTAAGGTCCCGCAAGTATAAGGCACTACCCTAGAAGTGAAGGTCATACAAGCCATGTTTCATAGCACCGTACCAAGCTGATTGCTCGAACTTGAACCCCAAAACAGCATCATTTTGCTTCATTATATTTTTTCTAAAAAGCATGGGTCACACAGCTGAGCTTCTTCTCCCACTCTACTGCATTTGCTCTCAAAAGGGCAGCAAGAGACCAGCAGAGATTTCAACAATGAACTGATTAGGATGGCTAAAACGAAGTTCTACAGCCGAAATCCCGTTCGTTCCTTGAACCATGCATGCATTGCTTAAGGACAAGGTAGAATATAATGTGGGAGATAATCAGTAGCTACAATTTAACAATTTGACTGCAAATCAGAATGAAGGAAAAGAGGATAATAGATCTCTTGGACTGTTACCAAAAGCTTAGAGAACCAATGGATGCTATTCTTGTTTTAAGGAACTGGACGATCTTGGCAAACATTTCAACATTGTCAGACAAGAATTCAGGCCCCTAAAAGTGAAAGGTTATATAGGGAACACCAAAAGGGAGGAGGCAAAAACAAACCTGGGTTCTGTCTAAGACTGCCAAAGTCTATGCCACCAGTACGAGGACTCAGGAAACAGTATCGGAGGAGATCGACCCCTAAAAGCAGGGGCTAAATTTCATCCCTGCCAAGGTACGTTAGCATCATGACAAGAAATTTTGAGACTGGATGAGCAGGAGAAATTATAGTCCTATATACAAACAAAATGAGGAGCAGGAGCAATCATGATCTCGAACACAAATAAAATTCTAGTCTTAGATGATACAAATACAGAGACATAGTTCTGTTCAAGAAAAACTAGGTTTCAGTTCTCATTCGCACAAGATATGGGAATGATACTTTCCCATAGTGGAAAGTATTCCGAAATGTAGAATGGAGGGTGCTTGAGTGATCCTGTATGGCTGTATCAATGGTCCAGAGTTGGGGCATTTTTTGGAAATTTTCATAATTTTTAGCCTGAACTCTGAAGTGAAGTGTAGCATACACCTATTGGAGTGTAAACGATTCAACATAGGTACTTAAGGCGAACTAAAGAATCCAAATAAAATAGCTAGCAAGTTCTATAACTTCTGTTCTCAATTCACAGCTGATCATAGCCAACCAGGAGTAAATACAATGCTAGAAAACATGCAACTGAGGGATGGGGGAACCACAGAACAAGCAAGTCTAGAGCTAGTGGCTAATGCACAAAGGTCTCCACCCTCCACCCTAAACATTAACGCCTCGATGAAGGTTACAATCAAACTCTCACTTTCTCAACTTGTTCACTGAATGGCCCTTTAAGGATAATGTAGGAGGTGATTCCACTCTAGGCTCCATATACTGCTGCTTTTTTACAGATCAGAATTGCTATTGTGGACACATATAGTATAGTAGATCCACTGGTAGTTCTATTGTAAATTGGGTCTTTAATAATCCACTCCTATTCTGATTGTGAGCTAGCATTCATAAGCTTCTAGATGAAAATGGTGAAGATCAAAACAAGCTTAAATGTTAGTATGTTTACCTTAATGACAATACCTCAGATAAATCTGGCGCACATTACTCTGATGCCACTCTAGTCCTCAGGTTATAGGGGCAATCAGAGGGACAAAGTGACATCTATAGTAGGAAAAAGGGAAGAAATATCTTTAGTGGGAGTGAATAGTTGGATGTCAATAGTAGTTAGATTGTTAACTTTTCAGAACAAATAACTTAGATATTCATACCACATAATCCAACCCAACTCTTTAGTTTAACAGATATCTCAGGTCTAGTAAGAGCACTGATGGCAACTAGCCCATATTGAATATGCAGATTGTATACCAGAACAAGCATAAAACAGATAATAATTTAGATACTCATATATATTTTATAATCCAACTCACATCCTTATCAACAAAATTCTCAGGTCTAGTAAGAGCACTAATAGCAACTAGTAGCTAACTATCACATACTAAATACAGATTGTACACCAGATTAAGCAAAAAACAGGTAATTTAGATATTCATATATATTATATAATCGAACCCAAATCCTTGTTAACTTTAGTTTGCACATTAGTCTGAATTAATAGGCCAGGTGGATTTGGAAGCTTAGGCACTTACATTAGTGCCTTAGTTTGTAAAGGTTTGCACAGGGATTCAAAAATGCCAGGGGCGCATTCCCTTATGCTTTTTCGCATCAAAGCCGCTTTTTAGCGCGGGGCGCAGAGTTCATCGGATTTTTGCATCCTAAATTGTTGCTGCTCTCTCTCTCACCTTCGGATAAGTCTCATCTTCTTCCTCTTCCACTCTCCTTTACTCTTCGTTTTTCTAACTTGTCTAGCTAGTTTCCTCTCCCTCTTCATCCTACTCCTCTTCCCAATTCCTCTCTCCTTCTATTTTTTCTTCTCTTTTTCTTTTTTTTTTCCTAATTAATGCTCGAACTTCCTTCTCTATTTTTTGCCTGGGCTTTTTGTCAGCTCCCGCGTGCAAAATGCCTACACCCGATGCTCTAGGAATCTTTGCACATTTTTGCACTTCGCAGCTCGTTTAATCTAAGATCAAAAGATTTCTCAAGTTTTACCATTCACACTCCGAAGACGATTAAAACATCTTATTTACAATACATGGAAATCAAAAAGAAAAGTGATAGAATTAGATGAAGGGAGGAAGGAATGAAAAGAATCAACAAGCTATACAAGTCCCCATCCAAGCACTCCAAAGTTCAAAAACAAACAAAACATGAAAAAACAAGAACTCTTAGTACCAAGTTTCAACCTCCCAAAGATCAGGTTAAAAAATAACTACCCAAATGAGCATGACCACCAAACCACTTACACCTCCATGATATAGGGGTCCCCCTTTTTGTTTATTACCTACCACTAAAATTTGTATTGGCAATATACTATCAAAATTATGCTTCTCATGGGGTCCCCAATGCTGCCATTGTAGATCCCACATTCCCACTTCAATTTTCTATTGTCATAATAATTTATTCATCTCAATATTGACTATCAGAGTATGATAACCAATGCAATCTATCCTGATCATAGTATGGCTCTGCTACCCAAAACATGGGCATCAACAATCCAAACCACAGTATCATCCCCACAAAATCTCCCAACCATAGTTACTAAATACCCCGTTCCTGATCTACGATCTTACGGTTTTAATTATGATCCATAATCCTCGATGCGATTCTACTGTCTACATTTCGATCCACAATCTTACGTGGGTTAATTCCGATCCCAATTACTCCATGGATCCGAGTTAGGATCCCGATTCTAACAACTTTGCTCCCAAACACATGACATCATTCAGTTCATGAATCCTGCTAACAATTACATTCCAATTATGTAGGGCGCATTTTCATTTATTAGGAGGTGCGTTTTCGTACACATTGAAGAAACCCTAACCAAATTACCGAATTGTTCACTTTCTACGCTACAAGACGGAGAAAGTACCACCATCTTCGCACACAAAATTACAACAATTACACGCAATAATTGATCCATCGAGTACGCGCAAAATTGAAGAATCGTGGAATGAAATTAAGAGGACAAAGTAAAGTTACCAGCAAATTAGTGAAACTAGCGAATCACTGTGGTGATCAAAGAACGTCGACCTAAAATCATCGCGCGGAAGCAAAAGAAGAATTAGGCGGATCAATCAACATTGAAAGGGCAACATTTGGTGAACAGAGATTAGGGTTTGGCGCCATTGTCAATTTGTTGCACTCTCACATCTAATAGTTTCTACTTTCTAGGAGGAGTTTTATAAAAGCTTACTCCCTCCTTTTCACATTAATTAAAATTCTGCATTTCTGCGCGGTAAATAAATTTAAACATTAAATATAAATCTTTTAATATATACAATGATTTGTAATATAACATTCTGATTATTAGATTCATAATGAAAAATATTATCTTAAATATATAATATTATAATTACTAATAAAATATTATATAAAGAATTTAATATCAGAAAGCGATATTCAAAACCGTAACAGTTAACTAAGTGATAATCAATAGGTGGTATGGAGTGAGAAAATATTGAGTGAATTGGAACTATTTGTGAATAAGATTGTTATATCTAACTTTCCCATGCATGATTCACCTGGCCTGTTTTGGATTTTAATTAAGGGTTTAAATTTGTAAGTTTCTAACGACAGTTTTATACTCATTTGACATTTCCTTGGTTTTTATTTAAGTGTCACTTAGTAATTGTGTTAATGTCTCTCGCGTTCCCTGTTAGTAAAATACGGTGCGGGAATTTAACGGATAAAATATGTTACGTCTTTTATTCGGCAACGTTATATAAAAATACGGTCAATTATTCGTTGATATAAACGTTGACTTTTATTAAACGGTGGTACATAAAAATTTTGTGTTTTATACGGAAGCTTTTTATTCGAGAACACTAAAAAATTCTTACTATTATATTAATTTTATGTCAATAAATCTTACTTCCCCCTTTTAAAATGAATAATTCGTGTATTAAACGCATAGTAAACGTTGTAATTCGGCGAGGTCAAAAAAATTTCTTTATTATTTGGCGGTCTCCATAGAAGACGGATTTGCGCTTTTTAAACAATCAATTCGTCTATACGCGTTTTATACGCTTATCAAACGCGTTTTAACAGTGCTCGTGTTTAAATTTTTGTATGCTCTTTTGTAACAAAATAAATAACTAAATCATCCCTAATAAGCGAGTTCTAACTTCTAACAACTATTGACAGTTGTAAAGTATTGATGTTGAAAACAATGTTATATTGAATGGATGAATATTTATGCCCCAAAGGTAAAAGGAATGAGTGATGACGTGTGTCTGGAGCCAAGACACTCTTTAAGTATGTTACACTCAATACTCTGTATTGATTATAATTTTCGACAACGATTTTTTTTTAAGTACTATTAATTATCAATTATAAGAAATTTGGAATACGTCCGCTATATCAACAATTAAAAATGACACTTAATTAAATGAACCTTATCTATATGACATATTCCAAACAATTATCAATAGTAAGTAGCCATAAGATGCAAGAATGAATCAAGAAATTAACTGAGCAATCCTAATTTTGAATCTAGGGTTTCATAAACAAGTTCATTTAGGGATTGTTTGATGTGATTTCTTTTTATTTTGCAATCTTGTAGGTGTATCCTAATTTTATGTTTGCCTTCGACCATTTTCGAATCATGTCCAACTAATACTCCAAAAAGAATTAAGATTCATATGCAATGACGCACAACAAAAAACGTAAATTTAATATAAAACCGTCTTATACGGAAATTTATTGTAAGACGGACTCATCATAGAGTGACACTAGAATGAACAAGACATAAATCACTGCACCACACATAAAATATAATTGAACAGACATGTAAAAAGACCATGTAACAATTGAGGAAAATTAAAGGTCACTATAAAAGAATATGGAATATTAGGGTAACAAGTTAATATGAAAGTTAGTCACACCAAGCTAAGATTTGGTACCAATATGTAAAGTGTACATTATTCACATATAAATGTTTCGTGTTTACAATTATTATTCAAACTTTTATGTTAAAGAGTGTTTGATCTCAAAAATTTTCTAGGAAAGTTAGTCACTTTTTTTAAGTTAACAAACTTTCTCATATTTGATTGTCCCAAATAAATGGGTATGTTTTAATGCAGGACTTATTATTTCACTCTCAAGCTTAGTACAGTTTCCAAGGGGCCTAGAGAAAGTCTTTTCTGGGAATGTTTTTTTAGAAACATCTTTCCAAAAAACTACCAAACTCACCGTTAATTATGCACACTATATATGCTAGGTTAGACATGACACTGACTAGCGCTGTCAAAAATTCGAGTCCCGTAAATTCGATTTCGGTCAACATCAAAATTCGAACGAGAAGTTGATGTCCGTACCTTATTTTTTTGGGGTCAAACTGGGTCGAACAACTCGGACGGAATTAAATTCGGGTCAAAATCGGGTTCGAACAACAGAAAAAAATAAATATTTTGCCTGAATATTTAGTCAATTAAATCAATGTCAAAATTGAGTTCAGACAAAACCAAATTTTTCAGGGTCGGACAAACTCAAACTTCGAAATTCTTCCATCTCTACCCTTAAAGAAAGTAATAACCCAAAACTGCTGCACTACAACATACATGCTCACATTGGTAACTAAGTTGGTTTATTACCAATGCATGGCACTAACCCAAAGACATATATAGTACATGACAAGGATTGGAGCCTTTGCATAAAATATTATATAAATAATTAAATATTATTATTATATTCATAAAATATTGTAGAAAATTATCATTATTATATTCATAAAATATTATATAAATAATTAACTATTAAAAAGTGATATTTAAGACCATAACAATCAACTAAATGACAACCAATATGGTACAGAGGGAGTAATATTAAGTGAATTGGAACCATTTATGAATAAGGTTGTTATGTCTGACTTTCCTATGATTCATATGCGTTGCTTAAGATTTTAATTAAGGGTTTAAATTTGTAAGTTTCTAACGATGGTATTGAAAGTTTTCTAAGGGGACCCTAGTGAAAGATTTTTTGAGAAAGTTTTTCCCAGTAAATTTTTTTTCAAAAAACTACCAAACGCACCCTGAATTATGACAAACCCAACCCTAAAATGGCACACTATAGGTTAGACATGACACTGACAAAAATTCGGGTTCGATCGACAACATCAAAATTCGGGCTAGAATTTGATATCTGGACCGGGTTTTTTTGGGTCAAACAACTCAGATAGAATTATCGGCTCAAAATCAGGTTCGAACAACAGAAAAAAGAGAAATATTTTGTCCGAATATTTGGTCAATTCAGTCAACGTCAAAATTAGGTTCAGACAAAACCCGATTTTTTCCAGATCAGACAAATTCACACGTTTAGATCGGACAAAATTTTTCCTATCTCTAACGGTGACACACCCTTAAAGACAAGTAATAACCCAAAAAAAACTGCTAGAGTACAACATACATGGTGATATTGGTAACTAAGTTGGTTTATTACCAATGCATGGCACTACTAACCCAAAGACATATATATATATAGTACATGAAAACGATTGGAGCAAGTATGTATATATGACAAGACATTGAATTGGCAGTGAATATGATTTTGCATACATCAACTCGAGAGACATGCATGCATTATGCATATCCTTTGTCAGACTAAGCAATGCAAGCTTAGCTAGGCGTGAATGTGTATGCTGGGCTACTTTGCTTTGCTTTTCTTTGGCAGCCTTTGCATCACCAACAACCTAATTAGGGGAAGGGGACCCTTCATATGCTGCTTTCTTTCTCACACATCTTAAACTGAGTCCAAAATTGAAGGCCTACTTTGATTTGAATTCGACAATACTTAGCCAATTATGGATGCTTAGATGAGTTAGCTTTCTTTGCAAAGAATAGCTAAGATTACTTGGCTCCCATTCAAGGAGGATGGGGATTCGGGTTTTGGGTTATTTTGGATCCGGACAAGTTAGATATTAGATTGAAATTTGATGTTTAATACATAGTTTTTTGGGTACTTTTTAACTAAATAATTTAGACAAGCCTAAATTCATATCTGAATCATGATGTGGCGAGAAATACGATAAATAGTAGTGTGTTCAAATTTTAGGTCAAATGGACTCGTGGAATTATCTTAGCCAAAAGTTTAAATTGATAGTTGAAGGTTGAATTATGATTTTATACTCTGATAAACAGTAGTGTGTTCAAATTTTAGGTCAAATGGACTCGTGGAATTATCTTAACCAAAAGTTTAAATTGATAGTTGAAGGTCGAATTATGATTTTATACTCTGACACGCTCCCTCAGACTCAGTGTAGCTCTGACACTGTGTGCATCTCAAGCAAAAACTCAGATTGATAATCGAAGGTACCAATTATGGTTCTAAACTCTAACACGGTCAACATCAAAATTCAAACGAAAAATCTATGACATACTCAATGTTTTTTAGAGTCGGATTGAACTGAGTATTTAGGTCAGACAGTTTTTTAAGAGCTCTACGCCCGTTCATATGCTCTGGTTTCTTTTACAAATGTTAATTCAACACAATTAAAATAGTTCGTACTAGTTAATTATGCTTGTCATAGACAATTTGAAAGTTAGCCCTTACACTTAATTTGTAAAAGTTTGTTGTTAATCTAACCTGTTTTTTTTTTTTGATAATTAGCGGTCAAAGAACCCTTTTACAATCAAAGCCTATTAATAATCTAACATGTTTTACCCTTCTGCATGATTATTAAACACTTTTAACAAGCTTAACAGATTTGCATTAGTTGATAATGATATAAACCCTAATTAGGGGAAACTAGAGGACCAACTAATCACAAATTTTGCTTAGAGAAATAATAGACAAATTAATCAATTAGTGTAGCCCAAAACAGATGGTCTGGCCTCAATAATACACTTAAAAAGCAAAATGATTATGCCCTCCATGAACGAATGTTTTTATATATATTATTGATTGAATTTGATCCCATCTGCTCACTAATCAACATTATACCTAGTCCTAGTTGTGCAAAGGAATTTCTAAAAATATTAAAAAATTTGAGTGATGATTACATTACCAACCTGGATTTCATGAGCATGTGGTTAGTGAGTAGTAGTAGATTTAGTCTCTATCATGAAACTATATGTTTTGTACCTTTTGCCAATAACATGTTCTATGAACAACATTTTATTTGTTTTTATTTTTTTAAAAGATCAATAATAAAAATAGGGGTTTTAGCTTCAATTAATCTATATTTATAGGCGAGTGACTGAAAATAATTTAAACTGGCTTTTTGGCAAACATTGTGCTATACTCTTGACCTATTTACTGTCATTAAACTTTTTTTTTCTATTTTTAACAATCAAAAATCCAAAATCTAGTGCCTAAAATAAAGAAAAAGTTTAGTGACAGTAAATAGGTTGAAAGTATAGCACAGTGTTGACCAAAAAGTCGGTTTGGATTATTTCTAGTCATTCGCCTATAAATATGGATTAATTGGAGCCAAAATTCCATAAAAATAAATGATGGCAATGTGAGGTTTGCAAATGGGAAAAGGAAATGTCAAACAAAATGGTATATGCTATGGAATGTCATTTTGTATATGAACAATGAATATAATCAGTGTATGTTGTGTGATGTCATTTCATGATATAGAAATTTAACAAAAGTACAAAATTTTAATAGTAAAATGTTGTTTATATGAAATGTTTCATACTTTCATATCTATAAAGAAGACAACGGGTGAGATACTATATGATATATTGATATCTACTTGCAACGAGACCACCAAAGCATATGACTGTTATTTTATTTCGACTATATTGAGCAATAGGGCTTGAGGTAATGTTTAGCATATAGACCAAGCTAAAACTCTAATTGCATAGGTACTAACATCCGGTAAGCTAGCATTTGGAGGACCATTTAGCATTTCAAGTAGCGTTTTGTAAAACATTAATAAAGTTAACACTTAACATTTGGAATAGTGTTTCATATTTTTTGGTCAAAAAACACCTCTTAAAACTTTTATCATTGTAAATTATCCATATCCTTTTATGCGAATTTACATTAATTTGCTAATTCAACTACTATTAAATTTACCGAATACAACTCTCATTTGAACATTCATTTGGTGTCCTCTACTTAAATCGCTATTTGTTATCTAAACCGCTATAAACTATATAACCGTTATCCGCTATCTAAAACGCTAATTTTGTCAAACATAATCTTCATATACAGATACAATCCAATTTCCACGTATTTACATCCAATAATTAAGATCAAAGTAGGGGGTCCAAAAGCAAGAAAAACATGCATGTATACCAAGACTTAGATCATCAATGGATAGTTACATGCACATCCTTAAATAGTTTTCAATTCGAACTTGTTATACCATTGACACGTAACAAATAATATGTAACAAATTATAATTGTGAAAGTATATGTCATCAATGAGATTGAGTAGTCTTGAAAAAGGGTAATATACTATAAATTATATGTTCCATCCATTTTATATTATTTGTCTTTTCACTATTTTTAATGTCATTATTATTTAACCATAATTTTTATGTAATATTTTATTAATAATTAAAATATTATATTATTAGGATACTATTTTCGTTACAAATTTAATATTAATAATTTATATAGTAAATTATTATTATATATATATTGAAAAGTTAATAAACAAAGTTTATAAAGTTTAGTTTAATTTAATTTTCAAGGCAACGAATAATATTGAACAGTGGGAATTTCAAACACGTAGAACAGTGATTTTTTTTTATTGGAGCTAGAAGGAGCTATAACCGTACTACTTATCATCCAATAATTGAACTGGTTTAAAGAGTTTGTATTTGAGATTATATTTCTAATATCAAATTATAGAGAATTTGTAAAGCTACAATCCAAGTTTAAGCCTAGCTACCTTGAATTTGAATACACACAATAAAAAGAAAGAATGTTAGAAAATACAGGAGAAATTATCCACAAAAGGATCTAAAGAAAAAATGCAGAAAATTGAGCAATATAAATAAATGAATCACAACATCATAATTAGTTCAAGAGAAATCCCCACATTGAATAATTAACCAATCTCCCTCTTTTCTACTATACCATTATACCAAGCCTTTCTCCCAAAACAAACTCCAAAAAAAAAAAAAAGGAAGAAAATAAGTTACAAAAAAAAAATTAAAGTAAAAAAGAAAGGCAAAAAAAGAAAGTATGATCAGCTCCTCATGCTAATGTCCTAATTTTTGAGGACCTCATTCATATACCATGTATTCCCAGTAAACCCTCAATCCCCCTAATTAACATTAAAAAAAACAAATTACCCATCAAGTTAACTAATTAAAACAAATTTAAATTACAATGGAAAATGTGAAAAAAAATAATATTCCCATGCATATATATACATATACTGCAGTAAGAAGAAGATGAACCAGCTTAATTAGCTTGGAATTATGATCTGCCTTTTCCTCCACCATGCTGCATCTGATCTCCAAATATCATGGATCCTCAGCCGTTGGATCTTCTTCTTCCTTCTTCTTCAATCCATGCAGTTGATGATGATGATGATGATGAATCTCCACCGGGTCGGGTCGGGTCACCTTCTTGGAGATTAGATCGGATCCGAGGGTTCCTCTCAGCGCAAACTTAACGACTAAGAAAAAAGGAAAAAATAAAGAAAAACCAAAAAAAAAAAGAAAAAAGAAAACCCTGAAGAGGTTGAAGTTGCTCTCTTGCTGCTGCTGACATGAACGCCCTGATCCGATCCGACTCGGCCCGACCCTGATAAGTATGGTAAGTTTTTTTTTTTTTTGCCTAAGTAATACTAAACCCCTCAAAAAGGATAAAAAAAAAGTAAGGAAAGAGGAAAAATACCCTTTGAAGAAAAAGGATAAACTTTTTTTTTTGTGATTTTTGTGGGATGAAATGAACAAAGAAGAGGGAGAGATTAAAATGAGGTATATATCTAGGGTCTAGATCAAAGATGGGACTGATGAAGACCCTAGATTGTTTGAAGGATCAAGCCAAGCTCCAAGATTACTAGCTGATGATCCTCCCCAAAGTAGAGATGATGATGGATCATCAGCTGATGCAGCAGAAGTTTGATTAACAGCCCAACTATGGTGGTCTAATGACCTGTTTTGCCCCTCTAACTCCATCTTAATATCCTTCACAAACACCCCACCACCACTTGAAGATGAGGGCAATAATGTCTCAAAATTACCACTGTTTCCCCCCTTCATCTGAATGGTTGAGGCTAAGAGGGATGAAAGTGTGGGAGAATCAGTGGTGGTTGAAGAAGGGTTGAGATTGATGCTCATCAATGGGTTTGAGTTTGAAGAGATCAGATCTTGGAAAATCTGTTTTGGGTGAGTGTGAACGCCATTGAAGCTCAACCCACTCATCCCATGAATCAACCCAGAAGAATTCGAAGAGGGTGAGTTTGAAAACCCTAATCCGATCCCCCCGCCATGGATATTCTGAGAAGGGTTTTGCAGATCGTACCTTGAAAAGGGAAAATTGATGTCGGAATGATGGTGGGTGTTGGTGGGTATACCGAAGAACAGAGGATTGATATGGTGGTTTGAAGCAGAGGAGATCAAATCATGGATGTTATGCCCACCACCATCAGAAGAATTCGCAGAATTTGTGAGAGAATGAACTGAAGAAGAACAGTTGTTGTTGTTGCTGTTGTTGTTGTTGTTGTTGTTGGTGTTGTTGTTAGGTCTTTTGACACGTTTGTTCTTCCTACAACCACCACCAACAGGGACATTTCTGAGGGTTCCTCCTCTGGTCCAGTACCTCTTGCAAGCCTTGCAGAAATGTCTGGGTTGAGACAAGCTGTAGTTGTTGTAGTAGCAGAATTTGGTGTTGGTTGAGTCGCAACGAGGGCATCTCAATGGCTCTTGATTCTGCTTCTGTTGCTGCTGTTGTTGCTGCTGTTGCTGCTGCTGTTGCTGTTGTTGTTGATGATTTTGATGGTGTTGATGTTGATGAAGATGGTGATGATTTTGGGTTATAGGGATGACTTTTTGATCCATAACCAAACCTCCAACTGAACCCATATTGTTGTTGGAGTTCAAAGAGCCTACTTTCTGATCATCTATCTGATTACTCTGCAAGAAAAGAGAACAAAAGAAACAAGAGGAAGAAGATGAGATATTAGGGTTAAAAATTAGAAGAGACCCACAGAAAGATGAGTAGAGATACTCTTCCAAATGCTAGCAAACAAAAACCCCCCAAATGGCAAAATGGGGTCCCTAAATAATTGTGGGTTGTGGAGTGTTTTGGAATGCATGCGTTGTATTCGACGAAATGCCTCACAGACAGAATCACTATTCAAATTGAAAAATATACCTGTGGGTGTGGCCATTCGTTAGGAGCTGAAGGGATGAGTGCCATTTTTTTCTTTCCTTACTTCGCAGCAGTTTCTCTCTCAAGAAAGGAGCAACAGGAAGCAGACAAACAACAGGTAGTAAGGAGAATAATGTGGGGATTTAAATACTACCTATATATTGAAGATAAAGTTGGTATAATATACTCTATATATATATTTCTAAAGAGAATGAATGAACAGGAAATCACCCATTATTTATAATGAAAATTCACGTGATGGGTCTGTGTTTTTGCAGCTAAAATTATATTAGATTAACATTCATGAGATTAAGATTAAGATTAAGCATATATACGTAGTCTGGGAAGGAATCAAGTTAAACCTAACTATCCTAATTTATCCTAACTTATTCTAACCTAACATAATTACCCAAAAAAACATCCACTTTGAAAACACGATTTCCCAAAAAGCATCCACTCTGAAACCTAACTTATCATAACCTAATTATCATAACTTATCCTAAGAACATATGCAATGCAGAAATCTATCAATGAAATTTTCAATTTCTCTCTTCCAGTTGTCACTCTCTCTCCCTCCTAGTTGTCACCCTCTTTCTTCTATTTTTTTTCTCATTTCTTTAAATTTTAGAACTCTGCATTGTATATGTTCTAACCTAACTATCATAACTTGAAAATAATTTATCTGAAGAACAATTGTTGGGTGTCAGAAGGGGTTAATTAGTAGTATAAGTTAAAGTAAATGGGAGATTTGAATGGAAGGGGGGGACATTGAAAAATCCAAGGAAGAGGACAGAGGAGATAAAGCAAAGATGAATGAATCTCACAGGGTTCGAGAAAGAGAAAGAAAGAGAGAGAAGGAATTTTACAAGTAGGGATGAGATGAGATGACAGTGGGGGAGACTAGCTAGGCAGGAATTCATTCATTCATTCAGTCAGTCAGAGAGAGTAGTGTAGTACGTAACATAACATGACATTCCTTTGGATTTAGAATATTGAGGGGGGGATGTTATTAGATTGAGGGAATCCCTAGAGGCCCAATCCCCAATGCTAGACAGCAAATCCCACTTTCACTTATTTTAATCATCCTTGTTTGTTTCCATCATATTTTCATGGCTCCCCTTCATTATATTAGTATTATGTCCCTTTCAATATCACCCTAAGTTTTAATTTCTTTTACCGTGTTTAATAGTAAGGCCTTGTTATTTTGTGCGGCTGGTATGATGTGAAAATGGTGTGTTACAATGAAATTGTGAAAATTGTAGAAAATGTGTTACTGTGTTTGATCTTATAGCAAAGCAAGCTTACGACATAACATAGGGAGCCTAGTTAATGTGATCCGCTCGCCCATATCGCTAGAAGAGATAAGAGAAGCAATGAAGAAAATAAAGATAGGCAAAGTAGTGGGCCTAGACGGGATTTCTGTGGAGCTATGGAAGTATCTAGGGGAGGATGATATTCTTAAGACAACTGAAATTTCAGATGAGTGGAGAAGTAGTGTACTTGTGCCTTTATAGAAGAACAAGGGAGACGCGCGTCTAGTGTTGCAACAACTACAGAGGGAAACTCCTGAGTCACATTATGAGGCTTCGAGAACGAGTTATTAAGCGAAGGTTGAGGGACGGTGTGCACGTGTCTGAGGATCAGTCCGGTTTTATGCCTAACATGTCGAAAATAGAAGCTATCTATCTTTTGCGTTGTCTTATGGAGCAGTTTCGAGAGAGGATGAAGGATCTTCATATAGTGTTTATTGATTTAGAGAAAGCGTATGATAAGGTACATAGGGAAGTGATGTAGCCATGTAGGAGTGCTTATAGGCGAAAGGAGTGCAAAGTTCTTATAGGGAAGTGATGTAGCCATGTTAGAGCTAGCTTTCAGATTGTAGTTGGAAACATGGGAGAGTTTCTAATTGATATTGAGGCGCACCAAGGGTCTGCACTTAACTTGTTTCTTTTTACTTTGGTGATGGATGAGTTGACTAATTAAGGATATTCCGGATGAGCTACCGTGGTGTATGCTTTTGCAGATGATATAGTGCTTATTGACGAAACGAGGGAAAGGATAAATGACAAGGTGGAGCATTGGACAGATACTTTGGAGTGCATGGGTTTTAGATTGAGTACGTCCATGTCAGAATACACGTGGTATCATTTTAGTGGACTTGAAACGCAGAACCACAACTAAGATGTCACCATTGGAGGGGTGGTCGTTCCACGAGTGGAGAAGTTTAGATATCTAAGTTATGTCTTACAAAGTCATGGAGAAATGTGACACCCAGGGTATATGGTTAAGTGTGACTTAAAAGGATTGAAATGACTACTTATATCATCAAGGTGCACCTTCTTTTATGGTAGCTCATCCGTTGGGAATCCCTCAGTTAAGCGTGCTTGGCTGAGAGTAGTCTCATGATATGTGACCTCCTGGGAAGTATTCCCAGGTAGCGTGTAAGTGAGGACGAAGCACGCTGGAAAGACTCATGGTGATTTGTGGGGCCAGTCAGCGATCCTTGAAGCAGTTATCGGTAAAGTCCGCGCCCCGGGAGGGGTTGTGGAGTTACAAGAAATTAGTGAGGATGATACACATCGAATTAAGGTTGGTTGGCTTAAATGGAGAGCAACTTCGGGTGTTTTGTTTCATAAGAAAACTCTTCTTAAGCTTAAGGCCAAGGTGTATTGTAGTGTGGTTAAACCGACGATGTTATATGGGGTAGAATGTTATCCGACGAAGAAACTTCACTGCCAGAGGCTGAAAGTGACAAAGATGAAGATGGTGAGGTGGATTTGTGGTCATACTATATTGGATAGGATTAGGAATGTTGTTTGTGGAGCCAAACTAGGGGTGGCGTCTATAGAGAATAAGTTGAGAGAGATTAGATTGAGATGGTTTAGGCATGTGCTTAGGAGAAGTGAGGAAACCCCGGTTAGAAGGAAGGTGTGAACGAACTAGGATACCCTATGGACATGGGGGACATGGGGGACATGAGTGACCTAAAAAGTCCATGAGAAAGGTAATCAGAGTGGATTTGAAGCACCTAGGCTTAGAGGAGGACACGACACTAGAGAGGGGAGCCTGAACAGCTAGAATCAAGATGGTAGGGTAGCTTTTGTTGGTATGGTGTTATAATTTGGCTTGGCTGATTATCTTGTATTTTCCATTTATACTACCTCCGTCCCATTTTGTTTGTCATTTCAACTAAATTTGAAAAACCAATGCCTATTGGAAATGAGGTGAAAAGTTTGTAACTTACCCAAATTACCCCTATATTAATTGAGAATGATAGTTGTTGGAATTGTAAAAAGTGATAAATAGATTTATTATTTAGGGGTAATCGTTGAAATTGTAAATCTGATAAACAAATTGGGACAAAAAAATTAGTTAAAATGACAAACATTAGTTAAAATAACAACCATTACACATACTTTTACAAAAACAAACCAGCTTGTTTAACTATAATGGTTTACTTTTGTAAGTTACATCTTATCAGACCATTAACAAAATCACCCTTTTTCCTCGGAACTATTTAGGGTTGTTCATGGTCCAGTCTGAATCGAAAAAGGGAATGGACCGATGGCTGGACCTAATGAACCGAGGGAAGTTTGGCCCAAGAAATTTTGATGTTCGGTCCTCAGTCCAGCCCATGGACCAAACTGAAGGATCGAGGTTACTAACATTTTAGGGTTTCTTTATGTATAATTCGGTCCGGATTGGACTGAGGATTGGACAAAACAAAGTTCGATCGGTCCAATCCAGGACCGAACTTAGGGATGGCAATGGGGCGGGGAATCCCCGAACCCGCTGGGGCCCGCCTCGCTCTGGGGAAAAATCCCCATCCCCATTGGGGACGGGGACGGTGACGGTGACGATTTTTCAAAATCCGCTGGACAAAATTTTCCCCATTCCCGTCCTCATTTTGCCCGCCGGGGAAAATTCCCCGTCCCCATCCCCGAATCCCCATCCCCGAAAATTTTAAAATTACCAAATAACATTTATTCTAATTCAATATATATATATATTAATAGTAATGATAAAGTAGTAATTTTCTTTATGCTTGTCTGTGTTTATGCTTTTTAATTGTTTTTTAGTTTACTTTATGCTTATCGTTAAATTTGAGGAGGATGTATGTTACTATGATTCACACTTGAGGAGGATGTATTATTGTATTTTTTTTTTCCGAATAAACTAGTTGATGTATTATTGTTTGATTTTGATATATTATTGCTTGAGCAAGTTAAATACGTTATATTTTGAAAATGTTAAAAATCGGGTCCGATTAAAAATCGAGTCCGATTAAAATTTGGTTAGATTTTGGATAGCTTTAAAAAATCTCCGTTGGGGATGGGGAATTCGCGGGGATAGGGATGAGGATGGGGCAAGAATCATTCCCTGAAGCGGGGATGAGGACGGGGATGGGGACGAGTTTTGGGAGCGGGGACGGGGACGGGGATATACTTCCCCATCCCTGATCTGTCCCGTTGCCATCCCTAACCGAACTTGACCGAACTTTTTTCGGTCTAGCTTAATCCTTGAATTCGGTCCTCGGTCCTTTCGATCCAATCTCATTCAATCTAATCCAGGACCGATGAACAACCCTAGTACTGTCTCAATTAAATTATTTACTTTCAAACTATGGCACTAAATTATACATCTAACTGAATTAAATGATACTTGGGAGTATTTAAGTTTGATTCGTTAAGAACTCTTGAGAAACTACCACTAAAATGCCTTCTTGCATGGTGTCCATAAGTTGATTCCATCCATCTTTTTGTTTTTTCATGTCTCAAAAATGTGACGATTATAACTGTAAACTTTTATATTAACTATAAGATTCAAAAGTTTTCAATTCACCATAATTACTACCATGTTGTATGGGTATGAAAAGGAACAATTTTTCCAACACTAACGACAATAAATTAGGTAATTTGTCAATCGGTTAAGGAACTGATTAATCAATCACATTGATATAATCAGTTAATATTATATACCACAACTAGTGTATTTTGTTGGAATTAGCATGTTGGATTTATACTTTTAGACTTTCAACAAGGTTAGCATTTTTTTTTTGTTTTTTTTGTTTTAGCTAATCACTTGATCATGATCATTAGCTAAGAAAATAGAAAAATATTGTTGAAGTTTTCAAAATTTAGAGTTAATTAACTATATTTTTTTTAGAGTTTCTTTATTTCATTTATTGAAATCAAGTACAAAGATGAACTGGTTAGTTCAACAGAGAAAGTTCAAAAAACTTAAAAGTGACTTAAATTTGAGGATGTGTGAAAGATAAATTGAGTCTAAACTTGAATTTTGAATTTTATAATTTGTATATTTTTAATATACACATTGCGGTAATTTGTGAGTTATTATAAAAGCATTATGTAAAATATTGTTAGCCTAGCTAGCAGCCGAAAAGTGTAAAAGTAATAGAAGTCCAAATCTAATAATCGGTGATCAGCTAAGCAATTAAGCTCTAGGGAAAATTTCTTGTGAGAAGAAATATTTGACCACCTTCCTTCACCTACTTTGTTAAAAAAAAATGAGCTCGAGGGAGCTAAGTTTAAGCTTGATTCAGCAAGCAATGAGTCCAGCTCGAGTGCAACAAATGAGAATTAAGTTGATTCTCAAGCTTGAGGATGCTTGATTTTAACTAATTTCGAACCCAAATAAAAATAACAATGAGTCGTTAATACCAACAACATTAGAAATACAATTTGCACCTATCGGCTTTTATCAATATTTAGAAGTGGTTAACATTAGTACTTAGAGATAGAATTTTGTGGGTAGCCATTAATGTTTATCAAACAAACAAATATGATGCAATTTCTAGAGCCCAATTACTTAGACTAAAATTCAAAACATTTTGAAATGACCCTTTTTGCTTCCTTAATCCACTCAATTGAAATAAGATTATCCACTAATCTTGATTTATTGTGATTAATCAAAGATTAAATTATTCTCCTCAGCAAATTAAAGTACACCAAAAACGACAAATGAGATAATGACAACAATTATGAATATGCAGTATATCTTAGCTTAGAGTAAGAGTGAAGATAAAAGAAATGGAATATTTGCAAAGTGGTGGAGCCATGAACATGATATGTATTGTTATATATTTATATCATTAATTTATGTGTCTAATTTAAGGAGGGTCCAAGGTAGTAGGCCAATGTAAATAATAAGCAAGTAGGTATATGTATATTTAACCTAGCTAGATAGCTATATATCTTAGATATATAGAGTGGCACCATCATTATGATTACACTTAAAATTTTGGGGATCATCCATTTCATTTTCCTAGTTAGCTATTTTTCTCTAAAGATGTGAATTTCAATCCTTTTTATATATCATGCAAACAACAAACTTGGACTGTGTGTTTTTTTTTTTTGTTAGTGTATAAAATATATCATATGCTATAGTTCTAAATTTATAGATTCAAGAGCATATATATGTGATGTGACCTGGGGCATTGCCGACGGCTACCATTCATCCAAAAGAAAAAAATAATTTAATATAATTTAAAATAAAAATTATAGATTTTATGTTTATTATATAAAATAACAGTGTAGTGGTAACCCCTAATTAGTAGGTCAAGATCCGCCACCGTGTAATGTTCCCTTTTTTTACTTTTTTAATTTGGTATTGTCCATAGGTTTATGGGTTCATTATGTTATTTATGTAAGTTAATCTCTTCTGTCACTTTGAAATTATTTGACAATATCATTTATGTGTAATTGAGTTCTAAATATTTTATTTTTGATTTATATAGATATGTGAGGATTAATGGTATACAATTGCTGTCATTATATTTTTGATAAAATATTCTTTAACTATCTCTTTAAGTGTGTGGTTTGTCTCATACGTAGAATGTATTTTAGATTCATGTATATTCCGATTTTATTTTTTTCTAAAATCTAAAACAAGAGTACAAGACTAAAGTGGTCCAACAAAAGATATCTGAAAGCATAATCACCACAGCAAAACCCCACTAAGCAAAGAAAAATAAACAAAACATCCAGAATACCTAAGGAACTGACACACACACAAATAATAACCAAAATAAGCTCAGCCTGCAGATAAAATTTTATCAAGCGCCTATTCCGACTCATTGAATTATTTTATTCCTAAATAATTCTTCTAGATTTATTTAGATTCCAAATTGCATCTAGAGCTTTGACATGCCTTCATTCCTGAGTTGCATGTACTTTTGAGCAACACATACATAAGCATGTTATGCCTTGTTCATTACTTCCTATTCTTCATAAGTGTTTTCTCAATACTTCTCACAACTGCCTTTTGATCACCTACGACCTCCAAGTCAAGTGTGTTGTTTGTGCCGATATATGCAGTAACTACAAGAGTTCTTCGCTGATTCTTTAGTATAGTTGCCCTAGACTTTTATACTTTACTCTTTATTCTTACATGAATTTCTCATAGTTCATACGACTACCAAAACTTTTATATATGTGTCAGATTGATCAAGTTAAATTTATCAATCTTAATCAGAATTGAACTAAATTAATTTTTGCCAAGTGGACTATTCCTGTATTGAATTGATGGGTCTTGTGCTGTAAAAAATTATGTATGAAACTTATGAGATTGATGGGTCTAGTGGTGTCAAAAATTTGGGTGCCGGTCATTTTGATTCTAAACAAATTGGACGGCACATGCTCAAAAACTTAATGTTCGATACCTAATTTTTTCGATTCTATTTTGATTCGGACAATTCGAATATGATCATGAGCCTAAATTTGTGTTCAGCTAGTTGAAATGCAAAAAATGTTTTGCTCATACTTGATCAAAAAAAATTGGCCAATTCAAAATTTAAATTAGAAAATCTATGACAATGTCCAATTTCTTCCTATAAGATTTTCCGATCGATAAGTTTTTTAACCACACTCCAATGTTTATATCATCTGTAACAAGCAGTTGGATATTTACCCATTACTTTCAATCTATAAATCTTGCTAACGATTATATATACATGAAGCAGAACTGTAGAAATGTAATGAACATACTTGTTTACTCTTTTAAAGGACTTGTAAAATTCGTGGTTAAATGGAAAATTAAATATTGATAGGTAAATTTTGATAAATATTGAGAAAATGATATGCTTGAACAAGATAGTAACTTTGTAAGGAGAAGTTAAGTATTAATAACCGTGTAAATCCTACTAAAGTTTAGTAAATTTTAATAATTTTGAATAAATAATTACCCAATTTCATTTACCTTTAAATTTTATGACCCGTAAAAATTACAACATGAAAAAAAAAGCATAATGAAAATGAAAGGCAAAAGAGTGTTTGAAAAGTCCAAGAGAAAGGGACAAGAGGGGAGCATGTGGGGAGTATTCAACAACACATCTCATTCTCATTCTCCTCTTCCCTTCTCTTCTCTTGGGGACCCCCCACAACATAGAGCATATTACATACATACATACCCAACAGTACATTCTGTAACACATGAAAAAACACACTACACCACACCTCACTTTAATATTCTCTCCTCCCTCTTTTCAATTTCCTTTTTTCAAAATTAATTTTCTGAGATTTAGTTAAAGAATTAACTACTTCTCCATCTCCTTTGGAGCCAACTAAACTACCGTTGCTGTTGTCAGACAAACACACCCTTAGCACACAGCTGAAAGTACAAACCCAGATTAAAGAATGTTGATTTTCTGGGTTTCTTCAATTATTCTCTACAAAAAATATGCATGTGAATGGCAGATCACACAGATAAAGTTGAGAGAGAGAGAGAGAGATCTTGTGAGAATTCCAAGGGATCTTCTCCTTCATTTTTTACATTCTCTGGTTTCTTTCTCAAGCCTCCTATACCTAGCTATGGAGTATTATTATTATTATTATTATTATTATTATTATTATTATTATTATTATTATTCCCTCTTTGTTTCATATTATTTGTCATTTTGTTGGTTATTATAGTCTCTAATGTCACTTTTTGATTGATAATTTCTTATATAATATCCTATTAACAATTGTAATACTACCTCCGTCCCAAAATGTCTGTCAATTTAACCAGCTCCTTTGTCCCAATTTGTTTGTCACATTTACAATTCCAACGACTGTCATTTCTTTTTTACCCCTAATTAATAAATCTATCCATCACTTTTTATAATTTCAACAACTATTATTCTCAATTAATGTAGGGGTAATATGGGTAAACTACATACTTTTCACCTCATTTCCAATGGACATTGGTTTTCTAAATTTAGGTAGAATGACAAACAAAATGGGACGGAGGTAATATTATATTTTTATGATAGTATTTTTCGTTATAAATCTAATGGTGATAATTTCATATAACAACTCATTGTATATATTAAAAAATTTATAATCAAAATTTTTAAAATTTGACAACATAATTTCCAAAAATAACAATTACTCCGTATATGGGACGGAGTGGATATTATTATACAGATGGAGTGGGAGTACCACTTCCCATGATTATTCCCTTTGCTTTTGCAGGTTTTTATTTAGTCATCACGACTTGTTCACTTGTTACTAAAACTTTCTTCTTCTTGCTATCTCTTCTTTTATTACTCATTCTTCGGGTAACTTTGACTGCTCATTAACTGCCTTCTGCATGCATGCTTTGCTTTCTTCCTTGCAACACACATCTTTAATTTGTATGTTTTTGTATTCTTAATTGGCTACTTCATTGTTGTAACTATTGTTATATTTGGTATTTAGGGTTGTGACTTGATTACTTTTTGTGGTCTCATCTTAATTTTATTATAGGTTGTGATAAGTTTTGAAGTATTAGGATATAACAATGTCCGATTTTTAGCGTGATTTATGTGATCGATCTTTTTAGTTATTCAATAGTCTTTAGAAGTTGGATACGTACAATTCCTAATACAATGATCATTTTACGTATTTAACTTACTGGGCAATTCTTTTAGAACTTGAATTAGTCAATGACATAATATGTTGATCATATCATGACAAATTAATAATCTTGCATACATACTACTGGATATTTTCTCCGTTCTATATTAGTTATCATTTAGTTGACTATTACAACTTCCAATGTCACTTTTTAATTGATAACTTCTTATATAATATTTTGTTAAGAATTGCAATATTATACTTTTAGGATAATATTTTTCATTACAAATCTAATGACGTAGTTGTATATAACATATTATTGTATATATTGACAAATTTATGGTTAAACTTTTCAAAGTTTGACTGCACAAATTTCAAATATATACTAAAATTAATATGGAACGGAGGGAGTAATTTTTTGCAATAAGAAATTGATAGTTTCTTTTTTTTTTTGTTTTTTACAGAAAGAAATTGATAGCTTCATAATATATCAATCATCTCACTTTTTACCAAAGTTTTAAAACTTCATAAATTCAAGTTAAATCTCATTAAATAAAAGAGTGTGTGTGCCATACATTATCCCTTCGATCTAATGTTGTTCTACATTTCTCTAGTACCTTCTTTAACTAACTAGTAACTAGTATGTCATAATTAATTAGCAGTATTCAAATAATTGATAGAATCTAAATTAAGCATCTCACCTGAAAAATAAAAAAAGAAAGGTGTCTCATCAAATCATGGATTACGATAGAACATAGACACAAGCCACGCACTTAATGAAGTAATTAAACGACTTTAGGGTTTTATCATGCATTAAGTAATACCTCTTGTCCACAAAATTTGTCGTATTTTTCCATCCTTTATCTTTTCAATGTCTTAGAATATGCTAATCCAACTTAATTAATTAATTTCTTTGTCAAACCTCAGCAGTTACATTCTACTGATAAGCCAATCACCTCTTGCATGAGTAACGAGAGGTCCATCTTCTATCCCTACTCTTTAGGGTTCGAATCCTAAGGGAGCATTTCTCTCTTACCTGTTCGCAAGGTTGTTAAAATCGGGATCCTAACTCGAAACTTTGGGGAAGTAGGATCGAAATTTAGCCCATGTAGAATCGTGGATCGTGTGTAAATTGTAGAATTGTTTCGACAATTTTGGACCTTAAAATCGTAGGATCGTAAATCAGGATCGGGATTTTGACCAAAAAACAGGGCCTTAGTATAACCCTAATGTAAAATTTTGATTATGTGAAAGTACAATCATACCAAATAGATTGTTTTTCACTTTTTAAAGACAAATTGTAAGTTACATTTTAAATAAAAATTATATTATAAATTTCCATATTGTCTCATCTTATATACGCATATATACCATTCTTTTAAGTTTGTTGTATACATAATACTATTAATAATAAATCTTTTCATTTAAGATTTGTATTTTCTGGTGAATTTATCATACATTAATAAGTTTCGGGATATTATAGTACAAATATAGGAAAATTCAATATGAAAACATATGTATCATACGATATTCCAAGAGTATGAAATTTGACTATTCAAAACCAATTTTGAATTGTTTATCTTAGATTTCTTCAAATCTTAGTCCATGAATGATCACTATTTACACATGAATAGTTATTTTTATAATAAATATATAATAATATGTATAGGTATAAAAACGTGGTCCGTCCAAAGCACCAAATGAGTCAATTAATGTTGAAAGGAGGGCCAGGGGGATTTGTATGGGTGGTGATCGAGTACCACCAAACTCCACTAGAGGGACAGCAGAATCCCACCTTGACAATGACCCTTAGAACAAAATCCCCAAACTCAAATTGATGCCTATAACTATATTTAATTTCTTTTAAATATATTGCCAAATAGCTATATATTGTTGTACAGTAGCGGTGACAAATATTCGGGTTTGGATTAACTTGGGTTTGGATAAGATTCTCAAACTCGAAACCTGTTCAAATTTCAAATTCGGAAATTTGTGATGTCCGAATTCTTATCCAAACCTGAATTTGTCTAAATATCCCAAACTCGAACTTATACTAAATTTACACACAATTTCAATATTTTGTCCGAATTTTAAATTCGGGTTAGGGTTCGGATATTATCTAGATATATCCGGAATTGGGTTTGACACAAAATTAGGACAACCTGATTTTCTTACTTACGTCTCAAATCTGACTCAATTTCGAATTCGGACATGACCGAATTGTCCAAATTTAAAATTCGGATAACAAACTAATGTCTAAACCTGGTTTGATTCGGACCGGGCAAATTCTAATACTCAGATCGGACATATTAAATTTTTACAAGCGCTATTGCATAGTAGTAACTCGCTTTGTCCTTAGCCAACTTGTTAAGGGTGCGTAAACAGTCAAGAATTTGATTCCTAACCTTTGAAAATTGAGGGTGCACAATCAATCTTGACTAGAGCCCATTTGTTAGGCTTAAACAACACACTTGATTGCAAAATGAGAGGAATAATTACTGTAATGATCAGTATTGGATATCCCAATTCAAACAAAAACAACTAGCTAGGTGCATGCATGTAAATTGAATCTTTTATAGATTGTTATAGTGGGGAAAACAGTAATAATAACTAATAATACATGATTATATATTATTGTTACAGTTGTAGGCCCAATAATGATCTTATACTTTAGTACGCCTCTTACGCAAACGCCTTTTGCCAGGCGTGGATGTTCAGAAAGACTTTCACCTGTGAATGAATATGGGTGTTGAAATTCAACCGGCACTTCGCTCAGATTCGACTGATACTACGCTAAACTATCTCAACCAAAAACTTAAATTGATTATTGTAGGTTCAATGATGATTTTATACTCTAACCATTATTATTATTTCAAAGTGAAAGAGTGGTCAATTTTGGAGGGGGACCAAAGGCATCAAAGATCTAATGAGTACAACAAAACATTACCCATCAAAGATTGACCACGTTGCACACTCCAAGGAATTGCATTGCATTGCATTTGATTTGAATCGAAGAAAATAAAATAAAAAACAAGAGGAGGACAGATTAGACAAGTTACTAGTCTTCTTGCATGTCACAATCAATGGTTATATATGTGGATGCTCCAATTTTACACCACTCCTTGGGTTCTGATTTGGTGATAAGAAAATAATGGATATATGGGTCGTACCGTCTTTTGTATTTTGTAATATGATATTATGTAATGAGAGTAAAACAGTACTTGTCAACAGGACAAATTTTAGTACTTGCTTCTATATATTGTACGTACATGCATGCATGTTATAGTTCTTTCATCTCAGGTGTTTCACTCTGCTTTTTAATCTACTCCATTCTATGGGAGATTGTATTACCTTTGGTTGGGTTGAATGTGAGACCAATTTTGGGTTGGTCTCTGTCTTTTGGGGAACAAGGTAGAAGAGTTTGAGTGAAAATCAGGTTGTTGATTTGTTCCACTTCCTTTTTGTAATTCCTTTGCTGTAGGGACTCTATTAATCCTAAAATTGTGTCAACCTTATACTATAAATAGAGCCTAGGTGCTAGGTTTATAATTTGTATTGCAATTGAGAGTGTTTCATCTTATACCACAAGAGATTGAGGAGATTGACATGTAATCTCTGTGTTTATGAGGATCGCGAGCCAATCATGAGCTTCTCGCGTCAGAATCTCTAGGAAGGTTGTGAGAGATTGTTGAGGTCTGGGAATCTCTGAAACACCGTTGTAGTCCTCTGATAGTGTATCGTTTGTGGTTTTTTCCCGGTTTGAGTTTTTCCACGTTAATTCCTTGTGTCGAATCTTTATTTATTTTTCCGCCCTTATTATTGTTTGTTTGCTAACTACGCCCTGAGAATCATAACACCTTTAATTAAATTAATCATGTGTGTAAGGGTCCAACTTGTATAGGGTATTAGGGAAATGAAAATTGGTTAGATTAGAAGGATTTGATATAGATGCTATATATGTTAGATTTATTACAAGAATACAGGTTTAAGGAAGGGTTTGAAAATAAGGTCAGAAAAGCTTAGAATGGCTCAGAGATCGAGTTAGGAGTACTGTCATATGTATCAATATATATGGATGGGTGGATCAACTTAAACCATACGTGTCGGAGAATCCGACAAACAGAAAGGAAAAAGGGAATATGGTGAAACGGGGTTGTGATCAATATTGTGTGACACGAACCACGTTAAGTTCGACATTGTTCCTGTTGGTCAACTGATAACATATCCCTCAATATTTCTAATAGTGACATTATGGAAGTTAAACAAGGTTGTTAAGGAGTGTCTTAGTCTCATATTTGACTAAAATAACTGAATTAAGTATTTTACGCACAACAAATAACTAATTATGAACCAATTAATTCTAATTAAGATGATGCATATTTCATGTTCATTATTCCCTATAAATAAGAGTGTTCTAACCCACTGTTCCCCACAATAACATTTGAGAGATCGAACTGTAAGTGGAAAACGAATCAAGTATGTTCTTTGAGAGACTTTAGTCTTGTCTTTAAGATCATTTACGTACATTACAGCAAATAATTTTAAGGAAAGTGTGTGAATCCATTTAAGCAATATCTATCAAATCCCTTTTATTTTTATACACTTTCCCCAACATCCAACAACATGAGTTGTCTATAATTTGACCAGATACCATTCATGTTCAAATATATAGTTTTAAATGTAATTCCTTGTGTATGTTCTAGCATAATATTTTTATTTTAAGAAATAACAATTTCAAAATACTACTGTTTTATGTCAATTTTAATCATCTTGAGAGAGTAATCTCTATCGAATCAAAGCAAGTTTGGGAATAGGTACGTCACAATCCAATCATACCCTACATATTTCTAGGCACTAGTTCATGGAATGAAATTCCTTTCTTTTTCAGTAAATAAATAAACAAACAATAAATTGAAGAAAAACTATAGTACTAGAATTGTCCATACTAGAAGTAAATTGTTGTGTGGAGGTATTAATATCTAGACGCATGCAGGGCTGTTCTTAGTCCAGTCTGGACCGAAAAATGGACTGGACTGAGGGAAGTTTGGTCCAGTCCTCGGTCCATGAAATTTTGATGTTCGGTCCTCGGTTCAGCTCATGGACCGAACTGAAGGACTAAAGTTACTAAAATTATAGGGTTTCTTTATGTATAGTCCAGTCCTCGATCCAACTTAGTCCTCTAATTCGGTCCTCAATCCATTCGGTACAGTCCAATAATTCGGTTCAGTCTGGGACCGATGAACAGCCCTAGCTAGACGTAAGCCAAGAAGCAGATCTTATGCCACTCCACCTGGTGGTATAAAATTGGCATGCATCATGGCTCCTACAACTCTTTCATGAGGATTATATTGAAAAATGTCCATAATTATTGAAAAATGTCCACAAAATCCCACGGTAACGAAGTTGATGCTCCCATATCCATAGCATGAGGATTATTGTAAAACCCCAAGAATTTCGTTAGAGTTACCGTTAGTTCCTTCTGAAAAGTCGTTAAGAATGAATTAAGTTTCGAGGACAAAACTTCTTTTAAGGAGGTAATGATGTAAGACCCCGGAAAATTTGAAGGTGTTGAACGTTACGTCGTTAGTAATTAAGTTTGACTCCGTTAATTCTTTGAGATTTTATCGGCGATTGTTTCTGCTAACACTTGATCTCGTAGGACCGTTGAGAGACTAACAAGGGTATTTTAGTAATTCCAAATGTGCGTGGGAATAAGGGTAATTTAGTAATCTTATGTTATCGATCAATATTGTATGATTTTATGTGCTTCTTTTAATTAATTGTGAATTATGTATTTTTTAGTTTTATTATTATTATGGTTATTATTATTATTTATAAAATTAAATTTTTTTTTTCTATAGCTATTAATAGTAGCAGCTGAGATTAATTATATTTTGGTTATTTTACTAAATTAATACTAGTTAGTATATAGGTTAAGCATACCAAACATTAATATCAAACCCTAAAACGTACCTAAGCCTCTTCTCCCTCTTCCCCCACTCTGCATAACTGCCGCTGCTCCACGACCGCGCCGCCGCCGCCTCGCCGGTAACCGTCGCCGGCGTCTCGCACAACCACCACACGCACCAGAACCCTTTCTCCCTCTGTTTCTCTCTCTCGTCCGTCCCACTGTCGCACTCGTGGCCACGGCACCACCGTCGCCGTGCTCTTCGACGCCGCCACATTCGTGATCGCCCACACCACCGCGCCGCCCGTTATCGTCGGAAACCGCCCATACGTTGAAGATCGTGACTGTTGTGGTTGCTGTCGTCGTTCTCGCTGCTGTTGCTATCGTTCGGTCCAGACACCGACCACCACCGCGACTTCGACCACCCCCGTCCGACGTCCTCGCTTCCGCCGACGACTGCTCACCGTCCGACTGCCCCTGTGTTGCCAGCCTTACGTAAAACCCTAACCCTAATCTATTGGTTTTACATTAGACCTGTATTAGCAATATTCTGATGTTATTTTTATTACTATTATGCATACTATTGTCATATAACCTGATTTAGTATGCTATCAATTATTCGTAATCTGAGTTCTTTTTCTTGTTAATCGCATGCTTTGGGTTTATGCTGTATTAAGTTGCATTAAGTGTGAGTTTTGGAGTTTAGCTAGAAATTTGTGTTTCATATGTACGTGGGATATGGTTAGTGTCTATGAATTGTGAATGGTCGATTAAGATTAGTTAAGGGAAATAGTAATTGAAATGGGTGTAAGTGATTGGTAGTATGTTCCGTTTAAGCATGATTTCTTTTTATGATTATAATGTTCTTACTAGTTACTCATATGGATGAATTATAATAATTAGTGTATGTGGTGATGGTTTATGTTTAAGAGTTTGTGTTGTATTAGATTTTGCATGATTTAGGTTTCAATTAGGTCGTTAAATTTGATTTCATGTGTTATAATGGAGTAGGGATGCATGTGATTGAGTTTTAAATAGAGTTGCGTTTTAATTCTCAATTTTATTTATTGAACCTGATTTATTTTGAGAGTTATAAGTGTTATTATTATATTGTGATTCTTTTTAAACATAGTATTTCTAAACTTTCCTTGTTCTTTAAGCAAATTAAATTATATTATGTTTAGTAATGTTTCGATCTTGGATGCGTTAAACATATTATTATTGATTATTATAATACGTTACATTGTATTATGAGTTTTGTCGATTTCTCTCTTACTTAGAAACGTTTTAAATTTTTACTATGAGTGAAGGTTTAGTACTCTTGCTGTCCGTGGTTTATTTCCATAAGGTTCGATGCCGAAAATTTGAGTTTTATTGTGATCTTTATGATTGGTTTTTAAGAAAATGTTTATTTTGAAAATTTAATTATTTATGCGAGAATTTGGTGTTAGTTTGAGTTTAGTTGGACCTTGGTTGTGTTAAGGGTGAAGGGGAAGGTATTTGACCTTAACTGGAATGTTTAGAGACTCAAGTTAGAGTCCCGGAATGGTTTGATTGGAATTAGGATCGAAAAAAAAACCCAAAATTAAAACGGGTCAGTTTGGACAGAATTTATGAGTCGTACGATATCGGTCACCATTTATTGTGTCGTTAACATTTAGCCTTACCATTTGACCGGGGAGTACCTTAGGATGTTAGCTTTAATAGGAATTTTTGCGGATCGGGATTTTGAGGTATATATTCTGAGTTACGACCCAAATAGCGCACCTAGGTCAGAACTGGACATGTTTTATAGTTGGTTGTTTTTGAAGACCTTATGGTGTGTTTTAGGCCTCGAGGTAAACATAAGAGTTTTAGTAGACATCCCGAGGTTTCCAGAAAGTCTAAAACCAGACCCATAGGATGTCGGGAAGTCAAGTTATAGTCCGTTCTATGTGCACATTACAATCTGTCCAGTGTTTTGTTTTAATAAATGTGTTTTATTATATGAATGTGATGTGTGGTTCAAACATGTTATTACTTGAATTATGGGAACCTTATAGTGTTCCTAGGGTGGGTTAGGTAGATGGAAGTGAATACTAACTCCGAGAGCACGTATTAATTTTAGAATTGATGCTATTTATAGGCGCGATTTAGATCGACTCGTTTTAGTGAGCTCAAGTGTGTTCGTAGAAGTGAAGTGAAGATTGTCAGGTAATGTCTATGTCCTAATCCCCACTGGGATGCACTTTACATGTTTTATGGTTTTGATTATATTTTGGAATTTGCATCCCGAAAGGGGATTTTATGGTAAAAATTGGCTGTCTATTTTGGATGTGGTTTATGTTCTTTGAGTTGGAAAAATGTGGACAGTCGTTTATGTGTGATTTGGAAATGGTTTTGGAAATTGGGAGTGGACTGATTTGGAAAGGTGTGTTATTAAACCGGACTAATAATTCAAAGGAGACGTAAATGCGGGTTCGGGCAACGTCCCATAGACCAGGATCTGTTCCTGCAGGGAGGTTGTCAAGAGATCAGGGGATGCCCTGATATGGTTGTGTGTTCGGGCAATGCTCCATAGACCAGGATCTGTTCCTGCAGGGAGGTTGTCAAGAGATCAGGGATGCCTGATAGGTGCTACTTCCCCGGGGTTAGTTTTATGCACGTGTGTGAAATGGATGGCCATCCGTATGATTGAGATTGTGATTGATTGAGATTGAGATTGAGATTGAGATATGATTATTGTGAAGTCTTTGATTTCGAGGGCCAAATAAGCAAGGTCCGCCCGCTTAATAATTCTGAAAGATGGTTTGGTTGGTTGGGAAAGAAAGTTGGTTTCGAAAAGATTTGACTTGTTCACTTCTCCCCCAAAAATGAATTGAAATGGTTTTTAAATGGTTTTAACGGTTAGGGGTAGACATTATTGAGTCCTCCTCATGTTTTTAAATGTTTTGTTTTCAGGTGAAGAGTTCTATCTTTGGGAAAGGAACTAGAAGTGAGTACTGAGTTAGTTTGAGAATAAGTTTAGTTAATGTTTTAGCTTTGAAGTTAGTAATGCTTAGTTTGTGTTGTTTTTAGAATTGAAGTTTCTTTCGTTCGTTAAATGGAAGTAATTAATGATTAGTTGTTAGTTTTCCTTTCTTGCCTTTTATTCCTTCGGGGATACGGCAGTAACGCCCAATTAAAAAGAAAAAAAAAGTCTTCCGCTGTTAATGTTAGTCAATGTTTGACTTTGACCGTTAAGTTTAGAGTTTAATTTCCAGGGCGTTACAGAATGGTATCAGAGCTCTGGGTTACGACCTGGTAGCTCCTAAGTGTCTATTAGGTTTAGTTAAAGCTTAGGAAGTTACGTTCGGAGTGTGAGTGTAGGATGGGGAATGGGGTACGTTTTGCTTTCCTAGTTGTTTATGAGTTTAAGTGCTTATTTACTCTGTTCGTTATCAAGTAGTCTTGTGATTGTTTTGCCATGCTCGAACTATTAGGATAGCAACTCGTTAGTAAGATGTGAATAAGGTGGATTTTCCTGACTCCAGGATGACTCAAGGTGACGGGACCAGATTCAATGAGCCTCAAGGTAGGCCTCTCACCACTAGCGATGAGATGAGACAACGATTTATAGAACTTCAAGAGACGACAGCTGCACGAGCCGCCCCGAATGGAGACACCCCGCCGGTTGTTCCCGATTTGACACACCTAATGATGCTAGAGATGATGGCTCGACAGACCGAGCATTTTCAACGAATGTCGGAGCAACGAGTTGAGCCGAGGAAGGGCAATGAAGCTTCTCTATTCATGGAGTTCAACAACCTGAATCCCCCCACCTACTCTGGGACAACTGATCCCAAGGTGTTTGAAGAATGGATACGGGACATCGAGAAGAAATTCGACGCTCTCCCTTGCCCTGAGGAACGAAAAGTTGGATTTGCAGCCTACCACCTAACGGGAGAGGCTGACATCTGGTGGATGAGTGTAAAGGAACGACAAAACGAACCAGGGTTCAACTGGAACCGGTTCAAGGAAATGCTGAAGAATCGTTTCTATCCTATGGCACTCCAGAAAGCTAAGGAGAAAGAGTTCCTGGAGTTGGAACAAGGAAGTGGAATAGTGTTGCAATACTCCGCCAAGTTTGCGGAGTTGTCATGTTTTGCGACGGCTTTTGTCGCCAACGAGACCCTGAAAATGAACCGCTTTGAGAGCGGCTTGAGCTTCGATATTCAGGAACGTATGACCGCCCGGTCCTTCTCGTTATACGAAGAGATGCTGGATGTGGCCCTCAACATTGAGAGAGTGGCTATAACCCGGGAGGCACATGTGAACAAGCAAGGGAACAAGAGGAAGGAACCTTCCCGCTCTAACCCTACTCCAACAAACCCCGATAAGAGAAGCCACCACAACAACTGGCAGAGTAACCAATGGCGAGCATCTCCACCTGGCTTGTTTTGTAGGACTTGTGGCAGGTCGGGCCATCTCGCCAGGGACTGCAAGAGTAACTGGAAGGCAAGCTGCTACCGGTGTGGCAGTCCACACCATTTGGTGAGAGACTGCCCTTTTCCGGCACCAGAAGGACCCAACCATGGAGGGACCAACGATCAAGGAGCTCCACCCTTGACATACCAGGATCGAGGAGGCTACAATGGGAACACAAGGCAACAACACCAGAATCGAGAGGGCCCCAACGGGAACCAAGCGTATTGTGATAGGCCAAGCAATCAACACCCACCTCATCAGCAATGAAGGAGCAAATTTGATCGACGTAGTGATTGGTACTCATCTCTCTTTCCCTCGTATGTTACGGTGTGATTAGCTTCTAGTTCCTACACTTTTAGTATGTTGAGTTTCGAGGACGAAACTCTTTTGAAGAGGGTAATGATGTAAAACCCCAAGAATTTCGTTAGAGTTACCGTTAGTTCCTTCTGAAAAGTCGTTAAGAATGAATTAAGTTTCGAGGACGAAACTTCTTTTAAGGAGGTAATGATGTAAAACCCCGGAAAATTTGAATGTGTTGAACGTTACGTCGTTAGTAATTAAGTTTGACTCCGTTAATTCTTTGAGATTTTATCGGCGATTGTTTCTGCTAACACTTGAGCTCGTAGGACCGTTGAGAGACTAACAAGGGTATTTTAGTAATTCCTAATGTGCGTGGGAATAAGGGTAATTTAGTAATCTTATGTTATCGATCAATATTGTATGATTTTATGTGCTTCTTTTAATTAATTGTGAATTATGTATTTTTTAGTTTTATTATTATTATGGTTATTATTATTATTTATAAAATTAAATTTTTTTTTCCTATAGCTATTAATAGTAGCAGCTGAGATTAATTATATTTTGGTTATTTTACTAAATTAATACTAGTTAGTATATAGGTTAAGCATACCAAACATTAATATCAAACCCTAAAACGTACCTAAGCCTCTTCTCCCTCTTCCCCCACTCTGCATAATCGCCATTGCTCCGACGCGCCGTGTAATCGCCGGCGTCTCGCACAACCACCACACGCACCAGAACCCTTTCTCCCTCTGTTTCTCTCTCTCGTCCGTCCCACTGTCGCACTCGTGGCCACGGCACCACCGTCGCCCAGGCTCTTGCTGACGTCGCCGCCACATTCCGTGACTGCCCCACACCACCGCGCCGCCCGTTATCGTCGGAAACCGCCCATACGTTGAAGATCGTGACTGTTGTGGTTGCTGTCGTCGTTCTCGCTGCTGTTGCTATCGTTCGGTCCAGACACCGACCACCACCGCGACTTCGACCACCCCCGTCCGACGTCCTCGCTTCCGCCGACGACTGCTCACCGTCCGACTGCCCCTGTGTTGCCAGCCTTACGTAAAACCCTAACCCTAATCTATTGGTTTTACATTAGACCTGTATTAGCAATATTCTGATGTTATTTTTATTACTATTATGCATACTATTGTCATATAACCTGATTTAGTATGCTATCAATTATTAATGTCGAGTTCTTTTTCTTGTTAATCGCATGCTTTGGGTTTATGCTGTATTAAGTTGCATTAAGTGTGAGTTTTGGAGTTTAGCTAGAAATTTGTGTTTCATATGTACGTGGGATATGGTTAGTGTCTATGAATTGTGAATGGTCGATTAAGATTAGTTAAGGGAAATAGTAATTGAAATGGGTGTAAGTGATTGGTAGTATGTTCCGTTTAAGCATGATTTCTTTTTATGATTATAATGTTCTTACTAGTTACTCATATGGATGAATTATAATAATTAGTGTATGTGGTGATGGTTTATGTTTAAGAGTTTGTGTTGTATTAGATTTTGCATGATTTAGGTTTCAATTAGGTCGTTAAATTTGATTTCATGTGTTATAATGGAGTAGGGATGCATGTGATTGAGTTTTAAATAGAGTTGCGTTTTAATTCTCAATTTTATTTATTGAACCTGATTTATTTTGAGAGTTATAAGTGTTATTATTATATTGTGATTCTTTTTAAACATAGTATTTCTAAACTTTCCTTGTTCTTTAAGCAAATTAAATTATATTATGTTTAGTAATGTTTCGATCTTGGATGCGTTAAACATATTATTATTGATTATTATAATACGTTACATTGTATTATGAGTTTTGTCGATTTCTCTCTTACTTAGAAACGTTTTAAATTTTTACTATGAGTGAAGGTTTAGTACTCTTGCTGTCCGTGGTTTATTTCCATAAGGTTCGATGCCGAAAATTTGAGTTTTATTGTGATCTTTATGATTGGTTTTTAAGAAAATGTTTATTTTGAAAATTTAATTATTTATGCGAGAATTTGGTGTTAGTTTGAGTTTAGTTGGACCTTGGTTGTGTTAAGGGTGAAGGGGAAGGTATTTGACCTTAACTGGAATGTTTAGAGACTCAAGTTAGAGTCCCGGAATGGTTTGATTGGAATTAGGATCGAAAAAAAAACCCAAAATTAAAACGGGTCAGTTTGGACAGAATTTATGAGTCGTACGATATCGGTCACCATTTATTGTGTCGTTAACATTTAGCCTTACCATTTGACCGGGGAGTACCTTAGGATGTTAGCTTTAATAGGAATTTTTGCGGATCGGGATTTTGAGGTATATATTCTGAGTTACGACCCAAATAGCGCACCTAGGTCAGAACTGGACATGTTTTATAGTTGGCTGTTTTTGAAGACCTTATGGTGTGTTTTAGGCCTCGAGGTAAACATAAGAGTTTTAGTAGACATCCCGAGGTTTCCAGAAAGTCTAAAACCAGACCCATAGGATGTCGGGAAGTCAAGTTATAATCCGTTCTATGTGCACATTACAATCTGTCCAGTGTTTTGTTTTAATAAATGTGTTTTATTATATGAATGTGATGTGTGGTTCAAACATGTTATTACTTGAATTATGGGAACCTTATAGTGTTCCTAGGGTGGGTTAGGTAGATGGAAGTGAATACTAACTCCGAGAGCACGTATTAATTTTAGAATTGATGCTATTTATAGGCGCGATTTAGATCGACTCGTTTTAGTGAGCTCAAGTGTGTTCGTAGAAGTGAAGTGAAGATTGTCAGGTAATGTCTATGTCCTAATCCCCACTGGGATGCACTTTACATGTTTTATGGTTTTGATTATATTTTGGAATTTGCATCCCGAAAGGGGATTTTATGGTAAAAATTGGCTGTCTATTTTGGATGTGGTTTATGTTCTTTGAGTTGGAAAAATGTGGACAGTCGTTTATGTGTGATTTGGAAATGGTTTTGGAAATTGGGAGTGGACTGATTTGGAAAGGTGTGTTATTAAACCGGACTAATAATTCAAAGGAGACGTAAATGCGGGTTCGGGCAACGTCCCATAGACCAGGATCTGTTCCTGCAGGGAGGTTGTCAAGAGATCAGGGGATGCCCTGATATGGTTGTGTGTTCGGGCAATGCTCCATAGACAAGGATCATTCTGCAGGAGGTTGTCAAGAGATCAGGGATGCCTGATAGGTGCTACTTCCCCGGGGTTAGTTTTATGCACGTGTGTGAAATGGATGGCCATCCGTATGATTGAGATTGTGATTGATTGAGATTGAGATTGAGATTGAGATATGATTATTGTGAAGTCTTTGATTTCGAGGGCCAAATAAGCAAGGTCCGCCCGCTTAATACGAAAGATGGTTTGGTTGGTTGGGAAAGAAAGTTGGTTTCGAAAAGATTTGACTTGTTCACTTCTCCCCCAAAAATGAATTGAAATGGTTTTTAAATGGTTTTAACGGTTAGGGGTAGACATTATTGAGTCCTCCTCATGTTTTTAAATGTTTTGTTTTCAGGTGAAGAGTTCTATGCTGGGAAAGGGAACTAGAAGTGAGTACGGCGAAGTTAGTTTGAGAATAAGTTTAGTTAATGTTTTAGCTTTGAAGTTAGTAATGCTTAGTTTGTGTTGTTTTTAGAATTGAAGTTTCTTTCGTTCGTTAAATGGAAGTAATTAATGATTAGTTGTTAGTTTTCCTTTCTTGCCTTTTATTCCTTCGGGGATACGGCAGTAACGCCCAATTAAAAAGAAAAAAAAAGTCTTCCGCTGTTAATGTTAGTCAATGTTTGACTTTGACCGTTAAGTTTAGAGTTTAATTTCCAGGGCGTTACAATTATATTGAAAAATGTCCATAATTATTGATTGGGGTTCAAAATTGTTAAAACTTGAGTATACATAATTGTTGTTATCATCAAGTATTTTAATAAATAATTCAATTATGTTATTGCTGGAATTGGTTTTGTTTTGAAAATTTCATATGAAAATGGATTATTACATGACCGCTGGGCTTTCAAAAATACTTGACCAGTGGATGGCCCAGTTCTTTTAATGATTTTTCTTTATTTAGAAAATTACAGTATTTCTTATTAGCAATTTATGAAACACGTCTCCCACCTGTAAACTCATCGTTATATGGTCAATTGTGGGGTAGCTACCTAGGTATACTAATTGTATCAAATTTTTTTTAAAAAAATCATCAATATTCATTATGATATTCATAGTAAATGTATCAACATTATTACAAATTCATCTATATTTTTAAAGTAATTAAATTTTTACAAAAATTCATCACATAATAAATTGATGTATTTCAATATAAATTGTGTACTTAGGTAGGTACACCATGATGAACGGTAATATTTGTACTTGTCAAGGTTCCAATACTACATGAAAGAAATAATTTAACCAAAATATTTTAAATAAATGGTTAAACATATAAGAATAGTTTTCAAACTCTAACCTTGTCATTTCGTTCAAGATTTTTAAAGTTAACTTTCCGGTGTAAGGACATCTTTTAAATATTGCACTAGTTTGGTAAATAGAATGAAGAATAAGCTATTGTGACTACTTATTTTGTGTTACTAGAATAAAAAATCTATAAGAAATTTTCCTATAGATAAAAATATAATGAAAACAAAAAACCATAAAATGGATGAATAAGCATATATAATAAACTGTGCCCCATGAATCATGACCATTTGGAGATGCCCTTAGATTAATTGGTTTTTTAAAAAAAAAAAGAAAAAGAAAAGAGCTAAAAGTGGACAAGCCCTACATTGCTGGGCTAGGTAAGATGCAGCCGACCTCAAAGATATTAAGGTTATCGACCATGAAAGATGGCCCAAAAGCTAAATTGACAGAAAAATATTATTTAGGAATTAGGATCGTGAAATCCTAATTTGTATTAAAAAAAAGGGACATGCATCACTGAGTTACCATGATATATTTCAATAATTTATCTATTTATTTTGCAGTTTGCTGTCCGAGAATTAAAACTGTCCAAGGATAGAGAAGAAAATGGGATTCTTTGCAAAGAGGGGGAAAGAAGACAAAGAAGAAAAAGAAGAAATCATCTAGACTCTAAATATATCAACATTCATAAAGGTGGGCTTATTTCCTTCTTTTTGAATGCTCTAAAAAAGGAAAATGGGCCTTAGTATACTATAGCTCTCCCTTATGATTTCCACTCTCAAAAATAAAATAATGACAACAACCTTCATGCATAGTTATTAAAATCTCGATCCTGATCTACGATCCTACGATTTTATGATAAAAAATCTTCGAGACGTTTCTACTATCTAGTATCTACATACGATCCACAATCCTACATGGGTTAATTTCGATCCTAACTACCCTATGAATTCGAGTTAGAATCCCGATTTTAACAACCTTGCCTTCATGTTGGAGATATATGAAGGAATGTATGTGATCCAATTATATAAGTGTTCCAATTCCCAAACTTTTTTGGAAGCCAGACATAAGAGAAATTAAAAGATACTCTTAGTTCCTATGTGCCAAAAACACGTGGGGGAGATGGATGAAGATTGAGCCCTTGATGTTTTGAACAATCTTCCTTTAGTAGAGTCGTAGAGACCATTATTTCAGAATATTTGCGAAAGGAATATTTTAATTTTACGCATCTAAGTTCCAAATCCATTGTCCTTGCCATTTAAATTATCCTCTATCTCATGACACATCCAAGTTCACTGTAAGGAATTTAGATTCCCTGCAAGGAATTTGGAAAATAGTAGCGCTCGCCAAAAATCGGGTCCGGGTAAACTCAGGTCGGACAAATTCGGACAATATTAAACCGACAAGAAATTCATGTCCGGACCTGGTTTTATTTCGGGTCGAACAGGGTCGGACAATTCGGACGAAGGTAAAATCGGGTTCGGACAATAGAAAAAAGAGAAATTTTGTGCCCGAATATTCAGTCAATTCGGTCAATATCAAAATTCGGACGAAAAATCTATGTCCAGACCCGATTTTTTCCGGGTCGGACAAAATTTTGCCAGCTCTAGAAAATAGCTTTATTACTTCTTTATCCTTGACATTAGCTTTTTTAGAGAATATGATAGTAGATTTGTGAAAATTCATTAGCTATCTTGATTTACACGAAAATTATCTAGTTCTTTTCTAAGACTACTATTGCATTCTTCGGTTGTACTTTTGTAGAATAAAAAGTTGTTATCATCAAACAATAAATATGAAATGGTTGTCCCATTTGGACAAATGTTATGCTATTTTCGTTCTTTTTTATTGTACTTTACTGAGTAAGTTTTGTAGTTAAAATTTACAATGTGCTTTTTTTTTTGTCATACCGTGATTTATGATTCAAAAAATATAATTCTAGGAAATAATATACGATATGCAATTTAGCATGTGAATTTGGTTTAAAAAGAATATGACAATTGTTATTCAAATTAGAAGGAATACTATGTTCAAAGTAAAGGTCTAATAGCTGTCTAAGGCTTATGTAAAAATGATATAAATCTATAATGTTCATGATTTACCAATAAAATTTAGGCAAGAATTGAATAAATATGAAGACAAAAATGGTGACTAAAATTATTTCCCATTAGTAATGACCTAAGAAACTCAAACTTAGGCAACATTGGGAGCTTATGCTTACCTTAGATACCCACAATTGGAAATCTATTGGCCACCATGAACTTAATTAGGTATGTGAAATATTTCAACTTTATGTTACATCATTTGGACCATCCCCCATAATCCAACATTCTTTTCTATGTTTGATCACTTCCTTTGGGCTCCATATAGATGGGTTTATTAGGAAGATTAAAGGCATTTGTAGCTTCACTAGCTTGGTTAAAAGGAAAATTAGCAATAAAAAGACATCCACATTCAAATTGGTGATTGCATATTAGATTATGATATGGTAAATTTTGCTAAATAAATATAAATTTTGGTAAATATCGGGAAAATGATATTTTTGAATATAATAATACTTTTGTAAGGAGAAAATAAATAAGGACAAATATGTAAATTTTTATAAATTATGAGAAATTTTAGTAGCTTTTAATAGATAATTAGCCAATTCCATTTACACATTAATTTTACATGGCTTTAATAAAAAAATTTAAATGTGTAAGTTTGGCACTTTTATCTGATTTCTCTAGAAGGCCCACAATGTGGGAACGTCATGGGAAATGCATGATTGTTGTTGATACAAGAAAAATACGTGTGCGAACACTTTTGACTAGATGAAGAAATTTTCTCTAGGCTTTGTGAACTTCCACAACTTTTACGTGGCCCATTTTACTTCCTTGAACATATTATACTTTAATTTTGGAAAATTTGCCAATAAAATTAGGCTAAATTCAACTTTAATATTTTTAAGTTAATATTTATTCATTTTGAGCTTTAAAATCAGTTTCATTTAACCACTTTATTGGTAAATTTAGCAATTTTTTAGGTGAATATATGATTTGATATGAAATTTATTTGTTGAAATGACGATAATTTAACAAGCAAATTTCATCATATATAATACATTCACCAACAAAATTGCAGAATTTACTGGAAAAATAACTAAACAAAATTTAGCCTATATCTTAAAAGGAGTATTAAAGACTACGGACATCGTTATAATAATTTTCAAACCGTCCATCCACTAATGTATTAAATTTAACCTTAATTTGAACAAAGTTAGTCCAAGTTACCCAACAACAACAATACTCCCTCCGTTTCATATTAACTGTCGTTTTTGGAAATTGTGCAGTTAAATCTGCAGAATTTTGATCATAAATTTTTCAATATATACAATAACTTGTTATATAAAATTACTATAGTTAGATTTTTAATGTAAAATACTATCATAAAACTATAATATTGCAATTGTAAATAAAATAGTATGTAAGAAATTATCTATCAAAAAGTAACATTGTAACTGTGATAGTCAACAAAATGACAATTAATATGGAATGGAGGGAGTAAATAACAGTAAAAGTAAACCACATGTTGTTGACAATTTTACAGCCACAAACAAAATAATTAAACCTAGTTTTTCCTTAATGTGAACAAAAAAAAAAGAAAAAGAAAGATGATTAGACATGAGAATATTTTAAAGTAGTACACTGTTCCTATTCCAGGCCTATGGAATAATTGGTTGAAAATAAGGCATTCAAAGTGACAAAGAATTCCAATGCTTAATTAGCTTGTTTCCACCTGCTAACTCACACGTACTTAATGTTCAAGTTTCTTAGCCCTTATTGATTTTTTTGGTCCAATATTATTATTTTCGTATTCATGTGAATTTCACAATTATTGGATTTGACACTTTGTGGAAATATGCCGAACTGATTTAATACACGTATGTAAAGTATATTTAAAGCCTTTTTTCCAATTATTTAAAGTTCAAAAATGTTGACTATATTATATTGAGTGTTAAGATAATATTCTTCTTATTCTTCAGGCGTCTTTGTCTCAAGGTGTCAAAGTACAAGGAAGGAGAAATTATTTTGGAAGGCTAAACGGTATTTGGTGAAACAAGCAATGGTAGCTGGCATTTAGCCAATCAGTATCGAAAAGGTTCACTCATGCTGGAGGGCGTGAATACACGCCAAAAGGCGGATGGAATTGAGGAGACCATGCAATGTACCTTGGTGTGGATAGCAATACCATTTAAAAAAACTGAGGAAGAATTATATTTGACGAGAGCACTCACATTAGCGAGGATCAAATAGAATGCGTAACTGAGAAGATTGGTAGTGCTTTTTGAAACTAAGATTGACAACCAAGAGAAAATTATAAGACCAAGTGAAGGATATTCTCTCAAAGGAATAGCGAGAGAGATGATCATGGTTGTGAGATTATTGATGTGTAGAGAGAATATTCATGGACGTTGTTCAGGGAAGCATAGGGTCGAGGGCTTTCTTTGAAGTCGGAAATTTTGATGTTGAGTTGTTTATCATTTCGCTATTATACTATTTCATTATGTTAAGTTATGCTAAATTTGTCTTGGAATATATTTATAATATACTAAGTAATTTTTTTTAAAACTTTGATTAACTTTCTATCCAACAAAAAAAATAATTCATTAACTTAACAGAGTATATAATATCAATTAGTGGCGTCATTGAAGTAGTTGTTAAAGTTCAAATAAATGTTTTGATTCTATGCTTTTTTTACATCCATAGTCATATGCTTCTTTAAAGTATTGAATTAGGTGACAATCAAATTAAATTATTTATTAGATACATCACATGTGATTTCTAATTGTGCTAAGTAGTAATTATCAAACTTTTTCAAATGTATACATCCAACAACTCAATTCCTCTTTGTAAACTATAATTGATTCTCTTTATGAGTTTTTTTTTTTTTTTTTAAGAAACCCCTACTCCATTCCAAGGACCTCCACTGCTCTGAGGACCTCCACAATTGCTGACGTGATTTTGATTGAAAGACAAACTTTGAAGATATAAAATCAGAGAAGTTTCCATAATATGAATATTCCATATCTTCTCTAGTATTTATATATCTTACGTGATTCCTAACTAATTTTATCTTATTGCAAATATCCAAATCAAAGAAAATAAGTAATTGCCTAATAAATGAAGATTGAGGATCAAACAAAGAAGGAAAGAAATCGTTGCAATCGTCAAATGAAGAATCTGAGCAATTCTCTGAGGACCTCACTATATCCGACAGTGAGGATCTCCTGTTCAAGCTTGCAGATTTTGTTTGAAAGATCGGTCAAAATTAAATAAGGGAATTATCTTCAAGATCCTAATCTTATTCCATCCCTTCCATTTTTAAACTGATATTATAATATGCCCATATTCCTTTCTCAGATACTTAAAGGAAAGGAAAGAAAATCGTTGTCATTACTCATGATGTGGAAGATTGAAGATCAATTCAAGAAAGGAAACAAATCTCCTGTGAAGGAAAGAAGATATTGATGACAGAAGATCCTCAAGCATAAATACTATCAACCTCTTTCAAGAAACTTACGGATTTCTAAGGAAGCAAATCAGTGTAGGAATTTTGTTTAAGAAAATTCTGAGTTGCAGGAATATTTGAGTGAAAATATTCTGAGTTGTAGCCACTAAGAAAAGTAGTGAGTTTGTAATCAGAGGGTGTGTCTGGTGAGGACCTCTAAGGTCATGTTTTTGAAGTGAGATAGGGTTCTCACTTTAAGTGTGTTCTTCAGCTTTAATCGCCTCTTCTGTGAGGCCTCAAGTGTAGAAGCCATTTGTGAAGTCTTCTGCTCTAGTAAGCCTGTTGAGAACCTCACAGTTCTCAATAGTGTCGAGTTGTAACTTTCTCTCTTTTAGCATTTTAATCCATTCAATAAAGAAGTATTATTCAGTTTATAAAAGTGCTATTAACCCTTTTGTGTTGATTAAGTGCAGAAATTTATATAACCCTATTCACCCCCCTTCTAAGGTTATTTCATTTTTTTTTTGTGTAGAAGAGTGACGTCCTTATTTTATGAGTATAGTGTGAATTTTTATTTCTTATCAAATAAAATAGTTAGTTTTTTCCTTTAATTTATAGGGTGTGTTTGTTAGAATCCTTTCTTTTTCTCAAAAACCTTTCTCTATCTTTTTTAAATAAAAATTTTCAGAATTTGTCAATTTAAAAAAATTGATGAATTTTTTTTATCCACTAAACTGAACCAACCTAAAAAAAACTTATCAACTTGAAAATATTGACCAAGTTTCTTCAAAAATTAATCCAACCAGAAGCACTAATAATTATTTTGGATGATATTTTGTGTGCAGTGTGCCTGGATTTTTGCTTTTTTTGTGTTTTTTTTTGTTTTTGTTTCCTGTGCCAACCTTCTTGGCTTCTTTGTGATGACTTCATCATTGGATTATCGACAAAATTGAAGTATATACTGTTAATCATGCAATCAAAATTGTTCAACACAAATAATGCAGCTCAATATTTGTGTTTTTTTTAATTATTAGAAGGGCAAAATCCTTAAAGAATCAAATGGCTAATATAACAAAAAACTAAATTGCACAAACAACCAAAAACCATTAACAAAAGATTATGATAAAACTTTCACTTTTAGCCCTCAATAAATTTTTCATATGCTTCACAACGGCCTTTATATTTGAAACCTTCAAGCCAAGTTGGTTACTAATTTCTACTGATCTAACAATTAATCGATGAATACTATCTAAATTACCAGAAGTATCATTACTTGAAACAAACAATTAATTTCTACTCGAAGTATCATTAAGCTTAAACTTTTGACGTAACTCAACTAACCTTGTTAGGTTTCTCTTTAACATTTATATCTATTTTTATAAATTGTGATAAATTGAAAATAACAATTCATTATTGCTCATATTAATCTCATAATTAAAATAAACAAGTCCATTGTTGATATTATATGATGGATACATATATATGGTGGAGCATCCAACTATATATCATATATATTCACTCATCATTATTCATTAACCACTTATTGATTAGCATAAGTAAATTGAATACTAATTAGTAGCTCTAATTAGTAATTACTTTACCTACCATCATAATGAACATACCCAATGACAAGTAATAGCTCAAAACCCATGACCTCACATTTGACACTTGCAAGAGATGATGATATCTATCGTTAGCAAGCCAATAAGCAAATACCCCGTATTAAAAGTTGCAAAAATAATTGTACAAATTGTGGTCCTCTATTTAATCACATTATTGTCCTTCCCTTTTCACTTTTCTAGCCCGGCAAAAATTAGTCCGATTCAAGTATTTGAATTTGTCCGACCCAATTGCTCATCAATTTTTTGTTCAAATTTTAAATTCAGACAACTCAGTCATGTTCGATTCTAAAAATTCGGGTCGGGTTTGGGGAAGAAATCCTGATGTTCAAATTTTGTGTCAAATTCGGGTTCAGACAAATTTGGACGCATTCGGGCAGTCTCCGAACACTAGAATTCAGACAAAATATTGGAATTATGTATAAATTTAATGTAAATTCGGGTTTGGTTATATTCGGACAAATTCGAGTCTAAGTTCGGACACCACAAAATATCCAAATTTAAAATTCGAACAGGGTTCAGATTTAGGGATTTTATCCGAATGTCCGAATTATCCGAACCCGATATGACCCAAGCCCGATTTTTTGCCACGGCTGCACATTTCCAATTACAATTACTAGTATCACTAGTAATAGTACTACTAGTACTAGTACTTTTTTCCCACTTGCCTCTTGCTTATTCCAGCACCAATCTATTAAGACTTATCCTTAATTAATTCTTTATTGGTCACTTTCAAATATTTTCTGTATTTTGTTGAATCTTCTTCTCCTTCATCATCTTTTTTCCTCTTTATATTGAAGGTTGTAAACAAGCCTAGTTCCCTAATTGTTGAATTAAACCTCCATTGATATATCCATGGAGGAGAATGATGATGAAATTGGAGGATCAGGATCAGGGTCAGGATCGAGAGTATCGAACTTTGTATGTTGTCAAGCAGACAACTGTACGGCTGACATGACGGATGCGAAAAAGTACCACCGCCGGCATAAGGTGTGTGAGTTCCATGCCAAGGCCCCCATCGTCATTGTCGCCGGAATCCACCAGCGCTTCTGCCAGCAATGCAGCAGGTTTGTCTACTTTGTTTTGTCAAAATAGTCCATATCATTTAATAAGGAACAATAGTAGTTTACAGACACACCAAGATTCTGCAAACTTGTAAGTACAAACTTAAACTTTATAGCATCGCTTCTCTATGAAGCGTCTTTTCCCAGTTAGAGGGATGATGCCATCCCTTTCTGTTCCATGATGCCAATGCTAGTATTCACCAAATTTCTGCAAAACGAATTAGTATTAGTAATAAACGTCTTCTTAAGGTTTGTCTACTTATTATGTGCATACCCTTGTTCTTTTAACTAATTTCATGTATTTTTGTAATGTTTTATTGTATAATCAATTAACGATCTGTTTGGATTCAATTTAGAGGGGGAGGGAGAGGAACAGATCGAGAGAAGGGGGAGGGAATGGAGATGATTAGGTTAATCTCTTTTGGATATATTAACAAAAGAAGATAGGGAAAACATTAAAATTACCCCCTCTCCCGACCTCTTCCCCTCTCATTTTGAGGGTTAGAAAAATGGAGGGGAAATGAGGTAAAATATTTCCTTCGCTTCAAGTAGAATTTGTATGATTATTTGTATGATTAATAGAGGACCACAATTTGTACAATTATTTTTGCTATACATATAATTAGCAAGATTGTATGATTAATAGAGTACTCCTTAGTTAGGTCATTGTATCATTTGTATGAATGTATGATTAGCTTCACATTGTATCCGGGTTAATTAATTAACTTTGATAATTTCAAGCTAACTAAGCTTAAACATATAATGACAAAAGTTTTTGCAAAATTTACCATTCATTGTCAAATTTAGCTTGATAATGTAATCCATCTCAAGCTGATCCAACCCTAAACATGACTCTATAACAAATTTTAATTCTAGACACATTATTTTTGTTCAACCCTGATGTTAGAGTATAAAGTCATTATTGGGTCTTCAGTCATCAACTTAAGCGTTTTTTAAAATGTTCGACATGGTATCAAAGTCAAACTGAGTAAGTGGTCTAAGATTCGAATCTTATTAGCAACCCTCACGTTTAATTATTTGCGTAAGGTAAATGAGTATTTGCACCATCCACGCTTCAAACTAAAACGCACTGGCATGAGTTATACAATAAAATCATCATTGAGTCTTCAATCATCAGCTTAACCTTTTGGATTACATTACACTATGCTAAATGTTGTTGCCGATTTTTAATTTTTCAGACATTATAATTCGATCTGAATTCGGTATGAACCAACTTTTGAGTATGTTTCATAATGTAGGTTTCATGAGGTGTCGGAGTTCGACGACATAAAGAGGAGTTGCCGGAGGCGGCTGGCTGGGCACAACGAGCGGAGGCGAAAGAGCTCATCGGATGGAGGACCATCTGCAGGATAATTAAGCAAAGTTTGATCGAGGTTCTGCTTAATTAATTAGCTAAATTAATCAGAATCAAATGATGCATTAATTGTGGTTCGCTAGTTTCTGAATGCTCTCTGTCTTCTGTCAATCAATATTAAACCTTTCTTTAATTATCCAAATTAAGTTTCCGTACGGCTCAGTTACGTTAATTAAGCCTAATTAGGCAATTAGCAGCTCATGAATTTTATCTGAAATAATTAGTTCTTTCTTAATCACTGTTGGTTGATTACACAGTTGAAGCTTACGACGTGGTGGTAGTACGTACGTACGTAGATAAGCATGCATGCATAAACTTTGAATATACGCTTCAGTTTTTAGGTTGTTTTACTACGTATGTACGTACTTTTAGGATGATATATATAGAATGGCAGTTAGGTTTAGATTAATTTTTTCATAATTTTTGAAAACAATTAAAGACATGAATTTCAATATATTTTTGATTTAGTATATATATCAGCTTTAGCATAAAATAATTACATAGTATTGGTATGTATAGGAGTGGAGTATCATTACATGTGTTAGGGTGTTTTTGAATTGGTTGGACTATTTCTCTAGAAAATTAGGTTTTTTTTAGGTTGACAAATTTTCCATATGATGTGGATGATAAAATTTTGATGTAGAGTTTTTTTTCCCCTAATAATTAGCGGGCTTAAGCCCATTTTATTTCACCTCAAGGAAATTTGATGTAGAATTTTATTATTTTACATTCAAATTTAAGAAATTTTTAGATTGAGAAATATTTTTCTAAATTCTATCAAACACACCTTGGTTAGATTTGTATGTATAGTAAGGTGTGGAACCTTGGTTGGATTTGTTGGGTTGCTCCATTTAATAAGGTCAATTAATGTAAAAATTTTGACATGTGAAAAACATAGGGCCATGCATTTAAGATAACCTAAATTTGAAAAAAGGGGATTTTATAGGCGTGTTAAAATCAATATATATATATATATATATATATATATATATATATATATATATATATATATATATATATATATATATATATATATATATATATATATGCGAGTGTCAAAGTAAGTCTCTAATAGATGTTGAGTATAGCAATTATTAATGGTTAGTAGAGGCCCCCTCAATCTCGTCTACATTGAGCATATTTTTTCTTAAAAAGTGAATATACATATAGAATTAAGCAATTGTTCTTCTTAAATCTTAATCAATTTACAAATTAATGTTTATTAATGATGTGAAGGGATCTTTGTAAATCTCGTGACAAATTTTCATTTCGGTTCAAGATATTTGTACACTTGATACTTCTATTCTTGCATGATTGATCTGTTATCACTTACATTTTCTGAAAAGACAATAAAATTGAAAATGGGCTATTTAATTATGGGCATCACATTCAATCTTCATTGATATGACATTGTAGTCCTAGTAATGAGTTCTCCAATATCTTATATCAAAATTCACTTGGTAAATTCCTTGAGATAATGACTATCTAGTTGTTTGTTTCTTACCCTCTAATGAAATTATCAGTGTCAAATATTAATGTTTTCATGGGTCATCATTTTGATACGAGCCAATCTGGTTTTGAAAAAATAAATTGATGTTCTACCCCTAATTTTCTTAGGCCAAACAATTCAGACCAACAATTAAACATAGCTCAAAACTGGGCTCAAAAATTTAAACAAAAATATTATATCCATATCACAAAAATATGTTAATCCTAAAAAGCTTTTTCAAGCCAGATGATTTTTGACAATCCTGACATATATAATTGTTTTTTAAGAGATGCAAAATTATATAAATAGGACACTTCTAATTTGAAAACAAATGAAGGTGATTGGTGCAGTGTTTGTTCCCTTTTTATAAATTGCATACACCAATTAGAATTTAGAACTGACAGTAGAATGTATGTCCAGTAATTTTCAAGATAAGTGCTGGTGTCTCAAGTGTTGGCTGTAGTATTTTCTGTCTTTTATGTCTCTCTAAACGAATGTACTAACTGGTTTAACACTAATGTAAATCTACCAATCATTGATAACCATAATTGATTTTTCTTTCTTTAAAACCAAACTATAATTGATTGATAACTTAACAAAATGGAGCATACCAAACACATTCAACATATATTACAAAGTTTCATATATATATATATATATATATATATATATATATATATATATATATATATATATAGGGTTATTGGATGCTAGTATACTGAATTTTTGGGGTATTGGACAATAATGCACTAAACTTTGACCTTGGACAATAATGTATTGAATTTTGAGGGTTTATTTTGCATTTTGGACCCCGAATTTTAGGGGTATTTACATTCTGAACCCTTGGTTTTCAACTTTAACATTTTGGACCCTAAAGTTTGTAGGCTGAATAAAAAAAGGACCTTAAAGTTTGTGGACTGAAGAAAAAGGCCCCTGTCTTATTTTTTATTTTCCTCCCATGTTTGAATTTATCTCCCGATTGATGTCAAATTTTAGGACTATGGTTAAAACTAATATTGAAGCTATAATACACCTCTTTTATTCGTGTCGAGGCTACTTAGACCCCTGAGTACATGGTTTTAAGTAACTCCGACATAAATAAAAGAGGTTTATTATAACTTTAATATCGGTTTTAACCTTAGTCTTGAAGTTTGATGTCAATCGGGAGAGAAATTCAAACATGAAAAGAAAAAGAAAAACGGGAAACGAGCTTTTTTTTCACCTCACAAACTTTAGGGTCCTTTTTTTCAGCCTACAAACTTTTAGGGTCCAAAAAGTTAAAGTTGAAAACTAAGAGTTCAAAATGTAAATACCCCTAAAAGTCGGGGTCCAAAATGCAAAAAACCCGAATTTTGAGGGGTGTTGGATAATAATGCACCCGGAACGATTTCGATGGTGGTTGACTTGGTGGTGATCTTACGGGGCTGGTCGAAAAGATAAATATGCCAAATAATATCTAAATTTATGACATGTCTACTAATCTACACAAGAAAAGATGATTTTATACAATTACAACAACAATCTCTCAGCGAAAACACGTTTAAGCAAATGTGATTTTATGTTTTTTTACTCTTTTCGAAGTTCATTCCCTTTGCTTATGTGTGGATTAGCTGATATATCATAAGTTTAAATATTTTTGGGTCAATTCATCTCCTCCACCTATTAAGTAGGATTGTCACCGAGTCAGCCACTGCCGTTATTCTTCAATACCCCCAAAGTTCAGTGTATTATTGTCCAATACCCTAAAAGTTCAGTATATTAGCATCCAATAACCATATATATATTATATTATATATATATATATATATATATATATATATATATATATATATATAGGGAAATTGGATTCTAATAATACGAACTTTGGGCCATATAAGACTTAATAATACGAACTTATGATTTGGTTCTTAATAATATAAACTTTGACCCTCTATTACCCACAGTAACACGCCACCGAGTCACTTTAAATTTGACTCGCCGGTAAAATGACTTGGCGGAGGCGGCACGTGGTGTTTGCTGACTTAAAAAAATGCCATGTCAGCAAAGATTTTCCTCCTTCACTTATTTCATTAACAACCATTCTCCCTAAAAATAACTCCCGTCTCCTTCCTTCATCTTCATCGTCAGTCTTCACAGCCCAGATCTGGGTTTCAAATTTTTTTTGCTCATCTTCTGCAAAGCTCCTTCCTATAATTTCGAATTTCGAAGCGATGAAGTCTGATGGAGTTTTGAGTGGGGCGTCCTCTAGGTGGACTGCGAACCATGGAAGGATAAAGTGTGAACATGGGATCCCTGCTGTGCGTAAGATTTGTCGAAGGGGAGAAAATGCTGGGTTAGGTTTCTATGGATGTCCAATGTGGAAGGTAAACCCTAAAATTTGAGTTTTTTGCTTGTGATTTTCGTAGGGTTTTTTTCGAGTTTGGGTTTGGGGTTGGTTTTTCTAGAAATTGAACTAACTTCTGGTTCTGGTTCCAGTCGAAACACCTTGACTGTGGATTCTTCAAATGGGAAAAGAATTTGGTCGGGGAAGTTGAAATTGGAACTGTTGAAGGTTTGGTGGAGCAGAACAAGATGCTGAATGAGAGGATTGACCAATTGTTGTCAGAAATTGGAAGTGTTGCACACTTGAAGGAGGTGAATCTGGGCTTGAAGAAGAAACTTACAAAGGAAAAAGAAAAGAGAATCAAGGCAGAGGAAGAAAATGTCATGCTGAAGAAGAAGGCCTTTAACAGGTCTTCAATGGAGGTTTTAGGCATAGTTTTTGGTATGTTACTGGTTGTTCTAGTTTCAAAGTGGATGTAAGATTTGGGTGGGTACAAAGTCAGGTTGTGCATCTGAACTATATGGGGTAGTTTAGGGTGGGCAGTGATGAATTTTGTGGATGTAAGCATTTAGATATTGTGGATGTAAGCATCTTGGGGTGGATAGGTGTTGTAATTTGGTGAACAATGAATGGCAAATTGAATGAATGGATCAGTTGCATTAATTGTTGTCAGTTCATGAGTTGATGTAGTTGACAATTTGTGACAAAAAAACAGTGTGTAAATCACGTCAAATGGAATAATTTATGTTGATCATACAGATATAGACAATAGTTCATATTATTGAAACTAACAAATTGAAAATTTATATTATTCAGACATTGAATACTAAAACTTCATATTATTAGTGGTTTCATTTGTGGAAGTCCATGTTATTGAGACTTGTATTATAAAAACTTCATATTATTGAAACTGATGTATTTAAAATTAAAAAACAGATATAAACAAAAACAGATTACTGTTTTAGACCAAAACAGATGACAAAAACATCTGATTACATTTACTGAATAACATCATCCAAATTACAGCCAAAAGATTCCATGTGTTTCAATCACAAAATGGCATCAATTAGTGCCAAAGATACAACATGATCAACTTAATTACAGCAATATAGAGTTCTAGGGTTTGCTGCTATAAAAACTTCAATATGGAAGCATCTTTTGAGCATTGAAAACAGAAGCTTCTTCCAACAAAAAAAAAAGTGGGTGGTGGCATGGAGAATATTTAGGTTTGTGATGCCCCACTTTGTTGACCATCCCCTTCACTTTGTGATCCTCCACCAGCAACATCACCAACCACTTATCCAATGGAAAAAGTGTTTAATTATTGAACCCTAAAAAAAACATTAACAAAAATAAAGGGAAATTAAATACATAAGTTTGGTGAGAAGCAATAAAAACTTACCCCTCTCCCACTGCTACAATTGAACCAATATGAAATGTTGCCCATCATTCCTCTTCCTCTACCTCTGCCTTCAGCCCCTCCTGTGCCATGACCCCATCCCCTGCCATTTTCAGATCTAGATCTGCCACCAGAAGAAACCCCTCTCTCACCAGATCCAGAACCCCTATAAGATCCCCTTCTTGGAACATACCCTGTGTCATTTTCTGTTTGAAACATCCTCCCAACTCCAATCACAGGTTGTTGCCCTCTGCCTCTGCCTCTGCCCCTGCCTCTACCTCTTCCCCTTCCTTGTGCAGCTCCCCAGTGGTTTGTGTCCCATCACCTCTGCCACTGCCATCACCTCTCCCACTGCTATCACCTCTGCGGTGATGGTTGTTGAGCCGTCATTGACCTTGCTGAGGTTGCAATGGATTCCTCCTTGGCCTTCCCCTTCCTCTCTTTTCTGGAGGTGGGATGTTTGGATCTTGGGTGTATCTGGGGTCATCTTTGTGAGGACACTTTCTTTTATTGTGACCTTGAGCATTGCAAGTTGAACAAACCATCACCCTTCCATGCCTTGTGAGCTTCCCTAGTCTCTTAGGGTCTTCAATTGGGCCTCTTCTTCTGTTCCTCTTTAGCTTACCTGGTCCAATTTGCACTGGTGGTGTATCTAGAGGTAGTTGCACTTCTGGCCAGTGTCTCTCACCCTCAACTGGGGGGATTCCAATATGACAAGCATCCAGATACTTGGCCTTCTTGTAGTAAGGGTCTACATAATCATCAAGATTGTGCTTCAACCACACAGTACATGCTATGGCATGACAATAAGGTATGCCAGTCAGATCCCATTATCTGCAAGTGCAACTCCTTTTGCTCATGTCAACCTTACACTTGTCCATATGCAAGTTCACTTCAAATTGATTGTTCAATGCTGGGTGAACATAGGCACTCCTTGCTCTAAGCTTAGATTTCTCTAATCTAGTCCTAATCCTGGGGCATATATCATACTCAGATTCCTCCATGATTTTCTTCTTAGTTACAGCCCTCTCCATAAGTGATGCTCTGATCTCCTCCAGCATGTAGATGCAATGTTTAGCCCTAGCTTGGACAATGTAAGCGTTGAAAGTTTCAGCCATGTTGTTGCAAACAACATCACACTTGCTGTCTGTCCTGAAAAAAGCCCTACAAAATTGGCTTAGATTCTCAGCATGGAAATCTTCAGCTGTCTGCTGGTTCTCTTCCTTAAAAGCATCAACAGCATACTTGAAGTCTGCTTCATTGTATGCCTTCACACAATTCCAAAACAGTAGTTTCAATTCTTCACCCCTATGATTTTTCTTCCAGTTGGCATACTTGTGCCTAGCACAACGCCTATGCTCGACATTGGGGAACACCTTAGGAACTGCATACAGTATGGACTGCAAATAATGACATTTGTTCAGTCACAGAATAGCTAAAAATGAAGTACATATTATTCATACTGACAACCAATACTGTTCATATTATTGAAACTGACTTTAAGAAAATTTCATATTATTGAAACTGACACATGTAAAAGTTTGTATTTTTTAAAACTACTTACAAATAATAAAGTTCATATTATTCATATTAACATAAAAAAAAACTTCATATTATTAATAACGACAAATAAAACAAATAATTGAAGTTGGAAATAATTGAAACTTACCCTGTGCTCATCAGAACTAGCCACCTGTAATAACCCACCCCAAAATCATGTTTAATTATCTATAAATCACAATAATTATCCAAATCGCGTTATAAATTTTTCGCGTTTACCTTTATTTATTTACTTATTGATATCGGTGTCAAGTCTCGTGCAGGAGATGGCTAAGGTGCCGAATTATCGGCTTAAAAGTTTACTTTACATATTCATTCAATGAGTTAAAGTATTTCAGGTTATACGATGTGTATTATAAATTTATTTACCGAGAAGCGGTTAATAATTATCCGCCTCGATTTCTATATATATTTTACCATCCCAATTTTAATTTATTTAGTTTCATTTCCTTTACATAATTTTAAAGAGGTAATTTTTCCACTTTATTATTCTTAATCCAAATTCCTTTGTATTTTATTTTTATGTTACCAAATTATTATCAATATATTTAATTTCCTACAAAAACCCAATACTTCAATTTACTACAACAATTACAATATATTTATCCTATTGTTGTCATCCTATTACTATTTAATTAAGGTTTATTTTAGTTATTATTAGCATTAGTTTTAAGTGGATGATAGATATATATGTGTTGTAAGAGGGGCCTTGTCATTTTAGACCCTCATTTTTATTTCACCTCAACTCCAGCTTTTCCCCTCTTCCTCTCTTCCTCTTCGGCCGAGCAGCAGGGCCAGCCCACTGCTGGGTTTTTTCCGGCTCCGGCGAGGTGCCCAGCCGCCATCCAAGGTGGCCGCCGCCACCACTCTTCCTCCCTCTTGTGTTTTTCTCCAATTTTATCTTCAAGGGTAACCTCTCAAAACCCCCAATTTCAATTTCTCTAAACCCTAATCTGAAAATCTATGTTTTACATATGTTTCTTTTGTAATTTCTATCTCTTTTACTCTCTTTTATCTTAAATTCAAGTATATAATTGTATTGGTTAAGTTAGGGTTAAGTTTTGAGTACATGCATATATGTTTCTAAGTGGCTATGAGGTTTTGTGGATGAATTCATGGTGGATGATGATTATATGTTAATGCATGTGAAATTCTTGAGAGACTCTTAGTATGTAAGGGCTGTGTTTATGTTTTGAGATTATGAATTAAGTGTTATTATGTTTAATTTGGGTGGATTAGTGAGGTTTTGGTGCAAGAGTTCAAGAACAAGTCCTTTATGTTGAGTTTATGTTTAATCCATGGTTGCATGTGGCTTTTAAGGTCCTTGATGAGTAAATTTTCAAGGTTTATATTCTGGAAATATAGTGGATTGAAGTTAGGAGAGGTTTGGTTATGTTTAATATGTTTAAGAGTGGGAAAAACTCAATTAAAAACTGAGATGTTGGTGTTTAAAGCCTCTGTTTCGATTCTGGAAATTTACAGTAGTATAAAAGTGGGATTTTTGCCCAAATTTCTACTCCATTTGATAGCTTAAGGTGTTAGCAAACCATAGGCTTTGGAATTTCGAGTTTCCGACTGGTATAGCCCGAGTTACGACCAAAACCGTGAAGGTACAATTTTATATACGAATTCTGAGTCACTGTATTAAGGGCTGTTTTTCGTGCCTTTGGAGATCTCTTTAGTTTTTATGGTAAACATGAAAGTTTTAGGCCACGTTGCAAGCTTTCCAGAAAGGTATGATTCGTAGTCATCCGATGTCGGGAGTTTGAGTTACGAGCCCGGGAAGCAGGGCTGTCCAGAACAACGTTTCTGCCCAATTTAGCTTATGTAAATTAATATCTTTTGGGCCTCAAATCAACCCAATAAGGGGTTCTAAGCATAAGTGTGCCATGGTTATAAGTTGTCATTTTGGAGTTATGTTTTTAAGGCTAAGAGTACCATTTTGATGTCTTAAGTGAGTCTTAAGGATAGCTTCCAAAAGCTAGTAAGTTTGGCAAAGTACTTTTTTTCCCATCTTTCTTTAACACAATGTTCAATGTCTTTGGTCTAGCTAAGAATTTTCTTCTAGCTTGATAGCCTCCAAGTCCTAAATCAATCCAACCTTTGGTACTTAAGTCATCGATCCAAGCTTGTTCTTGTCACATTCGGATGTGTACCTCTTACTCCGTTTCGTTATTCATTTGCTATCACATCATCAAACCATGTGTGGATCCATCATTCTCATTCTAGCTTTCAAGTTATAATTACCCCAATCATCATCGATTCCAGCTTATTTTCTTGGATTCAAGCCCTTTTTATTCGAATCATCTTCTACGTCATTATTCTCATGTTTTTCCGACCCGGAAATTCTAAGGTTTTATATGCACAGCTTCTGTCCGGGCCCATTTTGGAGCCCTTCCACTCGTTTTTAGCCTCTGGTGCTGTTAACAAAGTCGTAAATTATGTTTTTCCCTATTCCGGGATGTACTCTTTCACTTCGTTTCGATTTTTCTAACTCAAGTTTTGCTATAAACTCTATTTTCTAGACAACCTGAAATTTTTATTCCTAAAGTTATTTCATTGATATTACTAAGTTTCTAGTCTTGTGAATCTAATTTAAAACCTTATTCGGTTCTTCATTTTTATTTATTCTTATTTTAGTTGACAAGTTTCGAAAGCCATCTCCAAGCCGAGACGCGCCGCCAAGGTCTTTAGCGTCCCAAGGTACGCGAATTGTCCAGCTTTTACAATCTAAGTTATAGTCATGATTCATTCAATTTATGCCATGTCAAGTTTTATGGTTTACAATGTCTTTATATTTAACAGTGGACCCACACTCTATGTTTATATCTACTTTCATGTTTTAGCACTCCTGATCAGAGTGCCTTGACCTGGCCAGTGTCGACTGCTTGGCAGTCACCCATTCCAAGTTTTGATCAACTTGGGCATACGCGTGTGTGAGGTGCTTGCACCGATCGTAAGGGTTCCACCTACTTTCTACTCTCATTTGTTCATGTTTATGCATATATTCATGATCATGTCATTCAAGTCCTGTTTTAATCCCCTTCCCTTGTTTTCAAAAATGAATTTAAAGGCCGGCACCGAAACCGTTTTCAAACGGTTTACGTGCTGGAGGTTTACGTACTGAGTGTTTTCCCACTCACCTTTTTTTGCAATGTTTTAATGTTTTGTTTTAGGAGGTTCGAGCTCCCAGGGCAAGGACAAGTCGGTTCCAAAGTAATTCAAGGCTCTTGAGGTAGTTCCCTAAGGAATTCATCGGTCAGCAAGGGCGAGCAGGATTTTGGAAGTTGTTTTAGTACTTAAGCTATGTTTAAGTTTATATATTTTATCCAAGGGTTGTATAAGTTTTATATGTGAAGGTTCTTAAGTTAGTAAGTTACCTTGTGGTTTTGGAAGTTTCTTTGGTGTTGTTGCCTTGTCTCTTTTGGGAGACGGCGGTGACACTTCAACCTAAAAAGTGTTCCGCTGCGCTAATCGCGGGCTTAGCTTCTCTAGTAGAGTTTAACCCTGTGATTAAGGTCGGGGTGTTACACCACCCAACCAGAGCCATCTGATCCCCCTAGGCTATCTTGCAAGTTCAACAGGAACCATTCCCAACTCTCATTGTTCTCCCCTTTTGTTATATCCCACACAATAGGAAACATTTGATTGTTTCCATCCATTCCTATGGCAGCCAACAGACACCCACCAAGGAATGTTTTCAGGAAAGCACCATCAATGCAAATAACTAGTCTGCATCCCTTCAAAAACCCTTCCTTCATCCCATGAAAACACATGAACAGCCTGTGGAACTCATGCACATCACTGTCACCATCTGGATTAGTACATAATTTGAATGTGCTGTTAGGTGCAGCAGCCTTGAGTGCTTCCAAATAACTACCAATCTTGCAGTAGTGGGACTTCATTGAACCATGCAGCAGCTTGTAAGCTCTTTTTTTCACATCATAACAGAACCACCTTGCTATGTCCAACCCAAAGTCCTGCATCACTTGGGTTTTCCGTTCTTTTGAAGGCCAATGAGGCCTTTCCTTATACTTAGCAAGATAGTGTTGTGCTATCCAAGGGGATTTCAACTGACAGTTCTTTGTCATGCTCCTACTGCAAGCATGATGGTTGTTAGCTAACCTGACAACAAAAGTCCTCAGCTTCTTATCCCATGAAACATATACCTTGAACTTGCAGCTTTGTTGGCACACAGCCCCATACTTCCCAACCTTGCTGTCTGACACACCAATTTTGACATTATAACCTCCATACAACCCATACCTTGCTACTGCTTCTTTGAATTTTTTTTGCTGTCCCAAATGTCATACCAACTTGCCACTGAAAATCCTTGAACTCAGTTTGCTCATCAACATTGCATCTCTTGGTTCTTTTCCTCAACATCCTTGGAATATCCTCTCCACTTTCTCCATTTGTCTCCATCTCATCCTCAGAATCATCGTAGTCACTTACACAGTCATGAGGATGTTCCATTGTGTCTATCCCTACACTTCCATCATCTTTCACCACCTCCTCACTCTTTTTCTTCTTAAACTCGGCTTCCTTCTCCTTGGCAGTCTTGTATTCATCATCAGAGGTATCAACTTCTTCATTAACTGAGTTTTCATCCTCCACGTCATCATCACTTGATTCATCATCATCATCATCACACCCATCCTCACCATCCATATCCAATCTCCTTCTTGCCTTCCTACCATCTGATTTAATGTCTTTCAAAGCCACATCATCATCATCTGATTCATCAAGATCCTTTCTTCCCGGCACCCAAGTCACATCATCAGGATCACTACTGGAATCATCATAGAAGACAACCTTCTCCTTGCCTTTATCAACCTTCTCTGAAGATCTTCTACCAACTGACTCCTTGCCTTTATCAACCATCTCTGAAGACCTTCTACCAACTGAAATGTCATTCACAGGCTCCTCAACATTCTGTCCCAAATCACTGTCATCACCATTGCCATCAGCATGGGTAGAGGGTTCAATTCTTGGCTCATCAACTTCAGAATGTTGGAAGGATGGTTGAATGATAAGGTCCTCAACAATGTGGTTAGGCTGGTTGGAGGGTGGAATGATTGGGTCTTCAACAGGCTGGTTGGATGGTTGCATCTCAGGGTCATCCACTTGGGATTATTCAAAGGTTGGTTCATTCAAAGGCTCATCCATTTGGGATTGTTGGGAGGTTGGTTGATTGTAAGGCTCATCCACTTGGGATTGTTGGGTGGATGGTTCAATCATAGGCTCATCCACTTGGGATTGCTCAAAGTTTGGTCCATTCAAAGGCTCATCCATTTGGGATTGTTGGGTGGTTGGTTCATTGAAAGGGTCATCCACTTGGGAAGATGGATGGGTGCTTGGTTGCTCTACAGAAGAATCATCCATGTTGGCAGGGTTGGTTTTGGACTTCACCCTCCTGAAAGGGGATTTGGGAATCACATATTTAACCCTCTTTCCCCCACAAAGGCTTGGGTTGCGAGGCAATGGAGTTTTTTTGGGAGTCTTTGATGCCCCTCTTTTAAACCTCTTCCCTGATTTTCCAGAAGGTGAACCAAGGGGGTCCCAAATACCCAACTATTATATCATTTAATATGGCATCATCCACTGTGTGCACAACATACACAGTTATCTCCCCATATGTCACTGCATAGTTTAGCATATCAATGCTCTCAAAATGTGTGAAACACCTCCTCAATGACGACTTCAAGTCCAAACCAGGTATGGAATAGTAAACAGTCTCTACATTAGTGTACCCTTCATCCTTAACTAGCCCTACTATCTCCAAATAACAGAGTTTATCCACATCATAAGCCTCATATCTCACCATGTCACCCTCATATCTATATTCTGGGTCCTCCACAAACCTACCCCCATAGTAAGTTGTCAAATCCACGAAATCAAAAGACATTGTTCTGCATAAGACAAAAACAAGATAAAATATTACCATTTTGTTCAATTTTAAACCCCCAAAATCGAAATTTCAAAGAATCCCTAACTTTAAATGGTAAAATTCCCCACTAGATTCCCTACTCAGAAACCCTAAACTTTAAAAAATATTTTTTTCTGCAAAAAAAAGATAATCTTTTACCCTATCAAAGCTAGGGTTTTGGTCGACATTGTCATGATTGCAAGGAAGAAAACTGCTAACCTCTGCCTCTGCTTTTACCGTTGCACAGTGTCGAATGAGGGTTGCTATCACTACTGGAGACGTCACCTGCAGCAGCCGATTGATGGAGATTTGCAAGCAATTTCACAAAACCCTTTCCCAAACCCAGAATTCTTCTTCGCAGATGATAGAGAGAGAATACACGATGAAGATGATAGATGAATGTTACAGTAGTTGAGGGGACTTTTTTTCAAAACAAAAATTAAAAAAAAACCTAACGTACAATTGGTCTGGAGGGAAAATAAGTGGCTGACGTGGCATTTTTTTTGTCAATGGCTGAGTTGGCAACGTCAAACATGAGGGAGCACATGCCACCACCACCAAGTCATTTTACTGGCGAGTCAAATTCAAAGTGACTCGGTGGCGTGTTACTGTGGGCAACAGGGGGTCAAAGTTCATATTATTAAGAACCAAATCGAAAGTTCGTATTACTAAGTCTTATATGGCCCAAAGTTCATATTATTAGAATCCAATTTTCCTATATATATATATATATATATATATATATATATATATATATATATATATATATATATATATATATGGTTATTGGATGCTAATATACTGAACTTTTGGGGTGTTGGACAATAATACACTGAACTTTTGGTGTTAAAAGAAGTAGCCCACTTGATTTATATGTCATGTCCTTTCTCTTTACTTTTTCGATGTGGAACATTTTTACTCATGGGTGAAGGAAAATTGGATTATAATAATCCCATGTTTTGCAAATTGGATGTCGATAATTCCTACTTTCACTTTGTATTATGGTTGTCCAAAAATAAATAAAATTGGATTGTAGTGGGACATTTTCGAGAGTATACCCTAAATATCATAGATTTTGTGTTGCATTTGATTCAAAACTTAGTATAACACTTTACCATGATTTTTAATGAATTTACAGCGTTTCTTCCAATTTTTTTCAATTTTTTTACTATTTTTTACGATTTTTTTACTTTTATTATTTTTAAAAAATCATAACAATTACTTGGAGTCTCAAAAAAATAATTTAAAAATGTTTTAGAAACTAAAATTCATTAACTTTCTAGGGTCAGGAACAAAAAAAACAAAAACAATATAGGTTAGGAATGAAAAAAATAAAAAGAATGTGGAGGTGGATTTGGTACCACTACAATCCAATTTTATTTTATTTTTTTACCACCAGAATACAAAGTGAAAGTAGGGATTATCCTATCCAATTTGCAAAACATGGGATTATTATAATCCAATTTTCCCATAGGTGAATCCCAATATATATATATATATATATATATATATATATATATATATATATATATATATATATATATATGAAACGTAATTCCTGTAAAAGTCCTATAACTTCAAATGAGCATGCAAATATAAATATTTAGAGGCAGAATGCTTTCGGACAGACTCGAATCATATGGGTTTAATCTTATAATAATAACTATAGAATGGCTGTTTAGCTCTAGCAAGTAGCTAGGTAAGCCAATAATAACTTTAACTATAATTCTGTTTCCATGAATCTGAGATATTCAGATATGATACAAGCAATCACTTCCAATGCAAGTAATAAGAACATTAGCTGTAACTTTTGCATCTGGCTGTGTTTTGATTTACATCTGTTTCCGGTTGGCTTTGTGTCTTGAGGCTTTTCATAGCCTGATCCAAATGGCTTTTGTTTTAAGCTCTTGTAGTTGGACCTGTTTAGTGCTCATTGGGCACTTTTATGGAATAAAATGGGCCTGAGCCCGTAACATCTCGAAAAAAATAAGAACATTAGAATGAGCCAGTGACGTCTTATATGATTTACAATTTTACGAATTTGGGAATATTCAAATGTAAACAGTTATTGTCAAGTGAGAACGATACGAAAATGACTCAATCGATTAGTGATGTCTAATCCCCAAGATTTTCAAGGTAAACTCCCAAGCTACAACTCCAGCTGCATTGGCCGGGAATGCCCTTGCTATAGTAGGACCTAACCCGGCATAACATCCCTTTAGCCCCGCATGTCGATACACCTACAACAACAACAACAACAACAACAAGCCATATGTCCAATGTGTCAGTCTGTATAGAATCATTTCAACCAAAAGTTTAAGCTCATAGTTGAACTGTTTGATTAGAGACAATCTCGCCATAGATTTGATGAGTGATAGATGAGCTACTAGAGATTTAATTTGATATGATCTTACCGTGTTCAGTACTCGAAGAGGATTTCTTGGGTAGTTTCGATCTGTGTTGGTTTGAATTAGGGTTTTCGCCACATCCAGAGGCAGCACAGTAGCCCAATACTGGAGCATTTTGAAGCACAAGTAAGAATAGCTTAATTAGACAAATAGAGGGGAAAAAACCACACAAGACAAAATATGGGGGACTATATATATTACTTGGATTCTACACTTCAGACTTGCTCTTTTCAACTTATCATAAATAACTAATTGCCTATCAATATTGATTGGTGCTGATCAGAGCAATTAAGTAATACTAGTACTTAGACACTTTATAGCGATGACATACTCCCAATAGTTTAGGCCCTTCTTTCAGTCTAGACCTGGCAATCGGGTGATTTGGGTTCGGGGCAACTTTGGGTCGTGTCGTGTGGGTTTATGTTGGGTCATTTTTGGTTCGCCTCGTGTTGGTTTATGTAGTATAGTCCAGGTAACATAGTCCCTAGGTGCAATTTATATTAGGTGCACTTGGAGCATGTGTTCCAGATAGTGCGATTGCTCACCAATATGTATTAGGTTGTTCACCCACGTATATTAGGTTTTTCACTCTTATTATTATGATCGTTCACTCACAAATATCTGGAGCACATGTTCCGGGTGCATGTAATATATTTTGCCACCCAGGAGTTATTCTTAAGCAAGATTATATACATGTACTGATATACATACAGCGAAACCGGCAAGACCACCAGTTATGATCCCAATCCCCAACTCAGTCAAGTGATTATGTTCATCATCTTTTGCATCTTTGAGCTGTAAATGCAGGAAATGTCTGCTGTACTCATAAGCAATGAAGAACATGGCATTGCCTATAGAATCTCTCAGGAAAGTCGTCATGCCTCCCCGGAAAATCCCTGTCACCTGCATAGATCAGACAGTAAATTAAATTACTACCATTCAATTTCAAGTACCTGACAGACAGTAATTCATTGGAAGTTTGAATTGTAATACTTACCCCTTCAGTTTTTACTGCCTGAAGTGCACAATCTATAGGTCCAATGTATCTGGTGGAGCCTGGGATCAGAGCATCTGTCCCTTGGACTTGCATCCTACACTGAAGAAGCTCAAAGTGTTAACTGTTACGTAGTTGAATTAGTTGTTGTTAGTTATTTGGATTAGTTGTTTGCTGGAAAAGTATTCGGTAAAGTTAATAGGGTTTGTGGAAAGTTATGGTAAGAAACTACTCCAACTAGGTGTTATGGATTAACTTTTTGGGTTAAAAAAGCTAATATGGAAAGTTATTTACCAAACATTTCAAATAATTTTGACTAATATAGCCTCAAAAAAGGCTTTCTTGGCCAAAACTCTTTTTGTCAAACACTAGGAGCTCTATTCCTTTGAAGGGTAAATACTTTATTTATCCAACCTGATCCAAATTTATCCATTTTTACCCCGTCAAACACCGGGAGCTCTATTCCTTTGAAGGGTAAATACCTCATTTATCCAACCTGATCCAAATTTATCCATTTTTACCCAACACCAGGAGCTATGTTCCTTTGAGAAGTAAATACCTCATTTATCCAACCTAATCCAAATTTATCCACTTTTACCCAAATACCCAACTGTCAACTTTTCAAGTTTGATCTAAACTTACCAAACCTTACATTGCTGCTCTAAAGAACATAGAATGTTGATTGGATCCAGAGCGTGTCGTTTTCAGCTTATCTTTTAGAAGAACAAGCTCAAGACAATTCAGCTTTAAAGTTCAAAATAAGTTTAGTCAAAATAAGCTAAACCAGACTTGCATACCTTGACTAACTCAGTCGGGCAAAGAACCAAACTACATGCAGCACCAGCATAGGCTCCGGATGTCACTATGACCCGAAGATCGGGACCAGAACTCTGAAACTTCTCCTTCAAACCCAGGAAGTAAATGTTCAGTAAATAAACAACTTACTATACATTCTGCTGTAAAAAAAAATGTCATAATTCTCAAACTTTTCTAGGGAAAGTTCATGTTTTTTCTCTGATGAATCAAAATCTTACCTGAAGTGACTGTTTCGCTTGTAAATACAACCCGAAACCAAGCGAGGATTCGAAACCCCTACCAGCAAAAGATGACGCCGTGCCTCTGTAAAGCCCTCTTAGCTATAGGAAGAACAAGTATCAGATAGTTTTTTAGTACAGGAAAGTGAATTTGCATTATATGGATCTGAACCAAACTGTAAATCCCAAAACAAAGAGTTCATGCAACATATTATATATGCTTAAATGTCCAGTTTAGGGATGATAATGGGTCTTGGACCCTATCGAGATCCGCGGACCCAAATTTATTTTCAAGGATATAGGTTCACAAATTTTAGACCCAGAGGATATGGGTCCAACGGTAAAAAAACGGATATGGATCTGGGTCCAAGGGCATGACCCAGATCCACTATATATATATATATATATTTGTGTTTGTTATGTTGTATTTTGGGATTGTATGACTATCTTGGATTATTTTGGAGATTGTAAGTTTGACATTTGTAGATTTTCAGCAAAAATTTTGCGGGTTTGCCAATTAATATGCGGTAAAAGTCAATTTAAATGCCGGTAACAAAGGATATGAGTCAGTCAAAAATATGGGTAAGGATATGGGTCTTTCCAGAAAAGACCCAAAGGAAATGGGTAAAGATATGGGTCTTGTTAAAAATATGGGCAAAGATATGGATCCAGGTGGATCCTGTCCAGATCCTGCCTATTGCCGTCCCTAGTCCAGTTTACATAACTTTTTGAAGTACATATTAGAAAAGATTTCTAACCTTCATACCCCTTCATTTTTGAGAATTCTGGCAGCACAATGGAAGCCATTTCTATACTTGATCCCCTGTGCTTCAGTGTTGTGCTTCTGCAGTTTCACCTGACCAAAAAGAGGCGAAACCCGCCACAATGTTACATAACTTCATGCATTACATAAGTAGTAAAACGAAAACTGGGTCACGACAATGATACGTGTTTTGAATCAAGATGGATATTAAAGTGCGACATTTTGAAGTATAAAGTATGAAGAGAAAGATGGACCTTGATTGTATCGAAGGGTTGGCCGACGATGACAGTGGCTATGCCAGCCATAAAACCAGCCATATACTCCCTGTACTTGAGACTTGTCCCTGTGTTATTTGCCTCCATCTTCAGTCTGTGTTTAAGTTGTTGACTCAAGAACACTGAGCTTGTTTGAGTCACTAGTGTTTGTTTTGTACATCAACATAAATTGAAAGATTCTTCAACTACGATGATTACAAATCACTATCAGGTAAATGATGAGCTAGGATCCAGCTATTGAAAGGGAATGCGGCTTGTATGGTAGGTGAGCCAATGTCAGCCTTGTGCACAACAGACGAATATGCATGTGATGAATAATAGAATTATGGATATATCTATAGTTTCATGTAATTATTGTACTCGATCAGTTCCAACAAAAATTGTTTTTATTTGATATTAATGAGGCTTGTAAGTTTTAAACTTTAATTTATTAAATTATATATTAAGTTATTATATAAGATTACCCATTATAAAAATAATAATAATTTTTACTTGAATATTATGTCACGGATGTTGATAAGGTAAAGCTTTCTAGGGGTCAAGGGAGTAGAATTCGTCATGTCACTGATGGTACTAAGAACATGCATGTAAAATTGGTTGGGAAGTTAAAGTAAAGTAAAGTTAATTTTGGATAAATTATGGTAAATTTAGGTATATATAGGTAAGTTGCAAAAATTGTGATAATTATAGGTTTAGGTAAATTTGAGTACTTTTGGGGAAATTTGGGTAACTTTAATTTACCTATAAATTACCAATGAAATTTACAGATTCTAAAAGTATCATTCTTGGAAGCTCCTTTATAATCCTGTTATACACATTTCTAATGATCATGCCCCAAACATATATATATATATATATATATATAGGGGCCATCACTGTTCTTAGAAAGGTTCCCCGCAAAACACCACAAAGAAAACAACCTTGAAGTTGACGTACTATTCATTCAATATAAACCAATAATTGTAAAACAATTGACAAAGTACTGGCAAAGTATTGCCATATAAAACAATAACGTTGCTGGCATTGAGGCACGGAGTATGGGGCAAAATCGACCCCTTTTTACTGGTTTTACAGTTGGATAGGAATCCAATAATACGAATTTTGGGACAACAGTTTTCAACGAACTTAAGTTCAATTTTTCTTATCAGGCCAAACTTTCCAATATGATTTTTTCTAACAGGAAATCAGCATGTTTGATTCACTGAAAACTGACCTAGATGGTGACCATGTGAACATGCTACAAAAAACATGCTGCAGATACTTATCATGTCCACGTCCACATGCTCAATTGTTAGACAAATTTTTTTATAGTGAGCTATTAAAAAAACATGTTGAAAAAGAGGACCTAGAAATAATTTACTACCTTAAACTCATTAAAAGATACTGCCCCAAAATTTATATTATTGAATTCCATTATCCCTTTTAGAATCTTATCCAACAATATACGTTACTCAAAGAAATGTGATGGCAATAATTTAATTTAGGTAAAAATGTATTTAGCACTTTTGGATAATCACACACGCCGACATTTCTGTATCTATTAGGAATTAAGTGTAGGTCCCATGCACACACTTAACGTCTTCACTCTTCACCAACAATCCTGAATCAATAATGAGGCAAGAAAACCTCATTATAGGAATCTTACCATAGATATTTATCCACCAAAAAACCAAACCACACAAACCAAACACTAAAAAAATCACAAAATATCAGCTAATATGATTCCCAAAACACAGATATTTGTCACCCAAAAGAAGAAGCTAAACACAGATAAGCCTAATCTAAGACATAAATCAATCACAGAATATCAGCTAGCATAATAATTCCCTAAAATTCTTCCAACTCTAGAAAATACATGATTACATAATATAACCTACAATATTCTGCCCCAAAGTCTTGTGAGTATACTAATTAACGTTTGCTTTACATGTATGTGATGTGATGTGATGTGATGCCAAGTTTTCGATCCTCCTTCCTCGTGATACCCGGTGGTAACTGCTTCCTCGGAGGCTCCTCATCGAGGCAACTTGTGACGATATGCCAACATCTGACATCGAACAAAACGACGGTTCAAAATGTGAAGACTATATAAGATATTGACATGTCATGTTCTTTGGTTAGGTTATTTTCTGGTTTGGATGAATAAGTTAGGATAAGTTATGATGCATTTTTGGGAATTGTGTTTTTAGAGTGTGTTTTTTTAGGGAATTGTGTTTTTAGCATGGATGCTTTTTTCGGGAACTGTGTGAGGGTTTAGGGTTTAGGGTTTAGGGTTTTAGGTTGGGTTTGGATAAGTTTAGATAAATTATGATAAGTTGAGAGAGTTATATCCAACCTAACCAAAGAACATGTATATAATTTGTCCCGCTATAGAATAGAGTGCATAGGATTTGACGTAGCAGTATTACCCCGGAATTTAAAAGTTCATAGAGACTTGACCCAAGATTTTACGAAAATCGACCACTACCTATTACTTCGTGGAAAAGAAGCAGAGCTAAAAAAATGAGTCATATGTTGTGATGGACTTGTTTTCAGATGGTGCAAAAACTTACCAAACGGCCTTGACTAAAACTGCATGCAGTTTTGAGTCCAGCCAGAGTTTCTTCTGCATCCAAAACTTGCAACTCATCTTTGAACGAGTTGAATAGAGCGGAGCTTGAAACCGGGTGTTGGGCAGAAGCCAAAGAGGTCAGGCCTTTTGCTGCCAATATTTCAACTTCTTCAGGTGGCAATGAGGTCTGGAGAGCAATGAACTGCAAGAACGTGTGTTTGTTAGTGCCTTAAAAGAGTTGCAGAACAAAAGAAATATGCATGATTTGTATGAGTTAGAGATGTTTACTTGGCATAATTGTCCCACTGATAGAGTTGGCCTGCCACACAGGTAAGGGTGCTGTAGAACAGGCGATTTCTGCTCGTCAAGAGAAACGAGCACCACGTGCATATCCAGCTGCGGTGACAATATGAACTGATTTTCAGCAGCCTGGTCCAGGGTCTGATACTCAAAGCACTTGGACTACTGTGTAAAGGTCATTTTTCAGGAGTATGGGAAGGTTGGGTAAAGTAAAGATTGATAAGTTCAAGCAAAAGTTCAAGAGTTGAGTGCTGGAAATATGGGAAGAATGGGTTGGGTTGGGTTGGTTTAGGTAAGGGGCATTTTGTCCTTTAGAGGGGTAAGGTAAAGTTAGATCAAGTAAGATCGATAAGTTGAGATAAAAATTGAAAAATTGAATGTTAAAAGTATGGGTCAAAATGGGTAGATTTGAGTCAAATTGAGTAAATAAGGTATTTTCAAAAATTAACTGTTAAAAGCATGGCAAAAATGGGTAGATTTGAGTCAAACTGGATAAAATAAGGTATTTACCCCTCTAAAGAAGAATGTTGGGCCTCAAGAACATACCCTAAATCCAAATCCAACACCCCAAAATCCTGCCACTAGGCAAGGTAAGGGTTTGATATAGCAGTTTTACCCCTAAATTTTGCAAATCCAATACCCAAATTGTTTCAAGAAGAAACACAACAACCTCATCTAATCCCATGCAATTACCTCGTTGCCACTCTCATCCAAGTTCCGAAGATGTTCACCCAACTTTGCAAGGCGGCTGCGCGAATGCTTACCGTTGCCGCCACTCCCACTGCCATATCGGGTGTGACTCCGCATGCCACCCCTGCCCCAGACGAGCATTTCTGAGGTCCCAACCAAACCTGTGGATGCAATGCCAGGATCTCGATTCCCTTCTTGCTCGTTTTCATCCCCTCCATCACCGCTGGTGGCAGCTGGTGAGGGCTGGCCTCGCCATCTCTTTGACCTCTTTGGTTTGAACTCTGTGCAACGCTCGTCTGCTGAGGATGAATCTTTCCCACCATCATGACCATTGGCATCGTCATCATCTTCAGATCGACAGTTTCTTCTCCTCCTATAGTTACCCTGTGACCTTCTGCGTTTCTTGCTGAGTGCTTCTGTTTGTCTACGGAATGTTTGAGCAATTGCAGCTTGAATCTGCCCAAAGACTTTACAAGTTAGAGAAGTTTTACGTAACAAAAGGGTGGAATTTGCATGCAATAACTAAAACGACATCGTGGGTAAAGTCCATGCAAATGGAGCTCGATGAGAAAAAAAGAAACTGTAACCATGGCACTGTAAAAGAGCAGGTGCTATAATAACTGAGATAAAACATCTAACCTGCTTGTTTCGGGCCTTTTCATCTTCTTGAAATGCAAGCTCCTATTGTTACCCAGTGTTTAGATTGGGCAAGGAAGATAATGGAGGAATGTCAGTTGCTCTGCAACAGATAAAACAGTAATAAAGGGACTAAAAAGGGGGAGAAAAATACCTCCTCTTCATATTGGTCAATGTCAGGATATAACGCAGAAATCAGAGAATCAAAATTTGGATCATCTCTTAAGGAGCGTCGACTAGCACAATGCTTGCGGCAAGCAGGACATTCATTGTTCCTGTTTTCATGACAAACACGGTTGTTAGACATGTCAGATATCCATCCAGAAGTAAGAACTTCACTCTTAGACAATATGACACAATGTCAATAGTAAATCTGTAAAGGAAAAGGTCAGAGCATCTCCAAAAATACCCCATCCGCATGGATTTGTCGATGCATTCTCTGCAGAACCGATGCAAACATTCCATAACTGTCCTTGTCTTCCGGATTATCCCTAGCACATAGAGAAAAACTAACAAATCAATGAAAGAATAGGGTGAGGGAAATAGTGACCATCTCAGGAACCAATTCACAGCTTAAATCATTCCTATCTCGAAAAGTAACGAGAATATACAGTATGTAGCAGTAGAGCCAGGAAAACATTTGGTTGCAGTGGATAATATTAGTTAATGCAACATAAAGTCAACCACCTCACAGCCATTGAGTTTCCAGAATAACAGTTAGGTTGCCATTGATTTCCAGAATAGTAGCATACTCATGTTGAATAATAATTTGCAAATATAGAAAAAGATTAGCTGGTGTCTCTTTCCCTATCCTCTCCTTTTAGACTGCACTATAAACAATTGAATAGAATGGGAAAAAAATTACCAAGAAATTTAATTACACTTACTATTAATGGCAAGAATACTAAAACAGATTCTACACCAAACCCCCCCCCCCCCTAAAAAAAAAAGCTTGTCTAAAGCACTCATATGTTTTCTAGTTTCTAAGTTTCATCACCACAACAAGAAAAGTGTGTATTATTCTTAGTGATTCTTTCTTTTCATCCAGCAGCATTCTATGACTCAAGGGATTGCTGTGCAATTTATTAATTAATTATACACTTGACCTAATTGTACATATAAATGCAGGATCTTGATCAAAAAGATCAAAGGATGAGAATTATTATCATTGTTCTTGTTGGAGGGGTCATGGAATTGGGACAAAGTAGAAATCACTGAGAAGAGGTTATCATCCCCTAGATACCCCATTCTGGCTTACATGAACAAACAATAACATACATTTCTAGTTCTCTCTATAAGTGCAGATGTAAACTAGGGTTCCCCTCCATATGTACAATGTAGAAAAATTGGAAAATATGAGAAAGTGTTAATAGTATGATGAGTTTGTAGAGTGTAGACTGCATTAACATGTCAGATGTAAACTAGGGTTCCCCCACCAAAAAAAAAAAAAGAACAAGAAAAAGAAACACCCACCAGCAGATTGGGGGATGGTTGGGGGCAACAACTATGCACAGATTAACAAATACCTAATAACCTCAAATAATGCTCTAGTTGTCCACATTAACCACTGCAATAAGCCTAAACAGACATTAAAATTTGTTACTCATCACTCCTACTGAAATATTGTTTTCAGAAATCCATTGCTTTACAGCTTGAGTTTAGGTACAAAGGAAGAAAATATTCTTGCCTACAGCCACGGGTAAACAGAAACAAGGGGAAGCTTGTTCCTATGTTATTTACTAAAAAGGATAAGAAAACGGGAAGAAAGATAAAAGAACCAATAAACTCATATAATATAGTACATGAATCGCTCTTAAAGCAGCATTGTATTTGCCAAAAGCAAGTACAAGGAGATTGGTATTGAATAAGGAAAAGAATGTTGTATCCAAATGTACACAAGTAACTAGTGGTTTCTACACTGTTAGGGAGTATAGGGTATCCAACTGATCAAAGTATGCTTTTAGAAGAAGAATGCAATTTCTAGTTTCCAGGAATGCGAAAGCAGTAGTCGAGTGTGGTCAGAAATCAGACGTATGGTTTAAATCCAAGAGCTTCCTACCTCTTCTGTATGCTGCAGTTCAGCAATTCTAAATCCAAGAACTTTCATGGCATGAAATAAAAGCAACTGTACATCTTAACATCAGTGCCATCTAATAACATGACTTTATCTATATGTTAGCAACGCCCAGAGGAAGGACATAGGAAACTGACCTAGACATATTGGACATTGTACTTCCTTGCGTATATCTGACAACCTTACAACAATGAATCTGCCAAGAAATCAAAAACCAAAAATAACTTTAGTACCACATACAATCCAGTAGTAGCTAAGCTAAGCCTCACCAAACTCTGAAACCAAAGCAATTCATCGGCTAAAATTGTAGCCATTTAATGGATTATCCAACAAGAGGCACATTATGAGGCTCAATGCAAGAAGAAAAGAAGAGGAGTTTGTTGAACCCTCTCACATTCAATAAATGGTCAAGGTTGACTTCAAATGGATCAACCTAGGTATGGGAGTATGTGGGACCCACACTAGGGTTTGTATTTGTTTTATCCATGAAATCCACATAAACAGAGCAGATTAGCATGCAACATATAATCACTGTATATAAACATGTATTCAACAAAGACTACATTAAGATCACAACCAAACAAAGTTGCTCTCTTGAATATGATAAAGAAATGCTCCCTGTCTTAGTAAACCCAGTGCATCCCACTTTGCAGTGCTATCAGTTCAAGAGTTGAAACTATTTATCAAAACTTAGAGTTGAAACTAAGCTCAAACAAAAAATTCAGATGTTCTACTATGATAGTCAACATGCAAGCATCCTCAATAAAAATACAAAATGGCCATGCAAAGCAGAAGAATTTTACAAGCAGATAAGCAATGGATGAGATTATTATTCACATCCAGATTTCTTCCCAAAATAGTCCATCAAGGATGCATAACTAATCTAAGTCACTAGAAGTCTGCATCCTTGAGGAATTGTATTAGCCCATGCTAAGCAAAAGAACAAATGACTTGTGCCACACAAACCAGATAGTCTACAGTAATAGACAATTAAACACCAAAAACACAGAATGTATGGATATGTTGAAACAAGAAGAAAAATTACACACTAGAATACAGGTCCATAAATGGAAGATCTTGCAAACAATTTATCAAGTCCAAGACCCATTTAGTCAAACCAAAAAGGATAGTGATTCTCTAATACAAGGCCAAAAGGTTTCAAACTTTCAACTTTTAACTGCATTTACTGTACAACAAACAAAATGTACTTTGCATCAAGAACAATTCTTCAACCCAGGTATATCAGGATCACAACTTTCAACGAGCAGACATTGTTAGCAAACCAAATTAAGTCACCAAAATCGAGCATTCATGCATTACTTTACACACGTTGAACAATTCCATAAAACATAACTATTAACATACAGAAGCTAATTCCCAAGTCCCAACAACCTTTAGCTTGGCCCTCCCTACAGTTACAACTTAGAACCCATCTCAATTGAGCTGTACTTAGACTTGTATATATAGAAACCACACGTCAACACACAGTCTCCGCAATTAATGCATGAATGCACAGCTGAATTCATCACTGACTAACAGAAAATCAAGAGCCGCAAACTTCGATTTATGAGCTCCTAATCCAATAACAAAACGCCAAATATGCAAACCATATCATCTCTCTCCAACAATCATCCCGCAGAAGAAACGCAAACAAGTAATCACGAGTCCATAACATAACAGATGAAACAAAAGATGCGACGAAAAACTCACTCCTCCTTCTCGATACCGTCGCCATCGCTGCTTTCCTCGCTGCTCGACGAAGGACTTCCATCGGACTCTGAAACACCGAAAAACAACGGTTAAATGTTAGCCTATTACCGTCCAAACTGATGACAACAACCTCACGATTCAACCTAGCACAAATGCTGGTTACTCCATCAAATTCCTCCACGAATCACAAACACGAACCACGACACACCATCAACAACGCAAACAAAACAAAACAAAAAATAATGCAAAGACACATACCTTCTCCGCTCTGCTTCTGCTCGCCGCCGTCGTCTCCGGCGATATTCTCGGCGTCGGTTTGAGGAAGATCATCGTCGTCGTCGTCGGTGGTGTTATTCTCCTCCAAGCGTTTCTGCGCTGGCATTGCTGCCTCCTGAGTCTTCGCCGCAACGAACGAATCCGACGAAGCGCACCACCACTGCGAGGGCGGAGGAGGTGGAGGATGCGGCGGAGGTGACGGCGAGGAGAGAGAAAGTGAGGGTGAAGAGAGAGAAGGGAAGATGGAGGTGGTTGAGTGTTGCTGCTTCTCAAGCGATGAAGGAAGAATTTTTCGGATGTGCGGGGGTTAGAGAGAGAAGCTCTTTTTTATTAACCCCTCCTTCCTTCACAAAATACACCAACAATATTTTTTCGGCTATATTTAGTGTTAAAAAGAAAAGGGAAAAATTATAAGAAGAGAGTACTCAGGGGTTGCGTGGGAAACACGAGCAAAGTGTAGCCAATGAAAATGCGACATGTAGGACAGAAAAAGAAAGATAATGAAAAGGCGCGTGGTATTGAGAGGAGACGGTGGGGGTGGGTTTATGTATTATATTTGGTAATCACATGGCAATTGGTATTTGGCAGTAAAGAAAATTACATAGCAGTAATAATCAGGCATGAAATAAAATTTTTGCTGTTGGGGTGTCATGTGTGTGCCTGTGTTGTGTTTTATTTTTATCTTTTTACCTCCCGTCCTGTGAGTGGGGCCTACTTGGTAAGCGAGGAGTAGTGGGCCTTGGGCTGTGACTATAGGTAGCCTGTGGATCTATTGGGTCATCTGTTCTTTATTGAAGTTGCTGCAACTTACAGTTAGAAAGCTTCTCATGAAGGATAATTAGATTGTACTCCACTGTATTTGAAAGTATTAAATAGTAGCAAGTTGTATTTTAAATTTATATTACAGCGCATTAAAATATAAAAATGTTGGATTTTAAGGTATTACTATCAATGTGTTGAATATTAGGGTATTACTATCAAAGCTCGGTAATGGTTCCATATTGACAATTTAATGAGTTGAGTGGGTTTCACCCAACTCGGTGGTGGCACATTGAAATCAGTGATGATGCACTGTAATCCAACACTTTTACATTTTGGTGCACTTTGATACAAATTTAAAATAAAAGTTGTCACAATTAAAACCCCTAAAGTACAACGCACTACGATTCAATTATCTATAACGAATGAATTTTTGGGCTTTTATCCAAGCAAATATCCTAATCATGCATTGATGAGAAACATGCATATCTTAGCGCAAATTATACCATACACCATGGTAGACCTACCTAGATCCACCAGACCACCACATGTGTTAAAATAGGCAAATTTTTTACGTTGTGAATTTGTGCCAAAAAATTGATAAATTTGAAAAATATTAATGAATTTTACAATGATGTTGATGAACTTATGATGAATTTTATAATAAATATTGATGAATATTTTTTTTAAATTTGACATTTTGATGGACCTAGATAGATATTCCAAAGTGTGGCTTGTAACAATTACATATATTAGTAGTGACTAGTGATGTGTGCCAAAACAAGACAACTTATTTTTGGATCTCTCCAAATGGTCTTTGCATAAATGAGGCCCAAAACAAATAAACACCAACAATAACTTTTAAGGCTAAAGTCCTGTTAACAGGAGGTACAAGGGGTTCAGTTTGCTACATATGAATGTCGCGTAGCAACTTGTTATATACGTGTGTCTTGTTTTAGGCTCTGTTATGGTTGGTGCGGTGTAGTAACGGTGTGGTGTGGTGGAATTTGAAAAAGTGTGGTAAATTATGGTGAGTTGTGATGAGAGTTGTGGTAAGTAGATAGGTAAGGAGATAGAATGTGAAAAGTAGAGGAGAAAAGTGAGGAGATATATCCGTAATGATTGTGGTGTGTAGTGTAATGAAATGTGATAGAAATTAAATAGTGTGGCGGTGTGGTATCTTAGCTTGGAACACATTATTAGTGAGAAGTTATATTGGTAATGACTCGTCGAGCTAGTGCATATTTTGTATGCGCGGACCTAACAATCATAACTGTTAATTTGCTTCACATGTACATGACATTGACAGTATAGTCATTAATTAAATACAAAACATATTTTACTTGATTCTTTAAACAAAATGTATGTTAAGCTTGAAATCTAGATGCAGACTACCTTAGCTTAGAACATTATTATTTACGGAACTCCACAAAGAAGAAAGCTTGCCCATTGATGTAAAATGGGTAACTAATGAGAGCATGGATTGTCAAAAAAAATAAATAAACATACTGCAACAAATAGAACTTAGGTAACCAAGAATGAAATGGCAAGAATATTCAACATGAACTCTTTCAACTTTGGTAAGTGTGCTCTATAATATTTTTGATGGATATATGATATTTTAGAAAGTCAAATTATGCTAATTACTCAACTAACTAAAATTCATCTATCAATGTCAGTTATCAACAAATAAAAAAGTCAGTTTTAGTTTTGCTAGCCTTTCATTTCTGTTGTATAATATTAGCGACACTACACTCTTCCAAATAAGCAATGGTATTGAGGAAATACATTTGCTCCATTTCACTTTTTTTTTTTTAATAAGATGCTCAATTTCATACATTATTACATAATTCCAGCCACGATTAAATACTTTTAAACCAAGCAATAGAGCTAACAGTCAAATTTTTTTGTTCCTTTCAATAGTCTTCTCCCCTCCCCCAACATCATATTTTATACTCAAACAGACTAATAATCATTTAATGCTAGATTGACTTGCTATAGTATAATTATCTATGATGTCACACCTCTGGTACAATCAAGAGCACCTGGTTCAGTTGTTATCATATATCACCTCACCGAGAACCATCCCACCAGAATAATCAACAATTTTGCCAAAACTGATGTTATAGGAACAAATAATGGAACAACCCTTCCTTTCATACATTGTAATTTTGATGTAAGAGATTTACTATTACCTTTGCCTGATTAGGGAGCGGGGATCCTTTTAATATTATGTCCTCCTATTGGCCTCTATCGATGCCATCTCTAGCAGAAGTTTGCCCTCGGGATTAAGTTATCTGATAAATTTCAATGTCAATGACCAAACAAGAGGCTCGAGTGTTGTGGGGTTTAATAGAGCAGCACACTCACTATGTTTGTACTTCAAAGCAACCATGTATCACAGTCTCCTAAGTGGATTATGTAATATGAGACTGAGTTCATCACATATAGCATACCATAAATAAAATCCCAATGAATTAAAATTTAACTAGACCTCTTCAATTTCACCATAAATAAATCAATATATCATCTAAGATCCTAAATTCGTAATTACTATGTCTTCTATTACACAAAATTACACAATACTATTAATGTGGCATAACAATCAACAAAAGAAGGGCAAACTCAAATGCATTTCTTTGACAAGCAGTCAATGCCCCAAGGCAACACTTCATAAACGCAATCAACGCATCCTCTGCGAGAAACCACATGAAAAGGGCTACTCTCAGGATAAATTCAATAATTAAAATGAAAGTCATAAGCTAACAAATTCCAAATTTAACATTGGAATGTGTTATTTATTTACTCAAGTTCTCTTGTCGAGGAAAATGAAAACCCTAGAAAGGCATAAAAATGAAGCATGAATACCTCTTCGCAACTATGACATGCCGAATCCAATTACATACAAGAGTAATAAAAATAATAAACACCATATTCACATATTAGAGCTTAGATTCACGTACACTAATAACAACAAATTGACATCAAGAAAGGCCTAATTTCAGTAGTTGAGATCCCTAATTTCAATTTCAATACAATTTAAATGTTTCTTACCTTCTCAACTGAGATTGAATTTGACGAAGGGTTAGACTCTTGAAATTGAACCGATCAGGAGAGATAGAATAAAGAGAGAGAATGAAAAGAGCGTGAGAGTTAACAGTCAACCTAATAAAACAAGGCTAATCGAATGTGAAGCCTGTGATTGTGAGACTGAACCCTTGAAGGGAAAAGAAAATAATCGATGACACTAAGGGCATAAAGGGAAACCAACCTTTATGACATTGGTTTTTAGCTGCTTTTATAGAAAGATAAGATTAGATTTAGACTCAGTTTGAATTTAATTTGACTCGAGCATTAATCAAATTTTCAAAGGTTGATAGCAACCCTGTTTAAACGTAAATACCTTCTAATACAAATTCGAAAATTCAATGATCCAACTTGATTTCATTGTAAACTTATACCTTAAAACCTACATAAATATTAGACATCACAAAATTTGCTGAGCCCAAAAATTAGCTACAAATACAAGTTCTTTTGTCTGAATTTTAATATTGATTAAGGCATCGTTCTTTTGTGCGTTAACGCAACTAACCGCAACGCAACCTACCGCAACATACCGCAAATTACCATTACCTTTTTACTATTTCCACCGTAACTTACCGCAGTCTACCGCAACTAACCGCAACGCAATGTAAACGCAACGCACAAAACAACGGTGCCTAACCATAACACCTATCATTCGATCTAACCCTAATGACACGGATTGATAATTTTTAAATTGTCCTAAACGGAAAAGAATCGCTACTGTATCAATGCGCAAATATTATACTATAAACATTAATAGTCAAACACTAATAAAGATAATAAACACTAAATTAAACCTTTGATAATTTTTAAATTGTCCTAAACGCATCAAAAATAAAAATATAATAAATGTGACGTGTCCGAGTGGCGGTCTGCTGCCTTGGTGTTCGTACACTTTCCCGGAAACACACACCAAAAACCGGATAACATCAAACGAATTTCTTCAATCAATCACTTGATTTTCAATTCAATCAAAATTTCCCTCTTACCCTCTTCTCCATTCACCCAAAGATTGCATCTTTTCTTCAATTCCAATCATGGAACTGCCAGAAATTGTTGATTTTGCTCGAAATTTTTCTGTGATGGTCAGAATCAATGGCCCAGTAAGTAATTTCTCTGACCCTCTTTTCTAATTTGCTTGTTTCGAAAATTTGTGTTGACCCCTTTTGGATTTTTCAACCGATTTCAGGACCCAAAGGGTTTGAAGATGAAAAATCATGCGTTTCATCAATACAAGTTAGTCCCCTTTTCAATCCCAGCTAAGTAAGTTTAGTTTTTATCCCAATTGGGTTTTGTGATTGTTTGTTCATGGTGTTGTTATCGTTGATGAACAGTTCTGGGAAGACAACTCTTTCTGCTTCAGGGATGTTGTTATCTCAGAATCTTAGAAGGTTTTTTCACCTTGTTGATGGTGAAAAGTGTGAAAATGGTGCTGTTGTTGTTACTGTTGCATCAATTGTTGAGCCTTTCCTGTCTCAGAAGTCTAAATTACCCAACTCACAGGTGCAATTACAGTGCTTAACCCATGTAGTTTTTGCTGAAAATTTTGGTTGTTTTATCAGTTTTATGATGCTTAATGGTTGTAATGATGTGTTTTAGGGAATGCCTGAGTTGATTCCTGGTGCTCAGATTGATGTAATGGCTGAGGTACTTTCTGTGTATGATTTGAACATCCAGCTGTTTAATCATGAAAAATGTAGTGTAGTTTTATATATGTGTTCTTCTGTGTTTGCCATGTTTAGGTTAAAGAAGGGATTGAGAAGACAGAAGGACTTGGCAATGGAGTTCCGAAGTGGTTTGCTGCCCGATTGTTGCGATTGGTGAGTGCTTGATGCCTTGATTTTGTAGTAATATGAACTGAATGAACATATATCAGCATTTTCTTTCTTCTTGTGAAGTATATGATGATCCCATTTTGCTTCTGTAATAGATGAGTGAATGATTGTTTTCAACTCTTGAGTAACCAAATGATGAAGTTTCTAATTTGGAGGTTTAAGGGGCGCTACCCATTATGAGATTGTAATCATAGAACTTGCTAGACTTAGTTTTTCTCTTGCTAGTGTAACTTGTGGACATAGTTAGACGAGCTATGTTTCTTTCGTGGCTTCTGATAACTTGCATAGGCGGCGGTTTCTAGGCTTCAAATGAGCTCCTTATGTATCTCCAATTACTACTGTTTTGATCCGCTTCTTGTCACGAATAGCTACCTAATTTTATGGTAATTTCTTAGTACAATCTCCCGTGAACCTATGAAGGTGGATGTCCCTGCATCTTCTGCTGCAATTCAATCACTGCTTGAAGCCTCTTCTGGATCAGAGCAGAATTGGGAGGTTGGCTGGACCTTGGCAGCTCATATTAACAGCCCTCGCACTGATCATGTGAGAACCCAGGTTGGCTTGGTTGAGACATCATCGTTTTGATTAATCGTTTTGATTCGCTTACAATCAGAAGTTCATTAGTATGTGAGTGAACCCGCGCGTATCCTTAGGGTTATCTACAGTTATGGCTCTTTTAGCATTATAACTGAGCAGGCTTTTGTCAGGAAAACAGTGACCTCACATCCTCCTCTGAGATTAACCGGAGTTTTATAGGCCGGAAGTCGAGAAATGTGAACGCGATGGCCATGCTTGCTACTAGGATTGCAGTTCTTCAAGTGCCCGAGTTGCATGATAAGGTAGTATCCCCTCTGAGTTTCTTCATCTATGTTTTCGCCCTATGTTTTGTTAGTGCGTATTAATGGGAATGACAGGGTGGATTACTGTTTTCTAGGATCTGTCAGACGTTATGATATCGCCTTGCAATAAGAGGGGAGATATTCTGCTTGCTATGGGCTCCCCCTTTGGGATTCTATCTTCACAGCACTTCTTTAATAGGTAGACTCTAAAGAACTAATGTTGTTTCAGCTCGTTTGGGGGGGGGGGGGGGTAGGCTGGCTGTTTATGGGAGCATAAGTTTAGAATTGCTTTTCTGTTGGATTTGGATTTAAAAACCTTTTTTTCTTTCATCTTTTTCACGGATATAAATAGGTTGAAAAGTTATTACATTACTCGTGATTTAGTTGCCAAGAGGCTAAGATCATTCTGATCCAGATCTCAATGAGAAAACAGAAAATCCTTTGTTTATATGAAGATGTTCAATATTTTCCATTTTCCTGTTAGCCGAGCCTGATATCAACCCGAGTTTAGGCTTGTCTGAACTGTCTGAACCGGAAAGTACCCGCAAGAACTGTGCATCGGGCCTCAACTTTTCGTCCAATGTCTGATTTGTCCAGTCTTCAAGCAACGCGAACCCGAACTTTTGACAACCCTACTTATAGAGCACCCCCCCCCCCCCAAAAAAAAAAAAACTTTTTTTTTCCCGGGATGAAGATCTTAATGGATGGATTTGTTTTAAAAGAACCATTTTGCCTGTTGTGTGCTTGTTTCTTTTCTATGTAACAAAACTTGTAACATTATATCGTGTCTTCTCTGCATGAGAGTTCTGACTGTTTAACTGATTTCCTTCTCTGCATGAAACAGCACATCGATGGGCTCTGTTGCCAATTACTATCCCCCCATGTCATCGGAAAAGTCATTATTGATGGCTGATATTCGTTGTCTTCCCGGTCCGGTTCCTTCTTCCTTGTGGACTAATACCTATATTTAGCAAATTGTGGGCTCCTTTCTGATTATTCATCGCTGCAACAGGCATGGAAGGGAGTCCGATATTTGGCCAACATGCATGCTTGATCGGTATCCTGAGCAGACCATTAAGGCAAACTGGGGGTGCTGAAATTCAGGTACTTCGATCTGGCTTGCTTCCGTGTATTGAATGTTTGGTTCAACGATTGAATTTCTGACGGTTCGTTGTTACTTTATGCGTTGTAAATGTTTTTGGTATTTATGGTGATTTGCCCCTCCTTTCAAGGATTTTCAATGAGAATATGTCTTCTTCAATGGATGTAAAATAACCATGTAGTCGGCTCTGTTCTTTAGAGGGGTAAATACCCCATTTACCCAACCCAAACACACATTTACCCATTTTACCTAGTGTATTCTTAGAAGGGTTAGGGAAGGTTGTTAAGTTTGGGTAAAGTTTGGTTGGGACGGTTTTGGAAGAACGTGAATTTTTTTGAAAGTGTTAGATAGTTTGGGACCTTAGATAATGTATAATATCATAGTGTTTGATATATGGAATTTGTATTTCGGGAAAGGATAGATTTAAATTTGGATAGGGTTAGTAAAATGGGTAGAAATTTGTTATTAACCCACAAAAGAACACACCCGGGTTTCAAATTTACCTAAACTTGCCCCACCTTACTTTATCCCTCTAAGAAAACTTGTTGAGGTAAAACTGTCTGCATCTGGATCAACCCCACACAAGTGGGACTGCGGGTCCCACACCAGGAGTTCTTAATTTCTTATTGTTACAATTGTTTGATTTACCTGACAGAAAGAACCCCATTCTGCAGCTTGTCATTCCATGGAAATCGATTGAAGTTGCTTGCAGCGACTTGTTTCAATCCATTCCTAATGCCTTGGAAAGCCCTAGCCAGTACACCGGGAGTTTTCACAATGCGACGACGGCCTCATTAGACTGTCTTTACTGCAAAGGTTCCCCGAACACTTTCCAGAAGCTTCCAATCAACTACCGTTCTCCACCTTTGCCGGTGGAAGAGGCAATGAGTTCAGTCTGTCTCATCACCCTCGAAAACGGCGTATGGGCATCCGGTGTTCTCATCAACAACAAAGGCTTGATACTCACAAATGCCCATCTTCTCGAGCCATGGAGATTTGGTAGGACGACTATACAACCCATCCACCATGAAACTAAAATGAGAACCCCATTTTCTCTGTATGAGAGCCCTACATCTTTACAACCCCTTGAGTATTTGCAGAAGGGACGCGGGGCTCATCGGATTTACCAGTTTCACAGAAAAATAAGTGTCCGTTTGGACGTGAAAAGCTCGTGGGTCTGGTGTGATGCGAAAGTAGTGTATGTTTCAAAAGGACCCCTCGATATCTCATTGCTGCAGCTAGAATCGGTTCCGCATCAGCTTTGTCCTGTTAAGGTGGACATGGGATGCCCTTCTCCCGGGACAAGTGCATTTGTCATTGGACACGGATTGCTTGGGCCTCGTTGTGGTAAGGCTATTATTGCTCTTGTTTTTAAGTTCCTAGTGTGACCTGGAGTTGGAATCGGTTTGTTTTGGTCCGTCATTAGCTAGAGCTAGCAAAATTTTGTACAACTCAGGAAAAAAAAAAAAAAAACTTTCATTCGAATTTTCACATTGATCGATTTGCCCTAGAATTTCTGACACTGTTTCACTTATTTCTGTTATCCAAATCCAACTTAAACCCAAATTTACATTTTTGGTAGATGTCAGCCCTTATGGAATTTGGGTAACGGCCATCAGCTTGTCCCAATCTTAATACTTGACCGATTTGGCCGACCCAAATTTGACCCAAACTTGAACTTTTGTGATTTGACTCAAAATTCAGGCACAATGTCTCTTATTTCTATTGTCTGAAGCCGATTTTTACCCAAATTTACGTGACCTGCTCTGACCTGGAAAAATTGGGTAACGGTCAGTTTCATCTGAATTTTTGCCAGCATTGATCGTTACTTATGTATGAGAATCCTGTTGTCAGACATGCTGCCATCTATTGGCTCTGGTGTGGTTGCTAAAGTTGTGAAAGCAAAGAAGGCCGTGGTGCCTTATCAATCCGCTTCTCATGATGATTCTTCTGCTGGGGATGTCCCGGTAATGCTCGAGACAACAGCTTCAGTGCATCCTGGCGGTAGCGGGGGTGCCATTGTAAACTCATCGGGCCATATGATCGGTCTTGTTACAAGGTATGAACTGACTTCTTGGGATATATACTATAGGTTATATTGAATATGGTTACTGTTTTGGATGCACTTATTTTGGGGAAATCCCTATGTTTTTGGCTTGTTTCAATCCACAAAATGCTGAATTATGGGATGCCTAAATGCAGCAATGCAAAACATGGTGGAGGGACTGTTATACCCCACATGAATTTCAGCATTCCATCGGCCGCTTTGGAGCCCGTCTTCGTATTTGCCAAAGGTGAGTTGAACAACCATCCAAATCCAAATCCAATAAAATGCTGCAAAATCCCGCCGCCTGTTGAGATATGGAGGGGTTGGATGTTGCAATCTTACCCCTAAATTTTTGCAATTTAGAGAGATGGGACCGAAATTGACCCAGTCATTAAATAAATGGGTCGACACGAACCAATCAAACAAGGGGCTTATGTATGTATATGAATGAATATGTTCACTACATGCATTTGAAACACCTCTCCACTTACTAGAAGCTCTCATCTGGACTTTCCCTGAAACCGACAACAACCAGCTACTCCTAGTGTGAATTCCGCTTTCATGAGGCCTAAGGAGGCCCAGATGTAGGCGGTCTTTCCTGAAACCCACTTTGACGCCGTACTTTCTGTTGATTAATTCTATCTGCCTCCTTTCTTGTCGACAGACATGCAGAACATCTCCGTCTTGCACCAACTGGACAGACCGAACAAGGAACTAGCTTCTGTGTGGGCCATGATGCCGCCAATCTCACCTGAACCGGACCCCACCCTCCCGGGTGTAGCCGACTTGTTGGTGAAAGACAACAAGGAAAACCAAGGCGGGGGCAAAGGCTCTCGCTTTGCCAAGTTCATCAACGAGAGGAACGAGCTTTTCAGAAAATCGGGTCATCAGCCCAGCACTCTGCAAGACTTGCCCCGAGACACCATTCCCAGCAAGTTATGACAGTTCCCAAGGATGAAAACCGGCTGAAATAGATGAGGGATGAAAATCTTTGCTTCAATGATTGTGTTCGTCTCGGTGCCACTTCCATTGTACTGTTGATTGTTGGATGTAAACTTGTAGGTAAATGGGGATGAGAACTGGTGAAGAGAATTGGGTTGGTTGAACTTTACAGGCTTACTTTCTGGATATAACAAATCCCATGATCATTGTTAGAATGTCAAACAGTGTTTAACAAATTTCATCGGTTTGCACCTTGAATAATTTTGTTAAATATAAGGGATATAGGAGCTGCAAATATCTCTAATTTTTAGTGCCAGTAATTACTTTGTTGCTTGAGCCACTAATATTTTTCGACTTCGGTTTCTATAAAAAATTCATAATTGAAAGGTTGTATGGAAACGATCTCTTTGCTAAGAATTATGTGTGTTGAAATAAGGTTGTTTATGTTTAGATTACTCCAAGCTCGATTTGTTGGCAAAACTAGAGGCAAGCAAAAAAAGGTGTCCGATATGAGTTTGGTGTTTCTCTTGGTCTCCAGAATTCTTTCTTGGAGGGCTTAAAAATTGGTGTTACAAGGAAGAAGAATGGGAAGACATTGCTGAATTCTAAGTGGTTGAAGGTAAATATGTAATCGATATTTCTCGTAAGGCTAAGTCTGCATCAAATGAAGCTCCTAAAAAGCTTAAAGATTTCAAGGATATTTACGTGAAGCTTGCACGCAAGAGGATAATGGTAAGGAATGTTTGTGGTATAGAGGTCATTCATAATCATCGTGCAGCAGGAGACACTTCAAGAAGGATGCTAAAACGAAAATAAGACAAAATGTTTGGTTTCGCCTTAGAATGCTTTGTCAATTAGGTTGTTGTTTTGCGGAACACTTGTTCTTTTTTATATATCTTTTGTTGTTGTCTTCTTTTGATGTTTTGTTGTTTTGCTAGTCTTTGTAGCATGTTTGATGCGAAATTTAGCTCTTCAATAGCTTCTACTAATTAAGAAAAAGAATTAATCATTTTATCTTCTTTTCTTTCTAGCATTCTTCTTAAGATGCTCCACTACTACAACTTTATTTTGGTTTCAGTTTAAATTTTTTCTCAACTTTGTGTCATTAACTTTAAGTTAATGCACACAGAAAATCTTTATCTTTCGGAGCTAGTTTTTCCATTTCCTTTTTCTTCACTTATTAGTAAATTGACCTTGGACAAGCGTAAATTCGTGTCCTTGAACTTTTGGATGCTATTTAAGCAACAGGGGTACAATAATTATTAGTTAATGATAAAAATTTGTTTGCATGTGTATAGATTCAATTTAAAGGGACTGTAACACCTAGGGATATGGTTAAGTGTGGCTTAAGAGGATTTAAATAACTACTTATATCACCAAGGTGCACTTTCTTTTATGGTAGTTCATCAATTGGAAACTTTTCAGTTAAGAGTGCTTGGCTGGGAGTAGTCTCAGGATGGGTGACCTCCTGGGAAGTTTTCCTAGATAGTGTGTGAGCGAGGACGAAACACACTGTAAAGACTCGTGGTGATTTGTGCATTAGCATACACACTTGTTTCTCCTTCAAAAAATACATTGATATTATGCGTTATTGCAGTCGATATATGGATGTATTGTTGATAAGAACTCCAAAATCTTCGAAATAATATTTCTGAATCTATTGTATTCCTCAATCTCCGAACACCAATCTCCCTTGCACTGTATTCCTCGAGATGACATTCATTTCCAATTAATTCAAGATTTAGACATTATCGTTTACTGCCTATTGTTCCATGAAAACGATCGAAGCAGAGGAGATTTAATGAGACATTTCAACATTTCAAATTATAGACATGAATTTACCGAATACAAAGAATTTCTCTAATCATTCTAGTTTTCTAAGGAATTTATCTCTAAAAAGTGAAAATACAAAAGAAAGCAACAAATTTAGCCGTGATCATCAGGGCTTATACTAGCCTTTATCAAAATTCAATCAATGGCCATACAAATTAACACCTCTACATAGTGAAAGGCGTATAAATTAAGAACATCTTATTGAATAATTACCCATACGTATGGGGTCATATATATCAAATGAAGGTGAATTAAGCCATAATCTCATTCTTGATCTCTTCTTAACAGTGCTTGCTCCTGCTATCATCGCTGTATAACCTGTCATTTACAAGGGTTAAGGCACTAAAAATCAAACATTTTTATTCGTATGCACAAAACTAAGTTCATAAGTAAAGAATGAGTCTTAACATATATACGGAGTTGCAAATTTTTGATCTTTTTACTTTTGATCTTTTTACTGTCCCAAGTATGCCACATTAACATCCAATTTTTAATATAACACATTTAAAAATACTACATATATGTGGCCCTGTTCTTTAGATTGGTTAAAATCAAGTTTGGATGGATTGGATAAGTTATTGATGTTTTTTTCGGGAATTGTATTCTTAGAGATGATTTTTTTTAGAAATTGCGTAAAGTTTGGATAAGTTTGGATTGGATTGAATTTGATAGGTTAGTGTAACATATCCAAAGAATATAAAAAGTACTTTTCATGACATATTTAATCATTGACGGTGCCCGTATAGTGTTGATCGATGGTCACCCCTAACCTTAAAAAAGAAATTAATTTTTAATATAGTCATGGATAATATCATGGATCGTCGATAAAAAAAAAAGAAAGGATAATATCATGGATTGCATGTTTATTAAATGAGTATGATGATCTATCGGACATCTCTAACCCAAAGTTTTAGATTCGTCACTGTATCTAATATTTATATTTTAAGTCATTTTATATAAATAAGTAAATAACTTAAAAGAGTAGTACTTGAGGATAATGATTGAGTGATTGACATACCATTGCACCCCCCCCCCCCCCAAAAAAAAAAAAATAATTGACATACCAGTCATAAATAGTAGGAGAAGAGGGCTGGGCTGGTTTGTCAAAGATTTGGGCCCCAATGTTCCTGGTGTTGGGGTTGCTTCCTGGGTTGAAAACACTTCTCCACACGTTCCCGGCCCGGCCCGAAGTGGGTGTCGCCGGCAATGTCGGTGTTGCGGGGCTCGTTGGTGTCGATCCCGAGGATGGCATTGTCATCGACCGCTGTAATGTTGCCATGTTTTTATCCCCACCTGTTCATAATTTATAAAGTTTTATGATCATCGACAATGATAAAATATTTAAATTAATTAAATTTGTTTGATGCAATATATAAATTTATAAATTATAATTGATGAATATAAGGTTTGTTTTTCATGCGGTGGCAAGAACCTGCGATTTCTGCAACCCACCGCATTTTACCGCAAATCATTACTTTTCTCTCTCCTCACTTTTCTCCTCTACTTTTTACATTCTCTCTCCTCACCTACCCCACATACTAATAACATACCATAATTCCACCACAATCCACCACACCCCACCACACCATTCCGCAAAATACCGCGTAAAAGAACACGACCATAATGTAATTATGTGAACATGGACACGACTTTTATTAAAATTTTTGAATTACTCTAAAATAAATATAATCATTCTTTTGGGTTTTCTCAAATTAATCCAAATAAGTTGCTTGCAAAGATTTCAATTTTCTTTTGGGATTAGCCTCAGCCCTCAATATTATCCCCTTGGTAATTTAAATTTTCTGATGAAATAGAATATAATTGATGAACACAATTATTGTCATGAATTCATGATAAAAATTTCCAGATTATAATCTACAATAAATGTCTTCATTCTTTTGAGTGTTTCTCAAATTAATCCAAATAAATTCGTGCAAAAGCTCTCTCTTTTGAGACATACCGAGCTAAATAACTCTTATATTATTTATGAGTTTATCTTATATAATTATACACGTAAATAAAAATAAATATCTAATAAATAAAATACAAATAAATAAAAGGAGGGAATGGGAAATATTACAGCATACCAGAGTTGTCATTTTGGGTCCTGAGTCTCCTAAGCTTGCCAAGCCCACTCTCCGGGGAAGGGCCTGCAACGACATCGTCCCAAAGCTTGTCTAGCATTTTGCCTGTTTCCCTTTCTTAATCAGTTAATCTCTCAGAAAAGTAGGGATTAAAGTGAGTAAGAAAAAGGTTTAATTAGTAGCTTAATTATATAGAGAATATTTTGTAGAAATTACCAAAAATAGTACTCAAAATTGATTAAAAAAGAAGTGAAAATAGGAGAGAAAAATGTTTCAAATGCCCAATTTAACTTTGCTATTAATTTTAAATTTCTACTAATTTTGCCACTTGTATGTATTCTCTTAAGTGATTACTGAGTAGAGGACTGTACATTCAGTTTGTTCTTTAATTAAGGGTATTCTCCTAAAATTTTAGCATATTTCGATCCATTATTTATATATAGTCATTAGATATCCTAGTCATTTTAAATATTGCCCAAAAAAAAGAAATTGTGAGATATAGTTTTCTATTTCAATATAGTTTCATTCAACTTTTAAGAACTTACAAAAAAGAATGACTGAACTTGGCTTATCGTAGATTTAATAACTTGACATACAATCATACATTTCCAGCTCCACAGGTTTTTGTGTCTACTTAAATTCACGAAGTGATTGATTAGTCAATTCCAAAGTTCAAAATAAATAAAAACAAAAAGCAATTTAGTTGTTTTTTTACATTTATTATATTAATTAATAATTAAATTATTGCAATGAATGTTCACCAATAATACTTTAGTGGAGTTTAAAATATGACTTGAGAATAATACTTATCGTTATGCTAGTGAAGATCAAATGGTAATAAGGAATATTTATTATCATAAATTAAAATAAACAAGTAATAATAGAATACAAGGCAAATATTTGTCTGTATTTAAAGGACAAAAAACAAGTATATGAATTACGATGAACCCTAAGATATAACCAACCAAATGAAATTGGAGCCTAGCATCATGCATTAACCAAACTTCACGGGATTTGAGAATGACAATTCCCCTTCCTTTATCTTTTGGATAGGTGATTATTGATTTGTGACTATTTTAAAAAGTAATGATCATGTGACCCTAACAGTACAGTTTTACTAATATATTAATTATTATTTTTATCGTTAATATTTATTGAATTAATACTAAATATTAGTTTTAGTTAAAGATGTTTCTTTTTTGTTTTCCTTTTCTCCATCAATATTTCTCGCTATAATCTCTTCATCATCATGAATGATGTGACCAAATTGCATTCAATCTTTGTAGCTCTGCGTGCCTCTAAATCCAAACAATCGAGAGAGCTTTCTGTAATTCCAAATTGCCTCCGTTGATTCGTAACCCCTCTTTACAGTTGGACTTGTGATTCTTAGTAAATTCATTCTTCCTTTAATTGAGATCCACCTACAACTTTCCTTTGCATTTTTCTTTGTTCCTAACTCTCTGCTTTTTTCTTTATATATATATATATGAAAAGACCAATGCATCCTTAAGAACAACTCTCTCCACATTGAGCATTAGACCTGGCAAAACAAATCCAAATTTAATCCGAAAAAGCTGAACCCGTACCCGATTCAACACCCGGATGGATGACCCAATCTGGACCCAAACCCAATGATAATCCAGCCGAAAATCAACCTGAACCGCAACCCGAAAAGTGACACAATTAAAAACCACACCCAAATAACTTCAAATCAAACCAAAACCTATTCAAAAGAACTTCATCCAAACCAACCCAAATAAGATTTACCCGAAATCAACTCGATCTCGAACTGAAACAGAAATTCTCGAGGCCAACCCGATCCGAGCCCAACCCGATACATCCGTTTGCCAGGTCTACTGAGCATGCCCTAAGTGAATTCAATATCTTTAAGGGGATTGATCTGAAAAATTAACCAAATAAAAAAACACTAATAATTGTGCAGGTGTGTAATTAAGAAGTAGATTAAACAGAGGAGGATGATTGATCGGGAGAATAATTGCATTCATTATTGATGTTTGGGCCTGGGCCCACTAACACGTGAGGATGTTCATGCTGAAGTTTGTCCAAATTAATTAATTAAATTTTTGTTAGGGACGTCTTAATAAGGACAACCCACAGTCCACCATCAATTTCAGGACATACGGGGGGACTCAATTTTCATTTCCATCCTCTTTAGATCCAATCATGGATTTCTTTTTTTTTTTTTTAAAAAAGAAAGAATCTTTTTTTACATATTTGAGAGGATAGATTATGTTCCAATGTTCAATCCTTTTCGAGGAATATTTATAAATAATAATATATTCATTTATTATGGTTAATATTTAGGAGTGAAGAAGTCTAACCCTATATATTTCAAAATTAATTTAATTTTATATTATTTATAATTATATATGACTAAGCAATAATTTATATTTACCTAATTGAGTGAACATATTGTAGCCGTCCTCCACCTATTAAAAACTTCGTTTCTAATACATGACAAAACTATATTTTAATTATCTTTCTTAAACTGTCTCAACTTGAAAAAAAAACCTTATTCACATATAAAAATATCATTTTTTAATAACAATTTTATAACTCTTTTTTCAAAAAATTGACAATTTACCCCGATGCTCTATGCATTCCGTTAAAATTAATTACAACAATTTTTCTTTTTAAAAAAAAGAAAAAAACTGTACTAATTAATGAAATAAATGGAATACTACCTCCATCCTAAATTATTTGTCCTTTTACTTAACTTTTTTATCCCAGAATATTTGTCTTATTTACAATTTCAATAATTGTAATTCCTTTAGTACCCCTAATTAATAAATTCATTTATCACTTTTTACAATTCCAATAACTATTATCTTCAAGTAAAGATAATTTGGGTAAATTACAAACTTTTTATCTCAATTCCCAATATACAACTAACAACCAGCAGTCTGTTAAAATTTGGGGCAGCCAGTACTCAGTAGCCAGTGGTAATGCTATCCATATTTCTGAAGACTCATTCATTGGTTCATTGATTAATTGATCGTAAATTGAATGATCCATAAATTACCCAAAGGTTGAAGGTTAGTGGTTGGTCAAGTACATAACACCACACTACTTACACAATACTCCCTCCTTCCCATATTATTTGTCACTTTAACTAACTTTCTTTTTTCCCATAATATCTGTCACTTTACAATTCCAATAACACATTAATTACTAATTTTTCAAATTATACATCTTTTTCTTCAACTTTTCTCATTTTATTCACCATTTTTCTTTATTATTCACCATTTTTCTTTTTTATTCACCATTTTATTCAACTTTTTCTCATTTCCAAAAATGCAAATTAATGCAAATTGGAAGTTTTATTGGTTTTGTGAATCATGTCTTAAGTGACTAATAAAATGGGAAGGAGGGAGTACCTTCTATTTTTTTCTTTCTTTTTAAATAGATAGAAAAATGCCTAGTATTTGTTAGGGCTGCCAAAAAATCCAAATCCAAATTATTTTGGGCCCTGTATTTTTTTTATGCTCGATAAAGTGTGGCCATGGTTAGGTCGGTAAAATGTGATTAAAGGTGAAATGTTGATCGATAAAGTTGAAAACAAATGGTGTAGTGTGATAAAATTAGTAAAGTGTGGTTAGTACGGATTGTGCGGTTAAGGCCCTGTTCTTTTCTGCGGTATTTTGCGGTATGGCGCGGTGAAATTGTGCCGGGTTATTGGTATGTGGGGTAGGTGAAGAGAGAGAACGTAAAAAGTAAAGGAGAAAAGTGAGGAGAGAGAAAAGTGAGGAGATAGAAAAGTAATGATTTGTGGTAAAATGTGGTGGGTTGTGGCAAATTACGGTATGCTGTGGCACCGCAGTTTGCCAATCGCAGAAAAGAACAGGGCCTAAGTTTAACTGATTGATAGGATTTCAGATTTAAAAAATCAAGGTGTGATATTTTTTTAGGCCTTATAATAATTCAAATAATTTTAAACTCATATCAAAGTTGGATTTAAACAAGAAAAATAGGAAAATATCATGTCTAAACTTTTGTTTAAAATTCCAACAAATAAGTTATCATGTATTATATCTATTTTCTAGACATTGTCAAACTAAGTATTTACATCGGACAATATTTTTTCCTGGATACCTACATTGAAGCTTTGAGCTTTGATAATCAAGCAGCAACAGAAGAAAACTATGTTTCCCATGCGATGATTGCGCCCTAATAATCAATGCAATCTTGCTTAAGCTCAACTACCTTACACATAACCTTACTCAATGCTTCAACTCCTAGGTTAGGGTTCATTAGTCAATCATTTGCTTTTCCCATACCTTCTTTGTTTGATTAATTGTCCTCATACATCCCATTATTATATTGGTATGTTATTAGGGTTAAGTAGACATTAGGTAAAGTAGCTGAAAGTAGTTAACTTATAGATTACTGTACTATTAGCAGTCAAATGGCATAAATTAAGCATGCAATGGTGTATTTCTTCTAAAACTTGTGGATTACTCCACTTGTCAAAGTTGGGTCCAGTTGGACTCAAACCGTTATTGTCTTATTGTCAAAGACAATCCAACAAGAACCTAGCTACCAACTTCGTTTCAAACAAAAAAAGTAAAATCTTATAGTTTTGACAGGTTATTTCTTATCAAACTGATCATAATGATACGAGAGTTGACGTTTGTTAGTATGAATATGTATAAGAGTGTCTTGTAATTAAGTGGGTTGATCACAAATTAAATAAGAATGCTTGAATGAGGATTTTGTGAGCTAGGAGCTACCGATTCTAGCTATGAAAATAGATGAGTTTACTATATTAGGTTACACTCAAAAGAACTGGGAGGTTTTATGTCAAAATTTTGAAGTTGCAAAGAGGATAGTTTTAAGTATGAGTCAATTAATGTCTTATAATCCAACCATCATCCAATTCTAAAGATAGTATAGTTGTCAATACCCTACAAATTAAATAAACTTTAAAATTTGTTGGGCTTGAAAACTTTAAATAAGGAGGTACGCAACAGTGAAAATATGTTTAACAGAGTTTAACTTTTGAAGGTAAAGTGTCAGTAGAATTTAACTCTTGTTAGTTATTACTTTTAGTTTCTAAATTTTAACATTAATTGTTCAATAGTAGTTATAAGATTCATTATATAACTTGTTATATTTGCTTATATTTGTAATAACATTTCTTTTGTACCTAATAATTGAATAAAAAGTATCTAGTAAAAGCTTTATTTCTAAGATAAAGATTCATGAAATCATTATACAATTCGACCACCTTACATTTTGAGTTTGATGAGATAAAATCTCCAATGATAGAATACAACACGTGAGAGTAGGTAGAAAACTTAAGTGCATGATTGAATGAGGATTGAACACCAACAACGATGAACCGCCATAATAAATGCCCTAGAAAGAAAAAAAAAAAAAAGAAACCCTTCAATCCTTCATGATCACGGGTCAACTTGCATTTTTTAAGAAGATTAAAAAAAAATGATTCGGACACAAAAACAAAATGCCACAATAAAATAAAAACAAAAAGGCTGGACCTTTATACTTGCATCATAGTGCATTCACGTCCCCAACTATTTTCTATTTCTCTCTCTATCTTTCCCCATCAAATCAATCCACAAAAGCCAGAAAAAGCCATAGATTTCAGAATGTGGATGTGGGGTATTATGACTATGAACAACAATCTTTAGCAAAAACTGATGCAAGAGTGTGAGAAAGTTGGGGCATTGGATTCTTCACTATCACAATGCTTACTAATCATCTTCTTCATCTTCTGCTTGTTCTTCTTCTCTGCTTCTGCTCAATCTGCTTCACATCTCAAGCAGCTGGTGAGTTCAAGTTTTGGTCATTTTTTGTTGTTTGAATCATTCTGCTTCATTGGGTGCTTGAAGATCTGAACTGGGCAGTGATGATTTTGTTGTTTGGTTAAGTTTTGCATCTTCTGTGCTTGTTTTGAGACCTTTCTGTGATTTGGGTCAGTGGGTATATGAGCTAATTCTCAGTATGTTTGATAGGTTGGGTTCGTTTTGATGCCTGATTAAGAGTAAATTGGATCTGTAATTTGAGTTTTGCAGTGCTATCTACGGTTTTTGACCTGTAAAGATGAAGTTTTGTGGTGTAATTGATGCCCTCTGGGTTGAATTTCTGCTGAATTAATGCAAGTTTTGATATTGGTATGATGTGTGTTTTCATGGCTATTTCTTGGCTTAGTGAGTGTGGGATTCATTCTAGTTTTGGGTATCATGTTGGTTTTGGGGTAGGCCATCTTGTACATGACCACTATTCATGATTAGGCAGTTAAACTAAGACATTCTGTTCACTGTTTTAGTAGTTAACCTGCTTATGTTGAAACAGAACTACCTACCCTTCATCTTTTAGGTGACTTTTATTCTGATTTCTGACATTTTACAACTGTAACTCTGCAACATTCACGCTTCAAACCCAAATGACATTTTAGTTAAGGCCGCATGTTTATGACGTCCTAAAGTCAAAACCAATACTCCAAAATCCTGCCAGACGAGGTATGGAGGGGTTGGATGTAACAGTTTCACCCCTAAATTTTGCAATTTAGATGGACCGGTTGTAATTGACCCAAGATTTAGAAATTGTTCGCTACCTACAGTGGGGAAGATTCATGTTGATGGATTTCTTTGCTATGAGCCTTTGACATTTATTTCCTTTTGATGGGGGTTAGTTGGGTCGAATCTTCTAATGTCAAAGATGAAAGATGTGTTGCTTGTAGAAGATAAGGATGAAGAAGAGTAGGGTTTAGTATGAAACTATGCTCTTTCAAGAATTGAACCCGTACTTTTTGAGAATGCTGTATAGTTGGAGCATAGTGTCTATGTATTTACCCCTTGAGTACTTAATCCTTTTCAAATAATGGGTTTGCATTTTAATGTCATCCAAATAACTTCTTGATCAAATCACAGCACCCTATGCAATGCGATTAAGCTGTGGAGCGCGAACAAACATCCACACTTCCCCAACCAACACACTCTGGTACAAGGACTTTGCATACACAGGTGGAGTCCCAGCAAACGCGACCCGCCCCAGCTTCATCAGCCCTCCACTCTCCACGCTCCGGTTCTTCCCTCTATCCGAGGGACCGGAAAACTGCTACCTCTTCAACCGGGTTCCATCCGGGCGTTATGTAGTGAGAGTATTTTACGGTTTAGTTGATGATCCCAACTTTGACAGTGAGCCCTTGTTCGACGTCTCTGTGGAAGGAACTTTGGTGGATTCCTTGAGTGCAGGGTGGAGCACTGAGGACAATGAGCGGGTTTTTACCGAAGCCATTGTGTTTCTTACGAGGGGTAAAGCCTCCATATGTTTTCACAGCACAGGACACGGCGATCCAGCCATTCTTTCGATAGAAATCCTACAAGTCGATAACAAGGCTTACTTTTTCGGTCCTGGTTTTGGTAGTGGGTCAATTATGAAGACAGTTAAAAGGGTTAGTTTTGCTCAGGGTAAACCGCGGTTTGGTGAAGATTATGGAAGTGATCCTTGGAGCGGGGACAGATTCTGGAACGGGTTGCCTAATTCCGAAGATAGTTCTGATAAGGATATTTCTAGTGACGGTAAGATTCACAAGGTGTCAGTGGCTCCAAATTTTTACCCTCAGGCTCTTTACCAATCAGCACGGGTCAGCACTGATACACAGCCTGAATTGAGCTACACATTGGACGTGGAACCCAACAGTAACTACTCCGTGTGGATGCATTTTGCGGAGATTGATCCGTCTGTCACGAAAGCAGGGCAAAGGGTGTTTGATGTTTTGATAAATGGCGATGTTGAGTTTAAAGGTGTGGATGTTGTTAGCATGAGTGGGGGAGTTAATACGTCGTTGGTGTTGAACACAACTGTTGCTGTGGATGGAAGGACTTTGTCTATAAGCTTGCATCCTGTCAATGGAAGTCATGCCATAATCAGTGCGATTGAGGTCTTTCGAGTTATCACAGCTGAGGCTCAAACTTCAAATATTGAAGGTAACCCCCCCCCCCCCAAACCCCCCTTTTATTTTAGTTATGGTCATAGTTACGGGTAACGCTACATGTGCCTGCAACCCGCGTTCCGGAAACTAGTGTTCCGAAGTCAAATCTAGACTAAATTTGGGTATAAACTAGTGACCCATGTTACGGGACTAACAACCCGGGAAGCGTTCCTGGTAACTGTGGTTATGGTACATTTGGTAGGAAAATTTCCCTAAGAAAGTTGAGAAGTTGATTAAATTTTCCCATGTCTAGTTGTAATTAATGGATGGGAAATTTTTGATGCTTATTAAACTTTGTCGTGGGAAACCAAACGCACCCTTAAAGTGAACCCAATGTGGGTCTCTTGGAATCTGACCGGATTGAGAGATTAGACTGCCTACAGTTTGATCTCCTAGAACCCACATCAGTGGGACCCACACAGGGCGGTGTTGTTGCTGATAAAGCGGATACCAATTTGTGCGTCTATTGATTTTTATCGGTTTATATTGTTTCTAGTTAGTGCTCTGCAAACTCTAAAAAACGCGCTGCAACTTCCTCACCGTCTTGGATGGAATGGAGACCCATGTGTCCCACAGCAACATCCATGGAGCGGAGCAGATTGTCAATTTGATAGTGCTAAAAACAGATGGTTCATCGATGGACTGTAAGTAGAAAAACAGTTTCCTATTCTCAATTTGCATATCAGTATTCCAGATGATTTCGTCGTCAAAATATAAGCGACATTGATATTTGATAGAACCTTTCACAAACTTGGTTTTCTGCTTTCTTTCTTAGTGGTCTTGACAACCAAGGACTGCGCGGTTTTATCCCCAGAGACATATCGAAGTTGTCTCATCTTCAGAGCATGTAAGTCATCAGTAGCCTCCAAATTTTACAAATCAGCACGTGTTCTTATGGTATAGAGATGGTTAAATTCTATCTTTCTCATTGGATCGAGTTGTGGATGGCAGAAACCTTAGTGGGAACAGCATACATGGTTCCATTCCATCAACACTCGGGACAATTACAAGCTTGCAGAAACTGTAAGTACACTCCAAGTATCAGACTTCATCTTACATTTTTTTTTGTCGTGTTTTGCTAACATAATTTCTCATGGCAGGGATCTTTCCTACAACTTTCTCAACGGGTCAATCCCCGATTCCATGGGACAGCTGAAATCTCTGCGGATTTTGTAAGTTTCAACCCGATTGGCTAAATACCGATTCATTTTCACTAAGGGTCTGTTTGGTAGAATCCCAATTCCTGAGGAAAATATTTTGAAGTGTTTGTTTTACATCCTGAATCCGGAACAAGTATGTAGAACAGTGTATATGATTTCTGATTTCCCGCTGTAAAATTCTTTCCCTTACTCCCCTCCATGGGAAGTTTTTCCTGAGCGACGTTGTAAAATCACCGACCCCAAACTTTATCACATTCATAAAAGGTAACCAAACATGGAAAAGTTGTGCAACTGAACACGCTCTAACTAATTTTTTTTCCCCCGTTGTATCATACTGCAGAAATCTCAATGGCAACAAGCTATCAGGAAGGGTCCCAGCTGAACTCGGTGGAAGACTGTTGCACAGAGCTAGCTTCAAGTAAGCTCCCATAATCATTCCTCCCTGCACCCATTTTCCCTTGGGGAAGCCCTTTTACCAGAACTGACTCAACCAAAAGCTTAAGCTGATGATTTTATACTTCAACAGTTGTCATAAATGCGTAAAATGTTAACTTGGGTATCTTCAGTTTCACTGATAATGCAGGGTTGTGTGGCATACCCGGGTTGCCCTCATGCGGTCCTCATCTTTCAGCCAGTGCTAAAATTGGCATTGTCTTTGCTGTGTGTTTGGGGTTGCTCATGGTTGTCGGTTGCTCCATGATTTGGTGGAAGAGGCGGCAGAACATTCTCCGAGCTCAGAGAATAGCTGGTATGATTTACAAAAACTAAACATCCCCTCCAACTTGAGCTCATCGCGTTTTAACCTGATCTGAATCAAGATGAAACCTTACCTAAATGACCCGTTTGTTTGGTCTAATATCGGGCTTGAAACAAAGATAAAGGGCTTGTCTTTCTGACTTATGATAAGTAACTTATTGCTGACGGGTGCTGGTCTATATCTGAATCTCCCCGGATCCTGTGGAAGCGGGACCCACATCGGGACTTCTCGATATCATAATCCTACATATAACTACATAACTTCATATGTCTGACATTTTTTCCCCTTACTACAGCAAGAGAAGCACCCTATGCAAAGAAGAGGACCCACTTCTCACGCGACGTGCAGATGACATTGAACCAAGGACCTCGGACAGCCTCTGAAGCGGGTCCCATTTTAATGTCTTGAACACGATTAGCAGACTTCTCCATTCACACATGAATCCCCCAATCATACATCTCAGATCGATCGATGATCATTTTTTCGGGGGGAGATATACGACGATCCTGTGAGAAAATGTTGATAGCCTCCTTGGAACGCTGTAAATTGGACTGAATGTTTATTTGTATATTTTTTGGCCCAATTCATATTTTTTTTGCTTCCTGTGGTTTTTAGCAGACATTTACATTAGTGTAACACACAACAGTAGAAACTGACAGTTACAGCAATCTGTAGAAAATCAAGCTCCTATGTTTTTTTTTGCCCCTCAAAGCTGATGTGTAGTGTTTTTATCATATGTTATATTACTTGAACTCATCATTTTTGCTAATCGACGCAATAAGATAATTCTTTCTGGTTGTTTGTATGACCTGAAATTATAAACCTTGTTTCCAAAATAATCATTGATCGATAATTTCTTATATATAATATTTTACCAACAGTATTTGTTTTTTCATAGTTTTTCAATACTCTGCACTCTGCAGCAGTGAAGGGCCTTGATTTCCTTATTGAGACCAGGTCCGTGATGGACTTTGACCGAGTCATGGGCTTGATCACTCGTCATGCATGCGTCATCAGTTCCTGCTTTTTCAAATCATACCCTACCAAAGAAAATACTCTGCAGTAGCATTGAATTCTTCCTTCTTTCCTTACCATTACGTAATTACTACTGCATGACATTGAAACTTTTCTCTTGTTTTTTTTCAAAATGAAATGTACGTAAAAGATAGAATATTTACGCGGCTTTTTTCTTGAAGTTTCTATCATGGTTGTTCTCCAAAATAACATTATACAAATCTTTATGAGGAATCATTTCCCAATTCCCATCATACATTCATACTACCTGTTGGAGCTCAAGAGGGGGTGAAGGACGTTAGAACAAACTTCCTTAGTTTCAAATCAATGATCAAAACACAGTGTAACTGAAATACCTCATTAGATTTATAACAATCAAAGAACAAGTTACACTTACAAAACAAAATAAGAAATGTGATCAGAAGCGATTCTTCGATAAGATCACTTACCAAGTGAATGTCGCGAGTCGATTCTGAGATAAGGATCGTCGTAGGAAAAACCCTAGCGGCGATTTGAAACATAATGGATTACATTGAAGCACAAACTCATACAGTCTTAGTCCGTCGCTGCTTCTGCACCATCTCTCCACCATGTGGACACAATGAATGCTCACCAAGGTCCTTGGCTATACCTTCACCAGAGGCTACCCCATGGTTACACACTCGGAGAAATCAATCCACCGAGATTTTACTCCGACATTTCAATCGAATCGCCAGTCGCTTCTTCTATCGTCCTTTTTATAGATGCCTTTGGATGCTTGGACTTGAGTCCTTCCAATGGTAACTTGTCTTATGTGTTGATTTCTTCCCTTTTGTTGTTACAATAATCATGATTGATTTCCCTTGACTTGTTTCCTTTTGTTCCCTTTTTATATCTACAAGAATCATGCCCATAATAAGAATATATAATATATAATGAATATATATATATATTATATACACATAATCTGAGTATATAATCAGAATATATATTATGTACTTAGAATATATAATCAGATTATATAATATAAGGCAACTTCCCTTTTCCGGATTTTTGCTTTCATCAAAACTGAAAGTCCTTTGCGGATGCGCGGTGAAGGACCTTGACCCTGTCTTCAACACTACCTAATTTATATTATGGCCAGTTTTTACAAGTCGGCCGACAATTCTTTTTTTTTTATCATCAAACGACAAACTATATTATTGAATCGTTTAGAAAGGTACACATGTCTTTCGAGATCAGATCATTGGCGAAAGATGGCGGTATACCCACCCAAACCTTCCTACCAGGCCCAGTTAGGTGGGCATGACTATTTCATGAGCTACCTTATTTCCTCCCTGCCTGATAAAACTGAAAGACACAAAACTAAACTCCTTACAAAAATTTAAAATTTATTGTAAAAAGAAAGACTTTACATTATTATCTACTACTCATCTTTCTAACTTCCTAATTAACATCAGAGAGTCGCTCTTGGATTCAGGCGTGTAATCTTTGAAATTCGATCCACAACTCTATTGCCCCATCCAAAAATTATGTATCTCAAAATAAAATTACATTTCTCTAAGAATCTCCTAATATCAATTGAAACTATATATACTTGGTTTTTTGAAATGAAAATTATTCTCAATTAATTAACTTTGACGAGTAATTTATTCATTGAAGTTTTATATAGCATACAAGATTATTTTCTAACAAGAATATATATTTCGTGATATATTAAATATTAACCATCAAAATTAGTAAAAATATTTTCAACATTTAAAAGTTCCATTAAAGCCAAACAATTTTTCCATCAAAAAAAAAAGGCAAACAATTTTATAAACCATGTGTTGAATTTCTGTGTCACCTTCTTAAAAAGCACCCAAAAGCATCTTTCCTAAGGAAAGTGGTGTTTATACCGAATTAGTAGTGATTATTTGGACATGAGACACATTTGCTAGTACTAGTACTAGTGCTAGCTAGTGAAAAAAGACAAATTTACTATTAATTTTGAAAGACTTGACTTTATTAACTTTTTGGAAAAAGTCATGTTCTTAACTAGAGCTTAAATTCATTTTTTTCTTTGAAAGGTTAGAGAGATATCTAAGGGTGTGTCTGGTTGGTCAATAACTCCGAGAAAATGGTCAATCTTTTCGGGTTGATTTATTTTCCCCATGTTTGGATGCAGGTTGACTTCAGGAAAGTTTTCACGATAAACCCATCATTTTCTCCATTTTCCTAGGGAAAATTTTCTTTAGGGGGCTAATGAAAATTTTTCCCAGGGAAATCTTTCCCGTGGAAAACTTCCTTAAAAATATTTGATGGTGATTAATTATGTTCATAAAAAAAAATCCTTCCGTGGTATAACTAATCTCTTAGAAATAATAAAAGTAGTACTCCCTCCGTTCAACTGCGGGCGCGGTCCCAACATCAATGACCCTGGCATGTGAAATAATGGACTTGAGCCCAATTCAACCCCAAAAGCTAGCTTAGGAGGTTGAGGCACCCAAACCATTATAAACACCACAATATGGGTGTCAAAGACCGATGTGAGACAACTCAACATTAATTGACACTTAAACTATTTTTTTTGTTCCAAAATAATTGTCATTTTTCATTTTCCAATACCTAACTTAATTATTTTAACTTTAATAAGTATGTTAACTTTTTTACTTTTCCAATCAATAAAACTACTTCTACTCACATTCTCTTACTACTCACACCTTGATATGCGAAAAACACTTTAGAAAATAGCGATATTTAATTACCTATGTAGTTTTTTTAGTTGAACATTGATATATGTAAAATTATGAAATATGACAATTAATTTGGAATAGATGAAGTAATTTAGGAAGACAAACATGCAAAATATCTTTAAATATTGTATTAGAATTATAAAATTATAAAATTATGAAAAATAAAATAGTTAAAATAATAAATAGGAATATGGCGGTTCATAATATGGCCAAAATAATCTCATCCGATAAAGAATGGATTTGGATAAGCCTCATGTTTCGGCTTATGTACTTGTTATATATAGATACCACCGTAATGAAATAAACTTCATTTTGCAATAAAAAATAAATATGTAAACAACATTGTACAATATAATTAATGGAATGAATGTTTCTATATTGTAAAAGTAATTTAGTAAACGTTTGTCTTTAACCTCATTTCATCCTATCAATTTGGAACATGATATATGGCTATTAGCCAGTCAATGTCAATTTTTTAGTAAAAGTATGGACTTTGAATTGAATCTAAAATAGAAAATCACTGCTTTTGAAATAATACTTGCATAATTTTCAAAAAATCACTTTCAAACTGACTTAATAAAGACGTACAATTATCTTATATAGTTACATAGAGAAATAACAATTTTCATAGAGGTATATAACTGAAATTTGGACTAGAATCCTAATCAATAAAATCTTGACAAAGGTCCTATTTGGCAACATAGCTTTTTGGAGTAAAATTTTTTTTTGACGTTAATTAGCATCTTTTTCATGTCAAAACAACTAATATATATTAGTGTTTGGTAAATAGTTTTTTGAGTAAGCGGTTTGGACTGATCAAAAAACAGTTTAGAAAAAAGTTATTCCAAATAGCTTTTTAACAATACTTGTTTCTGAAACAACTAAATTTTACCAAATATTGTTACTGCAAACAGCTAATCTAAACAGCAAACAACTGATTGCCAAACGATCCCAAAATCAACTATGTTTCTCTTCTCTTGAACATCCCTATTAATATCCACACCATTAGTAAATTAATCCCCATTAGGCCATTATATTATTCCTCAACTAAGTCAATAAAATAAAATAAACAAATAAAAGGAGCCCCGTTTATCCTTGTAATCACTTTCATATGACCCAATTAATGGAGCACAAGTGTTGAGAATATACCTCTCTTTTTTAATTGTACCCTATAATGCTTCTAATTAGTGTGCTTGTTTTATAACACTAGTGGATTTTGATTACAAATTAGAGATTTATTTAATTATAAATAAATGATGTTGGGTGGTTACATAAATTAGTGGAAGGAGGCTGTAATGCAGAGTGACAATTTGATCATTAGTTCTATGAAAGCCAAACATTTCTCATCCAATAATGGTCATGTAATGTGATCCACTAATTATGACGTCGTATCTCATTCTATATCTTGGATTTCTTTTTTCTTTTACTTTATCGTGCTCCCTCCTTCCCATATTATCTGTCACTTTAACTAACTTTCTTTTTCCCATAATATCTGTCACTTTATATTTTCAATAGCACATTAATTACTAATTTATCAAATTAACCTTATTAATTACATCTTTTTCATTCATTTTTCTTTTTTATTCACATTTTTTCTTTTTTATTCACCATTTTATTCAACATTTTCATATTTCCAATGCACTAAATTAATGTAGATGAGAAGTTTTCTTGGTCTTTTAAATTGTGTCCCAAGTGACACTTAATTTGGGAAGGAGGGAGTACTTAGGAGGACGAAAAAACAATGTTGTCGAATTATTTTCAACATTAAACTTTCAATTACTATCAGCTTCATATTGAACTACGTACTCCTTCATTTTAAAATATTTATCATTATAATTATTTTTATTTTTATTTATTTATCACTTTTACAATTTTAATAATTGTCATCTCTTATTTACTTCTAATTAATATATTTTATAGTCATTTTTCTACTTTTGAAAATTGTTATTCTCAATTAATACAAGATAGTTGCGATAAATTTCCTTCTAAGAGTGTGCAGTGGATGGATATGATAGTTGGTTGACAAGTTTATTCTCAATGGCGAATATCATCTGCTTTTCTTTGTCAGATGCTGCAATTCGTGGCTGGGATTGTGCAATTTCGGTGTTATTTGCCTCAACCAATTGATTTCAGCAAAGGGAGATAATGATAGATCAATTTTTGGTTGAAAGATAGGGGATGTTCTTTTTATCTGAAGTCATGCATAGGGTGTGTATTCTGAAGGAGCAGTGCAGTCTGACCAGTTTTGATTATCAAGAGGATGACAAGTTTGCTTCTACAATACATCAAATTTTGGTCTACACTTTCAATTTTGGTTGTGCAAGTCCAAAAAACAGTGTATGAAGTTGAGTGCTCTGTTGTTGCTCTCTTTTGCAGTTTGCAGGTGTTTTGGTTGGATGTTGGGGGTAGTTATGTTTTGAGTGCATTGGATCTCTGAAGCTCCTTCTGCTGATGAGAGTAAGTTGTAAAAATGATGATTAATTCTAGTTCTGGTGTGGTGATGTTCTTTCAGCTATTTATACTGTATCTTGACAGTTTCAGAAAGTGTTGGAGCATGAGCAAGGTTGGGTTGGTCTGCTTGTTCTTGTTGCATATCAAGCTCACATGCACAAACTGAATTTGCCATCATGGGGGTGTGTGTGCAGCATCAAGTTTTGTATCAGTACATGTGTTGAGTCAGTTGGTGGATATATCATTAGGCTTCCGGCCAGTTGATAGGAATTCACTCATATTCAGAGACTCATTCCTTCTATAAAATAGATCTCTCGTTGTTGTTCATTTCTGGGATTGATCTCAGTCGTTGAGGATGTTCAGTATTAGGGGTGGTATGATATTGTATTTCACTGTATGGCATTTTTAAAGACGCATTTAGTCTTTTGAATAAAAGGGTCTTTTGACCGCTAATTGTCAAAAAAAAAAGTTGCGATAAATTACAAATTTTCCATCTGTTAGGATTCTCAAGGCGTAGTTAGCAGACAAACAATAATAAGGGCGAAAAATAAATAAAGATTCGACACAAGGAATTAACGTGGAAAAACCCAAACCGGGAAAAAACCACGAACGATGCACTATCAGAGGATTACAACAGTGTTTCAGAGATTCCCAAGACCTCCACAATCTCTCACAACCTCCCTAGATTCTAACCTCGAACTCAACACTCGGATGAAGCCTCACAACTCCTCAGAACACAGAGATTACGCAGTCAATCTCTTGTGGTATAAGATGAAACACTCTCAATTCTTTGTACAAATAAACCTAGCACCTAGGCTCATTTATAGTCTGGTGACACAATTTTAGGATTAATAGAGTCCTACAAGAAGGAATTACAAAAAAGAAGTGGAACAAATCAACAATCTGATTCCCACTCAAACTCTTCTACCTTACTCCCCAAGAGATAGAGACCAACCCACAATTGGTCTCCACATTCAACCCAACACCATCTCATTTTCAATATGTTTAAGTTTTGTAAAGGTAATTATCATGACAAATATTTTAGATAGAAATGATAATTGATTACAGACAAACTTTGACTACAAATACACAATGTTAGAGCATCTACAATGGTGAGTTTTAATTCAACTCACTGCTGACGTGGCATGAAACGAGAACGAAGTGAAGTCATGTAGGACATTTCAGTGGTGAGAATGAAAATCGTCTCGCGAGAATCTCACTTTCAGTCTCGCGAGACGAGCTTGAAAACGAGTTTGAAATGTTAATATTTTAATCATATTTTTTTCTCTCTCCTCCTCCATCTCATTTTTATCAATATAACCAAATTAATTATATTCTTAAGTGAGACCCATTTACTTTTTTTTAATTAATATGAGTCAAATTCATTCTCACCATTGGAAAGCTAACTAAATAAAAAGTTAAATTTTGACTCTCTTGATAGGGGTCCACAGATCCCACGTCATACAAGTAGTCAAACTCAAACTCACCATTGCGGGTGTTCTTACATTATTCAATGCAACAATTCTCGGTCAAAATTTAATTTACAAATTAACAAGGAGTACTCCTTTCTACATTAATCAATATTAATAAAATAGAATTGTCTCAAAAAAAATAATGCAATAATTAATATTTTCAAGTTATATTTTTTAATACTCTATCTGTGTCTTATTTTATGTCACTGTGGAACTAGGATAATTAAACTTTATAAACTTTGACTACTTATTATTTAGGATAACAATGACGCGCCATATAAAAACATTATTAGATTTGTCGTAAACAACAATTTGATATGAATATATTCGTACAATTTTTAAAACATGTTATGCTGAAAATTAAAGGTTAAAATAGTATATTAGAAATTATGAACATTTAAAGATAATATATATTAAGGAATAAAACACTTAAGTATCATTTAAGACATTATACTGATAAATATCTTTTATAAGTTGAAATATGTAGTTTATGTGTGCACCAATTCCCTTTGGAATCATCATGCATAAAGTTGAACAACTTGTTGAAGTTGCCCTCTAATATTCCATGGAATTTCTCATGAATTTCAAGTATCTATTGTTTGACATGATAGATTGTGTAAGATGAGATACCATTCCAACTTGTTGATTGGCATGTTCATGTTTAAACCATAATTAACTAATCAAAGGGTAATTGACATAATGTGTTTCAAAATTATATATGATCCACCACCACCCTAACACGAAAAAAAAATTCAGTATAATTTTGGATAAACATTATGAATTTTATGTATATTGAAGGAATATAATAGTATATTAGTCACCCCTGATCAGAAGGCGTAGATCCGTCACGACATATGATCCAAATCAAATTGGTGGGATGGCATATATAGTGACATAAGAATTCTGTGTCATCTTAGCATCTTATCCTTGAATATTCATGGTATATCTTTCTTTATCTTTTTGTTTTTATTGCAACTTTTTCCCAATTTATATTTGTAGTGACATGAAACTACTTGTGATATTTATTTCTTAAGATTTGAAATTAAAGTGCTATCAATTATAGTAGGAGAAGAACTTATTTCCACTTGCTACTTGCTATTAATTAATTTGAGTGTAATGGTGAATTTGATTGAGCATTCAATTCGACGTGGCGCATTTAAAATGAGAATGGAATGAGGTCAGATATCACATTTCGATGGTGAGAATGAAACTCGTCACGAGAATCTGTAAATCGATCTGTGAGACGAGTTTGAAAGCGAGTTTAAGATAATAATATTTTAATCATAATTTTTTCTCTCTCCTCCTCCGCCTCATTTTTTATCAATATAACCAAATTAATTATATTATTAAGTAGGACCCACTTTTTTTTAATTAATATGAGTCAAACTCATACTCAGTACTATTGGAAAGCAAGCTCTCTTGATAGGGGTCCACAGATTACACGTCATCCAATTAGCCAAACTCAAACTCACCATTGCGGGTGTTCTTATATAATCATATTTGCAAGTCAACTTTATAGCCTACTAGATTAGTAAATGAGCAAGAGGGTTATGTGAATTAGTTATTTCTTCCAAAAAAAAAACTTTTATTTATTTATTATAATTAAGCTCTATCTCACAGCCTACTACATCTAAATCTAAAGCTCTTAGGTGGCTAATGAAAGAAAAATATTTTTTTTATTTATAAAGAAAAAACATGTTATAGTCCTGACTTATGGTATATTAGAAGCTAAAAGATATATATTTTTTGCACAATAATAAAATGTGTTTATGACAAAAATACATAAGTATATAATCTAGATACCGTTAATTAAGATTTAACTTCTTTTCATTCAAAAAAAAGAGAAAACAAATACAATTATCTCAGAGCCTGCATCCGGTTTGAGTTAAAACAAATATTATTTTTGTAACTGTTACCTTTATAAAATTTAGTTTTTCAAAATTTTAAAAATATTCAGAAAATAAAAATATATTTAAAATAACAATAACATGAATTATTCTTTTTTAATTGTATAAAATATACTTAAATTTCACATTATCCATACCTTCTACCCTTTCCTATTTTCATCCATGTTCTTTGGATTGGTTAAAATCAGGTTTGAGTGAATTGGATTGGATTTTATTGGTTTGGATAAGTTATGATGTTTTTTTTTGGGAATTGTGTTATTAGAGATGATATTTTTTTGGAGAATTATGTAAGGTTTGAATAAGTTTGGATAAGTTTGGATTGGATTGGATTGGATAGTTGAATCAATTCAGAGAGTACAAGGCTTGAGATTGTAACCAGATAATGTGAAACAGTTGATTTTGGTCCCACAAGGTTAGATCATTATACTTATTTACATTTTAAGTAATTGGGACATATGGCTTTATTATATTCAGAAAATAAAAAAAATGAGATTGTAACGAGGTAATGTGAAACGGTTGATTTTGATACAACTAAAGTTAAATCATAAGATTTATTTACGTTATAAATAATTGGGACAGATGACTTTATTATATGGTGGAGTACCCCACTAGATTTAGATTATTATTATACGTAACACACACTTACACCACAATAATTACAATTAAAAATTCATTAGTCATCAAATCAAATATTAAAAAGGAAAAAGAAAAAGAAGAGAGAGAAAATAGGAAGAGGTGTATGAATGTGTGAGTGTCACGGTGTCACCTCAAAAGGCAACAAATTCCCGCCCAACAAAGACACCACCCAGGCAGGCAAGCGGCCGCCCACTTCTTTTTCTTTTTTCTTTTTAATTTAATTTTATTTAATATTTGGCGGTTGTTTTTCTTTTTTCTTTTTTTTTATCCGTTTGAGTTAAGATGCACTAAACGCGGCGAATCACGACTTTCACGAGGTGGTCTTTGTCGTTGTCTGTCCCCATCAAGTCATTGTCTGTCTTGTCTTTTCTATCCCAACTGAAAATTCCAAGCAGCCAACCTGCGGGGCCCACTTCCCCAACTCCAGAGAGAGACGGCGGGTCAGCGGCGTAACACAACTGTCACTCTTCCACCTCACCGCCCCTTGCCGTACACTCCTTCCTACCCTTCTTCTTCTTCTCTCTATTTTTTATTCTACTATTTTTTTTTTATTCTTCTATTTGAATTTTCTTTCTATGAAAATTCTACTCCTTTCTTTTCAACTTTTAAGTCAAATAGTACTCCACTACTCCATATGTGATATGTGATATGTCCCATATTTTATGCCATTTTTAGAGGGAATTTTGAAACTAATGTAATGCAATAATTATGTAATTAATTATAATTATAATTAAGTAATTAAGTAATTGACAAAATTTATAATTATAATTAGATTTAGTGGAGGATATGACTCTAGACAGGGGGGCTTGACGGGCTAGTATTAAGATCGTAGGGTGATGACGGTTGTGTGTGAATCATACTAGTCGTATGTCGTTTTGCTTTTATTTTGTTTGTCTTGCACAGGTACTTGTCATCGCGTCTCGAGCCAATTACAACACTCTGGTATATAGTTCCTTCTCGTAATAAGTTTCTCCTCTTTTTTGCTGTGGATCCGTCGGAATCAGTCTCCCCATGAACTTTTGGGTAAGACTGCCTACTTTAGGGTCCCCCAAACTGCGTTCAAACGTGTCACCTGGGAGGTTGTTGTTGTTGTTGTATTACAAAGTTACCCCCTCTGTTTTTTTATGTGAACCAAGGTTGCCATCAACCAAACACACAAGCTGCTACGCTTAGGCCCTGTTTTTTTATGCGACTGACTGACTGCGGTGCCTCAACACACTGTACCTTGTCACAACCTATCACAATATACTAATCCACCACAATTTATCACAATTCACCACAATCAACCACAACTTTTCATCTCACATTTTCCAATTACTTTTTCACATTTACCAACACAATTTACAATTATTAAAAACAAAATCTACCATACATACCTTAACACAGCCCACCACAATCCACCACAACTTTTCCAATCCCACTAAATTTCATCACAATTCTACCACACCGCACCGCATCATACTGCAGCGAGCCGTATAAAAAAACAGGGTCGTAATGGACGAGTGAGAATGAAGGATGATTATCTATATGCTTCTAATTGGTTAGCCACGAGACACCACCTATAAAACTGATTCTAAATCTGGCCATAATAAAAGTAAAGCAGACTAAGGCACCGATCTTTTGTGCGTTGCGTTTGCGTTGCGTTGCGTTACGTTACGTTACGTTTAGTTGCGTTGGAAATAGTTAAAAAAGAATGATAATTTGCGTTATATTGCGTTAAGTTGCGTTGCGTTTGGGTGCGTTAACGCATAAAAGAACGGTGCCTAAATTGTGTTTTTGCTTTGCTCCCTCCCTCAGTACGGTGCTTAATTGACTGGATATTCAAATCTGGGCATAATAAATTATTTTATAAGATAATCAAAAAAATTAATTGATTCCTGTTTCTCCAGATACATGCAATATATCCACAAAATTATTAACTTGAGTTTCTTTTTAATAGATGAAAAAAATAATAAAATAGAGGGGCCAGAGGAGGATGGTGGAAGTGTGCAGCCAAGATCGTGGCACTCTGTGATTCTCTCCTTATAATAATCCCACAATTATTGCCTTTTTTTTATTTTTTAAATTGATGGATATAGAAGTGGAGTTGATAATTGTGAATTGTGATGTATATTATTCTCCAAGTGCATGGGTGAGAGGTCCCATCTCTATAATAATTAAGTTTAGTAAATATTGGTTCAATTGATAAGAATAGTAGCTTATTCCATTCAGGCATTGCTGTGCGATATTACAATTTATCATATTATTCAGGCCCTGTTGTTTTATGTGATATTGTGCGGTTCGATATTGCAATACACCGCACTATTCAATGTTCTACCACACTTCACTACACTCCATCACACTTTACCACAAATCAATATTAAAATATGTTCTTATTTTTCGCTCTCTTCACTTTTTTCCTCTACTTTTTACATTCTCTCTCATCACCTATCTCATCTACCACAACTCTCACTACAAACTCACCACAACCTACCACAGTTCACCACACTTTTTTAAATTTCACCACACCGCAACCAACCGCGCAGCATAAAAGAACAAGACCTCAATATTCTTTCACACTTTACCATATCATATCACACTTTATCATAAATATTATCAATATATCTCATCACTTTTCTTATCTATTTTTCTCATTTTTTTTCTCATCACCGACCATATCAATACACTTTCCACAAATTTTATCATACCATTCAACATCTCACTGCATTTTTCATAACTTCACCATACCGCACCCATTTCAGTATCATACCAACCGCTTAAAAGAACAAGGCTTGAAAAGGAAAAAGAAAAAAGAAAAATTGTAGCTTATAGCATGAAAGGCTGTGAATATTACTTTTGTTATGTGCCGATCCTCACGGTAGCAGACATTCTGAAACGATTTGAGGATCATTGTGGCCACAAATCATCATGTCTTTCCAACGTCTTTGTCGCCATTCACGCGTTATGCGGAAAAACTTCCCAATATGGTCATACTTAGATTATAGCATACTATGCCCCAAAATCCGATTTATCTAACTTTTTTAAGAAAATAAATAATTAGTCATATTAAAGCTTAAATTAGAGATTTGAAGATCGATTAGCATTATTTTAGAGAAATACAGTAATTAGGTAGCTTTCCCAATCCCATCCCTCTTGAATGGATTAAAAAAAAGTGGGAAGTTGGAGTTTGAGTTTCCATTGAAAATTGTCGTATTTTCAGGCACCCTGACAAGTGGAGCTCACTCACATCGAGCTTTCCCTTTATCCAAACTTCCTCTTGCTGCCTGCCGTTTAATTAATAAACAATGTTATATGCGACTTTTGGAGATGTATGGAAAAAAATTAATACTCTCGAAGATTTTATCCCTTAATATTTTATAATATAAAATTAATATGGTCAAATTTATAGTAAAAATTATAATATTATATTTTTTATAAAATATATCAAGTGAAAATTTATTGGTTAAAGTAAAATCTCAAAAAGCATAAAATCAAGTTATAAAAAAGGGAGATTCTACCATAGTTGAAATTATTTTCAACTATGGTAGTTGAAATGTAAAATAACCTAAAATATATTTTTAAGAAAGTCGAAATTGTTATATATTGATTAAAGAACTTATTACAATAAGTAATCCTTTTTGTTGAAATATAACTTTTTACAAAATTTAATATTTGAAGGATTTTCTACCAAATTTGAATTTTTTTCAACTATCATAGTTGAAAGTGTAAGTATTATTAGTTCTACTATAAAAAAATTAATATTAAAATATATTGATGAAAGTAAGTTATTTCAAATAGTTAATCCTATTTAGTGAGATATAAATCTTTTAATATATGTAATTTATTTTTTATAAATTAATAGTTATGCAATTTTCAACTACCATAGTTGAAAATAATTTCAACCATGGTAGAATTTTCATATAAAGAAACAAAGTGAGTAAATAAATTCTATAAATAAAATAAAATAAATTAAAATTAAATATTAAGTTATAAATATTTTTGATTAAACAAAGCGAGTAAATAAAATATATTAAGTTAATAAATATTTTTAATTAAAATTAATATTTGAAATTTGTTTAATAAATTTTAAGATTGAAAAAAATTATTAAATTTATTTATTATAGATCCATTAAAATCAGTATCTCCATAAATTTTTGTTCACTAATAAACTCATAGCACAAGTATTCAAGTTATGGAAAACTTATAATGGTTGTCAACCATGACAACCACCACAATGAAAAGAATGTTAATTCATACATATGTCAACTTTTATCTCTGTCATTTATTTTTTTATTTAGTACAACATTATAAAATATATTTTCTTATTTTAAAATTTTTTACGAAAATTTTAAAATTTAAATACCTTTTTTTTAGGGGGATTAAAATTTAAATACCTTAACTTTAAGTTTTTGCCTAGTAAACAAGCATATTTTGAAAAATATTTATTTAAAATTTTTTTAAAATAAACTAAAATTTTAAAAAATATATTTTACTATTTATATTAAATAAAATAGCTAATGGTCAAGATAAAACTTGATACATGTACGAGTAAGATTTATTTTACTTACGATGGTTGTCATGGTTGATAACCACTATAAGTGTGTACTTCTAAGTTATACAAAGCAAACATACTTTTGTAGTTGATGGTGGCTAATATCATTTTAGTGGTTTTATTTATTTAATTTTTTTTTTAGAAAGTGGACTGCTATTTCATCCAAAAAAGAAAAAAAAAAGAAAGTGGAATACTAAAATTGAAAGAAAGGGAGCAAATCTTCAGCGATAGATTTGGAGGGCCGAAGACCCGGACCAAACCTTACTAATCATTTTTCTTTTTCTTTTTTTAACAAAAATGTTAAAATAAAAAAAAGGAAAAAGAAAGAAAGACGGCAGCCGCGGTTTGTTTGTAAGTTCACATTCATCCGCCACACCCGCGTCTTCTTTTGTGGGCCCCCTGTTTTTATGTCCTTTTCCGACCATCTTTTTCTTTTCTTTTCCCTTTAATTTCTAATTGGTTAATTAATAATTCCTCCTTTCCTCAATAATTGTCACATTTGAGTTGTAGGGGGATTTTAAGAAAAAAATATTGAAAATAATAATTGTATTAATGATAAAAATAATAAATAAATTTCTATTTTGGTTATATAAATGTATTGGTAATGATAAAAGTAAGAGGTAAATTTAGAAAATTGTCATTAATATTGTATTGGAATTGTAAAGTGACAGATATTGTGAAAAATAAAAAATTAGTTAAAATGACAGATATTGAGAAATGGAGGAAGTATTGAATAATAAGGATTAAGGAATAATAGCCGTATTATTAGTTCAAACTTCCAACTCAAGAGTCAAGAAGGCTATGTATATGCATTGCTTAATTATTCAATAAAGAATGAGTGAGTAGCTCCATTGACCTATTTTAGAGTGGATTAGTTTTTAGGACACCATGCCGCTTACTTGTCGTATGGCGGCTTTCCTCTTTATCCTCCGCCTATTTCGTCAATTTAAATATTCACTTAATTCGTGTAGCTTTATGTATCCTTGTGTTTAAAATAAGTTATAAATGTATAGATAATAATATCAACACATATTTTCATTGTATTGTATATACTATATATGTTGTATTTCGGGGTTTTAAAAGGAATTTGCATCTTTTTATGCTAAAAAATAAAATTAACTATAAAAACTCGAACATCGATATCCATATCTATATCAACCTAGTATATAATTAAGTTGTATTCATATCATGTATCGGTATCTATATATAAATTATTTAGTTGTTTTAGTTTAGTGAATTAGAGGAATTTAAGGAAATTCTTAAGACTTCTAAAGTACTCATAGAAAATTTCAAGAGATTTACGGAAGGAATTTCAACGAGAGTATCTTATTGTTTCTATTTCAATGTTTTTATCTAGTCATTTACTATATGCCTCCTTCATTTAAGGTATTGTTCAAAGCATCTAACGTGTTAAAAGATATGTTACAAGGCTAATTGTTGCAAAATACCTCCTTTCTTTCTTCCTAAAACTGGTTCAATAGTTTAGAAAAGGAGCAAAATAACAAACCAAACAAACAAAGAATGACGACTTCGAGTAGGAAAAAATTAAACATATTTAGAAGAGATTTCGAACAGTAAATACATATTAATATACACATACACTAATGTTCTCATCTAAAAACACAATTTCTAGTCGACGTAACATATTTAAAAGATACTCTATTAATTATTACCGATGATAGTGATCTTACAACATGCTAGTAGATAATTTTACTTATACTCATGTTCATCTATACTTTCCATTTGGCTTATCAATTTTATCCCCCAACAATAATGGAAATACACATTAATTCACACAAACTAATACCCCCATCTAGTTATAACAATTTCTAGTGGACGTTATAATTTCTGCCAGAGTTTTTGCAGTCCTCATTATCCCTACCAACTAAGACTGAGTGGTCCAAAACAAACACTCAAACAAATGTCTCAAATGTCACACAAATTACAGTGAAGAAAAAGAAGAAGAGATGATTGCTTCAAAATTCATGGGTGTTTCCCAAATCACAACCAAAAACCCCCTGTTTTCTTCACACCATGGAAGAAGGTCATGTGGGCAGCTGTGTATGACCTTCTGCAGCTCCAAAAATGGCGATTCGAGCTCGAATTCGGAAGGAGATGTTCGGAAGCAGGAGCTGCTGGTGAGAATAGTGATGCTTCAAGCTCAGAAAATCCGGGTCACAGAGTTCTTGGATGAACGGTCCGCTTATTTGACCCGGTTCGCTGAAGAAGCCAATGCTGAGATTGATGAAATTGGTGAATCTGCCCTCAAAGACCTTGATCAAGCTACTTCCCGGGTACTACACACTATACATACACCCAATTTAACTGTTTTCATAGTCTGTCTTGTGTAGAGCACAATTCGACCAATTTTGATATGGGAAATTGGCTGCGTTGTCGAAAATTTAGAGCTCAGGTTAGATTCAAGTTGGATAATTACCCAATATTGAAATTCGAATGTGAAATTGATGAGTGTTATAGTCTTTTTTCAGGTCATATCAACTTGGGCAATTTGAGCATATGTAAAACTTCGGGTTAAAATTGAATTGGTCAATATAAATATGAGAAATATTGTGTCTGAATTTTAGTTGAATCGATTAAGTTCAAATTCAGACAAAAGACTACAATCATCTCAGCTTTTTTCCCCCCGAATTCTATAGTCTTTGATGGGAAGGGTTCTCTAGTCAACATATATTTCTTAGTTAGGGGTGTCGAACATTGGGTTAGTTTTTCCGTCTTTATTTCTGACCAACACATCGTACGAACCAAAATTTCAATATTTCTGACCAACACATCGTACGAGCCAAAATTTCAATTTGAACAGTAGAAATAAAAGAAATAAAAATGTATCCAAACTTGTAAATAAACCGGTTGCCTGTTGATTTTTTTCTTTTGCATTACCATTTTTTGACAATCTTACTTAATTTTAACCTTGGATGCAGATAATGGAGAGCATAGAGAGGAAGATGCAAGCTTTTGAGGAATCCTTAGAACAAGAGAAACAAGAGACCCAAAAGAGAGATCAAGAGCTAGAAGACTTCGAAGGGGAGATCGAAAAGGGTAAAAACCAAGGAATGTTCTTCCAAAGCTTCCAACAACGCCGGAAACCGATCGACAAAGCCACCGCCAAAGCGGAATCTAAGAAGATCATCGACATTACTCGGCAGATCGCCGCCACATCGAACACCAGAAGAAGCATTTACGTCGCACTAATTTGTCTCCTTGCAGCTGGCATTATCGATTCCATAGTTTTTTACCCCAAAAATTGGGGCAAAATTGGCGTTTTTGGTTTGATTTTTACCGCATTGGTGTCCCAATTTGTATACGAGCAGAAAATGTTCCCCAAAGACGACGATGAACAAACAAAATGAACATTTATGTAAATTTAATCCAACCAGATTGATTGATAATATGAATCAAACTTAACATTTATGTAATTAAGTTAAAAATCAGATTGATAATGATACTATGAAAAGGATTATTACAGAATTGATTTGATTAAACAGCAGAGATTGAAAAAGAACAAAGAGAGTTTTGGATGAATCTCTGCCGCAAAAAGGGGGATTTAGATTTAATATTGCGATGTTGAATAAATACGGTAATTAAACTGAGCTAATCTTGATTAACTATGTACAATGGAAAATCAGGGGATATAACAAAAAACACCGCCATCTCTTTCCCCTTCTCAACTTTTTCTATTTCCATTTTTTTTTAACTTTTCTTCCTCCTAAAATGAAGACGAGAAGAGAAGTACCAAAAAAAAATATATCAAATTCCGTCAAATTTTTTTACGGAGCCGTCACAGTTACCGGCGATGACGTAGGAGAGAGAAAGACGACGATCAAGCCAGATCGGACGGCGGAGGTTGGTTGAGATCGATCTCGAGGCCTCTCGGCGCGCTGTTCAGGTCCTGGTTCAGATCGACGACGACGGAGGACGAGTCGGAATCGCTCTGCGCTCCGCCGTTCGCGGCGGCGACGGCGGCGGCGTGTTGGAGCCTGAACTGCTGTCCGAGACTGTACTGCGCGAATTGATTGTACCGCGCGGCGGCGTCGTAGAAGAAGAACTGGTTCACCGGCGGCGTCTGGAACGCTCCGGCGACTATCTGCGGCTGCTGGAATGGAAACCTCGCGAAACTTCCGGCGAGGTTGAGATCTAACGGCACGGCGTCCGGCATCGCCGTCGCCGTCGCAGACGGCGACGGCGACGGCGAGGAAGACTCGACGGTGCTGCTCTGGCTCGGACTCTGGTTGTTGTTGTGGTAGCTGGATTTGAGGAAGCTCACGGCGGCGTTGTGGTGGTTGTTATGGCTGATGTTGTCGGAGACAATCTCGCCTGGGAGCGGAAAGTTCGTCTTGGCCTTCGCACCGCGAAACGAACGCGCCGCCTCGTCGTAAGCACGCGCCGCCTCCTCCGCCGTGTCGAAGGTGCCGAGCCAGACGCGGCTCTTCTTCGTCGGATCCCTAATCTCGGCGGCGTACCTCCCCCACGGCCTCTTCCTGACGCCTCTGAAATGCGCCTCTTTAGCTCCTCCGGCGACCTTCGCCGTGGAAAATGCGCCACCGCCGGCGACGGCGACGGAGACGGCGGGAGCTTTCGGTGCCATCGGAGAATTGCAGATGTGTGCAAGTCTAGAGAGAGAGAGAGAGAGAAGGAATGAAGGAATGAAGAGAGAGAGAGTAATGGAGATGGTGGGACGTGGGGGGAGGAGGTGGGGGTTTAAATAGGGGAGGTGGGAGGAGAGAGAAAGAGAAGAAGCGGCAGAGTCAGCAAGGGATTTGACTGATTTCGGCGTAGCCGCCCCCTTTATCTCATCTCATTTCGTGGGAAATTACCGTCGTGCCCTTGTCGTTACGTGGCGCATTTTGCAGTACCGTCTCACGTTACTCTTTCTTTGTACGCTTCGCAATTTGGAGCTTGTTAATATTGTCAAGGTAATCGCCACACACTGTAGTCCTCTAATGTCCTTTTGTTTTTAGAACTTTCCTTTATTTTTCCATGACACGTATTCATCTATTAATTTATTCATTTTTTTCATTTTTTTAGTTACGACTTGGGAAGTGTCAACTTTTTTCTCTTTAGTCCTAATATAAATTTTAGTAATCTTAACATAACGAAGAGTTATCACTTATTAGGATAATTAAGAAAAGTAAAGGAAAAGTTAAGTAAAGTTATCATTTCGGTCTAAATTAGAGATAAATGGATGATTTTTTTATAGAGAATAGAGAAGGAAAGTGGAGAGTTTAGTTAAGTGCATAAAATAATGAAAATAGAGAAGTCTCAATATTTTGTTTATTGCCTGTTCATTTCATAGTATTAGTCATTTTTAATTATTATAGTCTCTAGAATTTTAAAATTAAAATAAATATTTCAAAATCATGTCTATGATAAGGTAAGTAGGAGTAAAATGTAGCAGTATTAGTGTATTATCCCTAAATTTTAAAATTTTAAAAAAATTAATCTTGATTAATTCAAATAAATTAAGAAGAGGAGCATATATATATTGGCTAATATTAGTGGGGGCAGGATTAGCGGTGGATTTGGGAGTGATTGAGTCTGTAAATTTGGAGTGTAAGGCGGGAAGAAGAGAAGAATGACTGACTAATGAAAATAGCGGATAATGTGTCTGAAGTTAGGCATACAAAAACAAGGGCGGCATTTCATTATTACCACCCACACACAGTAAACGGCGCACATTACGATCCATCTCTCCCCACGCTCCTCAAAAGGCGCGTACCATCACTCTCCTGGGGCTGGACACGTGTCGAGAGGACAGAGAATCCCGGGGGCGTCGGGAACCAAGTGTCGGCAGAGACAAAGGAAAGTGACGGCCGCGTGTGATGTACGGAGAGAGAAGAGTATGAGAAGGCTGCAGCTGGGCAGTGGGCAGGGGGAGCGGTCCATTGACCGAAATGTGGGCACGAATGAGGGGAGGACACGTGGTGTGAGGGTTTGAAAATAATTATGGAGAGAAGAAAAAAGGAAAAGGATTGAAAAGAAAGAAAAAGGTGTTGGGAGGTACAAAAGAAAGGAGGTGGGAGTGGTGGAGGGAAAAGTGACAGAGGGGGAAAGGGTATGGGGTTTCTCCGACAGCGGATTTGTGGCCCACCGCCTACCCACCTTCCGTGCACTACACCCGCCGCTTTCTTTGCATTTTGTATTGTACTACTAGTACTCTTAATCAATCCATTGGCAATTAATTAATTCCATAAACGGAAAAAAAACCTCACTTCCTTAATTTTAGATTTAAGTCTTATTATTTAAAGTGGTAAGATTAAATTAGATAAAATAAAATTGGTAAGGAAAAGAAAAATAAGGAAAATAAAGGCCGTGTTCTATACTGCGGTTGACAGCTATGCTTGTACATCTGCATGATTCTCACAACCCACATTTCACCGCAAATCATTACTTTTTCTTACCTCACTTTTCTCTCCTCATTTTTCTCCTCTACTCATTACATTCTCTCTCATCTACATCATACCAATAACTCTGCAATCCCATGCGTCACCACAATTCCACCACACCTCACCACAAAATAACGCAAAATACTGCAGTATAGAATACGGCCAAAATAAAAAAACATTGAATTGAGTGATTTTAATGTTTAAGGTAAGGTAACATAAAAAAAAAGATAAGATAAATCTAATTTATTATTCTATAAAACCGGACACTATTTCCATTAAAAAATTTAGATTCAACGTAGACATGAAAATATTTGTAATTATTTAAGCTGATTTTAGGAATTTGACATTTTAGGCCCCGTTCTTTTTTATAGTGTGGTTGCGATGTGGTGGAATGTGGAAAGTTGTGTGGAATGTGGAAAATTTTGGTGGAAATAATGGAAGACAGGTTGATATATTTTAATTTGAAAATAATGGTAGGTGAGAATAAAATGAAAGTTTTATTTTTTTATTTAAAAAGTTTTCACTTTTAATAAAAAGAGAAATGAAAAATTATAGTGAGTTGTGGTGAAAAATTGAAATTTGCGGCGCTGTGTAAAACCGCAAATGATCCGACCGCATAAAAGATTAGGGTCTTTTTGTATGTTAAAGGATAACAATATAAAGATGTTTATCTAATTAATTTTTGTAACATACGCATAAATTTTTGAATGGGACACAATAATACAAAAGGATGGTGTGTACATAATGGCTACCAAGTAAATTACGGAGTACAATGTAATTTACTAATTTAGGCCCCATTCTTTTATATGGTACCGCTGCGGTGCGGTAAGTTGCGGTGTGGTAGAGTGCGGTAAGTTGCAGTTAGTTGTGGTAAGTAGTGGTAAATTGTGGTGGATTGTGGTAAGTTGCGGTGAGTTGCGGTAACTTACGGTATCGCAAAGTGCGGTACCGTATAAAAGAATGGAGCCTTAATGTTATCCTAACTTTCATATGAAATAATAATAATAATAATAATAATAATAATATAAACCCCAATTAGTTCATGCAACAGGACTGTTTCCAGAATGTGCCCATTGAATAATAGTGTCCTGTAATATTCGATTTAAAGTAATCTTTATTATTTGTTACTCAATTATTAGGCTTAATTAAGATCCAAGATTTGAAAAACTAGCGGCAAAATTGGGGCGTGCACAGTCTTAAACATGGCAATTGGTACAGCAAAATGCTGGTTTGTCTTGTCCCTCTCTATACATTAAACCAATTAATTAACAATATTCTTTGTATATTAATTTTCCATATTATTTAATTACTCATTTGCTTCATTTTTCACAGTCAAATAAACCTATCTCAGATTTTTGTCCCATTTTTTTGTGATATTACAAACACCAATGAATCCAGAACAGAGTACGAGTGTTTATTGCAATGAAACATATCAAAACCAAATGTTTTTTAGAACTAAAACTGATCATCAATGTTATTGTGACACAGACAAAAAAAAATTAATGTTAAATTTCCTTGCAATAATTACTTAGAATTTAAAATTGTTCAATATATGGTTCGGATCGAGGGTTGGGTTGCAAGAGCTCAAATTGTCAAATATTCAGACACCATTCTTTTGTGCATTGCGATTAGTTGCGGTAGATTGCGGTAAGTCGCAGTAAAAATAGTAAAAAGGTAATGATAATTTGAGGTATGTTGCGGTAGGTTACGTTAATTTGTGTTACGGTTAGTTGAATTAATGCACAAAAGAATGATACCTGAATATGGCAGAAATGAGGATGATCTGGTGGATTTGTGAGTGCACTAGTTAAGATAGAATTGAGAATGATGAGTGTCGTTATGCGTGGCCACTATTGCGCATACATTGCGAAAGAATACACAATGACCTTGTTCTATGGATGAATTATTTTCAAGTTAAGATAGTTTAGGAGAAGTTAAGATACTTTTTTGGAGAATTGTATTTTTAGAGTGAATATTTTTTTGGAGAATTGTGTTGGGTTATGATAAGTTAGGATAATTTAGGATAATTAGGTTTAACCTGGTAAAGGAGTATGGTCTATGATAATTTTTTTCATGTGTTTAGGAGGAGTATGGATGATCTTATTTGTAGATGTGAAAAATATTATGTTGCCACCACTTTGCCATTGGCATGGGAGCTCTAGAAAGTCTATAAAAAATGCAATTAGAAGCTAACTGAGACACACAGATTAAGTGGAGGACATGACACTTGATAGGTGTGTTCGGTAGTTTAAGATTTACCTGAGTGTGGAGGGGTAAATGGTTCAAACACGTTGGAGTGCAACATAAGAGATTCGGATGTAAACATTGTTACCCACATAAACTGAAGCTCATCACGAGGAGGCTGATTCCAACAAATCCGTATAATATCATTGTATGACTATATGTATTCATGGTTACAGTAAACCCAAGAGATCAATTTAGACTCCGTTTTTTTATGTGGCTGACAGACTGCAGTGTTATACCGCACTACAACTTTTCATATTCCACCACAACCCACTACAATATATTTTTTCTAATTTAATTTATTTTTTTATTAAAAGTTAAACTTTCCATATTTCAACACAACTTCCCCAACCCATCATTCCACCACAATTTTTTCTAACCCACCACAATCCACCACATTTACTTCACACCACACCGCATCGCACCGCAGCCAACCGTGTAAAAGAAGGGGGCTATTTAGAAGAATTCAAAGTTGTAGTAGTGAGTCATAGGATTATCTTGCTGGGTAAGGAGCAGCCACCTTCCTTGATTGTGTTGCCTTGTCCATTCATTCATTCATTCATTCATTCATTCATTAACATCATAACATTAAATCAATTAATTAGTCATCTCATCAACATTATGCAGTCAGTCAGCAGCCAAAAGCAACCCCACATTTTACGCTCACACATCTCCTTCAGGTAGGACACACACAAACACTACCCACCCTTTCTTTTCTTTTATTTTTATTTATTTTTCCAGAGGTGGTGGGGTGGGGGCCACCAAAACCAATTAATAAACTCATTAGTGGCACGTAATTATGCTTAACAAAAGATTAAACAATAATGGCAATTCTTTCTTTCCAGCTGCCTCCTAATTGTCGTTACTTAGAGAGACTTCACAGCAATAATCTGCCGCCACATTAGTATCATCTCCCTATTAATTTAATCCAATAAAATCCCAACAAAATTTCCCATCTTTTTTTCAGATAATAAAGTGGAAGAATCTTCCTTGCATATGTGATATTATTTTGTTATTTATTGTTCATGAATGTAATCTTGCAATTTCTTTATTTTTATGATTTTGTTTGGGTTTGTGGATTTATTCATTGATTGATTTGATGGTGTGGATAAAGACCCTATTTTACACGTTCCAAACGTAATCCTGGAAGGAATAGTCCCCAGAAATAAAATCTCCTTACTTTTTGACAATTACCAAACAAAATTATATGCCTTCCCACTATAATGTCGACAGTTTTTCTTTAATTTCCTTTTTTTTTCCACTTTCTTCTTTGGATTGGTTTGGTGGTGGGACCCTCTGTGAGGTAATTTAATGACATAGAGATAGAGTACTGTAGTCCCTTTGATAATGAAATGGAATGGAATTTTGGCATAATTACTTTTACCTCTTCTTAACTCTTCTGGTTACTTTGGTTCGGAATAAGTACATTTAAGGCACTTTTTTTTATATCCGAATAAAGTTAGATAGGTAAGTAACTTTGAAAATATGGAATTCTTTGGATTGGTTAAAATCATGTTTGAACGGATTGGATCAAATTTGATTAGATTGATTTGGATAAGTTATAATATTTTTTTTTGGGAATTGTGTTTTCAAAGATGATGTTTTTTGGGGAATCATTTAAGGTTTGGATAAATTTGGATAAATTTAGATTGAATTGGATTGGATAGTTGAACCAATTCAAAGAACATAGCCTATTCCATAAAAAATAAAAAAAAAAAGAACATGGCCTAAATATTTTTATATGAAAAAGGTTGGTTGAATGAATTTTTTAGAAAAATAAAAACTTATTTGATAACTTTGAGTAACTATAAAAAGAGTTGGATAAAATTCAATAAATATATGTCAATAATTTAACATAAATAGGTCGTAACATAAGTCTAATAGATATGATCACAATTAAGCTCAAAAAAATTAAGTGGTGTATCACACCTCTAAGAAAGGTACAAAACTAGATGGAGCTAATAATCAACCTATTGGCTTCCCTCCTACATAATACAAGTACAAAATTGTCCTTTTCTTTTTTTTTTTTCCCCCACGAGAAAAGAATGGTAAGTATATCTGTTTCTTAGGCCATTATCTAAGGTGTAACCACTGAAACGACTCAAACAAAGAAACAAAGAAAATCACGAAGATAAGTTCGGCTTAGAATAAGTTAAACATTACGGGTGCGAACCTTGCATTGCTGCTAGCCAAATTGCTTCTTGTGGTGCTAATGCTTCAGCCATCCTTAGGGTGGATCACCCCCTTTTCATATGACAATCAACATTGCTTGTGCCATGAAACTTTAGCCGCTTCCTCTTCCTAGTCCGAAACAAATTCAAATAAGTTCAGTTCAGAATAAGTTATGCTCGATCATCTAAAAAGACGCCAAACTAAACCAATGGCAATGATCTTTTCCCATTTCGCAATCTAAGATCACCAGTAATCCCCACACGAACACACCCCATCTTTGAAATGATGGTATCGATTCACATCCCTCACAATGATCTCCCTAGACACAATCCTACATATAAACTTGAACGCGGTATGACAATCCACACAAATCCTCAGGTTCTTCTTCACTCTAATCGGCACCCCATGAGGGGTCGCTATCAGTGCAAATGCAACAGCGAGCTTCTCGCTATGATGCAGCAACAAAACCTCCTTTTCACTCCTGTCGACATCATGTAGATCCATCTCAACCACGGGAACATATCCCTCTTTGATCATGACCTCCTTCAACTCATTCAGCTTTGCGTATATCTCCTCACTTCTAGGGTGGGTTTTATCTCCAACTATGAAAGTATGGACCCTATCTTTCACCTCAACCCAACTCATACCGGGCTCCTTCTTCACCCGGTTTTCCTTCATCAGTTTCCTCATCTCTGAAACCTTCTCCCACATCCCAGTTGCTGCATACAGGTTCGCGAGGAGGATGTGGGTCCCGGATTTCTCTGGCTCAATCGCGAAGAGCTTGTTCGCTGCAAGCTCCCCGAGATCCACATTTTTGTGGGTTTTCGCGGCACCAAGAAGTGCCCCCCAAACGGCCCCGTTTGCTTCATATGGCATTGTGTTTACAAGGTCCATGGCTTCGGTTAGTTTCCCTGCTCGCCCGAGGATGTCTATCATACAAGCATAGTGCTCTTGTGTAGGTTTTATGGCATACAAATTCTCCATTGATTCAAAATACCCTTTGGCTTCATTAACCAAACCGGCATGACTACAAGCACAAAGGACACTCACTAGAGTGACATGGTTGGGCCGAACACCCTGTTTGATCATCTCGTCAAAGAGTTTTAGGGCTTGTTTCCCATGCCCATGTTGCGCTAGCCCTCCAATCATGGCGGACCATGAGACTATTCCTTTGTCTTGTACCAATGAGAAGGATCGAGTTGCATCATCGATGCATCCACACTTTGCATACATATTCACGAGGGAGTTCCCTGCAAAAGTATCGGAGGTGAACCCTAGTTTCATAACATGAACATGGATTTGTTTGCCTTGTTCGTAAGCTGAGAGATTCGCACAAGCGTTTAGGAGAGCGCTGAGAGCAAATGGGTCAGGATATTGTTGCCCTAGACTTTGCATAAGTTTGAAGAGTTTTAGGGCTTCTTCGGCTTGGCCATACTGAGAATAAGCTGTGATCATGGATGTAAAAGATGCCAAATCCCATACGTTTGATTGTTGGAAGATTTTCGCAGCATCTTTTATGTCACCGCACTTGCTGTATGAATCCACAAGGCTGTTTAGGACATAGTTGTCTGATGGGAGACCGGATTTTAGTGCTAGTGTGTGAAGTTGCTGACAGAGTTTGATGTCCTGCAAGGTGCTGGTGGATTTGAGGACTGCTGACAGAGTGGTCCGGTTAAACCCTACTCCTGATTTGAACATCTCAGCGAACGCATCCAAGGCTCGTTTGTCATCTTCGTTCAGGGAGTAACCGGAGATCATGGCGTTCCACGCAATCAAATCCTTTTCATGCATTGATTCGAAAACTATTTCTGCATCCTCCATTGAACCACACTTGCAATACATATCGAGAAGCCCAACTCTTGTGAATAGATCAGCATTAACGTCCGTCTTAATCAACATACAATGGAGCTGTTTACCCTGTTCTTTCAACTTCAACCCTGCACAGATTTTGAGCGCACTCGAAAGGGTGAACAGATTTGGACACACCCCTGAAGTTTTCATCCGATGGAATAGTTCCAACCCTGAATCATGCTCTTCGTGGAGCACGGAGCCAGCAATGACTGCATTCCAGGAAACAATATCAGGTTCTGGAATGCTCTCAAATGCAACAACGGCATCCTCGAGATCCCCCGCTTTTGCATACATGTCCACAAGGGCATTCGCAGAGAACTGATCCACCTCGTGTCCAAGCTTTATTAAGTACCCATGAATCTTTCTGCCCAAAACACCATCCCCGCTTCCTGCACAAGCATTCAGCATGCTCGAGAGGCTAAACTCATTCGGTTTCATAGAACCCGACACCATTTCATCGAACAGACCGACCGCCTCCTCAAACAAACCGCCCTGCACATAACACGAAAACAAAGCGTTCCATGAAACAACACTCCTCTCCACAATCTCATCAAACAACCTCCTAGAATCCCCAAACTCACCGCACTTTGCATACACAACCACCAACGTATTCGCCACAAAAACATCACTCGCGAAACCAGTGACCAACGCGAGCCCATGTACTTGCCTCCCGAAGATCAAATCCCCCCTGATCGAGCAACCCTTGAGCACACTTGAGAACCCAAATTCATTGGGCACGATACCCAGAAAGTGCATCTCCTGAAAAGCCAAAAGGGCTTCTTTTCCCATCCCATTCTGCGCGTACCCAGATAAAAGAGCCGACCAAGAAACCAAGTCTTCTCGTTCAGGACTTTCGTCGAGCACCTGGCGGGCATAACCAAAAGCTCGACACTTTGAGTATAAACTGATCAAATGGTTGCGAAGTTTCGCATCGATCAACAACCCAGATTTGGCTAATTGAGCGTGCACCTGTAACCCAGGACCGAGGGACTTTGTCTCGCAACCGAGCGATAGATACTCTGACAGGGGTGTGTGAGCGGAGAATGTAGGAGAAAGATTGCTTCTTTCAGGTAAATTAGTGAAGGAATTAGCTTCGAGCTCTTGAGAAAATCTGGGTAATGTTTGAAAGTGTTTAACTGGGAAGATTGAATTGGAGAAGATAGAGAAACGAAGGTATTTGAATTGCTGGTAAAATGAGGGCGGATTGAGGGAGTTTTGGAGGGAAAGTAGTCGATGAATGTTCATCGTCCATTACCGGCTTTTTGTTTATTCAATTGACTCTTTAATCGTTATTATGTGTGTTATTATTTTGTTTTCTTTTTTTCTTTTTTTTTTGAATTTTCGGTTTTGGAACTAGTTTTGGGCTGGGTCGTAGGATCCAATATGGCCGTTGTTCACCGTTGTCAAAACTGGGGTTTTTTTTTTTTTTTAAATATACTATTGTTTTTTTTTTTTGGAAGAAGGAAGAACTAACTTAAATTAAAAGTAAAGTAGCTGTTACAAAGGGAAGGAGGCACAAAAAACTCAGACCTCCCCCAACCGGGCCATCCAGGGCCACCTCCTAATCAAACGGCCCAACCTAAAGGCCCCCAAGAAACCTATCCATATATACAGACCAATACATACAAATATTTGAATCCAAAAGCATGACCAAAAACCCAAAAAGCCTGCCCTGATCACTGCTGCTACACTTGGTGTAAACAAACATCCAATGCCCATTGATACAAAAGTTCTTATTAACCAACACGGATGAATTAAAATAAGTCTGGAAAAAGGGAGGGAGGGAGGGAGTTAGGGGAGCAGTATTTATTGTTGAAATATATATATGGGAGATCAGGGTCATGACTGTTAATATTAAGATTAAAATAAGGATGAAATATATCAAAATTAGGGAAACTTATAGGTAATTGTAGAACCGGGGAAAACTTTTTTATGTTATGGAAAAACTTATAGTGGTTGTCAACCACCACAATAAGATGTTATCTCAAAAGGAAATCGCGAAAAAATAATCCAAATTTTGGGAGTGTTGAAAAAATAATCCGAACTAACAACTTTCTTATGGATGAGTTGAACTTTAACTCCTATTATTTTTAGTATTAATTGCTTTGTTAAACTCGTTCAAAAAATAACGTTCCTTGTGTAATATCGTTACTGCCACATCATTTTCAGACAAATTTAGTTAGGTGATGGATGCCAAAAATGATAGGGGTTAAAGTTTAGTTTATCTATAACAAAGTTATAAGTTGGGATTATTTTTTTCTAATACCCACAAAGTTTGGATTTTTTTTTCCAACTTTCCTATCTCAAATGATAACTTACCAAACATTAATATTTATCCAATTAGAGTTTTAACTTGGTCAAAATATTACACTATACCAAACATTATCATCCAACATAATATATTATTCATTGTTTGGACAAGAATTATAGAAATGGAAAGGGAGATTAGCTGGATCAGCCAATCTATAGCTCGATCATTACCGTCCAACCAGTTGACCTGTTGACCTACTCCGAGCAAATCAATCATTTAGCCAAATTTATGAATCTTTAGATGGATGAGAAGTCACTAACCTTTACTCCAGAGTCATGAAAAAGTATTACAGAAGTCCTTTCATTATATTTTCAAAGATACCCTGATTTCTTTGTTATATCCTAATCCTAGATTGCTAAATAAAACACAAAATTGATCGGTGAGTAGCGATATATTTTCAAAGAGATTGTTTTACATGTCCATGTAACTAACTTACCTACCTCCCAATTCCAACTGAGGGAAGTAGGAGAGGGGGGTGAGGTTAAAATAAGACAAGAACCTCATCAAGGACTTTCACAGTTACTGCAGGAATCCGAATCAATCTTCACTGCAACGGGACAATAGTTACTGAGAATGATTGATTCCAGCACAATCTATAGTCATCCATAAACGCGTCTGAGATACCTTCCTTTGCAACCTACATATCCTCCAGGAAAACATATGAAGCTAGCTTAGTTTCAGCAGCAAAGATTGGTATCGATGCAAAAGTTAACTAACCAAATAATAAAAGGCAAAACGAAAATAAGGATAAAAGTGAATCCTACTAGAAGCTTCATTGACATATAATAGCCAGTAGCCACTAATTATCCATTTACACAATCATCGTGAAACAGAACACAGTAATCAAACTGGCTCTGAAACAACTTCATCAACATAACCATCGTGATTCATGATAACACACCATAATTCAAAATAAAAGTGATGGGAAGAACATCAAGTAGCCACCCATCTTATATAACTAAGGGATGCAGTTTGAATTAGCTATCAATTAGATAGATCATGAGTCTCGCTGTCTCGGTAGACAAAGGCCAAAATTAGTTTTTCAGAGAAAAAAAAAAGAAAAGAAAAAAATTGCTGTCTATTTTGTTTTGGTTACAGTTACAGAACTTCTCAGTGTACATTTGTCACTGTAATTTTAGAAAAAACTAAGGAAAATTGGATTCTAATGATCCCAACTTTTGGCAATTGAACGATAATAATTCATACTTTGTTTTTGTACTACACTGGGCCCCCCCCCCCCCCCCCCCAAAAAAAATGCCTGCAGTTGCATCGTTGCATTAAGACACAAAACCTAAGTATGTAGTTCAGAAGCTTACACAAAATTCAAGCTTAAGGTTGAACAGAATAAACAAAATTACATAATGAAATTTTATACGGATCGTGAAAAATATGGCACATTGAAATAGTTGTTTTATTAGCAGGCACCTAGAGTTTTAAAAGTTGGGCAACTTATGAACATACCAGAAGGATGCATTGCAGCATTCTCATAAAAGTATTTCATCTCTCACCGGCGGCGCAATTCCCTCTGCCCAAAAAAAGAATGGTAAAGTTATAAACTAAACTCATATCTGTGAGTAAAGGGTTCTGCAAAACACATTAAAGGAAACATAATTTTCCTGCCAAAGCATAACTTAATATGTCCCTTCTCTAAGCACAGGTTAGAACAGATCGAGGGTGTGCTAGGGACTTTGAACAATAAAGAGAGAAACTTCAAGTGTTATGCACCAGCACATCTAGATGGGCATATCAATCTCATAAAATCAGGTGCTTAAAGGGGGTTAGATGTACTACATGTACGGATATAAATAACATATGAATACAAAAGAATCCTTTATAACATGCTCCCATGGCAAAATATCAACTACAATATGGCCAAATAGTTAATCACTACGATTCATTGAGGAGCTCAATCAAGACTAGCTTTCAGACTAAACACGCTACACTGGGTTGCAAGCAGGTCATTGATGGCTGTCATCTATTTGTGCATAGATATCCCTTCCATGGTAACGATATGTAAAGATATATGACAACAAAAAAGATACTTACTCTAGCCCCACGATCTGCTGCTACTTGTGGTCTTCTACCAGACATTTGGACTGGTTGTTGGATCATCTCTGGACTGTCATGCTTGTAGAATGCCTGGAGTGTCCTCACAACAAATGGGCGCACTATATTCACCTCCATTGCAGATAGGTTTTTCAACTACAATAGAAAGTGAAAGCTATGTGTTATTAGAGAACACAATATATATGAGCTGTCCCAAAGCAATGACTAAAGCATCAGAGAAGACATTGTGCCAGTAACTTGTATCACATATTCCTTGTAATATAGCAAGAAAGTGCAAGTTGTGTGTTATTAATCGGCAATGACGGTGGTTGGACCCAATGAAAAATACCTTAACAGCATGTGTTCGTCCAGATATGGTCTCCAAACCAGACTCAACTTTATGGAATCTCACATTCCTAATGTCTTCAATGAGAGATCTCACCTACACAATACGCATAGCTTAAACTTATTTGTTTGACAAAAAAAAAATGAAGAGAGTAATGGTGTCCAAGAGCATAACATATATTGTATATGACTAATACGAGTTTTGAGAACTAACCATATATATGTCGGGAATGTCATCCCTGGCACTGCCATATACACAAGTTCAGTATCAATCCCGCGACTAAAAGAAACGCAAACAATAGATCTGATTATGATCACTTACTGGTCAAACAGAAGCCGAGAAATTTCCACATAATGGAAAGGTAGCTGCTGAAATTCTTTAGGAGAATCCCGTTCAGCTTCTAAGACTTGTGTCAACCGCTCTGAATACAAATTGCACAAGTAGCATGTAGTGAGTTTAAATGACGCAAAACAAAGGGACATCATCCAAATGCATTCAATTTCTCCAGTACTAATTTCTATCTTTTTATTATATTTGTTGTTATTCATGCAAGCAATTGAAGCGAGCACTAGGCACAGATAATGCAACAAGTTGGGAAAACAAAGAAGGATGAACAGTATGCCCACGAGAGATGTATGCACATACACTGTGCCAAAATATAAGTATGCAATGCGTGAAAGCTGCTGGCAACTTGGACTTGGAGGTAGCACTACATATCATACAAGATACAACTAAGGTATGGGAATGCCAAGGGTGTACACTTAAACAATATGGCTTAATCACACTCAAGAAGAAGCGAACATACTGAAAGAACATGATTTATGGGCAATGACAATATGTGGGGAAGCTGAGTAGAAAATCTTGTACTCATAAACCAACGATCTGTTTGGTAAAGACAGGCATAGTTCTTATTATATGCAATTCATGATGGACAGAGCTGCCAGAGTTTCGGATAATTATTTGTTTTGCAATAGTGGTTCCCATAACTGTTCGAAGAAAGCTTCATTCCTTTTCAAGCAGAAAGAAAGACATTGAAAACAGCCCATAGACCTCATTGCCTGCTGACCAATACAGTAGCTCCTATAAGTATAAAGGTGCCAGCTCTTCTTAAATGGATCTCAAAAAGTTATGACACTCTTCCCCTTAAGAGCGGCAATGTCCTTACGGATCAAAAGCAAACCCACCTTTAATTAAGAGTGCGTTTGTTTAGTCAAAAACCCCGGGGAAATGGTCAATTTTCTTGAGTTGACTTATTTTCCTCATGTTTGGTTGTACATTGACCTCGGGAAAGTTTTTACAAGGGTCCCACCATTTGCAAGGTTTTCCTAGGGAAAATTTGCCTTGGGGGGGTTAAGGGAAATTTTTCCCGGGGAAATTTTTCCAATGGAAAACTTTCCAGGGAAACTTTTCTCCGGGAAAAATATTCCTAGGAATCTTACCAAACGCACCCTAAGGTTATTTGAATGGCATACACAACCCTAGTCCATAGTGCACTCGGCATTTCCCATAATCAGCCGATCATCATTTCATCCTACCAAAGGGATTCAACTAAGGTGCACAACCATTTCAAGGCATTCAACATAGCCCATTAACACGAATGAACTTGGCTCTTAGATCAACCTCACAGACTTGATCCCGTAACGTGCCTAAAACTTTTTTAACTGAAGAGTACAAGCCATACTTGGATAGCAAACACCAAGAAATAAGGATATCCAATTTAGTCACTTCATTAGTTCAAATTAATATTGATAAAGATCAAATTAAGAAATGAGAAAATACATCAGGATCCAGGCAAAAGCAACCTTTGCATTAATAAAAAAAAAACGCGTACCAACTGACATCCATCTGGGCGGTAGAACTGAGCATTTCCCCCTTTTCTTTAAAGCCACAGCCAGCCATAAGGGTACTTCTGTAGCTATTCGGGGCAGGAAAGGACCATAATCACCCTAAACAAATAAAATGTAGCAAAAGTTGGAGCACAGCATCAAATACTACCAAACAAGATATGGCATAAAACTAGAGTTTGGGAAAGACGAAGTACCGATATCAAAGTAAGTTTCTCCATTCTCATGTTAGGCACAATTTCTATCATTTCATCTTCGGCTAAGAATTTCATCTGCTTAAACACATGCATTTGCAAAGAGATTGGTCCAATCAAAGAATAAATGGAAGGAATAAGTAAGAAAATGAACAGAACATAAAAGTGCTACAAGTTAAAGGAAAAACCTCAGCAGCTGAGAACACCGAGAAGTCTGGATCTGTTTGACCCGCCATTTCTGAGGAGATAAGAAGCTGATATATTAATTAGATTTTGGGGTTTAATTTTGGATCTTGAAGAACTGGAAGAAGAGTAACTTCGTCCCAGAGAAAGTGTGGGTTAAGGGACTGAGGGAGCGACTGAGCGAGTGAAAACCTGAGAGAAAAACAGAATCCAAAGCAAGTGAAAAAAACTTCTACAGGCATAGCACCAGCTACATTGTCAGAGCCGGGCCAATCACTGAACCAGTTGACCCAATGGGTCGATGGGTCAACTGGTCGGACTAGTTTGACCTTGTTAGACGACTGCTGACCAAGTCATGTGCAGAAAAGGTTTCCATGTACTTCCCAGAAAATAATTAGCAAATTTCCTTACAACTATAGATAAGTTATAAGCAAACCACACAACCTTAAAACGCCCACGACAGAACTCTCATTCAGCATCAGCCTCATCCAACAATCTTATCAAGCATGAAAGCCATGCACTACGACCCACATTTAGGGCCATTATCAGTTCAAAACGGAACCAAACCCAAAATCCGAAAATGGGGAAAACCTTAAACCAGCCCAAATATTTTCAGTTTAAACCGAAAAGACAAATACTTTGGCAGAAACGGAACCACATTTAGGGCCACATTTAGTGTTCTGTTTTGTTTCTGGCTTGTGACTTGCGTCTTCTGCTGAGTGTAATGTGGACAAACTCACTACCATTACATATGAAGAACATAGCATGACTTTAAAAATTAAAAAGAAAGAAAGAAAGAAAGAAAGAAAGAAAGAAAGAAAGAAAGAAAGGTAAGCATAATTTTAGTCCTGGAACCTAAAAGCAAGTATCCAAGAAACTAATAACAATTCAGTAATAACAAGTAGGCTTATTTCAGCGAATCTGCGGAATCAAACTGGGAGCTATAAGTTTAACTATTACATTTAGTTTTGCCAAGCACACCCAATTCCCAATTTCAATTTCAACGACTTTGAACTACAGCATATGCAAATTACAATCTGTCCAACATAGTTCTCTGATTCAGAATTCAATCAGATATATACATTAGCAGAGAGAAACCCCTAAAGTGAAAAGAACAATCAAACAATGAATCAATTAACCCGAATTCGTCACCATATCACGTACCTGGAAATTGGAATAGCAGCGGCGATAGGGTTCGGAGCAGCGCCTCGAGAGAGTAGCGCCGCCGCAGGTGGTGGGATTCCGGCCGCCGGTGGTCGAGGGGGAAGGGGTGGGACCCACCGGTGACTGAGGAGAGTGAATGAAGGAATAGGAATGGAAGTTGTTTGGTTTGAATGACAAACCCTAAATGCGCCCAATTGCAGCGCGGGAGCGCCTGCTACTAATCCCAAAACTTATTTCGGTTTGCCCGGTTAGACCGATTGCTCGGTTCGAAACTTAGCGCCAGCAAAAAATTGGAGTATGGGGAATTTTTGGTACGTTAAATTCAGTCAATGTCAAAAATAAGACAAGAAATTCATGTTCAGACTCGGGTTAGATAATTTGAAAGAAGTTAAATTCGAGTCAGAATCTGGTTTGGATAATTGAAAAAATTAAATATTATGTCCGAATATTCGGTCAGTATAAAAATTCGAACGAAATATATGTCTGAACCATAGTTATTAAAATCTTGATTCTGATTTATAATCCTACTATTTTACAATCCAAAATTCTCGATGCGATTCTACTATCTATAATCCGATCTACGATCCTACATTGGTTAATTTCGATTCTAACTACCCTGTGGATTTGAGTTAGGATCCTGATTCTAACAACCTTGGTCCGAACCCAATTTTTTTTGAATTGGACAATTCGGATTTTTTGAGTTGGACAAAATTTTAACAGCTCTGTCCAATGCTATTGGGATATGGCCAGATGGGTACCATACATGCTCTACAAGATACCTAAATTAAAAGCTGATTAAGGATTTTTTTTCATTTTTCGGGTTTAAATTTTCTCTGTCACAATAAGATATTGAGGATATCGCATTTAGGTCAAAATTAATTGTTTAATTATTTTATAATAATTTTTTAGGCTATTTAAAATTGTGTTATAGTTATAATTAATTGGAATTCATTAAAAATAAAATTATAGTCGAAAAAAGTAGAATTTGGACAATTTTATCCTCTAATTTATTGAAGATATATATGGTACTGTACTACATAAGCTCAACCCTAAGGCTAATTAGGAAAATTAATAATTAAATAATATTTTTAACTTAAATATTTGTAATTAATTCAATTTTTTTTTTGGTGGGAAAGGTGGGGAAAAACCCCCTTTTATTCAAAGCTTAAATGAGAATTACATAGGATTAGTTCATTATTATATAGTCTTTTACAATTGTTTTGTGATCGAAGATTTATCTATATTATTAAATATTTATAGTTATAATGACTTATTTTAGTAGCATTATAAAATCTCCATTACACTAATATTTTACAAGTAAAAATATCTAGACGAAACCGTAATAATTGATAGTTTATTAGTTGAAAATCCATATAGATCGAACTTCTTCTATGCCAAAACAATTATATTAACTTGATTTTATGTATCCACATGTTAACTTATAATTACATTCCAAAATTTTGTTCAACTTTGTACATTACCATGATATCCATCTTCTCCATATGAGAACAAAAATATACTTAGCAATAGAAATATTCTTAAATAACAAATGGATAACTCTTTTTTTTTAATAAATTGTGTAAATCAAATATCTTTTCATAGAATATGCCATTTATAGTTGTGTTCCGTGAAATATATGGGTCTAGAGATTAGTTATGTATTTGAAGTTTGGAGAGAGTTTGTATGAGTTATTATATATTTTATGTGTTCATCTCTAATGTGATTTGATAATGATAACTAATTAATAAAGGGTTGTTAGTTTATTTTATTTTTCATTATCGTTATTACTTTATTCTTTAATTGTTCCCAAATGCATGTGTTAGGTATAGAGGCATACTTTGCTTTCAATCATTTATAGTAGGTCATCATATATATAAATAATCATATCCCTAAAATTTTAACATCAACTCATTCATAAATAGAAATGAGTTTACAATGCGTATGGTAATTTCATAGGCAACGTAATTGCTGAAATTCTCTAGAAAAATCCCTAAAATTTTAACAAGTTAGAATGTTTTTCCCCCTTTATAAGTTTGTATCCTAGTACAATTTTCCTTTGTATTACTCTTGTTTCCTCATTTCCTATTTTTACGAGTAATCCATAATTTTTTTTTTCCTTGAAAAAAATTCATCAACCCATGATCTTGATTAGCTAACAATCCAATTGGAAAGATCAAACTACGCTCCTCAATTCCCAAAATTGGTTCAATTGCCCAAAAAAATCCCCAAAATTGATACTCACTCCGTCCCATATTAATTGACATTTTAACTAATTTATTTTGTCCCAAAATAATTGTCACTTTCCTATTCCCAACACCTAATTTAATTATTTTATATTATTTATTACAGAGAGAAAGTAAAATACAATTGAAGTTTGGTAGTTATTATAATTATATATTGGTATATGTGAAAATTTCAATTTCGTCAATTAATTTGGGACGGAGGGAGTATATTTTAACAAAAAGGGACTAGCTAAATTCAAAGTATTAACCCAACCCAACTAGAAAGACATGAAATTTACAAAGTACTACCTCCGTCCCATATTGTTTGTCCATCCAACTATACTTAAAAGTCCAATGATTATGGGAAATGGGGTGAAAAATGTGTAATGAACCAGAATTGGCCTTACTTTTCTCATGTGAAGAAAAATAAAAAAGAAACAAAAGAGTATTTATTAGGGGTATAAGAGGAATTACAATCATTAAAATTATAAAATGGACAAACATTTTGGGACAAGAGAGTTAGGTAGATGGACAAACAATTTGGGACGGAGGTAGTACTACAATTGGAATACTGAAAATAACCATTTATCTACATTTCTCAAATTGGCTGATTTTACAGACATTCCAGGCTCATTTATTAATCCAAAGTACAGTGTTCTCTAAAGAACAAAATACACTGATTAATCACCATCTTTTTTTTCTTGGATTTCCTCTTCTTACTTGTCTACTTATTTCTTCATCTTCACTTGGTGAATTACCACCCAACAAATCCCAGAAAACTGCAAAAAGAAGGGCATAAAAATCCTGATTGAAAAACATAGCAATAACCCAGAAAAGGAGAGAATAATTAAAAGGGGAGAAATATATCTCCATCTTCATTCTTCAATTGTTTGTACTGTTTTTACTGTTTTGCGGATATTTTGTAACATCTTTGATACTTTATAATCTTTTTGGCTTCCAACTATCGAAAAAATATATACCTGAAAGATCGAAGGGCAACATGAGAGAAGAGGAAATGGCAGACGACATGGACACCATGAAAGAACATCAAAGTTCCTGTGCATCCCAACAAAAACAATTCCACCATTTTTCTTCTTTCTTTGAATTCTGGGTAGTTTAGTTTTGAGGTGGGGTTAGTGATAGAGATAGAGATGGAGAAAGAGGTGTTAATAAAAGCAGGTTAGAAGAAAGGTTAGTTGGATTAAGTATATAATAATGCCATTAATAATTGATTAACTAGGGATATAATAGTGAAGTGATCATGATTGGTGAGTGATTGAACATTGTTACATTGTGGGCTGGCTAATAAACAAGGGGAGGGTGATAGGGTGACCACCTACCTTAATCATGTCAATGACTCAATGGGATAAACATGATCCATTTGTTATGTGTTAGGTCCATTTTGAGTTGCCTTATGTTTAGAACTGACAACATTTTGTCTGATTCAAAAAAAGTCAGGTACATTGATAAGATTTTTTGTCAAATTTTGATATTAATTGATTTGATTGAAAATTTTGATATAATATTTCTCTTACTTTTATTGTATGAACTCTCTGTAGGATTTTAAGTCTCAAAGTTAAGTTTTGTTGGGAACAAGTTGGTGTCCCACATTGGTAGAAAAGTGAGAATTGTTCTACTTTAAATAGTAGAGTTCTCCAAAGCTATTTGAACTAAGTGAGATAAGGGTGGACTTGGTGGTCCACACGCGCGCGCGCCGCCGCCGTCCGGTCGGTCGGTCGGTCGGGCCGCCGGACTCGGGTAGGTTTGGTCACTTTTTAAACAGTTTTAATTTTCTGTCTCGGTTTTTGACGGGTTAATTTATTGCGCGTGTTTTCAAGAGCTTTGGAGCTTGGACTGATTGTTGGGGTCTCAATGCCTGATTTTGCAGTCTTCAACACTGCAATTTCCAAGGCTTGCTCTCTTGTTTTCCTCCTTCTTCTATTTAAACCTTCTCTTCCATTCTTGTTCAACACAGAAAAAAAACTCTATCTGATTTTATTCGTCTCTTCTCTGCTTCTCTTAAAAATTTTGGGCAATTACTCGTTCACTCCAGCTGGTTAATGGAGAATGCACAAAATTAACTGCACTGTAATCACGGGAGTAGCCGCCATTGAGAGTTTGCATCCGTGCTCAGCGAAATCACTTTCGGATGATGGGTTTACCACGCCACGGTGTCCTTTTCTCTCGTTCATCCTTTTCAAGTAAGATCTTTCCTGCTGTGATTATTGCTAGTTTTACAACAATCTGAAAGTGAGTATGGCTTTAGTCATGGCAACCAACAAGTTTATCGTCTGACATGTCTAAATTGGAACCTTTGGATGGAAGGAATTACAAGCGGTCCATTAGGATTAAGTTTTATCTCGAACAAATTGATGTTGCCCATACCCTAGAAGAGAAGAAAAAATTGCCTCCTGCTACTCATGCTCAAGTTGTGTCTGATTATGATGACAAGTATGCTAGAGATGATCGAACTTGTAAAGGAATGTTGCTTCATTACATGAATAATGCTTTGCTTGATATTTACATGAAGTTTGATTCTGCTTATGAGATTTGGTCTGCACTCAAAAAGAAATATGGGAATGATGATGCTGGGTCTAAGAGATATGCTGTGAGTAAATGGTTAAATTTCCAAGTTGGTGATGATAAGCCTATTATAGATCAGATTCATGAGTATGAAAATTTATGTTCTGCAATTGCTTCTGAAGGTCTGAAAATCTGTGATGTTACCCTTGCTATTGTTCTGATTGAAAAGTTGCCTTCCTCCTGGAAAGAGTACCAAAACCAGTTAATGCACAAGGAAACTGATCGACCCTAGAAGACACAGTTGGGCATTTGAAAATTGAGGAAGAAAATCGATCAAGGACAAGGGCTACAAATTTATTCTAACTCTATCGGTGCTAACTGGTTGAACCAAAATCTTATAATGACAGTTCAAAAATAAAGGGAAGAGTCCTCAAGCAAGCAACTTCAAGTCTCCGGGCAAAAAGTATAAATTTCAAGGGAAATGTCACGAGGGCGGCAAACCGGGACACAAGGGCAAGGACTGTAGAAGCAAAAACAAAAAGAATCAAGCCAACCTCGCTGAGACACTTGAGACTATCATTGCCATGGTCTCGGAAGTGAACTCACGACAACAATGTCGAGTGGGTGGTAGACATCGGAGCCACCAAACACATATGCATGCAAGCCTCTTCCAAACCTTTGAGAAAGCGGATGGCGAAACCGTTTACGGAAATGCCACACGCCTGCTCAAGGGAAAGGGAAGATTTCTTTAAAACTAACTTACGGAAAAGTTTTATCTCTCATCGATGATGTGTTGTGCACTGAAATGCGTGAGAAACCTCATTTACGAAACTCGCTTAGGTTTGGTCTCAAATTGACCCTTGAGGGAAATCGCATTATCCTTACCAAGAATGGGGAGTTTGTGGGGAAGGGCTTTTGTAACCATACTGGACTTGTGATTCTAGATGCTATATGTGTGAAAATGAATGAGAATGTTGGAACTTCTTCTGCTTATATTGTTGAGTCTCTTGATTTATGGCATGCTAGATTAGGACATGTGAATGTTGCCTCCATTAAAAGGCTAAAACACCTGGCCTTAATTCCTAATCTGGTTAACAATGAGTTCTCTAAATGTGAAGTATGCGTTGAGGCTAAGTTTCATAGCAAACCTCATAAATCAATAGACAGACAATTTGAGCTCCTTGAACTAGTTCATAGTGACTTAGGGGACTTCAAAAACCATATGTCTAGAGGTGGCAAAAGATACTACATTACCTTTGTGGATGACTACTCTAGATTCACTATGGTTTATCTCCTAAATTCTAAGGATGAGGCAGAAGAGATGTTCTTAAAGTATAAAGCTGAAGTTGAGAATCACCAATAGAAAGATTAAGAGACTAAGGAGTGATAGAGGAGGAGAGTATGACTCCACCTCACTTAAAAAGTTCTGAGGAAAATGGGATAATCCATGAACGAATGCTCCTTATGAACCCCAAAGAAATGGCATAGTGAAAGAAAGAACAGTCCTTAAAGAACATGATGAATGCCATGTTGATTAGTTAAGTCCACCTGATAATATGTGGGGGGAAGCTATTCTTTCTGCTTGTCATGTGCTTAACCGTGTACCTTATAAGAAGTTAGATAAGACTCCCTATGAGCTCTGGAAGGGTTACCCACCCAACCTGAGATTCTTGAAAGTGTGGGGGTGTCTTGCTAAAGTTGGGTTACCTGATTTCAAAAGAAATAAGATAGGACCAAAAGCGTTGATCTTTGTATTTATTGGATATGCCTATCAAAGTGCTGCTTATAGATTTATTACTAAAGGTGTGAATGGCTCTTACATGCATGGCAACATTATAGAAGCCAGAGATGCTGAATTCTTTGAGCATATTTTTCCAATGAAATGTGCACAACATTTTCAATCTGTTTCTTCTACTTGTACTGCATCTCAACCTGTTGAGCATGAGACTGAACCTAGAAGGAGTAAAAGACCTAGAAAGGAACTATCCTTTGGACCTGACTTCATTACCTCTTTCTTGACCGAGCATGACTTCTTATGTGATGAAATTATTTCTGTGTATATCATTGAGGAAGACCCCAAAACTTATGACGAAACAATGAAATCCATCGATTCTGTCTTTTGGAAAGAAGCCATTAGTAGTGAACTTGAGTCCATTTTGAGTAATAGAACATGGATTCTGACTGACTTTCCTAGAGGTTGTAAACCATTAGGGTGTAAATAGGTGTTTAAAAGGAAATTGAAAGCTGATGGATCAATCGATAAATACAAAGCTCGACTTGTGGTAAAAGGGTACAATCAGAGGAAGGAGATTGATTATTTCGATACTTATTCTCCTGTTACTAAAATTGCCACTATTAGAGCCTTGCTTGCTATTGCTTCTATCCATGACTTATATGTGCATCAAATGGATGTGAAAACTGCTTTTCTGAATGGGGACTTAGATGAAGAGATATACATGGAGCAACCTGAAGGGTTGATTGTGCCTGGACAAGAAAACAAGGTATGCAGGCTTGTTAAATCTCTGTATGGGTTAAAGCAGGCTCCCAAACAATGGTATGAGAAATTTGACAACACTATCACTGGTTTTGGATTTATTGCAAATGAAGCTGATGCATGTGTTTATTCTAAGCACGACTCCAATGGATGCGTTATTATATGCTTATATGTGGATGACATGCTTATTTTTGGCACAAACATGAATGCTATAAATGAGGTGAAAACTTTCTTGAGTTCTAAATTTGAAATGAAAGATATGGGTGAGGCTGATGTGATTTTAGGAGTTAAGATTAAGAGAACTCCTAAAAGAATGTCCTTGAACCAATCTCACTATATCGAAAAGATTCTCAGAAAGTTCAACTCCTTTGATGTGGAACCTGTAAGAACTCCTTATGATGCTAGCATTCATTTGAGGAAGCATAAAGGAGATCCTGTGTGTCAATCTGAATATGCCAAGGTTATTGGTAGCGTTATGTTTCTCATGAACTATACTAGACCTGATATTGCATATGCTGTAAGTAGACTTAGCAGGTATACCCACAATCCTAATAATGATCATTGGAATGTTTTGAGAAGATTGCTTAGATATTTGAGAGGCACCATGGATTTATGTTTCCAATTCGGTAGAAACCCTGCTGTACTAGAGGGATATCGATGCGAACCGGGTATCGATAATGTGAAATTAATTCAACTAGTGGATATGTGTTTACATTAGTGGTTGTGCTATATCTGAAATATTCTAAACAATCTTGTACTGCCATGTCTACTATGGAATCTGAGTTTATTGCTCTTGAATTGGCAGGCCGTGAGGCCGATTGGCTCAGAAATCTATTGCGACATTCCATCATGGGGAAGCTACTCCTTCTATTGCTCTGCATTGTGACAACCAAGCAGCCATTGCAGTGGCTCGGAATAAAGCCTTCAATGGGAAGAGAAGGCATATTCGCATAAGACATAAGGTTGTCAAGGAGCTTCTAGAAACTGGAGTGATATCACTGGACTATGTGAAGTCCGAGAAAAATCTCGCGGATCCGTTAACAAAGGCCTTTGTAGGAAAATGATCATGGACACATCGAAGGGGATGGGATTGAGACCCATTACGTGAATTGTGGTGATTGATCCCCACTTGGCTGTAAAAGGCAAGTTCTAGGGGTACTAACAAAGTCATCAACAATTCAGGAGCACCATTTAGTTTCCCTCCCTATGGTGTGTATACGGTGCTTACTACTATTTGATTGAGGTTGAGCTTTAGCTCTTAATGAGTTCATATCCATTAAATTGGAGGTGTGAAGTAGTACACACTTGATGAACTCACCTACGTGAGATGTGGAAGTTTAGCCGCTTCCTATGGAGATTGGTGGGTCTATCTCCTAAAAGCATCCATGAGAACCAGGCTGGACGTATGGCTAGTATAAGGCGTCAATCGCGGAGTACAAAACGAGTGTGAGATTACTATGTACTCAAGTGACAGATTTACAACTCCCTATCAAGTTCCAGACTTTGTTCACTAGATAGGATGTTTATCTTAAGCTTGATGTTACTAAGTGTTAATTCAAATCGCAAGATATTAACTCTTATGCAGTGATCTCTTTTATTGCCCAAATTTTCTTCTCTTTTTCTTGTTTGATTGGAAAACTTTGATCCTTGCGGGGGTTTGTTGGATTTTAAGTCTCAAAGTTAAGTTTTGTTGGGAACAAGTTGGTGTCCCACATTGGTAGAAAAGTGAGAATTGTTCTACTTTAAATAGTAGAGTTCTCCAAAGCTATTTGAACTAAGTGAGATAAGGGTGGACTTGGTGGTCCACACGCGCGCGCGCGCCGCCGCCGCCGTCCGTCCGGTCGGTCGGTCGGTCATTGCCGCCACGCTCGTAGGTTTGGTCACTTTTTAAAACGCTTTTAATTTTATTCTCTCGGTTTTTGACGGGTTAATTTATTGCGCGTGTTTTCAAGAGCTTTGGAGCTTGGGACTGATTGTTGGGGTCTCAATGCCTGATTTTGCAGTCTTCAACACTGCAATTTCCAAGGCTTGCTCTCTTGTTTTCCTCCTTCTTCTATTTAAACCTTCTCTTCCATTCTTGTTCAACACAGAAAAAAAACTCTATCTGATTTTATTCGTCTCTTCTCTGCTTCTCTTAAAAATTTTGGGCAATTACTCGTTCACTCCAGCTGGTTAATGGAGAATGCACAAAATTAATCAGACCGTGTAATCTGGGAGTGGTTGCAGAGACCCGAAAAATCACGATCTTTTGGCGCTACTCAAAAGAGGAGTTCTCTTTTAAAATTGGGCCGACTAGGATTGCTTATCCTTAATTAAAGGTTTAACTTTTAAGGACACTTTTAAGTTGACAAATTAGATTAGCCCGAAAACTCGATTTTATTAAAGAAAAGAAAAGATGGAAAGAAGAAAAAAGAAAACAAAAAGGAAAATAAAAAAAGAGGAAACTCGACGGGGAACCCGTCTGAGTTCCATGAAGACAAAACGGAAAAAAAGAAAGAAAACAGAACCCAGACGGGTTCCTGAAGAAGCAAAGGAGAAGAAAAGGGGCTAGGAACCCGTCTGGGTTCCTGCCTCTGGCTCGGAGTAAATACAAGACGGGGAAACCCGTTTGGGTTCCCTGTCACGAGAAGGAGAAAAAAATGAAAAAAGTTTTCGGGGAAAAATAAATTGAAGGGTTAGAGTCGCCAGTTGAATTTAAGGATAAAACAACAAACCATTGAAAAAGAGACTCCGGCCTACGAATCCAAAGACGGATTCGGGGGTAAGGTTACGAATTTGACGATAAAAATCATCAAACCCGCCTATTCAAACGAATAGACTCTACTAGAATTAAATTAAAGCGACAGATTTGAAAAAGGGGGAGGAATTGAATAAATTTCATAGATTTATCATTAATGTCATGCAATAAAAGAAAAGAAAAGATACAAGAACACGTAGGATTACATTATGTACAAAAATACAAAAAAACTACGCTAACCTTTAAAATAAAGCACGCAATGGAGGGAGAAGAGAGAAAGAATATACTAGTGTCAATACTCCTAGTATATTCCGGTGTGTTTTTTGTGGGTGATGAATGGTGGGTATTTATAGGGGGAATTAGGTTTAGGTTTAGGGTTTGGAGGAGAGTTGGTTAGCGGCGCCGTGGGAATCAACAGAAACCAGACGGGTTCTGGAAGGAAAAGCGGCCTCGGGCCCAGAACAGAGACGGGTTCTGTGGGCGAGCTCGCCCATGAACCTGACGGGTTCCTGTGGTGTTGGAGCTGAGCTCCGGCCCACTGAACCCAGGTTCCCGGCATTTGGGCTTTGTATATTTTTGGGGTTTTCGATGGAATGGGGCTTGCGTGCCATTTATCGGTTAGCCTATTTTCTAAAACTAACACTAAAAAAAGAAAATAAAATAGATACAAAATTCAGCGTCTACAGATAGCCCCCACTTTGATCGAGTTTGAGTAAAACGATGATCAAAGTAGTCTTGATGATCTTGGATACGAATCAGAAGCCTGTTCTGAAGCTGGTTGACGCTTGGAAGCTGGGTCCTGCGTCAATGTTGAGGTGTCGTTCATCGAATTGTGAAGGCCCGATAATGGCCCTTGTCGGATTGTGAAGGCCCGATGATGGCGTTGGACGCTGGAAGCCGGGTCTGGCGCGTTGTAGATATGATATTCATCGCATTGTGAAGGCGATGGCCGATGATGGCCCTTGTCGCTGTGAAGTAATGGCGTATTGAGGCGTGGCGGGCGGTGATGGTGAAGTGTCGGCGTATTAGCTTGACGGTGATGGTGAAGTGTCGTATTAGCGTGACGGCTGATGGTGACGTGTCGCGTATAAGCCCGGCGACGGCTGATGGTGACGTGTCGCGTATTAGCCCGGCGACGGCTGATGGTGACGTGTCGCGTATTAGCCCGGCGACGGCTAGCGACGGTTGATGGTGATGTGTCGCGTATTAGCCCGGCGACGGCTAGCGACGGCTGATGGTGATGTGTCGCGTATTAGCCCGGCGACGGCTGATGGTGAATGTCGCGTATTAGCCCGGCGACGGCTGATGGTGAAGTGTCGCGTATTAGCGGCGGCGATGGTGGCGTGTCGCAGATTAGCGGCGACGGCCGATGGTGACGTGTCGGCGTATTAGCGGCGGCGGTGATGGTGAGTGTCGGCGTATTAGCGGCGGCGATGGTGAGTGTCGGCGTATTAGCGGCGGTGATGGTGAGTGTCGCGTGGCGGCGGTGATGGTGATGGTGACGTGTCGCGTATTAGCCCGGCGACGGCTGATGGTGAGTGTCGCGTATTAGCCCGGCGACGGCTGAGGGTGAAGTGTCGCTTATTAGCGGCGGCGATGGTGAAATGTCGTATTAGCGTGGCGACGGTGAGTGTCGCGTATTAGCCCGGCGACGGCTGACGGTGAAATGTCGCGTATTAGCCCGGCGACGGCTGACGGTGAATGTCGCGTATTAGCCCGGCGACGGCTGATGGCGAATGTCGCGTATTAGCCCGGCGACGGCTGACGGTGAAATGTCGCGTATTAGCCCGGTGTAGACCCCGAAAAAATCCGAAGGATCTCTTCGCGGCGCTACTCAAAAGAGGAGTTCTCTTTTTTTAATTGGGAGCCGATTAGGATTGCTTATCCTTAATTAAAGGTTTAACTTTTAAGGACACTTTTAAATTGACGAATTAGATTAACCCGAAAACTCAATTTTATTAAAGAAGAGATTAAAAAAAAAGAAAAAAAAGAAAAGAAAACGAAAAGAAAAAAAAGGAAACTCGACGGAAACCCGTCTGAGTTCCATGAAAACGAAACAAAAAAAAAAAAGAAAGAAAATAGAACAAAACCCAAGAAAAGGGGCTAGGAACCCGTCTGGGTTCCTGCCTCTGGCTCGGGGTGAAAACAAAGGAAGAAGAGAGGAAGTTTTCGGGAAAAGAAAAGAAAAAGTTAGAGTCGCCAGTTGAATTTAAGGGTAAAACAACAAACCAATAAAAATAAGACTCCGGCCTACGAATCCAAAGACGGATTCGGGGGTAAGGTTACGGATTTGACGATAAAAATCATCAAACCCGCCCGTTCAACTGAACGGACTCTACTAGGATTAAATTAAAGTAATGAGAAAGAAAAAGAGAAGGGAGGAATTAAATAAACTTCATAAAATTGTCATTAATGTCATGCGATAACAATAAAATAAAGAAAACACACAAAACAACTGTACAGAATTACATTATGTACAAGAAAGAGCTACGCTGCCTCAAAGTAAACACGCAGTGGGGGAGAAGAGAAGAGAAATATACTAGTGTCAATACTCCCAGTATATTTCGGTGTGTTTTTTATGGGTGATGAATGGGGGGTATTTATAGTGGAATTTAGGTTAGGGTTTAGGAGCGTTTTGGCGCCGGGGCGCCGTGGTGATGGGAAGAGGAACCCAGACGGGTTCTGGTCGAGGGCCTCGGCTCAAGAACGCACGGTTCCATGGGCGGTCGGGCCTGGCCCGCCCAGAACCTGCACGGGTTCTTTGGGGCAGAGATCAAGCCTCTGGCCCATCGAACCCAAATGGTTTCCGGCTTATTTGGGCTTGGTATTTTGGGTTTTGACGGAAAAGGGCTTTATGTTACTTATCGGTCAACTTATTTCCTAAAATTAATACTAAAAAGAAAGAAAATAAAGCCGAAAAATTTAGCGTCTACAGATAGCCCCCACTTTGATCGAGTTTGAGTAAAACGACGATCAAAGTAGTCTTGATAGTCTTGGATATGAATCAGAAGCTTGTTCTGAAGCTGGTTGACGCTTGGAAGCTGGGTCCTGCGTTGATGTCGAGATGTCGTTCATCGCATTGTGAAGGCCCGATGACGGCCCTTGTCGCATTGTGAAGGCCCGACAATGGCCCTCGTCGCATTGTGGCCCGACGATAGCCGTTGTTGACGCTTGGAAGCTGGGTCCTGCGCCGATGTAGATATGATGTTCATCGCATTGTGAAGGCCCGATGATGGCCCTTGCCGCATTGTGAAGGCCCGACAATGGCCCTTGCCGCATTGTGAAGGCCCGACAATGGCCCTCGTCGCATTGTGAAGACCCGACAATGGCCCTCGTCGCATTGTGGCCCGACGATAGCCGCTGTTGACGCTTGGAAGCTGGGTCCTGCGCCGATGTAGTTGTGATATTCATCGCATTGTGAAGGTCCGATGATGGCCGTTGTTGATGAAGTGTCGCGTACTAGCCCGATGACGGCCGCTGATGATGATGAGGTGTCGCGTATTAGCCCGGCGACGGCTGATGGTGAAGTGTCGCGTATTAGCCCGGCGACGGCTGATGGTGAAATGTCGCGTATTAGCCCGGCGACGGCTGATGGTGAGTGTCGCGTAGGCCGGCGGCGATGGTGAATGTCGCGCGTATTAGCCCGGCGGACGGTGATGGTGAGTGTCGCGTATTAGCGGCGGCGGGCGATGGTGAGTGTCGGCGTATTAGCGGCGGCGGCGGTGATGGTCGCAGACAGCGTATTAGCGACGGCCGATGGTGAATGTCGCAGACAGCCCTGGCCGACGGCCGGTGATGGTGAATGTCGGCGTATTAGCGGCTGACGGTGATGGTGATGTCGGCGTATTAGCCCGCGGCGGTGATGTGCAGGATGTGTTGTATGGGCAGATGAGATGGGGTGGTGAAGGTGAAGCGTATTAACCCGCGGACGGTGTGGTGTCATGTATTGTCGAGGGCGATGGCATTTCGTGCGTTGTTCTGCAAGAAATAAAGAGAGAAGGCATCAGTTTATTTGAAATTCAAAATGGAGTCAGAGAATTTACCTGTCGGTTTGTGTCTCGAAAACGGGCTCGAGTTGAGCATAACTTCATGAGCATACGCTTGCATTGGGCTCGAAAACAGCCTCGATTGCTTATTTTCGGCCCAGCAAACCCGTCTGGGTTTGGTGAAAAAGGCCCGGCCCAGATGGAATAAAAGAAGGCCCACACCTGTCTTTTGTTCTGGCTTTTAGGCTGATTCGATCCCTTTGCTTGGGCTGCATAGCCCCCAGTTTAGTGGCAGTTCTTGCTAAACTGAGAATCAATCGATAGTTGTCGTGGTGACTTGCCCCTTTTTGAATTTTTCCATGGTGGACTTTGTGGACCTAGGCAGACTGTTCCAGCTGATTTGTCCCCTTGCTTGGGCTGCATAGCCCCCAATTTAGTGGCAGTTTGATTTAACTCTTGCTAAACTGGAAGTCAATTGATAGTTGCCGCAGTGACTTGCTTCCTTTTTTGGATTCAAATAGCCCCCGGCTTAGTGGAAATTCGATTTTTTCTTTAAGTCGGCGTCACTCGAACATTCTTGGCTTAATGCAGGTGGTGCCGAAGTGTTGCACCTATCTGGCTCAGGTAACGATACAGAGGTGGTAGACTCCTCTTACTACCGGTGGGACACTTACTTTGGATTTGGCGGAAGCGGGGCCCATGGAGCTGATAACGCTAGTGGCGGTGGCGACACAGAGGTCTGGCGTGATGACGACTGAGAACGATGCGTCTGCAGGATTCTTATGCTATGCTATACACGACTCTTTGCTATGTACTTAGGACAATGCTATGCAATGATGTACTAAATGCATTTTTCTATACTTATGTACTAATGCAGACTGTTGATGCAATGCTCATGTAATGATGGTGTTATGCCATGCAGTTATGACTTTCTATATACTACTGAAACAATCCAGGATAAAGAATTTTAGATCAACACAAAGTCGAACTAACAAGCAAGCACAAAGATTAATCTGGACAAGATCAAAACTCAGTTCGAAAGAGATAGGAAGAAGTTTTCGAATCTTAAGGGAGAGAACAAGTAACTCAGAGGCACAAGTCCGCCAACAGTTCGAAGAATAATGCAAATATGCGCGGTTGGTTATGAACGTAAGCTAGCCGAAAGAGCAAATCTCACATAGGAAAGGATGAACACTCAAACACTCAATTTTGAATATGTATGTGAGTTTCTCTCATACTCAAACCAATAGAAACAAACTGCCATAAGCTTGGTGAGAACCTCGCTCTCCACTACTGGTATGCAATGCACAAGTGACAATCAAAAGAACTTTTTCGGGCTGTAACGGGGCTTAGGCTAGGGTAAGGAGTGGTAAAAATTTGGGAATGAGGAGTTAAAAAGCCATGCTTGGATTGATTTCCAATGAAATCCTCTGAACTCTCCTTCTCACTTAAAGTATGTGAAGCGTTTCATCTTCCACCCTAAAACATCTCAACCGAATACAACCGAGTCAAAGTTTTCTGGACTTTAAGTTGAGTCTCCCTAACCGCCCTTTTATCTTTTTTTTGAAAATTCTTTGATTTTTTTTTTGATTTTTTTTTTGATTTTTTTTTTTGGGGTGATCAGGGAGAAGAAATTTCTATTACAACCTCGACTTTGAACAGCATAACCAAATTCGCTCAAGATATGGGACTTTCAGATTCTCCCAGACTTCATATTTTGCTCACACGAAGGCAGTTGTTCCTTCCAAAAATGACAGACTCTTTTCCAACCAAGCAAGGCAAAAAGGTACTGGATATTAGAGGCTAAGGTTTGTACTGTCAGGGTTCAATCATGTAAAAAAAAGATGAACAAAGGCTAGGCGGGGCAAAAAGAACGGTAAGTACAATGCAGGGAAGGCTATTTGGCTATGTAGTTTAAGAAAATCGAATGCCTTAATCACTTTGTCACAGCGTGCAATGCAAACGTGTAGTCTCAAGCAAGATGCAAAACAAGTTCTAGAGATGCAACTAATGGGTGAGTCGCTCCGGGAATCATGGAATTGATGAAAATGATCAATTCAAATTTAGGCAATGTGGACTTACGGGATAGGCTCAATCAACTGTGCTTAGCCCAAAGATTTGCGGCACGCACATTTATACCTTCCAAGATAGTCAAAGCGGCCAGATACGTCTTCTATAACTTATCTCAAAATCAGAAGGTTTGGAGAAAAGGTTTTGAAAACTTTCGAGATCTCATCCAGATCTTTCTAGGTGAAGCAAGTCAAGCCGGGAAAAAGGTCGATTTTTAGGAAAGGTCAAGGAAATTTTTTTTTTTTTTAACTTATGACTAAAATTGATATGATGCTCATGCAATGCAACCTATATGATAAGAGACACGGGACTTATGCAATGCAAAATGCAACCTATATGGTGGGATCATTCCCACTTCCCCAAACGAAAAAAGATAAAAAGAAAAGAAAAGAAAATTAAGTATTATAAGTAAATTCGAGCTACAATTTCAGGGCTAGCGAATACACATAGTTAGCTCGCGGGCCCGCATCGCGATCATAATCGGCGGAAGGAAAACCGATCGAATTGAGGGCCTTAAAGGAGTTTTGGGCCTATAGCAAACGGGCCGAGATATTGAGCCCAAAAGAGGCCAGGAACCCGTCTGAGTTCCTGGGCACAGGCGGTATGGCGAGGACCCGGAACCCGTCTGGGTTCATGCTGAGTGGTATTAGACTTCCTCGGCGACCAGGACTCTTAGGCGGCGGTAGTAAGGCGGTGGAGCGACGTCGGTGGTGTAGGTCAGTGGAACCCGTCTGGGTTACCCTATAAATTCAACTTCCCCCTTCGTCTTATTCACTCATCTTCGAGCCTTCTATTGACTCACAAAACCCGTCTGGGTTCTGCTACACCTTCGACACTCTCCTTCCCTCAACCGAGTTCATGGCGTTTGAAAAGAAGCTAGCCACTTGGATAAGTACCCTGTCCAAAGAGGAAAAGAAAGAATTGGGGAGGTACAAGTTGACATCCTTACTGAGTTTGAGGCAAGTGAGGATAGATTGGGATTTTCTGCGCGCTGCTGAGACCTTCTGGGACAAAGAACTCCATGCATATAGATTCGACATGCAGGAACTGGTTGCTTTGCCTGAAGAATGGTCTGCTATTCTTGGGACCAATCATTATGCGCCATCACTGATGCCTCCTCTTGCTACCGACGTGAGGAAGGAATACCAGGAGTTATTATGCCTTCACCCTAGGGTAATTGGAAGTATGATAATAGGCGATAGGGTGCACTTCCAAACCATAGTGGAGTACTTCCAGGCTCCCGAGACCTTAGAGTATGGGCCCGTGGTGCGCGTAAGAGCTCTTGTACTATGCCTGTTAGGAGAGTTCTGCTTTTACCATGGCGGCAAAAGGACGGGTCCCGCGAATCTGATCCATGTGGTGGAGGATATGGCCCGCGGCTACAACCCTGTACCGATAATATTGGGAGAAACGCTAATGTGCTTAGATGATTCGAACCCGGAACATGATTACCGCGGCAGCCCCTTGATTTTGCAGGTAAAAACCCGTCCGAGTTTTCTTTTTGCCCTTTGTGCACAAGAAACCGTCTGGGTTCCTCTTTCGTGGCCTTTTCCTTGCTTGTTTGATAGCAAAACCCGTCTGGGTTGCAAACCGACTGATCTTTTTCGTTTCGCAGGTTTGGCTAATGGAGCACCTCAACCTGGTTGAAAAGGCGGAGTCTGCAACAGCATTGGCGAATTTCTGTCGTATGAGAGGAGATATCCCGGGCGTCGATCAACAATTGAATGGGTCGAACTGCTGCGAAGGTCTGATGAGATCATGATAAAGTGGTGGATAGAGAATTGGCACATCGCAGATTTCATTACTTGTGATCAAAGAACTCCATATGTTTGCATTGCCAGTTTGACACACCTGACATTCTACTTTCGGCGGGCCATGCGGCAAATGGGGTTGAGGCGTATTCCCATAAGACTCACAACGCCCAAAGATACTTCGCCTCAGAAAGCGTTGCGAGAATCTTGGTTGAAGTATTGGGAGAGACGACCCACTATTCGTGCTCCTCAAAGAAAAAGTATTCGAATTGGTGATCCAGTTATCCGGATTGGTGACAACGATAGAAGCAAAGGGTACTCATGCAAGAGGTATAACAGCTCTAAGGTTAATGTATTGCAAAGCTTAGGTCCCAAGAATAGTGTGAAAGATCTCTTGGGACCTAAGGCGATGTAAGATGAGCTTGGCCCACCGCTTCTGAGTTGTAATAAGGAGCCTGTTCTCCTATGCCAGAGATCTTGACATCAATTGGGAAAGGCAAGTCCCCTATTATTGCTCCAGAGAAGGCGAAGAAGAGATACCGTCCTAAGGACACTGAGGGAGGGATTAGCAACGCTAAGGAGATTAGGACTGGACCAAGGACTGTTGATGGGAAGAAGATGAAACAAGCTTAAAGCAGTGTGCCAATTTTATTTTGTCTTTTTTTTTTTAGATAATGTCTTAGATGAACCTTTGTTAGTTACAATTAGGATAATTGTACTATTTATTCCAAAGATCAAGCGTTGTAACGAAATTTTCTTTTATTAATAATAAAATAATCATTTCTGCATACAACGAATCCACCCTTTGCAAAGCTTCCTTTATTCTGACACAAAAAAAACGTCTGGGTTTCTCTTCGGACATGACCCATTGCACGGCCCAATTTGGTAACTAAATCCGTCTGGATTAAAGCCAAGTGTCTAAAAGTGGACATTCTAGTTGCTTGGCTTAACCATGGCGAGGCTTGAACTGGTTTGGGTTATAACCAAGTGTCTAGGAATGGATATTCTAGTTGCTTGGTTAAACCGCCCTAATTTTCTATGCATAAAACTTCTTCAACTGATCCAGATTGGTAGGCTGTATTAATTCTTCTCCTTCTGCCGTGACTAAGCGGGCCGCTCCCCCCGGCAGTATTTGCTTGATGACATAGGGCCCTTTCCAATTCGGCGCGAACTTACCCCTTGGATCTTGAGTAGGTGCCCTCATTTCCTTAAGCACTAAATCTCCCTCTTGAAGAACCCGGTCTTTAACCTTTCTGTTGAAAGCACGAGATATGCGAGCCTGATACAGGTGCACATTGTGTAGGGCTCTAAGCCTTCTTTCATCGTCGCTATCCCAAATATCATTAATAGTGAAGTCGTCTGTAAATGGAGGAGTAACTGGAATTAGCTGACCCATTTCAGTGATGAGGGTGGACGGATCAAAGTGATCTTTCTCCAGAAAGATGGCATTGCTGTGATTAGGCATTGGGTTCTCCTTGTTATTGGGCCTCTAAGATGAGTTTGGTGGAGGATAACGCTTGAATCGATCCTTCGATCTTATTTTCCAAAGTCCAACAAACCTCGGTGTCATGACCCGACTACGGTGGAAGTTGCGATTTGTTTCCGTCCACCTTGGAGGCTTGATTTGAGTTCGTGCGTGAAAGGTAACTGGATAATCCCCTTTTTCACAAGCCCTTCCAATGCCTTAGCGTAAGACATGTCTAGCGGATGATAGGAGTTATACTTCGGGGGGTAAGACTTTCGTTGGATAGAATTAGTCTCAACAGCTTTCTGAGGGATGCTAGGTGTACTAGTGGCCCTCTGTTGAGCTAGATCCTTTCCAACGAGTTTTGCGTGCCTCTCATTGTTAGCGCTTGACTTGAGTGCACAAATCTTTCAGGGTTTCGAAGTCTTTGATGGACTGGAAGCCGAAATGTCGCGTGATGCGAGGGTGAATGCTTTGCCTGAAAGTGCTCAGTTGCATCCTAAAGGGGATAGCTTCATCGATTTCAGATAGCATGGTGTGCCATCTCTCGTAGTAGGAAAGAAATGGCTCGTTCTCCCCTTGTTTCATGGAAGTCAGATCGTCCGCAGTGACCTCCTTCTGTTGTAGACGACTAAAGTGGCTGATGAAAGCTTTGAACAATTAAATGCATCGGTCTTAACTTGTGAGGGTAGATTTTGGTACCATACCTTGGCCTTACCTTCTAGAGTGGAAGGGAAGACTGTGGTATAGAGACCTTCATCTACCTTATGGAGAGGGGCCAGCCTCATGAATTCCTCCAGGTGATGAGAGGGATTTTCAGTGGGCTTGAACTTTATGGCGGGCACCTCGACCTTGTCTCTTACCCTCGATACATGGTGCTTAGGAATGGCTAGATCCATGCATGCGTCAGTGAAAGTCGGATCGGTTTTCATCATCCTCCTAGTGAGCATGTCAACCTTCTCTTCAAGCTTTCTGACATAAGGGTCCTCAGAAGTTTTGGAGCCCTTTGGTGTAAGTTTGGACTTGACCTCACCAGATGATTTAATTTGTAAGCCCCTAGTTTTGGTTTTGAGGTGTTCCCTTCTATCCCCGTCATCAGCCTCGGCCTCGGACTCAGACTCATAATAATTTTCCTCTTCTTCGGCTTCAACACCTAGCTTTTTATTGAGCTGCCTAATGGCCTCCAGCATGCCATTCATGGTCCATTGGCTTTATTGAACCTTTTTTCCAACTTTTCATTAGTCCTATCCTCCAAATCTGATATGTAAAAGGCTATTGCTTCCTGTATCCTCTCATATAGCCCATCAGGTAGCTTGTCACCAGAACTTTCCCCGGAAAGGTTGTTGTTAGGAGCACCTGACATGATGGATTCACTGGATGTACTGGATCGGGTTGGTGGTCTGTAACTTGGATTGTGGATGAGCTGCGGTGTGCGCGGATGCGGGCTCGAAGGTGGTATGCTATTTTGCCTGCATGGAAATTGATTTAGTACTCGAAAGAACTTTTAAACTACCCACCCAATGCATGTATCACTTAGTGGACCTATATGGGCCTAAGACTCAGACACGATGTCTACATGCTGACGTAAGGACGACTCACCCACTTCGCGGGAGTGCATGTCTTAACTCTATATGGACCTAATCATGCGGACTGACAACATTAATCGTCTATTGGGCCTTCACTTGGATCGAGTCACGATTGCTTTCGGCTTCGGGCTCAGATTCGAGTAACAGACGCAATAGGGATTGGACTTGAGGAATGTCATAAAGGGCCGAATAGGATCATCAACAAGGCATTGGGCCATCTGCGGGGTGAAGCGATCAGGCCCGAAGAGAAGAGAGAAGACCAGACTGGGTTAGGAACCCGTCTGGGTTCTCCTTTCCCTGACGAGGCCTGCACCGTCAATTTTCAGCAAGTGGGCCAGTCCAGATGGGCCAGGAACCCGTCTGGGATTCTGATGCACTGGACACCCGCTTACCGAAAATTGATGCGGATGGGCGATTCGGCCGGATCGAACCCGTCTGGTTTCGATAAGTCGCTTCAATGTCCCTACGCGGACTAGAATGATTCCGACTCATGAAAGGTTTGACAACTTGGACTCAAAGACTCCTTAAGACCGGACTCTAAAACTCTTTACAAAATGAAACTACATGATGAACTTGAAATTCTTTACAGGTGGAACTTTACAATATGTACATCAGCTCTTTACAAACTAATAAAATTCTACAACTCGTACAAAAATACATCTTTACAACTTTGTACATGGATGGAACTTTACAAAGATACAAACTTTACAACCTATACATTGATTCTAAAAATAAAAATAAAAATAAAATAACACATAGCATACAGATGCGGGATTAACCTAACCATGACTCTAGGTATTAGGGTTTTCTAGGCATAGGAGATGATCGTACCGCATGTTCTCGCCCCGGTGCATCCCCCCTACATAGGTAGGCAGTGATGTATGGGGTGTTGCTCTTCGGGGTTTCAGGGAAACCCTTAGAGTGTAACACGGGGAGAGGGCGAGTCAAAGGCTTGGCGATGTAAGTGCATCCCACAAGTAGTGACAGACCGCTCTCGGAGGGTAACCCTAGTTTTATAACCTACCAACGCTTTTGTGCTCCCCAGCCATAAGGCCCAAGAGTAGCTTGGATGCAATATGCCTAAAATAATGACAAAATTATGAAGTAAATTAATTCCTCCCAAAAAAACACTAAAATTTAATCCTTTCAAGTTTTACCCTCTTATTAAGTTTAAGTCCCCAGTGGAGTCGCCAATCTGTAGACCCCGAAAAAATCCCGAAGGGGATGTTCCCGTGGCGCTACTCGAAAGAGTGGATTTCTCCCCCTTTCTTTGGAATTGGGAGCCGACGTGGGATTGCTTATCCTTAATTAAAGGTTTAACTTTTAAGGACACTTTTAAATTGACGAATTAGATTAACCCGAAAACTCAATTTTATTAAAGAAGAGATTAAAAAAAAAGAAAAAAAAGAAAAGAAAACGAAAAGAAAAAAAAGGAAACTCGACGGAAACCCGTCTGAGTTCCATGAAAACGAAACAAAAAAAAAAAGAAAGAAAATAGAACAAAACCCAAGAAAAGGGGCTAGGAACCCGTCTGGGTTCCTGCCTCTGGCTCGGGGTGAAAACAAAGGAAGAAGAGAGGAAGTTTTCGGGAAAAGAAAAGAAAAAGTTAGAGTCGCCAGTTGAATTTAAGGGTAAAACAACAAACCAATAAAAATAAGACTCCGGCCTACGAATCCAAAGACGGATTCGGGGGTAAGGTTACGGATTTGACGATAAAAATCATCAAACCCGCCCGTTCAACTGAACGGACTCTACTAGGATTAAATTAAAGTAATGAGAAAGAAAAAGAGAAGGGAGGAATTAAATAAACTTCATAAAATTGTCATTAATGTCATGCGATAACAATAAAATAAAGAAAACACACAAAACAACTGTACAGAATTACATTATGTACAAGAAAGAGCTACGCTGCCTCAAAGTAAACACGCAGTGGGGGAGAAGAGAAGAGAAATATACTAGTGTCAATACTCCCAGTATATTTCGGTGTGTTTTTTATGGGTGATGAATGGGGGGTATTTATAGTGGAATTTAGGTTAGGGTTTAGCAGCGTTTTGGCGGGGCGCCGTGGTGATGGGAAGAGGAACCCGAGCGGGTTCTGGTGGCCGGGCCTCTGGCTCAAGAACCCAGACGGGTTCCATGGGCAGAGGCTGGGCCTCTGGCCCAGGAACCCAGACGGGTTCTTTGGGGCAGAGATCAAGCCTCTGGCCCATCGAACCCAAATGGTTTCCGGCTTATTTGGGCTTGGTATTTTGGGTTTTGACGGAAAAGGGGCTTTGCGTGTTACTTATCGGTCAACTTATTTCCTAAAATTAATACTAAAAAGAAAGAAAATAAAGCCGAAAAATTTAGCGTCTACACCCGGCGACGGCTGATGGTGAGTGTCGCGTATTAGCCCGGCGACGGCTGATGGTGAAGTGTCGCATATTAGCCTGGCGACGGCTGATGGTGAGTGTCGCGTATTAGCCCGGCGACGGCTGATGGTGAATGTCGCGTATTAGCCCGGCGACGGCTGATGGTGAAATGTCGCGTATTAGCCCGGCGACGGCTGATGGTGAGTGTCGCGTATTAGCCCGGCGACGGCTGATGGTGAAGTGTCGCGTATTAGCCCGGCGACGGCTGATGGTGAGTGTCGCGTATTAGCCCGGCGACGGCTGATGGTGTCATGTATTGTTAGGGCCCGATGACGGCCGCTGTATTTCGTGCGTTGTTCTGCAAGAAATAAAGAGAGAAGGCATCAGTTTATTTGAAATTCAAAATGAGTCAGAGAATTTACCTGTCGGTTTGTGTCTCAGCGGCTCGAGTTGAGCATAACTTCATGAGCATAAGCTTGCATTGGGCTCAGCGGCCTCGATTGCTTATTTTCGCCAAACCCGTCTGGTTTGGTCAAGTGTTGGGCTCTTCTCTGTTTTCGTGAGTCGGGTGAGATGAAAAGGCGGCCCAGATGGAATAAAAGAAGGCCACACTTGTTTTTCTGGCTTTTAGGTGGATTCGATCCCTTTGCTTGGGTGCATAGCCCCGATTTAGTGGCGATTCTTGCTAAGCGAGAATCAATCGATAGTTCCGTAGTGACTTGCCCTTCCGGAATTCTTCCATGGTGGACTTTGTGGACCTAGGCGGACTATTCCACTGATTTGTCCTCATTGGTCGCATAGCCCAGGTTTAGTGGCAGTTTGATTTAACTCTTGCTAAACTGGGAGTCAATTGATAGTTGCCGCCGTGACTTGCTTCCTTTTTTGGATTCAAATAGCCCCCGGCTTACCGGAAATTCGATTGAATTTTTTTAAGCGGCGTCACTCGAACATTCTTGTCTTAATGAAGGTGGTGCCGAATTGTTGCACCTATCCGCTCTGTAACGATACAGAGGTGGTAGACTCCTCTTACTACCAGTGGGACACTTACTTCGGATCTGGCGGGAGTGGGGCCCATGGGTGATAAGCGCTAGTGGCGGCGACACGAAGTCCTGGCGTGATGACGCGGCCCGAGAATGACGCTGCAGAATTCTTACGCTATGCTATGCACGACTCTTTGCTATGCACTTAGGACAATGTGATACAACAATGTACTAAAGCTATTCTAATGCATTTATGTCTTTATGTACGAGTGCAGACTATTGATGCAACGTTTATGTAATGACAATGTTATGCAATGCAGCTATGACTTTCTATATACCACTGAAACAAACCGTGACAAAGAATTTTTTATCAATACAAAGCCAAGCTAACAAGCAAGCACAAAGATTAATCTGGACAAGATCAAAACTCAGTTCGAAAGAGATAGGAAGAAGCTTTCGAAACTTTAGGGAGAGAACAAGTAATTCAGAGGCATAAGCCCGCCAACAGTTCGAAGAATAATGCAAATATGCGCGGTTGGTTATGGACGTAAGCTAGCCGAAAGAGCAAATCTCACATAGGAAAGAATGAACACTCAAACACTCGATTTTGAATATGTATGTGAGTTTCTCTCATACTCAAACCAATAGAAACAAACTACCATAAGCTTGGTAAGAACCTCGCTCTCCACTACTGGTATGCAATGCACAAGTGACAATCAAAAGGACTTTTTCGGGTTGTAACGGGGCTTAGGCTAGGGTAAGGAGTGGTAAAAATTTGGGAATGAGGAGTTAAAAAGTCATGCTTGGATTGATTTTCAATGAAATCCTCTAAACTCTCCTTCTCACTTAATGTATGCAAAGCGTTTCACCTTCCATCCTAAAACATCTCAACCGAATACAACCGAGTCAAAGTTTTCTGAACTTTAAGTTGCGTCTCCCCAATCGCCCTTTTATTTTTGAAACTCTTTTTTTTTATTGATTTTTTTTTTTGATTTTTGATTTTTTTTTGTGGGTGATTGGGGTGAAGAAATCTCTATTATAACTTCGACTTTGAACAGCATAACCAAATTCGTTCAAGATATGGGACTTTCAAATTTTCCCAAGCTTCATATTTTGCTCACACGAAAGCAATTGTTCCTTCCAAAAATGACAGACTCTTTTCCAACCAAGCAAGGCAAAAAGGTACTGGATATTAGAGGCTAAGGCTTGTACTGTCAGGGTTCAATCATGAAAAAGGGATGAACAAAGGCTAGGCGGGGCAAAAGAACGGTAAATACAATGCAGGGAAGGCTATTTGGCTATGTAGCTTAAGAAAATCGAATGCCTTAATCACTTTGTCACTGCGTGCTATGCAAACATGTAGTCTCAAGCAAGATGCAAAACAAGTTCTAGAGATGCAACTAATGGGTGAGTCGCTCAAGGGATCATGGAATTGATGAAAGTAATCAATTCAAGTTTTAGGCAATGTGGACTCACGGGACGGGCTCAATCAACTAAGCTTAGCCCAAAGATTTGCGGCACGCACATTTATACCTTCTAAGATAGTCAAAGCAGCCAGATACGTCTTTTATAACTTGTCTCAAAATCAGAAGGCTTGAAGAAAAGGTTTTTGAAAACTTTTGAGATCTCATCTAGATTTTCCTAAGTGAAGCAAGTTAAGCCCGGAAAAAAAAGGTCGATTTTTAGAAAAGGTCAAGGACTCTTTTTTTGTTTTTTTTTTTTTAATTTTTAATTTTTTTTGTTTTTTTTTTACCTTATGACTAAAACTGATATGATGCTCATGCAATGCAATATGCGACCTACATGATGGGAAACGTGGAACTTATGCAATGTAATATGCGACCTACATGATGGGAGACATGGAACTTATGTAATGCAATATGCGACCTACATGGGCCTAGGACACGCATACCACGGCGCCTATATCTCGACGTAAGATGACTCACCCACTTCGCGGGAGTACATGTCTTAACACTACATGGACCTAGCATGCGGACTGACAACATTAATCGCCTATTGGGTCCTTACTCGGATCGAGTCACGATTGCTTTCGGTTTCGGGCTCAGATTCAAGTAACAGACTTGAATAGGGATTAGACTCAGGGAATATCATAAAGGGCCGAATAGGATCATCAGCAAGGCATTGGCTGTCATCAGTGGGTGAAGCGGTCGGGCGAAAAGAAGAGAGAAGGCGGTGGGTTAGGAAACCCGTCTGGGTTCCTCTTTCTCTGACTGGGCCCGTACCGTCAATTACCAGCAGATGGGCCAGTCCTGATGGGCCAGGAACCCGTCTGGGTTTCTGATGCACTGGACCCGCACTGACGGACAATTGACACGGATGGGCCGGCTTTGACAGGCCAGAAACCCGTCTGGGTTTCTGATAAGCCAAAATGCACCTCGCGTGTTCCTACGCGGACTAGAACGACTCCCGACTCATGAATGGGTTGGATACTCGGACTCGACGACTGTTTACAACTGGACTCTAAAACTCTTTACCAGGTAAAACTACATAATGTATATATAGACTCGAAACTCTTTACAGAATAGAATTATACAGCATATACATGGACTCGAAACTCTTTACAAACTAAAACTCTACAGCATATACATGGAAAATGAAATCACATAGCATACAAATGCGGGATTAGCCTAACCATGACTCTAGGTTTAGGGTTTTCTAGGTATAGGAGATAAGGTACCGCATGTTCTCGCCCCGGTGCATTCCCCCTACGTACGTAGGAAGCAATGTGTGGGGTGTTGCTCTTCGGGGTTTCAGGGAAACCCTTAGAGTGTAACACGGGGAGAGGAGGAGTCAAAGGCTTGGCGATGTAAGTGCATCCCACAAGTAGTGACTGCCCGCTCTCAGAAGGTAATCCTAGTTTTAGAACCTACCAACGCTTTTGTGCTCCCCAGCCATAAGGCCCAAGAGTAGCCTGGATGCAATATGCCTAAAAAAATGATAAAAATATGAAATAAATCAATTCCTCCCTTTTTTACAAAAACACTAAAATTTAACCCTTTCAAGTTTTACCCTCTTTTAAGTTTAAGTCCCGATGAGTCGCCAATCTGAGACCCGAAAAATCACGATCTTTTCGCGGCGCTACTCAAAAGAGGAGTTCTCTTTTTAAAATTGGGAGCCGACTAGGATTGCTTATCCTTAATTAAAGGTTTAACTTTTAAGGACACTTTTAAGTTGACAAATTAGATTAGCCCGAAAACTCGATTTTATTAAAGAAAAGAAAAGATGGAAAGAAGAAAAAAGAAAACAAAAAGGAAAATAAAAAAAGAGGAAACTCGACGGGGAACCCGTCTGAGTTCCATGAAGACAAAACGGAAAAAAAGAAAGAAAACAGAACCCAGACGGGTTCCTGAAGAAGCAAAGGAGAAGAAAAGGGGCTAGGAACCCGTCTGGGTTCCTGCCTCTGGCTCGGAGTAAATACAAGACGGGGAAACCCGTTTGGGTTCCCTGTCACGAGAAGGAGAAAAAAATGAAAAAAGTTTTCGGGGAAAAATAAATTGAAGGGTTAGAGTCGCCAGTTGAATTTAAGGATAAAACAACAAACCATTGAAAAAGAGACTCCGGCCTACGAATCCAAAGACGGATTCGGGGGTAAGGTTACGAATTTGACGATAAAAATCATCAAACCCGCCTATTCAAACGAATAGACTCTACTAGAATTAAATTAAAGCGTGATTTGAAAAAGGGGGAGGAATTGAATAAATTTCATAGATTTATCATTAATGTCATGCAATAAAAGAAAAGAAAAGATACAAGAACACGTAGGATTACATTATGTACAAAAATACAAAAAAACTACGCTAACCTTTAAAATAAAGCACGCAATGGAGGGAGAAGAGAGAAAGAATATACTAGTGTCAATACTCCTAGTATATTCCGGTGTGTCTTTTGTGGGTGATGAATGGTGGGTATTTATAGGGGGAATTAGGTTTAGGTTTAGGGTTTGGAGGCTAGGTTAAGCCGAGGCGCCGTGGGAATCAACAGGAAACCCAGACGGGTTCCTGGAAGGAAAACGGGCCTCGGGCCCAGGAACCCAGACGGGTTCCTGTGGGCGGAGCTGAGCTCCGGCCCACTGAACCCAGACGGGTTCCTGCGGTGTTGGAGCTGAGCTCCGGCCCACTGAACCCAGGTTCCCGGCATTTGGGCTTTGTATATTTTTGGGGTTTTCGATGGAATGGGGCTTGCGTGCCATTTATCGGTTAGCCTATTTTCTAAAACTAACACTAAAAAAAGAAAATAAAATAGATACAAAATTCAGCGTCTACAGCCGCCATTGGAGAGTTTGCATCTGTGCTCAGGCGAAATCACTTTCAGGACAGTGGGTTTACCACGCCACGGTGTCCTTTTCTCTCGTTCATCCTTTTCAAGTAAGATCTTTTCTGCTGTGATTATTGCTAGTTTTACAACACTCTCTTATCTTGTGATAGTGGGATTATATTTGGCAGCAGCCCATTACTATTGTTGTTGAACATGATTTTGACGTAAATTTACGTTTGTTCTAATTGTCCAGTTTGATTGGACCCAAAACAAGTGGATAATAGTCATTGATTCTAATATTGAATGATTTGATACTCCGAATTTAACTCAGACTCAAATTTTTACTAGCAATATTTATTTTTAGTTCAATAAGCCTATCTTATGAAAAAGCATGACTTTGGCAAAAACATATTCAAGCTTAACTCGGACCTCAATTTTTACTAGCAACGGGGCCAAGCGGATCACAAATAGTGTGATCACTATCAAAAATGTTACTCTTATTATTATCCTCATCATTATTAGATTGAGAGTCTCTCATAAGAACACCTTTCTATGACAACTTGCTTGTAATCTCAGGAGAATATTAAAAATGCCAATCTGATCTGTGACGATTTTGCTCGAATCAGAACCATTGTCCGCCATATATCTCGTCAAGTTGTCTGCGACAACCTCAACAAAATCAAACATTTTCAAACCTTATAAACTCTCCTAGACTGAGGTTTTGGCCCTATTCGTTGATCAAATTTTACCCAAGATATTTTCAAAAGTGAACCTTTCATACATCATTATTAAGAGTTTTGATTGCCTTCTTCTACCCTCCTTCTTAACATATCGGACAAACCAAATCTTTTTCTAAATTTCCTACCAATTTTTCTTGGAATACAAGTGACTATATCATAGTTGAGTAAAATTTTTTCGATAGTTGGAAGCCATAAATGTTAAAATGCATCAAAGATGCAATAAAATATTTACAAAACCAGCAAAAAACAGCAGAAACAAACCAAATAACATTAAAAGAATCACCAACAGCTATAAGATAAATCCACAAAAACCAAAAAATAATAAGTTGTTTTCACATATTGAGTAACATATATTGAGGAAATAAGAGAGTAATTGCCCTAACAAGATGCTTGACTATGAATGTGAATGTATAGAAATTTAGATTAATAAGTTGTTTTCACGGAGTCTTCCTGCATAGGTCTCCTACTGCATTGGCTACCACATATATAAATGTAACTTGGAAATTGGAATATATTTATTTTGTCTTTATGTTATAAAGTGTTGGTCCAATTCTCAGGTCAATGCATGATTACTCTAAAATGCCTTGGTCTTTCTTTCTTGCTTAATTTGGGTGTTAAATCTATGATTGTGATACCATTGAAAGTTGTAGACTTGTAGCCTACCAAAGTTGCAACACACTTTTCCATAATTACAAGTTAAGACTTAATCATCTATGGCAAAATCATATCAAAAGCTAACTATGATCCTCAAGCAGTTGAAAGGTACATATTGAGGTTTATCATTAAATTTACGAAAATATTATGATTCGATGAGAGTCCTGGTCAAATATGATTTATGAATATTGATAGATACAAATTAAAGAAGAGATATTCGAGTGTCATATAAGCAACGTAATTGATCGTGTTGTATATGACTTAGAGGTTGGTAGTTAGATTCTATGGTAAGATCTATTTATTGTCCTCCGACTTTAATGAATGTTATTGTCTGGATTGATTTTTATATTAATTTCAATAAAAAGTCGCATACTGTAGATCGATGTTTGCTAGGAGGGAACTGTTCAATAATCTATTAATCATATTCATTTCTAGATGGCTCTCAATTCTCAGCTACCTTGTAGCCGAAATAAATAGCAAAGACCCGTCCAAATTTAAAATGCAACAAACGTAACTAAGTCAAAATAAATAAGCTTTCAGTTCATAACAAGGTTCTTTATATATGTCACCAAGAAAAGTTATGTTCAAATGGTGTCTTTAAATAGACCAATTCGTTCCAATTTTATCTCAATTATAATACTTCTCAAATGCAATCTTATTTTATTTTCAATGCACGTATTATGTTATAAACATTGAACATACCTCTTGTAAGTAACCTAAAAGAAAGTATGAACATGAATTAACCTGCATGTGTTGAACACATGAATTTTGAAAGCCTACCCCTAAAAGAGTAAAAAACCCCCCAAAAAAAAAAAGCAAAAAAGGGAAGGTAATTTTTCCTAATGGTAATTAGTTCAACTCCTTGAGCTTGACTTTGGTAGAGTTGCTTTTGGAAAGGAGACAAAGAGGAACACAAAATCCACTACACATTTCAATGTCCATTCCATGTTCATGATGATCACAATTACTATATTGATTTTGAGGCTCTCCAAAACTTCTTCTTCTTAGTTGTGGTTGTTGGATTTCATCAATGGAGTTTCCCATGTAAATCTCTGATCTTCTGTTGTTTCTGCCTCTAAATCCCATTAATCTTCCGAGAGTCTTGCTGTTGTCTTGAAAGAATGAGACTGTCGACTATTTTTTTGGTTTTCACAATGAAATGATCCCAAGTTAGGTTAAGAAGTGAGTGTTAGAAAACCAATAAAACAAACATTCAACGTCTTTCAACCATTAGCTTAAATTTTGATCAAAATACAAGTCAACTCTTTTTGGTACGACACAATAGCACAACATGGCTCAGACATGAAACTGTTGAGTGAAATTAAAATTCGACGCATATTTAACTAATTTCTATCCAAAATTAGCAACAAATTGAGTTATTTTCAAGTCTAACATCGAACTGACTCATTTATTAATGTGCACCGTATAATTTAATTGATCAATATGTTTGCTAGCCCTGAATGTTTCTTAATTAGGATTAGTTTCTGAGAATAATTAACCTACCCATGTTCAAATTAGTAGCTATATACTTGTTGACTAGTCAAGAATGAATGACTTGTAATTCTGAGCCTTGGTTTAGCTTGGACCAATAAAAGTTTTAAAGCTCAATTGAATGCTTCCTTATTTATGACTTGATTCAACTTGGCATGCAGCCTTTGCCTAAGTCGATTTGTTAAACAAGTTTCACTTGTCTTAAACAGGGACTAAATCATTTAAGTAGATTGGATTTTGAGTTAGCTAATTTAGAGATTTATAACCCGATTTTACTTATTAATGACCTGATATTATTTTATCTTTTTAAAATAAATTTAATCTATTAGCCTATCACGCCTTTTGATCTTTAAACTATATACATTATGCACGGTTTTTAGTTAGAATTGAAGCAACTTAGACAAACTTGATTCAACTTAACCAAATCCCGTGACTTTGATGAATCAAAAACAAACCATGACTTAAATGAGACCGAAGCCAACCAAACCAACCAGCCACCACCATTAATATTAACAATGCTTCCTTTCATTTTGTTACTAATTATTCTATGATAAAATTGATTTGATCCAACTTGACCCGTGCCAAACAAAAAAAACTAAAAACATTAAAATAAAATACTCAAACGAACTCAAAATTGGACACAAACCGACCCGACCGGACCCGCAAGAAACTCCCGAAAATGTTAAAATAGCTCACTCAAAAATGGCCTACAATGAGATACAAACAGAATAAAAACTCTTTTTTTTAGCCAAAGTTATTATCTAGCGACCATGTCTACTTAATCGGTTCGAAATTAACCAAAACACTAATAAACCCTAATTTATTTCCCCAGAGTTAATTGAACCGAAAACCGAACCGAATGGCCCAAATTAACCTAAACATGAACAAACTAAACTAAAACCCAAATTCTATCTAAGTGGGTTATAGAAGGGTATGATATAACAATTTTACCCCTAAATTTTGCATAAACACGAACAAACCATTTTATGTACCCAACCCATAGTAAATTAGACCCAAAACCCGAACCAAATCACCCAATAGTTCATAGTTATAACTTAAACTATGGAACTATGGAATTTAGGACAGCATAGCAATGGTAATAAAATGTGAAATGCATACCTCAGTATCAAGGTTGGAGGACGAGAAGGAGGAGAAGGTACTAGAAGGCAGATTGACAAAAATGGACCGGTGCTCGGCGCCGGCGCCGCCGGCGACGGCGGAGGCTGCGGCGGCGATCGGGAAAGTCTCCACCAGTCTGACTCTCAAGTAGATGCTCCCCAGCCCAAGTGGCCACCCTATTCCCATTTCTCTTCTACTATTCTGCATCAAACACTTTCCATTTTCATTTCCTTTTTTTTTTTGTGGGTTTTGAAATCAATCAAGCACCGACAGATCTTAACCATTTGATCAGCAAATAAATAATCAAGTCAAAACAGGAAAAATTCAAACAAGTATCTTATGAAGAGATAATCATGCAGATATCTTAATTTATAACCAAAATGTGGAATGTGTAGATCCAAAGAATGGGTGAGAAAAATCAAACCAAAATGCAATCTTTAGTGATACCCATAAAGGGGAATCAATCATAAATTTGTGAATGAAAAGTGGGTTTGTGATTGAATTCATTCATTCTTTGTGTAGAAAGAGAGAGAGGAAGAGAGAGAGACCTCCATAGAGAGAGTAGAGTAATGAACCCAGAGAGAAATGAAGAACCTTGAAAACAGGGGATTCTTTGCAATGGGCAGGTGTGGAATTTATAACTCTCTTAACTCTGCCTACTTTTTTTTTATTTACTACCTCTTTTCGGCATTATTTGTCTTTTTTGAAAATTATGTAGTCAAATTAAAATAATTTTGACTATAATTTTTCAATATTTACAATGATTTGTTAAATAAAATTAATCTCATTAGATTCGTAACGAAAAATATTATCCTAAAAGTATAATATTGCAGTTGTTAATAAGTTATTATATAAGAAATTATCAATCAAATAGTAACATAGCAGACCGTGATAATCAACAAAAGAACAAATAATATATCACGGAGGGAGGGGGGATGGTAGGAAGGTAAAGGGGGAATTTCCAAGGCAAATGAGATGGCAAAAATTTGGGGTTTTTTTTTCCTACATGAAAGTTTAAGTTAGAGTTCATAAAACAGAGTTGTTGATCCTTATAAATCATTTACTTAACTAATGACAAGTTAGTTTACCGGTTTAATCATGAAGTCCTACCTAGCAAATCCAACCAAAACAAACACAAATTCAGAAAAAAAAAGAGAGATTCTTTTAATGTAGGGCACAAAGGTGGTTATAATAAATAAAACATTTTATCCAATAACAAAGACTCTTACATATCCTATAATATGCGCAATTAGTCATCTTGAGTTTTGAAAGAATGATACAAAAAGTAGAATTCCAAAGTAGTTTATTCTCGAACCGTTACAATAAATATTTGATCATATTAACGAATGATCCTTAATGGATAATCTTTAAAGTAGATCTTAGAGTAGTCGCAACAATAAGTAACATTTTACTTGAAAATGTTATTAACTAGATTAAAAATTATTCAAGTGTGTGGTTACAATACGATCTATTTACGCGTATAAAGTTTTTTTTTATTCAAGAAATATGTTTATATTAAAATTTAAATCATTACTTATTTTGAAATATATTAATCATAAACATGTTGTATAATTGAAGTAACTGAATTTCAAAGGTGAAATCGACTTTTTTTTTTTACTTCATAGTCTCAAATATTGAAATTGAACTAATGGTAGATCTAGCTACTTAGATTGGAGTCAACCAACCATCTTGACTTATTTAAAGAATAGTATGGCTATAAATTATAGCATATTTTTAAAATACAATATGGACAATTTTTTTTCTTTTTTCCAAAAAGAAGGTGAGAGGAGAAAGCAAGGAAATAGTAGTACTAGTGCAAGGAGAATGGTCCAATGGAAGCTTCCCATGCATGGCGGGTGTTTTCGCACGTGCGGCATGAAATGGCAAAAGAATCTAAGCAGCTGACTACACGATCATCAGCATTATTACATGTTTTTCTCAGAAAAGGAAAAAAACTCAAATAAATGTGTAATATTAGCGTGTTCAAATATGTATCGGGATAAATGCCAAACTGTACGGTATCATATGAAAGTGCCCTAGCAATGTGTAATCATAAAAGATAAGTCGTCCCAAATTAATTGATATTTTGACAAAATTTTGATTGTAAATTACTCACAAATCATAATGAGTTATAATACCAAATTATTGTCATTATAAGTATACTTTACTAAACATTACGAGTGAGGTAATTTCATTTGATAACTCATTATAATTTGTAAATAATTAACGGTCAAAATTTAGTCAAAATATCAATTAATTTGAGACGAATGGAGTATTAATTAAGATGTTTTGATTATCTTTTAAGGTTATAGAATTCTCACAAAGCTTAAAATATAACACTAGCATTGTTAAAAAGAGAATCTCCAAATTTAACAAATTCTGATAATTAATTAATTATAAAGTATTATTATTTGCAATATCGAATTGAAAAGTTATCTCCTTCAATATTGTTACAATAACAACATGTTTTAGTATAATTCCAATAATACAATATGATGTTTGAGGAAATTCAGTTGTAGACAGTTTTTCCTAATTCCCCCATATAGAGTAGTGCACAATGAATAATTATGGCGAACCATATTCTTAAATATTGTTACTAGAAAAAAATATTTTTCTTAATAAAAAGTTAATAATAATAAACGATTTAAAATAGTTAAATATGCTTTGATTTTGAAATGGAGATAGTATTTCATTTAATTCGTTCAAACATTAGGCTTCTATTGAGATTTAACTGTCTAATTTATGGTAAATTTTTAATTAATTTAGTAAAAATGCATTCTAAATTATGAAAACTTAAAGTTTATTTTTGAAAGAGAATGTACTTTCCAATGAAATGCATAATTATAAATTTATAAAGCTCTATGCTACTTTACCTTCATGCCAAGGAATTTAAACATAAATAATAAATAGGAGGATTGATTGAAGCAATCTTTAATTGTAATTGCTTGACATCATATCATCTTACACATTTGCATGTGGGACCTGGCAAATGTTGGAGCAGAAATTAAGATGGAGGCAGCCCTGAAAGTTTTAACATTTAATGTCTTTGTATTTTCAGAGTAATTAATGATAATTAATGCAATAACAACAACCACCCTCACCATGCTTAACTAACGCTAGTTTTCCCACCAATTCCTCCTTTAATTTTATTCTTTGGAATACTCTTTCCTTAGTACTCTCACCTTACCATATTAACTATCGTCTTTGAAAATTATGCAGTCAAATTTTACAAAAAATTGATTATAAGTTTCTCAATATATGCAATGAGTTGTTATATAAAATTACCACCATTAAATTCGTAATGAAAAATACTATCATAAAAGTACAATAACATTAAAGACCGTGAAAGTCAAAATTATGACAATTAATATGGAACAGAGGGAGTACTCCCCCATTTTTATCAAGGGTGTACTTGTAGGGGGAAATTTTTTAAAGGAACTAGTTTTTGAAGAAAAATAATTTTCCATGTCAAATGTTTCCTGGTTTGGTAGCAGGAAAAATAATTTTCTAAAATATGACAATATTATTAAAAATTTTCAAAAAATCAGTCTCTCTTATTGTTCACTAACTTTCTCCCAATTTTTAAAGTCACAATCGCAGATAAAGAGAGGAGAGAGAGTGTAAAAAGGAACGGGAAAATGAAATGAAAATGATATGAGTTTTGAGACAATAAATATCATATTATATTATTAAAGTCATATTATTATATATTAATTGAAATAAAATGATATTAATTAAATTTTATAACTATAATACCGCTGTACTTTTATCCATTATTTTTTATATAAAAAACACCTAAAATGTCTAAAAAATGGGTTGAATTGATTAGGATATCAATGTATCATTTGTATTCGTTTAAAATTTTGACATCTCCAACAGTTGCATGTATGATGTATCCATATAAAGAGAGATAACTATACAAGAACGAAAATAAAGAATAAATGGGCTTTAAATTAATTCTAGAAAAATTTGTAACCCACAATTTACAACACCAATGCTCCTTAGATCTTATGGCTGGAGTAGAAAACTTTATGCTTGAGGTTAAGGGTTCAAGCACTGGTATCAACCAACATCAACCCACCCAACAATAGAACAGCAAATGAGGTATTCTAAAATACCTCTATTTTGGAATAAAACTGAGTTTAACCAAATTATATATGGGTTATGGCCCTGTTCTTTAGATCGGTTACAATAATCTATCCAATCCTATCTAAACTTTACACAATTTTCTAAAAAAACATCCTCTCTAAAAATACAATTTTTTAAAAAAAGCATTATAACTTATCCAAACCTATCCATCCAAAACTAATTTTAACTAATCCAAAGAATATATTTTTTTTAAAGGAACTAGTTCTTGAAGAAAAATAATTTTCCATGTCAAATGTTTCTTGGTTTCGTAGGAGGAAAAATAATTTTCTGAAATATGAATGTTAATAAAATTTTTCAAAAAATCAGTCTCTCTAGTTGTTCACTAACTTTCTCTCAATTTTCACAGCCACAATTGTAGATAAAGAGGGGAGAGACAGTGTGAGTAGGAGCGGGAGAATGAAATGAAAATGATATAAGTTTTGAGCTAAGACATATTTTAAGGGGTATGCCATATTATTAAAGTCATATTATTATATATCAATTGAAGTAAAATGATATGATTGAATTCTATAACTATAATACTACATATAAATCGCACAAAGTAATACTTTTATCCATTATTTTTTTATGTTTAAAAACACCTAAAATATGGCAAAGGGTGAGGTTGATTCGATTATGGTACCATTTGTGATCATTGATGTAGCTAATACATACAAAACTGCATATAATTGGATAATTAATACTTACTATTTAAAAAATAGTGTCAAAAATCATAAAAGATATTAATTAGCAAGACTCTTAAATTAAACTCAACGTTTTTTAAACAAAATACCGAACAAAACCACAATTAAAATAAAATCATAATTAGAACAGTCATGTCGACTATTTTAAATTTTTAACTAAGTTAAATCTCAAATCAACCTTCAAATTCTTAGAAAATACTCCCTCTGCTTTTTATCTACTTAACTTTTTTATATTATATTATTTATTATTTTACAATGCCAATAACAACAATAAGAAACTCCCTTGAAAACAAATGCATGTGAACGCGGTTAGGGGAATCCAGATATAGAACATTCCCTCAACTAAAGTTTATGAAGAAGCTTATTCCTGCGAATCCACAAAAAGCCTTTTGAAACCCACTTTCGAAAATGAGAGGAAATACTATTCATTTTACAATTTCAACAATATATTTTAATTACTGCTTTCTTATTTTACCTATTACACTTATTGAATATAACACCCAAAAATTGGTTTTAGTTCCATAGATTTAAATAATTTTCTAAATTAAACTCAAAACTAATACTCCAAAATCTCGCCTAAACATTTGTTCTTCCGACTCCATCGAGGAAGCAAAAACGAGCAGTTTACGCTTTAGTAGCTACCGTTTTACTGGCTCTAGATCGACTCAGCTGCACGTTCATCTGACTCTATAAGGGTAAGACCGGTAATACTCCTTCGTCTTTCTTTGCTACCTCTCATAACTCTTCCCTTCTGTAACGAATGGCAAGTGCTTTTCCTTGTGTGGATCCTATTTCAATGGGAACTTGATATTTTTTTTTTGTTTTTGGTTATCTATATCTCTATATTATTTTGTTCGATTCATTTACCGGAATAGATACCCGTTCGATTATATACATAAGTTTAGTTCTTATTCATAATTGTATGTCCAATTTGTTTGGATTCATATTTGACATCTATTTATCTACTCCTATTATACTTTTAAATGCTTCTATCATTTATTCCTATATATTTTTTGTATTTATATTTATTAACCTAAATTACACCCATTCGAAAAAATGGACAAAAAACTAGTTATAAACAAATTATGAAAGGATCGAATCTTGTACTTATATTTTACAATCTAAAATGAAAATATCTCATAATTTTTTCTCACATACATTCTGTAACCACAACGCACAACACCAATGCTCCTGAGACCTGGTGGCTGGAGTTCATAACTTTATGTTTGAGGTCAAAGGTTCAAGCATTGGTAGTTTGGTACCAAACCAACAACATCCAATCCAACAATCAACACAAAATGAGGTATTCTAAAGTACCTCTTTTTCCCCTCTCTCTTTCTATTAATTAATAGCCTTTTTATTTAATATTTTAATTAACATGCTAACTTTTCTTTTGAAGAAATTTACATGGTAAATTGGATTAATGAACATGAGTATGAAAAGTAAGAAAATTAATAAATATGCATATTGTATTGTGGAAAAATTTGTTGTGGTTGTCAATTACGACAATCACCACAATTAAAATGAGTTTATTTTCATTACATAATGCATGAGTAGTTGAAGGACAATTAGATAACTGTAGCATTTATTAAAGATAAAATATATGTAGTAGTTGTTGAAATTATAGATTTGACAAATAAAAAGACACAATAAAGTAGATGATTTGACATTAAAAGATGACCGAGATAGTACTAATGATGTACATGCAGATACACTTATATAAGTGATAATTATTCTTGTCACGTGAGAAACTTTATATATATATATATATATAAAATCATGCATATGTTATATATACGACTTTGATTAAAGTCAACTCAACCCAATAATTTAATTACTCAATGATAATCAAGTTCACTCTTATGATAAATAACATCCCTCCCTACCCCTTTCATTTTATATGTCATTTATTAAACTTTTACGGTCTTTAATATTATTCTGTAACTGATAATTTCTTATATAGCATTTTATCAAAAACTTTGAACAATACACTTTCATGAAACATTTTTCGTTTAGAATTTAATGATAATATCTTAATATGATATATCATTATATATGTAGAAAAATTAATAGTAAAAAAATTTAAAATTTGGCTAATATAAATATCAAGAACACAATAAAAAATGAAAGAGGGAGTATTTATTAACAATAATCATTAACGAGACCTTTTTACCCAAAAAAAAATGAAGTATTTTAAAATACTCATACACATGGTTGAAGATTCATAAATCTGAGATGGGTAATATCTAGAAAATGTAGACTGAGAAGCACCGATGCCCCCTAGGCTGGTGGTTGATGCATCCTGCTTCAACCAGTGGTTGAGGGTTCAAGCATTGGTATACTCTCTCTCTCTCTCTCTCTCTCCAAATCTAAGGATGTGATTGGAAGCAATTGCAAATCACCCTGAACCAAACACACAAAACCCTAAAATGAGGTATTCTACAATACCTCTTTTTTTTTTTTTATGCATATGGTTGAAACTCCCTATTCTTTTATACGGATGACTGCGGTATGGCATGGTGCGGTGTGGTGAAATTTGATGGGTTTGGAAAAGTTGTGGTGGATTGTGGTGGATTTTGTTTTTAATAATTGTAAATTGTGTTGGTAAATGTGAAAAAGTTAATTGTGGTAGGTTGTAGTAAATTGTGATGGATTAGTATGTTGTGGTGGGTTTTGACAAGGTACGGCGTGTTATAGCACCACAGTCAGCCAGCCAGCCGTATAAAAGAACAAAGTAATAGTATGAAATCGCAAATTGTTATGTATAGAAAATTCATGCACCAAAAATCACCAATGTCCTCTAGGATAGTGGTTGAGGTTTCTAACTTAAATCTGTGATCATAGATTTCAGTATCGATATCCTTGTTTACCTATGCAAAGTACAGGCATACCGCAATATTTTAAAAAACACCTCTCGTTGGTCATGTTTCGACAAATATTGAGAACAAGAAAGCCCTATTTTTTGGATAATCCAAACTTTACACAATTTCCCAAAAAAATATCATTTCTAGAAACACAATTCTCAAAAAAAACATCATAACTTATCCAAATCCAAAGAACAGGGCCGGACCATCAAAAACTTAGCTGTGGATGGTGTCTACAAGAAGAAGTTACCAGTTGCCTGTATTCAACTAAACTTTAATTTTACCAGTTCACTAACTGCCCATGACTAATTACAATTGTCCCTACAATTTAGGGAATGTAGTATGATGCATGCTTAATTCTAAACTATAAATTTGGATGGGTAAAATGTGAAAAATCCCAGAGAAGTCTATTTTTCATCTTCAAAAACTCCCAACCAAACTAACTGACCAACAAAATCCCAGTTTTTTCCCCTCTCAAATCTAGCAGATTATTATCTTCTGCTGCTCGAAGCCGTAGCCTTGTTCAGATTAGCAAGGTCCTCAATAAGCTTCCTCTCTTCACTGCTGAGCCTCTTCGGGATCTCGACCTGCACCTTCACCAGCTGGTCCCCGCGGATGTTGGGCTTGTTCAGCATCGGGACCCCCTTCTTCGCCATCACAAGGGTGGTCCCCGGCTGGGTCCCAGGCGGGATCTTGAGGTCGACCGGCCCGTCCACGGTCGGGACTTTTAGGGTTGTCCCGAGGATGGCGTCGGTGTATGGGATCTTGCATGAGTAGAGGATGTTTGTGTCCTCCCTCTTCAGCACTGGGTCCGGGATGACGTCGATGGCTACGAAGAGGTCCCCGGGGGACCCGCCTCTCTTCCCGGCATTGCCCTCGCCCCGGACCCGCAGCCGGCTCCCGGAGTCAACCCCCGGCGGGACCTTCAGGCTTATCCGCTTTGACTTCCTCACCCGGCCATCACCACCGCACGTGGCGCATGGGGTCAAGGTCTCCCCGGTCCCACCGCAGGCCGAACAGGTGGTCACCTGGTGGAACGAGTTGTTATTAGGTACACCCTGGTTTATCTAGCAAGATGGTCCCTCACACATTTTTTCGGGGGGAAAAGTTATTGCAACTCATACTTGTTTGGACTATCAGTATCAGGGACTACCTAATAATTTACCTGTTGGAACACACCGAGGGGCGTTCGAGCCGAGGAGACCACCTGGCCTTGCCCGCCGCAGGTCCTGCATTTGGTTGGCTGAGTCCCCGGTTTGGCCCCCGAGCCATTGCAAGTGCTGCAAGTCTCAAGCCGGCTAATTTCGATCTCCTTTTCAGCGCCGAAAATGGCTTCCTTGAAATCTAGGACTAGATTGTAGACCTGGTCTTCACCGTCCTGAGCCCGGGTCCTAGAGCCGCCTCTTCCTCCTCCCATGCCGCCCATCCCCATTCCCATCCCGCCAAGGTCAAATATGGACTCGAATAGGTCAAACGGGTTGCTGAAATCCTGTGAAACCGATGAATTTCATATCATGAAACCAAATCACAGACAGCAGAAAAGAGAAGAGAAGCATTCAGGATGATGAGGGTGCGTTTGGTAGAATTCCGGGAAATATTTTCCTTGGAAAACTTTCCTGAGTTTTGAGTGTAAAACAATGGGTCTCAAATTAAGATTTTGTCGTCCGCTAAATGCAACCAAACATAGGATGGTTCGTCAACTTGGAAAAGCTAACCAACTTATCTAGGGAAATAATTCTACCAAACGCTCCTCGAGTTATGAGCAACAGATATTGTAGAAGATGACTTACACCCATGCCACCAGCTCCAACACCTTTGAGCCCAGCCTCACCGTATTTATCGTATATAGATCGTTTCTCATCATCTGACAAGACCTACAGCATATGTTATCGATGGTCAATAATTAACTCGACCTTTAACACAGTGGATGAGAAAATGGAAAAGGATAGATTGTACCTCATAGGCATTACTAATTTCCTTGAACTTTTGCTCTGCTCCGGGCTCTCTACAGTAAAAAGCACAATGGGTTTAAAAGTAAGAACTTGTGGAATAATTGCTGAACACAAATTAAACCTGCCAAACACTCTCATATATTTCAGCCTAATCTGAAAATTATTCCTATACACAAGAGCTGGCTAATAGGTCAGGCCGTGTCGGGTTCGTGTCAAACTTAAACGGGTTCAAAATCTTCCAACCTGAACCTAACCCATTTATTAAATGGGTTAGAAATTGAAACCATTTACCGTTTAAATTTCAAACGGGTTGACCTTATTTTGACCTGTTTACCCATTTAAGTAAATGTGTTAGAATAAAGTTATCAATTTCCCATTTAACCATTAACTCACTTATACAAAACAATTCATTGTGGGATCGAAATAATGCCATATCATACCCAATAATTTCCGTGGTAATATAATTCGAATTATATATAAGGAGATGTCTTTTAATTCATAGTCAAAGATAAATATAAGTTAAAATTACAAGTTTTACATATATTTCAAAGAGTATTAACTGTAACTTTCACCTAAGTTTATTGATAAACTGTATAATTGGGTAATAATTATGGAGCAAATGACTTGATCCATGTGACATGCCTAATTAAACGGGTTAAGTAGGTATTTTTTCGTGTCGAAAATCCTGACCTGAACCTAACCCATTTAATTAAAAATTTCTACCTAAACCCATTTAATTTCGTGTTAGGTTCAGGTCGGTAATCGCGTCGAGTCAACTTTTCCCAGCTCTATATACACTTTCCCAAACAAGAGTATTCGACTCTCGAAAGCCAATTTCAAAAACATTCTCGGAAGGTCTCTTGGGATCACGAGCCTCTCTACTTTCAGTGGTAATTTTCCCACAATCTTAAATTGCTTAAGACCCTACTAGGGCACACGATCAAACTCAGCGGTTCCCCTTGTAGTCATGTACAATTAACCAAAAGAGACGCCGCATAACAACGAAAGAATGGATGAACAATCAGAAACACAAAAAAAAAAAGCACAAAAAGATCAACCGCTGAAAGCGCTAATGTTGTTCACTTAAATCTTAATCACAAATAAAAGCTGTGTTACCAACAAGCCCACACTAAAGTATACTTCCAATTGAGAACAGATGAGGTGGGAATAACACTTACTTGTTAACATCAGGATGGTAACTCCTTGCAAGCTTCCGATAAGCTGTAAAAAGGATAACGTTAACGCTTTTTTGCAGTCAACAAAAAAAGAATTTATATGTCCCAAAGCAGAAATCAAAGCACGAGACGTGTTCAGATTTTACTTATATACTATGGTTGGGGGGGGGGGGGGTGCACAAACATTGCAAAAGTAAGGTCTATCAATCATGTGAAGTAATTCCACGGCAAAAAAAAGCTCCACGCCAGCGACTATTTCAATTTCTTATCAAATTCTTGCACAATATTTTGATTTCTAACAAATTGTCCCTGGCGCATTTACACGCTACATTCGGAATCTCTACACGTTCTTATCCTTTCCTTTTCTATATATGTTAAAACAAACGGACTACTAAGTCACAAGTTTGGGGATGAGCTCCTTAAACAAAATTCCACTGGAAACAAAGAAATGCCACTCACCGCTTTTAATTTCTGATTTGCTGGCATTTCTCGACACTCCAAGGACCGAGTAATAGTCCTGTGCATAAAGAAACTATCAACATACGACCCAAGTGAAAAGGTATGTGTACGTAAGCATGCTTACGCATACAAATGGTTGCATGTTTAGATGTGAAATGAATGGAGATACTCACAGTTTCGGCCCTAACAACAAGCCGGGTGCCTCTTCTATGACATGGACTTCTGGCTGGACTCACATTAAACAAGGAATGTGAGGGACCGGGTGATAACATGCTTGAGCTGAGGGATTGAAGTGCTCTCATCTTGCTTGGACTGCTGCAAAGATAATGACAATGCAGCCAAACTGTCACAATCAAGTACAATGACAAGGTTCAATGATCACAACAGGTATTATCCAGCAGAATACAGTAAAACATAACCTACTTAACTTTCTGAGAAATGAAATCAAGGACCAACAAAACAAAGAACCTCCTTTTCCTCTCTATTCATTCAAATTTACGGCGTCGTTTTTCTTTAACAAAAATGAAAGCTTTAATGATTATGCCAAATATTTACAGCCTAATCCAAGCCATATGTGAAATGAACCCGCACATCGAATCTTTGGGTTTCAAAAGGGTGGAAATAGACCACAGAAACCCAAAAAGACCCAGTCAGAAAGTAGCTCGGCGATGATAAAACAACGCCTTAGATTCACATGATCAAAGCTCCTACTATAACCCAGCAAGCCGTAGCCCTCACAATAGTAAGATGATCACTTGAAACGACGAGGACAGTAGCCTGTTTCTACATAGGTAGTTGGTAGAACTGTAGAAGGACCTATATATAGCAATTTTGATTTCCTCCGCTAACAGCACAATAGAACTAGATATGTTGATAAACATGAGAAAGGAGCGAGTGCAATCAATCTAGACTTCAAGTCATTAAGACATTAACAATGTTAGTGCAATCAATCTAGACTTGAAGTCATTACGACATTAACAATAAATGAAGATTAACTAACTACATAGTAAGAACTTGACTAAAACCGAAACTTTTATGTCTCTGTATTGCAAAATCTTTATATAGCAACAGATAAGAAAAGATTATAAACAACTTGAACAGGAGATGTGATACACATGAAAGGGTAAAACATGAACATTGTGTGCTGAACTCTCACCAGCCAGGAACATTTGACAATTTGTTTTCGAAAGAATATCTTGACATAAATACAGGCCGAACACCCAGCTGAGCTGCCCAAGTTGTTCCAGAAGATGACGCCATTTAGGTTGACAAAAGGTCGTCCTCCAATATCCTGCATTTTGTTAAATTGTAAATCAGGATGTCAAAAATATAGCAACAGTATACTAAACCCAGATTCTTATCTTATGTGAAGAAAGATGACTACAGTTACACCACGACAGAAGTCCTAAACATAGTGTAGATTTTGGTACGTCAAGTGAAGACGTCTAAATTTGTAGAAATACATTGCTTTTACTATATGTATTACTTTCGCCTGAACCAGCCTCTTAATGCACTCCGGCCCATAGGGGGAAGGTTGCCTACATTTGGATCCAGTCCACTGAGACCCCACATTTGCAGGACTATGCTGGGGATTGTTGTCGTTCTTGTTGTTGTGTTACATGTATCACTTTCAATAGAATGCTAGATGGATAGCAACCACAAATGGAAACTAAACCACTCAACATCATGCATATCTACAATGCTTCATATCCGCTAAATATGAAGGATTCACAATAATAAAGCATACACATTGCTAAGATATGAAGTCCCTTTCCCTTAACTGCCATAATTTCCAGTTCTCCAGTCTTCACTATGTAAAACCCCATTCTTTAATTTCTCCTCTTTGCCATTGACAACCCACAATAGAACAATAAACGCCACCATCATGAACCCAATGACCCCCCCCCCCTAAAACCAAAAAAAAAACCTCTTTTTCTTTCTTTACAAATTCAATATATCACCAAAAACCAAAACCAAAACTCCAAAATCCCGCTCAAGGCAAGGTATGAAGGGGCAGATTTGGCAATCTACCCCTAAAATTTTCAATTTAGAGAGATCACTTCCAATTGACACCAATATTTAAAAATCTTTCGCTACCTACTGCTCCATGGAAAAGAAGCCAAGGAGGTTTGACTAACATTTACTTTAGTTCATTACAAACTAAGTCGAAAAAGCAAACTGAAGATATCACATTAACCTCAAATCACCACTACTCTTGCCGAAGTTATGCGAAGACAGAACCAACCAAGTGACCAAGTGCTCATTCACCTCCCACCATAGTTACCAGGAACCCTTCCCAGTTCGTTCCTCCCGGAACGTGGGTCGCTAATTTTTACACAAATTTAGTCTAGTTTTGACTTCGAAACGCTTGATCCTAGAGCGCGGGTTGCAGGCGTGTGTAGCGGTTACTATGCCTCCCACCTCATCTTATCATGTTGTCATGCTAATATGCAATCAATATTCAATACATTAACTCATCATTTTCTCAAAATTCATCCCACTAATCCAACAGTTCTTAATTCTATAGGTGTTCCTTGTTCTTCACCATCATGCCATAAACACTCACATCAAGCAACCATTAAACATTCATTAACCACAACAAACCATGAAAATCAACTCGAACTAAACCACAATTGAATAACAAAATCCAAAAGCAATTCAATCGCCCATACCAATTTCAAATTCCACCTCCCAAAACAACAAAAGATATTAACATCCCAAACCCACAAAAATTAGCAATATGAACAGCAATTTCAACACCAACCCCCGAAAATTAACTAAAATTACATCAGCATGGCAACAACACAACAGAAAGTAGTTCGTTCATCAAAGTAAAAGAGAGAGCTAGTTGGTTGCTCTTACCTTGCTATAGCTATGGCGGCGGAGGAGAGAGAAAGAGAAATCTAGAGAGAGAAAGATGGCGATGATGAGAGAATAAGAAGACGTGAGGTTGAGGGAGAAAGCGAACAAGCTTTGGTTGTTTACACAGTGAATGAATCGAAGATTTGAAGTGAAGAAATCAAAACTGTGTTTTTTTTTTTTGGTTGATGGCTGGGGATTTTAAATTCCAATTTTGCCCCCGCGCATTTTGCTGGCTTGAGCTCTTGGCTGGAAAGTAATTGGACAAAATGGGTCTTTCGAGAAGTTTCAAGAGGTTATTTGTGTCACCAGGAAAATTATGAGTATTTGATATTTCTTTAAAAAAAATAAAACACTACACAATAAGGTTTTCCTTTTTTGGGGGGTTTTTTGGTAGAACACAATATAAGGGGTTTTTTTTTTAAATTTATTTGGATGAAAACTTGAAGTAAGTTGCTAGAATTGGAGGCTTTTTATCCTACTTTCAAGTATTAAAGTTGCAATGGTTGAATTGGAGCCTCTTTAACCAAAATTTTGTTGAATTTTGTTCTATTTTTAAAGTTTATTATTAGATATTTGGGTTTGAATTATAGTTGATTATTATACATTGGTTGTATACTGTATACATAAAAACAAAAAAAAAACAAGAAGAGAAAGTACTTTATCTAAGTTTATTTACAAATATACACATGAATGAAATAAATTAACATAATAGATTATTCAAAAAATTGCTTAGAGGTACCCTAACTTTTGGTGAAATGTTTTTCTAGTACCTCAACTTTTAAAAACTAATTTTGGGGTACCCTAACTTTTAGAATTAGAAATAATTAGGTGAATTTTCGGTCAATTATTTGAATTCAACGGTGAGTTTTAGGCGGGAAATTGATTAAGTGTTTTTGTGGATGAAAATGCCCTTTGTTTTCGTGGACGAAAATGATTTGAATCAATCGGAGTTTCGCCGGAAATTCACCTAGTAATTTCTAATCCTAAAAGTTAGGGTACCCCAAAATTAGTTTTGAAAAGTTAGGGTAACAAAAAATTGTTTCTTCAAAAGTTAGGGTACCTCTGAGTAATTTTTTGTAGATTTTTAGGCTACTAATACAGTAAATCAGATGTCCAAATTTGACATACTTGGTAGATGACCTCAATGTAGTATGATAGTTATTCTTCAAAGTATAATGATTTTTAGGCTATTAATACAGTAGATCAGATGTCCAAATTTGACATACTTGGTAGATGACCTCAATATAGTATAATAGTTATTCTCCAAAGTATAATGAAGGCAAATAATCTAGTCTAACATTTTTTTGCATTTGCAAGGGGTAAAATATATACATGTCATTGAATAAAATAAACAACACTATAACATATTTCATATGACAAAATTATGAGTGACAATAATCATACCTAGTATAGCCCCATTGACATGAAGTTGGAGTGGGTAAAATATATGTGCAACACTCCTCCATACAAAAGAGTACATAAAAAGCTTCATTCTAAAAAAAAGACTACAAAAACACATTTAAAAACCAAAGTCAAAACCATTCCAGAACCAAGAGGAAAATTGTAAGGAAATTTATGAGAGAGAGAAAAATATATGTAAGGAAAAATTTTATATCTATGTGCTTCAAATAAATTATTGAACAACTAAACTAACTTTACGTAAAAATATAAACACAAGAACACCCACAAAATGTTGCATTGTTAAAGGATAATTTAACATCACTACATTGTCAAAGGATTATGCCCAATTAATTATTTAAATCCACTAGCAACTACAAATTGCAAATAGGCCCATCTTAACATTGTTGATCCAAAGCCCATACATGTCCAACATATGTTGCACACTTGCACTTTTTAACTGTATGCTGTGTTATTTGCTGTTTACATATAGCATTGTTTCAAACTGCAGTCTTTTCCTTTATCAAAAAAAAAAAAAAAAAAAAAAAACTGTAGTCTTTTCAAACTTTGAACAATCAAAAGCAGTCATTAACATTGTCATGTTGTTGTTATTTTTTTCGATTATTAGTTGCCAAAAGGCTAAAAGTTCATAATATACAACAACCCGCAAACACAAAAGCAATCAACCATAAAAAAATTACAACCAAACTACTAAAAACACCGCAAGAACTTAACATGCACCACAGCCAACCAAACTATTACATCACAAAAAGCAAGAACAATGAATTTAGCTGTTTAGGTCATCAAGGAATCGCACACCAATATCGTTGCCAATAATCACCTTCCTTCGTTCAATATCAGCTTCAATGTTATAAGACTGTCGTTTTCGGGTTATTTGATGTTTACATATAGCACTGTTTCAAACTTTGAACAATTAAAAGCAGTCATTAACATTGAATCATCGATCATCGCTCATTGATATTTGGTAATTACCGTAATAGTCAACACTCATGAACACTCCTCTTCATATATAATTTATTCTTTTTAATTTATTATAAGTATTTATGATCAATCAACAACGACACGTTTGAGCGTGGCTTGGGGATCCTAATATAGGAAGTCTTGCCCCCATGAACAAACGTTTAATTTATTATAAGTATTTATGATCAATATTAAGTATTAAACTGGGATAATACCAATTAAGCAATCACTACTAAGCAGTAATTATCTTATGCACCAATCCATGTACTCAAAAACATTTAGATTACCTTCATCAAAAAAAAAAAAAAACATTTAGATTACCAATTAGCAAGACCCAAATGTCTCATAAGTCCTTGATTAATTACCAGTTGTTTTGGATTAATGAAGGGTTATATACTAAATGCAAGAAAAGCTGTTTAATGAAACATATGTAATATATCCAGCTGTTTTCCTTTGAGCTTAATCAGACAATTAACAGCTAGCTATATTAGCATCATCATGGTGTTAGCACTATTTAATTGTGCTTAACAACCATATTAAAAAGGACAATATTGTTAATCCATATCCACTTTTCTATGTCCCCTTCATCAGCTTCATCATTATAATTTCCTTCATTACTTTCCTTCAAAAGAGCAGAAAGTATTCACCAAACATTATAGGACCAAAATTTTAATTAATTAGGGAATTACTTTTCATATAAATACTCCCTCCGTTCCATATTAACTGTCGTCTTTGGAAATTGTGCAGTCAAACTAAAAAAAATTTGACCATAAATTTCTTAATATATATAATGAGTTGTTATATAAAATTACTATCATTAGATTCGTAACGAAAAATACTATCATAAAAGTATAATATAGCAATTGTTAATAACATATTATGTAAGAAATAATCAATCAAAGAGTTACATTGGAGACCGTGAAAGTCAAAATTATGTCAATTAATATGGAACGGAGGGAGTAGTTAAATAACTCGTATTAATCCAAGAAATGGATGAAAAACTAGCGCACTTGGAGGACATAATATAATTCTCTGATCGAAATTGTAAGAATGACATAATATCATTACAATATCTGACGTGAGCATGAAAATATAATCTTGTTTTTATAAAAATTCATCCTTAAAATCCATCCATTTTATATGACATGGATGGTTGATAATATTTGATAGGTATGTTACTCCATTTTTTTCCTTTATAAAGCCAATAAAATTAAAATAAGTAGTTAATAATATTTATGGTACGTATCTGGTCAGTCATGTTGCGTGAAGAGCCTGTCTTTGTTAGGTCTAAGGAACATACTAAGAGGAAGAACAAGAGTATTGTCTTGTTACAAGAATCTTCGGAGCTTCCTTGGATTATTTAGAGGACATGACACACATCATGATAAAGTTTGGTTGTGAGTCAGACTCTTCATTCATGGGGATGCTAAATCCACAACGAAGTCATTAAGGAGAAATGATGATGAAGAGAGAAAAAAATGATAATTTTAAGATTTTTCTACTGTATTTCTTTAGCTATTTGACTATACGATTTCTATATTGCTTGTTGTCTTACGTTGTTATTTTTTCTGCTGTTATCACATTTTTATTACAGTCTTTTAGTTTTTTTAAAGCTTTCAATAGTAATAAAAAAAGAAAAAGTTAGTAACACTCATCTGGGTAAATTAGCTTGGGTTTCTTTCTTCAAATTAGCTTTGTCAAAATTTGTTGACACATAGTGGTTGGAATAATATGCCCTTTTTCTTTGTTTGTTTTTGTCAAAGTGTGACCCACTTATTATGATCAAATGCATGAAAAGGTATGATAAAGGATAAAACATCATTGAACACTTTATTTAAATTCAAAAACCAAACACATGCATTTCATATAGTAAAGCATTTAAGCATTAGATATATTACTTAACTATGCAAATTAAACCCACTAAAACATACACTTAATTTTAATTTATAGCTAGCATACTTAAATCTAGCCCCTTGAAAACTCTATAAAGTTAACTTAATACAAGAAAGCAAGTAAATTAATTAAGATAAATTCATGTAATTAAGGGTCAAACTCAAACTCTTCTCCACCATACATTTGATTCTCATACCCTCTTTGCACGGAGTTTCCATTGCTGTGATATTTGTTGTTGTAAACCTCCCCATAATTCCTGTTCCCATGCTCGAAATGACCGAAATGCCCATCTCTGTGGTAGTAGTGGTTGTTGTATTTGTTGGGGTATGACTTGTAATTAGGCCTAGAATTATGGTCATATTGATCAAATTCATCAAACCTCTTCTTCTCATCATACTCATAAGAGTATTTGTCATTCTCCAAAAACCTAGTGTCACTCATCCCCTGCTTCTCCACCCCACCATTGTACCCTACACCCTCGTAACGATCATTATCATAACTATGATCATACTTCCTAACCCCTTCATTGTTACTCTTCTTCGAAACATCATCAAAGAAGCCATTGGCACTCAACCCTTTGAGCTCGGGCACATAGTTCTTCTGATCGTGGTGAGAAATTTCTTCGTTGTTGTTGTTGTTGTTGTTGTTGTTGTTGTTGTTGTTGTTGCTGTTACTGGGCGGGTCTAACCCGGTTTCATGCCCATATAGGCCATACCCGGTCCCGAATGTCTGAGGGAAGAAAGAGGGTTCATCTTCTTCTACTTCATTATTCTTTTTGAAGGGAGGTTCTTCTTGGGAATGAGTTTTGTGGGTTTGCTTGTTGAAGAATTGGGTGTCTCTAGCTTGAGTTTGAGGAAGTAAAACTAGGGTTGTCAAGAAAAAGAAGAAAAGGAGGCATGCAAAGTTAGAGGAGGAAGCCATGAATGAGGGAATGAGTGAAGAAATAAGTCAAGAGGGAGTTTAGTGACTTAAGGAGTAAGGACTTGCATGGTCTCAAGAGTTCTTTATATAGAGAGCCTAGTAGGTCACCCAAGCCTTTTAATATTATGCATCTTTCCTTTTCTTTTTAATTTTTTGGTCTCTTCATTTTAATATATATATGTGTAAAGAATCCTATGAAAACTATTTCATGTAAGTGGTACTTTTATTTCAATAGTCTTCTTTAATTTTAAAATACCTTTTCAAATTTTTATACTTGTCTCTTATAATCCCACATATGAAAGTTATTATTGGAAGCTCTTTTACAAATAGTTTTTTTTTTTAATGAATATGATAAGATTCTAACTTAAAGTGTTTTTTTTTACTGTGTTATCACAAAGCCTATTGTATATTACAGGAAAATTGAATCGTACGTAGTGCATCATACTTAAATGTTAGAATTGTAGTAAGTCGAGGCTTTAAATTTGTAATACAGTAAATCAAATTATAAAATTATTGTACTACGGTGCACCACTACCGAGTTGGGTGAAACCAACTGATCAGTGAATTATCATAATTGGTATACCACAATCTAATAGTTGAAATATTTGGAGTACTACAATCAAATGTGTATTAAAAATGTTAATATGACTTACTAGTTGTAAAAAAACCTTCAAAAGATGTCCCTGAAGAAATTTGTCTCACCATAACTCTTACCAGGCCATTTTCACCCTCACCCTAAAATTTGAGTTTAATCCTTGCTAAAATGATATAATCATTCTAAACTACATTTGACACAAATTTGATTTTCCTTGTCAAATTCTCCCCCGGATAAGATTAACCAATTCTTTTGACAATTTTTCACAACTTACTAATTCTTGTTCTTGTTTTTTGATGGGCATTAATTGATCCGTTAATTTCTCTACAATTTGTCAAAATAACGTGGGAAAAATGGATAATGATTGAAGA